>LR990071.1:13647233-16147233 GCA_905147235.1 Erynnis tages
TTCATAGATTAAAAGCACAAGCTGTTGGCATCAAAGACATGTGTCACTTAATGATGACCTTAAAATTAATTAATGCTGTAACTGCATTTGCTGAAAGGGCGTACACGTAGGGCTAGTTCACAACATCACCACAAAAATCCTGAAGCTAATATTACCTTTATACTATGTCTAACCCATTAACGATCCACTTAATAGACCTTAGTCCACCACGCTGGCCTATTGCGGATTGGTGGACTTCACATGCCTTTGAGAACTTTTTTGTGGACCTCACAATGTTTTCCTTCACCATAACAGCAGATGACATTTGTTTTTATAAAGTGCACATAACTTATTTTAAGCCACTGGGCTATCACGTCTTCTTTATACTATATTTTGTTCTGGTGCGTATAGTTATCGTTTAGTGTGCATCTCCCTTAAAGAGCCACAAATGTCGGATCGTTAGATGAAACCTCCTCTATCGAGTCCATTAAGAATGGAATCGGATTTAAATGAACCATTTTATTAAAATCATCGCGTTTCCGACTTTGCAATCTCGAACTCATTTTAAATCGACTCGATGGAGTCTGGCAATGAAATTTGAATGAATTTCTCAGAAGATATTCCTCAGATATGATAAATCTTTTAAAAGATTTTATTTGACAACCAACTGAACTACAGAGATTTGAACGGAAATTAAATTGCACTTCAATATCGAAAAAAACGAAGTATTGTAGGAAAGAAGATATATGGTTACGTAATAAACTGTTGTAGGGGAGGCCTAAGTCCAGCAGTCATCTTCATAGGATAGATAGATAGTTAAATAACCTGCCAATTACCACCAGGAGAGTGTGTGTGTGTGTATAGTAACATGTGATCCATGTCCTATAAGCATACTTATATAAAAAATATCCTATATGTTTATCCACGATCTGTTTGCCATATTTCAACCAAATCAATTTCACCAACCCGCACGCACACATTTCACAATCACCAACCCGCAGTAGGCCAGCGTGGTGGACTAAGGCCTACATCCTTCTCATTGTGAGAGGAGACCCGACCCTGTAGTGCGTCATTAATGGGTTACTGACAACCAAATCAATTTAGCATTTTTAGTTATTAAAATAATAACAAACAACCACCCATCACAATTCACATTAAACGTTCGCCATTATAATATGTAGCAGTAGAATGTTTTCAAAGAAACTATGCAGCGACAGCAGGGTGCAGGGACCTACTGTGAAGAGATAGAACTGCATACGACACACTATCCACCCGTAGCACAGATTTCAAATCAGCTATATTCTAAGCTCAATGTACATTTCGAACAAGGCAATCTTGATAACACACACAGACTGTGCCCACTCACACGAACGAGATAGCTACAAAACAACGCCACATGAAGCTGGAAGTGGCTTCGACATTTTGATCATTGTTTTTACATCGCATAATGCGAAAAGAAAAGAAAAAGAGCCTTTTGAGGTCTACTGTTTGATTACAACTGTAAAGCATTAGAATTATACAATTAAACAGATTTTTTAAAATAAAATAGCACCGACGACCGCATATATAACAATATAATAACTAGCCAATCGCCAAGAAGCCAAAATTAATAAAATTAATTCCGCGTAACGGAATATTTGTCTATGTATGCATGTCAAAGTTAAACGTGCTAATATTATTTATAAAAAAAACATGCAGACGAATTGAGCACCTCCTCCTTTTTTGAAGTCTGTTAACAATATTAGGTGTTCGCAATAGGCTAACGTGGTGGACTAAATCCTTCTCATTGTAAGACGAGACCCGACCTTGCAATGGGTTACTATTGGCAGATAGAGCAAAGTAAGGAACGGTCCAAGAAAGCTGTCCGGCCCAGGAGCCCATACATAAATTAGCTATTCGTCTAAATATAACGCCATTATTGCATATGAATGACGGTAAAACAGCGCACAATCTATTGTTGGAGAACAGAATCTGAAATGTATCGAAGCTCGTCGTATCCCGTTATTTCTTTGTCACGCTGAGAATAGACTACCGAGTCACGTCTCGATTGTAATGAAACCGAGATTGTTTTGAAAACTGAATACAAAGTCTTTGGTTTTAGGATCTTTTTTTATAAGAAAACCAGACAAACAGGCAGACGGGCCACCTGATGGTAAGTCACTGTCGCCTACCACTCGAGGCAACACCAGGGAAGTCGCCAGTTCGACTTTAAAAACAAAGCGATAATTTGGAAAATCAGACATTTTGTGTATATTTTCACAAAACTATTGGTACAACCGAATTGAGAACCTTATCATTTTTGTCGGATAAAAACACGACTCACCTTATCTATATTTTCAAAATACCTTTTAGAATCTACTAGTGTCGAATCTATTTAGGTACGGACCTTAATCAAAAGGCTAGTTCGCGGTGAAGACTTTGGCCAGAAAATTGGTGCAAGAATCGACCAATTGCAATTTTCAATTCGAACTCGTTAACGAACGATTCTGGATAGCAAAAGGTGTGAGGGTCGGTCAGGTGGTTATCTAATGAGATGAGATAGAAAACACGTTCCCTTTCGATTCATAAATCTCAGGTTCTTAGCGGTATTATCTTTTTAAGTAACGTCAGTAACGTGCAATGTCACCTACTGTTACGGCAAAGAGAAACGTCGTGGGGAAACCTGCATGCTAGAGAGCGTAATTTTACTCGCTATTGCGAGGCTAGCGAGGTGGCCTAAGGCCTATATCGTTTTAGTGGGCCACTAATGGGTCTCAGAGATCCAAGCGGTGGGACGTGGATTAATTAAGCGAGACCTACGAGTATGTTCAAAAGTGGTTTCAAGGGATTTATGGATGAATTCTCACAAATCCAAGTTCCGACCACACCCGACTTCGCTTAAAATGTCTCTATTTTAATCTACACCAACCGCGTCTTTTCCATAGACGGTATTTTAATTGTTACTCAACCATAACTACTCGTATCTTATCACGTAAAGAATGCAGGTTAGATATAGAGATTAAAGAACGATAGCGATTAAGGAAATTCGATTCAAATGGAGAAGAAAACCTTTTATGCGAAAGAATTAACAGATAATAATGACATAGATACTAGAACTTTCTCTCTGTTCACTTCTATTGTGCTCTCTTTATATTATAGTCGCCTACATATTTTCTTCTATTAATCATTAAGCTCATATTGTACCACTTTTTGGACAATAAAGAATAAATAAATAAAATACACACTTAGGACATAATACGTAAATATTATTGTCAATATTGCTGCCAAAAGCTCAGTGAATGTCGCGACCGGCCTAGTGTTTTGCGTTAGGGCATGTTACCTACTCGTACTACGCCAAGTTGCGACTTTAAATCAGTATCCTTAGTCTGAGTTTTAGAATACCGCTACTACACACACACACACACACACACACACACACACACACATAGATACGTAAATCAAACACAGCTTAATACACAGGAGTCGCACAGTGTAATAAATAACCCAAATAGAGGTAAAAGATTTGGATTATTACACTGTGCGACTCCTGTGTAGTAAGCGGTATATGTGTGTGTGTAGTTACGGTATTGCTAAAACTCAGACTAAGGGTACAGAACATCTGTTGAGTTTCAAAGCTACTTAGAACAGGATTCTTGCGACTTGTTTTTTTGTAATAACTTATTTCTAGAAAGAAGCCTCCTATGTCGTTTGGTCCCCTATTATATAAAATATCTTACGATAAAATGAGGTAATAAGTCGCTCCACTTTCAATACAAAGCGTAGGTAGCTTTAATGGACGAGTACCTACCTACTACAACATAATCGGCTTATTTCGCTCCCACCTTGATAGGTTGGCTCAAATTGGTTCAGAACACGTGTAACGAAACATTATTTTAACAAATGGAAAACGCAAATCATTTGTAGTATACCTAGCCTACTAGCCTAGCTATACTCGTACATATCTGTCATCTAGAATGTTGTATGTGTAAATTTTTTGGACGCTCCTTTGCACAAAAAATCGCCATTCGCTCATGACGAAGTCCACAAAAACTATTTTGTTTGCATTTAAGATAAATTTAGTCACCAACCTCAAAAATAGTATGCAAGTTGTAACAAATTTTATTTCATAACTTTTTGAAGTTGGTTTAATTTTTTAAAATTATTTTTATTTATTACAATTTGGTTTGATTCAAGTAACCGAGGTGTCGGTCGGTATGTTGATAGCGAGTTAGTTAGGAGCAAAGTTAAACGACGGGAATCCTGCATTCGTTCCAGTTAGCTCTCAAACTAATCCGACAATTATACGCCGATCAGTTCATTTTCTCGCTGCGTTAGTTTAGATTAGATACCACAGCTTAGAAGTTAATTCGCCCTTCAACCCTAACAGACTACTTCGCCCATTGATCAAACCTAACACTGTTAGGCCATATAATTATGTAGCCACTGTCTTCAAAGTATTCGTACGGTAAATGTCAGTCATTAGTATGTTATATGTTTATTTGACATCCTCACGTCCTAACGGCACACATACCGTGTTTCCATTCACAAATAATTTCAAAATATGATTCCCTATGTATTAAAAATTAATTTTGCTGACCGCGAAATCTATAAATATTCAGCCACTTCTCTTAAAAAAAAATTTGAAGGAATCATACAAGAATCATACGTAAATATGTCTGAACAGTAACCAAAGCATAATTCCTCCTAACGTCTGAAATGACTCGAAGAACAGAACCATAATAATAATATACATACAAGTCTTTGTTTTAAATTGCACAAATGTGCACTCAATGAGTTCGATATGAGGAAAACAAACAAAACCCATATAAAAAGGTCTTTAGTTTTCTTTAGGTCTTTACTTTGAAACGGTAGCGGAATCGTCAACAGCTGTTTACTTAGGTTTAAATATGTAACCAAGATTCAGTGCCTGAGAACTGCATAAAGAATAAATATTTACCCCCGAGATTAAATCTGACTGTAGTTTGTTTATTGCAAAGTAAATTCTGTTTCAATTCGAAGCAGCTCTAAAGGGACTAATCCCTGTGCTGGCATGATAACAATCCATATTTATTTAGTAGCTGTCCGCTTCGTAAGCGTGAAATTTAACAAAAAAAAGTGATTGTTTATTTGAGCTACTACAGCCTTGGTTACTCCTTATTACATCAGCTATCTGCCAGTGAAAGTCCCGTCAAAATCAGTCCAGTCGTTCCAGAGATTAGCCGGAACAAACAGACAGACAAGCAAAAATTGTATTTTTTTATTTTGATATGTGTACCCATATGTACCGTGTAAGCATTTAGTAAAAAGCGTTTATTTTTTTAATTACAAAAAATTGGGGTGTTCAATTTTATTTATTTGTAAGGATTCGTCATCCAGCACCTTAGACGCTTATCTCTGATAGGATTTCTATTTTAGAGGGGAACGTGGGTTGCAGTACCACTTCCCATCAAATGGTCTAAATTCCCGTTTCCTACATTTACAATTAAAATAAATCTTAGAATAGATACCAAAATTCTTTTCACAGAATTTTCATTTCAGGAAAATCGTTGACGTATTCGAATCTCTTATAAAGAAACAAGCTTTCCGATGAATGCCTAAAACACACAATGGGTTAGTTTTAACATGCGTTTTTTCTCCGACTCTATCCGACTCGCTAATTGGCACCATATTTTAACGACATGACATGCAAATTTCAAGGAAAAGGAAATCAAAACCGAAAAACAGTAGATACCTAAGCAGAGTGATGGTATTTTGTGAAGGAAATATAATTTCATGTGAATGTCAGAGCTTTGCAGGTTGTTTGATATATTGAAATTTATTTTTTTCTGTTTCAATTTAGATTTTAAAAAGTCATAAAATGCCAAGAGAAAAAGACAAAGAGGATAGCAAAGTGCCTTTAAAAAGAATGGACATAATGTCTGGATGCTGAAATGAAGTGAAATACAATTGCTACGAGATTTTATTTTCATTTAGACATGTTTATGAATTTCTAAGGAATGAATTCCATTTTAATATCGAAGTGTCTAGCAAAAGAAGTAAAAATGCATTTTTGTAGATTGCAAGCGAGAGAAAACGTTATGCAGGGCAGATAGTAATTATTCTGCCATTTTTTTAATTAAGATGAAGACACTATAATATAGTATTTTTAAAACACAATGCCTTTAAAAATTAGTCCTAAATATTTAAATTAAATGACAAAAATAAAAATTTCGAACTTGGCTGAATAAATTTACCATAAATGTAGCCTTAATTGTTTACAATGATTAAAATTAGTTTTCATCTAATTTGTATAGGTACATGAAAAGATAATTATATGGATAGATCAAATGCTTTGTAAACTAACCCATATTCGTGCAAAAAACGGTTTCATTTTTGTCTTTAAATTGCTGTTCAATATGACGCATCCGCGAACATCCCGCTAAGGTTTAGTTATTAACCTATTCCTAAACAGACCATATTTTTATTCTAGTTCATAATAACGAGTTAATGAAAAGCTTACAAAACACACGTACACCGGCCGTAACGTGAAATACGGCGTTCAACTTCCGTGGTTCGGATTAGTTCGGGAGTAAGAGCGGGCATTGTCAACCCAGTCCATCCCAATTACGAGCAGGCAGCCTGTTTTAAAATGCACTCGCGAGCTTCAACAATCTGACCAGTACGAACTAAGAACAAAAAACGCCTCAAGAGCGTAAAACAACCTCCTAACACAAATTTTATTTTAATTAATATCTAGACACGCGGCAGCATGTCAAGCCAAGTTCATAGGTACTATTCTAGATGACTAGCAGGCATCGCTCTGCCAATTAATTTGACTAATATCCAAAGGCTTTTTGAGTCACAAACTTTCTCTCAGTTCACAAACCAATTCCGTTGCGAAAATCCAAACAACTTTAACACGTTAGTTACAATGAAAATTAAAAGCTCCAACATTTAAAAACCGGCACTCGATTCCAATATTTTAATTTTACAATTAGAATGCCAACCCATATTCCAAATTTTAAGTTCTATAAAGTAATTATCCGGGTAAACGATTTTATTCAATACTGAAACTTTTAAAATGGAATATCCGATTTCAATCATATAGTTACATAGGTAAGCTTATATTCAACAAATACCAAACGAGGTTCACTAATAATACCTACAAATTTAATTAGCACCCTAATATAATCGTCAATGGCGTAATTAACCACCCGGGGCCCGTGGCTAATTCAAAGGATGGAGCCCCAGTACTTTTTAATTTCGTTTACTTTTAACTTTTAGAGCTATTTCTGGGCCTGCACCCTCTCAGTCCGGGGCCCGTGTAGCCCCGGGGCCGGTGGCACTTTGCCAGCCCTGCCACCCTATAGTTACGCCACTGGTGATCATGTATCCTAACTTCAATAATATCTAGATGTGAACGATCCTACATGTGTATCCTCACTTCAATAATATCTAGATGTGAACGATCCTACATGAATATCATGTGTATCCTCGCTTCAATAATATCTAGATGTGAACGATCCTACATGAATATCATGTGTATCCTCGCTTCAATAATATCTAGATGTGAACGATCCTAAGTGAATATCATGTGTATCCTCACTTCAATAATATCTAGATGTGAACGATCCTACATGAATATCATGTGTATCCTCACTTCAATGATATCTAGATGTGAACGATCCTACATGAATATTACATAACGTTTGTAACCAATAGTATAACATTTTGTATGCATAAAAATTCCGCGTCCGATTTTCGATGTATTGTTCGGAAATTACTAAGCCCTTAGTCCACTGGTGGACTCAGGGTTTTTAAGGAAAGAAGGCTGAAGGAGGTGCCTCAGAGAACATTATGAAGATCTTATAAGCATCGCTGTATGCATGCTAAGGTTTTGCAGAAGCATAAATAATGCATAAAATATTTATCTTTCTAACTAAAGCATGATGATAGACATGACAGAAGGAAGCTGTTCTGTTTTACTTTAAATTATATTATTAGAGCTTATACCAAGCAACTTCGGGTTACGAAAGTAGGTAAATATCCAGTGATTTATTAAACAAGCTGTACGTTGTTGTATACTAAAAATACTGAATGCACTCAATATAGGTCAAGCCAAACATTGTATATTTTATCAGCTTTTAGAGTGTGGACCATCAAAAGGGTACCGGATAGGTCCTAGATAAACTTTTCAATGTCAACCAAACTGACCTTCCTTCCTTCCTTTCAGCCCTTGGTAGTCCACGCTGGACATGGCTCCCCTAATCGACGCCACTGACATATGACATAATAATGATTGACGTTTACCGTACGAATATTTTTGACGATAGTGTCCATGCTCACAGCACTGAAAACAATTAGGTATAGCTTAAAATAGACAGTAGGTACCTACTCCTAATAATAAGTCGCTTATTTGCAAGCAACAGAAATGAACAGTGATCATTCAACATCGAATGAACTGAGACGTCGCTAAGAAGTCTGCATCTCAAGATTCTGAGCAATAATTATTGAACATTTAATTAGTCAATCTGGAAATTAAATCTGTTAATTGAATCTGTTAATTCTGGAACGCCGGGAAGGAGATGCAAAGAAAATCATGTTCTTTTCTAAATAGACATTTGTTTCTGTAATTAATACAAGCGAGCGGGGAATTTAGTACAATGGACGTTCCGTGCCCTTAAAAATATAAGAATCTATTCAATCTTCTCCATATAAACTTTAATTGTGCTAAATTTCAAACCGCTCCGTGTAAATTGTACCCAAAATTTTCAATTCACGTATTAACAACTAGCTGTCATGACATACTTCATTCTGCCAAATATTGAAAAATTGAAATTGATTTTTTTCTATGTTCCTTGAATTAAAAAAAAAATCCCATCGTTTAAACCTTTGTTGGACTGACACGAACGTTTCAAAACCAACATTAGCTCAATTAGTGCGGCCGTCCTCGAGTTTAAGCGAGACTAACGAACAGCTACTCATTTTTATTGTTTAGATAATATGCAATGAAACACTGTCTACCTTTAAACAAATTTTAAAATAACCGCGCCATATTTTTGGAAGAACTAGGTATGCCTAGAACGCCTGGGAAACATTAAAGCAGTAAAAATGCACTCTCGATTTATAAACGTAAATCTTGTTTTCTAGAGCTGAAGGCAAAAGCGAAGGCGAAGCGGTCCAAATAATAGGTTGAAAATTGTATTTTGCAACGGAACGATTGAAACTATTTGAAACGAACGAACGAACCATTCCATACAGGGTTTTATAACGAACGATATCCAGGTAAAAAGTTAAGCTTCTTAAGCTAAGTAATTGAAGTTCTTTTATTAAGTATAGTCATTACTTTTATTTATTTATTTAAATTTATTTAAATAAATAAAAGTAATTGAAGTTCTTTGTGATACCTATATGGAGGATTAACATAGAAAAAAAAGTTCTTTTTTGGTTTAAATTGCTGGGTAGTTACTCGGTCGTCGCCATTAGATAGATTTTCGTAGAATCACGGCAACGTAGGTTCGTTATCAATATAAAAGATAATTTTACTCTTAATACTACGGGCAGAAGCTATTTTTCGGAATATTCTAATAATCTCAAATATTCAAACGAATATTTCCGCCGCCGGAAGGTATACCTAATTTGGTTCGAAAAACGTTTCACCGATTCACCAAAAATTGGTAATATTAATAGAATAAGATGTAGAAGATAATAATGAAGCCAGTAAAACACAATAAAATTCTCGATATTATAAATGCAAAGCTACGAGTATTTTAAATAGCCGAAGGAAATCTGAAGCCCAAATAATAGATTGAAAGAATCTTCTTTTAGAACGGTACGATAGAGATTGAAAAAATAATTGAACTGAACTATTTGAAATATTTAATTGCTGAATAAAACCAGAAATGAAACAGACGCTTCTTCAATAAAATTAAAATAAATAAATCGAAAAGCCTGCTTATTATAGGTAGGCAGTGCCTACCTTTACCCTGGCGTCTGGCTTCTAGCCTCTATTATTATTTGACAAGGAAATCACTATCAATCGTTATTATAGTTGAAACGAAAATTCAAACGTACCTATGACTAGTTACATCATCAGTGTCTACTCCAATACACGCCACTGACTAGGTTGCAAACTTCATAGCTATACGAGTACAAGCAAAATTAAAAAAAACGGGTTGCACTCCAGGAGTGCCGGCAGAAGTGAAAACTTATAAGATGCGTTTTCTTGGTGATTTGGGCGACACTTCAATTAAACTAAAATTGAGTTTCTATGTAAGAAAGAAAACGACATTTAAAGCGTCAAATGCCGTTTAATAATCGCAATGTCGAATCCAAAATCACAATAACTATAATATTTAGCTTTTTCTATAACAAAATGCACTTATTATATATGAATGTTTCCTATTGATAGTTTCCATAGTTCCATCTAATTAGACGCATTTTGTTCATGAATGTATCTTTTTGACAGTTTCCATAGTTACTTTGACTTTCTATATTATGCTTCTATAGCTGAGTTTCGTAACGGTGTCGCGAGTCCAGAGATTTTATCTCATCAAAAAATATGCGTACCGCGCTAAAAGAAGTTCTCACTTCAATAATATAGTTTCGTGTGATCCACATTTCCATATAAATTTTTCCGAACCTATTAATTAGCACAGGTTAACTTAATTTGGCGATCTTCCTGCGGCGCTGTGGTTTTGGTTACATCGCCAAAATAAGTTACCCATTAAATCAGTTTACCCGGGCTTAACTTAAATGGGCCAAAATTAACTTACGCGTGATGAGGTAATGTGTAGCATGACTATAATTATGTAGGGAAAAACAGCGGCGATAGCCCAGTGGCAAAAAATTCGGTCTCTTACAGAGAGTTCTGGGGGCGAATCCCAGTGGGATGCACCAATAACTTCCTACATTGTGTGTGATTTACAAAATTAAATGTCATTTGCTATGGCTGTTACATTGTGCCATTAGTGACCCGGCATGATCCTATCGTCAAAGTACCTATTTGTATAGTTTACGTGTGCTTAGTATGGGAAGATGTCAGCAGACTGACATAATGAATATTGACTGACGTTTATCGTACGAATACTTTGACAATAATGTTCATCCTCACGGCACTAATTCGCCTGATAGTAATGAAGTTTGTCTTAATTTTTTCATACTACCTATTAGTATAGGCTTGTTAAATTACAAATTTTCTAATGCGTTCACTCTATAATTTATCAATCCCATTTCTAATGTGGAAACGTTAGAATATTTTTAATTAAACCATCATTAGCTAAAGTGTCGGTTTGACATGTTACTGAATTCTAAGCGAGTAAAATAATACAATAATAAATAATTATGGAGTACAACAGCGATAAGCGCTTACGTAGTAAACGCTTATTTATAGAATTTCAAAGAACAACTCTGGCCTATTTACATTAACAAGTAATGATATTCACCCTACATCGTACTTAATAGTAACTATAGTCCGACATGAGTTTGTGCACATCTCGCCATGTTACGGAATAATTCTGAACTATTTTATTGGGAACAGATAGAAATAAAAATGTTCTAAAAGATTTCCGTTAAGGAATCAATAGAGTTCGATCAGTCACCTTGTCGCTAAAAGGATATCAGATCGAACTTTTAATTCCTATCTGTCATCATGTATGTCCCATGACATATGTGGGACAAAATTGTCATTAACTGCTATCGTTTCAATCATGACCGGGACGAAGGCTTAACGTGCTCTCCAAAGCACGAACGTCATCTGTTCAAGTACTGACCACGACCGATGTTGCTTAAATTTTTCGATCGCTTGCGATCTATGTACTTAACAGCGGGACTATATGTTAAACAACTCGCATAGACGCGTGTTATTAATATTACTGAACAGACAGAAATTAGTGTGGTCATATTAAAAGTAAACGACAAATCCATTTACCAAACCCTGGTACATTTAAATTCAAAAAGTATAGCCGTTCTCTCATTGTGATTTTTCAACAAAACAATGGTAAGTTTCAATGTGATAACTGGTGTGGATTTTTGGGAGTCATGCTTGATTCACTATGTAAATATAATTTCAGCATTTTTAAATATTCTAATCCCGAGAGGCTAGGTATAAATGGATTGAAAAGTTGATTCGGCCCAAAAACTAATCGGATTGGAGTAAATCACGTTCATTTTGACTTTCGCAACCCATTAGTGACCTCTGCGGCGTCGGATCTTCTGTCACAATGAAAATGATTTAAATTTAAGTCAGCTGAAAGCATGAAGCATTTTTTTATGAATTTCCACTTCTTTAGCGGCGCTGTGCACTATATGGGATGGGTAAAAAATGTTAAACTCGCGACAGGACACGTGACCCTGATCAAAAATGCGTAAGCGAAAATGCGTAAGATAGTAAGTATGGAAACTGTCAAAAGGAAACATTCATAAACAAAGGGCGTCTAATTAGATTTTAACTATGAAAACTGTCAAAAGTATGCATGTCGTAGAGCGTTGATAGCCCAGTAGGTGAGAATTCGACCTCGAATCGAGGGGTCTGACTTTGTAAAAAAAGCTACGAGTATGCTTTATAAAATTTAATATCACCTGCTGAAAACTACACACACTCGAGGCAAGAGATGTTCTCAAGAGATGAAAGGAGATTATATTCCTATACGCGAAAAGCCTACGGAATATCAGTATCTGGCGTTGATAATATAAACGCCTAATTTTATTTTGGAATTTCTCCAACATGGTCGTATAATTTTGCTTCATGTGTCCAAATACCTGCATTGCATTTATAATGATTCCTACAAAGTTGTAACGTATATTTATAACAAAAAGCTGCGCCCTAACTGAATCCTTTTTCCGAGACACTACACTGTCCGAAATTTTTACACCTATCCCTTGGCCTATAAATATTTTCTTTGTCGGGGTCTAACTCGAGAATCTGTTAGTAAATGGATTCTCTGTAGGGATGGGACGAGCTCAAAGTAGGTATACCAAATATTAAGTTCGTCGAAATTAATTCTCGTTTAAATAGAATTACCCCGTGTCCTAATTGCCGTATGGCACGAAAATATTGCATACATTTTGATGCATGTCAGTATGATCTTCAATTAGGTCAGCTCTATACAGAGCCGTGTGATAAAATTTTGTTGTTTTGGTTGCTCGGTTATGTCAGTCAAATAGAACAAAGCCATACTTTTCATGGGTATATCAAAAAGGCTAAGTAACTCGGTATTAGGTACCGAATACCGAGATTTCACTCCTGAAAATTATAGAAAAATTTAACTAGACATTCAACAAAATATTCAAGCATGCCCAGTACTAAGTAGGTAATAACCCATACCTACGGGTCACACCACTAATATAAAGAGCAGAAAGATCGTTTGGTCTTCTCTAAACAATGCTTTGACTCCCTTATATTTTAAACAACCCAAAAAACTGGGCAAGTGCCAAAAAATTAAAGTATTTTTTTCATGCGACTTGAATTAACTATATCGATAACTTTAAATGCTCCGCGGTTTTATGCCTGAAATAATATTGAACTATATTTAGGTTTTCGTACACCCTTTGGAACCTTTTGTTAGTTGGGAGTACCATTATGTTATTGTATTGGACAATCTATTTATATACCGATCCGAAAAAGATGTTCAGTGTATCCTAAAACAGAATATACCTTCTGAAAAACCTACTTTGAATAAAAGAAAAATCATTTTTAGATAATATTCAGTTAGAAATCCCAATTTTAACTCTATTCTGAATTCGCCTTCTTGCCTAATTTAGGATCAGATATCCGTGTGATAAAAATAAGTAGATGGACATATTTTATAATTTAATTGAAATAGAAATAACGCATAAAGACATATAGATAGCTAAAATCCTCCTTGTTCATAGCAGCCTTTCGAATGGACAAACCACATCAAAATTGGTACATTGGCACTTAAAACTTAAAGTAACGTCCACAAAATTAATTTTGTTTTAGAAAATATTATAGTAGATTTATATAATTTAATATTTGAAATAAATAATTATTTTAATTGCTCTCCAACATGAGCATGTTACTTATTATTTTATATTTTTTTAAAACAGAATTATAATTGGTAAATATTATAAATTTTGCATACTCGTAATAGGTACGATAAACGATAAACCTTTTTTTGTGGAAATAATGAAGTTTTTAGGTAGGTAAGTAACCGAATGTTCCTAGACATTATCTGAACGTTATTTACGATTACATTATCACTACATATGACGGGGTCAATACAATCGGTTTTGAAGATTAATACCTACATAAAAACGGAGACACATACATCAAATTTTATTATCAATTCCTTGAACAATGCTTTTCTGTAATTTATATTCCGCATTATAGTCTAATCCGAGACCGTCAATCCGTATAAAAGTTACAACAGAATCGCCTTACTATTATAACTTCACTTTTAAACACTGTGAGAACTGATTTAAAGCGATCTAAAGGCACTGAAAATGTTAAATTATACGTTCGTACATCTTTATACTGTGTATATAATTCGTACACGACCCGACCTTCTTACAAAACACGTCGAGGCAGAATTATGCAATGAAAACAAACAGTACCTACATACGTCGGGACGGACGAACACATGTTTATCTCCTCCTCGATAACTAATAAGCTGTGAAAACGCTTAACCTTTGGGAGATGTCCCGTTCTGTAGCTCGGCTGTCATCCAAATTTGTATCGCTGATCGCAACTTGAGCGGGAACGCGAAAAGTTTTAAAAACTTTCGCAAGAAGACGAACGCGTCCGCCAATCATTTGCGAATCGCAACTATAATTAAGTAAGACCCGCGTGGACATTTGAATTTGGTCCAAACAGAGATAAAAAACACGCTACACGAATAAGTTAATAAAAGGCACGCTACATTAATATAAACTACACAGATCCGAAGTTTCATCCAAATTCGTCCAAACGTTTTCGCGTGTAAGAATAGCGAAACTCAAAAACTTTCGCATTTGTAGTAGCAGAAAAAAAATTAAAAGTTGACTTACAGCGTATGCGCGTCAGCGGGAGCCGTCGGGATGGCCTGCAGGTCCTGGTGGAGGCAGCGGACGGCATTTCGTTGGCAGATGCACTTGGGGGGACAGGAGGGTTCGGAGAGGGCTAGGGTTAGGGAAAGTAAGAGGAGTAAGGGTTTTAGGACTTTGAGCCCCATGGCTGGGGTTCGGAGTTACTCGTAGGCACGCGATCCCGCGGTCGTACAGCGCAGGAAGAGAACTGTAGCCAGCGCGGCTCGCGAGAGGAATGGCGAGGCGATGTCCGCGGCCGCCGCGCTCGCTCCCGCCTCCCGCTACACGCTCAGGGTACACGGATTGGCTGCTGTCATTGGTACCGCCCGCTGCACTTCGAGGAATTTCATGTTCCAACTCGCTCTATCTTCAGGTCGACGACGATGCAAGGGATCCAATATTTCACAAATTATTTTTGAGTTAAAAAAAAAATTCTGGGACATTATTAGGATGTCAAACGTTGGCGGTGTTGGTGTCAACGTTGGTGTCGAACGGTTTGGGATGGATTTTATGGTTTCGTTTCCCAAGTTGGGAATACAAGCTTTGCGATATTTCGCGCTTTGTCACACGTGCGAACAAAACGTTTGCTTGATAGAGAACAAGAAATAGTCACATAGGTCCTTTCCAAAATTAGCATAGGTAGATAACTAGTTGACCCCGCAAACGTTGTTTTCCCATATAAGTTATCGAGCTGGATGAAAAATAATTAAATTACTAAAATGACTTCAAAAAAATAGAGATTTGTGACAGAAGGGTGAAAATTTAGGGTTGTATTTATGTTTAATGCCACATTATTAAAAAATAAAAGTAAAAAAATGACCAAAAAATAAAATAAAAATATTAGGGGTGGACAACCCTTATCGCTTAAGGGTATGACAAATAGATAGTAGCCGATTCTCGGACCTACTGAATATGAACATAACATTTCATAAAGCACGACAAAAGTCTTGAAGATATCAATATAGTCGACTGATGCACATGCTCTATTGAATTCGGCACAGTCTATTACGAGAGAGTAAAATTATACTCCTGCTTATACTCCTGCAAGGAAAATGGAAATATTTTGTTATAGCATAGCGGAGATAACCCCGAGGGAACCCTGATGGATGGATGTTTTGCAGAAGTGTGGAAGTGCTACTAAAAGCCAGCCTACAATTTGTTCACAATAATATTTGAAACGAAAGATCAGCGAAATTTGTCACAAATCTGTCCTTCAAAAATGGCGTATAAAGAGTATACCATCTATGCCGGCAACGCATTGGCAACTCCTGGCCCAATTCCCTGCTTGTCTGGTCTTCTCGCTATAAAAATAAACTTTTGAACCGGATAATTTTTTAAAAAGTAAGCCCCTAGACTAATTTTAAAGTAAGCGGAAGATTTCACACGAATAAATGTTCTTATCTAAAGCAAAGTGGCCGCAGCGTTCTTATTTAATGTAATCTTTTTAATTTTCCGCTTCTACTACTGTACTTAATTCTTCCACAAATTTTGTTAAGAGACTTTAGGTATTTGGAGTCTGGACCAGAGTGGTATTGTTAACTTTTTTTATAATTGTAAAGAATTTTAAGGCAATTTTTCCACACCTTGGGTCACATTATTGAATTTTTCGTAGGGATACCTAATATTTTTGAAAATTTTAACATTTTTACCCATACCAAAAAGTACACAGCACCACTAAAGAAGTGTTCACTTCAAAATCAAATCTTTCCTCTTTATAATATTAGTTTAGATGAACCTATCAAACCAGAACCCACCTCTGAATGAAAACCGCATCCGAATTGACTAAACAAATATTTACTTCGGTGCCCCCAGATGAGTTGTCATCGTTACAACTATCTGTTATAACTATGTCGTTACATGCACCAATAAAATCCATCAAATCCATGAAAACTGCATCAAAATCGGACTAGTAGTTTTGGAGATAGGTGGCACCATAGATTTTTACACAAACACCCTCTCACCCCAAACGCATATACCTACCGTCTCCGTGCCGTCGCGTATAATAAAAATAAACCGCTAAAAGGAAACAAAAGCAAGCAAAAGGTCTCGTGCCAGTTAAAATTTATAATATATATGGAACGAACTTTTCGCAATATAATTATTGGCGTACCTACTAAAACTAAAACTGAAAAAGTTACTGCAACTTTTAATGCGATGTAGTTTTTTAGACCTTAGTTTTGGCGAGACAAATTATGTTATGAGCGAATCCAAACATACAAATATGACTGAATACTAAATAGGTGTGAAACTACATAGGTCTACCTACTGACATGAGGCGACGTTAATAACTAATAAAGCGGTGGCCCGTCTGTGTTTTTTAAAAAAAAGAAAGAAGTGCTAATCAAAACTGTAAAAATGTTATTTTAAGTTTTTTTTTATATCTGTACAAATATCTTTAAAGTCATTACTTTACGTACCCTACGTAGTATTTTTTAAATGAGCCCCTGAAGTAAAACATAATCAAGCAAAAGGTCTCGTACAGAGTCAAAGTTTGTATCTGTAACAAACTTTTAGCAATATTCTTATTAGCGTCAAACGAACGCTGTCACCCATCCAGGTATTGAGCGCGCCCGACGTTGCTTAACTTTTTCGGTCGCTTGCGATCTACTCAAGCAGCGGAGCTATACCTATGCGTGCTTCATATCTACATATAGTTACTGGTAATATAGTATCTGAACAAGTGAACACAGTAGTCTCCTATCATTGTATCAGTTTTACACACAACTACATATTTGTGCTCATGTTAGTGTAATCTTTACGAGATAAGCTGTTTGAACTCCTACTGACTCATTGAGATAAGGTGTGCCATAACTCATTTACATTCATGATTGTTACAAAGTGATGTGACCGATTAAGGTTCGTTGGCGTGAAGCGTTTTAAAAATAAGTACTGCGGATTTCCCTAAAATACCAACTTAAAATGAACATACTTTGATATATATGGAGAGGAATACCGCGTTGGGAATCCATGGCGTCGTAGTCAGCTTTCATATCCAACCTGCAACCGTATCCAAGTTTGTATCCTTATCCATATACAAATTTGTAAAGACTAACAAACTCAGTTATCATAAGCTCAACAGTAAATAGCTAATATTAACAGATTTAGTGCCCTAAACTACTTTCTCTGAAACTAATATCTATCCAGATACATCAAAGGCAAGTATCGAACACTTAGCTCAAACATTTGGCTCAAAGGTTCGAAGTTCTCTCACTAGTTGTTTGTTATTCAAAATTATATCTGTAGCAAGGAAACGAGGTATCGTTATCGTTATACCGATCTGTAGATCGGTTTAATGCCTGGAAATAGTCATTTTCTCCATATTTTAACGCAATAAATTTACCGCATCTAAATCATTAACCTTTGATGTAAACTATAGCAAATGACAACTAGTGATGTATTTTTGAAGTGAAAACTTCTTTAACGGCGCTGTGAACTTTTTGGCATGGTTAAGAAATGTTAAACTCGCGTCAAGACACGTGACCCTGATCGAATGCGTAAGACGGAGGGAGAGTGTTTTTTGTGATAAGCGCCATCTAGTAAAAAGTGCAGAAACGATTACATGACATTCGTGAATGAAGTAAGAAATAAAATGTGCGAAATGGCGTTGTCGTATGAGCGATTTGCGAACGACATGGCAAATAGGACAACTAGACAACTCCATAAAGTCCATAATCCATTATAACTTAAAGGGAACGGTCATTTTGCAAAAGGAGAATTTTCAATTTTTAAAGAATAAACATAAGGATCAAGTTCTTCATGATAGTTTGTCTATTTTATTTGTTGCTCACATTTTCCTGTGACTGGTCCCAGTGCACGGGTACATGTAATTTTTGCGAAATCTCTTTAGTTAATGTTGAAAAAAAATTATGTGGAATTAAAAGTCCTTCAACATAAATTTGAACACCAGCTCGTGTCATCAACACGAAAAAATAAAAAATTTATATGAATATCATTGTTTGTAGTTGTAAAAGGAAATAAAATGAATCTAATTTAGGTGTTTATTTGACTACATGAGAATAACTACAAGCGAGGTTCGGTAGCGACTAGCTTCAGTATGGGTTTGCACTCAAAATGAAAAGGATATACCTAGGCTTTAGTCCACTACGCTGCCCTATTGTGAATCGGTAGATTTTACTATGAGCTGTAGTAATGTTAACTTCAATGCTTCGATCATGAACTTACGCAGTGTCGTTTTGTAATCGTATATCGCTGCCATTAACATGGGAAGATGTCAAAATCGACTGCCATTTGACAATGCCTGACATTTACTATACTTTGAAGATAGTATTCATGCTCACAGTACAGGTTCTTTATTTCTTTTGCTGTAACTTAATGTTTCTTTTTAACTTTTTATATTTGCTTTTACTAAAACTATTTCTATTTTCCTTTTCATTCGTTTTCTTCTTCTTTCTTTCTTTCTATAAAGAAAGGAAAATAAAAATTATCACGTTCAATGATTCGTCAATTTTCGTGTGCTTTAGAGGAAAGTTAATCGCTCTCCCCGTCACAGTGTGAATATAAATTTGAATTTGAACGCAATACAAAATGCTTCAGACTGAATCGCTAAGCAGCAGTCATACATTTGTACAAAGCATCTGGAAGCGAGCATAACTTCGAAATAGTTCGACGGGTTACGATCGGTTTACATAGTGTTCGGTTATTATTAATGTCCAACTAATAGACCAGATCCCAGATATCCAAAACCTACGTCGTTTTAGGAAACTTGGAAATTTTAAGATTAACATTTTTATGTGTATCTACTTGAAAAAGGAATGTTAAATATCAAAACGTAAATTTTGCACAGAGTAATTTTTGATTTTACATTTTTTTTAATAGTAATTGAGTAGCAAACGCGCATGCAGGCCACCTAATGTTAAGTGGTAATCCAACCTCAATTGAAGAAAAAAGATCCTACCTGAGGTTATAATATGCGGATGTTTTGCTGGTGACTAAGGACTAAGATTCGCCTTAAATAATGTAATCCCAGCAATACCAACCCAGCCGAAGCACAATACATCGGACGTGCTAGTATGGCTCTATCACCTAATTACTATGGCTCCACCACCAAATTACATATTTTTTCATACCAGGAAATGTCGGTGATAAATATGATAACTAGTCGACCGGGAAGGAGCTCTGCCCTATATTTAGATTGTCTGTCTAAAGTACTACTACCGTGACAATCAATTTTATTTTCGTAGGGATTTTTTGAATATGTAACATGTGTAGCATTAAAAAATGTTTTTAGGAAAATAAATTTGAAATTTAAATCGGGTTAATCAAGTAGATACAGTTTTCTGTCCTACCCTGATGTAAACCCTCCGCAAAAGGGCAAGAATATTTGTGCGATTACGCTGAACTCTGTGATCTGGTGTGGAATGTATCGTCTGGGAAATATAGAAAGTTTGCGAACTCAATACGAGCATAAAATTTCCTTTCTGACTCTATATAGGAAATTCCGGTGACATTTATGACTTTACTAGTTGTCCGGGCAGGAGTTCTGCCCTTTATATAGATTGTCTGTCCAAGGTACTTCTAACGTAACAATAAATTCGATAGGGGTACTAATAATAGACTAGGTATGTGTTACTAAGAGTGTTCCTCTTTACAGCAATGAAAATTCTTTCAAATTGGTTCAGCCTTCCCTGAGATAAGTGTTAAAGTAGCTAAACAATTTAAACATAATGATATTTTTTATGGATAGATAAAGATTGAAGAGTCGATATAGAGTAGAATAGAAGAATTACTAATTACTTCTGGGTTTATCCAGAAGCGATGGCAAGAGACCAGATGGTTCTACTTTAGTGCCGTGGTGTTTGGGCCAATCTTTGGTATGGGACGCGACTTGTGTCGATACACTGGCCCCATCACACATCAGTGTTACTGCTGTTAGTGCTGGGGCCGCTGCCGTCCAGGCCCAATGTCTGAAGCGCCGCAAATATAGTAAATTATTAGAAAATTATATGTTTGTGGCGCTTGCAGTAGAGACTATGGGTCCGTGGTCTTCCGACATGAAAAAGTTCATGTCGGAAATGTCGACCAGATTGGTTCTTGCCTCTGGTGACCCAAGAGCTGGCGGCTATTTCGCTCAAAGGCTGAGCCTGTGTGTTCAGCGTGGAAATGCCGCCAGCGTCTTGGGAACGATGCCTCACATGGGCACTTTAGATGAAATATTTTTATTATGAGTTTTCTTTTTTTTTTCTTTTTTATTGTATTCTGTAAATAGATATTTTTAATAGTTAAGATTTATTTAAGTTTCTATTTGTTCTTTTTAATTATACTTTCTGTTATTTTCATTTCCGTCGAATAAAGTGAGTTTATCCATGAAAAAGAAAAGAAGAATAGATGATAATTAATTATAGAACTAGCATGCGAGCGTGCAGCCGCCTGAGATTAAAAAAATGGTAGGTATTTGCAGTCCATTTTATTACGGGGATATTGACTGATATTGTTCATGGATCACTTTTCCCACTTTTCACGCGTTCGATGCTGTAGTTTTGAATGTCTATTCACATGTTTGTTCATTTAGGTTATACCACAAAGATATTGGAAAACTGGGTGTAAAATAAATAAACGGCATGGCATATTCTATTAAAAACTCAAATACAAAAGAATTCCAGCTCGTGTGTGAATAAAACGAAATCGGGAACATACCAACGTTCATTTAGACTAGAGCTCTGACAGACGAGCTGCTTTCAGTACAGAGGCAAATATTTCGAGTTTTCAATCGATCGCCATCGCCTCAGACCGCAATCAGAGAAGCGCATTGCCCATGCTTGTTGTTAGTAACCCATTAATGACCCACTACAGGGTCGGGTCTCCTCTCACAATGAGAGGGATGTAGGCCGCCGTCCACCACGCTGGCCTACTGCGGGTTGATGGACTTCACATACATTTGAGAACATTTTTTTTTATCTCTCTGGCATGCAGGTTTTCTCACGATGTTTCCCTTCACCGTAATAGCTGGTGATATTTAATTTGATAACTTACACACATAACTTTTTTTACAAAGTAATTGATTGGAATTCAAATCCGGACCCCTCGATTCGAGATCGAATTCTAAGCCACTGGGCTTTCACCGCTATGCATGCTGCCCCAATACCGTAGACCGTAATCGGAAACGTTAAGCAGCGTCCTGCGCGATCAGTACCTATATACCTGGATCTGTTAATCCCATTAGTGACCAACTGTAGGGTTGGGATCTCTTCTCACAATGAGAAAGATGTAGGCTCTAGTCCACCACTCTGACGTTATTCAGATAGGCGGAGTCTCTGGAGGTTTCCACACGATGTTTTTCCTCTCAAATTTAAATAAATAAATATGCGCTGTCTCTGAAAATCATCTAATTTGTCTCTGAAAGTCACGCGTCTGCTGAGGCCGTAAGGAACGCAAACAAGTTAAATTATGAAACATTTATGACTTTTTAATTGACTCATTCGTTCTCGTCGCCCCTTAGTGAATGTGAACATTCATCCTTTGGAAGACATTTACAATTTACGGTTTTGTAAATAATAATCGTTGCTTAGTGATGTTTATATAGCCCGCCCTTATCCTATGTATACGTGAATTCTGGGATATTATTTTTTATAAAAAAAAGTTGAACGTTTGTGAATGCTTCCACCACTACGACGATCAATGGATGAACAATGTTTGACTATGGCGTGACATCGTGGCTTTGACAGATAGAATCAAACTTTTTTAAAATACCAACTTTTCTTCGTCAAACTAGTACCTAAATGTTTTAGGTACTAGTTTTTACGGTGTCTTCGCCATGTGTGTATTATAACCTACGAGTACTATTACCATCCACACGGTGATATAAATTGCAATTCTTACATAATAAGCAGTAGATTAATTGTTGATGCTTGTTCTTATGAAAATACAAATAATAAATATATAATAACGCTTCAATAATAATAGTAAATAATTCAATAATAATAAATAATAAATATATAACAATAAATATGGGGATGGCGCTGAGCGTGACTGCATAGGTTCGGGCCGCCAGTGGCTCCTAGCTGAACAGGCGGGCGGGAGTCGGGGAAACCGAAAATACTGCAGCCGACCAAATCCGCGATGCCGATGTTGCTTTGCAGAGAAGGGAATCTTCCGTGAACTCTGCCGGTACATTGGGACCGACCACTACAAGTTCAATTTCCGAAGATGCTAGAAGGAAGTGGTCACAAGAAGAACTTCACGAACTTATGTTTTGTTATTTTAAATCCCGGGCAGACGGCCCAGGATATATTAAGAGATTTGAGAGGTTATTAATTAGCAGTACAATATTATCAAAAGTGTTAGGAAATACTATATTTGCTGGGGAAATCGAATCTTCTTCTCCCTGAGGGTCTCAGGGTGGAAGATTTGATGTAAAACCGACTCTTATGAAGTCGAGAATGGAAAACCCTCCCATAACAATAAATATATAACTATAGAGGGCACAGGACCGGGTGGAGTGGCGTCGATTAGGGGAGGCCCATGTCCAGCAGTGGACTACCAAGGGCTGAAAGGAAGGAAGGAAGGAATAACGCTTCACACTCATAGCCCCACACTAGGATTCCCTGTGTCGTGGGTGCCATGGACACACACAAGACAAGAATACAACTCACCCAGACCAGAAAAAAAATTCAAATTCATCATTCGAACCTCTGCTCATTCCTCAGGACCCTCCGCGTAGCGCACCGGTGTCTTAACCACTGCGCCACTCGGGTTGAGTACGAGTTGGCAGCCAATAACAGAACCAATTCATCTACTTTCATCGTCATAATATTACTCAGAGATAAAGTCACTTGAAGAGTTTTATCAAATCGTGTCGTGATCGTCTAGAAGAAAGGGCAACACTAAATTTAAACTGACGCAAACAATAATAATTATTACATTTATTTACGATTCGTCGACTAAGCGACTCTGATTGATTGATTTTTATTGATGGTACCTACATCACGATTCCACTCCTGTCCACATCTACAATGTAATGCCAGTAAAATGCCAATTTAGAGACTCAAATAAATCGATGCATGGTAACAGTTATGTGTCAGAGCATATATTGTGGTACTTAGTAGGGATATAAGCACACTTTCAGCCAATGTGCAGCAGCCTAAGAACTCGCGCTTGACCAATTGACGACATACATTGAATGACGAACCAATCGCGTGAGCCAACAGCGCGGTCAATGTCAAACCGACCAAAAATATTATGCCGACTAGGTACTACGAGTATAACTGATGTAAATAACAAATAAAACACTTTAACTGCAAGTCATGAGATGGCGCCACTTTTCTGCTTCTGAATCACGATATCCTAGTTTTCTGGCGAGTATACTAAAATTGTAGCTAGGCCAAAAACCTCCTCATATCAACAAGTTAAAAATCTTCCATGACTCTAAATTTAACGATACCTATCGATTTGTACCAAGAGAATTCGACTACTAAATTTCTTCTTCGAAACGATGAAATAACCTGCTGAAAATTAAAGAGCTTTAGCATTAGCCAAAGATAGAATTAATAAAGATGGTATTCCGTTTATTGATGTTGTAGTACATGGTTGGTACTCAAAAAGATATTACAAAACTAATTATTCTGGTTTATCGGGCGCAGGAGCTATTATTGAAAAAAAAACGGGTCAAACTTTATATTATATTACACAAATTTTCGTTGACAGTCAACGAGAAACACACCAGAGGCGCTATCCAATCGTTTCAGAATGGTTCTGCTGGTGGTTTAGACGGGATAACTCCACAACACCTTAAAGATCTAACGAATCCTCTACTAGGTGAAGTTGGAAAATTCTTTTAAGGGAACTCACAGCTCTATTAATTTAATATTAGAGGGGAGAGTTCCCTCTGACATCACACAAATTCTTTATGGAGCCAACCTCGTGGCTCTCAGGAAGAAGGATGGCGGTATTCGTCCTATTGCCGTGGGTACACTGAGACGATTGGTTTCAAAGTTATGCTCTCGCGAATACTGTGAGCGTTTGACGCGGAAACTCAAGCCGCGACAGCTTGGCTTTGAAGTCAAGGCTGTGAGGCAGCCGTACACCCAGCTCGAACATTTTAACTAAACCAAAATTATGACGTTTTTATTAAAATTGATGTTAAAAATGCATTCAATTCGGTCGACATGAAAAAGTTCATGTCGGAAATGTCGACCAGATTGTTCCTTGGCTCTGGTGACCCATCACGTGCAAACCTGTGGGTCCTTTGACATGAAAGGTATTTTGATTTCTACTATATACTAGTGCAAATAGAGTGGTAATTAAACAGATATTTTTTATCGATCTTTATAAGCCTCAGGGAATTGGTTTCAATTTTTTGAATGGTTTGAATTGCATTTCTATAGATGTGTTTTTATACACTTTTTATTGCGAAGCTCCACCGGATATTTTAATACTAAAATTGGCAGTTAGAGGAGTTTCATAGACCTGTGTTTGAGTTTTGTCGCGTTAGTTGGTCGGTTGGTCGAATTTCAGTGGAACACACCAACAACTTTCTTTAAAAAAAAATTATGTGTGGTTTAAATACAATTACGAAAAAAGTTCTCAAAGGCACCATCCGCACTAGGCCAGCCTGGTGGACTAAGGCCTACAGCCTTCTCATTGTGAGAGGAGACCTGACCTTAATTAGTGGATTACAGACAGACACTTGGTCGGTCGGCTGTGTCGGCGACAACCAATTAAGACAAAACCTTAAAAAGAATTCAGTAAGTACGAGCACAACCGATTAAGTGGCATACCTACTCGTCAGTGCGAAAAAATTGTATAGAGCATTCTCCGCTTGAAGCAACGTGTTAATTCAACAACGCAGTAGGTACATTTTTAAAGTAAAATGGCAAAATTGTGAATAAATTTTTCAGACAATTTTTTAGTGAAAAATGCATTTCATTTGAGTGATAACTGCTACTACGCCAGTTTACATAAATTTGTAATTTAACAACCAGTAAAAAATGGGTTAAAGAACTGCAATAAAAATGATTAAACTTACTTTCCGACATTTTACTACTATAAGTTGGGATATTTTGTCTTCCTTCCATCTTTTCATCCCTTCGTAGTCCACAGCTGGACAGGGGCCTCCCCTAGTCAATGTCACTCCGCCCTGTCCGAGGCCTTTTAAATCCAACGGCTTCCCGATATCTTCTTCAAATCATCAGTCTATCTGGATGTCTTGTCCAGAAGCTTTTTCGTAGACGTTGTAGCCATTGGAGGATTTTCTTCTCCATCGCTTGTTAGGCCTGCGTACGATGTGGCCAGCCCATTGCCACTTTATTGCATACCGGGTTTTGACATTTCTAACAAGTTCAAATTTTCTTACCTTAACCGTGGAACTGAGTTAAAATCCAAACTAAAAAATTAAAAATAAATATTAGTTTAAAAAAACTAAAAAAACATGCCTTTTTAATATTATTGCATTGTCATTGGTCCTTAATAAGTATGTAAAATTTCGAATTGATTCGACGTTTTTAAGTCGTCAAAATCATGTTTAAAGTTTCCGTTACATACATACGACCAAAACTAATATAAAAGCGTGTTAATTAATAAAATCATTTACGAATAGTATTTCGATATATATGTATGTATGTATACGGTACCTATGTCGTTTTGCTTCGTAAAACCGGAAGCACTCAGGTAGGGTGACTATAGGAATTAATTAACATGGCGGGAAAAGTGGTTTCATTTACTGATCGCCGGCGACGCATCGGTAGTTAATTAAAATGATGGCCGAATAAAGCGGGCCCATTTCCATAGACAAGTGTGCTCTACAGTACACTACAGCTTTCCCTTTTGAGGGGAGTATTAGCTCAGCAATGGTAGTTGACAGTTTTTCAAAATTACTTAACTTTCCTCAAACATATTATAAATATTTCAACAAAAAAAAAACTATTAATTTTGCAACAACCTTTACAGGTTGTTCATGTTCACGTTTAAAAGTCCTTTTTTATTGAGCTTATTGTTGGTGTTTGCGACGAACTAAGAAAAGGTTGACCCGAACTAATTTAATTTCGCCCAAAACTTGACTTTGGGTTTGGTTGAGGTTGAGTGGACTTGTGTATGGGAAGATGTGACGTCACTCGTTGGTAGTCGTGCTTGGCTAGCTACCTTTCTACCAAATATAAATAAATGGACGAGATTGCCATTTATTTTTATGTAAAGTATTTAATAATAGGTATGACGATATTTTAATAATTAGTGCAAAAATAGAGATTTCACGTCATTTACGTGTCGGTAATACTTGAAAATTGTACACGTAACAAATATTAATCAATATGGCGGGAAAAATGGATTTATGCTTGCCTCCGGCGGTCGCAGCGGTGATTAATTAAAATGGTGGACGAATAAACCGGAAAGGTTCCAACGCTATCGCGGTTATTTAAGAGCCTGACAACACCCGATGATTTTAGGAATCGGGCATCTTCGGCTCGCGGCTCCCGCCTACCCCATGCCCCTCATGCGCCACTGTTAGTGGAGCGGACTCTATGAGAACTAAATAAAATGATAAAATCGGCACTGTTTCAAGTATTAAAGAAATGTGGACAACATCGTCAATAGATGGCACTGTTTCCAGTTTTAAAGAAATATGGACGACTCTAGTAATGATGTGATTTTAAAACGCGGAGCTTTTTTATTGAACACCTAAAACTTCTTATTATTATTCTCCATCAAAGGTCCATATAATACCTATGTTTTCTATTCATCTCACCAAAAAATAAATAAAACACGGTCTTCTCTTTCAGAGGATGTACCCAGAATGCCATTGTTTCGCTATTAAATCACTATTTAATTAAAAATTCAATAATTCAGCAGTACCAAAACATGTCAACCAACAATTCAATTTCCTCTTACAATATTAAAGAGGCTTGGAACAAGCTTCATAATGTTATTGCATATTATTACCCTCAAATTTTTCGATGGCCTCAAATAATACCTAACCACATAAAAGCAAGTAAATTTGTCACGAGATCGAGTAAAAGACAGATTCGTCTATCATGTAAAAACATGTATTCTGAGACATACAGGTTTCATCACGTGGTTTTAGGAAAGGCGAGAGCTGGAATCGAACCTAGACTCCCGGCATGGGAGTAGGAACGATTTTTTAAATTGTTGAAAACCCTCTAGTTACACAGCCGACACAGGCCATAAATCAGTCGGCGCGCCGGCGGCGCAGTACTATGCCTACCGTTTGAAAAAGCCGCTTTTGGCTTCCTTTCGTTTCAGGTCAATGACCTTTCACCTTGAGCCTGTTACTTTTTGTGTCTTTTATTTGTGTAATTATTTTGTTTGAAATTTGCATTTTTTTTTATTTTCGGTCCTGAACCTTTTCGTATGCTTTAACACACTTAAGTACACGATCTTTGTGGTTTAAATTAATGAGGTAACGTCATCTCCACCTTGTACAATATAAAAATGAATATGTTGCTAAGCGCAAATCTCGGGAGGAGCTGAACCGATTTCGCTAATTTTTTTTGGATATTCCTTTAAGTACGAGGATGGTTCTTACGGAGAGAAAATTTGAAAACAATGTAAAGAAAATAATAAAAACAACAATTTCATTTTCCTATATAAACTGTTCTACCCTTGTACTACCTGTCAAACATCATTTCAGATTGAATACTTCATAAGTTCATATGGCAATGTCATGCATTTAGAAACGTCAAGATTTTTCTTTATGGATGCCACTTCTATTATGCAAACTGCAATGATATAATATACATATTTTATAATGGCAAAACGAAGTGTGCCGGGTCAGCTAGTAGGTAATAAAAATAAATACTTGCATAGGTGTTATAGATTATATTATTAGATGTATGTATTATGTTTGAAAACATTCAGTTTATTTCCATTGGGCCTTCAACTCAAATCTTCAACTTAAATGCATGCGTTTTTTTTCTCGTTATTAATAACAACAAAAATATATAGACTCATGAAATATTCACAAAATATTTAATAATAAAGCATTTCGTACGTCTCAGTAAAGGCGCAAATATTTCTCGGTCGCAAATTTATCAAACCGACTTGTTATTTAAACGTAAACACGGTTTTTTAATTAAATCTACCAATCAAAAAACAACACGCATTTTTATTGAACACTTCCTTTATACCTAATAGGTATTATTACCTATCAATCCACGAAGACGCACAGCCCTAGCCGGCGGCCCCACTATTCCTCCTAACTGTTTATAAAAATTACCGTGATAGTGATAGGTACAATTCTAGACGGCAACGCCGCGCGTAGCGGTGTCTTCTTTACTGTCGGTTTGGCAACGTCGCGTCGCGCGAATTTCGGCGGCGTACAATTTGAAAACGGGAGGGAATCCTACATTATATGACCCGGGTTCGAACCCGAAGCAAAATATAAGAAGACATTCTGGATTGAAATGTTTTTTGTATTACTATTTTTTTATTTCATATTATGCTATCTAATGGTTATTTATATTTCCGAATTCCGAAAAAAAATAACGAATTTTAGATAAATTTATAATTTCAAAAATAATTGTATAGCTTATAACAAAAAAAAAGTTATTAAATTGACGTTGAAACTTTTATTTATTTGTAACTTAATAAAATCTGTCTTCTTATTTATTCAACAATTTCCAAAATCAATAATCGATGTAAAAATTTGTATTATTTAAAAAATATAATTATATAAAAGTGAAAATAAAGTCACGCACACGCGGATTTGAACCCACGCCCCAGCGTATACAGCCTGGCGTCCTACTTAATACGCCACACAAGCCTCAGACAAAGCTATGAAATTGTGCTATATACGACAACTGTGTATTATTTTGGAATGACGGAGCGACGCACGTCCACCTAGCATCGCGCCTCTGCGCTCTCTGTCAATTGCCATAATAGTAAGCGAGAAATACAAAATACGAAAATATTGCGCGGAGCACGCGAAAGAAAAGTTTTAAATTTTACTGATTTACTGAATATTTATAAGCTTATTGAAAAAAATTAACACAATGATGTGATAATAACGAAGGTCTGCTAATATACTGGTTAAATTATTTGAATAAATATTAACAAACAACGTTGTAGTTTAGTATAAGAATTCAGAAAAGGGGTAACTTTGCAATTTTTTTTTATCGAGGCAACTTTGTCAGAATGTGTTTCGACGACTATGTTGTCGTTCGGAATACGGTCTAGAATAACATATATTTTTCCCATTGTAAAATACGTTGTAATTTTTGCTGGAAATGAAAAATAAGAATAGCAAATTTGCTGAATTACATGTTATCAGCGCCTTAATAAGCACTGGAGAACGCCAAGTAGTTTTTTTTAAATATTAGATTTGTGGATTTTCTCTATTCAAACTTTAAATGTGCCAAATTTCTATTGCATAAAATTTTATCTAGGTACTTAGCTAGTTCAAGCACCACCTTTGTACTCTAACGATATTATTAGGTAGGTACATTAAACAATGATATCGCAAACACTTAATCAACCTTTTTCATAATTAATTTTCAGAATCACGATGTAAATAGCTGTGCTCACTATTAATATTCATATTACTCAAAGCATCGAACGTAGAACAAAAGCAAGCTTGAATATCTAATTAATATGCACAGCGCCTGCCAATGTGAAAAAACAAAAGGCAAAGTGATATCACTTTACTCTTTAACACTGACAAGCGCTTAAATGTATAATCAGCGCTAATGTTTTAAGTTCATTTAATTTTCTTGAAAAAAGTTTAAATTCGTTTTAACAAAGTTATAGTTACTAGAAATTTGTTTCACCATTAAATAATTTTTTTTTAATCTTTATACGTGTCTGCATTTTATTTTTAAATCGCAAATTGAAATATGTAGTAGGTATGTACCTACTTATTAAGACACGCTAAGATTAAACGAACAACTAGCAAGCTATTAGAAACGTTCACAGAAAAATTCTAGTCCACATCTGAAAATGTGAGACGAATGACGCCCAATTTCACAGCTGTCAATGTTGTAAATATCGCGGAAAATAGTTTTCAAATGACTTCGGCTATGATTGCGGTGGCACCTGTAATGGCAATGCCAGCGAAGCGAAGTTAGAATGGTTTGCAGAAAATATACCCGAATTTCAGTGTGAAGTATTTGCGATGCGATTTATGTGTCTAAAGCAAAGGGAACTAAATACTACTGATAAATGGCTGGCTGCAACATTTTTATGGTCCACTGCTGGGTACGGGTCTCTCCCCACAATAGGGCCCAAAACATACACCACCACGCTGCTTCAAATTAGTAGAAAAATGGGTGACCACTCTGTGTCAGAAGTTTTCAAAGCCGCCCATAGGGCCTCCGACAAGATTTAACAATTGCTATCACATCGATAACAACGCTTCACATATTTCACTGGTAGGTACATATCGGATGTTCGCTCGACATTAAAAGTTTTTTATCATTGATTAAATACGATTTAATTTTTTTTATTAAAATCTTGGCGACTTTCGGTGTTAAACTGGTAATGTCTCCCTATGACCATCACCGAGTATTCACATCTACCGTTCGCGAACGGAGAGTATCCGTGCGGACAAGAATGGGCACTGTTTTGTCTGTGCTTGTCTTAGATAATTATGTAAGTATTTTTGGTTGGCTGGATCTAGTTCTTTCTCCTAGCGACGTCTCTCAAAGACTTCCGGTATCTATTGACTGGAGGGGTCGGTGACGTTTCGTGCCGGACACGCTACGTATTGGTCGATGTGAATAAAGCTTTACGCTATCTCTGCAAATGCATCTAGCACAGTATTTGAATCAAGCTTTACTATTGCAAGGATTGAAAACCTACAAGTACCGGCACGTCAAAGCATACAATGCGATTAAGGAACATTCAATATTGGAATTGCTTTTGGGTATTGGAAACAGAATTCGAGAGAAACCTTGTAAGGAGACGAGTTACTCGTATAGGTATGTAGCGTAGCGTAGCGTATTATTACGTAATTGCAATAGTATAAACTTTTGCGCTTATAATAAAGTAGGATAATTAATATGGGAATAGGTACGTAATAGGAAATATGATTAGTAGGATGTAAGTTGATCGGCGGAGGAGGACGGAGGCGCTTTTAATTCCTTACGTGCCATATGTGTAGGTAGTTACACCAAATAAAAAAAAACCATGCAACATTGCGCTCGAAAATGTAATCACTGACCGATAATGGGTATTTTAATAATAATTGCATGAAAAGGAATGCTTCCATAAAATTCGTTGAGAACAAAAAACTAAAAAAAGAGAAAAAGAAGATATGATAATGAGCCAGTTAAGGTGGATTCGGAACAAACAATAATTTGTAATTATTGTCGTTCTATTTAAATCCTTGTCCTGTCGTGACTCGACCAACTCGTCCAGCGGGGCAGCGCGCGGTAACCGCCCGACGCCCGGGTTATCCGGTTTATGTCACGCACGATACACAAATCCGGTTGAAACGTGAACTTTGACCCAGCTAAATTCGAATTATACCATAGTTGGACAATTTCGTGATTTTCAGGTGTTTTACGGCTCTTCGCGCGAAAGTTTGAGTGTATAACATTCATCCTAAGGAAATACATTGCAGAAAAACGGACTGTGGATGACCTCCACACGTGAAAAGAGAGAGGGTGAAATTTAAGTCTTCCGCGGTTGGTATTGTGATGAAAAGGTGATTTTAGCATTACCTTATGAAGTCCAGCGAGGCACTCATCAAAGTAAAGTGGACAGAACCCACAAAAAGAGCCAATGTTCTGGCGAAGGCTCACTCATTTATATCCGCATCGCACGCAAAATATCCAGCAATTTTTTAAACCGGATAAAACGAATGGCAACGAAGCGTAACAGCGACTGGCGATAGCCGGTTCAGTTTTCGCGAATCACTCAACCGTCGCAGTGATTCAAGATACGAGTATTATGATATTTCCATACAAAAAACTGAAACAATGATGCCTTCCAACTGTCACAATTTTTGTGTTCAAAGTCAATTCTAGAATAAACGAGACGTACTGTAATAGCCATTCGTCTGGAACGAGTAATGGTTTCCATGCAAATAAATTTCAGATTTTAGTCATAAAAACATCGTTCAAACCGACAACCGATGGAGAAGGAATACAGGCGGCCCTTCGAGCTGGTGGACTGATGACCTGAAGAACTGGATGCCGTTAGATTCAAAAGGCCCAGGACCAGGTGGAGTGGCGTTGCTTAGGGGAGGCCCATGTTCAGCATACTACGAAGGGCTTAAAAGAAGGAAGCAAGGAAGACATAAAAATAATAGTAGATTATACCTACTTTTGAAGCCTTCTATTGTTTAACTCCTGAGTCCATATACGATGTTTGTTGACATTATTATAATTAAAGGTGACCCCGCAGACTTTACTCTGCAAAATGGCTTGGATTTGCAATGGTTTTAGGTTTTATAGACGGCGAAGATCTCGAAATTTCAATCAATTCAATTATTCCACATTATTCCACAATTCAACAAGTTCAATTATTCCCATCAATTGCCGATGAGGGATGGTAGAGAAAAGAGAATCAGTACCTAAGTAATATAAATATAAGATCCACACACAACAAACACTACAATAGAAGGCGGAACGTCTGAGTAGGAAAGTATAGATATACAATACAAGTACAGAAAGAAAGTTCACAGGACACGTCTTAAAGATTATAGAACACAATATAAAAATATGAATTAAGTATTATGCAGCGCGGTACGGGCTTAGTAGTCAGCAGCGGTGAGGTGTCGACTGATCGTCCTTTGTTTTGAACCTGGTTTTCTTCCTCTGCATAACGCGATTCGACCAGCTCTAAATGAATAAAAGAGGTTTTAATAAACGTACTTAAATGAAGAATATTTAAGATTATATCTTAAATAAATAGATAATAATATTAAAAGCAATATGGTGTGTAATATTAATTAAATTGATTAGGATAAAATACACGTAAGACTATTAAGTACCTACTTATAATGTGGTGTGTATCTGTCCTGACACTCCATCTGGACATACAAAAATCTTTGGCAAAAATCGAAATCGTCTGATGACCAATTGACCTTATTGGATACGGATACGTAAAACCGGATATCCGATCGTGGCGCCGACTAAACCGGATAACTTAATATCCGTAGCTTGGCGTTGCCGATTGACTAAGTTTTTCAGAAATTGTCTGCCAATACTTTGGTATTTGGAAAAAGTGCGATATGTTAACGTTTTTATGTGAACCTCTCAACTAATTATGTAAGAAAATGTTTCATTATTAAGTACCTAATTTCTTCTACTATTACAAATGTGAAAGTTTATAAGGATGAATGGATGTTTGTTGCTCTTTCACGGAAAAACGGCTGAGCAGATTAGGAAATTTGGTATGCTCGTATGTAGTTTATAATCTGGATTTACATAAAGGATACTTTTTATCTCTTTCTGGACTAAATTCTGAAATCCACGTGGCGAAAGCCACGGGAAAGTTTAGTAAGGAATAATGTATGATGACGGTCCTTAGCTCTTAGAAGTTACCTACTGTAGGTACAACGACCGGGTCTACTACATAATGAAAAGGATGGAGAAGAAGTTCATCACGCAATCCTAGTGCGATTTGCGTTCACACCAAAACTTAGATTAATCATTTCAATTTGAAAAAATTGAAAATCTATTTTTTAAACGGCGACTTAAAATGAACGGCGCGTACTGCGCCATCGTTTGTTCAGTAGATAAAACTAAGGTATCTGCTTGTAACTTATAGAATAACTATCAATATTAAAAAATAAGATAATTTTGAAATCGAACCAAAACGATGGAATTATTATTCTTTTTGAAGTAAAGGTACTGTTCGTTTTGTTTAAAATTCTAAATTGCAATTAGCACGCCATCTCTTGTTCAGTAGCTGTACTTATCTGAGCTAAAAAAAAGTTTTTCTATGAACAACTACCTCTTTATAGACAGCGCCGGAAAAAGTAAAATAATTTCGTTTTACATTTCATAATAGTAATATTTATATGTATATTATGCAGTTTCACTATAAATCAGCCATTAAATCAAAGCATTCGTTTCGTTTCATGTTAACCTCCATTTTGTATTATCTGTCACCATGCCATGTGCCAGTAGGATGTGGTACTGGTACCGTGTCAACTGTCAACGGTGACTACATGTCAGTGTCAATTTTCTAAAATGGCACAACTGGGTATAAGTGTAATCTGCATCAATTTTTTTCCGAATATTTCAGGAGCTTTTAACAAGTAATGTAATTTATTTATTATTTTCAGCGTAGAACACATAAATAATCTTAATGAAATTAAAGTTTGTATTTATAAACAGATAAGTTCAACATATTTTAAAGCTGTGTTTTATTATTTATATTATTTGGACCCGTATTCAAATAATCGTACACGCCACTTCGTTACTTTTTGTTACTATTAGACAATTTCGATTTAAAATATTTACGATTAGAAACGTCTGTAATCGAATTACTATTTTTTTCTTCTCTTCGTGTCAGGGAAGACAAGGAAATTTCGTAAAAGTTATGGCAACAATACAAATCTTAATCATTGCCGCCAACATAGCCTAAACTAAACGTAGGTCCTGTGATCCTGTCCGTCATTGGCTGGCTGGCTGTCATATAAACAAAATTAATTTTCAATTTGTTAAAATAAAAACAAAAGCAAGCGATTAGCGATATGGCCGAAATGGAGTTTTCGCATACCATGAATTTTAAGATGAAGTTTAAAGATTGGTGTTTATAATTTGATATTATCAACACCAGAAAACAATTAGTTCGCTCGACGATATAATGAATAAACGTGGTTGATTTGTAAATTAATGCACTACTGTTTTCTGTATGTGAATCCCTTCATCTTGAAATGCAGCCTGTGGTATCGCCTGTTGGTAAGTACCTTTTTTAATATCGGTTCTAGCTTTAGAGGTAGAACAATAAATTTAGTAGTAGTTAGTTAGTACTTATCTTTGAACTGTAATAACATTTTTGGGTAACAGATAAACATTTACTAAACGTTGATTTTTCCGTTGTTATTGACTAATAACAGTTTCTTCCACCAATATTAATTGTCCAAATGTTTCTCATTTTCTAGTAAGCTTTCCCAAAATCAAAATGGCATTCCAATGCTATACTATGGTGATATGAATAAAAATTAGTATTACCTACCTACTTATTGGTAGGATAATTTGAAAAAATTCAAATCAGTGCCCGAGAATGAACACTGCCATCAAAGTATTTTGTTAACTTGTGCCATTAGTATGACAAGATGTCAGACAGATATATGACATACTAATGAATGACATTTATTGTACAAATACTTTGACAATAGTATTCATGCTCATGGCACAACAGTGTTTTTACAAATACTGCATTGTCATCACAAATGATTTATATAAAGGATAATTTTCTTAGATTACATCGGAGCATTCATTTGGTTGTTTCCACTGATGTGGAGTGCAGTTTGGAGCAGCACTGTGAGTGGCCAATTGTCAGTTCACTCTACTCACACAGCTATCCATAAAATCCACCCTTAAACTTTTGGTGTCAATATAGGGTCATTGTCTCTTGATTCTGATTCTTAGAAATCCATTTTTTACTTATGTTCTGCAATAAAAATGTTCTTACCTTCAGGTGGTCCGTCTGTCTGTTTGGTTGCTCTACTTATAAAAAAAAAACATTATTATGATTATTATAGCTTACACAATATCCTGGTATTGTGAAAATGATTGTAACATTTTCCATAAAAGGATTGCAGCCATTCTTGAACATCCACTATTGGGCACGGTCTCTCCCCACAGCAGGGGGAGGCTTGCAGCATACTCCACCACGCTGCAACAATGTGGATTGATGAAGTATGCTCCAGCCCTCCTCCGGATGTGGTTGAGGAATAGTTAAATCGAAAACACATTTTCATAATAAAGAAAACAAACAATTATATTGGACATTTGTTTTTAATTAGCATCTTTGCTAGCCTTCAAGCTGTCTTGGTAACTTTGGTCACTTTGGTCATTTCCTTTTTCTGGATTTTATCCTCGGCATATGTCCTTTTATAGGATGGTATGCTGCTTTGTTTTATTTTGTACTGTAATTGGAACCTTTTTTAGCCCACTGCGTCAGAAGAAGGGTTATTCCTTTAGCTCTTCACAGTCTATTGCTGTGTGCAGTGACATGTGCATCCCCTAATTATCATTGTCACTCCACCCAATACTCTCCTCTCTCTCTCTCTCTCTCTCTTTGTCTCTTGGTCTTGGGTGTTACTGACGGGGTCAGATCAGTGAAAAATATGTAGTAGGAATATGAATTTATTAAAATATTATAATTTACATGAGTTGATCGCGAGAGAAGCCAAAAACTCTTTTTACACCAATTGACATCTTTCAAATATAAAAATATTTCTTTCTTTTTAAAAGAGTTAAAACCAATGTTCATCAACGAGGTCGTAAACATTGGGTATCTTTGAATCTTCAAAGCAGACATAATTTGATATCTGCTTTGAATAGCATAGCTTATCATATTCTATCCAATTTAGTGTATTTTGTATTAGGATTTATATTAGATTAGAGTATTTAGATCCAGTTAGTAGTTAGTATTCCATTTGTTTTATTTATTGGCTGGTGCCACACTTCCTCTGGGTCAAAGGAGAAAAGATCAGAAGAAAATTCACATAAAACAGCAGATACTAGTAGCTAGTCTAAATTGATTACAGCACTGTAATAGTGACCCGTTATAGCAGTGGCTTAGAATTCGACCTCAAATCGAGGGGTCCATGTTTGAAATCCAGTGGCACGCACCAATGACTTTGTAAAAAAGTTATGTGCGCTTTTTAAAATTAAATATCACCTGCTGTTACAGTGAAGAAAAAATCGTGAGAAAACCTGCACGTCTGAGAGTTCACAAAAAAATGTTCTCAAAGGTGTATGAAGTTGGTGAGGTTGGTGCTGGGTTGGTGCAGCAGTAGACCAGCGTTGACAAGGGAGGAAACCACCGTTTTCACTGTTGAAGTCAAGTCATTAGCAGTGATTGGGAGATTCACCAGAAGTGTCATTAACAGCTGAAACATGTTGAAACAAGACATAGGCATCAAAGCGGAGGCACGAGCGCTGGGGGTTGCCCATTGCACGATGGTGTTCATGTCTCGGTTCGCTCGGACATGCTCGGAACTGTGAACCTATTTATTTAAACACCTTGGAGAGGAACGTTATCGTTTCAGTGTCGACCATAGTTCCTATTTCGATCCGGAACGACAAATGTCTATTGGTGGATGTGTGATGTGGGCAAAGAACTCCTCCCTGTCCAGCCACCTGTAGCAGACATCCGTGCTTGCCACATAGAAAATCCTCTTGGAAGCAGATATTGTAGTTTGTTCCCTTCTTGGCATAATTTGTTGCTGCGTCAGAAACGATTTTCATTCATGATAAGATGTTAGGGCATCCGTTCCACATGGCCCCCCCTTCGCAATGCAGGACAGGGGAGACTATGTGCCAGCATCCCTGAGTATACCTGTGCAGGTTCCAGTTCCGCAATGGACAGGTGTGTCTTTTCTTCTATCAATATTTTGAGTAGATCGCGCATTCCCTCACTTCCCTTGACCCAGCTCTTTAATTCCAGTAACGATTTGATGTTATCTATCATTTTTCCCACTTCCATCACCTGCAAGGCTGACCTCTTAGCACGTACTCGAGTCTGAGATCCTATGTAAGGAGTCCTGTCACCACGTTCAAAATGATGCTCTTTTTGCAATTGAGATCTTGTTCGCTGATAAAATTCCAGAGTCATACTTGTTAAAGAATTGATTTATTCCATTTTGGAGGCTCGGAAATTGGTCGCCTGTTATCAATAAATAGATGTCCACTAATAGTCTCTTCTTCCCTTTCAATACATATATGTTACAAATACGCGAAAACACTTTGAATTGTGTTTTCAGTTCATGTGATCTTAGATGTTCATTCTCAATAATATTAGGCACACCACGAGTGTTGATACTTTCAGTGTACAAGTTATTGGCTACAATCAAAATACTATTAAAGACACCATTGGTCCCACAAAGTTATATCCATAATTATTTTGCTGGTGGCTATTGAAACAGCTGCTGCGGCGGTGCATTGTTTTCCACGACTTTCTTCCCTAAAGTTCCGATGTCCTTGGTGAAAAAATCCTCTTAAAATTTCGCGTCCATTACCAATGTCTAGAAAACAACGATGGTGGTTTGTCGCGGTAGCATCGATATGGGACCTTTTAGTGCGGTTAAGTGGGGTGGAGTCATGTGCAAATGTCCGTAATTTTAAAATGCACATTCGAGGAATCAATAATTTGTACAGCTGGTTGTTTTCTTTAAGCCATTGCAATGCCGCCTGTAATCGTTGAATGTCAACCAAAAACTGACTGGCCTTTGGACCGTTTCAAGTTGTTTGCAAACGATGACTATTCCAGCTAAAGACATTCTCATGTTCAGCTAACTCTTCCGGATCTTGGTTAAAAAATACGGCTTGCCTTGAAAACCATATTGTCCCCCGTCTCCCGAGTTTTATTATTTTAATAAAAGAAATAACTCAAAATAACCGCTATTCCATATCTGACAGACGAGCAATTACAATTGGCGTTGGCGTTCTTAACGCTGTAAAACCCGCTTTTGGTCCATCAAGATCTTGATATTTTATAAAGAATAGTAAATAAACTCAATATTTGTAAATAAATACAACATCTTTAATATAAGAAAAAATATAACTCATTTGACAGTCAAAGATGTTTAATCTAACATATAGAATACTTTTATATTAAACGGGATTGCCATTGCCAAGAAGATTCGCCATCTCACATAAGTTTTTATGTGACCCTAATCCACATGCCTGATATCTGACGTCACACTTTGTAGAGTCGTTTTCTTTCCTAAGTTCACGAACGTGAACTTGAACTCCTAATGGTTTTGGGGTCGCGTCGCATATCTTATGTAGTATTTGGGTAGGTTTGGAAGCTTTCTGGGACACCTGTTGAATCTTTATAAAGTGAGGCGTGAACTGAATTTTGCTTAGGGGGTGTCGATTTGTATAGGTTAGCGTTGTTGTAATTGTAGACGTCATGTTTGTGGGTTTTGGTTTGTGTTTCTTTGAAAAAATTCATGCGGTTAAGTTTCGTAGTGTACAAATAATGCTAAATAAAAATATTTACCCATGTTTACACAATTTAATGCTTTCGTTACACTCGAATGGATTCGAAACCAACACAATATACTTTTTTCGTTACCTCACTTGATTGGTTTTGATTTTGATTGGTTTTGAAATAAACTAGTAATGTATCGAAAAGCTTTTTAAATGTGGCTTTTTATATAACATAATATACATTAACCTTATAAACATTGTCAATCTCTTGGATGTTCTTTCCGGAACCATATTCTAATCTCTCATCTAGACTACCCACAGAGAGGTCGGCACAGGAGAATGAATCTCTACCCAGTAGAGTTACCGGGGGTTGGAGAATTGGAGAATGGGCGACTGATGTTAATTTTGGATAAAAGCGTGTCCGTATTTAGCTTTAAATAATATTTTACGTTTAAAAATGAATATGCATTATTGCAACAGCATCTTATATTCTCTTACTCGGCTATTCTCGTTTCCGATGGAACCTCCCGGTAGGATGGGTAAAACAACGTCCGCCCCCCCCTCCCCCCCGCCCGCCTCGGCCGGCATCTTCGTGCACTATTGATTATAGTCCGACGCGAGCCGTCTAAGTGAAATGTTTGTTTCTCTTACGCTGTAGCTAGTGGGTGGAGCTGGATTGCTTAAGCCTGTTCGTGCTAGACGTATGTATTGTTGATATCCTCGGTCTGGTTTCTCGGGGCTTTTAGTATAATTATGCTTATCGCCTCCTATGTTAATTCGTTTAATTGCTTCAAATATATTTAGTGTCGTGAGCATCAAGATTCCCTTCCCGTGTCTACCACTCCGCTCTGCTCTATCTTAGCCCAGGGGAAATAAAATTACTAACGTAACTAAGTAATTTTTTTATATATAATGTTTACAATTTTGATCTCAAAGCTGTAGAAAACTGTTATATTCTTCAATAAATTACAATATAATATTCTCATTATCTTCGTTTGCTTTTCTTGTTGTGGAGCACTTTTGAGGCACATAAATCCACTCCATGCGAACGACGGTTTGTTAATATCTTCTTCGTTTTCAATTTGATCACTCGCTTTCTTGAAAACACACCGTTCCTTCATAACAAAATAAATTGTGATAGAACATGCGAATTCTCCCATATAATTGAAATTCTTGCACATAACAATTAGCATACATAACATATAGCAATTTTCAGCAGACTGTTCTTCTTGTAATTTGCAGCAGATTCTACTTGTAATTTGAATCAAGTTGAATCTATCTGCTCATTGCAGGCAAGCCCTTTTTATCGCAGTCAAGTGATTTGCTTACTCAGCTGCACCAGCAATAACGCATTAACAATTATATTATTGCGTTATTGCTCAGTAATAAAGAATCCTATCTCTACTTATATCTAACTCTACTGATATTCTAATTTCTTTATTTGGCCATAAAATAATGGCCACAAAATTATTTTTGTATTTTGTAGATTTCGAGGTCATTTAAAAATATGTAGCACTTTCGCGTTCATGAAATGCGAAAGCACTCCTGTTGTAAACATATAAAACAATAAATATTTAAAATGATTTAAAGTAAAAACATCTTTTCGTAGACATATTTTTATTTCTATCAATATTGTCAATTTTAAATAACACTTCTTAAATCTATATACTTTTAATGAGGTTGCATATGACTCAACATGCCGCCCCCCGAAAGTACATTAGTACTTGACAAAAAGAACATAAAATACACTGTTAATACTAAACCATTCAATATAAAACTAAAGAAACATAACATAATAAGCTGCATACTTATAAGCATTTAAAAAAGACAATCTGACATAAAACATAACATTAATACTTTAAAATAATTGTGACCTATAACAAATTAAATATCAACCTATATTACCTAACATATCAATTAACTTAAAAATTAAGTTTCAAATTACATTAAAACATAATATCAGGAACATTAAATTCACATCCATATTTAAGCCATTCAATCTGGCATCATATGCAAACTATACAAAATAAAACCTAATCAAAATTGTGTCTAAAATTAAAGTGTATCTTTGAAAATTCTTCTTGTAATTTCATCATTTTTCTTAACTCCGTCTCTAATTGTCTATACTTTCTAAATAATATTTCTTTCAAATCTCTTTCAGGTAACTGTTGTCTTAAATTGTTAATATAACTATTATCCTCATTTCTATTATATATTTTATCATGCTTTTCTCCACACCTCCTTTCTTCTGGACTAAGCTTTCTATTCTTAATACTTTTATGAAAGTTCATTGCCTCATTATCTTTAGTATCCTTCTCTCCACTCTCTCTCTCTTCTTCATGTGAAGACCGTAGTTGCTCAGTATTTGAAATACATGCGTGGACCACAGCTTCTTCTTTCATTTTATTTCGCCAATGAAGAAGCGTATGATGTCGTCCGTGACAAAACTTACATGTTATCGGCACTCGACACCTTCTTACCGTATGTCCTGTTTACAAGCAATTATAACAAAGATGCTTATTTTTTACAAAATCCTTCCTTTCAACTAATGGCATTTGAGTAAATTCCTTGCATTTACTTAAATAATGACTTTCATCGCACTTTAAACAGGTTTTAAAATAAACAGAGTTATGAAATGAACGTTGCCGGGTTCTTACAGGGTTTGCTAATTCCAGGGCACGAAACTTGGATTCAAGAAAAGTCCTCAAGTCAGTCCACGATGGTAACTCATCTGAGTTGAACTTATAGGAAACATTCTCCCAATCTTTACGCGTCTCCTGATCTAATTTGTTAACAATGATAAATACCAGAATAGGATCCCATGAATCTGTTTTAATATTCAAATTATTCAAAGAGTTAACACATTCAGTGGAATTATCCAGTAACTGTTTTAAATTATTGGCAGACTGGACACTTATCGGTTTATAAGAAATAAATCTATTTAATAAAGAATTTAAAATAATACGTTTGTTTCCGTATCGCTGTTTTAAAATATCCCATGCCTGCATATAGTTTGACTCTACCACTCGCATATGACGAAGAAGCGCCTCTGCTTCCCCCGTCACACTACATTTTAAATAATGAAGCCTCTGTACATTGGAAAGTGAGTTATTATTATGAACTAAAGTAACAAATAAATCTTGGAAGGTAGGCCACTCCTCGTATTTGCCAGAAAAAATCGGTAATTGTATTAAAGGTAATTTAAGATACAGTTGAGTTTCTTCTATTTCCGTACATTTTAAAGTCTGCCGCGTCGTAGTTTCCACAATGACGATTGCATCTTGTATATCTGCTTTAGTATCCAAATAAATTTCTTCAGAATCTTCGTATTTGTTTTCACGAAAATATGCATATTTACTTCTGTCTTCTCTATTTGTAAATTTTACTAATTCCTGGTGTGTCGTCGTAAATGTTTTCCAATATTCATCAAGGCATTGCAGTCGGGTTTGTAAATATCCTTTAGTTAATCTTGTTTTGGGGATTTTTTTAGGTTTACTTGAGTTTTTCTAATTAAATTTCCAGTTTCTTCTAATAAATTTATTAATTGCTCAATGTTGGCCATTTTACTTTTATTATTTTTTACTCACGTATCTTCAATAGCTGTATTAATTATCCGGAACGATAGGACCAAATTATGTTGTAAACATATAAAACAATAAATATTTAAAATGATTTAAAGTAAAAACATCTTTTCGTAGACATATTTTTATTTCTATCAATACTGTCAATTTTAAATAACACTTCTTAAATCTATATACTTTTAATGAGGTTGCATATGACTCAACAACTCCATATTTTCTTATATTATTATTCTTTTATCCATCTTTTCCATCATCTCCATATTTTCTTACCCTTATATTCTTTCTCTGCGCCAGCCAGTCCTTGCTCTGGAATTGCCCGTGAAGGCCGTGGCTTCAGCCATCTGTAGCAACCACTTAAAAGCTCCAAGCTCCGTCTCACAGTGTTGGGACCGATGTTGTTGGCCCGGTGGACTGTATTGTTGCTGGTTGTGTGTGTGTTCAATGAAATACACTAGGAATTGCACTTTTAACAACTTTTATTATAAAGACATTAGGTATAAGAAGAGGGATGAAAGAACAATGGCGATGAATGAAGAAGGAAAAGAAACAATAGAACGCCCAAAACACTATTCCATGACATTCGAATTTAAATTATTACTTTTAATTATAGTTGATATAAAAAATAGGTTGAATGTTGGAGTTTATGTTTCCAACACACAGTACATATGTAATTTGTAAAAAAGGTTCGAGCGAACACTTCACTGTGTCTTCGCCAAATACGTGGGTTAAATGCAAGCACAAAAAAGTAAGAGAACAGGGGCATGAAGGAGCCAGGTTTTGTAGAAGTCAATTGCTATATTTCCCTGATTCCCCCGGATTCCCGGATTTGACCCCTCATGAGCAGTCAAAGCACCCGCATACAACCTTACATGCATTTTTTTGCGGGCGACCATGGGCTGATGTGACACATAACATCAGGTGGCCTGCATGCCCTTGCTACTTCTTACTTTATATCCATTGAGCCTCAATGGAAACGACTCCATAGTTCCAATGAATATGTCCAATTACGAGAATTTATTAGTACTGACTGGCTGCAGGATCAGGTATGCTTTGGGAAAATTATATTTACACCTCCTAACCGTTTTCATACATTAGACTTATGCGTGGGATGAGATTTGCTACCTCCCTACATCTCCCCGCGCCGAGGTTGCGCTGCCCTGCACTATCAACTTTAGTTTGATGCGGTCTGTCGGGAAATAACGACGTCTACTCTATCATCGAACCTTCGGCACCCCTTCCCCTCTTTGTTCGTGTGGATGGCCGGGCCAACACTTTTTGAGGGCGGTTTGAAACGCGAATATAAATGTTTTCTTTGCAATCTTACGAGCGTTGTGGTTGATCCTGAACCAGAAGAAACAGAAGGTGAGCAACTAATTATATTTTCATTGATTTAATTGCAGTAAACTTATCAGCCCAGCAGGCGTCGCCTTGATTGTCTCGCGTTAAAATATTTGTACGGTTACCGCCCAGTCGGACATCTTCCCATACTAATGGCACACGTTAACTATTCGAATACTTTTTACCTTGAAAGTTGTCGTTGGATTCTTAATTCACAATTAAGTGACATAATACGCCAAAATTATGGAAACTAGGTCATTTTTTGCTTTTTTTAAACATTGTATTTTTTTTATGTTTACGTAACGCCGGCTATTTTTATCCGCTCTCTATATACCACTACCTGTTGTGTAGGGAGGAGAGAGGTGGAATATCAATATTGTGCGTGGGAAATGTTGCAACCCTGAAGCCTTTACGTTCTAGAAATGAATATTTTTATGTGTATTGTAAATGAAAAATGTACATTTAATGTCCTGGATTTTCATTAGCGTTTGGTTCCCAATAAATCCTGTTAGCGTCAAATATTCATTAAAATTCCAACTGCAGTTTCAGGCTGTAATTTTCAAAAAATGTTCTTTAAAGTTTTTATTGTGGGGATATTCAGCATGGTGGTATAGTATTCATGTCGAAACTTTTAATTTTTAAAGAAATATTTACTTTTAAAGAAATATTTATTGGATTTCTAGCGCAAAAGCTAGGAAAAATTTTCACTTTCAAAACTCGGCAACCGCCATTCAGGCCAGATTTTTTACTGATAATCCTATATCATCGTATTCGCAATTAAATAGGGCTCATTTTGATGTAAGATTTTTAAAATTACCTAAATGTACTTATTAAAACAATATTTCGAAAATCTCTTCTTTATACAGTGTGTTTGGCTTCGAACTGGCAAATTTAAGGGCATAAAATATACCAAATTTCATCGACAAAACGCTCCCCATATAGGGGTGTAGCCCTCTCCTTTTTAAATTTCAGCAATTTGAATTTTGGATTAAATATTTATGTAGGTCCACAAGATAACATCAATTTCTCTGGACTTGAATGTTCCATAGGAGATGAAAAAGGTGTTGTTTGATAGATAATATTAACACACCATAAGTACTAAAACGAAAACTTTGTTAATTTTCCAACGTAAAATGTTCTAAAAAGGTTTTTTCACTGTTTTCAATCAAAAAGTTGAATTTCTCGATTCCTGTCAAACTCAGGCCCCTACGTAGAACGCCATGTTGTCCATACTCTTCTTACCCCCGAACCAGAGGCAGTGCTCCTCCGCCCTGCACTATCGATTGTAGTGTTACGCGAACTGGCGCGGAATATTATCCTCTCTCTTCTATTTTCACTGGTTGTCGGCTCTTACGACATTTCTTCCGGTTCTAAGGAAGTGATTGGTTTTAATGCTTGGTTCTCGACATGAAACGTGACCATAGATGTATAATGTGTAGATTGAAAGCCATTGTGAATGATCCTGCAACCAACAACGTGATACGTAAGTTGAGCTGTTGAATGTACTATTTTGTTTTACGGGTTTGCTTTCTTTACGTTTTCAATTAGCGGTTCTATGCCCCGACAATGAACACTATCATCAAAGTATTCGTGTAGATAACCTGTGAACATTTCAGACAGACTGACATGTGACGTACTAACGACTGAAGTTTACCATACGGAAACTTGACGAGTGTTCATGCCCACGGCAATGTTCTTACGCGCATTATTTTAGTCTACAATTTTTATTCGTAAGTGCTTCGGTTATTTTCCTTATGTTTTTATTTTTAATTTTTGAAAATCCAAATGCCAATTGCGGGTTTTGTACTTTACATTTTAGATGTTGGTTTTTTCGTGTCCCCCAGTCTGTAATGAAAATATTTCTTTTTTATTTGATTTTAATTTTAATATTAATTTTATAACTTGATTTTGTCCTACATCTGCCTTTCTACTACTAGTTAGCCTTTCTAATGGTTACATTGATAAACAACAAGAACAATTTGGCGAGTTTAACCCCAGTCATAAAAGATGAAATTTTGAGACGTATCCTTTTTAGCTTCTAGGATTTTCTAGGTAACCTAGATTAAGCGTCCTGGGGAGGATAGCGGGGGACGTGGCATAAATCAATATTCTCAGGGAGTGGTTGTTGCATCAAGCTCTGTAGCAGATTCAAGTGTTTATAAAATGAAAATGTGCTACCTTGTTTAAGATGTTTTTCGATGTATTGATATTTAATAAAATTTAATACTTATCTTAGTTAACATAAATAATCTGGGTGTTGGGTTGTCAAGGAACCTTTTTAAAATACTAAATTCTCCAAATAAATTATTCAAATTAATTTAAAAAGAACAATACAATTTGTTTGTCTCGAACTAGCGATAATTGAAGGGCATGAAATAGACCAAATTTCCCCCTCGCCCTCTTGTAGTGGTCTAGTTCCCCTTCTTTTGAGATGGCAGTCATTTGAATTTTGTATTAAAATTTTTATGCATCCACGAGATAACTTTGATTTCTCTGGACTTGAGATATTCTACAGAGATGAAAAAGGTATTATATTATGAAAGTTAATATTACGACAATTTACATTTGAAAATTTACAAAACTTTCTTTTTTATTTAGTAGAAGATATTATATTGTTAGTAAAATCAATAAGTAACACTTTACGTACTAAAAACTGCACCTATAAAAGCTTAAAAAGGTTCTTTCGTGGAATATAACAGTTGTTTGTAGGGTTTGTAGGGACGTGAACACAAACTTGAACGAGAACAAAATGACTAGGGTCCCCTTAGGTATTGTTGAGTAGGTCGGGATTCAAGGTCGAACCGCTCGTCCCGAATTGACAAAGGTCCTTTACGTTCAAGTTTTTAAAATTTGACACTTGTAAATGTATAAAAGACAAAATTAACGCCGATCGATTCGGCAGATTTAAGTATGTAAAGCCTGGCACACACGTTACGAGAAATCGTTACGATCGCACAGTACCGTTTAAAGTGCACCGATAATCGAAACGTGTGTGTGATAAAAACTGTACAGTTTTTACGATTTTTCAAAACTGTACCATCGAACAGTGAGTAAACTGCCGACAATCAACGTGTGTGGCGGGCGGGCGCTTAGTTTTCGTGTGGATTTGGATTTTGGCTTGAGGTGAAATACTAGAGAATTTGGCGGTGGATCAGTAGTCCTACTGCGTAGTACAACTGGTAGTACAAATGATACAACTTTGTGTCACTAGAACTACCACAAAAAATACAACTAAATCACTCGGTTTTATTACCTTTATTGAAATGAACATTTAAAAACAGAAATGAAATAAGATGAAAATCATTTTTTAACTGACTTCAAAAAAGGAAGAGGATCTCAATTCGCCTGTATGTTTTTTTTTAATTTTTTTATATTTGTTATCGCCGCATTCCGTCATTTGTAAACCAATTTGAATTTTTTCTTTTTGGTTCAGAAGATGTTACTTTGAATTTGGTCCCATATTAAGTTGATGATGATCTGATGAAGAGTTTCGGAGATGCAGAGTGGAACTCCTCAACCGATAACAATTAAGGAACCGGGTTTAAAAATTATTATTGTTGGTTACATTACCCTTTCATTACAGAACTAGGAGTATGGTAACTAAAACTGACATGAGAATTTTATATTATATAAGATTGTATTTTTAAACCTTCTTTACTTTTCACTTCAGCTTAATTAATTTTTTTCAAAAAAATAATTTAGTTTATTGCAAAGGACTTTCATTAATACTTATAAGATAAGTACTTATATCACAAAAAAGGACATACAATTGCTTAAATGGTTTTGGGCATCGTTTAAAGGTTCCGTCACCAAAAAATATTTTCCCAATTTTGAGAATGCCTCGTGCTTCTTTAGAAGCAAAAATAAGGAGTCGATTATTTTTATCATCGTTATACTCTCCAAGAAGGAAATCGTCAAAAGAGGCATAAGTATAGTAGGATGATGAAAATATAATTAGATACTATGATACTCAACCTCATCCTCAGTCTGATGGTATGACGATAAAAAGGGGGACATGGTGTGCATGATTAAAAAAAAAGGAAGATAGCTAACGTAACTTAACCATTGAAGGGATATCTGCGTTAAATTAAGACTGACGGACCCTCGGGAAAAAAATTAACCTAACCTAACCGTTTAGCGGACGACTAAGTTATTTTACTCGTCCGTTTAGCGGACGCTAAACACTTCGTAAATACATTTCACCCAGAATTTATAATTTTTTCGTTTATTCCATCTAGTCCTACCAGTAGTTCGATAGTCGAACTGTTTGGATTTTTTTATTCCAAATTGTTATACTGACGGATCGAACTATTTGGAAACGCGAATTTTATTCCAAATAGAACTACTGTGAATATAACTGTACAGTCATAAAAGGTATTACCTACTTCAAATGTATTCGTGTCTGGAGAGGAAATTGTCTATTTTTAACCCCCGACGCAAAAGAAGGGGTGTTATAAGTTTGACGTGTCTGTCTGTCTGTCTGTTTGTCTGTCTGTCTGTGATTCGGTCGTGGCACCGTAGCTCGCGAACGAATGAACGCCACGCAGGTGCTCCTTACTACTGGTACTCCTTATTTAATTACGACAAGGTATCTGTTTAGTTTCAATTCTTCTTTGAGTTTTAATTTCTGTAAAAATAAATTGAATTGAATAAATGTTCAAAATACATACCTACCTAGTACTTGAAGTACCGACCTAGTACCTATCTAATCATTTATTACCTGACCTTTTCTTGCCCTAGGTAGGTCGGTACTTTTACCTATCAAGTATCAAGCCTTTGAGGCGACCATTCTATGGAAATAATTTAGGATTAATTTTGTCAAGGTATTTAATTATAGTACTTTATTTTTGTATAGTCACCTAATTTACCAGTCATCCTGAAATATGTATAAGTCGTAGAAATTGTAATTAGACTTTTCACCTTCTATTCTTCAAAAACATACTCATAATTCCGATACATTTTGGATTTGCTCTTTTCTTCGTGTGGGATGCGATCCACCTTCTCACCTGCCTGCGCGGCTGCGCTCCTGCGTCCTGCACTATCGATTGTAGTGCGTTGCGAGCGGTTGCGGTATAATGACGTATGTTCTGTTCCCGCCATAGACGGCTGGGATTTTTTTAGTACGATATGTCATATGAACACCGATGTTTTATTTGTACGGATGTGCTAATTGACCCCGGTTACGACTGCTACTCCTACCTAACTCCAAGTGAGTACCAAATTAAAGATTTTATTTATTTGTGTGTGTCGGACCACCAGAGGCCCAAATCTTGTATTCAACTTGAACCATAAGAATAATAAATATATTAACCATAATTGTTATATGTGTCAGTTTTGGCAGTTTAAGAAATGGAATGAACAAAGATTTAATATGTTAAGATGGAGTGATGGCCTGTCATATACCTACTATATTTTTTAAATTTGCTACCCCTATGATATTATTATTTTATATTATCGAACAGTTAGAATTCTATCTTTATCTAGACAACCTGAGTCCATTCAGATAGAGGCGCCCCTCTGTGGGCTGGGGCACCCCTCAACCTCCACCCTTGCCTCCCTTGTCTCTCCTTTACGCTCCCTTTCATCCCGAATGAGTTATCGGTTTTTTAGAGGTTCCGATGTTACACTACATAGATTTATTTTAAAAATAATCTTTCGACATCAGATCATTCAAACGGGGCCACATACTCGTACCATACAGCAGTCATCGTCAAAACTAATCCGAAGTTATGATCTTCGGATCACACATCCGACCAGTTTGATGATATTCAATAAATGCGGCAAATACCGGCTTAATCTGACTTCGACGTGGATTCGATTCTGTGAAATAATTAAAGCTTGTCGACTTTTTCAATAAACGGACAGGCTAAGTACATCTAGTGCATGGGTGGCTCACTCCCTCCCCCTGATCGGTCCCCTGCGGCAGGGCCGATCAATCGAATCACGACCGACCGAATGGATTACCCTAGGTCTCACTTAGGGTGATCGATTGAAACCGTGGACTGACGAGTGCTGAGTGGGTTAAAAAATCATTATATTTTGCATATTTAAAGATTTAAGCTTTAATTGTGGCCTCTAAATTCAACGCCTTTTTTATTATCTGGTATAAGAGTTAAGTTGTCAGGTAAAACGTAACCATATCAGTTTTTATGTTAAACGAAACGAAATGCTTATGACTACTAAAGATAAATGTCTACTTTAGTAAAAGTCGAAAACCTGTCGTTAGAGCCGAGCCCGCCGAGTGGCGCGGCGCACGCGCCATCCACACTTACGCGACCCACCCGCGCACCCCTCACTTCAGCAAAACTTCTTCAGTCGTACAATGTATTACCGAATCAAACGCACGCGTTTGTCCAGTCCGTAGCAATAAATATTTTTAAATTTGATTCGAAAAGCGTTTGATGTGTAAACGGGAATGACAAGTTTGTTGTAGAGGTAAGAAAACATACTTTTTTATTTTTCAATTCCCCGCCTTATGAGAAATATTTTTGTCTCCAGTGTGAATGCAAGTTTTTAATATTATTGGTATTTGAGTGAATGGCGGTTCAGTCTATTTTCGGATCTCTGCGCGGCTACCTGGCTGAATAGAGCGTGGGTGGCACGTCTGTCCCCCTGCTCCCCTTTAGCCAGAGGTATAGGTAATAAATCGATAAAATCTGTGACCTCACGAGCGCTAGTATACACATACAAGTTTGATGCAGGGCGTGACACAAGTTATTTTTTTATGTTACCCTTATCATGACATTCAGTAAAGACATAAAAATTATAGAATTTTCAAAATTTTACTTTTTAGTCGAATTACTCCTTCTGAATACTAATGGCATCGGATGTACCTCGTATCTACTTCAGATAAAATTAAGTATTGTACCATTTTAAAATTTGTATTAAACGCGCATATTTTTTAAATAGTTGGCCACTTAGGCTTTTATACATTTTTTTCCACCAAGTGTGTTTAATCTTTAAGATAAAGTGAAAAATATCAAATTTCATGACTAAAATTCAACTTCCGACATTATTTTCCAAAAAATTACAACAGCTACACACATTTTTAATACAGATTCATTGAAGTAGTCTATGTAGAATATTATAACATCAAAAACCCAACGGATTTCATTTATTTGTAGCTGTGGTATACAGAAACACACAGTAATATGGAAAATATCGAACTTTTTAAAAAAAGTTACGTCACTTTGGTACTACCAGAAAAAAAAATTTTTAAATTCCATATTCTGGGTCCTCAAGAGGCCTACTATAAGAAGTTTCAGGATTATCCATTCATTGTGGGACACCCTGTAAGTATATAAAATTCTTATGTCGCAGTTTTAGTTACCATACTCCTCCAAAACGGCTTGACCGATTTGTATGAAATTTTATATGCATACTCCGTAGGTCTGAGAATCGGCTACTTGTCCATTTTTAACGCTCGGTAACTTATATTATGGCAAAACAACGTTTGCCATATAAGCTATCGAGTTAGTATTATAAGTATAAAATTATGAATGGATAGTGAGGAAACGGGGGTTCATACATACGGTTTTACCGCGCACAGAACGTACGCACTTGTTTCTTGCAGGCAGTGCATGCCCGTCGCATGCGTCGATGTTTTTCCACGAACTCATCCAAACGGTATGAGTGACATCTGCTTTTTTCTGCGTGGTTGCAGGCAGAAATCGGCGAAGGGGAAAAATGCTTTGAAAGAAGAGATTTTATAAGACTAATACGAAAATTACGATGACTAAGAGTGTGGCGACGGATGTTGTAAGACTTTAGAACGGAGACGTTAAGAAGTCTTCTAAAACGTTTTTGTACCACACCTTTGTATGTTTCCGCTCCATCGGATACATGGCCAGGAGCTGGTCTTTTTTATCCACCCCACCCATCATGATATTGTAGTCCAATATCAAGACGGGTTTGGTGGACCCTCGGACTGTTTGCTGATCGTTGCCATGGTATGTAGAGATCATAGCCACCCTGTTAGTATCTCTCCATACCATGACATCGACGTCCCCTGAGGTGGGACCAGCGATCTGTCCCGGGCCCATGTTTCGTTTGGTCAGGCTATTCAGGGCCTGTGGGACAAACTTGCGGTCGGTCCGCAGGGTTCCCATACAGGCAAAGCCCAATAATTTAAGGTGTCGAGCAAGATATGGGGACTGATAAAAATTGACCATTCAAAGCGTGTAACCTTTCTGCTCCAAGCCTTGGATCAGCTTCTAAACAATTGCTGGGATGGATCTTTGGCCAGGGGATCTTTAAACTGCAGCGGTGGAGATTTTTTATGAACGTGAACCTCAAGCCGCCATAGGTAGCCGGTTTGAGATTCACAAATCTCATAAGTTTTGATGCCTCGATTCGCAGCTTTATTTTGAATAAGCTGACAGATATCCAGTCTGCCTTTCCACATCAAAAGGCTGTCGTCTAAGGCAATGTTCTGCCCCGGAGTATACATCTGTTGAATTTTTTTATTCAGGTGTGACAGTATTGGTTGAATTTTAAAAAGTATAGCCTCAGAGTATTCCTGTTCTAACGCACACATGTCATCGTTGTCATTAAAATGTAAACATTTACTGAGAAGAAGAAAATGGTCGATCGACATGTGTGCGTTTTAACGCACCAGGTTTTTACACCAGGTTTTAACCTGGTGTATAAAATATGTCTGGGGTGGAACCCCAGTACTCTTCCATCCTCGTCTTAACCACAACCCCCATCGCCAGAATCAGGCCGAAATAAACGTTTATTAAACAGACACATATTTTATCATTGACATTAGTAACAGCTGTTTTTATTGGTCGAAATATACATATCGACGCTTAACTGAGCATTGCCCTTTTTGCCTAGATTCATAGCGTAATGTCAGATAAGGATTATTATGTAGTGAAGCATCCACATATTTTGATATCACGGAAACAGACACGTATCAAATACAGTGTGATTAACTAGTGTCACATTGTACTGCGAAACGAGTGACTGTGGTGATAAAAATGGTGTATAAAATTTACAAACGGCGACATAAAATGGTGTAGGATACAAATTTGAATTTAACTTTATTTTTTTGACTACGAAAAGTGTGAGCGATGATTTGTGATAGTTTCTGAAATGTATCATTAGTACATCATTATGTCGGAAGCAAATTTTTTAGTTTTGTTTATTTTGTGTGGTGTAAAAATAATATCTGCAATACATGGATGATTGCACACCATGGTGGAGGTCCAGCTGAACGAGTTGTACAGTAATTTTCATTTTGTTAAGATTGAATGTTGTTTTTGAAATCTACGGCAAAGTTTAACTGAATTTTATGATCTATGTCCCTCGTACTGCCTATGACACGAAGAATATACTTTCAAGTTACGGCAGATTTCTCACTTGGCGATATCAAACGGTTCTATCGCCCTCAATGTCTTTCTTGTTTTGTCAGTGACCTATTGCAGGAATGGGTCTCCTCTTATAATGAGAAGAATGACGGCCTTAGTCTTCCACCACGCTGGCCTTATGCGGGTTGGTGGATAATCTTTATGAATTTATTGTTTATATTAAAGATGTTTGTACTATGATGAACAGGTTTATCCAAGAACTGTCAAGGTTGATCAAGTTACTATACCAACATATAGTCTACGAGTGATCTCAATATAATACTCTTTCGCTCCTTCAATTTCGTCCTCGGATTTACGATGGAAATATCTCTATGATAGATGTGGAACTGCCGTAGAATAAAGCATAATAAATTTTATAGGAATACTTAATGATGTTTGACAAAAAGATTTTAATAGAAACTTTCCTGCTTTAAAAGACAAACAAATAAACTTTTCCAATGATATCTAAAGCATACTATACGAAATATCAAAGCAATATAAAGTTTAAAGGATTTTCTGAAATATAATGTTCACAATACGGTGTGTTTTGTCTTCTTCTTTTATGAGCTTCCCATTTCTTTTGCCCGCCGAGAATTCCAACCTTCTTCAATCTGCATAGCCGCTTACGAGTTCCAACTCCAACCTCTTTCTCACACTAGGTATTTCTTGTTGGCAGGTCACGGGTCTACCCACAACACCTTTGGTGACGACGACGACGACCTCGGGGTGACAGAGACTACTCCATTGGTCAGATTCCCTCGTCCGAGTCCTCCCTCTCCGTGGCACACGCGCACTACCGTGGCCTTTGGTCTTCTCATCGGCGTGCTGGTGATTGGCAGCCTGATTGGAATATACCTTCTCTATCTCCAAGACCGTTCAGGTAAGGGTCAATTTCGTTTTATTTATGATATGGATGCATGAATTCGTTTCTACTACATCCCACTGCGTCTGCGTACAACTAATTAACTATCGGGCGTTCTACTTGTGGCTTTAATCGTTTTTGTTGACTTTAATTGTTTAGATTCGCATCATTTCCATATCAGCATTATTTTGTAGCAACTATTTGGTGAAATGAAGCAAAACTAGCTATTTCTCCGCAACTATTGGATATCGCAACTTGCGGATTCTTGGATGGATGAAACCTCTAGGTTCAGACAGTGGCAAAGCAAATTACTTGCGTGTCTTAGCGGACCCGTTGAGCTAACTTATCTTTCTCCGGAGAAAGATTTAAAAACATTTGACATGGACGGGACTATAGGCTGTAACATTTATCAGTACGAAGTTCTTTCTTCTTATTTGGGGAGATATCCTTGCCCGGCAGTGAGATTTAATAAGGTCCTAGCCATCCGCCATAATAATGAGAAAACTATTTTTGGATATACGAGTTTATGTAATAGCTCACTGGGCAAAACCGGATGGGAATAGAATCATCGGACATTCCGCATAAATACGATGTCTATTGAAAATGTGGTCGATTTTGAGTAATTTAAGTCCGAGAAAATATCTGCCGCTACTGTGAAACAAGAATGCTTCGGGTGCAAGAAAGTAGCTGAATATACTTTCATTCGAAGCGATGACTTAGTTCTGGGGAGCAGCGACACATCCACCTAAATGAGACTTCGGTTTTGTTAGTGGATGCGGTTTTTTAAGCGCAGCACTTAAATTAAGTGCATGCAGCACCTTTAGAATACAAAACAATTACAGATAACGTGCTCCCGCCAGTCGATACACCATTGCTTGTGGTGCCCCGCGAAAAATGGAGCAGCCAACCCGCCAATCGTCAGCCTGCTCTTGCTAAAACCCTGAACATACCATCTAAGCATGTAGTCGTCGTTCAGACTGGAACAGAATCTTGCAACGACACCCTTGTATGCAGCGAACTGCTTAAGGATTTACAGGTAAACTGACATTTTATATCACATTGGGTATCTCTGAACTAACCGATCTGTTAACATAAGTCTGCTGTTCGTAAAGGATTTAGCAGACATTAACGAAGACGTAAAATTTATTCAATAATCGGACCATTGATTAATAGTATCCACATCCATAAACCATTTAATTTCGTTTTGCTATTTTTAAAGATACTGTGTTCTCGAAGTTTAATCCAGCAACCAAAATATTAAATAATCATAAAGTATATGATTTACTTGACGATGATGAATAATTGCTGATGAGCCACAATGTTACATCTCTGAAATCATCTTTATCCGCTGTGAAAGAATTCTAATTCGATTAGGAAGTTGTGTAAGTTGTATCATAAACAACACTTACTTAGTCTTCAGTGTTAAATCCATCGACTTTAAGTTCTTAGATAACTATCATTACGATCATAGTAGTAGTAGTAGTAGTGGTTGAATAGTAGTCACGTTCGCATTTATGATTTTTCTTTAAACAGGTAAGTCGCTTTTCAGTGTTATTCCTTTCATATTTTTGAGATGTTTACAGATTGTAAGATAGTGTTTTATCCTTCCGTCGGTTTCCTGATTCGGGATGCAATCTTTATGAGAAATAAGCGTCTGCATACATACAGGGTTATGACTTTATGAGTGATTCCATACATTCCTTTAGGATACGGGGGTGGAAGTAACTTCATTGAGGACGTATGTTCGTGACAACTTAGTAAAACCAATGGGTTAGTTGTTCTCTTAGCGTTTTATAATTCCGGTGCCGTGAACCACCTCAACGTCTCTATTATTGGTCGCTTATATTTCTTGAATATTTTCCACTAAACACTAAAACTTTGTGAATATCTACTGCCTCCTCACTAAAGATAAAAAATGACTGTGTTTCACGCTCTGCATGGCTCGCCAGGCGATTTGATTCACACAATTGCAGTTCTACAAGCTAATTAGCTCACACAATAGAGATAAAAAGAAAATAAAAAAAAATATTTAAGCCATTTAAGTTAAATCCTTGTTTACTTTTTATGTATCGCTGTTGGTCAATACCATTGACATAATGGGTTTATTCTGTGTACGCCCTATTCTTTAATCGCTACATACCCTGTTCTGCAAAGGGCGATTCTCGCGCTGCTCACACCCGCTGCTCGCCCGTTATTTTTATTTGTTCTTCAGAAATTAGTGCTATAATAACCAAACCCTTCATGTTCGCTCCAGACACGAATTTCCTTATGCATGTCCAAAGCGCATGAGGTCGAGAAGCTGCGCGCGGCTGCCAGCGGTATTCACTCAGATTTGAGTCGATCCTAATAAATAATATTAATCAAAAACGAAATTTCAAATCTCAATTATAGATTTCACAGTAACGCAATTCACCTACATTAACAGCGAACTATCATAGCGACGGCACAGATAATGTAGTTGGACTAAATAATCAGTGAGATGGATATTTTGTTACATACTAGTATAACTGGTTTTTGTGGATATCACAAAAATAAATCGAAGTTACAAAACACATTGGCTTTCATCAGGTGAGATTGGTTCCTCAGAAATTGTTTACTAGAGATTACTTATTTGAGATACCTTAGGGCTTCTGACCATTTTACCTCAGGTGGGGTCTGCACGTTTATTTCCTGTTTGTACTGTAAATAATATAACAAAAACGTCTGATCTACGGACTGAATTTATATTGTAGATATTATATTTATAAAATATACATTATCTGTTCCATATTCCATAAGCTCTAGCGAACTTGGCTCTGCAATGTTTTTCACAGGTTTGAGAAGTTAACTTCGGCAGTTTTAGTGCAAAAGATCTAAGCACTTTTAACTCGCTCAACTTGGTTCTTTTATTTCTGTTTGTGGCTCTTGAAGTAATGTACTTACGAGTCTTACAGCGAAAAATTACTCAAATCTTGAGCAGCCTTAAAGCGAAGCGAATGTACTTACGAGTCTTACATTGAAGCTCAAAGATTCAGTTATTGAGATTTGAAGCGAACTTGATCCTCAGTTGAAGCGACGTGCAACATTGTGTGCTGGTTATAGAATTTATTTTCTTGGGAGTCAAGGTTCCATCGCTGGTTTTATTTGAAGGCGATTAATAGCTAAGCGCTAAGCGTTTCATAATTCGTGCCAAGCATCCTAATATTTTAATTAATGGCTTGTTAGGCTTGTTGTCGTATTCTTCACTGGTATGTTACAAATTTTATTTCATACTTTTTTGATGTCGGTTTAATTTTTTTAAATTATGTCCGCGAGCGATAAATCAGGCTCAGCATTTATAAAAGCTTTGTTAGCTGCTTCTATCCGCGAGTGATCAGTCTAGCGAGGCCTCGTTAGAAGTATCATAATAACCGATTCGGTACACAGGTATCCATGGTTTTATCAGCGAGCGTTTGATCGTGCTTAGTATTATTGTTAACGCTTGAGGTCGGCTGGCGCCTTTGGCTGGTTTCTGTAGCTGGTTTTATTCACGGGTGGACATACAAGCTAAGCGTTTTACAGTTTTGCTGTTCCGTTTAAATCTTACTGGTTTATTACTAATATGTGCAAGTGTAATTCTCGAGCGACCAATCGGGCTATAGAGTGGTTTTAGGGGTTTTCTATCTATTTTTTTTTCTAGCCATCTAGTACCGAACACAAAAGGCTTCGGTTTAAAATAATAAAATAAATAGTCCCATCTACAGTCGTAGCGAATAATGGATAAAAAATAAATTTCATACTTATTACTTATAAAATGATATTTAGTTGTGTCTTACGAAAGCGCCATTTATTTTTTATCGATATAAGTTTTATATCATTAAGTTGTTCAGATCTCTTCATAGACATGGGACCATGGTACCCAAACCTTATAGTATAGGTATTGAGGTGTTATTGCTCATCTTCGTTGGTGATAGTCGCACAGTTACATGAATCAGCGCCATCTTTTATGCAATAGCAAATTCTAGTAGCGGTGTGATAAAAAAATCTCTTTTCTCCAGATGTCTTATTTGGTAATCAATAAGAAAATTTTCTTTCCATTTTAGAATGACTTCATTATGTAACTTTTTAATGATTTTTTAATTTACTAATTCCGGGAACGTTAACTGAATCTCTAAAAAAATCTCAGAAATAACCAGAGTGTAGGTGTAGTTATTTTTCCAGTCCTTCAGAAACTGTCCGCTCAAACATACCAGGAACAGCGCCATCTTTTGTTGAGTAGCAGAAATCACGTTGCGATTTCAAAATTGTAACCTCGAACTCCTTAGATTCCATAAATAATACTTCGAACATTCATTTTTTCTTGATACTCGTAGATCTTTTTACTAATAGGATTTGTTTCGGCAAATATAATATAAAACACAGATATTGAGGTATTAATTTGTCGCGGTTTTCAAGTTATGGTAGTCGTCTTTGGATGTGATGGAAGTTTATTATCAGAGTCCTTTTTTATTTAAAATGCTTCTTACCATATTTTGAATTGTTTTATTAAAATTGTTTTATCATTTAAACCAGAAGTTAAATAAAAAAGGGAGAAAAGAATAACTAGACTCAACGTATCATACAGCAAATTGTCTATGACTTGATATGCAGGCGCTTCGTACATAATATACAAAACAGTCATAAAATCTGAACAAGATATTGATAAATTGAGACAAATATGTTGGCAGGGGTTAAATGTCACTAAAAAGCGACACGATAGAGCAGTTCCCACCAAAATCAAAGGAACCTAAAAACAAAAGGACGTTAATTTTAGGTGTCCTATTTTTGACATACTAACACTCCATCTTGACCTATCTTTGACTAATAATATGAATGACCTTATTTTACGGGTCACTATATTGTCCACCGTTGTCTATTTAAAACGATTCTGAACCATTGACTTTGTCGACAGGCTAGAAACGGGCAGCCACTTCCGTACAACTTTTTTGTTTCGTCCCACGGCGTGACTTTCGAGGGCCTCGGGTGGGACGCACCCTCGCCTTTGTTCCCGAGTGTCGCCGGCGTCGTCGTGGCTGTCATTGGTATGTCGTGGCCTCGTGTTTAGTATGTACTACGGTAACCTGTTTATAGATGGTTGGTATACCGATGGGGAAAAAAAGGTCGTCGAATGGCGACCACGTTTAGGCAAAAGGAGCACAGGGCGCCCTCTGACCAGGCGGACCGATGACCTAAAGAAGGCAGCTGGAAACCGTTGGATTGAGAGGGCCCAGGACTGGGTGGAGTGGCGTCGATTAGGGGAGGCCCATGTCCAGCTGTTGACTACCAGGGCTGAAAGGAAGGAAGCAAGGATATGGTTGAGCCGTTAGAAATTTAATGTGTCCACCTCGTTTTTTTTGGCACCAGTGAAAAACGAAAAGAACTAGCTAAAATTTGTACCGCCCTTTCTGGCTACAGTGGTCTTTTTTTTCTATATTTGATTATTATTTTGTTCTATACTTGAGTTTCAAAAGGAGGCCTTCTTTTGTCTTTAACTTACGTCTATAAAGTTCGTTACCCGTGAATACAATAACACATATCTTTGTTAATCAATACAACTATTATAGCTTCAGCAGCCGAAACTTAACTAGAACTAAATGAAGAACGTGTTCCGTTGCAGGTAATTTCACGAAAGAAGAACCGAGCACTTCCCAAGTGCAACAGGTGTTTGCGCTTCTTGACGCATCGATCAGCTCTGGGCGTTTGGCCCGCGGCTTTACCGTCGTAGGCAAGGCCTCTGGAACCGTCCCCACGTACCTCTTCGAATCGCTCCAGAGTCACCCCCGGTGGGACCGACTCTTGTCCGACGAATCGGCAGCGGTCACCGATGACTTCCTCCGTGGAGAAAACTAAGACCTTACGCGTCACACTCAAAACGCAAAGGTTATACCAAAAAATTATCCGCCTCGAAGCCCTGCGAGAAGAACTCAAACAGGAACTGAACGAACAACTTCGTCTGCTCAGAGAATTCAACCGCTCTTAGGTCACTCGCGTCCCGCACCTTCGCTTATCTTACCTATACGGCACGACACCGAATATAATAGTCAGTTACTTAGGATCGACGGCAAAATGCTGACAATCTTTTGCTTCTTTTATGAGCTATTCTTATGGTTTTATCCGAGGTTCCGTAAGGAGGATAAGGACAACGTCCACCTCCTGATTGACCACCTCACGCCGCAGTTTACGCCGGAACGCAAAAAAGTTAAATGTTGCCCCCGATGCAAACGGGCCGTCAGTGGCGTCTAATAAATCGATTGATTATGTTCGATTCATTTCAGGCTACGATTATTTGATGTGAGGCATATTAATTTCAGGTTCTGGAACGCCGATATGACCAAGAGCTGTGGCGTATATCGGCGTTCCAGAACCAGGCATCATTTTTTTCCATTATCATGTCAACCCTTTCGTATATCAAAGTACCTACTTGTTTTGTATCAGTGGTGTAGCCATTAATGTTCTGTTTTCTCGATTGCCGTGTGGCTCCGGCGTAGAATAGACCAGCCCCGGTCATCCCGAGGGTGCCGTAAAAGGCGACAAAGGTAAAAAACCGGGATTAAGACCATTCCCGACCAGTTGTGCCTCGTACAGGGACAGGTTGATCGTTTTTTAGAATGAATTGCTACCCGGACTATTTTGTACCTTAGTGCAAATAGTGAGAACAGAAGCCCTGGTTTGGCACAACACTATAGAGTAAGTTAGAGTTAAGTCTAAGTTGTAAGTTTAGTTCATTTTATAGGGTTCTTTTATTGGCAATTATTTCTTCATTAATTGCCCTAATTAAAGCTCTCTCGTAATTTAGGTTACCCGTAGGTAGGTACTAGATTCTCGTATAAGGAAAATCCACTAACACACATAATCATGCGAAGAAACTGGACACCCAAACCGCACGCGATTGTGGGATGTATCAGTACTGCAATCGCAGGGCTTCAGCCCTAGCACGGTTATGTGAAAAGAGGCGTGTCGCCTGAGGAGGCCATTTCGAACGAAATAATACGGTGAGATCGATATATGGCAATATGCGGGGCCACGAGATTCACTCAGGTGATGTGGCGGAGTAGGGTGATTGTTCGGGATGCGAGACGTGAGATGTAGCGACGTTACAACGCGGGGCCAGAGACGCCGATCTAAGCGATATGGCAGAATGAGGCGATTGTATGGTTTCCGATACTTGCAGTGTAGTTGGTATAATTAAACACGCGGGGCCAAGAGACGCTAACTTGAGCGATATGGCGGAGAGAGCGGAGAAGCGGTGGAGAGAGCGGGTAACGGTTGTAAGAGTAACGCGTAGTGCCGGCAACACGCGGGGGTCGCTAAGACGCTACCGAGGGCGGTAGCGGTCACGGCGGTGCGGGGCGATCGGTACGGTACGGTACGGTGACGGCATCATGCGGGGCCAAGGGACGCTGAGGAGCGGTATGGCGTAGGGAATCGCTAGTGCAGTGCGTACGACACGTAGCGCCAGAGACGCGTGCGACAGCCACCTGGCACAAGTGTTGGGGCTGCGGCCAAAAGACGCTCAACAGCGAAAAAAAGAAATAATTGTGATTTCTTTTTAAGGGTGTATCCCTGATAACAATTTTTGGCGATCGGTGGCGTTTGAGGGTACTACCCTTATCGTGTTTGTGGTTTTAAATGAGAACATGGCTGCGGCCAAAAGACAATCAAAAGCGAAAAAAGGAAAATATAATTATGATTTAATAAATGTTATTCAAAATTAATAAACCCCTTAGTGTTCATGTAATAATTTAATAATAATTTATTACCCATAGGATTCATTTATTCCGAATAACATTAACCCATTCATTTATTTTTAGTTTTTTATTCTTAATTAAAAAAACAAACCCTTAAAGGGTTTATTTATTCTTAATTTTTTTTTAATTAGTAGGTCAGGTGGGCGTGTCAGGGTATTATTATTGCCTACCGTAATTTTGTGTTCTGTTTAATCGGTAAATTATAAAATATTTATGTTGAATATTGGCGTTGACGAGTCGTCTATGCTCATTACAAATTCATGTTTCATGTCTGAATATCGTTAGAATATGTGTTTAGCAATAATCAGGTAGAAAAAGTCACTTTGAATGTTAACCATTAAAAAAACATTTTTCGTCTCGTTGTTAAAAAGTAGAATAAAAACGGCCTCTATATGATATTCTGACCTAATGCATAAACATAGGCTAAATGTCTATGCCTATGTTTTTGACTTTAAGTTAAAGACAGCCCTGTCCGTTGTCATATTTGAGGCCCCGTATTAAATTCGTGTGTAAACATCGATGTTGTAACTTATAACCTATAACCATATCAAAACGTCTCCCCTCAATCACCCTCTATACAGTTTTATGTTTACCAAAAAATATTTCTTTAAATTGTCAACGATATTTTTTAGTAATGTTGTCTTATTCCTGGCTTAAAATGGCGAGTTATTTATGGAATCTGTGTTATAGTTTTAACGATTGATTGTATTGATTGCGTATAATTATTATGAATTCATGAATTTTTTGCTACGTATCGTTGTACAGTTCCTATGTGCTGGTTATTTTGGTAAGATGCAGGCTGCGATGCAACCATTATCATAGTAGAGATCATGAATCAAAAATACACTATCACATAGGAACTGTTCTTAAAGGCCTGTCACGTAGACTTTTATTATGTAAAATATAGGTTTTTAGTAGTCGCTTTAATCATTTGACGATACAATCGTTAATTTATTTAATTTCGATGCTATTTAGTGTATGTTTAGCAAATTATATCATAAGTTATGAAACCAAAGTTCCATAAATGACCACCGGTACTAATGCCTAGTAAAGATTATTTATAGTCATGATTTTATGTATAAGTTGAAAACATTTTGCTACAATTGTTTCTACATTTTTATATGTCATATACTTTACGATCTAAAAATTCTCTATTCTTGGATGTACTATACCTCTATTTATACGACTATTTTGTAAACCTTTGAGTCTCGATTTCTGTATCTTCACCTTTTAAATTTTATCAATAAATAATATTTAGACAACAAATCGTATTTTAATTAACTGAGCCTTTGGTACCTTGAACTTTTGATAGCTATACCTACATAGAATAATTAATTAAAGTAACTTAAATAAGTAATAGACTTACCTACTTAAAATAAACACATAATAATACCTACACATATAAAATAAACACATTATTCGAAACTTCCTAACAGTTACAATTTGACCATAAGAATACTCATAACTCTTAATATGCTTCAAGTTTCCTTCTTTTTGCATCGTCGAGCCGAAATTATTATTTTGCAATATAACATATTGTCCAAAAAATAAATACCTATGTCTCAAAAACACAAAACCTATACATGTACCTATACCTACACAAAATGTCTACTTCAAAATTTTTATCCTCAATTACCTACAATAAATCTTTACTGTTTACTAGTAATAATAATAATAATATAGAGGAGTTCCGAAACGCAACGTCAAGCGAGCACGGGGTCTTTGGTTAGGTCATAACAGTCATGGAAAAATATACAGGATGTTATTTTTACCCAGTTATTTTAACAGCCTGTATATCTGTCAAATATCAAAAATAGGTTTTCACACAGTCACTTCCCAGATCTCTTCAGTATTCACTTTGGTTTTTTCGCCTCATCACAAACGAGCCCCGAAATTCGAGATATTGCTGCTTGAAAATCGAATATGTTTTTTTATTTGATGTCAAATGTTGATATGACGACGACAACATTGGTCGTATCAAATTTATTCAAACAATTTTTTTTCAATTTCCACGTATTGATGTCTCGAAAACTAAGCAAAATATTGGAAAAAAAAATTTAGGCTATCTTATCCACTTACCGAATACCGGTTTACTTTCCATTTTATTTCGTTGAGATATTACAAAATCCGCCTTCAAATCGTGGTGCCATAGAAACCGTAGTTTTGCCTCATACTTTATTATACTGCCAAGATAATTTTTCTTCTGGGCTAATAAAGTGGTCGGCAAATTCATTTTAAACAGAATCGGCTCGAAACCCACTATGATTTTTATTAGAATTTGAATCTATGGGTGCAAAATTTGAAGTTATAGATAAATTATAAACTCGTATCTTCAAATTTATATCCACCACGCTTGCGTACCACATTATGTAGTACAGTCAGCGTCATATAGTTCGTGACACTCAGGGTACTCAAATATATAGACGCACCCAAAAAGTCGATAATATCGGTACAAACAAAGTTGTCTTATTGTTGTCAACAGTTTTGTCGCTCAAAAGGTCGACACACTTAAAATGTCATATAAATCGGTTCAGTCAAACTGCCATAAATATGGTTACAGTCATCCCGCCAATGGTATCCAAACATTCTAAGTGTTCAAAGATATGGAACACATTAGAAAAATAAACTTTACTGCTATAATATTTTAAATATTATTTTCCTCGTCAATTAGTATCAAAAAATTTAAACACAAAGTGAAAGCGATAGAAACTACTGCTGTCCTTTTCATTTTAAGCACGACGTCATAGACTTCTCTTTTGTTTTGTATAGAATTTCAGAATTTCTTGCATATCCATTTACGATATGTGGGGGCTCGGCAGTGGTGAGGACCAAGTCGAGCAAAAAAAAACCGGCACGGCCGTACCATCCTTTTCAGGCAATTTTCGATCCCCTATAGCTTCGTTGTCGACAAAACTAGAAGCTTGAATTTTCAGTACGGACGATATATCTCAAGATATATTAAAAAAATATGCAATAAACAGTTACCGCTTAATGATTGATGTTAACCTCAATGATAATGAATATGAGTTATTAAGTATATTTCGTATTTAATTTTACTTGTGTACCTAACTGAAAAGAACACATTCCGTATTAACGATAAACTGAGCAGTTCTGATAAAGTTACTTTCAAACGCAACAAAAGACTGACCCCTTATTCATATAAAGCCAAATCGCATCATAAACCTATTTTTTATTTCACTGTTCTTTCACTGCACTGTCTCTTTCTTTCTTGGTGCTGTCAACGTTTGAAAGAAAATGGCAAATCAATGTAATGGCTAAAATAGGTTTAATAAGCGATTTTTGTTTTTATGAATAAGGGGACAAGAATCTCAGAGGGTGTAAATAAAAAAAGTTTTGGTTTCAACTATCCTTATTTTTAATATATAATTCGATGTTTAGTGGTGTCATCAATGCGACATGTAGCCATATTTAAGTATTAAGTATGAAATTGCTTCAATAGAAATTACGTAGATAGTCAAGATTTCCAGCTTTCTATAATATTGCACTTGACATTGATACGACTGATGGTTATTTGACATGCACTGACAGATAATAGAATTACATTCAAACACTAGATTGCGTAATGAGGTTTTAATGTTAGCTTATTTTTCTAGTGTGTTCCATATTTTTGAACACTTAGAATGTTTAGATACCATTGGCGGGATGACTGTAACCATATTTATGGCAGTTTGACTGAACCGATTTATATGACATTTTAAGTGTGTCGACCTTTTGAGCGACAAAACTGTTGACAACAATAAGACAACTTTGTTTGTACCGATATTATCGACTTTTTGGTTGCGTCTATATATTTGAGTACCCTGAGTGTCACGAACTATATGACGCTGACTGTACAACACTCCTCTTAACAATGTCTGCTGTAAATTCAGTCGAGACGTTAAGAGGCCTGTGAAATTTTCGCCATTAGTTTGCTAAAATTCCAATGGTAAACTCCACAAGTCTTCGTGATCTTGATAATCTGTAGTTGAACAAACGTTAATTGTTGTTTCCCGCTACGAGTATATGATCGCAGCAAATGTTTATGTAGCCCAAAAGATTCATCACCAACGAATACCATAGGCAAGGGCCTACCATCAGCGTTAATTGGTTGGGGTCCAGGTAGATCAAAATTATTTTTTCCATTTCATTAGAGAAACTGCTTTCCTCCAAATTGTAGAATCTGAAGATCTTCCGTAAGCTCCTTTAACGACGTACACGAATAAATAATCCGCGTCACAAACGGCCATTAAAACTATTTAGTAGAAATTTTATTTTAGTAGGTTTTATTTTGAAATTTTCTTACTTAAAAAATATGCTTGTTAAAGAAGGGTTATTGACAGTTTATACATATTGCAGTACGGCGTTTAATCCTTTTTTTTTTTTTTGTCGCTGGAAAATCCTCATGGATACCCGACAGGCGCGGGGGGCTCTGTCGGGTTATGCCGGACTCTTACCGGCTAAAAACCAGCGGTGTTCCTCCTCACCGTCTTCCGGCGGAGCTGCGGGAACGCTTTCGCACACTTCCGCTGCTCCGCCGACGGTTGCCCGGGACTCGGGGCCCATCTTGTGGGGCGCTCACCTGTGGCACCACTCACCGTTCAACCTGGCGTGCCGGAACACGGGACACGCCAGCCGTCTCGGGGGTCTCCTCCAACTGGGCGATGGTACCCCCCGGTTCCACCGCCCGGACGGCGTTTAATCCTCCACGCCATACAATAATAAGCTACTTAAGATCCTCGTATAGATCCTCAATTACTCGTATGTTTTACTTTACCTTTCGGCGCATTTGATTTTAACCATAACCTTTTTAGCTATCAACTTACAAAGAAAATGGAGAAGCCTAAGAGATTCTTATAAAGGAGATATAAAAACAAAACACATAAAACTGGTTCTGGTACGGGGAGTTTAAAGAGATATTACCATTTTAGTCAATCATCTTTGTTAAAAGCCATTGACAGAGATGAAAAAGACCACGGCTTCTCTAAAAGAACAACAAAGGAGATGACAACCTAATAGTTTCTAACAGGGAGACTACTGAAAGCTGTGACTGGGATGTATGGAAGATACCGAAAACTGGTGGAAAAAAATTATGACGCTGAAAGTGCGATTAAAAAGACTTTAACAAGTCATTTCAACGACCGTTTAAATTCACATAAACACGTTGACCCGTTGAAGTATTATGATTGTGATGTGCATTTTTTGCTATCATTATATGACTGGTTTAAAATTATACGCGAAGATGTGAAACTAAGTGCCGAAATACAGATCTTAAATGTCATTCAAAAATATAGCACAAAATATTACACATAACGTAATACGTAATGATAATAATTACATTAATAAGCATGGGCATGCGTATAATAAATAAATATTCATTTATATTTATATTATACGTCGTCATTATTGTATTTGCTTACAATTTAACGAAAATATTTAAAAACCAACAAGTATAGGTAAGTCATTTGTTAACATCTTTTGGCAAAGCCAAAAATTCAATTCGTGTAGCAACCACTGAATATTTAATTGAAAACGATCAAAACGTTTCAATTAAATTGCTTTTAACACATAACAGCGTGCATCCTGTTGGCTTCCCGGCGGATGCAGGGAGGCATCCTAGAGGGAGGGGGTGCCTAATCGATAAATCTGGGTGAAGTACATGCGCGGAACCTAGTTCCTACTGATTCCTACTGATTCGCTGATCGCTGCAAGGGGAGCCGCAGTCTGAAAGGTGCAGCCGGTCGCAACGGTCCTTGCTACTACGCTCCAGATTCTCCTCCCGGTCAAGTTAAACATGCCTGCCCAAAACGGCCAGTTGCCAGACGGTGTGTGTTCATGATGCATTAGTGTTTAAGTGCGGTGATTAATTTAACACGTTGGACTTGTGCGGTGTGCTTGTTTGTGTGTGTGCATGTGTTGACGTGTGTGTTCTTGTGCTTGTGTGTTGTCTTGTTAAACATATTTGTAACAGTTTGAATTTAGTTGTCTTTTACGGGTGTCTGTGTTCTATATGTGTGTGTGTGTGTGTCTGTGTGTGTGTCGTTTGTTGTGTCTGTTTACATTTTTCTTAACTTCTGTATAAGTATTATATTATTATCTTCGTGAGTGTGAAATGAGTACTTTATTATTTGATTTTTTGTAAGTTTGTTGAACTTGATATTTATAGTGGAATTGATTCCAGATAATTATAACGTAGGGAGGCGTTTCCGTGGAGCATGAGCCGGGAGGGATGGGGGGCGTATCCACCCTCCCCCTCCCTTTCTCTACCACCCATTCCGAAGCTTTGTGTTTCATTTTGTACCTTTATGGTGCTTGTACAAAAATTATAAGATTTTTTTTGTTTTTCAGGCTTTCCGGTGCGCAGACACCTTCGTAATTTGAGGATGCTGAGGAAGATTAGTTATTTTATAGTCGCCATGTCCGTGGCCTACACGGCGATCGAAATGTCTTTGACTTCGATGTCATGTCTCCAAATTTGTAATGCCGGTAATTCAATTTTCATTTAATTCATAAGCCGAATACAATGGTAAGGTAAAGCAACACACTTCTCTTTTCCTCAACTAAGGTTGATATCCCAAATGAGGTCGTGTGTTGGTACGTTGCTAAGATAAAGAAAGGGAATGTTTGGATAACTACAACAGGAACCTTTTTTCAGCGCGCAAAGTGCACCAGGAGAGGATTAAAAGTGGGCAAGAACATCACGCAGCCTCCGAAGATGTTAACATTTCCGACGACAAATTGGTAAGCAAAGATATGCGACTATAATAGCGACCATATTATTATGTAACTACCAGATCATTTATCCCAAGGGCTATCTAGGATCTTTTAAAGATAAAATTGTTCAACCGTATTGATGTTTTTTGTAAAAGAAAATTGGTATTTCAGAAGAACTTTGAAACGGAGAACCTGGAGGACGGGTTTGTTGTCTACGAAGGCGACGTCTGCGACCCTGAATCAAACAAGGAGGTAAAATCGATTTATGTTGCAAGATATATCATCTTAGAGAGATGTTCCAATTAGTGAGAGTTGGCAATCAACTTATTAAAGACGTCCTAATTAAACAGCTAATCTAAACCAGCTATTCCCTCTGTTTTGCTTTCTAACATAGCTTCAACTTCTATCTCCTTCCAAGTCTTCCGGCCTTCCTCTTTCCGGTAGATGATACAGGTGCTTATGTCTTTTAGGATCTGCTCCACGAGCCGATGCCCTTCCGCACCAAAATGATCACTCCCTGCCAAGTGATAGATGGGCTGGAAAGGTCTACCCTCGATACGGAGATTCCTTCTCCATTCAGTAAGTTACACCTACTTTATACAATTAAGATAGAAGGGTCATCAAATTTAATGTATTTAGAAACAAGCATCTGTTTCTAAATACATTAAATTTGACCTTGAATGTCGTAGAGACTGCCAGTTGTTAAACATACAAAACTCACTTTATAACTGATAATGAAACGAACTGATAATGAAATTATAAAAACGCAACACACCTTCGTAGATTTTGTACAACAAACTTGAATATTTAAAAAACTGTAAGGCTGACTCAATTATTAATGTTTCCTCAGGCTTCAAAATTAATTTCAAAGGTGTATCTGTATTGAGCTTTCAGGAGGTTTTGAACCCGCTCTCTTACAGGGATTAAATTTGAAGTTAATAGGCATGATGACTAATTTTCAAAAACTCTTCTATGATATTCAGATGTTTCTATTATGTCTAAAATATATCATATTTTTGTAGAAAATTAATGTTTTTGTGCAATAAAAGTACATTTAAATTTTAAGTTTCAAATTCATTCCAAAACCCTCGCCCGTCTGCCATTACGTCACGGCTCAGTAAAAAATGCAGAGATCGCGTATACTCTTAAACGAAAAAAATGACGTTTACTGAGACGTGACGTAAATTGACGTAATTTGATCTGATGGGTGTTTAAGCTATCATGGCGGATTGTTGTATTATGTAGATTTATTTTAACTAAGAGAATAATACATGTTTCAAAATCTTTGAATCCTATTTCTTTAGATCAGATAAATATTTTAGCGATACTTGATTACTGTCATCATGCCTATTGCGAATGAAGGAAACATTCCCTATACGTTTGTTTTCAGGCAACACCACACTTTCGGACGACCTATCCATCTTCTTTGCTCGTCTTTACGACAAGTACGTGGTCCGCGACGGTTACATCCAGAAGGACACTGATGACGCAGGATCTCCTCCTGGGGTCGTGATCCTGGACAAGATTCAATTCGTAGCGGCATCTTAAATTATTTCTGATACTGTCCCGGTAAAATGTATCACCCTACCGAATACAGACGTATTTCTATTAATCTTTAAATTTTAAAATGTAGTTCATTTTTGATCTCTCATAAAAATAAAGCAAATAAATAATAGCGTTTTCTTGTACCTTCCTTCTAACTCCTTCATCTTTAAATCCTTTTCTGTAGTTAACGTTTATTTTAATATTCTGGTAAAAAATGCTTAGCGTCAAGAATCTTCTCTGATCCTGGCATCCAGAACATCCAATTCAAGTTATACTGTCGATAGAGATGAAAGGGAAATATAAGCCAGAATAAAAATCATATTTAATATGACAATTTTACATTGCCTTTTCAAATATGACTAACACAAATTATGGGTATGGTTCAAAGTTTGTACTTTTCAAAGTAAAGTACTTTTTATAACCTACGTGGTTCCTAAGAGTAGTACGCTTTGAGGCGTGTAAGGGACGGTGAGAACGGCAGCATCTGTAGCTTGCTAAATGCTCACTACTTACAAACAACCAAGCAATAGAAGGATTAAAATTTCCCATTATACCTTCCTTGGAGAAATCATTAATTTCAGGGATCTGAGCATCAATTACTTCATGTCCATTAGTTTCTGTTATAGATTTATCTTGTGGTTTTGAATTGTATTGGTATGCTCTACAGTCGCTGACATATGGACCAGGCTACCATATCTGCATATAAATATTGTTGGTATATAATTTAATATGTTACCACTCGTCATGTGCAAACTATTAGTCACTTCTGGATTTATGTACGTTTGTGGATGTTTGTGGATGGTCATATTTTTAATTTTTCTCCTTCATCTCCTGTTGCACATGTCATGATACTTAACTATGTATTTAATATGAGCTTTATCAAAAAGTTTTATTAACTGTGCTTGTTAATAAAAATACTGTTGATTCCTAAACAAGTGTAAAAAGTCCGTACCCATGAAATATGTGATGGAAAAATCGCGTTAGTATAATTATTTTTTCTAGATGGCAAAAATAGTAGAATGGGCAAATATTTGGAAGATTTTACGTTAACCAAAGGCCCATAATTAGGACCAAATATTAATATTAATTAGGTCTAAATAGGACCTGATATTATTTTAAATTTTTTTCTACACAAAAAAATTAATGACCTTTATATTGTAAAATGGCAAGCGATATATTTTTAGACGAAACAATCTAGACTTAAGGCGTACCTAGGTGGGGTAACCTCCCCGCCGAAATAAATCAATAGCTATTTGAGAGTCATGCGCGTGGCATTCCATGGTTGCAGCCCTCCCGCCCGCAGTTGTTCAGATGCAGTTCAGCAAGGAGTTGCTCCCGCTTGCTTGACCAGTTCGAATAGACGAACATTTTCGGACAGTGTATCATGAGTGATAACGACGAGGTGCCCTTACAAGAACGCCGTGAGTCACCCTCGAACCCTGAGATGTCCTCCGACTCCTCAGAAGATGATTCTTCGCCGGAATCCAGCGACGTGGATGGTACGTGATGATTAAGATTTCGGCCATGTCTTCAGTTAATCCTACTGTTACCCATTATAAATTCGAAATTTTGTTTGGTGCTGCAGTCGTTGGTTGGTTAGGATGGATGGATAGATAGATAATAAAATAAATATTGTGGGACAACTCACACATGGCTTTCTGATCCCAAAGTAAGCTGTGAGCTTGTGTTATGGTAACCAGATAGCTGATAAACATACATATATATTTTTAAATACATACTTATACATAGATAATTTACACCCAGACACAGAACAAACACTTGTGCTCATCACACAAATATTTGTCCTGGGTGGGAATCGAACCCACGACCTCCGGCGTAGTTGTTAGGGTCGCTAACCACTAGACCAATAGGCCAGTCAAAAAATAGATAAATAAAAATAAATATAATAAATAGATGTTTGTTACGCACAAGCACGGGTTAATCTATTTGTATAAAATTTGGTTTAACGTATAGATAGATACTTAATATCACTCTCAGAATCAAATTTTAAAACGTGGAGTTGCGACCAAGAACTAGTGATTTATACAGTGTAACTTGTAACCTTGTATAACTGCTGCATTAAATTCCATTAAGTCTACAATTCAATATAAACATCTGTAAATGAATTAAGAATAAAAAAAATGTAAAAGAGTATTCCATTTTCCATGTCAAAGTAGAAAAACGTTGCGGCCACCTGTTGTTCAGTTGTATTTACAGACCATTGACAACAAAATCATCAAGAGCTTTAAAGATCTCAATCCGCATTGATAAAATATTATGTGTTTTTCCTATGTGTCTAAAATAACTTCTCTGAACTCATCATAATCTCTTGCACTTATAACTTTGTTTGGACATTTGATGTGTTTTGGACATTGCAACACCACTTACATACCTACGTACGAAATAATTCACATCCACTAAGCAGGCTTCCAACGAGTTGGATGGTCCTGAACTGCGGTATAGCCCGGGACGATCCAAGGAGACACCGGGCCAAAATTGACAAAGAATTTTTCTGGAGCAATACACTACAGGAAATGCAGATAAATAACGTAATGCAAAAAAAAGGCACGGACCTAGAGTCTGTGGACAACAAACGAAGAGCATAGAAAAAAAAAAAAAAAAAAAAAAAAAAACCTGCGGTATAAACAATAAATATTTTTTATAATAAAATATCGTCCTTATAAATGTGGCTTTCGAATTAGATTGCTAATTCTTGAAATTCCAGGCTCTGGATTCTTCTATTCATTATTGCGTTTCAACCAACAAACACACTCTTCAGCCCGCACTTTATCAGTGATTTTGCGTCAACAGCAACAAATAAATTGGCTTTACAATAGTAGTCAACCTATCCATTATCCATCCACATAAACTTTCGGATTTATAAATAATAGTAGTATGATTAGACAATAATAGAACTATTTGTCAACAGAAGTCGACCAGGCTCCCGACAACACCGGCGACGCATACCGACAGATAGAAGAAATGTTGGAGATAAGACGCAGAAATCGCCTGAGTTTATTTAATTTGATTTTCTTCTTGATATGGCTAGCTAATATGCTAGTAGCTTTCACCTTTTATGGTGTCTTGTCACTGTCCACGGATTATAACACGGAACCAGGTGCGAAATAACTTTATTTGAGCTCAGACACAAAACCATGTCGACCATTAGAGACCAATCTACTACAGTAGATCACCGTCAATATCGCGTTTTAAAGTCAGTCACAGTAGCTCATTAAAGTATCTATCAATATACAACAGTTTATTTTGCAAAATGCTCTGTTTGTAGAAACCGTTATCTGTAACAAACAAAAATTTTGGGTCAAAGAGTAGTGAAATCATTTTTTTTAATATGTTTAAAATTGGTTCCATGTAAGAATACCGACTTCGGAATGCGTACCAATATGCCAAATATCTTATTATTTCACTGTGTGGACAACTGATCTGAGATTATAACTAGTTATGCTTTTCAGAGGCCATCATTCCGACCGATATACTTAAAAACTTTTTAAGCAGAGCAGCTTGGGACTACCGACAAGACTTCTTTTCGAACACTCCGAAGCAATACACGGCGAAACATGTTGCCATCATCCAAACGGACACCGAAATATGCGAAATGCCAGATAACTGCGCGGATCTCCTGATCGACATAGAAGTAAGTTATTTAATCAGAAGGGGCATGGTCAACTGCTAATTTAATTTAGCTTACACCTAGATAAGGCCAAGAAGGAGTCGTCATCATTTGTGGGTTTCAACATCCTGAGGATTTTGCCAAATCTCGTGTTGCGGCAAATAAATATGGCAGAACTATTCGTGAACAATGTACTAAAATAACATCACAAATTCATCCGACTTTTTCCGAATTTGATGATCAGTCATCTTCTTTTTTGTACAGCGTAAAATTGGGACGCTGCAATACAACTTCGTGCTGACACCCGATGGCTACATCTATGAAGTGCTCGGATGGAACGAGCCGTCCCCAATGTTTGAAGAGGTGCCTACTATCGTCGTGGCTTTTCTGGGTAATTCTAGCTTTTTCTAGAAATTCAAACATTTACTGCTGCAGGTCTGACTAGTCTTCTTTGTTTTATATAAAAACTTACTAAATTCTATAACGCAAGGTCAACGGTCAGCCCAAACTTGACGACCTATGTCTATATATTAAATTGGTCATTACAAGTAGATATAAGCATTAAGCAAAAAACTCCAGAATCCATACAGAATGTTGGAGAAACAGAAACAAAGTGATGCGTGTACCTTTTATAGTACGGATTGGAATGATAAAAGTGGTTTTGAGACTTCAGTTAATTGGTATATCAATGCGATATTTCCTCCCATAGGTAACTACGAGACAAAGATGCCAACCCCCGAGCAACTGGACCAACTGCGCGCCCTCATCACCAAATCCCAACAGCTTGAGTATTTGGCCCAAGATTTCATGATGTACGGCAAGAAGACCAAGGAAGTTCCGGTGAAGCTTTTCGAATGCCTGGCCGAATGGGAGGAGTGGAACCACGAGAACTCCGATTCGGACCTGGTCTTCATTAATGAGGAGCCCTACTACATCTTTGAAATGTAAACGATTGGTAGGTTTTGCGTGTTCTCGAATTTGACTAGGCTTTTGTGGAGATTTGGTGTTTTGTCGAACTGATGGCAACTATGTTAAGAATTTCAGAAGTTCAATTGTTCGGTCTTTTAGCCCCATCACGATTATTTTTTGTCTCGTCCATTGGAGTTGATGTCAACAAATGCTAAGAAATTCAACTTTCGATCACTAGGTGTTAATCCTATCACGATATCGTATTTTTAGAAATTGACTATCACCTTTGAAAGCTTAGTTAGCTACGGCCTAACCGTCTTTTTCTTGTAAACAGGATAAATCACTTCTAAAAAAATCACTTTGCACTTAACTCCTTTTAAAATTTGTATGTTTGTGTTTAGAAAAAGATAAGAAAGTAGTAATTAATGCATAGATTTAAGATTTTAGATCGATATTATCATCTATTTTTCTGTCTTTCGTACCTTTTGTACGTTTCCTAATAAGATTCTTTGTTATAAATATATTTTGTGAATGCAAGACGCATACAAAATAGTTTCTTAAGTTAGTTTATTTTTATAGGTTTATAGGGTGTATAGGGTTTATTTTATATATTATATTTTGGGTGCAGTGGATTTAGGTTTGTATATTCTGTATTTTAATATCATACAAAGATTTAACATTTTCATACAACCCTGTATCATTGAACAAGTAGAGTTTTGTTTTTTGTACAACATGATAGGTTGCAGACTTAAAAAAGAGGGGCGAAAAATGGTAAAATGCCCAAGTCTAGTGCCAAAGCCAAAAAAAAAAATTATAGGCATCTATCTTATTTACTCTGCCCACAATATTATAGAAACAAACTTTTGTTTATACATAATATAAAATAAAAGTCAATTGTATTAATATGTTCAATTGTTAAACTAAAATTTTAAATTCAGGGACCTAATTTTTAAAACTTGAAACTTTGCTCACTTTAAAGGTTTTTTTTGTTAAAAGTAGGTACATGTTTTCGAATTATTAAGAAGTAGTTATATGTTACAACTTAGGATAATCTCACATTAAGGAATTTTGTAACATATTTAGGAAATTAAATTATAACTTTACTCAAATCAAGGGAAAGGGAAGACTTGACAGTTTGGCTTCACTTCAGAACAAAGCAGATCCATTGAATTGCCATTTGAAAAAACATTAGTTTTAAAGATTTTAGCGTTATGTAAAACAAGTTTTTTTTCACTTTAAATTTTAACTCAATTTTTAACGACTTTAAACGGCTTGTCTCGCATAAAGATCAAATCTTCCCACGTTTCCCTACATGTTACAATTTTTGAACATATGAAAAAGTATTTGCTATAGATGTACTCTTGTATACCTATCAAAAGTTCAGGGTTCATAAAAATAACGAATCCTTCCAATTTTCTGAAAGGCGATAAAAAGCCTGTTTTTTGAGATATACAAACACTCCCAACAATTTTTAATTATAATATATCTGCTATCATCATTCATTTCTTTTCACATAAAAATCTCACATTCAATTAAGTCGCTTACTTCTTCAAAACACATAAGGGCCCAGGTATACAGGCTTATAACATGAGTGGGCAACTGTTCAACTGTTTTAAGAATAGACGAAAAAACCCATGCTATTATTGCTAAATAGCAATTTTTAGTTTTAAAACTAAAAATGGTGGCATAGAACAATAACACGATCGAGAATACTAAAAGTTGTTTGTTAGTTCTTAGCGGATTGAAAATTAATGCCCGCTTGGTTCAGTCAGAGACTATGGCAATGACTTCTAGTGGATAGAAATTTAATATGAAAACCATTTTTGCGACTCTTCATATGCATTTGTGGATAGTTCCAAAAACTTAACGCTTTTCTTTCTTGAAGATACCACATTAATTTTTGTGGAACTTCAGTGAACGCTGTCCGCGATAACTTCTCCCTTCCAAGCGATATATCGAAGTACTAAAGACTTCATTCTTCAATTAAATTTAACTTTATTTCCAACCTGACCTCATTCGGGTAGTTAATATTTTATTGTCTATCAAACTTCACCAATTTTCTCTTGCTTCTCTTACTTTTCAATCGACCTTTTTACTAACGTGACTTTGGAAATGACACTTATTTGGTGCATTAACAACAACTTGTTACAGTATTATTGTATTGGTGTTTAACAGTTTTAGAACAAATTTATCTTTACTTACATATGTAGATTAAAGAGAAACAAAATCAAATTACTTCCATTAAGTAGAATTTCAGCAAAAATCTAAATGTATCCGTAGCGTTAAAATCTGTGTGTTTTTGAATAAGTCGTAACGTTTTTTCTTCAGCACTCTTGACATTTGGTAATTCATAGATTAAGATGTGGTGCACCTTTGGCTGACTATATGATGTAAGATTTTGAAATATCGCAAAAAAGAGTTCGTTTCATAGCTAAATATGGGAGGAAAGTCACCTAAAACAACTAAATTAACTACTAGTTTTAATTAACACTGAAAGTTCGGAAACGGGTATTAACGCGTAGTAGCATTCTAAAGACCAATAAATAGGTCGTGTATATATACTAACTAAAAATTTTGATTTGATTATAATAATAATTAATGTCCACCAACCCGCAGTAGGCCAGCGTGGTGGACGGCGGCCTACACCCCTCTCATTGTGAGAGGAGACCCGACCCTGTAGTGGGTCATTAATGGGTTAATGACAATAATTATGTCCAACATATTGTTAAACATTAATAAAACCGAGTACCAATACAAGCAGCTTCTAGTTGTGACGTTTGTCTTATTTTACTTACATTAAAATATGTAATATGTTTCGAATCTCTATGTAAAGTATTAAATGTATCGTTTTGAATTCTTTATATTTTCTATCTTTTAGATTTCTTTATATTTTCTCTTATCGCAGCAAAAAGATGTTCTTTGTTCTGTGTTTCAAATATGAGATAAGCAAAATACAATCCGAAAGTGAGGTCAGTCACTATTTTTTAGTATCGAGTAGTAAGTTTATCGATGTCTATTAAATATTTGTCTTGTCTAAACAATTCACCAATAGGACGTTGTACAAAATGTCCAATCAAAACTGTGTCACTGATTATTCGGAAGTTAATTATATCAAATAAATTGATGTTGCAGATGAAATTTTTGTTGTTTCATTAATTTTTATTTTCTATCCCATCGTTAACGTTAATAGTCTATGTTGGCTATCAGAGGACGCCCGGCAGATGTGAAACGAATACGTTACAATTTTTAGTTGATAAAAACTAGTCAAAAAAGATCGAATCCTACTACTGTTATAAATGTGATAGTGAGGATGAATGATGAATGTTAGTGACTCTTTAACGCAAAAACGGCTGAATAGATTTCAATGAAATTTGGTGTGCACGTAGTTTATAACCTGGATAAACACTTAGTTATTATACATCTTTGGACCTAGTCCTAAAATCCGCGCGGAGCTGCGGGCAAAGTCTAGTTAAAAGATAAACTTTAATTTTCTAGGTATTGCAACTCGTCTGCAGAGAAGCTTTATTTACACGTTCTCAATACATCTAGAGTGAAGCACCATTTTTACAAATCTAGTATTTTGTATGAGATGGTGCCGTGGCCGTGGCGAGGTGTGAGTACACCGGCGGCTACATTTATCCTCATAAGTAGCAACGACCTATAAGACCTCAAATAGGATGTCTATAATGTTAAGTAAGACTCGTAAAAGATATTCGTGTCCATAGATCTGACCACCATAATTGCATGCCCCTTTGCTACTACTTTTATACTACAAAAACGTATTACACAATCTCGCAAATGTGACTTGGCGGAATTTGACATAAGTCGAAAGTTTCACCCTTCATTTCCGTTCATAAATAGAATTTTTCTCATAACAGCCACGTGATGAAAACCTACGTGAAATAACAACCCTCTTATTTGTCGGGGGTTCAAAAGTTGGACAGTCGTTCTAAAAATAAAGTACCTAACTGTTCAGACGATCGATATCAGACGAATTTCTAAATGTATCGTATAAGAGCTCAAATTATAGATCTGTCTCTGATACATTTAAATATAGTGTTCATGCTTACGGAAAAGGTCAAGAAAACGACCGTTCATCGAAACATTGGAAATTTATTTGACATCAAACAATCAAAAAACTTAAATAAATAATAAAGAAATACATAAAAATAATCTCTCATAACACAATATAACATCGCATCTTACAAGTAATTTATGTTTTTAAACTACATATTTATAATCACATACAGAAAAAAATCCAACAAAAGATAAACGTTAATAAAATTATCCAGGCGTTTTCAGAAAAGTCATGAACCAGAATAATAGTAATTATTAAAAATTTTGACATTTGAAGAATATACCTATCTACCATACATGCATAAAATTAAATAGAGATTATTTGACTTAAAACCAACATATAGGAAGTAAACACCCGGAATATAAACGTGACTTTGAGACACAGAATCGGTACGCGGAGAGATTTCCATACAAATCAAACTACCGATACCTACGTTTGTACTTAAAAAAGAAGCTCGAAAACTTTACTTTTTAGGAGAAAAAAGGAAGTTCACTGCTTAAAACTATGTTTAAAATCTCTAAGACTAATTGTAATATGTTATAGAAAACTACTGACAAATGTTATTCTGCATTCCTGATATTATTTTGTACACGACATGGATCTCACTCATCCGGACAATCTTACGGTGTCCTAGCTAGAAGAACTTTATTTAGTTACTTTGTTTTCGAACGAAAATGGATGGGACTCAAACCCTCTTTAGGTCCCACTGATGGGCATGGGTCATTTCCTACAACTAAAGCCTAGAGGATACCCCTCCACGCAGCTTTACTGGCGGATTGGACAAACAGCCTGAATTGTCAAGCCCGTGTCAGATGATTTTGATCCACTCCTTCCTTCCTTTCAGCCCTTGGTAGTGCACTGATGGACATGGGCATCCCCTAATCGAAGCCACTCCTCCTGGGCCCAATGAATCCAACGGTTGCCCGCTGCCTTCTTCAGGTCGTCGGTCCACCTGGTAGAAGGGCGGCCTGTACTCCTTTGACCTAAACATGAACCACTCATAGGGCTTAAATGGACAATCCCTTTAATTAAAAACATAGTGGCATCGTCAAACTTAGAGGAGCGTAAGCCCAATTTAGAGGGTGTTATTTCATCGATATTCTACAGACATACCAGTGGAGTACCATCAACTCTATCAGGAAGCAAGAAATTATTTAGACCAATAGTTCTATAGTGCACGTTTAAAAGATTTCTTAACTAAATTATAGTTACACAAGTGATCTCACCACTCATTCGTTATCCCTGTTCCAACCATCAAAGTCTTTAATAGTACTACGAATCGCAGTTATACCTACCTATCAATAAACTAATCCTTATTTGTAGCAGTTAGTCAATTTCCAATTTCCTGAAGCTACCTTCGACCGAGACCGCATCAGGGTTCAAAGAACTGTTCCTTGATGACGTGATTCCTCGCGTGCTCAAGATTTCCATCTCGTCTAAAGCGAGAAGCTTCTTTCGCTGCTCGTCCAAGAGTTTCAGGGTGAAACTTTCCAGCTCCTGCCATTGGAGCAAGCCTCCGTAACTAGTGGGCAAACACGCAGGGTCTATGTTCTTGTGCAGGTTATTTAAACTTGTGTGGATCTGGAATTGATAAGAATTTGAATGGAATATTAAAATTAGCAGACAAAGTGGCTACACGTAGGGTTATGAATTGTGTACTTTACGTATATTTGGCAGGTTACTTTTATACAACGCTGAATCTTGGTTTTACCAAAAAAGAACTGGATTTGCGAAACAGCCGTAATTTCAAAAACTGCAAACGGAATTTGAATAAGATATGGAATAGTAATCGTTGGAATCCTTGGGCAGGTTAAAGAATATTTCTTATCCCTGTAAGTTTCGTGGTGGTCGCAGGAAAATTAAAAATCTAGATGTAGAAATAAGTCTACACTAACTTGGTGTCAAATTGTAGTCAAGGTTCTTTGCCTATGCCGGAGTGTTTTCCGGTTAAGAATTTCCTTAATATGTTTCAGTTCACATGAAACCAAAAGACTTCTTATGATGGTTACATTATGTAACTTTGGTTTCATGTGAACTGCAACAATATAGTGCTCAAAACTCACGTGTAATCTCTTGGCCATCTTAGCTGATACTTTACTCGCGGCAAAGTCTATGATGTACTTGATGGCTGATGGGATGTTGATCAGGTGGAACTCCTTGTGGCGCATTGGCATGGATTGCTGAAAAATAGTCAGAATAGTTTGTTTAATGTACAAAAAGAAAAAAAATGTTTAGTTTAGTTGTTAGTCTTTGTGAGTAAAACCAGGTACGATTTCAGATAGGATTTCCATTCTCGAATAGCGACTATCCCAAACGTAGCAAGGGCTGCCCTCCACCAATGATGACCTGAGAAGATAGCGGGAAACCTACCTCTCCCCACTTCATCATCCTGGCGAAGTCTGTGGGGTTCCAGGCGGTGACGTGAGCGCTGGTGACACCAGCCCCCTCGCCGACGTGCACGAAGCCGCAGATCTGATCCTGGGGATCATCCAGCATAGCCTCGTACAGGAGGACATGGGCACGGCACATGTCCCAGCATGAGAATTTGTTGGCGTTAAATTTACCTGCGGACAAGATTTGAATAAGTATTACGTGCTGGAAGGATTAAGTTAAACCATTCGCCAAGAAGTCTAGGCCAAAAACACAGATTCTGAAAAATTATTGGCGCCTTTTGCATTTCTCCATTAAATAAAATTATCACAGCCTTTCATAGATTTCTCCCGCGATTTGGCAGGTAATAGATTATCCATCACATTTCTTTACACAATTCTAATACTTTCAGGAGTTAATTCTATACTTTCATTGGCACTTGAAAAATTCATTTTTCAAAACAAAACAATGAATTTCTAACAATCTGTGAAAATTGACGAAAAGGCAGGCTGTAGTTCGCGCGTTTTAAATTCCTTTTTTTTACTCAGCTGGCGGCGCGACTAGGTATGGGCCGTCGTACCAACCAGTCTTTATTCAAACAATATTTGCGTTGGATTTCTTTGGTGCTGAACACTAAGATGTTCCAAATTCAAAAAGTTCGCGGCGCACTTATAAAGAGGATTAAAAACTCATTACTGCCCGCTCTAAGTTTCTTATAGAAAACACCACCTTTGGGTGCACTTAAAGGCGAACCAAGTCGTCCTTTTCGAATAAATGGAATGAAAATATTAATAAACAATGAGTAAATGCCAAGAATGAAAATAATAAAAGGAAAAAATAGCGAAAAGTAATATTAATTAAACAGATCCTCTTGTGTTGACATCAAATCTCAAAACGCTAATCAGCTGAGGTAAAGGTCGCACAGCAAAAGCATTTCAACGCACACAGCCTTGGTACAGTGTTAACCTTAATCGAAACTGATATGAAATAAGGTTTAACCTTTTATAATATATTAACATATTATTCTTATAAATATGTATTAAGAAATCATACAGTATGATGACTAGGTAGGAAGTTATTTAAAAATCTCACGGAATTGTCCGCGATAGAATTCTAAAACTAATTAACTTGGATAAGACATTATTCAAAAGGCTGATGGTACCTTTTTCAATAGCGCGAAGTAAAAACATAACAACATAAAGACATACGACAATAAGTTTCGCAACAAACATTTGAAATAAAATCAACGTTTATTCACATGCATTTTTACTTCCATTATTATGACATCACTCGGACGGTAAAGTTTCCTATTTGATGTAAAAATGTATCGTATGCCAAGTCGGCAGGTATAAGATAAGTGCTGTTAGTCCAAACAGGATTAGCCCACGTTGATCACTAACGGAGATCGAATATCATCCGTACGTATAAATGATAGTACTTCAACTACAATATTTGCCATCATAATGAAAATTTTCAACCTCATCCCACGTCACAGAATTAGTGAAAATGATATTGAAATTTACTATTGACTTCACGCAGGTGAAGCTAAAAACGCGCGTTACAGAACCATAACACAAATCTTCTGATGGGCTTCTGCCCATGAGAATTTCGCAAAGGTATTAACAAAACACAATTCAGAGACCCACTGCTCTATTAACGTCCATTTAACAGCAACGAACAACAATTGGGTGAAACAAAGAATTACTTTAAACTACGCACAGTGGCTGACCCCTACCGCACACGCAAAGGCCTATGACGAAACAAACCATTATCGCAAGCAAGCAGAGAAACATAAAAAAATGGTGAAACAAGAAAAGAGCAATAGAAAAAGAAAACGTAATAAAATAAATTGCATAGCGAGCGGTAAAATGAATGAACAAAATGGGAAAATACATACTTATATTTTATGTTTAACCAGTAAGTACCTATCTATGTTTAATTGAAATACATCAGTAATAAGAACAAGTGGCCCCATTATTAAAAACGAAAAAAAAGAGTTTACCGATCCAACTTAATAAGTTCTTTTGGCGTAAAAGACTAGTGTAGGCATGTATTTAATAAGCAATTTGAGAAACATTGTCTTGTTTATATTCTAACTTCAAAAAATTTTTTATTTCCAAAATTTCTTTTGGGCAATAATACCCCGCACATGGACACTGTCGTCAAATCGTCAAAGTATTCGTATAGTTAATGTAAGCCATTAGTATGGGAAGATGTTAACAGACTGACATATCACATACCAATGACTGACGTTTACCGTACGAATAACATTAAAAAGTTTTCTAGAGTAGTTTTGACAGTGCGTAAAATAATGGCAAATGATTTCATAACAACAAGCAAAACAACAAGTGAGACTAATAAACTCATAATTGAGCGAATAAAAAACTCATGGCGCAAGCAAGGCCGTGTATTATACAACAGTATACATACTTTCATAAAGATAAAGCCAAATTGCTACTACACACTATTAAGGGGGAAACAAAATGTCTTACTCATGTTGTAGACGATGACTCGGCGACCTTTGCCGTCGCGTACCGGCGAGACTGCCACGTACCTGGAATGGGGAAACCCGATTTATTGTATCTGTCTGTAACCCGTTAGTGTACCGTTAGTGTATCTCCTCTCGCAATGAGAAGGAGTTAAGCCTTAGTCAACTATACTGTCCTAACGCGGGTTGATGGACTTCATCTTAACTTCGACATGCAGGTTTCCTCCCAATGTTTTTCTTCACCGTTGCAGCGAGGGATTCTTCGCCTAGCCTTGTCTGATTTCACTCGGGCCGTTGGTTAAATTTCAAATAATATTGTTTTTTTTATACTTAAATTGAAATTATTGTACTACGAGTATCGTTGTTTTTGTAGAAAACAGATCTAATTTCGTTTAAAATAAAGTAAAACAATGTCTGTCATTTATAGGATGGCCACAATTTGCAGCAACACGTCTTTTTTTAACATTGTCAAATAGCCTATTATATAATAGGAGAAATTCTTTCGTATAACCAGTTCAGACGCTCAAGGTCTCTCGTGGGACCCAACGCGCCTAAGACTCCAATAATTAAACATACTTGGGCAATCCATTTCGAAATACCAGTTTGGTAACTATTTTAGTGGGTGTAATGATTTTCGCAAGATTCGGGTAAATATCGCGATAGAACAATGGGATGCGCATGTGTCTTAAAAGGGGAGCTTTAGGTTTTTTACAATCCTTTGTGATCCCAGTGTTGGGTAATTGGGATCTCTCCTCCTTCTTTCTTCCGCCAACATCGTCCACTTCTGGACATAGGGCTCTTCCAAGGCGGTAGATTCGTTGCAACAGGGGTATCTGAGGCTTATCCCACGCTGCTCCGATGCAGATTCGTGGAGAAATGGACTAGAGGCTACCTGAGCTAGTTTTTTTAAACCACCCATAGGGCCTCCACAAAGGTTTAACGACTATTTTCATACTTCCCGAATGAAGTACAATGGTTTTAATGTACTTAACAATGTATACTAATATTATAAAGAGGAAACATTTGTATTTTTGTATGTTTGTAACGAATAAACTCAAAAACTACTGGGCCGATTTCAAAAATTCTTTCACCATTGGAAAGCTACATTCAGCCTGAGTAACATAGGCTATTAAATAAACATAAAAAAAAATAAAAAAAAATTCATTGGCAGAGCGAAGCCTGCTGGGTCAGCTAGTATTTAATAAAGTAAACGTACGTAATGGGGCATTTACTTTTACAATCGGACAATGAATGTTAGCCTACTTTGATCTATGGTTATCAGTATACGATAATAATCAGAACGTACTACTTATTGTGCGTTTCGGAGCGTGCATTCTTGCTTCTAGTCGCCACCCATCAACTTTCAATGTTGCCGAGGATTGCCCAACATTACAATCGATCGAATCTCTTAAGTTACGTGACTATGCAGCTTCTGTCTTCTATAAAATAATTCTGTAGATGGCTATGGCCATGCTGGTTTGAACGCGTTTTCATACGAATTTACCTCCAGTGTGCAAGCACTCCCATAGTACTTCTGAGGTCGATATTGTTCACGAGTTACATTCGTACAAAAACGCGTACAAACGTGCGCGACCTTATTTTCATGAGGGCTATCGTATGAATTCACCCTTAGAGCCGTTACGCTAAGCCTATATAACCCCCTGTATATCCCCTCCATAGCCGTTCTATCTCCTTCATATTCCTTTTTTAAATTGTTTTTTTTTTGCAAACCAATTATAATTAATTTATTGTGTAACTATCTTTTGCCCGTGACTTTATCCGCGTAGAAGTCGAAGATGGATGTAATAAGATTTTAATCTGTCTGACGTTATTAATATTGTTACAACATATAAATTATTATTTTTAAATGTTTAAATACTTTGATTTGGTGAAAGTGACGTGGAGGTAGTATCTTTTTACAACGATGTCTTACCACACCTATCGCAGTATCTATTTGTATACGTTTTTTTTTGTTTTTTCTTTCGGATGCTAGAATCACCAAGCTACTCTTACTACTTAGTCTCGAGTATGTCACATGAGCTCAGGATCGCCCAGAGGGCAATGGAGAGAGCTATGCTTGGTATTTCTCTACGAGACAAAATCAGAAATGATGAAATCCGTAGAAGAACGAAGGTGACCGACATAGCTCTCAGAGTTTGCAAATTAAAGTGGCAATGGGCTGGCCCCATCGTTCGCAGGACTGACAACCGATGGGGAAAAAAGGTCCTCGAATGGCGACCACGTTTAGGCAAAAGGAGCACAGGCCGCCCTCCGACCAGGTAGACTGATGACCTGAAGAAGGCAGCGGGAAACCGTTGGTTTCAGAAGGCCCAAGACCGGGTGGAGTGACGTCGATTAGGGGAGGCCCATGTCCAGCAGTGGACTGCCAGGGCTGAAAGGAAGGAAGGATGTCACATGGTCCTCACCATATCTGTAAGAACTGCAGTTCATGGCGTGACGGAACCCAAGCTCCAACCAAATGATATACCTGGCCGTGCACTTTGAATGTATGCATCAAAACATCCTGTATCATCCTTTTGGCTTCAAATGAGTTCATTTGAAAACAACTATTATAACGTCGTATGCCATCCGTGAAGTGATCATTATGAAATTAAATATCACCTGCTGTTACGGTGAAGGAAAACATCGTGAGGAAACCTGCATGCCTGAGAGTTCACAAAAAAAAATGTTCTCAAAGGCATGCGAAGTCCACCAATCCGCAGTAGGCCAGCGTGGTGGACTAAGGCCTACATCCTTCTCATTGTGAGAGGAGACCCGACCCTGTAGTGGGTCATTAATGGGTAATGACATGACATGCCATCCGTGAAGTGATCATTATAAGGGTGGAGGTTCTTATGAAACAGTAAAGCAGATCTGGTAGCCGTAATTAATATACCTATTTAATATTATTATATACAACTAAACGAAAGAAAGAATCAATAATTAATTTACAATAAAAACAAAACGTCTAAAATATCTGTTCGTTAGAACAGAATTTATACACACTTTAGACTCGACTTTTCGTATTATTATTATGTAATGTACCTCATATGACTTGATACTTCAGTACCCCATTCTTAGGTGTAATACATATGTACCTTGTACCTTAACAGTGCGTGCAATGTCTATGTAACATACATTAATGTATTACATACGCAACACCACAATAACGCCATTTCATACATCTGTCTAGATCTAAAAGATTAATTACATTTATTGCGACAAATATTGTTTCCGTAATCAAATTTAACTTAATTAGTTTCAGCATACATTAATACTTTACTATCTTATTGCAGTATTTATACACGCCAATTATGTTTGGTCCTCATTAGCACATTGGTGTAAACTTCTAAGATAAGTTACCTAATGGCAGGCTGGCTTCGCTCTGCCAAAATCATTTTGCCTACCTATCTAAACTTATTATTTATCTAAAATTATTTTATTTTTAGTTTTTTTTCTGGAAACTTTCATCACCAATCCTGTTCATCTCCCCGGGAGAATAAAACTATTCGATTTAAATTCTTTAAAAATTAAACGATTTAATTTCTTTAGCTACGTCCAAGAATCCGTAACTATCAAAAATCGGTACTCGATTCCAATATTTAGTTAGAACCAAGTAACTCTTCCCCTTTCACTCTCTGCCACCTTATATTCATGTAGTATTATTTTTTCAAAAGTCCTATCTTAGGAGACATTATTCTTTGATAGGCTAATTTATGACCGCCAGTATACATAGTGTGCCTTCAAGCTTGGCCGACTTCCGTGTCGAAGGTTATAATGTAAATTATATTAAAATTTATACTAAAATATGTATTAATTATCGGCAGTACATTCCGGTGTCCTAAGCAATGCACAAAAAAATTATGAAATAAAGTATAGGCATCGTAGTTCCCTCATTGATGTATTTTTCTCTACCGAAAGTTGAATCAACTCCCTAATGAGGTCAAATATTTAGGGCAAACTTGGTAACTTCAAATCCTCATTGTAACTTTAAACCACAGCCTAAAATAATGAGTTGAATTTTTGTTGTTAAAAGTTTGGAACTCAAAGCTATAATATGACAGTAATTTCGCAAAAAAATAGATATCAACTCGGATGTTTAGTAACTGAGGGTCAACTTGGTAAATTTTGAATATCTGTGGGTAACTTTGAACCACCTATAAACATTGCTTATCGTACGTTAAAACTTATTTCCTTATTGCTTTTGATGCAGGATTTTCAACTAATGGTTGTATTTTGATAAAAAAGCGTTTAGTTAATTTGCTGCATAAGAAAATCGCAAACGACTCGACAAATGAATTTAATTGTGTTCTTGTCTTGTGTGAACCGTACCGTATACGTACATACGATACAATGCATTTAGTCAAAAACGTTTTATTTTAATATTAAACTGACACTCCAGTTGTATTTTAATATTAAACTGACACTCCAGTTGTATTTTAATATTAAACTGACACTCCAATTGTATTTTTTTGTATAGATTATGAACCTCACCCATTGCTGATTATCTCCTTCAAGTTGGGATCTTCGCAGTCGAGCTTCGCGAAGCACTGTGGGTAGTACTTCCTGAGGCTCAGGTACTTTAACAGGGTCTGCTGAGCCATCGGTATGCTGTACTTCTTGTGACGCAGGAACCGGAGGAGGAAGGCCTCATCTGCGAAAAGGTATGGAGTTGTAATTGTCCGTAACCCATTAATGATACACTACAGGATCGGGTCTCCTCTCACAGTGGGAGGGATGTAGGCCGCCTTCCACCACGCTGGCCTACTGCGGGTGGTGGTAACAGTCGTTAAAACTTGCCGGAGGCCCTATGGGCGGGTTGTAAACGACAGAAATGGAATGGCCACAGTAGCGTGTTTCGCCACCAATCTGCATTGCAGCAGCGTGGTGGAGACTCCAGGCCTCCGTCTGTTACGCGGACCCGTGCCCCAACAATGGGCCATGGCAGTTTGCAGTCAAAAGGCATGTATTTTAAGCCACAAAATGACGAGGACGCCATCGCAATTTTCATCAAACAGGCCATAGAGGCAAACACAGCTGCCATTGAGGACTACAACCTGGCCATTGCTATCAGTCACAGAGACGAGATAGTCATAGCAGAAACGCTGAAGGAACGCCCGTGTCGATCAAAGGAAACACCGGGCCAAAAGCAACAAAGAACTTTTTCTGGAGCATATCCATAAGAAAAGCAAACAAGAAATGTGATGCAAAAAAAGCACGGACCTAGAGTCTGTGGACAGCAAACAAAGACAGAGACAAAAAAAACACAAAATCACCTTGTCTAACATTCCTGATGTCGTTGTTCTGCTGGATCCACTCCCTCAGGATCCGCACCGACTGCTCCCTGGTGCCAGGCGTCTCGCGGAGGTCCTGGGCCGCCACCGCAGCGATGTTCCTCGCGATGTGGCTGAGCCGCTCATCCTTGTCGCACTTCTCACTGTTGATGCTCCACGTCGTGCCCACAGTCAGTAACACGCTAGCGGTCGTCATGTTAACGAGCGATGGATGCTGCAACGAAAAGTTATTGTCAGTTGGTTTAGTTCCACTAATTCTCACCGCAGGCGCTGCTAACCTTGTGAAAGTTAGCATAACAGAAGTTTGAAGTTTTAATCGGGTATGCCGGTTTCAAGATGTTTTCCTTCACCGCAACAGCAAGTGATATTTAATTTTATAAAGCGCACATAACGTTTTTTACAAAGTCATTGGTGCGTGTCACTGGGATTAGAACACGGACCCCTCGATTCGAGGTCGAATTCTAAGCCACTGGGCTATCACCGCTTTTTTTAAGTTGTCATTAATGAGTTATATTTATTGGTGTAGTGTGGTACACCGAAACGGTGGGCGCACAGTTTCCCTATAACACTAGTATTTTTCGTTCATTATTTTTAGCTTAATTTGAAAATTATTTTTAACTATTTGGTTCGATTTTCTGTAAAAGCGTGTTTTTTAGTTTTTTTCAGCTTGTTGTAGCAGCATAAAAATAAAATTTGAAAAAAATTAACAGAGGAAAAAAATATTCTTCACTGTTTTGCTTTTGCTCATCTACGTGTACATAGAATAAAACTTACATAGGTACTCGTAAAACACCACGTAAAACCAAACACCGTATTGAAGTGATAGACACCTTCACACGCATTGTGCTTACTTGCGTAACATATTTGACCAAGAACTTTTATTACTACGGTAGGTACCAACAATTATCTTTTAAAATATGCCGTTTACCGGAATTATTTGCTTAGAAAAATTATGTATGCACAGTGTTTCAAGACCGTACGCCGCAATGGGTTTCGAAATTTAAGAGACCTCCCATGTATCATCATATTTAAATCAAACATATATTTCACTAAATATGTTAAGTAACGGCCACGCTCGCCAAGTAATCGCCGAAAAGATTGTAGTATAAACATACATATGTGTAAAAATATAAGTAATAGCTAGCTAACCACGAGGCTTAATAGTGTAAGCAGAGTAGTGTGGCAAGTAATAAGTAATAGGATGTCTCCCAATTCCTTGAGAATTCCTGCCACTTGACCGGGGCTTCGGGCTTCTTTAAGATTGTTTATTATTTCCGCACTCATCGGTAGCATCTGAATGCTATTTTGCAATGCGTTGCAAAGCTTTGTGTGGTATTTGTCCTCCATCACTAATAATATGGCTTGAGTCAACGGACCCAAACTTCGAACAACACCTGTTCTTCGTTCAGGAGCTAATGTGATCCCTTGTAACAACGGTATATGGTAATTTACTAGTCCGTATTGCGAAATGCTTTGGGTCAGTTCCTTGTCGGAGCTTTGTCCGGTTATCACCTTACCACTTGCATCCCTTTTCATGTTCTTTTTGGCAACGGATGATCTAACCCTAAACCGTGTAACACCTGTTCTGACTTCATCAAAGAAGGACTTGAATAGTGTCAGCAACTCAACAATCGGAGTCGCTACAAGAAAGTTTATTTTTATAGATTTATTTTTTATATCTTCTACAATAGATTGTATGGAAATGTCGACTCCCTTTACCTTGGCCATGTAGGTAAAGTATTTTTTATGTCCAGTAGGATCATTTTCTTCTTTGCGCAAGCAAGTGAAAACTGTCATCAACACTCCAGCAATCTCATCTGATGTGTCTATGTCAATAGTATATTCCTTAAGATCCTTTATAATTTTGTCCTCGTTTAGCACTCCCAATTTGTTCATGATAATGTCAGTAATCAAGAATAACTTTCTAATTTCTTCGTCCCTTTCTTCAGTAGCTCTTCCTTCATCTATGTCCATACGAGTACTAGGTCCAGCCATCATATTTTGTTTTATGCAGGTCTTAATTTAAGATTCTTGACACAATTTTCCACTTTTAATAACTATTAAGTAAAATTAATAAAGATAAAATAGAAGCAAAAAAATCTTAAGTTTAAATTCGCATTTTTCTCTTCACAACAAAACAATATTAGATATTGATGTTTAATATTTATTTTACGAGTAATTATAATACGGTATATGTATGACCAGCATCTATTAAATAAAAATAAATAAATAAATAATAAATAAATATTGTGGGACAACTCACACATGGCGTTCTGATCCCAAAGTAAGCTGTGAGCTTGTGTTATGGTAACCAGTTAGCTGATAAACATGCATATATATTTTTAAATACATACTTATATATAGATAATTTACACCCAGACACAGAACAAACACTTGTGCTCATCACACAAATATTTGTCCTGGGTGGGAATCGAACCCACGACCTCCGGCGTAGTAGTTAGGGTCGCTAACCACTAGACCAACAGGCCAGTCAAAAAAATATCCTTAATTTTCCTAAAAACCCGTTCGCTTTGACAATGGCTACTTTGAGGACCAGTCTGGTGATGAATTGAGTTGTTTTATTTCTTAAACAATAAATAGTAAATCATTACAATATTTTTTAAATACGCAATGAGCAATGAATGAACAATTTGTCTACTTTATTGACTCACACTGAACGTCATATTCCGTGTCAATAAAATTAAATGTTTGCGTTTAGTGTTAGTAAAGTCATACAGTCGGTACATACTCAAATTCTTGTAGTTACCAGATGGTCGTATGCAAATAAGGTTACATAAAGCGAAGAAGCTTCCTTATAAAGTCGAAAAATATTTGAAAAAATAGCAATAATAAAAAAATTGTGTTACTCGTATCTACCTCAGAAATCGATAACACAGATCAATTTTCCACTTTTTTTTCACTTAATTTATTTCATAATCGGGCGAGCATATAAAATTGATACATGCATGCAAAATCAATTTTACTTTTTTATCGACTTCAAAAAAGGAAGAATTTATCAATTCGACACGTATGTATGTAATATTCTCAGAACTGCACAGTTTTGACATATTGTCTATAATACAGCTTCTAACCAAGAATACCAAACTTCATAGATTTATTACATGTACGATATGTATGTGTGCTTATTTCAAACTTTTTAAAGATTAAAGGTGCCTACAATCATTACACAAAATAAGATTACTTTGTCGTTTAGACTGTTTATCCAAAGTACCTACTTCTAAGATACGAGACATGACTCCAAGTTAGTAACATTAAAAATTAGCTTTCTAGCCTGCAGGTAGTTTTCGTTTCGCGTCAATACTCAGTCTGTATAAACGATTTTTAAATACTCATACTTTTAAATCGTAAAATCTTTTGAAATGCCTGTTTTTATTGCAAATCTAAGTAGTTCTTAATATTTCAAGTGTTACACCCTCGAATTGTCAACGTATAAAAGAGGAAGCTAAATCAACTCAAAATGGGTCATTTCGCAAACCGTCTCGGTTTCTCTATGTACCTGCTGATCGGTAGCCTCGTCGGCTATTGATCAAGATGCGAAATAGAATCCAAAACTGGTCTCCGGAAGGTCGACTACTCGATCGGTTTGGGGCGATATTCTTTGTTGATTCATTGGCACTCTAATCGCTGTGTGTTTTCTCTAGATTGTACGAGAATACGAGAATGAGCGGTGATATCCCAGTGGCTATATACGTCTAGGGGCCCGAGATCGAATCCCACTTTCTTGTAAAAAAGCTATATTATATGCGTCTGAAATCGTGAGGCAACCTGCATGTCTGCGAGTTCACCGTAAAGTTCATAGGCGTGTGAAGTCCACCAACCCGCATTAGGCCATCGTGGTGGACTAAGGCCTTTGTCATTCTCATTGTGAGAGGACCGGACCCTGTAGTAGGTCATTAATGGGTTACAGAGATATGCGAATTTAAAAAGAAGGAAGAAGTACGTAAAGCTAGTATAGTGAATTTTTTTGAAATTATTATTTTTGGTATGGTATATCTTTGCCTACTTTCAACGGGATCAAAGTCAAGTAATACCAATTAAAAATTAATCTTCTTTTTGTCAGTTTAAAAATAGATTTTTATTTAAACTACGCATAGAGCACTATTGCAAATTAGCTCTTTCACGCAAAAACCACTCGACCGAATAAATTGAAATTAGATTCTCAGCTCCATCTTAAATTAACATAATTATCTACACATTTTTTTTCATTTGTAATCTAATTATCAAATCCACGTGTACGTATGTTAATTCACCCAGGCAAGGTGACTTCATTTTAGTAAAAATATGCAATTTATTAGGCCCATTTAAATCTTCATTCTACAATTTACCTTCAATACCATTAATAAATAAGAATTTAAAAATAATATTATCTTTTTAAATTTGTTTTATAACCTTATTGTTTTTAGGTCCACTATAGTAGCCAGCTTTTTAACACATCGTAAAGCAGCACGTTCTTCATGAAGAACGTGTCTTGTGCGTCGACTGAGGAGGTATGGTTGCCGGGGAACATAATATTAAGTCCTTGTGAATAGCAAAGCACCAGCATACAACCTCAAAAAGGATTTCTACTCTTTTTGAGGTTGGATGTGGGAGTCCATGAGCTGTAGTAGCCACTTAACATTACGTGGCCTGCATTCAAAAAAAAACAGTGCAGCAGAAATTCGGTTTAATTTATAGTCTAGTCTGGTAAACACTTCGCTATAATTAACATCGGAGAATAGAATGTAAAACATATAGCTACTTGTCATGCCGTTAACACATTGGCATAGTTTATTCAGGAATGAAATCGAAAAATAATTATTAAGATGTAATTATTTGTATCTGCATCTGTACTTGATATTAATATAGCTTGTTATCATGCAATAATAATATATCCTACTTTATATTCTATTAATATTTGCACGTAAGTAAGCCGTATACGTATTTAATTTAAAATTATAATAAATTTGTGATTGCAGAACACAGCGTTTGGTCATGCTATAGGTGTATTTATTTTTAAATGGGATCTGTATATTAAAAAAAATGTTGAATGCGTTCATAATGGATTAATGTATTCACAGTTAAAAGTAAAATTAAATTAAATTAAATTGTAAAAACATATTTCCTGGCGATTATACGCCAGGAAATCTGCATGCTTAAATATGTGAAATTAGTAGACACACTTGAATAAATGACGTGACGTGAAACGAGATTAGAAAATAAATTATCTAGCTGACCTCGCAAACGTTATTTTGCCATATAAGTTATCGAGCGTTAAAAATCAACTATTAAAAATAGGGGTTGGTGCTAGAATGGTGAAAATTTAGGGTTGTACGTATTTCAGATGCCACATTATTGAAAAATAAAAATAAAAAAAATTGTCCAAAAAATAAAATAAAAATGTTAGGTGTAGATAACCCTTATCACTCAGGGGCATGAAAAATAGACAGTAGCCGATTCTCAAAATGTTATTAGACTTAATTTCATTCCGAATAATATTATAATAATAATCAAGTTTATAATAATTAGAAGATTCAGGAAATACAACAATCTCATCGTTATCATTAAGTTCTATTCTCGAAAAAGTTAAAAAACACCTCTCCAATCTATTTATTAGTGACATTTATTGACGTTTTTTGTTTGTTTTGTTGATTTAGGACATCTAATTCTGAATCGACAGTCTGTTTTCCATGTCAGTTCAAGTTCCGCGGGTTACAAATGTTAACGATATAAAACCGGTTGTGATAGGCCGGAATAATGTCAAAATCACGGTGTTACGTTATGTAAGGCTAACGTAACAATCGTACTACAGATATGATCTGAGTCAAGGTTGCTTCACAACATTGTTCTAAAAAGTTCATTAGGACACACGCACAGTCTGTTTTCGGGTTTCACAAACTTCAAATTACATAGTTGAGTCCCAGTGCGTAGCGTGTGATGGTAGATATTGAATTGGATAATGATAGGCGACCGCCAATTTAGGGTTAATTGAACGATTGAAAAAGTTATGAATTTAGCTAGTAAATAATTGTGTAGATATCTAATAAGTTTTATACGGAATTTAAAAAGTAATGAACTGTGACTGAATGAATGACATTACTAGCAGGCGTAGGCAGATGAACTTGCAAATATTATGACATTGACTTCAACATGGAAGAGGCTGTCAAACAAATCCAATTCATGCGCAAGAGTTTTTCTTTATTAGTGATTGGAGGGATTCCGATGATGAAGTGATGAATCACCAAATTAACAATTTGGCGTTTTATTCTACGAATAATAGAAAAAAAGGAACTAAATCTCCAATAATAAATAAATTTCACGCTTATAAAGCCAAGAAAAGAGTTTATTAATAATTCTTGAAGAGTAACAAAAATCAATTACTTACCATAAAATTAAAATAAAATTAAAATGCTAACGATGAAAATATTAAATCACTGATCTGTGATGAATTATTGTAACAAAATAATTTTAGATAAAATACATCTTAAAATATATTGTGCTATTTCAAGCGATACGACATAATTCAACATAGGTACTTAATTTTAAGATTTCCGAAAATTTGAAGGAAGTGAAAGTTAAATTATTCAAGTTTTATCTTTAATAAAACTAGAAAATGACTAATACACTAAAACTAGAAGATGACTTATACTACATCTGGTAGATGATACCAGAGCAAAGCAGCACTACGCAATTATCTCAAAGTTATTCAAAAGCCGCCTAGATACGTTCGTCTACGTAAAATTACACCCCAAAACAATTGTCCGCATTCAAACCAAGCAAGATGACTATAATCATCGTCAGATACACATAAGATACAGAGAACATACTGAACTACAGTTGCACTATGAAATTAGCGAGATTACAGGAGAGAATTCGAAAGCAGCTGACGAAATCACATCTCGAATACGTGAGGGTAATGGCAGATTTCTAGACCTACCACGACGAATTACGGGCTTAACTGTCTGTTACCGCAATTATAATATTATACCTGACATAACGCATTTATCCGTGACCCCTGCCAGTCACGCTCTTAGCCAACGTGGTAGATGGCCGTTAGATTTAATATTAGCATACTTATAATATTTCACTTATAAAACAACGTATCGTTATTTGGAAACGTGACCTTTTGTAATTATAATACAAGCGTCGTATTAAAAATAATCATTGATGATTAATATGTGTTTTACACGATCTCCACATTACACAGAATCCGTTACTTTTCCTCGTCTGACTTTATTCTACCAATTTCATAAAAGTTGGAACTGACCTTGCAATATAATTATGTTAAGCAACTTTACTAAAAAGTATTCAAAAAATCATTCCCGGGGTCGACGAATTCACCCATTATTTCTGTGTCGGATTTTTTTCTATTTTCTAATTCTTTCGATAGACCTCCAGGCAAATATTCTGCCACGCGTCCAACAGTCTTCACAACTAGTCCCGTCCAGTCTTTTGATGGTCCAAACGCATCTTTGTGTACAGCTAATGCTGCAAATCCTTGCATGGTTTCTGCGTTACAATCGTTAAGTTTACCTATAAACAAAGCTGCTTCACGGTACGCCGACGGATGAATCCTTTCTATTTCACTCCGATTAAATGCACAAAGTATGTGGTTTAAAGCTTTTAGATCGTAATATGTGTAGTCCTCGGGTGTTTTGCCGGCGAAGTCTGCGCGAACTCTGTCTGCTATCGCCATGAGCTGCGTTATACCCAGACCGTAGCTTAGCCCGAAGTTCTTGACTCCTTCGATGGTTTCTATTGTAATGTTCGCGTAATCTTCAGGTCTGATGGCTGGAGTGACCCAATGCAGTTGCGATATAACCTTTTGAGGGATGTTAGGAATGCCATCGTAGAATTCGATTAATGTTTGCCAGATAAAATCCGCTTCAACTACTTTTAAAGGCTGTCTCGCCAAATGTGTTAAACACTCGACGACTTCTTTTGGTTCTATTGTTTTTAAATCTTGAAACGTTATGTTTTTGTCTGACGGCCAGTCCAGTACTTCTTTACATTTAATGCAATGAATTGATGTGGGACCGATTAACAAAACCATCATGTATATTAACATGATCGTGTTTGTAAAAACTTTACTGATTTTATACAGTAACAATAGGAATGTGCTTCGATGTGGCTCACGGATAGAATGGTCAGGATATCGATCAATTACTGGTAGGTTCAGGTCAGACAAGCAACTTGGAGCAGTTAATAAATTATGGCACGATTGATTTTTTGTTTCCACCCTTTCATAGAACAATAAATATCTTTGAACTAAAATAAAAGATTTGTAATTTTTCAAAAATATTGTGCAGAGACCACTTAATATCATGCCTTGCCCTTTTTGCTTCTCATCTATACTAATATTATAAAGAGGAAACATTTGTATTTTTGTATGTTTGTAACGAATAAACTCAAAAACTACTGGGCCGATTTCAAAAATTCTTTCACCATTGGAAAGCTACATTCAGCCTGAGTAACATAGGCTATTAAATAAAAATAAAAAAAAATAAAAAAATCATTGGCAGAGCGAAGCCTGCTGGGTCAGCTAGTATACAATAATTACAGAAAGTAATGAAAAAAGACGAAAGAAGAAAAAATTTTCTTTCTGATCTTATTTTAACCCCATCCATCCATATATGTATGTCCATAATGGGAGGTCAATTTTATCTTACTGATTAATGGGATTTCCAACAGACTGGTTAAATAAATCTCTAATTTACATTAACGTGATAACTATAAATTTGCATATTGTATGTCTATTGCAACATTGAAAGTATGTGTAAATTAAAATAAACGAAAATATGTTTGCAAAACACCTCCCAGCTGGTAGAGGAAACATTTTGATGTGTAATCTATAATTATTTGCTATTTGTTTTAAATGGCAGAAATAGGAAAGGCACGTGAATAGTAATGCGGTAGAGGTTTAAAAATGTTTGTTTAAATCAAACAATGAATCTAAAACTATTTATGACGCAGAATCAACCCGTCCCCACTCCTCTAATTCGAGCTCTAAGTACAAAGTATTTTATTACATTCTGAATTTGCTTAAAATTAGAGGCCGACCGCTGTAAGCGCGGCTCTGTCGTAGTGTGCGGGGTGCGGGAATGTAAAGAAACTCACCAATAAGCGAGTCCTCAGACACAGAACGAAACAAAACACGCGAGTTCTTATTTCAAATTCTGTATCGGCGGCCGGCAGGAGACTAGCTTATTGGTCAGTTTCGTTCCCCTCCCTCGCCCCGCACACCATGGAGACCGCGCGGTCGAACTTTAGTAATTCTAAAGTAAACATAAAGTAATTTGGACAAACACCACACACCCGGAACGGCCACGACGAAACCATTCGGTCACACGACTTTGTGTGTGTTTGACTATTATCAAATACGTGTGTACAACTTTTTGGCCCATTTAAGTAAACATTGGTTTGTCGTTACGTAACGCTCGTATGTGTAACTGCTTTAGTACTTGGTTATATGAGCGACGTCCACATTGTTGCCTCAGACTGTAAATGAACTTGGGCGTATTGTGTGTCAATCTCCGGGCACAGATTAAATAATCTCTGGATGGCAGATAGCAGGCAGTTATTACTTTTTGTGTGCAGGACGCTGACGATTGGAGTTGGACGGTTTCACCTCTATTGTCTGTTAAAGAGAAAGAATGATTACGAAAAACCCACAATGATAGCCCAATGGCTAAGGATTTCTCTTTCACAGTGAAGTCCGGGTTTGCATACAAATGCATAGAAACATCGTATGCGTCATCGAAGTCAAACTCACCCGCACTAGGACAGGTAGACTGAGGCCTACAGTTTCCTATTATGAGATGGGACCCGACCTTGCAATAGGTCACTAATGGGACCAACCTTCAAGTGTTTTGACAATATCCAGACATTTTGCAACACAACAAAGAGTTCTATGGTGCAAAATACCTGGAAATTGTCGTACCTTGACGTATCTACCACGTTAAAGCTATGGTGTACAAGAAATAGATAAAAATTGCAAAGTGCAATCACCTTTGACCAAGCATTGACCGTTAGTGAGGTCAGGCAGAACGACCATGTATACGCGGTTCGCACAGCACTGAACAAAACCTTGGATAACAGTTCAGATATAACACTTCACACTCTAACCCTGACAGTGAACCTTGGATGACAATTCTGGTATTACACCTTAAGGTGGCACTTCACTTGGGCATTTGGTGTTGGCGCATTTGTATTAAAATGTTTGCATAACATTTGACGAATACACCACTATGCCAAAATTGACAAATTGAGCGTCCACACATGGCAGCCAAACCGTACGACACATACGTTTGACAGTGAGAGGCAATGACAGTATTGTGTCGGAAAAATCTGATAAAATATGTGTCGATAAGGCAAATATTTTGTCGTATAAGGCATTCAAACATGGCTATCACTTATCTACCATATATGCCGATTACGTAATAAAAATAGCCAAGTGAAGTGTCACTATAACACTTTACACTTGAACCAGTCCTTGCCTTGATCTCAGAGCCTTTTGGACCAAAAACGACTCATCGAGTTTATGACCGCTTCCTTCCTTTTATGCGAATTTTATGCAACTGATACTATCTATCCTCACTACGTTATAATGTATCCTCGAGATAGATCATAACCTTGATTAACATAGGATACTTTTTATCCTTCTCTGCACCAAGTTCTAAAATCCACGCGGGCATTAGTATGGGAAGATGACAGAGGGACTGACATATGACATATTTATGAGTGACGTTTACCGTACGAATACGGCGATAGCGATCACACGGCACAGAAACTCATAAAAATCAGCTACTCACGCTAACAACGAGTAGGTATGTAATGCGTGGAAGCAATTAATAGAAACCACGATCAGCGGATTGCTGATTAAATTGTAACTCGTTAATTTCGGGATGTGAAGAATCATTGTAAAATGAGATTCTGATATAATTCCTGCTTGGGAACAATTAGTTGTAGAGCATTTGTAAGACAAACAAGGATATGTAGGGCAGTAGTATGTAGTCGACATTTTTACCCACTTTAGAACTCTGTAAGGTTCTACTTGCAGCGGTGATAGCCCAGTGGCTTAGAATTCGACCTCGAATCGAGGGATCCGGGTTCGAATCCCAGTGGCACGCACCAATGACTTTGTAATAAAAGTTATGTGCGATTTATGAAATTAAATATCACCTGCTGTTACGGTGAAGGAAAACATCGTGAGGAAACCTGCATGCCTGAGAGTTCACAAAAAAAGTGTTCTCAAAGGCATGCGAAGTCCACCAACCCGCAGTAGGCCAGCGTGGTGGACTAAGGCCTACATCCTTCTCATTGTGAGAGGAGACCCGACCCTGTAGTGGGTCATTAATGGGTACTGACATGACAAGGTTCTACTTAAAATCAGCGCCACGTGTCCAACGCAGATACGACATTTCTGGCGTTCTATTAGCTGGCTGGCTGCAACCCTTCAATGGCCCACTGTTGGATACGGGTCTTTCCCGACAACAGGGGCCTGATTCTGTATGACTATTCACACTCATATCGCGGCAATGTCGTGTCTTACCCGACATAAAAGTCAAAAAAGGCTTAAAAGTCAAATATCGGGACAATTTATTGTGTTTCTTATAGTATAGACATTAAGGTTCCTTGTCGTGCCGAGTTCATGAAATGACGTAAGATTTGATGTCACACGATATCGGCACGAAATCTTTTGCGACATACAGAATCAGGCCCCAGGAGGAGGCCTGGAGCGTACGCCACCACGGTGCTGCAATGCGGATTGGTGGCGCTCAAATCACCTACACTTAGGAGGGCACCGAGCTTTTTATACGAAATTTGTGTTCGTTTGATGTCTTGCTGTGTCGTTATTACGAACGCGCGTTCCGCCCATTCTACGCAGAGCTATCGCGCGCCCCCGAACGCGCGATATTTTAGGTATTTCCTTCTTATTATCAAACAAGTAAACATTTTGAAAATGTACAACGTATACGTTATAGAAAACATCGTTTTGTTATTATTCAAAAACTGATAACCTTCCGTGAAGTATTTACGCCATACTATGCTTTTATTTAACTTTTAAGAGCTTACTTTGAATTTTTTTTCTATCGAGGAAACTACAAGTAATCGAGTTTCTGAAACATATGATGTATAGAGTACATCCTGAAGTTTCTTACCAAGTTAATGCATAGCTATAGCTTTCGTAATAACGACACAGCAAGACATCAAACGAACACAAATTTCATATAAAAAGTTCGGTGCCCTCTTAAAACCTCCGCCGTGGGTTCCGGTCCTTGACAAATGTCACGAGGGGTAGGAGTTCTCAAACACTAATATTCTTGAGGTCTTGTCCAAATTGGCCGGCAAACCGACACGACCGACCGACTCACCAACGCTACAAAATTGACAGGTCTTTGCATGGAGCTGTCCTAACTGGCAATACGTACTGACACGCGACAAATGTACCGCAATGACGTTATCTTGCGACAAACTTGACGCGAGCGACTGATTTTGTCGCCCCGATTAGGACTAAGAATAGCAAAATAAATAATAGTATACTTAGTAGACACGCTATAAAACACGGGAAGTCGTCATTGCAAAAACCGCAAGATACCCACTTATGTATAAAAAGTATAAATTAAATAGATAAATGTAGTGGTTAGACTTGAAATATGTTTAGCATCGTGATATTGATAGGTCTATTTAGCAAGGTGACTGAATCTAATAAATGATTCAGATCCGATCGAAAACAACTCAACGAGGTTTGATCATTGGCTTTTGCTATTTTTTTAAATAAATTAATTCTCTTTTATTTAATTCTTTCTGTGATATTGATAGGTCTATTTAGCAAGGTGACTGAATCTAATAAATGATTCAGATCCGGTCGAAAACAACTCAACGAGGTTTGGTCATTGGCTTTTGCTATTTATTTAAATAAATTAATTCTCTTTTATTTAATTCTTTCTGTATTATACATTTTACGCGGCAGATAAGGATATTAAGGTATTCACAGATGTAGATCTAAACAGATAACGCTAGGTCGCACATTAGTATGAAAACCAAGGGTGCCGCTCTTTTACCTGCTGAAACAAACAAAAACGCTTTAGTAATGGGTATCCCACATCAACCCAAAGCCGAGTCAAAAACGCTAGTATGAATAAATTTAATTCGTTTCGTTATTCATCATCATTCAAATCGATTCGAACTTGTCATAATAATGACGATCTTCAAACAAATGGATTTTATTCAAATTATTATATTGAAGGAATGATATCTAAATCTCACCAAATGTGTGAACAACGGCGGAGTGCGGACTACATGAAACAGCGGCAATGATTGTATAACTATTTCAGATATTATGACACGGAAAGTACTCGCATTTACGTGATCTATTTACAACTATATCTGTAGATAGATTTAGAAGTAGATTTAGATAATATAAAATAGCTATGGTAGCTCTAGCTGGGCTAAGAATATCAACAACAATCTCCTCAGGTGATGTTCTTAATTACGATCCTCATACGATCTCAGATAGTATTTCTTTCTTAGGTTCAATTTCACCACCAAATATACAGCTATTTCAACAAATATTACACAGAAAAATAACATTTTATCATGTACAGCTATAATATATTTCACAACATTATGTTAAATGACGACCTGAGTGGCGCAGTGGTTAAGACGCCGGTGCGCTGCGCGGAGGGTCCTGGGTTCGATTCCCAGCGGTGCAGAGATTTGAGTGATGAGTTTAAATTTCTGTATCTAGTCTGGGTGTGTGTGTGTGTTGTTGTCTTGAGTGTGTCCATGGCGCCCACGACACAGGGAATCCTAGTGTGGGGCTGTGAGTGTGAAGCGTTATATTTAAAAAAAACCAAACTGATCGGACGGACCGTGTATCAATTTATTTATACCTACTCGTGTCTGATAGATACAATAAATTATAACACTGTCTCTAAGGTCACAGAGAAGTGTTAGCCAACCACGCTGGCCCAATGGCGGGTACTTCATTTTGACAACATTTTTTTTCTCAGACATGCAAATTTGATCACAATGTCTTCCTTTGCCGTTACAGCCAGTGATATTTATTTTTATAAAGCGCACGAAACTTTTTTTATGAAAGTTATTGTTGCGAGACACTAGGATTCGCACTCGAACCCCTAGAGTTAATTACTCGAGTCTAATTTTGCAACTGGGCTGATAGCCCACATCACAAATTGAGTTTAATATGACTGAATTGGTCCCAAAAATGAATCTATTCATTCAGGGCAGAATCCGAATTGAATTCAAGAAAACCAACGTCTATCTTATTGATTAAAAAGTTTTCAGACCCGTATACAAAATACCTACATAATCCACTTGTGAAAGTATTGATAGCATTACTTTAGCACTACTTTATAGCAAAACGCCGCAAGAAATGTGTCAAGCTCAATTGAAATAATTGATGTTAGGATTTCGATATCGAATTAAAAACGGCACCTATCAATTATCTACATACAGATATCTACTTATTACAGTGTATCAACCTTGATATAAGGTCAACACGAGCATCTCAGCCGATAGATATCATAGATTACTTTCGGTACCTAGTGTGAAACAAAATAAAAGTTCAGCTATAACCTTTTATCAATTTATTACCATGGTAACCTGAAATTCTCCGTTTGTTTTTAGTTTACTAGTAGATATTTTATTTCGATTTTCAAAATTTTCGAATAATGGTACTTTTTAAATTATTACCTAAACTTCTTTTTAAATACTGATCATATGGATATATTTCTTAATTTGAACTTGACCCCTGCCTTTCAATGGGCAGCTAGTTTTCGGATATCAAATCAATCATACGTGTATCTGTATATTCGTGTATTCAAATACCTGTAACTACCAAACATGCATTTTAACTGAACGGGTTTCCCCGATGTTATTTTAAATATTTTAATCCTTTTTCTTCGATTTTCACAATGGAATCCTTAATATTTCTGGAATAAACTTAGAAACACCTAACTATGTTCAAATATTGCCCTACCTATCCAGTGAAAGTTTATCTAAAATGACTCAGCCATTCCTATGATTAAACTGGACAACCTTCTGATTTTCAAACATAGACAGACAAAAAAAAATGATTGTGTCTTGATATCATGTAGGTAAATGACATGCACTTAAATTTTGTTTAAAAATATTTTGTTTAAATATTAAGTTACTTATTATTTCTTACAATTTCTTGTCATAACAAAGCTAGACAGTTCCCTTTAAGCGGTTAAGGTAATTAACGTAATGTATTCTATGTAACTGTAATTTTCGAAACTATTCGTGAAAGACTGAACCTTAATCCATTTCCAACCGGTTTTACAACAAATGATGTACAAACGAAGCAATCTTTCTAATATTCATGTGTTTCGAAGCGTTCATGTAGCTAATTAATTACGATAACTTGATCGTAGGTATTCACGCGCCGTGATGGCCAGTTTTTTATACAAACACACGCCGATTTCTGGATTGCATTACTCATGGTAATTAACTGAATCGATGACTGTATATTAATTTCCGCAAACTTGTCACACGGGTGTCGCGAACAGTATAAAGGAGGTTCCCCTGCTATAATGGTGACGGAAAACGTCGTGAGGAAACCTGCATGCCTGAGCTGAGAGTTCTCCATAATAATTCTCCATTCCTCTCAAAGCTATGTGACGCTGTAGGCCAGCGTGGTGGTGGAAAAGATCGCTGCTTCAGCGATAAGACCACCCATTGCTACTACTTGACGAAAAACATCGTGAGGAACCCTGGGCCCTGATTTGAAGTCCCAAAAGATTTCGAGTCGATATCGTGTGACATCAAACCGTACGTCATTTACCGAACTCGGCACGGCAAGGAATCTTAAATGTCTAATCTATAAGGCACACAATAGATGGTCACGATATTTGACTTAAGCTTTTTTTGTTTTTTTATCACGGGTAAGACACGACATTGCCGCGATACGAGTGTGAATGGTCATGCAGAATCAGGCCCCTGAGAGTTCTTCTTAATAGTTCTCCATTCTTCACAAGCTATGTGACGACTACCAACACGCACTATTCCAGCGTGGTGGCGGAAAAAATCGCTACTTCAGCGATAAGACTGCTACTACTTTCTGAAATTCAATGAAGTGTATTTTGTCTTGTCTTTGTGTAAGACATACATCCTTCTCTGAACATCTTCCTGATTTTGAGTAGAGTACCAATTCTGCTACTGACCAACGGGTCACTGACGATCCATATTTAAAAAAAACTACTCGTTGGTAGCAAATTGAAAAACTATACTTAGTTGACATTTGGAACTGGTAATTACTGGGAAATGCGAACGAAATTAGACTTTGTCGAAGTGAAGAATGCATGATAGGTTACCCTGAATTATTTCTTAGCCCGGGAATCGATACTAGCTTTCAGCTTGTTGAAAATTTAATTCCATCGATACATTTTTAGCGGAAACAAATTTCTTATATAAGGTAAGATAGGATGTATCTGTATACTGGACTATGCATGTTTATAAATAAAAAATTGTAAAACAAATCAGAGGTTCTCAAAGATTTTTACCAGTTATCGATAGTGCATGACATACAAATTCTAAAATCATCGCCCACATCAATTTTTGTTGTAACACGTACCCACACAGTATACCTACTGTAACTTGTTTTGCCCGTGAATGTTATTAGGTAAGTATTTCCGATGACCTGTCTCGTGCTTTTGAACAAGTTTTATGGGCACAGATTATTTTATTATTTACTAGCTGACCCGACAGGCTTCGCTCTGCCAATTAATTTGACTAATATCGCAAAGAAAAAAAATTTAGGGGTGGACTACCCGTAACATTTAGGGGGATGAAAAATAGATGTTGGCCGATTCTCATAGATACCGGATAAGCACAAAAAATTTCATCAAAATCGGTCAAGCCGTTTCGGAGGAGTATGGCAACGAAAACTGTGACACGAGAATTTCATATATTAGAGATTTTTAATTCCTAATTGATTTTCTCGATTCCTTTCTTTGAGTACCTACTTTTCGCTATTCCATATACATACCTACTTAGTTTGGATCTCGCCATCACCATTGATAAATTCCACACTGTATGTTATAGACTAGACTTTGCCCGCGGCTTCGTCAGAGAGGGATAAAAAATATCCCACGTTAATCCAGTTATAATCAATGCGTACTAAAGCTCGACCAAATCTGTTTAGCCGTTTTTGCGTGAAAGTTACATCAAACCATCTGTCCATCCTCACAAACTTCTGCATTTATAATTCAAATAGGCATACATGTGTAATGTGTATGTAAATATCAAGTTAAAGTCCGGTGTATTTTCCGTCGTGATGGCATGGTTATTATTTATTCAATCGATTAAGATATTAAGTTACCACTTTATTCTGCCATCGATATTACATAACATCTACTTTAGCCTTTAAACATGTGTCGTCTAGCATATAGATCTGGGCTTCGAATATAATTTTTGAGTCCAGTTGTCACGAGCCCATATAGGACCCCAACCTCAAAACAAAGTATGGAAAATGTTGGACCGATTTTGATGAAACTTTTAGCATTCCCTAAGTTGAACAAAATGCAAACAAACAAAAAGAACGATCAAAATCCGTCAATTACTTTCGGAGATATGCGTGGACAAACATATCTACATACATACTTACATACACACATGAAATTTGGTATTCTTGTTTGGAAACCGTAAGACCGTAGACCAACATGTGTAAAAATTGTGCAGTTCTGAGAATATAACATACATACATCGAATTGATCACCTCCTTTTTTGAAGTCGGTAAAAATAAAAATAGGGACTATTAATAAAACTACGTTATGTAGGATTTCATCTTCACACATATTAATGAGTTTGACTTATGTATATGAATGTATTAATATAACGAAATCATTCAAGTTCATTGAACGTCATTTTCATTGACTTCAAGTTGTTTCATTCTCTCATATTTCATTCATATCCGTCTTTGTGTAAGAGAGTAACAAACATACATACACCCATCTCACAATGTTTGTGTCACAAAGTTTGATGCCTGAAGCCAGCCTGAAAATTTGAGAGATATCCTTCTAATTGTGACTAATAGACCCGAAACTATCCAGAAAGTTTTCCGGGAGATTTGAAAATTGGCACCTGAATAGATTTTGATATGCTCTTTCCGAATTTCAACTTTGACACATCGTATCTTTTCCAGATGCGCCTTCTTGGAAAAGGGCGTCCAATAGCAGATTTTAGTCAGTATCTCCTTTTCCCGGAAAACTTTCCAGGTACGAGTAAAATTATCAAATGATTGAGGTTAATAACCATTATTAAAATCGACCCAAGTGGCGCAGTGGTGGACACCGGTGCGCAACGCGGAAGGTCCTGGGTTCGATTCACAGCAAGCAGAGCAGAGATTTGAATGATGAATTTGAATTTCTGTTTCTGGTCTGGGTGTATTGTGTTCTTGTCTTGTGTATGTCCAAGGCACCCACGACACAGGGAATCCTAGTGTGAGGCTTTGAGTTGCCAGTAACCCATTAATGACCCACTACAGTGTCGGGTCTCCTTCTCCTATTGAGAGGGATGTAGGCCTTAGTCCACCACGCTGGCCTACTGCGGGTTGGTGGACTTCACATACCTTTGAGAACATTTTTTTGTGAACTCTCAGGCATGCAGGTTTCCTCACGATGTTTTCCTTCACCGTAACAACAGGTGATATTTAATTTTATAAAACGCACATAACTTTTTTACAAAGTCATTGGTGCGTGCCACTGGGATTCGAACCCGGACCCCTCGATTCGAGGTCGAATTCTAAGCCACTGGGCTATCACCGCCTAGGCTTTGAGTGCGAAGCGTTATTTATTATTATTTCATAACTTTGAGCAACCCTGCCTGGAAGATGTTAAGGCAGAGTTTGAAAGTGGAACAAAGCGAGTTCGATATAACGTGACAGTGTATCGAGTTGCAACCGTGTTCTATTACAAGGCCGGTTGTATGTTACAACCCACTCATAAAGAACATTATGTCACAAGCGCGGAATATTTGCGAGACGTTACCTGTTACCAACATCTCACTGCATCTTCACTCTTAATCCCGTGTCCCATTCATATGTCCGTCTTTACCGTACAGTCATAGTACAGTATACTATGTAAACTACGACCTAGACCCACCAAAACCGCGATCAGTTTCTATTCAACGCGCAAATTATTGTTTTATGCGTGTAACTTACGCGCTCATTTAACTAAGTAGAACTGAAAACTGTACTTTCGTCACCAATGGCTACTCAAGTCTATTGTTTACTAGCTGTCCCGGCAACTTCCCAAATATAGAAATTCGAAACATTTTGAAAATGTACAACGTATACGTTATAGAAAACATATCGTTTTGTTATTATTCAAAAACTGATAACCTTGCGTGAAGTATTTACACCATACTATGCTTTTATTTAACTTTTAAGAGCTTACTTTGGATTTTTTTCTATCGAGGAAACTACAAGTAATCGTGTTTCTGAAACATATGATGTATAGAGTACATCCTGAAGTTTCTTACCTAGTAAATGCATAGCTATAGCTTTCGTAATAACGACACAGCAAGACATCAAACGAACACAAATTTCATGTAAAAAGCTCGGTGCCCTCTTAAGTTTGGAAAATATATCAAAGTACTTTAACGATATTTTAAATAAATTTCTGTAAAGCAACAAACAAATATGCTCAATCTGACTGAATTATTTTAATTATGGTTTCAATTAATATTAAATTGCATTTTTAATCAAATATTCAGTATCCATTTCTTTAACAAAGAGATCTATTGCTGTGAACCACTGGAAAGGCAACGTCACGTGGAATTTTGTGGGTCGCACTATCGGCCCATCGGAATACTTATGGTAACACATGGCCAATTTTACCAGCTGACCCAGTTATAGTGACGCAATAAGCATAGATTTTTTTTTAAATGAAGGAGAAACCGAGTTATGCGTACTTAGTCAATATTAAACATACAGTTCATTTTTATTCGCTTGTCTAATTTGATAAACAATCTTGGCACTACTTTTTATTGAACAAAAGTTTAAAATTGCTTTAAAAAAATTAATTATAGTTTGTAAAAATCTGTTTCTGTATATAATGACAATTTGTTTTTAAATTTTTATAATTTTGTGTTGCATTATTTTTAATCGCAAATTAAAATAAAAAGACATGCTAAGATTGTTTACCAAATATGACAAGAGAATAAAAATGGACTTTAGTTAACTACACTATTGCATCAGGTAAAAGCACCTTTAATGACCTATGTATAAAAAGATAAAAATGAAAATGCAAAACGCAAGAGTTTTATCTATTAAAGATGTTATGATTTTATATAAACTAGCTAGCTAATGTGATGCCTAGGTAATCCAAGATAGATTAAATTGCCAAACCTTATCAATTGTAAATATTGTAAGTACTAATCGATCTTGAAGTTTCTCAAAGTGCTTAAATATTCTTCTACCCAATAATACGAGTATTTTGTTTATTATTAATTTTGGCCTGAAATTAAAGATACCTGAAAAGGTATTTTATTTCAAATATTGCCCCTTCTAAGGCTCTCAAATCAAGAATTCAATAATAAACAATGTAAGTATAAATAAATATAAACGGGAATTGTTGATAATAATAACAATCATTTTAAAAGACCGATTAACTATGGTATGGTAAATGCACCATTAGCTTGATTTGACGCAATCGTAGTGGAATCTTTATAATAACTTACTCGTATGTCCTGATAATAAATACTTTTTAATTGGTAGATATCAAATCCTTAACCAAAACATATTAGTTATAAAACTAAGTAGTAAAATTTCAAAATCTTCTTTATAAATTATTATTACAAAATATCATTACAAAAATATACATTATAATAATTCTTCACATAATTAAGCACAAAAAACTATGTAACGGTAAAATAAGCAGTTTAGAAATAATAGTACGCCAGCTTGTCTAAATACGAAAAAGAATCTATCTAAAATTTATTAAATATAATGAATAATACTAAGTAGCAAAAAATTACTTATATATTTTTCCATTTTATAAAAAAGATTTGATAAAATGTTACTACAAAGGGCACAATAATTTTAAGCTTTTATTTAAAAAAAAAAAACAGTTTGTTTTTTAAATAAAGAATACTAAAAATACTAAGTGCGGGCTTAAGATTAAAAAAATTACTCACAGATAAAGATTTTGGCGCGAATCCTAAAACCGCGGAAAGGTCGCCCGCCGACGCGACGAACGCACCAAACAGAAATGTGGCCCAGCTCCATGCGTAGGCGCCTTCTATCCAACACCGAGCTCTGTGCAACAAGCGTAAACTGACCACTTTTATCAAACCCTAAAACGGGACACGTTGAAAATTTTCAAAAATTCAAAAAATAATTCGTTATCACGTTATTACTGAATACTGATGACCCCTTTAGCGGTCAGTAAGTTCGGGTTCGAATCCCAGTGGCACGCACCAATGACGCTGCTGTTACGGTGAAGGAAAAAATCGTGAGGAAACCTGCATGCCTGAGTTCACAAAAAAAATGTTCTTTGACTTCACTCAAATGTATGTGAAGTCCATCAACCCGCAGTAGGTCAGCGTGGTGGACTAAAAGCTTACATCCCTCTCTTTGTGAGTGGAGATCCGACCCTGTAGTGGGTCATTAATGGGTTACTGACAAAGGCGAAATCCATCACTATCCATAGCCAGATTTTTGTGGTGACTTTTCTAAAACGGGACATTTTTGTGTCCTCATTTCCTCAAGATGTTGTTGAGGACACCGGGCGGGGCAGAGAAGCTGAAAACGGGACTGTCTCGTTAAAGACGGGACGTATGGTCACTTTAAACGTGCTTAGCTTTAAGCAATAACAATCATTTAATCACACAATGATCTTCAAAATACCGCATAATATTATGTTATTGAAGTAACAAATTGCAGCTGTACATTAGTTATGTGTGTGCAAAGACGAAAGGGAAAATTACCTGCATTGTTCTAACTGAAAAAGTTTGCGTGCTGACATTTTCCTGGGTCGCAATAGGCTCTTCGTTTTGTCTAGTGTTATGTACGCCAATGTAATTGTGTTATTTAAAATCTTTAAGTGGTTACATAACTGAGTCAAATTGTTATGGTTTTTAAACCTAAGTCCATGTCAGTAACCATTAATGACCCACTACAGGGTCGGGTCTCCTCTCACAGTGAGAGGGATGTAGGCATTAGTCCACCACGCTGGCCTACTGCGGGTTGGTGGACTTCACATGCCTTTTGAGAACATTTTTTTTTTGTGAACTCTCAGGCATGCAGGTTTTCTCACGATGTTTTCCTTCACCGTAACAGCAGTGATATTTAATTTTATAAATGGCACATATCTTTTTTACAAAGTCATTGGTGCGTGCCACTGGGATTCGAACCCGGACCCCTCGATTCGAGGTCGAATTCTAAGCCACTGGGCTATCACTGCTGCACCTAAGTCCATAATATCCATAATTAAAGGTGCTTTTTTTTCGAGTAATAACGATCATAAAAACTTAAAATTATTAAGTCGCAAACGGTCCTATCAGAGACATCTAGTTCACATCAAAGTGTCTACTGAAACAGTCACAACACTAGCGCCATCATTTTAACTCTAGCTAACACGCGCCATTTACAAAATACAAATATTTTAATTTACCTACCTCTATATTATATTAGGAGTCTGATTTCTGGAGTGGCAGTGGCCGCGGTCTTCAAAGTTATTTTCAATACGCATAACGGTAAAAAAAAACATCAAAACCAGGATCCCAATCCCCATTATTTTCTGGACGCCATATAAAGCCAAAAGAATTGATGAACGTCATACATATTGCTTTAATTAAAAATTATACATTCATGTGCTTTGATCGCCCCTCAGGCCAAATGTAGAAAGGGAGAAAAAAGTGAGGTGAAAAAAGTAAATCACGAGGAAACCTGCATACCTATGACGATTATCATAATATCCTGAAAGCCATGTTGAGCATACCTGGTAACTCATCTTACACAGTACAGATGGAAAACTCCCTATCATGCAGATATCATGATGATTTCCTTCACCGTTGCAGGAGGTGACATTAAATTTGTAACTGGTACCTAATTAGCACTTAACATGATAAAAGCCGCAGTTTAATTAAATGAAATTAATCTTTGTAATAACGGGACGAGGGTACCAAAATAAAAAGACTTCTAAACTTAGAGCAGTTTTATTCACAACACAATTTGGAGGATTGTTGTTTTGTAACCACAAAATATGTAAAAGAGAAGTTATTCTATTAAGGTCGGTAGGATTGTTTACCAACTATGATTTTTTAAGAAAAAGAACATACTGGCATGTTAAGGAAAAAGTGATTATAAGGATCATTTCGAAATTTTTACAGGAAACCGACCATTTCTGAGATATACACAATTCATTTTCAAAATTTCACCTTTATTCACCCAATTTTATCACGCAACAAAACCATTTACCATTTGAATCAAACAAAACCTGCAAGTTATACTAATACTTGTATAAAACTTTTATACAAAGCTTAAATTTAAGTGATACAAGATGACCAACTAAGAAGTTTACAACATTATCATAATATGGCTAAGAATTTATTTTTATTTGCATACAAAATTTCAAAAACAATTGTTTTAATCACAACAATAATGTGAAAAGCAAGTGACTTCTAATTCAGATATTATGCTGTATGAATGTATGATGTTGGACGGAAGAAGACATCGAAACCCGGTGATTTATGGATTTATGATAAACTCTGTGTTGCTTGTTATAAGAAGCACTTTTCCAATGACTAATAGGATGAATAATTGGTTAAATTTCTATTTTCTTCTGTAATTATTATGGCAGATTGCCTTTCATGGCTGAATGGTCACAATTACGTATTTACGTATGGTACATTAGTTTAGAATGTAAGTTGTAAACGACCATTTGGTCACCCTATACAAATATAAAAACGTATGTACTTATTTGTACACTTATTTAAGGTGCAAAGTGAACCTTAAAAAATTAAAAAGACTTCAAAAAAGTAAGTACCTATGTCATGTTATAAAATTTGTAACATACTTTAGGTCTACTACGAGTATTTTTTGAGGTTGATGTCTTTTGTGGGTACCAAGTATTTTGAATGTATTGTTAAATTTTGGCACCAACCTCAAAAAGTAGTAGACCTAAAGTGGGTATGTAACAAATTTTATTTCATACTTTTCTAAAGTCGGTTTAATTTTTTTCGTAATTCTTAGTTCCGTCAATATTACATACATACGAGTACGTGTCGAATTGATAACCTACTTTTTAGAATCTGGTAAATGTGTTTTTAACTTTGTAATGATATATAATTATTGTAATTGGTAATTGGCTGTATATATTATTTATAAGTTTAATGTATTTAGAGTTTGTGGATTTTGTGATAGATAAATTAATAAATAAATAAATAACGCAAATATAATTCAAAAAACGTAATTGTGGTAAATATTATTAAATGTATTTTTATTTTTCATATTTGTAGTTATTTTAAGATAATATTATTGAAATGGCCCCAAATACAAGTTTGACTATTCACTTATGATGGGTATTGTTTGTTTTAACTATCGAATCTATCGATAATGATTGTTATGTCCTAATTGGCAACTATTTATGGACTAATGTATTGTTATGGACTAATCACTCTTCCATCCTGGCCATGGGCTGCAGTGACCATTCAACAACATACATGTTTATTGTGAAAAATGTTCAAATTGAGACTAACATACGAGTAATTACTCCTTAACCACTTAGACTTACAATAAATTAGAATATGATTATGTCATTGTATATTTTCCTTTTCCATTTTATAATTAGACGCCACTACGCATGAATGAATTTCAAAATGTATTTTAAAGCACCCTTAAAAGAGTGTGCTCTGACAACGCATCTAAGCTTCCGATTTCTTTAATGATGCTTCCAAATGATTCTTATTACGGGCGAAAGCAATTATATAAGTAATTCAGTTGACTTGAAATATGAGTCAGGTTTTTCATGCAAAACAGAATTTGTAAGGAGGACCCGCCTTACAACGTCTGGTTTGGTAGATCAAAAGAAACATTTCAATTGACTGTGAGTCCACATCTCATTGTATAACAATTCGCCAAACTTGTATCGCAAAAAGAAGTACAGTTTTGTTCATTTTTGTACAACCGTCATGTTTTGAATGGCGACGTTGCCGCGTTGCCATGGCGTCTTGGTGAGATACAGCCCAATGAGTACGAAGTAAATAAATTTAATCTTATTTACACTTGTCCAATTTGGTAAACAATCTTAGCATAGATATTTATTTTAATTTACGTTTTAAAAATAACAGACACAAAATTACAAAGATAAAAGACAGATTGGCATTCAATGCTTAAATCGCAAATTAAAATAAATAAAAAAAACACTAAGTTTGTTAACCAAATACAACAAGATAAAAAATTGACTATGTTATAACCTATTTCATTCGTTGCATCCTCCTCTCTTGTTTCTTGCGTTTCTTCTCATCTTGTTCGGTGTCCTCCGGTGCCTCTTGGAAGAACCAGGGGCCGAGGATGTGTTTCCACACGAGGTAGAACGCTCTGATCGGAAGCAAAAGCAGCAGGAGCCAGAAGTAGTTGGAGATCACAGCCAACACGTGTGTTATCGAAGACAGGATAACAATGTCCTTGATATGCCTGAAAAGTTGTAACAATTTTGAAATAGTTTCTGACCTTTAGTGTGACGCAACCAATGTAATAATCCATAAGACACGCTATGATTGTTTACCAAGTACATATTAAGGAATGACAGCTTTATGAAATTAAAATATCACCTGCTGTTACTGTGCAGGAAAACATCGTGAGGAAACCTGCATGCCTGAGAGTTAAGAAAAAAAATGTTCTCAAAGGCAGGTGAAGTCCACCAGACCGCAGTAGGTCAGCATGGTGGACTAAGGCCTTCAACCCTCTCATTGTGGGAGGAGACCCAAACCTGTAGTGGGTCATTAATGGGTTACTGACAAGGAGTGAAGGGTCTCCTCTCACAATGAGAAAGTAGTAAAAGAGGCCTTCGTACACCATGGCGTGTTGCTAGATATCACATGTCTTTGTGCATATTCCGAAGCACTTTTATGCATCAGGATTCCTCGTTTGTTATACTTTAGAGTTACAGCTGGTGAAACTTAGTTTTGTAAAAAGTATACAAGTTAAATACAAGTAAGTTATTGTTATATGCCACTGGGACTTAAACCTAGACTAAGAGGTCTGTTTCATTTTAAGTGTCAGACAAGAGAGCTCAACACAAGACAATCTTACACATATTATGCAATAGATTTCCAGTATATTAACCACAACCAGTATATTTAAATCCAAACCATGATATTCATATGCAGAGTATACATTATATCATTATATCACACCCTGAAATAAAAAGTGACACACAAAAACACGGTACAGTACTGCAATTTTAACTTTCGGTGCTTCATAAAAGGTCTAAGCAATCTTGTTGTCCTTTTAGCATATCGATAGAGACATAAATTAAGTTATTAGGATAACAGTTTTTTACAAAATCATTGGTTACAATTTATATGTAACAATTATATATTATTTTTATTTATACACAGATATTGTCTAAGTAAAGAATGAAAAATTAATACTAATATTATTTCAGGGTGCAATATTATGAAATCATTTAACAAGCTAGATTTTGTAATCAGATTGCATTTGTGAGTAATTGTTAGTCCACCACACTGGTCTCTCGCTGGTTGATAATATTAAAGGTTTCAACAGAAAATAATAACTAGTCTAAAATGGATTGCTTACTCTCCCATTCCACCTTCCATGTTGAGGTCCAATCCAGGGTCGATGATCTGACTGCTGTCAGAGTACCGGGGCTGACTGATGTACTGCATAATTTGGTAACAGCCCACATATATCATGATCACAAAGAAGTCGAAAAACTGTAAAGAAAATAGAAATATTCAAACATAGCTGTATGTACCACTGTCCATTAGGGGAGGCCCATGTCTAGCAGTGGACTACCAAGGGCTAAAAGGAAGGAAGCTGTACCAAAAAAATAATACAATTTTTGACATTCATGAACAGTCAGAATTACAGAATACCATGATAGTAATAAAATAGTTTTTTACACAAGAAACATTGTAATTGCTATTTTAATCTAATAATGACATCAAAATCTAAAATCAGTTATGTAGTATGTTTAAAACAAACCATCAAATGAACCATATGGAGTGATACCATTCCAGAGAAAAAAAAAGTGAACTCAGCATTTTTAACATGGTCCAGTCAGTTTTAGCAACACTATTAGTAAGAAAATTAACCTAGCATTTGGAAAAAAAAGGTATCGTCAATTGGATCACTTAAAACTACATATTATAACAGCAGGTCCTGCTAAAATAAAAATAACTTAAAAATGAAAGTCCCCTAAATTTAGATGTTCTGTTATTGATATCCTGACACTCCATCTGGCATAAAAAATCTTTAGTTTAAAAGTATATCATAGACTCACAAGTATCCACGACGACAAGCTGTCGTAATAGAGAGAGAAGGCCACAGTGTTGTAGAACAGTCCAGCACCTAGAGACATGTTGCGATAGAACTTCAATGTCGCAGTGTTCTCCGTGAGGATCTGCTTGGAGCCCTTAGTGGGGACCTTTCCCTTGTGTGGCTGAAAAAGATTAAAAAAATACAAGTTTAACACTTACAGCTTCATCCCAAGATACCATTTAATTAGTAACTGGTGATAACCAGTGGCTATCTAGTGGTTCAAATCCCAGTGGCTTGCACCAGACTTTCATGAAAGTAATGTGTGCTTTAACATAAAACATCACTTGCTGTAACTGTGTAGGAAACAGTGCAGTGGTAGACTATTCTAAAGATATGAACAGAACTTAGAGAATGCCGAGCAGGTATAGAGGACAGAATGTAGACCATTTTATTGTGTGTAGATATGAAATGAAATGAAATGAAATGAAAATCATTTATTTGCACGAATATGGGTTAGTTATTGGTTTTACAGGGCATTTTGATTAATCCATATTCACCTTTTCAGGTATGCAAATTCTAAAACTAAAATGAGACTATGAGAGAAAAGATAGTATGAGAGGCAGGAGACGCCAGATGTCAGTAAGCCCCCCTAATTTGGTGCCTGAACTGTCACACCATTGTGGCGCCCTCTCACCCAACTGCATCACCCATAACATTGGATGAGATTGCAAGCAGTAAAGCTGTGTGTAAGCAATGCAAGTAAGGCTTTAGGGTATGTCTTCTTAAACCTATAGCATTCCATACATTCAATACATCCTACAACATACATATAGATTCTTACAAACATTGTTATATAATTTTTGAATATTAAGTAGAATAAAGAACAATCTATTCTTTTTTTGTAATGCTACATTTACATTATATATTTTAATTAATAAAAAATTACTTGGCTTTAGGTTACTCAACCTACATAATCAATTTAATATTTTTTATTAATAAATGAACTATTAAACATTTTTTTTGTACTACTACTTAGTTGGCATGGCATGGAAAAAACCTTCAGACCGTAAGATGTTTGGAATCTCAGGTTACAGATATTACACTAAGTCCAAGTGTAACATAAGAACATGACATTTCAAAATTAAGTCTTACCGGCGGCATATTGTAGTTTTATTCTTAGAAAGTCGAAGAAAAACCAAATTGCATATTTTGTACTCCACACAAATTATTGTTAGATAAATGACACTTTATTAAACAAGAATAGGAATTAAGACTTGGTGAGAAATACTTCAAAATCAACTGTTTGATTGGAATGCACGGTTTTCTCTTATTACAAAATTATGAAAATTCAGTAGGTAGTTAGACTAGTTAGTAAGACAAGTAAAAAATCTAATGAGAAATGAAAGAAATTATAATGACGTGTCGAACTGTCGTCTGTCGACTCGACTCGACTATGTCAAAGTCAGGTTGTTCTTATCTTACACGTAAACGTCAAACGTCATTTTAGTTTGACACTTGAGTCCAAAAACATAAGTGTTTTTTTGTACAAAGTATATAACTGTATTCTGCCAACGTATTCTACGTCATTTCTCGTAGATTCTATGATACAATTTGATTTATTTTATAAAGTGTAAAGTTAGTAAAGCAATTATAAAGTGTCTTTTAATTCCGTTCAAAAGAAAACATTTAGCATAATGTTGCTTACAACGGTAAACTCACATAAGACATCGCAGAGGCGGTTTTTTTTTATCCGGGTTACGGCGCATAAATTTTAGCACGTAAAAAAGGGTTCACAAAACGCAATGTTTATAATGTTGAAACGAACGAGCATTAACTGTCGGAGTAAACTCTAAAAGAAAGCTTTATCCATTTGTGATTTAGAAGAGTAATTTGAACTGCTCATCGCCTGGCCTCGTTAGAAAACTAGATAAATAAGGAAGTTTTTAAAGCAATTTTTTGTATAAAAGTGTGTAAAAGAAATCAACGAAATGATAAATCGGTATCTACTTCTAAGGCTATAACATCAAACTTGTCGTAGTTTTTATATATTTTTTGATTTATCATTATAGCTACGAATATTGTGTACTCGAAAACAATAAAAAGCAGAATCTTTTTATTGTGGCACTTTAGTTAGCCTTTGAAGTTTAGCCTTGTCTTTAAATCAATCAATTTCAAATATCTCGTAAACTATTGAGTTTTGTTGAGAGTTGGTTCACTTCACATATTGACAAAAACGATATGTTTCTGACTAATTGTATTTTTTATTAATAAAAAATAATATTATTTTTTCGATAACTGCAATATTCAGCAATGAAGCCTCTTGTTAAGGTTACTTGTTTTATTGTACGTGATTGTACATCACTATGTCAATTACTTCATCTGAAATTGTACCAGTTGTACCATAAGAAAGGCAATAGTCTATGACAGTCAGGCATGTCATCGCCGGTCAGCCAAAACTCAGAAAATGACTAAATGAGTACCTACCTATTTTGCAAAGTAGCAAGCAAAGCAAGCACCAAAGCAAGCTCAAGCTCGCGATTTGCGGAGGGAGAGAACGATTTCGTTTCATCTTATTGATTTTGATTTGAATGAAAGTCCGATAAGCAAAACTGCGTGAATTATATTATTTTCGTGTGTATTTCATTATTTTTAGCGGAGTGAAACTCGGCGTATAAACTATGAAACTTGTGAACGACCTTGTTTTAGTAAGACCCTGACCCCCAAATTAGTCTGACTAAGTTTTTTTGCTAATTATTTGGATGCTTCAGAACTTTGTGTCTTCATGATTGGAGTGAAATTCTTCGAGGTGCAGTTATTGTTTGAACTATTTGCGGGGGAGGTGAGTATCTTGGTCTATGATGTTTACAGTCGCCAATAGATAATTGTTTTGATTCATGTTTTATGCACATAACCTGTTACATGTCTGTCGTTAGTGGTTTTGTATAACACAATGCCTTGCTTTGGATATGAGCCGCGTTTCTTCCTTTTCTTCCTTCCTTCCGTTTTGGTTCACTTAGCAAGTTAAATTTTCTTTGGAGAACAATATTAATTTTAGATTAATTTTCATTCATCTAAAAACCGCCTTCCAAAATTTCAGTCAAGCACTAGCAAAGTATAAGTATAATAAGTGTTATGAATCTTAATGTTAGGCATTAACATGGTTTCCAAGTAGAACAGAAATATGTAATGGAAGTATGCATCGAGAATATTAAGATAAGTTGTTATGTTGTGCTAAAACTTTTTGCTTAACACTGCATGTCCAATAAATAGACTCAATAGTGAAACATTGGGTATTATCACATTTGGCTCACGGGACAATGAAGTGTTTAATTCAGATTCAAATTCAAAAGATTTATTCATTATTAGGGACAATTTTTACACACTTAATGAACGTCATACATATAAATTATATATTCTACATTCATCAGCTTTGATCCCCCTCAGGCAAAACATGGACTGGGAGAAAAAAGCGGACGGAAAAAACTCTGTAATATTAATTTAATATTAATTTTAATTTAAATTAATATTAATTTAACATAACTCTATAATATAGTCTGGCAGTTTGAGCAAGCAACTAAAAAAGTTAAGCAATTTCAGATTGTATAGAACTGGAACTCTGTCATGCTTTAGGTTATGAAACCCCTTTCTTTGTTTTTCAAGTTTCTATTTTCCACTTTCATAGATATTTTCTTATTACAATAATAATATGCATGAAATCAAATTTGCTATATATATGCACAAAACAATTTTACTATATGCACAAAACTGAATTTGAAATTGATAACCTGTATGCCATAGTGGTTAAGATGCTGGTTCACTTACCGGAGAGTCCTGGGCTCTGATTCTGAAAGCCCTGTGTCACATCAAACCCTACATCATTTCATGAACTCTGCACAACAAGGAACCTTAACGTCTATTCTACACACACAATAAATTGCCATGATATTTGACTTTAAAGCCTTTTTTTACTTTTGACAATAATAACTATGTACAACCGTGATTAACTTATAACTCTGTATGAAAAAATAGAAATGTCAGAGTTAGTGAACTAATTTGAGGAACTTTTGCAATTACCTACATGAACAGGTCGCCTACAGGTTTACAACTGACTATTTAACAATCTTTTTCATTTTCTTTTGTTGTTGTAGTTTGCAGGGAAACAGCAATGCGGATAGGTAGAAACTTTTTTGTGAATTTTCAATGCTGAAGTTTTCAGAATATTGAAAAATCATTCTGTTTTTCTTCGGTACTCAGAGTCCATTAGAGTTGAACAAACACACACTTAACAGATTTCTAATGCTGAAATTTAAATTTCTTTAATACTTTTATTGAATTTCATTTCATTCTCTTCACAGTTGGAGTAAGTTCTCTTACGATTGTCTGTGCGCATTATAATATTATTTGCAGTTTTCATTGCCATATTACGTAACATAACATTGGCACAACAATAGTCACTGTTATACTAAGTAAATTTAGAAATAGAATAGAATAGTGTTTAGAATTCACATGAGAAATAGTTAGGGATATTTTTCTCTATTGGCTAAATTCTAAATTCCACTTGCATGGTGTTTTGAGCAATTTCTAAAATTGAAATAGATATTTACCTAAACATCAATGACTATACATATAATTATATACCATAGAATTATTTTCAAGCAGTAAAACGATATGACTTAAAATATACTGAGTATTTTTCCCATTTTTATTCTATTAATCAGATACCTAGTTGGAAGCCAGAGGAAATAAATTTATATTGCCATCTTAATTGCATTGCTCGGGACGGGGAAAAAATTCCCTAGTTTCTGCGCATTTCCGTTGTTTTCATGCTTCCCAGTTGTGAAGCGCACACGGCATTTATTCAATGTACCGTAAGCACGTTTATAATAGCTGCAGGTTCAATGGGCATAACTATCGAACACTCAAGTCGTATTCGTAAATAAGGCTATAACTCTTTGAAATATTCCATATTGCAAACAGAACGATGTCAAAGAAGAATCTATTATAATGGCGCGCAAACTAATGATTTGGAACACAAAAATACACAAGCTTTAATTTGAAATAAAGAATTTGAAATTCCTAATGATGGCCTTTTGCGCACCTCGAAATGTTGTGGAAAACTTATGAACTACTTTATTTTACTGACAAATTTTCGAATGATAACAATGTCAAGTTTTTGAGGCTTGCAAAGACTTGTCTTCGACAACATAGCAGACAGATATCTATGTGGCTACGTCAAAGACGAATGTGTTTTTTTTCTAGTACTTTCACTATCCACCTAGCCGCCCTACGACTAGTTGGATAGTGGAGACAGCGGGAAACCGTTGGATTCAAAGGGCTCAGGACAGGGCGGAGTGACGTCGATTAAGGGGAGGTCCATGTCGCAGTGGACTGCGAAGGACAGAAATGCCGAAAGATGAGCGATAAACGCCAGATATTTGTAATCAGAAAGGCCATTTCGTCAAAGCCTTTTCGACAAATTCTTAAGTTTTCACGTTCAACTTTAAGTTATTTCTAGTTACCTGTAACAATTAGCTCGGCGAGCCACGCTCCATGCAATATATGCCCAGGCCATTTTTTGTTTGTTTTTGCATATTATTTTTATTTTGTTACTTTGCGAACGTTGTTTTTCATTTGCCATTTACATTGAATTGAACCAACATTTTTATATTATCATGCTTTGCGTTGTAGCTGTGTGTTGCCATTTTACATTATTTCTGTAACGAATACAAATATTACTTCGAATATTAATATTTATTCAAATAATAATAGGTATGAGAATTCTTGTGAATATTTTAATTTTATTACGAATATGAAAATTAATGTTTACCGGAAACTAACCTGAAATTGTTGAACTGTTGACAAACATAAAAATGGTATTCGTGGCGCACCTGTTTCTGTTCGTATCGAAACCGCTGATCAATCAAATCATCTTCAAAGAATCTACATTTTCTACAACTGGGTTCGTTTGGGTTGGTATTGGTCCTCGTTATTTTATTTGCAAACAAGCCGGATTTATTGGAAAAGCGTTCCAAGAATGGCGGTGCATCGATTTCTTATTAGTTTTACGTTCGGTATAGGCAGGGAATTCCATAGCTCCCTCTGTTATTCGAGTAAGCCTCTCGTACGAAGTTAAAAGACTATGATAATACGCCTTCAACGAATATCTCGTTTTTGCATCGTGTTTATTGTACCTACATAAGATTTTAAAAGAAAAACTATACAAGAAACAAACACGGAATTTTCTAAATTCTCATAATAGTAAAAGTTGTGGTATGTTTGTGTCTTGGGAAATAGCAGCCGGTTCTGTGGGGATTTGAACTAAAAATCAATAGCGTATCGTTTTACAAAATTGAATGTCTCGAGAAGGTTCCCGGTGCTTTAAAAGGTTTGAATACAATGGCTTTGATGGTCCACCTACCATTAAGTGGATTAAATATATTTCAACGTTACGAAATTGAGGAAAAGTAGAAACTAAGAAAAAGATACTTACTCCAGATTTACACTAATAAATTTTAACTCAAATATAAAATGTATTGGAAGCGGTGATAGCCGATATACTCGTAGAAAATTTAATAAAAAATGTATGTTTTTGTCTACCAGTAGAATGAAACTTCTTTATTTGAAAGAGCGAACTTTATTATTGCTGGGTCAGGTTACATGTCAATTTCGTCAAATCCTCAGATTGGGTGTAGGCCGAACTGCCCTGTTGCAGAGCGCAGCTGATTTTATTGAGAAGTTTTTTCTGTTTAAATTATCTAATAATATTTATTGTTACCACTAAAGTTCTAGTGCGTGAAAATAGATGGCACGTTTCTGGACTGCCGAGCTCAAAATTGCAGATATAAATTTCGTAAAATTCTCAGATAGAGCACTTGGGTGTAGGCCGAGCCGCCCTGTTGCAGAGCGCGGCTGGGGCGGCATTCGTGTCGCGAACTTTGCCCAGTGCAAGCGGGCGTCGACTGCACTTATTCAATAAAAACAACTATCAATCTTAATTGAGAGGGAATAAAGCTCTATATCGCGGGCATGGTGGTACTTAAAGTCAGTATTCATCAAGTCTTGTTGTTTTTGCGCTGAAAGTAAATCGCGCGCGAGTAAAACGTGCGGGTGTAACAGGCTGGTTTTATTGAGAATATTTTTCTGTTTAAATTCAAATATTCGTGTCAATTTTTCCTATCAATTGCTTGTGTATGTATTGAGATGTATTCGACTTGGCAGATACACTACTATCTGCGGACGGCATCTGCGTTCATTGATACAACAATATCTGTATTAAGTATGGATAAACCTAGAAATGACAGCGGTGATAGCCCAGTGGCTTAGAATTCGACCTCGAATCGAGAGGTCCGGGTTCGAATACCAGTGGCACGCACCAATGACTTTGTAAAAAAGTCATGTGCGATTTATAAAATTAAATATCACCTGCTGTTACGGTGAAGGAAAACATCGTGAGGAAACCTACATGCCTGAGAGTTCACAAAAAAAAATGTTCTCAAAGGCATGTGAAGTCCACCAACCCGCAGTATGCCAGCGTGGTGGACGGCGGCCTACATCCCTCTCATTGTGAGAGGAGACCCGACTCTGTAGTGGGTCATTAATGGGTTACTGACAAACCTAGAAATAACGTATTTTTCTTTTGTTTCCAGATCTGAGTCGGTTTTAAATGATACGCGACTTCTACGACAGTTCAGACGATGACGACATGGAAAGACCCTACCAAGTAGACCCGGAGTGTCTGGTGCTGCACAGGTCGGACAGAGACATGCACAACAGGTGTTGCGCGGGCAGGGCCTGGTGCATCCGGGTAAGTTCGGCAAATTCAAATTCAAATTCAAAAGCTTTTATTCATTATCAGGTACAATTTATGCACACTTAATGAACGGCTCAATCGTTTGCCGTCCATTCTTTTGACACTTATCTTATTCGGTTGGTAAATATTTTGGCACTACTTTTTTGTGATACAAATAGTAGTAATTGAGTAGTAGGTAAATTAAAAGTACACGCTAGGATTTTTTGCCAAATAAGACAAGTGTATAAAAAAGATCTTTAGGTTTTATTCTAGTTAGACTCGAGTAGTCTCTTCAATGCCTGTAATATCCTACAGTATAAGTGGACTTTGCCCGTTTTTCTGACTGAGTACTAAGTAATAGGGAATGGACAGACCTCCCCAAACATTGGTATAATTTGGTATTTTTTTAACACACCACCAACTATTCGCTTATCGAAGTTTGTGTTAAAAAAAATACCAAGCCGACCGTATAGGTACGGTCCATATAGGTACGCGTTAGTTATACTGGCTACGCCTTAAGCGCTACACCTTACGCGATTGACTAAGATCTTTACTTCTTTAAGCTTTTGAAGGTCCTATGTGTCGGTGATAGCCCAGTGGCTTAGAATTCGACCTCGAATCGAGGGGTCCGGGTTCGAATCCCAGTGGCACACGCACCAATGACTTTCTAAAAAAAGTTATGTGCGCTTTATAAAGTTAAATGTCACCTGCTGTTACGGTGAAGGAAAACATCGTGAGGAAACCTGCATGCCTGAGAGTTCACAAAAAAATTTTTCTCAAAGGTATGTGAAGTCCACCAACCCGCAGTAGGCCAGCGTGGTGGACTAAGGCCTACATCCCTCTCATTACAAGAAGGAGACCCGACCCTGTAGTGGGTCATTAATGGGTTACTGGCATGTGTCGGTGCAAAGAATTCGCTATTCGGCGCCATACCGCGTTTGGGATGTTCAAACTAGTGTTTTTTTGGCGTGCTTGCTAGAGAGGATCTTTATTTTGTTTGATGATGTGGGTGGATTTTTCCAAGCATACTAAACACGTAGCAGCGCGCGCCAAAATAAGTTAGGGCGGCTTCTCATTAACTTACGAGCATTGTGGTACCGCGCGCATCTTTTAAAATATGAAAGTCGGCTTCTGTCGTGCGGCTACCGCCGACCTTATGCGAAGGCGTATTGTAAGTGCCTATAAGCGGGCGTCCATGAATTGTAGTGACCATTTATCGAGCCCGTTTTGGAAAAAATCAAGGGCTTTTGTCTCTAACGAATTGCGAATCACTTGCTTAGACATTCACGTTTCACTTAATACACTGGACAGCAAATAAACCGAGCCACCTGCCATCTTGTGGTACTTATTATCAGATTTTCCCAGGAAGTACGAAACTTACAGCGATCATATTTATATCTACAGAAAGTGCGTTTTATGCTAATTAACGCCTGTAAACTCGTTGCACCGAAGATCTGCTGATTCGAGCTGCGAGCGACCTCGCGTTGCCCAAAGCCTGCTTGAAGTAATGTAAGCTTGAGCTGCTTCCTGAGGTGTTTTATCCATTTTTAACCGATAGAGGTGGCATAAGAACACGCGTTTGAGCAAATGATCTAAAGAAATGATTAGAAAATTCGACCACCTTCATTATCACAAATCTAGTCAAAACAGAGCAAATCGTCAACATTTTGTTTGTTGCTTGATTACAGTGTCAGTTGCCAGTACTTTAGATTAAATTTATGGTCATTTAAACTGTTATTAAATACCCTTTCTGTAGGTATGAGTTTGATGGGTGTACGTTTTCTACTTCCTGTGAAAATCTGATTAATGTTACAAGGTGGCGGGTGGCTCGGTTTATTTGCTGGCCAGTATATAATCGTTGTTTCAGGACATCTGCGGCATAATCTGCGCCGTGCTGACATGGCTGCTGATCCTGTACGCGGAGTTCGTGGTGATGATGGTGATGCTGCTGCCCGGCGTGGCCACCTACCCGCTCTACAGCTACGCCAACATATTCGTCTTCCAGAGCCTCGCGTTTCTCGCCTTCGCGTCGCACCTGCGGACCATGTTCACTGATCCCGTGAGTGCCTTCACCTTCCTATGTATGATTTATTAGATACTTGGGGAAATCGAACACAGCGAATTATGCAGGACTGCGCCCGGCTAGAATCTAATAGGGCGTTAGGGTGCTTACATAAAGAAACAGGTTTCCGGTACAGACAAATCTGTACGGGTCGGTACCGACCGGCGCAGATATAATATTTCAATATATAATAGACTAGCTGACCCAGCAGGCTTCGCTCTGCCAATGAATTTTTTTTATTTTTATTTAATAGCCTATGTTACTCAGGCTGAATGTAGCTTTCCAGTGGTGAAAGAATTTTTGAAATCGGCCCAGTAGTTTTTGAGTTTATTCGTTACAAACATACAAAAATACAAATGTTTCCTCTTTGTAATATTAGTATAGATGTATTCACTCACTTATAAAGAAAAGTTGTAACTTGTAACTTCTTTATGCGAGTCAACACTGCACCGACCCATACAGATTTGTCTGTACCGGAAACCTGTTTCTATATGTAAGCACCCTTAGGACCTATTGGTCATTTATTACTGTACGGCATTAAAGTACAGATACTTTATCCATGAACGCCGTGCATATTCCCAAGGCAGGTGTCGAAAGCCAAGGGTAGCAACCCTTATCTCTGACATCATGGTACCGGGTGTACCGCTCAGACATGACCGCATAGTGCTCAGAGTTATTTTCTGATATAGGAACAGCCTTCTAAGCGTTATTCACGTTGGTTCATTTCACAGGTAAATTTTTTCCATGAGCTTGTAGTCTATTACGGTGTTCCTCTCAACGTTCAAATGTCAGGGCCACTCGCATTCTTCCGCGGATCCATTCTTTGTCCACTACAGGGACTTACTTCGGAATGAAACGCCAGGTTTCTTCATCCCGAGTCCCGACTGCTTAGAGGGACGCACGGGAACACCGCACGCGTCACCTTGAGGTCTTAACATATCGCGGTGTCACCCTTAATGTTCACCGCCTAGACCTTTATATGGCGTGAACCCTTGTCCACCAGCTAGAACAACATACTCGTAGGGTTTGCCATCAGATTTGACAAGAATTTGATCAGTTTTTTTTATTGATGAGCAGCAAACAAGCAAGCTTTCGTATGTTAAATGTTCACTGCCGTCAGTGGACCGAGCGTCTGAAGATTCTAAGGTCATGGGGAATAACGTGCTGCTTCACGACGGGTTAAGAAAGTGGCGGTAAGATACCACCCCGGACGGGCTCCTTTGCATCTACCACCCATAAATAACAGAAATATGAAGTTGGTCTCGACATTTCATTTAAAAGTCGTTTATTGAAGGAGTGTATTGTAGATAAATCCCCTTTGACTGTTAAACGTATACAAAACATAATAATACTATTTCATAAATCATTCCGTTTAGTTGTGGCGGACGGAAAATAAACATGAAAGAGAAATGTTAATTAGTTTAATGTGGACGCTGGATATGTTTGTTATTGGACAAATTAATGACGATAGCTCGAAATGAGTACTAAGTATATTAATACTTTCACAATAGAATTATATTGCAGAATATTGTTACGTGATTGTACTCATGATGTTTAACGTGAGTACGGATACGTAACTATGCTAATCGGACGATAGCTCAGTGGCTCAGAATTCGGTCTCTTACTCGAGAGGTCCGCGTTTGAATCCGACAGTCATGTTTGAATGACTTCTGTTTGTAACTTTGTAGTGACTTATTACGAGGTCGGTTCTCCTCTCTGACGAAGATCTTAGTCCACCACGCTGTTGCGAGTTTGTGGGCATCACATACCTTCGAGATTATTGTGAAGATTTTCAAAGAAAAGACAAAACTTTTATTTGCACAAATATAGGTATCGGTATCGGTTCAGACGTGTAGTTTTCCTCACGATATTTTCCTTTACCGTTACAGCAAGTGACATATAATTTTAAAATGCACATAAATTTGAATCGTGTCAATGGTGTGTTCTACTGCGATTCATTGTTGGACAAATCAATTCTCGAGCCTTAAATGATGCAGGGAAATTTTCCAAGCAAAGAATTTAGTTGGGCTGTAGGTTAAAAATTGCATCATGGGGCTTATAGGAAACTAGAATTTGCCAGCCGCTTAATGACTGTGGATCCTAAAACTTGGTCCAGAGACGGATCAAAAGTTTTCCATACGCTATCCAGGTTATAAACTACGTACATGTCAAATTTCATCCAAATGTGTTCAGCCGTTTGATGAAAATCGGTTGAGTCGTTTAAAAGTTGTGGGGGGTGAAAATGGGGCAGAATAACCGAATGTCTGCAAATATAATCGAGTGGGGTCTCAAATGAAAGCGCATCACGTGCACATTACAAAATAATATGTTCAATGAAAATTGTCGTTATTGTGTCGGGGGCTTTTTTAAAATTTAAATTTTATGATGGTTTTATCGACCGTGGTGTATTTAAGTCAGTCGCAGTTCCGTTGTTGCTGTTCTGAACGATTCGAAATAGGTATTCTGTTGCGCAATTTATTGTTAAGTTTATCGGAAAGCAGTTAGGACGGAACCTCGTTCTGTAATATACTAATGAGCTCCAGCCTCCGATGGGAATACTTAGAGGCGTAGAATTAACTATGTTTTTTATTAGCTACAATTTTATTTAACCTGTTCTATTGTTATTGCGTATTGATTTTTGCTTGTTGTTTTATGGGCGATGAAACACATGTGTTCATGTGTTGCATCGCCTCTACCTCAATAGGATATAGGAATAATAATAGGAACCCTAAAGGAACGCCCGGGACGATCCAAGGAGACACCGGGCCGAAATTGACAAAGAACTTTTTCTGGAGCAATGTATTACAAGTAACGTGATGCAAAAAAAGGCACGGACCTAGAGTCTGTGGATAGCAATTTAAGGATAAAAAAAACAAAAAAAAACTCAATAGGATAAGGTCGCGCTCACATTGACCGCGTTTTCGTACGTAACTACGTGTACGTACGTTTAAACTGAACGCGGCCTTAGAGCATCCTAGATAATTATTGCCACCACACCTCCCTAACCCCAACCAAACCTCCAGTCACAAAGAACATGGTTAATTATGGGTTAAGAGCAGTTATTGAGCAGTTCCGTAATATGACATACATATTCGTACGTGAGAGGTTATCAATTATAACCTCCTTTTTTGAAGTCGGTGAAAATTTAATACACTTGCCTCATTCCTCAATAGAAATTATAACTAGTTAGTTCTAGTTCGATCAGACAATTTTATTCCAACGCCGGTTTATTATAAAGGTTAATTGAAAACAGAATATAATCATTTTCCGTCCTATGAATATTTCATAGAGCTTTTACAGTAGTCGTCTGGCACTGGCACTATTAATTCATGAAAGAGCCACTTTCGATGACAATTACTGGATGTTCGGTTAATTAGGTTGCCAACAACCTTAGCCGTTATCAATGAAGCCATTAAAGCATGGTGCTTTAATTGGAAATACATATTTGTTTCGATCAGCTATATACTATAGTTGCTATGTCTCGACTATGTCTAAGCGCTGATAGTCCACTGACTAAGAATTCGGCCTCTTATGCGAGGGGTCTGGGTTCGAAACCCAGTAGCACGCACCAATAACTTAACTTTTAAAAAAACTTGAAAATATCGTAAAGAAACTTGCACGACTTCGCTTTTGATAGATCACAAAAAAATGTTCTCAGAGGCATGTGAAGTCCACCAACCCGCATTTGGCCAGTGTGGTGGACTAAGGCCTACATTCTTCTCATTGTGGGAGGAGACCGTTGGTCGAACAATGTGTGTTGCCAGTGGTGACCTACGGTGCCGAGACGTGGTCCTTTACTGTGAGCCTTATCCACAAGCTCAGAGTCGCTCAAATTGCAATGGAGAGAGCTCTGCTTGGTATTTCTCTACGGGAAAAAATCAGAAATGATGCAATTCGAAGATCAACGAAGGTGTTTCCAAATTAAAGTGGCAATGGACTGGCCACATCGTTCGCAGGACTGATCAGGTCGCATGCTTGGCTGCTAAATACATACCTATAGTCCAAATCATAATTAGGTGACAAAAATGTAAACAAAGAAATGTCATTGTCAGAATATGATGAGATAAAATTCCAGGTATGGATCACGATTGTTTGCCTTCATTGCATTTTAATTTTCTACAAACGAGAATTTAATCGATGCGAAACGGTAATCCGACCTAATAGACTATCCACACGCCACGTCGCTCAAACAAGATGTTTACTGCACTATCGTAGATGTAGCCCAAGAGCTGGAAGACATTTTTCGAGATGTGTTTTGGATATAAAATCGTTGTAAAAGAATAAAATCGATGCGACAATAATACACCGTCCATAGACTATATATCCACGCCACGACGATCGATGCGAACCAATTTAACCGTCTAAAACGTTTACCGACACGCTATATGCATATTTAACGAAAACGTTATTGAAACACTTGATCCAATTGTCTTGGACGATAATTGGCTAATTTCACTGGTATGTAAATAGACAGAATAGACAGACATAATTAATAACATCATTTTAATAGGGATTTACTTTTCCCACATTTTAGTAATACATATGATAATTTGAACGTAGCTGACACCCCTACTCCTAATTGCGAAGACAAAATCGGTCGCTCGCGTCAAGTTTGTCGTACGACAATGTCATACGTCAAATGTCGTCCGACAGTGGTCGCATGTCAGAGCTTATTGTCAATTACGATGGCTCCATTTAATAATCTGAGTTTCAATTTTGTCGCATTGGTTTGTCGGTCAGTTGTATCGTTTAGCGAAAGCTAATTTGGGCCCTTAGCCCGCCGGTCTGTCTTTTGCCGTCTATTATGAAGGGTTTTTATAAACTTTGAATATTATTTATTGTACCTACGTTATTATTATCTAGTTACTCGTACGTAAGTACGTTTACCTATATGATGCTTCGTTTACGGCTAAACATTAGTTGTGTTAAAAAATAAAGGAGCCTGCCGTGGTACTGGTAAGGTAAGATTACTTATTTATTCACGATGGGATTTCCTACGGCAATCGTGGCGGTGAGTAAACTAAAACCATTTTGATTTGCCTTCCTTTGAATGTGCACGCGCGTATTGCGGAGGGGTCAAGTTCAAGTGGTACTTAGTGTCTCCATAAATTGTCCCACCCGACTCATCACGCTGTAAACGCTCCAGGGAATAATTTGGTTTAAGCGGAAGGGTAATCGATGTCAAACTAATCATTATCCGTTTAACTACACGCGAAGTGGTGGGACGACTAGGGACTCGTACAACTAGACAGTGTACCATTTGGTGGTACAAAAAATATGATTATTTCTATACAATAGAACCAACACACACATTAGATGGTTATAAACCGTGAACACGAGAGCGGGATTCAAACAGGGAAAGCAATTACATATTATACTAATCCTATTTAAATCGCCCTGAGGCGCACGATTTCATACAATTAGCGTCGCGAGAGAAATTCCAAATTAGTGTCTCGGTGCGCTCTCAGGCCTACATCCTTCTCATTGTGAGAGGAAACTCGACCCTGTAGTCGGTCATTAATGAGTTACTGACAATTTGCAATTCAGTTCGATCGTTCGTCATTCGTTCAGTTACTTCTCGTCCTCTGCCTTAAAAATATTGGACATTACATTTTATAGATACAAATCGTACAGGTCTGTTTTTATCCTCTGCTGTGTATTTTCCCTGTGCCTTTGGCCTGAACACGACTCCCAGTTAATTAGTACGAACGACGACGGCAGGCGGAAAAGCGGAAAACGACAAATGGAAAATCACTCTGTTGCCAGTTAGCAAACTTTGAGAATAACTTCCGCGTTCACTGCGCTCTACACTAACTAGCTCGGCTACCTTTCCGTTCAGTTTTCTGCTAGTTTAAAGCTTTTGCAAGGAAGAAAGCTTTGAAAGGCAAATACGCAGTTTTATCAGTTTTCGAGAAAGATCTTCAACTAATAGATTAAGTTATTCAAAGGATAATAGTTGCATTAACTTAAATATAGATATTAGCTCACTTGAGGAGGTTATTTACTGCCACCATTATCATTTATCTCCTTGCTCGCCCTGTCTTTTGTTCCGGTTGGCGTGGTTGTCAGATACACCAACTCTTTTGGAGTCGAATTTCTTGCGCCTCATGAGTGGCAAAACGACCGAGTTCTTAGATTTGGATATGAATATCTTATTTGAGATTAGACGTGCTGTCCATGTTCTGCAGTGACCGCTTGCTCCTCTAATTTTATTACAATAAAATACAACTCCCTTCCTGACTTGATATTTGGATCGGTTGGTCTTAATATCGGTCTCTGTAGAACATATTGTCATGTCAGTACCCATTAATGACCCACTACAGGGTCGGGTCTCCTCTCACAATGAGAAGGATGTAGGCCTTAGTCCACCACGCTGGCCTACTGCGGGTTGGTGGACTTCACATGCCTTTGAGAACATTTTTTTTGTGAACTCTCAGGCATGCAAGTTTCCTCACGATGTTTTCCTTCACCGTAACAGCAGGTGATATTTAATTTCATAAATCGCACATAACTTTTATTACAAAGTCATTGGTGCGTGCCACTGGGATTCGAACCCGGACCCCTCGGTTCGAGGTCGAATTCTAAGCCACTGGGCTATCACCGCCGCTAGAACATTTTAGACATTACAATTTACAGGCATTCCAATAGCATGCATCCGCATGGCCCCTTGATAGTCAATTCTAGAGCAATATAAAATAACTAAATTTCCTTCCTGACTGTTGCGGGACTCATAATCCACCAATTGTATTTGTATGTGAGTGTGCATATTTAAGTTTTAAACATACTCATACCTCCGTTCCCCTTGTCTCCAGGGCGCGGTGCCTAAAGGGAACGCCACCAAGGAAATGATAAAGCAGATGAGCTTCCGCGAGGGCCAGGTGATCTTCAAGTGCACCAAGTGCTGCAGCATCAAGCCGGAGCGCGCCCACCACTGCTCGGTCTGCCAGCGGTGCATCCGCAAGATGGACCACCACTGCCCGTGGGTCAACAACTGCGTCGGCGAGAACAACCAGAAGTATTTCGTGCTGTTCACGGTATGTATCTGCCTTTTTCTTTTCAGCTATAGGCATGATGACAGTAATCAAGTATCGTCAAAATATTAATCTGATCTAATGAAATAGGATTCAAAGATTTAGAAACATGTATTTATTCTCTTATTAATGTCGAGATTAATAATTTATTTGTTAAAGTAAATCTACAAAACACAACAATCCGCCATGATAGCTTAAACACCCATCAGATCTAATTTACGCCAAATTACGCCAATTTACGTCACGTCTCAGTAAACGTCATTTGGTTTCGTTTAAGCGTTAATGCGATCTCTGCATTTTTTACTGAGCCGTAAGGCAATGACAGACGCCACGACACCGGCGAGCGTTTTGGAATGAATTTGAAACTTAAAATTTAAATGTCATTTTATTGCACAAAAACCTTAATTTTCAGAAATATTACAGAAATATGATATATTTTAGACATAATAGAAACTTCTGAATATCAGAGAAGAGATTTTGAAAATTAGTCATCATGCCTATTCTCTTCCCACCGCTGACCAGAGGAGTGACCCCTCCGCCCGGCTCTGAGTCATTTGAAACATAGACAGCGTGACAAAGAAACGTGACGCTGTGATTGGATGTATCATCTACACGTATTGCCTTTTGCCTCTGCCACCTTTTGCCTCTCATTTTTTTTAGTTTATCATCCTTTTCAGTTTGCTTTTGCTCTTACTTCAAACGCTTAAGATCATCATCTCTTTACCAGCTGTACATCGCGATGATATCGCTGCACGCGCTGGCGCTGTCGGTGTACCAGTTCGTGACGTGCATCAAGCACGAGTGGCGCGACTGCAGCGCGTACTCGCCGCCCGCCACCGTGGTACTTCTGCTGTTCCTGATCGCCGAGGCGCTTCTCTTCGCGATATTCACCGCCGTCATGCTCGGCACACAGCTCCACGCGATATGGAACGATGAGACCGTAAGTATCGGTGTATCCGTTAACATATGTATGTGAAAAACGTATTTTCTTAAAAGAGAGCTCTATCGCTAACTTTGCCGTTTGTCATTACTTTCCAGTTTGTGCCTTATTAGTGACGCTATCGAATGTTGTAATAATACAGGATGTGATTTTTGCTTCAAAATCAATGGGTTCGATTCCTGGCTAGGCATGTTGATTTTTCCTAAATCCAACGATGCAAATTAAATATCACCAGCTGTTACGTTGAAGGAAAACATCGTAAGAAACCCTGCATACTGAGGGTTCAAAAAAATGTTCAAAAAAAATTTAGTTATAACTAAAGAAAGCTCAGTGGCAAAAAAATTGGTCTGTAACTAAAGAGGTCCGGGTGCCAATCCATTTTATATTTAAAAAACAACACAAAAGCTGTGAGGCAGCAGATTTACCAAACCTTTAAATATCCATCTTCTTGCATAAGTACACACTAGGAAAGGGCAAGGCCGAATAAAATCAATAAAACAAACTTTGTAGCACGTCCACTTGTTTCATAGTAGGTTGGCGTCGTTATAATGACATTCATAGTTAATTTCAACCTGTTGTTCCCATAAATAAAAGAGTGTTGTAGTTCCCGTAAATTTGTGAAAAAATTTCCCTGATGTTGATGAAATATAAATAACATTTTTATTAGGTGCTTTAAAATCTTCATAAGAGTTACTTTGCGGAAGTCCATTCTAAGGTTGTATTTACACTGTAATATTGTATTTTATTTTTGTTTTAATTTAAAACAAAACAAAATTGCTTCATGATGGTTTTAGGAGTTTGTAGTAACCCCCCAGGTCTAAACGGTCTACGCAACATCGGCTACACATGTTTCATGAACAGCAATGATGTTTTGTTTTAAATCAAAACGAAACATCGTTGCGGTGATAGCCCAGTGGCTTAGAATTCGACCTCGAATCTAGGGGTCCGGGTTCGAATCCCAGTGGCAGGCACCAATGACTTTGTAAAAAAAAAAGTTATGTGCGATTTATAAAATTAAATATCACCTGCTGTTACGGTGAAGGAAAACATCGTGAGGAAACCTGCTTGCCCGAGAGTTCACAAAAAAAATGTTCTCAAAGGCATGTGAAGTCCACCAACCCGCAGTAGGTCAGCGTGGTGGACGGCGGCCTACATCCCTCTCATTGTGAGAGGAGACCCGACCCTGTAGTGGGTCATTAATGGGTTGACTGACTGACTGACAAAACGAAACATCATTGCTTTATGATGGTTTCAGGAGTTTGTAGTAACCCCCTGTTGACGTGTCGCTAACGCCCCCCATCGAACGTTCCAGGGCATCGAGCAGCTCAAGAAGGAGCAAGCGCGCTGGGTGCGCAAGTCCCGCTGGAAGAGCATCCAGTCGGTGTTCGGAAGGTTCTCGATCTTCTGGTTCTCGCCCTTCACCCAGCCCTCGCCGAAGACGAAGCTCGAGAGCTACCTGTATAGCGTCTGAATCGACTCGCGGGGACCGCTCGCCAGGCGGCGCTTCGGGCGCGGCCACGTCCATGCGCTGTAAGCCGCCGGGTGACACTGCTAGCGACCACTCGATCGATAGCCACTGTCAGCGTTGACAGCTATGTGTTGACGCCGGTACAGAAGTTAAGGTCAGTCTGTTTTCTTTAGAGGGCCTATTTGGTATTTTTGGATAGTAGGCAACATCGAGGTAAGGAAGTTAGGGTCAGTCTGTTTTCTTTGGCGGCATTAATTAGGTCTATTTTTAGACTACTTTTCTCGAAAAGAAGTTCTTCCGGTGTATTAAATTTGATAAAAAAGAAAGAATGCGTACCTATTTTATAAAAATTAGAATTTAAAGTAACAAAAAAACAAGCTTTTCATAGTGTTTCTTTTGCTACAAATTTCTTTTGTTAACCGTTTTGTTTGAGTTTTACAAAAAATGTCATCCGCCATTTTGTTGTGCCGGTCATTTTGGTTTGACAATAAATAATTGACTATTAAATTTAGTTATGATTTAAGAGATAAAGCTATGTCCGCGCTCGAACAAAAGGGAGTCGAGACGTGTCGGAAATGGGCATAACGGCGTTAGAGAACGTCGCGCCGCAGCATCATACCGTTTTCCGTCACGGCAAACCCGTAAATTTCACTGCTGACGCGCGCCATTAGATGTCTTAAAAATTAAAATTTAAAAAATTAATCATTATTTTTTATCTTCAAAATGCTACAGGTGCGGTAATGCAGTTAAAACAAAGTGTTTTAACATATTTTAAAATTTCGTATGAGGCCTAACTTCAGTACCGGACGTTCTGAGCTCAAACTCCGTTGACTCCGGGGACAGAGCTTAGTATATTATTAAGTACAATATATTGTTGGATTCGCCACGGGGTTTCGAACCCAGATCCCTTGAATAACAGGCAGAACTCGTAAGCCGTTGGGCTATCACCACTGGTTTCCCTTCAAAAGGCATGAACCGTTCGCATTTTACACTTTCCAAAAGTAAAAACCACGGATTAATTTATTTACCTTCATTAATTAATGCACATTTTGTGAAATCTCACTTGGGCTTGAGGGGATGGGAGAAGTGTCGAGCAAAATTTCATGATGTTCCACTAAGGCTCACTAATCATCACTAAGTAAGGTATTTTTGTCGAATGATATTTGCGCATCGGTGGTATGAAATTGGATGATTAATACTTAAATTAGACCTTATTACAGCTGTTTAAATTTGAAATTAGCTCTGTCTCCAGGTAACCTTTCAACTTTCAAATAACGTTCATAATTCTTAACTTCTAAAGGTGTAGTTCCGTTATTTACGTCTTCAACAGTACGGTCAATAGTCTTTCTGGTAGTAACTGTCAAAGGGTAGCAATAATAATATTAATTATGTATTATATGATAATCGGACTTCTTCACATACTATGAAATAATAGTAAGGTGTCTTGTAAATATCCAAATTCGTACAATTAATTACAAATCTTATTGGTGTTGTCGTTAAAATGTGAATTCTTCAAATATCATGTTTTTAAATAGAAGTTCTAATGTTGATGTGATATTAACCACGTATGTAAATAATATTGTATGTTATACTCTTTCCTGAAATATTTGAAGAAAGTGCTTTCAATGTTACCGTTGAATAATGTTATAAAAGAGGGGGGTTCGACCATAACGGTCAAAATACACTCAAAATAATATTGGTCTGTACATATTCCTATCTCGTATATGTACAGTTAAACAACGTATATTGGAAGCGCTATCTATCTCCTATATTATACAGTTAACAATATAATTATCATAGATTATAAAGAGACAGAAGCTACGCTTTGACAGCACAACGTCGCTAGTAGTCTGAAGTGGTCCTCGTCGAGATGAATAGTACAATAAGAATAAATGATTAGGCACTTTCAGACGTTCCAAATACCACACATAACCCTTAGAACTCATTAGTATAGTTTACGAATAAAACATTATCATACAATTTAAGCAATAATTTACTTACTAGATGATTGTTCTGCTTGTGTATTGCGAACTATATTTTCTAATTATTGACATGCTAAATTAAATATCTTTGTCGCAATAAAATTGGATCATATTTCTTAGATGTTACCGTTTGTATGTGAATTTTCTGTAAGTACTATGTTTAATCTAGTTTCATAATATGTTTCTTGTAGTGTGACGTAACGTTTTGATATTTAATTATGATTATTATTGTGCCACGTGAATAAATATGTAGTGATAATATAAATTATATATTATAAATAAATATTGCATTATGTGAGCAAATATTCGACTGAGATATTGATTGGCTTATCGGGTCAATAGTAGATAAGCTTATGATTGATTTATCAACTTCTGGATGATGTAAACTTTTTGAATTTTGAATATATTCCACCTTTGTACTATCTACTTCCGACTGTTGCTTTAGACTTGATATTGGGTCATCGCTCACTTGTCACACAAAAGGGCATATCCTACTCAAATTAACCATTTAAATAGTTTAGGTAAATGGTTATGTCATCTTTACTCGTTATTGTGATATGATCTTTACGCGTAGGGTTTAAAGACCATAATCGAATGAAATATTGAAACAGGCTTATAATTCTACGATCCTAATTTTTAGGAAAAATAAGTAAAGCAGTAAAGCATACGTATAATTATGGCAGTGAGTACTTGAGAACTATTTATAATGATACTTCTTTCAAGTCTGCTCAAATTTCAGTTTCAACTCTTGTGTTCAGTTTCAACTTACTAATCTTTTCTTTATTTATTGCTAAACTTCTTTTTTATTTTTCTTTCTTTTCTATTCTGTTGCTAATCAAAATAGACACTTGACATTATGTACGTCCAGCTAAAGGAAGACCAGTGAGTGAATAATGTCAGATACAAAATGCACAATCTACTTGCGTCTTCTACATACAATATACATGAATGATCATAATTGCGATACTAAGGCTGATACTATGGTATTAGTAGAAGTAGGTCTCAGACACACCAACGACGGTTCATTACTTTCAGGTACAAAAGGGACGAGTTACAGTATGTCGAGGCACATCTAATCAAGTACCAATAACATCAATTTTCATATATTATTCACGTGGCTAGTACGCGAAATGGAACTGTGAAAGGAATGATAATCTTATATTATATTTTATTCATAAATATGTTATGATATCTGACTTAGGAACCAAATAGATGCATTTACTATATTGTACTAAAGGTTTTTCATCGATGTAGCGTTGTCGGTATTTGGAATGAAATTTAATGCAATGCAAGCAGAATGTACACTGGTAACGTTGCTTGTATTTTGCGCATATGGCAACACCTATGAAGCTAATAGTCTTCTTTTTATTTATAAGGCAATGTAAAAACATTTTCTTCGACACATTAGTGTTGCTATATCTAAGAGGAACGTGGTTACTCCATATAAGCGTTTTTTTCTATGTTCATTTTCTAATAAAAAACAAATATTCGTACATTATAAAACATCTAAAAATGAATATCAAAATGAAACATGAAAAGCCTAGTATCGAAATTTTACGAAATTGACTGCAATCAATTTTCGTGGTGGAAGTTCTCAATATCTTTTTCTATGTTACTGAATTATGTTAATTATTAATATAATGATAATATTTTTAATGTAATAATTAATAAATTATATTAAAATGTGGGTAAGGTTCGAAAGGGACACAGTATAAAGGTTATACAGTAATGTGGCTCGGCTCTGTCCTTGAACATTTTGTTTACAGCCGCGTGGTTCCTTGATACGCGACACGGCTACGGTACGGTATTTTAAATTCAAATAAATACATATTTTTTATTACATTTCTTGTATATGAAATAGGAAGGGTTCAACAACAGTATATGTTGTGTATTTTCACTAATAATTTTGATTAAAAAACACATCTTTATAAATTGGAAATCTTTACAAATATTTGCGGATCGTACCTCTTTGGTACGTCATTCGTACATTTCGTTTACAGTTAAATTTAATAGTATAGAAATCCTCATTCGGATGGAAGGTTTAATTGAATTCGTTCGCCAGTGTGGCGCATTCGCGTCAGTGTGTGTACCGTGTGTATACCGAACGCCACACGTGTAAGCATCAGTCGCGTTTCCACCGTTTATATGAAGACACATCACTGTGTAATCTTAGGGATCTCTTGTATGTGATTAATGGTTATATTATTTTGTAACTGCTAAGGTTTAAGGAGCGTTGGGTAGTTTTGTCTTTTGATATTAATTGTAATTATTTTCTGAGGTTGTTCGATTTAATCGTTTTACCTTTTATGGTGTCGTTCAAGCCCGAGTACAGAAGCAACGCAATGCAACTGAAAGCTTATAAATCATACAGTTTTCCTTCAGATCAAAATAAAGATTTCCATTTTTTATCTTTTTTATCTATTCTCTTTAGGGTTAGAAGAAATCAAACCGAGAATGATAACATAACGCGTCTTCAGCCCGCGAGGTTTCAAAATAGTGACGGCCGACGGTTTTCATATAAAAATCGGTCATCAAACGTTGTTTTATAATAAAAAAGAAAAGTAAGACTAGCTACATACCTAATTAGAATCAAAGTGCTAGAAATGTACTGGCCAGCAAATAAACCGAGCCACCCGCCACCTTGTAACATTAATCCGATTTTCTCAGGAAGTAGAAAATCTGATAAGTATTAGGTACAGATGGCGGGTGGCTCAGTTTATTTGCTGTCAAGTGTAGTTATTACAGTTAATATATGTGTTTTGTCTCTCATTGTATGTTAAAGTCTAGACTGTAGTTTCCCATTTTACAGCTTATAATTGTAGCCACCCTTTCAATATACTTATATTACATTTTACAATGAATTATTTATTAACGTTTGACTTAAAATTGGTCAAATACTGATTTTATTGTAGTATATGGGTTAATTATTATTAAGTATGGTTATATTCATATTTATAAAAATGAACTACATTGCTTTATTGTGCCGCGAGCATGAACACTTATCAAAGTACTCGTACGGTAATCGTCAGCCATTGGTACGTCATATGTCAGCTTTTCTGACGTCTTTCCATACTAATGACACACGTTAACTATACGAATACTTTGACGATAGTGTGATCACTGCACTGAAGTCTAATCGCCTGTTAGGTTAAGATTGACATTTTCACGATTCACAAATAAATGTGTTAGTGCGTTTCGAAAATTTCTCACAAAATGATGTAGTGTACAGATTTTTTGGCTATACTTGTATTTCTAAATAAATCGATACAACTTTTGAAACAATATATTTGAATATGGATTTTCTTCTATTTCTATAAAGATACATCTTAATATTTATGGGTTATTGTATTTTATTAATGTTTATATGTAAGCAGGGTTAATGGAAACGCAAGAGATTAGTCACAGATCATCGAAACAGCTATTTCAATGATCGTCTACTGATTTTGATGATAGTGACTACGACTAACTACCGATACAAATAATTACAGGGTGCTTGCACGAGCTACATTGTTCACTTAACCCTGTCGATTTATTTTTCCGGGACTTTATGTAATTTAGTTTAGAATCGATTGACATTAAATTAATGGCGATAACTCGTACTAGATGCTTTGTCGTTTAGAAATAAACAAGACGCGATCAAATTCATTCCTTTAATAATCTGATAAGTAACCACGAGAGGTGCTGCCAAGTTGATGTCAACAGATTCTGTGCACATTTTTGTTTAGTACGGGCCTAATATGTACTCCATGTGCATTGTTCTGATGTATTTTGCCGGACAATTATCGCATGATTTAGCAGAAACATATTTTTGCGTAGGGTGTCACTGTTTTCGTGTTAAGCTTAAAGGGAAAGAAAGTATAATTATAATATTTATTAGTGCACTCCGTAGAAAGTTCAAGATATTCAAACGATTGGGCATCACATGAAAATACCCAAATTGAGGTGTAATCCCCAAATTGGGGTACACTGAAACTATACGAATACTTTCACGATAGTGTGCTCACTGCACTGAAGTCTAATCGCCTGTTAGGTTAAGATTGACTTTTTTTACGATTCGCAAATAAATGTGTTAGTGCGTTTCGAAAATTTCTCACAAAATAATGTAGTGTATACACATTTTTGGCTAAACTTGTATTTCTAAATAAATCGAAATCGAATAAATCTAATAATTAAAAGGTATTCATCTGTTTATATTTGTATAGTGTAAACGGGAAATACGGGACCCAGTGATATGATAAATAGGTATTGCAAAAAATGAATAAAATTTGTTTTTACTAGCAATAATGCAAAATAATGTCATGTTTTCAGCCAATTACCTTGAAAATACATGACAGTGACATTAGAAAAGATTAATTCAAGTGTTGCTATTAATTATAAAAAGAAAATATATAATGTCATAGAACTCATAGATATAATATATCTTTAGTATCGTCAAGAAGGATATTGTTATAGGGCGTATTTCCTTTGAGCTTTACCCGCACAGTCAAAAGTACAGTTGTGTAAGCGTAAATGTTATTTTTGAGAGTAGGTCACAATTTTAAACAACGTGTAGACCGAACACATTTTAATTAAGTTGTGTGATTGTGTTGATTAATTTTAAGTATCGAGTAAGAAGATCATTCTCGTATCACTGTTGGTTTAACATAGGATATAGTAGTCACTAAAAGTTTAAAGGATATAAAGACTAAATACAACCACGGTTCCAGCGAGAGTGTGCTTCTGCTTAACAGAGTTTGTGTATTAAATTATTTATTTATTGGCTTAAGTTACACTACTGTTGATGATTTATTGATACAAAAATATTTTTATAAAACCATTCACGAACGCAGAATGTATAAAACTTCTTAAGATAGATGAACAGTTGTTTCACAATTATTTTGATCTCGCTTAATTCGATTGGCAGGAATTACATAGTGTATTATAAGAAGTGCTTGGTCTGAACAAACAATTGTAATTGACTGTACTTATCAGGTATTAAAGAGGTTTGTCTGTAATCTATTAATGACCCACTGAAGCGTCGGGTCTCACAATGAGAAGGATGTAGGCCTTAGTCCACCACACTGGTCGAATGCAGATTGGTGGACTTCACATGCCTTTATGAACATTATGGAACTAATAAGCATGCAGGTTTCCTCACGACGTTTTCCTTCACCGTATCAGTGGGTGAAATTTAATTCGTGGTATATTTCTATGAGTGTACCTTATAAGACATCTATTATACCTTTTAAATGTTAGGTTTGGAAAATAAAACTCAGCTAATCAGTAGCATTGTGCTACTATAAAACAATACACATAAGAATATATTACAAATGTTTGACGAAGCACTTTAACCACACACTGAAGTAGTGGAATACAAAATGCTGTTTCATCATTCATGTAATTCATTCGGGTCTACTTTTCTGTCAAATGTATAATTTTATATGTGTTTTCAATCAAATGAGTTACGTGCTATATCGGGATCTATCAGTATTGTGCAATAAACTGTACTTCTAAAGGAGTTGTTTTATTTATTAACACGCTATCTAACTTGCTAATCTATACTAATATACTGTGTCCCTATCACATCTACACTAATTCGAAACCTGTTTGGCCGTGACTCTCCTGGCTATAAGGTCAAATCTAAAACAAACACGAATAGTTAACTACTCACGGTATTTTCGTAGTCTAGCCTTGAACAAACAGACCTAAGAAAATTGTTTATAAAAAAAGATGAAAGATGTATACTAGATGATACCCACGGCTTCTTCCGTGTGGATTTCAGAACTTATTCCAGAGAGAGATAAATAGTAAAAGTGAGATGTTAATCCAGGTTATAAAATGTGTGCATACCAAATTTCATCAAAATCTGTTCAGCAGTTTTTGCGTGAAAGAGTAACATCATCCATCCTTACAAACTTTCATATATTTTATAATTGAATAGTAGTTAACTGACGTGACTGTAGCCCATACATTCCCATGTTCAACCTCAAATTTAAGTATACCTACTATCTGAGGATATATGTGTTAAAATTTGGTTCAAAGAGAGATTAAAAGTATCCATCACCTATAACTGTTTACCAATTTCCTTCTAGATCTGTTTGCTAGACCTTCTAGATCTAGTTGCTTTTGTGTAAGGAGGAACAAACAGTAAAGAGAAATACCCATCCTTTAATCTGTTTCTATTACGTAACAGTAAGTACCTAGGATATGTTTTGTACTTATAACTTTTTGCAACTATTTGTAACTATGCAGTTTGAGGTTTTATTGCGATCCTTGTTTTATTGCGAAATTGCGAACATGGCGGCCCGAATTGCGCCACGCCCGGCTTCGACACTAATGGTGGACCGTGACTCCCACAAGCAGCACACGTAACAGCGTGTAACGCATAAATGGTCAGCTCAAACGGCTCGTCGAAGGGAAAGTGGTGTGGTGCGCTCGTCACGCCACCACCAAACGCCAAGGTGACCGACCCGCGCTCCGGCCGACATTTACGCAACCGCTCCCATCGAGTTCACCTCACCATTTGCATCTGACAGTACGTAATCCGTTCGTATTTTATTTTTTATTCGTTTCCCTTTTGTCCGTCCGTCGCCGTTGACTGTACTGTGTTTGTCGAAGATGCGGCTGTGCTACGCGATTTGTTTGCTGGCGATCGCAGCGCCATCTCTTAGCCGCCCGTACGACCCGGACGACGGCGATCTGAAGAACGTGCTGCCATCTAGCGGGCAGTTCGAGGCGTTTTATCCGCGGGAGGCGCACGGCATACCCAACGGGTCTTCGCGACCTGCGCACGGGCACGGCAGTTTCTATAAGCACCGCAACCCGGCGCTGATCGATGTGAAAAACGCAGCCGCCTACGGCTTTCGCTTCGATGGCATGAGGAGGTTCAACTTTGACGATGAATAACTTTGGTATCGTTTGATATTCAATCAATAAACTGTAATGTTCATTGTATGATTTTGGTTTTTGTTCTTGTGCCTTTATACATATTAATTTTACTAGGTATTAAGAAGTTGGTAGGAGATTTGATTTAAAGTTCTATATCAATTAGAAACCGATTAAATAGGTATCTACGTACGATAGGTAGGTAAGGTAATCGTAATAAAGGTAATCGGTAAGGTAAGGATCAGCTTTCTATGTATATTGACTATTTATTCGATCCTAATAAATTATTAAACATGCGAACAAAAATGTCACAAATTGGTGTCATAAACGTAGAGTAGAACAAACGTCTAGTAGACCACCAGTGGGGCACTAATGGGTTGTACGCCCAAAACACTCAAATGTAGGTTATCACAGCTACCTACAGATATTTCTGAAATAAACTTTTAATGGGGTTAATGCATTAACTGTGACCGTTTCTAAATGATATGACGTAGTAAAGTTTGGTAAATTTGGGATATCTCTTTTAACGACATGTTTGATAATGAGTACTTTTATGTTACTGGCGTTATTGATGAGGTAGTCTCAAAGTTCCTGTATGTAGAAAAAAAAGAGAGAAAAATAAAAAATCCTTAAAGAAGTATGTAATAAATTTATAAAATATGAACTTACATAAGTATTAACACTATAAAGCTTTTAAGTTCACTCAAAAGCTTTTAAGTTCACTCAAAAGCTTTATCAGCTAGGTACAATTTTGCACACTTGATGAACGTCATACATTCGTCAGCTTTGATCGCTCGTCAGGTAAAACAGAGAAAAAAAGCTCCTATAAATACTACTACACGCCTTTCATTAACTTAACTTGTATGTGACTATGTATGTATGTTGCTAAACAAATTAAAGTTTAATCATTGAGCCCAAATTGAGGACCGATGAAAATTAAATAATTTAAAGTCCGTTTTTTACTGTATTATGTATAACTGTTGTCCATTTTGGTAAACAATCTTGGAACTACTTTTTATGGAAAAAAGTTTAAAATTGCTTTAAAAAATAAGTTATAGTTACAACAAATTTGTTTCAGCCTTGAATGACAAGTTCTCCAAAAGAAAAAGTATAAAAAAGGACTACAGAACTCCCCAGCTAATCTGATGCTGGAGACGAAAGATAGATGGAATCTATCTATCAGTTATAATCCGGTGGTTCAGTTCCATGTGATTATAATCAACTTGATCTATCTTGATCTAACCGTGTTGGTTCTTATTAGGTGGGCTGCTTTATGGATCCATCTGACTTGTCTACTGATGAGGAAGGTAGGTAGGTACTGATGAGTAAACAAACCACACATTTCTTGATTTTTGTAAACTATAGACTTGTTACAGAATTCGTAACAATGAAATCTCTAGATGAACAGGAGTAAACGATATAGCGAAACACCGATAACTGATGGAGAAGAAAGGTCCTCGAATGGCGACCAAGTCTCGGCAAAAGGAGAACAGGGCCCTGATTCTGCATGACCATTCACACTCGTATCGCGGCAATGTCGTGTCTTACTCGTGATAAAAAGTCAAAAAAGGCTAAAAAGTCAAATATCGTGACAATCTATTGTGTGTCTTATAGAATAGACATTAAGGTTCCTTGTCGTGCCGAGTTAATGAAATGACGTTCGGTTTGATGTCACACGATATCGGCACGAAATCTGCCCAGGTTTTGGGTCATACAGAATCAGGCCCCAGGCCGTCCTCCGACCTGGCGGAGGGACGTCGATGTGAAAAGAAGATGAATCTTTGGAAGGTCTGAAAACTAGAAATGTGTTGATTAACAATTTTCTTCTTTTTTCTTCCCGGCCCTAGTGGAAGGTTCTTAATTCATCATCTTCTTCAGGTATTACTCATCTATTCGGAGGGCCGTTATTCCTATGTACGATATGAGGTAAGTAGTATGTGAAAAAAAGGGAGTTAAAAAAATTTAAACCGCCATCAAAAAAGTACAAAAAAACAAAATTTCGTAATTTTTAGTTTTAAGTCCATATCACGGAACCTTTACTGGACCGATGTTGATGTAACTTTTACCATTCCCTAAGTTGAACAAAATGCAAGCAAACAAAGAAATAATCGTGGACAAACATAATTATCTACATACAATATACATACCTACATATATACATACATGTACATACATACATACATACATACACCCATGAAAATAAAATTTGTTGCACACATACTTAGGCACTAACAGGAGTAACAGACTACGGAACCGTCTCCCTCCGCTGCACAGTCCCACCGGAAACGATTAAAAACATAATGAAGACCCTCCGTACAAAATCAATCAGGGTAATTAACTATTTCTACCGTCAAAGGGAATCTTTGGCGTCGCTTTGTAAATGTTGACGGTACAGCCATTTAGGATTTCACGCGCCACGTAATGTAACAACGCAAGTCATGATCTACAGGAAGGTAATAGAACTGTCCCGATTCGAAACGCTTGTCGACCACATCCTCGGCTTTAACCCGACCTCGCCCTTGCCGTCGGAGCATGTCTGAACACTTAGCAACCGGGATAAAAAAAGTGTGAAATTATCTTAAGTGGCCAGTGTCTACGTAACTCCCATTTAAATTCGGCCTAATATAACGGTACGTTCTAAGTAAAGATAGGGCTGTAGATAGGTTAATAAGATTATTATTATACTTCTTGTCGGGGACCGGCTTTTGGGGTCGGAATGTTTCTAAAATCGTGTATAAAAAACGGGACGTCCTCAGGGATCGGTCATTCCGTGGTCGAGTTGGGTGCGTGCATCTTCGTTCCGTAGTAGCTTTTTGTGTGAAGGGTTCATCAGTATTAGGCCAGGGGTCGGGAAGATAGGTTGTCTCCATTGACAAATAACAAAATAAAAGTGCAATGATTATGTATCCGCAAAGCAGTAGAGCGGTGAGTTTCGTATTTGTGTTTTATGAAGTGCGTTTTTTTACAATTATTTTCGTTGCGATTTCATTTTCTATCTTGAATTATTATTTGCAATGCTATTTTTGTTATTTTAATCATCTTTACTATACTTTATATTATTTTAACACTATTTTTTTATATTTCTTTGGATTTTTTAATACATATTATTCTTATACAAGTATAATATATCAACGTTTTGTTGTTTTTTTTCAACTTTTTGTTATGCTGTGTACGAATACAAATTTTAATTGTGGCTCCTAAGTTAAAAGTTGGCTGTAAACGTAATTTTTTTGGAAGAAGATTCAATTTTAATTAAAAATCGTCAGAAGATTATCTAACCCTTACATAAATTAACGTGCTCTCGAAACGCCGCACTAAACCAATCTGGAACAAATTAAAACTGTTCCCATGGAATAAATCAAATTCGAAACGGACAGAAGCTAATATTTCATTTTAAAACTTATTAGAATCCAATACGAGATAGTTCGGAATGATTGAGTGTCTAACGTGTGGTCGGCTACACAAGGGTCGGAGCCCTTCTTTTGAAAGGTCTCAAGAAAAACAAATCGTGAGATACAGTTGTTATCACTTCCAGTATTTATTTTTCCATTAATGGTTGTCCATTGTCGGTCGAAATTTCAATTTACGGAGCCGTGAATGGTATTGTTCGTTCAATTCACGGCGGCCCATCACGTATAATCACGATTAGAGATGCGCCGAATAGTGATTTCACCGAATAACCGAATACTGTTCGGTTTAACTTTTAGCGAACCGGATATTCGGCCGAATTATTCGGCTTGCCATTTCATTGTTTTGCCGCGTAAAATAAATGTTGACTATAGATTAAAAAAAATTATGTAGTTCAAAAATAAATACTGATTCAAGGTTTAATGTAAATGTTTACTATACTAACTATAGGTTAAGAAATATTTTTTTTTGACTAGAGGTTTCAAACTAAATGTTTAATTAGCTTTATGTTAAATTAGCTTTTCAGCACATTCTTCATAAGCTTTCTTTGACTTATAATAATAATGTAACATTAATCTTATAAGAAGTTTTGTTTTTAAGTTTTATACCGTGTCGTATAGCCAAAAGAAAGACTTGAACTGAAAATATCCGGCATCAAAACCGAATAATTCCGCCGAATTGCTGTACGAAGACTGATGATAGTGTCAAGGCGCACGGCACTGATATCTAGTTACCTATTTCAGTAAACTGCAACGTGTTTGTAATTTTGTGACAATTTCAATTTAAATAAGAAATTTATAAAGGCTAATATTTCCAAGTAAATTCACAATCTCAACAAATAAACAGCTCGAACCGCTTGTCATGGTGTGCTCAGACTGAATGACTGGTTCACGCCTTCACTGACAGTAGATCTATTGAATTATAATGGAGTTATCAAAACATAATCATTGGTGGGAGAGTATTGAGTGATTTCTTGCCTCTGTGGCTTCAGAGTTAAAGAGTTTCGTCAGGGCTTATGATTGATAGGTGCGGTATTGTAGACGGGTGTGAGATTTTATTTGTCTTTTGATATTTAAAGTGGCTCGGAAGAATTTCCCCTTGAGAAAATGTTTTCATCTGCTGGGGTTTAATAAACATAATGATATAACAATACGTAGGATTTATTTAATTGGTATATCTTTACTTAATTCCATGTATTTTTTGTTATTTATTTAACAACCTTCACTATTTATTTACTTCACTATTTGTTTAATACTTTTATTTTAAACTTAGTCAGGAATATAATTATCTTTTTCTTCTTCTATTTGTAACTTTTATATCCAATCTTTTATTTCCAATTGATAACTAGGTCCTATTCTAATGATGAAATAATAGGTTTATACGTATGTACCTACTCGTATGTAGGTCAATTGTAACTATAGAAGTGAAACCTTTTTTTTGTACCAAGGATTAGCTGTAGTTTTATTACTTATTATAAAAATATATAAAATCGCTCCTACGACAACTTCTTTGCATATATTTTGTCACACGTCAGTGCATATTTCAATTCGGAAAGCTTTAAATAGAGCCCTTTAATTAAAATTTGTCGTGTCGGTATGGTGTCGGTTATATCAGCCAATAAGACGAGGCCTTAGACCAAAATAATATAAACACTAAACACAAAGGTATGCCGTCGTAACTACATAATTATACCGATTTTGATTCATGACGAAACGATTAAATACACGTCCCAGCCCACTTTGAAAATGGAAGAACAAAACAAAAATAATGTAAATTACGTGTGAGAGGGCCGGCTCCACATTTAACGATTGGCCACGGACGCCGGACGAGCCGTAATCGGTTTATAATGTCCGATTGTACGTACCTAGCAAAACTAAGCATGCTTCCAAATTTGTTGATAGGGATCTACTCTAGAGCCGCGCTCTTTAGACGCGATTTCGGACGAAAACAACTCGTGCGTATACGTGCGTTCACGCACTGACAATATTGACCTTTGAAATACTATGGGATCGCTCACACTGTGTGCGAGTTAGTCGTAGGTACTTCAATGTTGAATTCGTATGAAATCGCGTCTAAACTGACCGCGGCTTAGCATTTATTCATGGACTTTAATTTTATATTCCTAACATGACAGTCACCTGTGGCGTAACTATAGGGTTGCCGAAATGCCACGGGCCCCCGTCCGAGGGAGCCCCCGACCTGATTGGCTGAGAGTTGAAAATTTCATACAAATACTTACTTAAATTACAATGTGACGATTTCTTCTCAGACCCCAGCCAATGAAATAGCCACGGGCCCCCGATGGTATAGTTACGCCACTTACAGTCACAACCCTATATGAACTGTATGTATTTGGTGAGTGCTCCGCGGAGCTATACGGGATGATGCCGACATCGCCCTTTCTTCACTACACCACCCGCCGGAAACTGAAATTCCACCCTCATCATCTGGATTCGTGGCGTTCCTCCACAGTCCGTTTTTCACGTACGTTTTTGCCTCGTACATGCAAACTTTGAAACAGTCTTCCGGCTGATGTATTCCCGCAGGACTATGACATGGGGTTCTTCAAGAAGGGCATAAAAAAAGCTCTCCTTCATGGCCGGCAACGCACTGGCGACCCCCCTGGTGTTGCACGTCACCGTCGCCTACTGACAGGCGACGGTGACCACTTACCATCAGGTGGCCAGTCTGTCTGTTTGCTTGCTCTATTTATAAAAAAAAACTTGTCAAATTTAAATGCACTCTGACACGCGACAAAATGTATGCAATGTCTTTGTCGTGTCCTCAACTTAGTTACAAAATGGAAATTAAATCTATTTTGACGTCATAATTTAGCAAATCAAACTTTACTTTACACCTTTGTAAGCCAGAGTAAAACTTACCCTCAACACTTGACTTTTAACATTAATTGCTGCTTCACTGCAGGTCACAAGGTAAGGTGACTTATCTACCCGGAGGCTTTAAAATTAAACAAAGTATCTTACCTATCTGGCTACAATTATACCACTAATACCTTTAAAAGACTCAACAAAGTGTGATTACTCTCAAGATTCATTTTTAGCTGACTTCAAAAAAGGATGAGGTTATGTGTTCGGCTGAATATTTTTTTAACGTGATTTTTTTACATTTTAGATGTACGTGATCGGTGTCTGCCTGGTTCTAGTCGCTTCAACCGAAGCATTTTTCCTCAAATGGGGAGCAGATTCATCGTGAGTATATTTTTATTAATAACAATTATTATAAAACCCACACTATTCATAAAAATATTATTCTTTTTCATCCTGCGATTTTATGCGATAGCGTCTTTCTTACTGTAATTTTATCCTTGTTTGTAATTAAGATAACGCTTGCGGTTTTTTTTTACTTTATTTGTATTGCGAACGTTTTGTGTCTTTTTTTAGAAGCGTAGTAAGGACACTAAAAATACTCGTTGATGATTTATGAACAATTTCTGGCCGTTTTTATTTCACGCAATTTTACACTTTTGCCGTGTGCGTACAAATTTTGGGTTAATATCCGTCTGAGGTGTTTTTACCGACTTCAAAAAAGGAGGTTATCAATTCGACACGTATGTACCTATGTAATATATCGGAACCGCACAATTTTACATACATATGTTGGTCTATTACGGCTTCCAAATAAACATACCAAATTCATTAGTATATGTATGTACGAGTATGTATGTAGATATGTTTGTCCTCGCATACCTCCGAAACTAATAATTCCGATAATACTACATGCATACGTGTCGAATTGATAACCTCCTTCTTTGAAGTCGGTTAAAAAGAACCCAGTAAAACAATAATAATGTGTAAAACGGTTTCAATTGTCTGTCCCGCAGGCAAGCGTCACCGCAGAAGGGGTGGCAGGCTCTGTCCCCCAACATGGCGCCCGTGTCCTACCGGTACCAGTATATGTACCCGTACGAGTCCAGAAAGTTCTATCCAATGCCCTCGCAACAGTACGCCCAGCACGAGATGGCCATGCAGCAAAGTCTAGCGCCTGTCCCCATCAGCGTGCCGGCGGGGGCGAGCCTCACCCCGGTGTCGCTACAACACGTGCAGCTAGTGCCCTGCATGTGTCCAGTCGCCCCCGAGGAAGCGGAGAAGCTCCAGCAACAAGCGGGCCCCGGACCCTACGTCGCCCAAACCTACCAACCCAACTACCAACCCCAGATGACCGTTTCTGCTGAACCCCCGAAAGCAAACAATAAACAGTAACTTTATCTAACTCCTTCAGTACCTAATCGCTGTACCTCAGATGTAACTCCATTTTTGGCACACTTATGTTTCTTGCACTGTTTTTGAAATCGTGAGAACCTACACAATGGTATAAAGCATTTATTCCTATTACGAATAATAATAATGATATAAGTATAAAGCGATTATCTCATTGTCCCGCACGCAGCGTAGTGCGGGCGTGCGCGTCTATTTGTATAGAGAATGCATCCACGCGCGTACATGCGTACGCAGATGAGTGTTCTGTGTTGGACTGTGCGTATTTTCTATACGAATTGAATACTTATAAACAACGCTAGATCAAGCATTCCCGCGCTACGCTGCATAATGCAGGGCAGTGTGTTAATTTCCTAATAAATAAATATTAAGGGAACGGTGAGTTCAAAGTTGGATGCCGCGTTTTTTTCCCGTCCTAAAATTTGTATTTTGGCGCTTACTACCACTTACCTCTAAGGTACAGAATGTAATTTTAAGAAACCCCACCAATGACGATGTTTTGATGTTTAGTAATTTATTTCGCTTCACTATTTATGTGCCGACATAAGACTGATAGAATAGGTCGTGTATCTATTAATTCTTAATTAATAAAGTTTTAAAATTAGTATTTACCGATGGTTTTATTTATGTCAGCTTTATTACTTATAGCATAAATTATTCCTAATCTGCGCACGATATGTTTCATTGCGTTAAACGATTGTTGTTTAACGAAGACTAGCCTTGGAACTTTTAACCACTGTATCCAAAACAAATTAACTATAACGTCTACTATAATTTTAAACTATAGTAGACGGCACGAGTCGTGAGCACAATCTTTATTGGCCGGTTTAACGTTGACTGCGCTGTTCGTTCATGCGATTGGTTCGTCAATCAATGTACGTCATATATGTACCTCTACCACTAATCATCTGTGCTCACGACTCGTGACAGTCACACACGCACTATTAATGACATTATTATCACATTTAAAATAATCATTATTTCTGCTCCGCTGGCATAGAACATTGTAGAACGAAATATGTGGCGTGGCAAGCAAATCATTATGTTTTAAACAGAGCCGACGTAGCGCCTAGAAGAAAGTCCTATAAATTGCGTTAATGGGCTGATTCTACCCATAAGTGGAAAAAGTGGTCTAGTATTCTCCGCTTACTTCCCGTCCTCGTAACCAATTGTTTCAGGAAATTAAGAAAAACACGGAAACAAATGAATAACTGAATGACTAAATACACATCTACTTACTAAGTAGTATCTAATAATTGAATAATCCTTTTAGTAATTCATGCGTTATGTCGATCAATGTTGAATTGTTATGTTGACTGCGATTACGAACATTGTAACTTGGTAATGTTTGCTAATCCTTCCAAGAATCAAAAGTAAAGTAAATAATGTTTATTCAATTGTTTCTTTTAACAGAATGTTTAGTTTCTTTTCAATTTTATCGATGTAGAGCCGAGGCATATCTAGGTTTTGTAACTAGTAATTGGTAAGTTTGGTGATTTGGTGATACGCTTTTTAATGATATCAAATCATATATAATCATATCAATCATTTTAAATCATATATAATTTTATAGAGCGCACACAACTTTTTTTTACTAAGTCATTGGTGCGTGCCACTGGGATTCGAACCCGGACGCTTCGATTAAGAGGTCGAATCTAAGCAAGTATCACCGCTTTTGCGGTGACCTTTTAATCGAGCTTTTTTACCTTTTATCCAGCTTTTTAATTAACCTTGTGATCTAGATTATTCGTGAGATGAAATAATACGGCAAGAGTGAAGCCGCCGACCTATCATTAGCATGTCGTATGTGTTAAGTGCGCACTGCACAGCGCCCGAGCGGGAAAGTTCATTGTTTGTTGACATTCCCATTGGAGATGTGGGGACCAGATAATTGCCGTCATTTCAATCATCATCACGTGCGCTGTACAATGTACCTATACGAGTATCTTCTTATATGGATATACGTGAAGCGAAAATTTTGGGTTCAACTTACAGCTTACTACGCGAGCTTGGGAGGAGAGGAGCAGTTTGAAAATTGGCACGATTAAATTTATATTCAAGCGGTGATAGCCCAGTGGCTTAGAATTCGACCTCGAATCGAGGGGTTCGGGTTCGAATCTCAGTGGTACGCACCAATGACTTTGTAAAAAAGTTATGTGCGCTTTATAAAATTAAATATCACCTGCTGTTACGGTGAAGGAAAACATCGTGAGGAAACCTGCATGCCCTGAGAGTTCACAAAAAAAATGTTCTCAAAGGTATGTGAAGTCCACCAACCAGAAGTAGGCCCAGCGTGGTGGACTAAGGCCTACATCCCTCTCATTACGAGGAGACCCGACCCACAAACAAAGAGTAACAAACGTCCATCCATCCGCACAAACTTTCGTATTAATAACATTAGTACTATAGTAGTACGACAAAGCTTTATGAGAGTGGTACTTCCAAGGGTGAATAAAATTGCAATGGCCCCGTCACCTCTGTTGCGTAATGTTTATTTACAATTTGCGCAAAATGGCGCGTGACGATTATACAATTTGTAGACCTATTTTACATTTCATCACTTTAATAAGATATTCGTCACGGCTGACTCTCGATGCAATTTTTAGGCTGACTCCACGACTTTTTATCAATGGTATAAAAGTTTTACGCCGCGCTCACTTTCGACGCTATTTCGTATGAATTCAACTCGTACTCGTATGTGCGATCACGTACAAACTATCCCGACCTTTGAAATACTATGGGAGCGCTCACACTGCGCGCAACTAAGTTGACGGACGGCTTAATATCGTAGATCCTACTAGTATAGTATATACGAGTAGTATAGTAGTATTGTAAACGTGAATGTTTGTGAGGTTGTATGGATGGATGTTTGTTACTCTTTCACGCAATAACGGCTGAATAGATTTGTATAAAAAATTGTATGCTCATAGCCTGAATTAACATATAGGATATTTTTTAATCGTATCTGAACCGAATTCTAAAATCTACGCGAGCGAAGCCGCGAGGCAAAGTCCATTGCAAAAATAAACAATCAATCAATGCTGATTTGCGAGCAGCCTTAAAAGAAAATTTGCTCGGAAATACGTACCTTCGTTGCAAAGATGATTGCCGAAAGAATTGGTTAATGACAAATCAATTTCCACGAGTCGATGATGCTTAAACAAATAAGCTAATCGGAGTCAATTTAACGTTGCAGTTGAAATTAGACGCACTATTTCTCATATTTAATTTATCAATCTGTATCTAAGAATAACAAATATCCATCCATCCTTACAAACTTTTGCATGTATACTAACAGTAGTAGGATCATCAGTCACATCAGCTATATGAGGTGTGAGCATAAACTAAACTTGATAAGCCATACACAAGGCCTACACGTTTCTAGAACAATCAAGCTCCCTCGATCACGCGAGAACAGGACAGCACGAGCCGAATTCCTTTAGCTGAAGTGGGACGGTGGTAGGGTTGTCCTCTGGATGGAGGTTCACATACAGCATATATAAGTATTGACAGGTGCAACGCTTTCATAATCAGTCCATCCGTTGCGCTTGTTAGCGTTTCGCACGCGATTCTGCAGCGATTAGTCGCACGGCAACTGCGCGTTTTTTGCCGCGACACATGTTCAGTGCGCCACACATTGTAAACAACACACAATAGTACAATAGCTATGGATTGCAGAGCTGTGGTACGTTTTTGTGGTTTTCTATGAAATATGTAGCTACTATGTAAAGCGCCGACGTGTGTACAAAGTGATAATTTATTGGAACAATTATCTCGATTTGTTTCTCTTTGCCGCCGATTAAAACGGTTAGTCGGCTTTCAGTTACTATTGTTTAGACTACTTTAGACGATTGGTTGACTTTTTGTGTTGTGTGTGGAATAAGCAGCTTTTTAAACGGTTTTGTTAACGACAAACATCGTATGTGGAATACCTTATAGCATATTTCTTATTAAATTAAATGGATTAAATTGGTTTTAATAATTGGGTTAATCAAAGTTTAATTTTATACCTGGTATAATCCAATATTGCAGTGTCATAAAACAAGTCATAATGTAAGTGACATTTTTAAAGAAGATTTGCAATCTTTATTAGACTGATAGTGTAAATTCTTAAGACATACGTACTTCCAAAAATTTAAGTGACACTCACTTACCTAATGGAAAAGTCTTTCTACTTTTCTGAGGCTAAAGATGTAAAAACATCTACGTGTAATATTATCTATGTATGATCTATGAGCATTCGTTATGTACATCTGTTTCAGATTAGTAATACATAGGTAACAAAATTTATCTGAAATACAAACAAAATACTTGATACAAAACCAACCTCAATGGTGCACGATAAACTAGAAACAAATGCTTAGCCTCTTATCACTGTAACGTAATCAATAGAAAGTTTGATTGTTCGTTTTATCCCATAAATCTGCGTTTGTTTTTTGACACAACACTTCACAAAGATAAACTTTTCTAACTTACCATAAACTATAGTTATTTTTGTTTTAATGAACGTAAAAGATAAATCGTCGATCATAATTTCACAGTACGAAGAGATTACGGTACAAAGATCGGTAATTGAGAGAGAGAATCCCATTATTGACATCAAAACTAGCAAACTGATAAACCTTTCAGTTAAAAAACACTTACTGACCGAGGAAGTAAAAAGAGTCCTATGTCCTGTATCCTACTACCATTATAAATCCGAAAGTTGGTATTGATAGATGGATGGATGCTTGTCACTCGATCCCGCATAAATGACTGAATAGATTTTATTTATTTATTTATTTAAATTTATTTATTTATTTAATTTAATATTTAATATAGGCATACCAACTAAGTACATAAGAGTATTTTACATTAATTAAGTAGTAAGAGTATTTTACATTAATTTTGAAGGTAGATTATCACCTGCATTAATGTAATAAACGATACTTTTATGCCTATTTGCGCGCCGTTGGAAGCTAGTTATGAATGGAACTAGCGTGCGTACCAAATTACTCATTCGTCCGTTTTCCGTGATTAAGTTAGAAGTAGATTCACCCAACCCTACAAATGTTGTCATTAATTCTATGAGTAGGAGCAATTATCAACATATCTCTTTTATTTAAAAATATTTTTTTACAAATAAATTCTATTCACCGTTTGTTAGTTTAATAGCATTTTTTGCCTCAGAGGCAGTCCGTTATACAGTGCCGTAAGCATGAACACTATCTTTAAAGTATTATCGATAAGGTAAACGTCAGTCATTAGTATGGCATATGTCAGTCTGTTTTGACATCTTCCCATACTAACGACAGCTTGATAGGATTGGTATACGAAACTGCGTAAGTTCATGCTCGGAATAATCTCAGGCTGACATGACATACTAATGACTGACGCTTTCTGTACTTACGCTTACACTTGGACACTTTTTTGCAGTTGCTGTTCTGCCTTGCCATCTTATTAGCAGTGCTTCTCACAACGATTGAAGCGTGAGTATTGTTATAATATTATTACTTTAATGCATTCACATGAATAAATTTTATAACCTAGCGCCTTAATTACCATCTTTTCTACATTTACGGACAATAGTAAATAAATCAGTATTAATAAGCGGTCATGATAACTCAGCTAAGTGGCTAAGATTTCGGTCTCTTACTCGACGGGTCCGTGTTCGAATCCCAATGGCACGCACCAATGAATTTCAAGAAGTAATGTAAGCTTTATAATATTAATTATCACATGCAATAACCGTGAAGGAAAGCATCGCGAGGAACCTGCATGCTGGAGAATTCTCCATAATGTTCTCAATGGGATCTGAGAAGATCATGAGAAGATAACCGACCCTGCAGTGGGTCCTTAAAGGGTTACTTTATCAATAAATATTCTTGGTTGGTTAATGAATAAATTCATGGATTTCTCCAAACTTAATGATGTCGAGCGCTGTATTATAAACTAATTAAAATTTTATGTGAATATATGTGAGGTAAGAAAGCAACTTTTTACAGGTATACCAAAGGAATACATATATCAATAACTATAATTATCTTTAACAAAGGAATACGTAGGTGATTTTCCAAGTCTGACTCCTCCCATAAACATAACAAATTACATAGAATAAAATAAATCGCCAATCTAGAAATTTTTTTAAATAACATAGTTACTGTGTTATGAATTGCATGGTCAGTTAGTCACCATAAGTATTGCTTATAGTGGCTGCAGTTTACTGTCACAAACAAAGACAGAAAACAAAGGTATCTAGACAATAAGGGAAGCTAAATAATGAAAGAGCGGTGATAGCCCAGTGACTTAGAATTCGACCTCGAACCGAGGAGTCCGGGTTCGAATCCCAGTGGCACGCACCAATGACTGTAAAAAATTTATGGGCTCTTTATATAATTAAATATCACCTGCTGTTACGGTAAAGGAAAACATCGTGAGGAAACCAGGATGCCTGAGAGCTCACAAAAAAATGTTCTCAAAGGTATGGTGAAGTCCACCAACCCGTATTAAACCAGCATGGTAGACTAAGGCCTATCCATCCTTCTCGTTATGAGAGACGTGAATAAAAGATTTTGAATTTGTTATATCAACTTTTCTCCTAATACGTACGCTTCCGGTTATAATCTCACAAAAGTTACGAGTGTTACGAGTTACGAGTTAGTGTGTTCGACAAATTGCTACGAAGCGAAGTAATGACTGTTGATTAACGACAGATACTTTAATGGTCGAGTAAGCGCGCTTATTAGAGCTTGAAGCAAAGTTATTGATACAACGATATCAAGAATGATACGTGGGTCTTATATAACCGTAACAATGGTAGTTGAATAAGGCTCTAATAAACGCATTTTGTGGGAAATAGGAAATGATTTCTTTTGACATCGTAAAACTTTTGACACACAATTGATCACAAGATTAATTTATTGACTAAAATAGACATTAAAAGAAAAGAAACGCGTTAAAATGTTTATAATGACATTTTCCAGCAGTTGAAAGTAGTTACGAGTACAAAAAGACAGGTTCCTCTAAACGATGTCTTTCGTGTTGCTCGTTTGCCTGTTTGCCTGCACTTTGTATAAGAAAACTCTCTTAAATACCTTCATTATACTCGTATACCTAAGGTTCCCGAGTAGGACAATACTCAAAATTGAATACTTTTTACTCAATACAACCACAGAGTTATATGGACTAGAGGACGCAAGTCTCCCTACCTGTACATATAGAAACCAAGCGAGCGTGCCATTTTAATAACAAAATGACTTACCGATGAAAGGAAACGTTTATTTCGTCCTTCTTTTTTGTGTAGTTTTTACAACATTTTACAAATACCTACATATTTATGTTACAACAAGGCATTTTTCTCTGTTTTCGATCACGTCTGCGTTCGAGAACGGTATGAAGTGGCGCTAAAAGAAGACAATTTGTCTCCTTTGTTACACGCGAAGTACATACACTCGCGTCCTCTAGTCCATATAGCTGTATGAATACAACCAATTGTTTTCAGACGCACCAAAAAGGTGGTAATCCACGTGCCGTACAAGGTAAAGAAGATCAAACACACCCACACGGTGTTCAAGACCGTCCACCACCACCACAGCCACCACGACCACTTGGCGCCACTGTCTGCTGAGGACCACGAGCACTTCCACCACCTCCATCCCTACGAGGAACCAGCGGCCCACAGCCAGCCGATCCCGGGGATCGGGATCCCGGAGTTCCTGCCCGACGTCCCTATGGACGTGCCTCTAGACCTGCCGGACATGCCCCGGGATATTCCTATCCCGCATCGGCTCCCCATTCCTCTGTTCAGGCGGGATTTGGTGAGTTAATTAACGAACAATAATCGCTTCACATTCATAGCACCACACTAGGATTTTTTATGTCATCTGTGCCACGGCTACACAGAAGACAAGATCACAGACTAGAAACAGAAGCTAAAACTAACCTTTCAAAACCCTGCTTTGCTGGGAATCGAACCCAGAATCCTCTATTGAGGCCGGATTTGGCCGGATCCAATCGACAGCCTTGAAGCAGGCTACCATTTTGTCCAGGTCTCTTTCTTCACCCAGGTGAATGTTTGCCTGGATGCCTTTGCGTGTTGACGCACCACGACGGATCAATGGTTGTGTGAGGGACCTTCCCTTTCTACTTTATGAGGTTGACTCTTACTTAGTCTTCATTAGTACCAAAGCTGAGATGATTTAACATTGTTATATAAAAAATTAGTCCTATGTGATATTATTATGAAAATTATATCTAATAATTAAAATTTTGTTTCAGATTTGAACAACTGCATATTATTCGGGCTGCGATATCGTGGAATATGAAGCCATATTGCAAAAATGATTTAGAAACATGAAATGTTCTTGTATTATTAGAATAGAGTTATTGTAGTAATATTAAAAGTACTTTTACAACAATGAAGTACATATTGATATTTTGTACAAACCATAAATTAATAATTTACTAATATTAATCGTTGTTGTTTATTTATTTATTATCTTTAATTATTTCTAACTTCCAACCAAAGACTGCTGTTTCCTTATTCTAATGTATTCTTAACTTAATGAACATAATTATTGTAAATAGTAATTACAACCTCAAAATAAACTGTTTTGTCTTAACGAACCTTTGAATTTTATTCCTGAACATAACGTAGATATATTATTTCTAATAAAAGTCTACTGTTATGTTAAGAATATAGAACTATTATAAATTATTATCTAATGTATAATAAGACACTGTTTTTTCATTATGCCAATTTTTATTTCTTCTAATTAATGGTTTGCAATACTTCATAAGGCTATGCTATCATTTTATGTTGTAAGTTTAATATTTCTGCCAAGCGAAATTCAAATTTAGTTGTAGCTTTACATAAAGAATTTTAATTGTTTTTTTATCAAGGGCTATGCACAAATAACAAATCTCAGTGCTCGATATATTAATCTATGGCTATATTATTTGTTGTTTATTAATAGTTAGAATTTATACTGCTGGGCATTGCTTATATTCTCAAATACATATACATTTTAATAGCATTTTAAGGACTTATCAAAGAAAATAAACGTTTCTGTTTACCTATATTTTGTTTCATTCCCAAGATAAATCTAGGATGACGATTAATCACCTAAATAGATTGTAGGGTACAATTAGGATTAATAATAATTTAATTAGGATTCAATAACATAATATTTTTTTTATAATTTAGTAGTATTTATAATAAGTTGATTTGTATACGCTAAAAATGGTAAAGTTCTGAACAAATTGAGATTTGACACAATATACTGACAACCTGCTTCAAAGATTTTTCAAAGAAACTTTCCATCTACTAATGACTATCCCATTAGCAGTAGAAGGTTTGAAATGTATATCGAGTTATTTTCAGTATCAAAAATTTATATCGAGGTATCAATGCGGACGAAGTCTCGGAAAAACACTAGTTCTTTATATAATAACAAATGACCATAAATAAAACAAAATAGTATACACTATAATTCATACGGAAGTGGGTACGTAGAAAATGAATTACAAAAAATGGTTTCCTAGTTATTCATGATGTAATATGAAAAAAGTGAAATAGAACCTTTTTTCATTCATTATGAGACGGAAATGAATGCCAGCAAACTATAATAGTAGGTTTCGAGAGCAATAATATATTATGTACGCAGACAGTAGATATTACATAGACCCATTAAACTTATTACTAGAAAGGAAATAAGAGTTGGATTTTAGGGCTTCCTGTGTGCACTGGAATACTGGAAAGCCGCCGAGAGCGTTAATAGATAAAAATCCTACATAAACTAAACGTTTTTGGCTGGTTTCATTTATCTTAAGATTCACTTTGAATCTCTCCTAACTGTTTCGTGAGCATGTACACTATTGTTAATCATTAGTATATGGTATGTCAGTCTGTCAGTAATAGAGAGCGGTAATAGCCGAGTGGTTTAGAATTCAAACTCTTAATCGAGGGGTCCGAGTTCGAATCCCAGTGGCACCTACCAATGACTTTGTAAAGTTATATTCGCTTTAAAAAGTTAAATATCACCTGCTGGTACGGCGAAGAAAGGCATCGCGAGGAAACCTGCATGCCTGAGAGTTCATAAAAAAAATGTTCGCAAAGGCACGTGAAGTCCACCAACCCGCATTAGTTCATCTTGGTGGAATAAGGCCTACATCCCTCTCATTGCTCACAATGACACCCGACCCTGAAGTGGGTCATTAATGGGTTACTGTCATGTCAGTCTGTCTGACATCTTCCCATACTAATTGCACACATTGACTATACAAATAGGTACTTTGACGATAGTGTTTATACTCGGAGCACGACCAGAGAGAACGAACACGATCAGATATTATTTGTTTGTTTTGTACAACAAAAGTAAGCCAAAAAGCAGCTCAAACGACAACACGACTATTAATAAACTTGAACAAAAGAAACATCGAAAGCGCACGAAATTGTCTTTACTATTGTGTTTTATGACAGAAGGAAGATCGTTTTATTATTTAGAAACATCATTTGGTTAACAATAAAGTAACTAACAATTTTCAACTACCTAAAGAAAGCCGTTTAAGGTAAAGCGCAGTTAGCATTGTTGGAATAACAAAAGTCATTTCAATTGAAAAGTTAAATGATTAAAACGATTTCTTATTTAAGCAGATATGCTTTAATTAAAAGCTTTTCATGGAGGAAATAAAACAATATTATTATTGCTATAAAACTAGCTCGGTCCACACCAACCAACCTAAATAATTCTACTACCTATAAAATAAAAATTGACGATATACTTCTGGCGATACACATAGATTGATGATGGAATATTGAAGTAACAAATCAATAAATCCTTAAGGAAAGGGCAATTAGTTTTAATGAAGCACGATTATTTTCATAGTCGGCCGGACAGTTACAAGAATAATTTATGGGACGTCAAATTCTTCGTAGGACCAACAATATTCCTGTTTATTTTTGTTGGGTTCAACCATTGATTACCCGTTTTGATCTCAGCATACAAAAGTTGTTTTAAGAAAATGATTGAATTGTTAAAAGCACTATGAAGATTCTTAATGACTTAGACTAAGAATCGTTGTGAACCAATTCAAATGGGAAAAGATAAAATCAAAATGGATCACCGACTGACGGTCACCTCTTCTGTTTTTTTAGGTAAAAAGGTTTTTAAAATAAGGTTGCCCTCTGAAAAAGACCTTGTCCAAATTGGCTGTCGCACTACAATACCATCGAGCAACAAACCAACACGACAAAATTTAAACACAGGTCTTCGAATGGAGCTGTCCTAACTAACAACGGTCGCAATGGCTTTGACGTACGAGAAACTTGAAACGAGCAATTGATCTTACTCGAATTGACAATTTATTAGGACAACTTGTAAGATTACAGTAACATTAATGAAAACAAAAGAAAGTTGCATTCCTTATCGAAACACACTCGTAACATCCGTACAAGGGCAATAAGCAAAAAACCTTCCGCTAAAAGCTATTACAGCTTTGACGGAACCGGGCGCCCGGAGAACGCATCGTGAACGCAATCCAATAACGCGGTTACGGCATCTCCCCTGCAGCGGTCGAATGCGTTGTTTTGGAACGGTAGCGAAATAGTTATTTCACACGGACCGGCAAAAAACGCTTCTAACTCCGCTTCCTCGACGCCAATCCCGGCCTTATTCCCTACGAGATTAGGCCGACATTGCCAACCAAGTCGCTCTCCGATACGTCGCAGCACTCGCGCGGTGACAGATCGTTGTCTTTTTGTTGACATTACGGGTTTATTTAAGTGAAATTGGATAAATGGTCATCTCACGATATTTTGCTATTCAATCCGCGGCGGCGTGGCGGCGGCGCGGCTCCTACCGTGATGCTTGCTCCGGTCTGAAATAAAACAAAAGTCGGAAACGAATGAAAGTCAATACCGTGGTGTGAAACAAAATGTGAACGGTGCTCCGACGAGCTGGTGTTGTTCAGGTGATTTTGACACGCGTGGACATTTTCAGTGCTGACCAAGATGGACCTTATCAAGTATATCTCGGTGTTAGTGGTGCTTTTTATTGACGGGGGTGATACCGGCGGCCATGGAGAGAATCACCAGTAAGTTTTCATGTTTCCATGGTGTCATTATTTTCTTGTCATTTCACCCTTAATGTGGCTGATGCAGAATCCATCGGGCCTTTCCAGTGGTGGAAATAGTTAAATCTTGGCCCACTTGAGGCATATGAAGAAATTAGGTGTTTCGTCGGCTTAGCGAATTCGGGCTGTGCAACTTAATCTATAGTTCATAAAGTGCATGTGTGTGATAATGAATTAATATGTCCATGAACTTTTTTTTAGCTTTTATTATTCTGAAATTAAAAATGTCATAAAATAATGAGAAATATGGCAACTTATACTGACGCATAATATTAAGCAGCATCGTGATAACAATAATCTTGGAGCGAGCTTTGCGTATTTTCCTAAGTCTATAAATATTATAAAGTTGTAGATAAACATGAACTCAGTAAAACTATTTTTTTCAGTGATCACGTCAAACTGCACGTGCCAGAGTTCATCCACCACGATCATCACACGAAGGTGATAACGATTCATCATCACCACCATAAGCCGAAAGAGAAACATCATCATCATCACCATCATCACCACCACAAGCCACACGGACACGGGCATCACTATCACAAACATCACAAGAAGACGCAAACGAAATCGCACACTTCAGGCCACGGCAGCCATCACGGTCATCACGGGCATCACGGGTATCACGGGCATCACGGGCATCACGGGCATCACGGGCACCACGGCCACCACGGACATGGCCACAAGCATCACGACCAGCCATCGTATAATTACGATCCAAAACCGGTCACCTTCGAAGATGACTTCAAGTCGTTCTCTCCAGCGGTCCCGTCGTTCCCAGCAGCGCCGTCGATACCGTCCATTCCATCAGGCATCCCTCACACACCCCACGTGCACGGCGTGGAGCACACAGTGAAACACGTGAAGGTGTTCGATTCCCTCCCTGGGGCGCTGCCAGGCAAGGGCTCGCACGGGTACGAGGTGACGGAGGAAGGCGAACAGTCCGACGACGACGTATTCACAGCGATCAACACGCTGCCGCAGACATATCAAGGCACATACGGCTTCGTTCGAAGCGCGGACCAGCCGGCACAGCACGACCCGTTCGCAGAGTTCCCCGTCCAGAGCACGATTCAAGCCAACCACGACCCATTCGCAGCGGCGCCTCAGCCGACAGCGTTCGCGAATGCCGAAACCTTTTCCAGCACCGGACAAGCGGATCCATTCTCGTCGCTAGCGCCCACTCACTTCGCACCACCCGGCGGCTCGACCTCACAGTTCCCAGTGAATGTTCAACCTACGGGCTTCGATGATCCTGCTAATGCTATCCCTGGGGATGACATCACAAGTACTGCGCTGCTGTCTGCCGCTGAGGGTGTAAGCGACGATGCGCCGGTATCGTTCTCTCGCGAGGCGGGCATACAGCAGACTATCAAAACTGGGGGCGTGGAAACTCTTGTGTATTAAGTCTGCTGGTTATATACTTTAGCTCGCTACCACGATGTATATATATCTAATTAATTGTGTCTTTTGTGTAAATGTCGTCGAGGTGACGAGCTAAACGTCGAGCACGAGACCGATAGGTTTTTGCCATGTTCGTACCGTTTTTCGCAAGATTGATGTGTTTTTACAATTCCTCCGCAGTGTTAATTAATAACTCTGCCATGAGCGGCTTAGTATCATGCAGTGATTCAATATACGATATATCCAAGATATAAGCCGCAATAAGTAATAAACCAATAGCAGCGTGCCGGTCCCACGATTGTTGAAGTTATCTGTTGTGAAACATCTGCTCCTGCCAACAGAGAGCTATTTTTGCCTTGCTAATTGCTGTGATCGATAAAATCGGAAAGTCACAAATCACCACTGTTACGAACGGGACTGTTACTTGCATACTATATTGTGAGTTTAGAGTTTTAAACTGTATTTTTAACACGAAAACAATAATGAGCCAAGCAGAAAAGCTCATGAAAACTTTGAGAAAGTTAAGAGCGCGCCTGCGTTGTCAAAATTCCCGCGCTATTTTTATGTTTCTAAATTTAACACAATGCAACGCATGCGCGCAGCCGTAGATATTTAAATTATTTTTAAAAATATTTCAAACTCCTCCTATATTTTAACTTTCTAATTACCGTAATAGTAATTTAAATATACCATTATTTAATTAAAATAATATTTATAGTACAGCGCGTCGCCTACAAGCACCATAAGACTTAGAGTAAGTACAAAATGTGTATTAGTTACCAGTAGTTTATAGTTTTGTTGTTTATTAATGTTATACGTGCTTTAATTTAAATAAACGCTGTTATTTAAAAGGTTTTGTTTGTTAATACGTATGTAGTAATGTTCATTAAGTTATCAAATCATCATTTTACTGCTGCAAGAAATTTAGTTTTTGATTTAGATGCGTAGTTTTCACCGAGATTTAAATTGGTATCCAAACTTTATAGCGAAACCAATGTTGACCCTCCCACTAAGTAACAGTTACAAACCACTACGCTATGGTCGCTTCAGAAACAAATAAACTACATAACTTCCATGTTTCACATCATTTTCCTGTCACCATACTTCCTCGATTACAATTTTCTATTCCATTTTTCCGGTGACAAGTAATAAACCATTTAAACCTTCTGTTTAGTTGTCGGAAAGAGAACTATACGAGTACATACATTCGAGTGAAAACATCATTGCATGTTCAAATTGATAAGATACAATTGCCATTTTAAACAATAATGATTCCCACGAATCACTAACAAACCGATTTGTGGTTTACAAAGTATTTTTTTTTGTGTTATACTCTATCTCACTAATGAGCACTAAGATGTTTACCTCAAATAAAGTGCCTCCGGTCACCATACCTGTTGTATACCTGAACATGCTGTATTACGGGTGGTTAAAGACTGGCGGTAAGGTAATCCCGGGCGAGCTACTACGGTTCTACCTCCTCAAAATTGTGTACACATCCCAATCATCTGGGAGCACGGCAGTGCGCCCGCCAAGTCGGGCAAAAAAGCGGCACGGCCGTACCATACTTTTCTAGAAGCAATTCAGGCCACTTTCGACCCCCCATAACTTCGCTGTGGATAAACAATTTCAAGTACGGTCACAGTTCATCCCGCAGCACTTATGTCATCAATCGGTGACGCGTCCAAAACGTCCAAAAAGGGAGATTCGACACGCCCTAGATCTCGTGTTGCGCAACGAACCGACCGTGTCTGATTTGGGACTTGTGGTTTGGGGTTCGACAAAGAACTGATAACGACGGAAAAACGACCAAAAACGCACTTGCGCAATCGTCAACGCGAGCGCAAGACGCGGAAACGAAGCACCTATTTGTGAGCGCATTGCGTAATGTTGAATTAGGAATTGTATCGGAAAAATAAGGCTATGATTTGTGGGGTGGCAAAAATAGTTTAATAGTTCTTGATCTAAAAGTCAGTATCAGTTAGTATCCCATCAATGACCCTACGGGGTCGGGTCTCCTCTCACAAGGAGAATGATGTACGCCTTAGACCAGACTGTTGCATTTTAAATTGCATATTAAATAAAAAGACATGCTAAGATTATTTACCAAATTGGATTTGGATAAGTATAATAAAATGGACTGTCATTTGGGAAAGTAGCTACTACTGAAAATTATTTCAATTATTTATTACAATTTCCACTAGACTTTACCCGCGGTTTCGCCCGCGGGGATTTCAGAGCTTGATCCCGAGAAGATAGAAACTGTACTCGTAACCTAGCAACTGGTAGTAGTAACGATTATAAATGTAAAATTTGTGAGAATGGATGGATGGATAGATTTTTGTTGCACTTTCACGCTGTTGTTTGTTTCACTTCCAATAGCTGAACAGATTTGGTATACACGTTAATAACCTGGTTTTAAATAATACGATTTTTTTATTCCTCCCAGGACACGTCCTCACGGACAAAGCCGTGAGCAAATTCTAGTGCTAATTAATAGAATCTTTAAATGGCACAGCATATCAACAAACTCTTCAAAATATCAACTCGCTATCAAAGAGCAACATTGTCCCATCCAGCGAAACGTCTGATAGAGCGAGCAATTCTTCGCAACGAAAGCAATTGTCAACATTTAGAAAATGTGTTCGTAATTATGGTTTTTGTCCCTAATTTCACTGTCGTCTTGGTGTATTCCGTACCACTAGTAGCAGGCCCGTGAGAACCCCATTGTTCAGATGAGAGTCCAGAAAAAAGTAATGATTGCTCGACAAAAGTGCAAGTTATTTCCTTTCTTAAATCTTGCCAGTTATAATTTTGATTTCAGAACTTGTTCCAGAGAGGGATAAAAATGACAGTTCAGAAAAAAAGTAATGCTTGCTCGACCAAAGTGCAAGTTATTTCCTTTCTTAAATCTTGCCAGTTATAATTTTGATTTCAGAACTTGTTCCAGAGAGGGATAAAAATGACAGTTCAGAAAAAAAGTAATGCTTGCTCGACCAAAGTGCAAGTTATTTCCTTTCTTAAATCTTGCCAGTTATAATTTTGATTTTAGAACTTGTTCCAGAGAGGGATATAAATGAGAGTTCAGAAAAAAGTAATGCTTGCTCGACAAAAGTGCAAGTTATTTCCATTCTTAAATCTTGCCAGTTTTATGCAAGTTTTTTTTATATCTGTGACGAATATCATTATGTTATGTGCACTTTATGCAATTCAATATCACTTATTGCGACGGCAAAGTAAAACATCGCGAAGTAACCTTTAGCTTTAGAGTTATTCTCAAAAGTGTTGAGAGGGAATGTAACATATTCAAAGGTATGTGAAATTCACCAACCCGCATAAGGCCAGCGTGATGGACTACGGCGTACGGTTTACAGACAAGAACGGTTGGGTGTGTTCCTGTGAAATGTTCCACACTTTTACTGTAAAAATAATACGAAAATATTATAACAACCGTATAATAACAATAAAAAGGCCCCTTTTAAACCGGGATACAATATTCACAACAGTCTTAAACTATTAACTTAATATAACTAAGTTTACAGTTTACACAATACTAATAGTCCACGGAGTGTGGTTTACAAGTCTTATTTGTACAATATTTTGAACTTATTGTTGCGAGAATAGCAAAGCTACATTAGCTGAAATTATGATAAAAAGAATATCAAAATGTTAAGAAATGTATAACAAATATTTTTCTTTTAAAACTAACTAGGTAACAAAATAATAGCTACATTATTTGCATTCAGTTTAAGTATATGAATTTAATACATTTTCATATTTTATTTTACAAGAAATGCATAAATACTAACATACATAGTGAAGTATAAGGGTACCGTCTAAATTAGCCATGACAGATAGCTAATAAAATATTTAAACACATCACGAATATCTGATCTACGTGTCAATAAATCTGGAATTGTGAAAAATTGTAGATAACATGGCCACTATAGCTATTACCTATGTTACAGCAATTAATTTACTAACATATTATTTTATGTTAACATCACAAACGGTAACGATATACGATAGCGCGCAAAATAAACAACCAATAATTGAAAACCTAAAAATTTGGTCTATCAAAATATATTTTATTCTTCTAAAATCCTTTCGGTGTTAAGACTGGCCGTAATTTGTTTTAGCTGCTCGTACAAACATATCACCTTAAATATTATTTCAAAAACAACATAAATAACGATCGGGGTACTCGAAGGATCATCTTGGAGATTTACGACAGTCGCTGTAGTGATTTACTGAGGCTTAAAATACCCGGCACTGTTCCATACCTCCCACAAAGACCGTCGTCGAATTTCTGACTAATTTCACTGGAAAATGGTTTATTACTCGACCGGCCGGCTATTAAATCTTGATAAGGATGGTAAATCTTCACCGTTGAACTGGTGTCCATCATTTGAAGCCGTAAAGATCTTATCTTCCACCAAGACATCGTCGATCCATCTTGCTACATAAAGATCTGTTGATACGCGTGTTCCGTATAAAGAGTTTGGCGTACAGTAATTGCCAGGTAATTAACAGTAGCGAACAAAACTGAAACGATGTTGTTGTTTTATGAGTTACTTCCTAAAACAAAGGTACCGTGACGTGTCTCTATTACCACAAATTTACTCACTTGGTTAGGAAATTGTGGCGTTGACTGTATTTTTGCGACCTCAAACAGGAATGTATAATTATCTTAAATCTTATAAAGTAATTTAAACGAGAGGAAAGAATAGTTAAAAAGATTGTCTTCATCGACGATTGACAACCAACAGTTGAAATCATCACAACACTTTATCTAAGGTAATAGCCGTTAATTTATACAGATTAATTGGTAACGGAAACTTTTGTCAATAAATTATCTGTAGGTACTGTAGGTACTTTGAGTGATACTTAACTTAGGACCCATATTAATAAACAGTATATACGAGTACAATTGTGTTACAATCGTATAATCATTCTGACCAAATAATAAATGTCATTTTGACAAAATTATACACGATGTAAATCTAATTGAATTGGAATGATATCATAATGGCGTCATAATGACAATTTAGTGGACTCGATTCTTACACGCTTAAAAATGCACAGTTCGACGGCATGTGTGGTTTATTTTCTTGGCTCCAAAATAACTTCGTGTTTTTTTTAATCATCAATGCACACACTCACGATGAAATATTTAACCAGTTAACCCCTGCAAATTGCTAATGCACCGGGGCGCTATTTCGGGGACCAGAGCTGCCAAGTTTTATGCACCCTAAAAATAATATAAATCAATTTGTATGTATATTATCAATAATATGAAATATTTTTTTGCAATCCCTATTTTTTTTTATTTACATCAAAAAATTATCAATTTTTATTACATCATATTAACGTTAATATGGCAAGGTTCCAGCGCATTAGCAATTTGCGTGGGTTAAATTATAAAATTTCACTTGACGCTATGACATGACCCGGCACTTAAAAGTACTGTTTATTGATATGGGCGTAACAGTAGAAGAGGTTCTTCTTCATCAGTGCCGTGCGCATAAACAACATCGTCAAAGTATTCGTACAGTCAATGTCACAAGTATCTATGCCATATGTCAGTCTGTCGACATCTTCTCATACTAATGAATATGGTAGCTAAACGAAATCGTATAGTCAACGTCAGTCATTAGTAAGTCATATGCCAGTCTGTCGACATCTTCTCATACTAATGAATGTGATAACTAAACGACATTATATAGTCAACGCCAGTCATTAGTACGTCATATGTCAGTCTGTCTTGACATCTTCCCATACTAATGGATACGATTACTATACGATACATGCTGGAGGCACAGGTTAACTTGGTGTTGGTCAGTATCCGTGTTCGTCGCCGGCGCCAGAGAGGCCGTAGCTGCCGTGGTCAGCACCTTCGAAGCTCACCGGGGAGTCACCGTACCCACCATGATCTTCTTCAGCGGCGTGCCAGCCATGGCCTGGAATATAACAGTTACAATACATTTTAAAAGATGTTTTATTTTTTGTGTTTATGAGTAGCAAAAAACTCAATCCAGAACCTCAGAATCTCCGAGCATCCTCTACGTGACAGAGTCAGAAATGATGAATTCCCGAAGAAGCGAAGTCACCGACATAGCTCTCAAAGTTTGCTAATTAAAGTGGCAATGAGCTGGCCACATCGTTCGCAGGACTGACGAACGATACCGAAGGAAGGTCCTCGAATGGATACCACGTTTAGGTACAAGGAGCACAGGCCGCTACTCTACCAGGTGGACTGGCGACCTGAACAGACAACGGGAAAGATAGCGGGAAACTATTGGATTCAGAGGGCCTAGGATCAGATGAAGTATTTTTTTTTTCAAACTCATACTTGAAAAAAATCAATATGGTCTTTGACATGTTGTTGTGATTCAAAACCAAAATTTTATTATAATTTCTCTAAGTTCCTAACGCTACGCTAGCGCCTCTGGCGACGAATATACATAATATGAGCAGTAGCCTGCATGGGCTGCATGTTTACTATTCATATATATATATATATATATATAGTATTCATATATATAGTATTTGCAACGAATAATGATACCTAATATTTAGTATAACATACATAGATCGAAAGTTTAACTCGTCGCAATCTGCGGCTAATCCATGCTGATGATATTGCATGCAATGCGTCGATGCAAAAACGTAATGGCACTCGGAAATAAGAGTTGCAAGGAAATTGCTATGATTTCCAGAGCATTCCATGTAATCCAGTGTTATATAACGCCCACTCTACATTCACACTGTACACACTCCTCATACTAAACACGTACGCTCATCGCCACAAAATTAGATACGAAACAAAAAGTTACACCAAAATAATAATTAATAAAATGTTTTCTTAATTAAAATTGATTGAAAATGTTAGAACATTTTAAAATGTTGACTTTGACTGAATTCGACACGACTACCTAAAATGGTTTATTAGTGACTTAACAAACATTACTAATTGTAGGCTATTTAACACCATACCTCATTAACTGTACATACTGAGAAAGTCGAAAATTTGCTATTGTATCACACAAATAAAAGTCAAGTGAATTTCAATTCAATAGACCCCCATTATTTAATTACCAAATCTCCTTATAGGATTTTCAACATGTATTTTTTTTTGCTTTTTATATCTTCCTCGTACCCGTACATACATATTCAATCAAGTCATATCTTCACAGATATTAGTGACACATAATATTATTGTGCCGGTGAGTGTCCACGCATACGTGCATCAAAGAAACTATCTCAATATTAATGGAAACGTAATCTCGGCTGTATTAAGATGACACATTATCTCTCGTAATGCATATACTATGTAAGAGACGTAATCGAAGCCTGGGACTTTCTTTTAGTATGGAATGCAGCTTTATCTGGAGTACAGCTTGTTAACGGTACGACAGTTAAGCATTCCCGAGGGATTCGGTTTATATTCATGATGTAGAAGTAATATTAAAGCGTGTGGGAGACCTGAGATAAGGTGCCATTATGATTTACAGTTGTGGACAACTCTCAGGAATACAGGTTTTACTTCAAAGTAACAGCAGGTGATATTTAGTTTTATAAAGCGCACACAACTTTTTCTACAAAGTCATTCCTGCGTGCTACTAGGATTCGAACCCAGACCCCACGATTCGAGGTCGAATATAAGCCACTGGGCTATCACCGCTTATATGAAATATAAATATTTTCTATATCTATACTCTATACTAATATTACAAAGAGGAAACATTTGTATTTTTGTTTGTTTGTAACGAATAAACTCAAAAACTACTGGGCCGATTTCAAAAATTCTTTCACCATTGGAAAGCTACATTCAGCCTGAGTAACATAGGCTATTAAATAAAAAAAAAAAAAAAAAAAATTCATTGGCAGAGCGAAGCCTGCTGGGTCAGCTAGTAAAATATAAATAGCTACAATTTAAATAATAATTACGATCACGATAGATTATTAACTAACCGCCTCCAAAATGCGGCGCGGGTTTCGGCTCGCCGTAGGTATAGCCGAGCACTTCGTAGTGGTCGTCGCCGCCGCCACCGCTCTTGTGGTGGACATGCTTCACGATGGTGTGCTTGTGGTGATGGTGCTTCACGAACACAGGCACGTGGATGACCACCTTCTTGTGCCCGCCGCCGCCGCCCGCCGCCACTAGGGAAAGCTCCGCAACGCATACGAGCGCCAACTGGAATTAGGAGATGAGTTTGGTTAACATAAACAGTTCATGTGATAGCCCAGTGGCTTAGAATTCGACCTCGAATCGAGGGATCCGGGTTCGAATCCCAGTGGCACGCACCAATGACTTTGTAATAAAAGTTATGTGCGATTTATGAAAGTAAATATCACCTGCTGTTACGGTGAAGGAAAACATCGTGAGGAAACCTACATGCCTGAGAGTTCACAAAAAAAAATGTTCTCAAAGGCATGCGAAGTCCACCAACCCGCAGTAGGCCAGCGTGGTGGACTAAGGCCTACATCCTTCTCATTGTGAGAGGAGACCCGACCCTGTAGTGGGTCATTAATGGGTACTGACAAACAGATCATGGCCCCGCCTGAGTAGATCGCGAGCGAACGAAAAAGTTCTTGAAAGTTGTGTGCGCTTTACTAAATCGCCGTTACAGCTGGAGACATTTAATTTTATAAAGTTACACAACGTTTAAGGAAGTTTGGGCCACTGGCATTCGAAGCCAGATTTATCAAAAAGAGGACCGAATTTTAGGTCACTAAGCTATCACCGAAGCGCGCGTAGCCTGAGTATATTGTAAGTGACCGAAAAAGTTGAGCAACGTTGGGTGCGGACAATACCTGGATGGGTGGTCGCTAGATCGCTAGCCAATGAATACACGCTTCCGTGCTTCGGAGGGCACGTTAAGCCGTCGGTCCCGGTTGCTATCGATACGATTACGATATCGATATCGACACGATGGCTCATTAATGGTTTACAAATAAATTACCTAATAGTTCTACCACTGTAACTATTAATAACATTATCGAATCGCCATAGCTCTACAAATTCGTCAGCAGAATTGAAAACAAAACAAAAAATCGCTGAAGCGTGAGGTTCGCTGGCTGGCACAAATCGTAACATATCGTGAAAGTAAGAAACTGCCATAACAGGATAACAATTCAATTGTTACACTTTTAACCGCTATGTGTCGTTTAACAACGTATTCTAAGGCTGCGCTCAGTTCTGACATAATAATAATTATGTAACTTGGTACGAATTTAACTCGTACGTTCACGCGCGAACTCAATGTCGTTGTTGACGTTGAGTTGATTTCATGCGAATTTTATTTAACTCGTGCGTGTACTAACAATCCGGACCAGGCCGCGGCGGTGTAACACGAATTGATGTCGTTAGTGAACGCACGAACGTTGTCGTATGAATTGAATACGTTTTTCTCAGTCATCGATATGTCAAATTGACAGTGTTCCGGTGATCTACGATAGACAGATCTGGCAAGCAGCACCATGTGTAATTTTACACGAACCATGTGGATCCACTTTTGACCCACGCATGAGTTGAATTCGTACGAAATCGCGGCCCCACTGAGCGCGCCCTTATACTCTGAACCGACTCAAAATACTCGGTGCTGTAACAAAAAGTATTTCACTTTCAACAAAAAGAAAATAACACCGATATTATTCAATGCGAATGTTTTGCCGCTCACTCCCGCATTTTATTTTTGTTATTTTGTAATTTCATAGACGTCTGTATGCGGTAACTAAAATAAAAAAAGAACTGCGCGACATCCGAACGACAGAGGTACCAATTCTACTTCCGATTTCGATCCACTATCTCGTACTTATTGGATTGCAAAATCAATATTGTTTATCTACAATCGAAAGCATTTAATTGGTTATCTTTCCTAATACTCCTCTGAGCACTGTTGTAACACTTTGTTGCTGATTTTTTTAAGACGAGCCATCCGACTTTTTGACTACTAGAGTAATATAGACTCAAGTTCATCGGAAATTTCTCTCTTTATTCAATTAATAGTGTGAGAAATGGGCGTATTATTGCTGATACTATTATCTTTTGCAGCACAATGGTTGCAGTAAGACGCTATGGTGACACCGACTTTTTGTTTTTGGATCTATTGTAACTCCAAGGCAGCTCGAATAGGCTCATTATGATGTCAAAACAAGTAACCGACGTCACTTAACCCATTTTCGTGTAAACGTAATTACGTGTTTATTAATAGTTAATTAGTTAAGTACCATTAAAGAATTATGAACTGATTTATTTTACTGGCAATAGTGAGAATGTAGGCCTTAGTCCACCAAGCTGGGCCCAACCCGCACTAGGCCAGCGCGATGGACTAAGGCGTACATCCTTCTCATTGTAAGAGGAGACCCAACCCTGCAGTGGGTCTTTAATGATATACAGACAGTGGGAATGATACTGTCATTCCATGTTTTTGAGCCAATGAGCGCGCCAAAACTTGACAAAGACTACGTTAAAGAAGACAGGCTGAAGACCATAGGTTTTTATTTCTCTAGTAAGGAAACTTGCGCAAGCGTATGATTAGAGTAATTCAATTAGAAAACGAATCCCACTCACCAGGAAATATTACAGATATGACAAATATGACAGATTAATGTGGCCATATGAAAGATGAATGCGGTTTCGCCCTTAAAGGTTTTAATTCTTCTGGTATGGCCTTAAGTAATGAATGGAATTTGCGCAAGCAAGTGATTAGGGTAATTAGAACACGTATGACAGATCTCACTCACCAGGATATATGGAGACATCGTGAGATTCGCGAGGCGAGGTGTGACCGAGCGCGTTTACAGTCGGATGGTGTGTGATAAAGAAATTTAAACAAAACTTCCTTTTATATTGCAACGTGGTAGCGTTTCGCGACACTGCCTCTCCGCTGCTTCGATCTAAACTACGATCAAGCACCTTCGTTTCATTATCGACCTTATACCTGCGACCGAGGATATAATTTTCCTACAAAACTTTTGCCTATCAACTGGAAACGCGTCAACGGAAACTGAACCTGAAACCTCTTGTAAAAGGTCGATAATTGAAGACATTAGCCGATTGAAACGCCAAAGAATTAGATGATAAAGTGATTATGGAACTAATGATTTGGAGGTAAAGTGAAGTTTCCAATGTCGATGCTTGAATCGAGATGGGCGGACGGATGATAAGCTAATTGAAATATTAATATATATATGTTTTACTTTCTTCGTTCTGGAAACAACACTTAGAGTATCGATAAAATTAACTTTTTGGAACATTCAGCTGATGTAGATCGCATAATAAAGTGACTGTAGAGAAGAGACCTATACTTTACCTTGAAGGGGAAACAATTAAGAGAAAATTATCAAATTCCTTTAAAGACACAACTCCGAATAGTACCTCTAAGTTTCCAAAGTGGCGCAGTGGTTAAGAGACCGGTGCGCTGCGCGGAAGGTCTTGGGGTCGATTCCCAGCAGAGTAGAGATTTCAATGATGAATTTGAATTTCTGTTTCTGGTCTGGGTGTGTTGTGATCTTGCCTTGTGTGTGTCCATGGCACCCACACATGGCACGACACAGGGAATCCTTGTGTGGTGCTATGATGAGTGTGAAGCATTCATATTTAGCAGAACTTGGTGCAGAGAAGTAAAAAAAGTATCCTATATAATAATCCAGGTTATAATCTATCGGTGTACCAAATTTCATCCAAATCCATTCAGTCAATCAGTTTTTGCGTAGTAGTAGTGCGAGTAATAGGATTTATTTTATTCTATTTGTAGCACTTAACCAGTTATTCCCTTTCAAAACTTTTGAGTAATTGTCAATATTTGAATGTATGAATTGCATGGAAAACCTGGATCTCGCAAAATTTTCAACATGAAAGAACAGTTGAATGAATGAATGTAAAAAGGGATAGGTCAAAGAATATATCGGATTGATGGGGCAGCCAGTGACCAACGGGCGTCGGACGTTTTTAATTCATCAATCTCTACTGACTTTAAACCTTGTCTTAAACTCTCGTCAGACAGGGTTTAGCGATTCGTTGAGAGTCAGCAGCTTAACGTGCCCTCCGAAGCAAAGAAGCATCAGTAATTATCCACTACCGATGACCCATATCTACGGTTTTTCAAACCAGGTGGCCTATCTCATAGTTTACCCGCTGAAAACGCGGCTCGTTTTCAGCATTCTATGTGTCTTGAATTTTCGACCCCTTGCTATTTCTAGCAGCGGGGCTATACCAACTTCGAAGTACTTTTACGTGTAATGTGACTCCATCTGAAGTTATTCGTTTCACACTATACGAATACACTCGCTCACTTTTACTATCTAAACTACTGTATAGTGGATGAGTTCACACTCCACGTAATTCTCCTTGTTACTTATTTTCTTGTAACTTAGTTAGGTGTTTTGCTCCGATGCGTCCATATAAATATCTGATTGCTGTAATAAATCAACAAACTATACATATCTGTATTTACTTAAAATTATAGGGATTAAACAATTGACGACATTAGAAAGCTAAGGCGTAAAGTATATAGTAACAAGCTTAGTTGTATTGTAATTTGATGAATGATGGGGAACAAGCAAATCATTACTCCATCCAGCAAGACAGCGTCCCACGCTACGTTTTCCGAAGAATCAGTGGTTCAGAATCGATGCTTCGTAACTAATATAATTCCTGAAAGTTTCTAATTCCAACCGCTAATTAGGCCGATGTTTTTTGTCCCACGGTGACACGAAAGCTGATACGCAGGTCAGTGATCCGTGACTTGACCGTTCAGCTCGAAACAGAGAGTTTCCTGAAGTAAGGTCAAGCTTAAGTTTCACCCACACAATTTTTTCATTGTAGAGTCATTAACACTGCTTGTCCAGCAAATAAGTGTTGATAGCTCAGTGGCTAAGAAATGGCCCACGAATCTAGACACTTCGAAACCCAGTACCGTGCCAATAACTTTTCTAAGGTATGTGCGTTTTATGAAAATTAAATTTTATTCGTTGTATCGGTGAAGGAAAATATTGAACGGAATCTTGCATACAAGTTTTTTTTCGTTCTGAGAGAAGTTTCGACCGGTTTTGCCTATACCTTTAAGTAATAAAGAACGACGTGAAAAAATATTATTTACATAGTTGCGTAAAATTTATGCATTGCAATAAATATGTATGTGTAATGCATATCACTTGCAAGCAGAGTATTATTATAGTACAGTGAAAAAGAGTAAAACACATTCATAATATCCTATCGCAAGAGAACATTAGTCACCTGTCGCAATGTTCTTAGAAGAATTTCTAGTAAATTCTAAGTATAATAAAATCGTAACACATTGCTGTACCTATGTATACAGATATAAACTTTATTATAAATTTACTAGCTGACCCAGCAGGCTTCGCTCTGCCAATGAAGGGTTGATCGTAAAAGGGTGAAAATTGAGGATTGTATGTATTTTTGTATGTTGTATCATAAAAAAATAGAAATTAAAATTTTTGTCTAAAAAATAAAAAATAAAATTTAGGGGTGGACTACCCCTAACATTTAGGGGGATGAAAAATAGATGTTGGCCGATTCTCTTAGGTACCGGATAAGCACAAAAAATTTCATCAAAATCGGTCAAGCCGTTTCGGAGGAGTATGGCAACGAAAACTGTGACACGACAATTTTATATATTAGATTTGTGAGCGGATGGCAATGGGGCGATATTGACACACACGATAGCTGTCACGTGTGTTCTTTTATTGGACGTAGTCTAGAGCTTACAAAAAACTCTCATAATGTTTAATGTGATATAGCGGTGATAGCCCAGTGGCTTAGCATTCGACCTCGAATCGAGGGGTCCGGGTTCGAATCCCAGTGGCACGCACAAATGACTTTGTAAAAAAAGTTATGTGCGCTTTATAAAATTAAATATCACCTGCTGTTACCTGCATGCCTGAGAGTTCACAAGAAAAAAATGTTCTCAAAGGTATGTGAAGTCCACCAACCCGCAGTAGGCCAGCGTGGTAGACTAAGGCCTACATCCCTCTCATTACAAGAAGGAGACCCGACCCTGTAGTGGGTCATTAATGGGTTACTGGCAATGTTTAATGTTCACAAAGGCATGTGGAGTCCACCAACCCCATTAGGATAGCGTGTTGGACTAAGGCCTTCATCCTTCTAACGGTGAGAGTGATCCGATCACTTTTAGTGGGTCATTAAAGTAAAAAAAAATAAAAGTATTTAAACATATAAAAAATTAACACTATCATAAAATATAAAAAAATATAAAAAGTTAACACACTAGTAGGTCTATGACTATAAACTTATAAAGCGTTTAATTATGTACCTACCTAAATTGAAAAAGTTCCGACTTTGTTATCTGCTACATACAAGTATTACCTAATCTACTTCAGTTTGAAACAAAACACTGTCAAGCAAAATTCTGCATGCAATGACCGGAATAATTGGTTCTGCATGTTCAACAGCAATAAAGTATTTTGTACTTCAATTTGAATGAGTTTTTTCTTTATTTTGGAAACGAACTTCAAACCACCTTAGATATCGATTCTTTTTACCGACTTGAAAGCAAGAGGTTATCAATTCGACACGTATGTATGTAATATTCTCAGATCTGCACAATTTTTACATACATATGTTGGTCTATTACGGCTTCCAAACAAGAATACCAATTTTCATGGGTGTGTGTATGTATGTTTGTATGTAGGTATGTACATATATATGGTTGTCGACGGATATCTCCGTAACATATTGACGGATCGTGTTCGTTAATTAGTTTGTTTGCATTTTGTTTAACTTAGGGAATGGTAAAAGTTTCATCAAAATCGGTCCAGTAATTTACGTGATATGGACATAAAACTAAAAATTACGAAAAAAAATTAAAAAAAATAAACCGACATCAAAAAAGTATGAAAATACATAGGTACATACTTTAGGCTTACTATTTTTTGAAGTCTAGTATATAGTTACCTATATGAACGTTCTATTAAACCCCATCAATATTATCAGCGACCTACATGGTATACGGTACATTGTACGATCGTGAAAGTGTTGTTATGTGATATAATGAAATTAATGTAACGCAGCTGTGCGTTTTGTTTTCGTTTTGCCGTGTCCGGCTAGGCACTTCCTCGTAAATTAAATGCCGTCAGGCGAACAAATGCAAATATTCAGTCCATTTCTTACGCAAAGGGGGTAAAGCTATAGAAACCCGCGGGATAGGTACCTATCTTCGAATGCGGTAGTAGTGTGTGCTTCCTGTACCCTAAGACTGCTTTTCCACCAGAGATGTGCGAAGATGCGTAGCGAGGGATGCGTTTTTAAAGAACGAATAGAATTGCTTCATTTACCTTGCCTCGCTGAGCACAGCTCTGGTAGAAACGGCTTAGCGGAGCGACTTCACGACTTCACTATGCCTTTAGCCAGGAATAAATACTTGTAATGAAACACATACCCAATCCCGTTAATATCAGAAGATCACTAATCTGAACCGCTTAATCCTAATAGATAAGTCTCTTAACTTATTCAAACTACAGTTAGATCCTAGCCCAAGGATATAAAGATATTAGTCAAAGTGGGTGGCATTGATCCCTCAGGACCCCCGCGCGCGTCCAAATGATCCCAAATGATCCCAAATGGCAGTTTGTACAGAGTTATGACATCCCATTGCCTCTAACGACTCCAATTAATTAGCCCACGCCGGCTAACGGTCGGAGCAGTAGCCACATAAAACTTAGAGAATACAGTATCTACATACGTTTTCTTATAAAAACAAATATTATCTTTTCTTGCGACCAAATTGATCCATTTCTAGCGCTATGTGAAACGGCTTCATTAATTTTTATGATTTTTTTAAGTGCGACAAAAGGGCCCCGAGTATGAAAGCCATCCCAAAAGTATTCGTATATTTAACATTTGTGCCATTAGTATAGGAAGATGTCAGACAGACTGACATATGACGTTCTAATGACTAACGTTTACTGTACGAATACGTTTACGATATTATTCATGCTCACTGTACTGCTTGGATTCCTTATCCAAAAAATCTTTTGTTGACGAAAACTTTATTCGTGTCTAATTTTTTATATCTTGAACCCAAATTCGCTTCTCAAAATCCTCCTTCTCCCACCCTCTATGTTTTAATCCTGATTTTAGTATTCTTCTATGAATATTTTATGTACCTATAGCCCAGTGACTTAGAATTCGACCTCCAATCGAGAGGTTCGGATTCGAAAACCAGTGGCACGCACCAATGACTTTGTAAAAAAAGTTATGTGCGCTTTATAAAATTAAATATCACTTGCTGTTACGGTGAAGAAAAACATCGTGAGGAAACCTGCATGCCTGAGAGTTCACAAAAAATGTTCTCAAATGTATGTGAAGTCCACCAAACCGCAATAGGCCAGAGTGGTGGACTAAGGCCTATATCCCTCTCGTTGTGAGAGGAGACCCGACCCTGTAGTGGGTCATTAATGGGTTACTGACATATGAATAAGTCTCGTCTTGTTGTAACGTTACTCGTAGAATATACAGTAGACATAATCTATTAAATGCAAAACCTCGCAGTAAAAGTTGATTGCTCGTTGTATGGTGCTGTACTTGTGTACTCTGTGTGTTCTGTGGTAGTCATTTGTTGTACTCATAATGGAATTTGTTTAACTTTAAAATGTATTGAGAAGATATTGATCAATTTAGAAAGATTCCTTTAATGATCCTTTAAATTGGAGACATATTTTTGAAAGAACTTTTATAAGGAAAGTAAATGTTAGGTTACTTTTCGGTTGGAATTGTCTCAAAACTTCAATCTCTTTGACTGATCCGTCTAATATTAACTAATAAATTTTTTATTATACTTATACACAACACATAATATCTTATTTATATATTAATACGTGAAACGAAATATTTAGGTACAATTTACTCACTAAGCAAACGGAACAGCTTGAAATTTGGCACATTTAAAGTTTATATGGAGAAGAATGCACGAATTCTAATATTTTAAATTAAAATGCATTAGAAATACACTCTACCATAAGTTTTAGTAAATTGACTTGCACACATAGACAAACATGGCGTGTACGTACATTCGGTTACGCGTCAAATTCAAAATTCAACAATTTATAGTCGAATTTCGATTACTTGGCCATCTCTAGTTTTCATAAATCAATCTAAAGACTCGATAATGCCATCTAGGGAAATATAAGCAAACTGCAATGAAAAATTTGCAAATTTCCATGCGCTATTCGTCGCATCGTATCGTCTACATTCACTTTCATACTAACAGACGCTTACAGTTGGAACTAGATGGCGTCGATGGTAGTTTTTATACTGATATTTATTTTACTTATTCCATGACATTTAATTTACTTGTTCAATTTACATACTTCAGCTTAGAGATGCTACGAATAGATTTGGGACTTTTCTCACCGTATGAACTTCTTTGAAGTTATAAGACACATATATACATATATTAAAACTAAAATTAGCCAAATCGGGCCAGCCGTTCTCGAGTTTTAGCGAGACTAACGAACAGCGATTTAATTTTATCGTAAAGATGAGGCCCTTTAAAGTAACTTTTAAAGTGGTCAGCACAAGAAAACACGTTTCGATTCTAAACAAATTCGCTAAGAAAGTATCCGTAGTTGCTGACAGGTTATTGTAATCTCTATCAATAAACTATTATTAGTAATACTACAGCAGTTCGTTGCCAACTCACTTTTTCTTTGCTTCAAAGGTACAAAGGTGCCTGGGAACCAATCTATCGGATGTGGGCTATACATACTGGTTAGTACGTTATTGAGCTCCACCGTCCTAAGACATTCGCTTAACGCGATACTTACGATTTGGTTTTCTAACATTTTGAAATAGACAACGACCTTGGCACTAGAAACGAATCTGCAGTTAATTGATTCTCTATTTTAAAAAGAAAAAACTATTCAAATATCGTAGTAAAAAAACAAGAATTTGACATTCAACGCGTTGATGTCTTTTGTAGGGCACGTGCAATAGTTGTTATAAACAACTCTGAGATTTCTTAGCATTGAAATAATTAAATTCCCATTACAATTCAAGAAATATCCACTAATTTCTATTTTATTTAAAACATATTTACAACAAAAGCAAACTATTTAAAATTTTATTTTTCGGAATGATACTCAAAATAATGGCAGCATTGCCCCTTTAAACGCAGGAGGCTATTTTCTGAGCCAAAATCCAATTTATTCTAAATTTAGTCTTCTAAAATTGCCTATTCATCAGTTAAATCGAGAAATAACATAACAAGCGCCCGTGACGGAGTAATCGACTCCTAATGGTTAAGTACGGCTCGCAAATACGGCACAATAGGTATTGTTTCCGTAACAACCTAATAAGGTTGTCGTGAGAATAATCACGGGAAAGTCAAAAGCGAACGGTACGACCATTGTAACCAGTAACCACGATTAATTTAGGATTTTCCGACAAAAACGTAATATGTGTATGAATTGGATGTGGGAGACATAGAAAACTGTAGAAATAGGACTGTAGGACAACTTATGAAGGATAAGTTTTTTTAAAATCTCGTTTTAAATACTTTGCATAAAAATATTTTGTCTTCGTATGCCAGCAGTTTCGCAATTATTTAAGTTTCAGTTTTTATTTTGTGACAATATATTTCTGTTTTAACTAATTTTTTTCTAAAAGGCTGGAAGTAACTAAAGTTTACACTTTACGTAACTTTCAACATTTTATACAAAATTTTTAGAAGTAGCTTTGTTATACAAAACACTACTTCTAATATTCCGTGTTTTGAGGCGTGTAAAAAATCCAACGATAATGTAGCGTCTATTTTTATTAGGTTACTTTTTAGCAGATGAACCTTTATTTATTATTTTTTACAAAACCATAAAATAAAAACCGCATAACCTAATAACATAGGTTATATTCACATAGCCGTTGCGTTTGAAGAGGTAATGCCGCCAGAGTTTTGGGAACAAAGTCTCATATTAGAATAGTTGATTTTATTATGATTTTTTAAATATTTTGTATATATTTTGATGAACCTTAGTATTTTTAAAATAACGGTTGATTTTCAACTTACATGCGACCTTTTTTTTATTTTTATTATTTTCCTAAATTTTAAGACAGATCCCATGCGCACCATTTCCCATGGAGTCACTGGTATTCGTGGAGGGAGCCTGGGGAAACGTTAGAGGGTCCGATTTACCGTAACACAAAAAATAAGATAAGCCGGCTTTCTAATAAACCCTGTGGGCACCGAGCCTGCTTCCTTGTATATAATAAATCTTAAAGACTTCTCCTCTTAAACGCAGTGGTGCTCAAAGTATACGCAATGCGACCACTTACACTCCAAATTTTTACACTTGTCCTATTTGGACAATCTTGGCACTAATTTCATTGGCAAAATGTTTGAAATTACTTTAAAAAAATACTAGAAGTTTGTTTCAGCATTAAATGACAATTTGTTTTCATTTCTTGCCAAATTAAATTTGTAGAAAATTCGTCATTAGGTTTGAGTAAAGTTCCAAAAAATATTATTTAATTTTAATAAATTTATTTTATTTTATTCGTCATATATTTTGTCTTGTCAAGAAGAAGAAAAACCATAAACTATCGCAGCAATAAAATAATATTCAAATGAAAACAAAGAAACATAAAATAATTAAAAGACAAAGTAGCATATAAAAATGTCGTAATTAAATTTCTGTATAATCTGCCAAACTGACAAACACGACATTTATGATTACCGGTGTGAGCATGATGATTTAAGGAGTAGTAGATTCGGGAACTCAGATGTCTAGTAGACCCCAGAAGTTTGACTATCGCTGGCTGACATTTTAATGTGGCCTAATAATCAGAAAGAGTAAAAAAACAGAGAGTGCAGCGGTGGGCTTCAGGCTCTGGCTTTTTAGATTGATGCTCTTCATCGGCAGTCATGGTCCCTGAGCCAAGCACAAATTTCGTCAATCATTCCCTCCCGGCTGGTAACATGTCGAGTGTTTAAGAAAATACAACTAAGAAACCTAGTTATCGTCAGCTGTGGCTCCATGGATGGGTTAAGCAGCAGAAGCAGCATTTTTAGGAAAGTTTAATAGGAAATGACCATAATTTTTTTTCTACATACTTCGGAGGCTACGCTGCCGCTGGTCAACCCACCCACCGCAGCTGACGATCACCAGGCTTATTAATTCAACTCTCTTAAGCAAAAAATTGGCCGCGAGCAAATCAGTCACGGAAACCTATTACTGGCTCCCGTACCACGAGTGTGGGTACTCAGTGCGCTCTTATCGAGGCGGTTTTTTACCTTTTTATCTTAGTTTGAATATTGCCCTCGTAATATAATAGAGGGACCGTTAAGAGTTCGGGAATGCGCGACCAGTGAATGAACCTGGTATCGATGATAGTTGTTTGTTTTTTTTTTACGTGAGACGCGGTGGCTATGGTCTTCACGTGACCCACGTTTTATTTAGAAGGCTAAATGGCCAATTTAAAAAGAATTTGATAGTATTCAATTTTATTTATTTGTTAATAAGTTGCACCAACAAAGTGTTCACCAATACAATGTAATACATTAAATTAATTTAAGAGTTAATCTAAATGCCGCCTTATTATTATAGGCGCAACATAATAATAACTACAAGCATAGGTGAACAACCCAGTAACCCATTAATGACCCACTACAGGGTCGGGTCTCCTTCTCGCAATGAGAGGGATGTAGGCCTTAGTCCACCACGCTGGCCTACTGCGGATTGGTGGACGACACGTACAAATAACTAAAATTTAAAAATATGTAGGTACAATTATTTAAAAATGCCTAGCCGTGAAGCCTATATGTACATTGTACATACACAGTAAAATTGTCGAACGTAAAAAAATTGATTTGGTTTTGTATATAAATATACAATTCGAATAATGTAATAATTATTCCTCAAAATTCATTTATCACATCCTCAAAAATACCAATAAAAAAACTTTTTACAATTGCTTTCAAATCTAAATTATTTTAGCGTTAGTGAACTACTGAACTAGTGTTATCGTTTTCCTATCTTAGATAGGTTGTCAAATCAATTAAAATTTACAAATTGCGACCGAAATTTATGGTCGCAAAACCAAGCATTCGTAATAGATTAATTTATACGCAAAAACATAACATTCATACATTCTTGTTATTCGTAGATGTAAAACCAAACCCATAACATAAAGACCTTGAACGAAGTCTCTAAAAAGATCGCGTAAAACTGGATTCAATAGGGCCCTGATATAAAAATTCTTTTAAGAATAATTTTACCAATATAATCTTTCACCTTGAACTCATTTACGTTACGATTGTGAGAACGTAGTAAGTAAATATTTAATAACTAGCTGACCCCGCAAACGTTGTTTTGCGATATAGTTATCGAGCGTTAAAAATCGGCTATTAAAAATAGGGGTTTTAATGTAAGGGTGAAAATTTAGGGTTGTATGTATTTTTTGATGCCACATTATTGAAAAATAAAAATGAAAAAATATGTTAAAAAAAAATAACAATGATAGGTGTGGACAACTTAGGGGTATGAAAAATAGACGTTAGCCGATTGTCAGACCTACTGAATATGCATATAAAATTTCATTAAAATCGCTAAAGCCGTTTTGGAGGAGTATGGTAACTAAAACTGTAACATGAGAATTTTATATATAAGATAATAAAAACATGAAAATAAAAACAAATAGCAATAAAATACTTCATTTACTTTCTATGTTTACAAAAACTTGGTACAGACCCGTTATCGTGTCGATGTGCTTGTACAAAATTGTACAAGGCAAGAATATGTATAAACCTTAGAATATACATGAGCAAGCTATGGAGCGATCGTACGATATTCTTTACTTATTTTTTTTATTCATTCACTCTTTAAATTAAACACCTTTTGGCATTAAACCAAGATTAAACCGCAAAGAACAATATATTATGTAAAAAGATATCGCCCAGTAACCGTTTCGTAGTTCTAGTTGTAGAGTAGTCGTGCGACATGGATCATGGATAATTATGTAAACGATATTTATGGTAGAAGCATGTTAAAGGAATTAACGAACGGCACCTTATAATTTGTAAAAGGTATGTTTATTTTTAATTGCAGTTTATAGGTAACATAATATTATGGTGTTTATGGTATAATGGATCATCGGTTCTCGTCCGCAGAGATACAAACTGTCACCGCAATAAAGATGTAAGCAGTATTTCCTTATGCATTTGAGGTGAGACCTGAGTAGCTATTAGCTGTACCAATCCGAATTGAAAAAGTGCGGTGGAGTAGTATGCTTCAAGTCTTCGTGTTTTGTCTTTTATCCTTACTTAAAAAAGTATGCAATTTCGACAGTTCATAGAGCTGCCAATAATTCATACCTGCTGACGCTCCTTCTTGCTTGTATATTCTCTAAGGTACACGCACTTATCGTGTCGAGAAGTAATAATGAAAATGCAAGTAATGTGAGAACGACCGGGTTTCCGTTTCATTTGATGTTGATACATGGATGTGTATCACTATAAATCAACTCGTGTAATGTATCGCGTTTCCTATCTTCACCGCACAGTTCTACTCGAGATAGTAGTAGAGTACACACGCTTTTATTAGTAGTGTGAGATGGAGTTCAGAGCTCGTCAGCGGTTGCTGCAGGTGACTGAAGCTACGGCCTTCAGCGTCAATTCAAGAGCTTGGACTGGCTGGTGTAGAGGAAGAAAAAGAAGAACTCGGACATTGAAATTAAGAACTGTCATTATGTGGGATGTTTTCAAAACGCCCACAACGCCTCCGTCAACTTTTAACGACTGCTATCGAATCGATAACAACCGGGACCGATGGCTTAACATGCCGTCCGAAGCACGGGAGCGCGCATTTAATTCGCCACAAGCGGTCACCCATCCAGGTACTGACCGCGCCCGACGTTGCTTGACTTTTTCGATCGCTTACGATCTACTCAAGCAGCGGGGCTATACGCGCTTTCGGAAGCGCTTATTATTAACAGTTTGTGCTTTATTATTAAATTTCATAGGTGTATGTATGTAGGTACGTCGTACTCTTTTGTTTGTTTGCATTTTTTTAAACTTAGGAAAATTTCATCAAAATCAGTTCAGTAGTTTTCGTGATAACGACTTAAAATTAGTAAATAAAAATAATTTAAAAAACTAAACCTACTTAAAGCCTAACGCATGTAACAAATTTTATTTCATACTTTCTTGAAGTCAGTTTAATTTTTTTTAATTATTTATATTTTCAAACCCAAAGTGCAGGGTGCAAATGAGTTTGTCTGTGTGCAATGAGTTCATTCAATACACGCACATGACTGATAGTTAGGTGTCAAGGCATTGCGTGCGCGTGTGCTTCCTGTACTTACGCGAACAGTGAAACTTATGAAAATGCGAGCGATCAGGGAAACGTAGCCGAGAAAGTGATTTATTAATTCAACCAAAATTCGCCAGGCTTCGAATGAATAGAAAAGTTTGTGTATGGACGCGGTCAAATCGAATCCAATCGGTAAATCGGCTTTTATCGATTCGGTGTGTGGCAGTAATCCTGACATTGGTAGGAGTTTAACATTATTGTTTTTATGTTAAATCGGTTTGGTATATTTTTTATCAATTTCGCACAATGTAAGGTTATGATCGTAGTGACTGTCATAATAACGAAACTCAATAAAAATAGCCTGTTACTATTCGTAGTATTTGTTTGACAAATATGTACCTAATTAAAACAAAAATAATTATACCTAAATTTTATCCTCACTGAGAACCTATACCTTTCTTAGTCGTTAGTAGAAGAGTGGATTCGATGTCGAGTCGAAATTTTACAAAACTATAAATTACTGTCTATTAAATCTATTTATTGCTATCTAAGTATTGATAACGGATCGATTCCGCTTCCTTAACTCTCTAAAGAATCTAAAGCATGAATGCGTTATCTATTTTGTTATGCAGTCCTACTTCCGACCGCGCCCGATGTTGCTTAACTGTGAGTTCTTTAGCTTACCTACTATAGTCTGCGAACTAGCTATACAGTGGGTTTGGTCTCGAATTAGCGATAAATTTAAGAGACTCGTAGACCAAATTTTATCGACAAAACACCCCTCATGTGGGGGTCTCCCTCCTCATTTTGGAATGGCAGCCATTTGAGTTTTGTATTATTATGTAATAGTATGTATGCTTTACTCGTAATTCTGAACCGTTAGACCGATTTGGTTTCGAAATGTTCTTGTTAGTCCATAGAAATAAAAGTGTTCGCTTTCCTTTAAAGTAGTATGAAACTTATTTATTTGGACGAGCAAATTGTGCCGGTACACCTCTTACAAAATAAAACACCGAATTCTTCCTATGATTATGGTAATATTAAAAGTATGACGGATCCGAAATTCCAATACGTTGGTGAATTTACATCAAAAATACATAAGTACAAGAATTTGTACGTAACCTATTTTGTATCCTATAGTCCGTATCCCACGGTTTATAGGGACTAAAAACAGCCAAGCGTTGTAGACGGGTTCGCTAGCTCCATATAAATACCAATCAAATCTACTTCCTCAACCCAAGACAATGGTTCTGCCCTATTTACATTACCCGTTGAGGGCTTTAAGATTTGATGGGTGCATTAAGAATCCCTTTTTAATGGGTTCGTACGCACCACCGGAGCGAAGCACTTGACGGGCCAAGATAACAATTTAATAGTTGCACGGGTAATAAAAAGACTCCGAAATTGGTCACAATTACCCTGCTTATATCCTCGTGACGTTTTAATAGCGGGTTTCTATTTTGTGTGAGAAATAAGAGGGACCGCTCGATGGCGCGATGAGTGGTGTAACTGAAATTGTTTTAGTTGTAGTTTGGAATTGGTGGGTGATTGGTGAGATGAAATCAACGTACCTATTGGTAGGGTAGAAAACATCATACCTTTAGTTTAATAGGAACAGTAAGGTTCGCAACAATGACAACCGATGGGGAAAAAAGGTTCTCGACGCGACCACGTCTAGGCAAAAGGAGCATAGGCGGCCCTCCGATCAGGTTGACTGACCTGAAGAAGACAGCGGAACACCGTTGGATTCGGGATTCAGGACCGGGTGAAATGGCGTCGATTGGGGAGGCTTATGTCAATACAAAGGGCTGAAAGGAAGTGATACTACTAGAGAGAGAAATAAAGAGGGCTCAACATTTTTTTTATATCGTGACACTCCATTTTGACTTATACTATAAATCTTTAGTTTGTTCCTTATTACTGTAAAAAAAGCTACGGTTGGTGTATTTTTTTGTTTACTTATCCTAGTGTATTTTTAATTGTTTGACTGGTTCTTTTTTTAAAAACAAAAGGTTCATTTAGCAGAGATGATCTTCCCTGATCGGCTAGTGATTTAATAAATTGACTTCAACATCTAAAAGACTCATAAAAATATGGAAAAAAATATTTTCTCACGAATTAATTTATCAATCACTCTTCAAGTGAACAGTTAGGGAAAAGGAAATTATTATTATTCATATTGTTAATACGTGGCTCGTTAGAGCTAGAAAGCAGGAAGCTTACGCAATTACGCAACTACAAAGTAAACTTATATGCCAATAGTGCGATATATTGAGCCACGCGGTTCTATTATGCTCTATTGATTAGAAATATTACAAAGTTGGTCAGCATGGCTGCAACCTTTCATGGCCCACTGTTGGACACGGGTCAATAGAGGAAGGCCTGAAGCATACTCCACCACGCTGCTCCAATGCGGATTGGTGGAGAAACGGGCTAGTGGCCAACCCGTGTCGGATGTTTTGAAACCGCCCATAGGACTGACAAGGTTTCACGACTGCTATCGTGTCGATAGCAAGCGGGACCGATGGCTTAACATACCGTCCGAAGCACGGGAGCGCGCATTTAATTCGCCACTAGCGGTCACCCATCCAGGTACTGACCGCGCCCGTCGTTGCTTAACTTTTTCGAACGTTTGCGATCTACTCAGCGAGCTTTACTCAAGCATTGATGGAAGATGTAGGCCCTAGTCCACCACGCTGGCCTAGTGCGAGTTGGTGGACTCCACATGCCTTTGAGATTCTTTTTGTGAACTATCAGGCATGCGAGTTTTTCACAATGTTTTCCTTCACCGTTACAGCAAGTGATATTTAAGTTTATAAACCGCACATAACTTTTTTTAAAAGTTATTGGTGCGTGCCTCTGCGCTATCTATTTATCTATGGCTATATAAAGTTTGTGAGGACGGATGGATGCACGTTTCATGCAAAAAAAAGTATATTTTTTGAAAGTTGACGTTTTTTTTGTGTAGAAGTATTACAGTATAACAGTATCGTGTAGAAGTATTGTGTACAAGTAGTAAGTTATTACAGTAGGTACTCGTACTAAGTTTCTTTCGCCTGCACACACACACAGTGCAATTGCATAGATAGAAGCGATAAGTGCAGCTGCAATTGTGCATGACCATGCCCCATAGCGGTCATGCGTAGTTTACGCGCGGGAAAAGCGCGGCTGCGCAAACGGGCGGTTGTTACGCTCTATAGGTTTTATTATCTCTTTTGAGCTCTTTTGGAACGAAAGTTCCTTACGGCAGGTTTGGAGGAGATAGGAATTTTGCTGCGCGATCGAACTGAAAAAAAATGTGAGACTAAAACCGTAAGAAAAATATACAACGGAAGTGACGACATACATTTGAACTTCTTGTCTAAGCGCGTTGTAACAGACATTAACAATTTTTTTTATTAACCAACTTCAAAAACGGAGGTTATCAATTTAATATGTATGTATGTCATATTAACGCAACTGCACAATATTTATATATGTTGGTCTATTATACGACTTCCAAATAAGTATACCAAATTTCATGGGTGTATGTAGGTATGTAAATATGTTTTTATTTGTATGTATGTTATGTATTGTATATCAGCCAATTAGTACAAAGTCTAGCTCATTGTTTTATCGACGGAGAGTTGTCGTGATGGATTTATTTGTCTCACATAAAAATGTTTAAAATATTTTTGTATTTTCCTTTCAAAACTGTAATTTACATGGACAGAAATCGACCATTAGCCAGTATTTCACGTGAAAAATAAAATAAATAACACTTCACAATCATAGCCCCACACTATGAGTAGGACTGCCTGTGTCGTGGGTGCCGTGGACACACACAAGACAAGAACACAACACACCCAGACCAGGAACAGAAATTCAAATTCATCATTCAAATCTCCGCTCTGCTGGGAATCGAACCCAGGACCCTCCGCGCAGCGCACCGGTGTCTTAACCACTGCGCCACTGAGGTCGTCAAGTATTCGTGAAGTTCAAAGTATTTTTCGGTAATCGTTTTCAAAACGCTCGTGTGCACAGTGCAAACAGAGGATTGTCCACTCTAACACTTGGCCACAAGCGATACAATTGACGTAATGATGACACCGTTTCATAAAAGTAATATCGCGTGCGTTATGTAACTGACTATGACGAGCAAAAAACGTTTTGACCGTCAACTTTCATGACATTGGCTTGCAGAGGCCTTGTACTAATTGGCTGACATAGCCGACCAACCAACACGACAAAATTTAAACACATGGCTCTATAGAGATAGATCCATAGTTACTTTGGAGAATATTATGTAGATAAAATTATGTAATTTAATAAAACATACAAAAAGTTTACACGGGGTAAAAATGCCTGAAGTTCGAATGAGTTTTTATTGTATATGAGTACCAAACGGTTCAGTTCAGTTCACGACAGGTTAAGAAGCTAATAGGTAGTGGGTGATCTATTATAGATTAGATATTATATAAGTATAGATACATTTTAATTATAATTTACGGTATAATTGTAATTACCTAAGTATTATATCAGGATATTACACTGAAAAGTTTTTAGATCCGACCGGAACCGTTACGATGTGTATTGAGTATGCCATTGCCTATCATGCGAATCTAAAAATGCTAAGCTTTTTACAGTAAACGTAAGTATTGAAATACCTACACACGTATTAAAACGTAAGACTCGTGTTTTGCTGTACATATTTTTTATGTTACTTGAAAATATCTACATAATACTTATATTGATTGATGCTGCACGTGAAGCGATAACTTAGATCACAATAATATTGAGCGCAAATTGCAGCGGTGATAGCTCAGTGGCTTAGAATTCGACCTCGAATCGAGGGGTCCGGGTTCGAATCCCAGTGGCACGCACCAAGGACTTTGTAATAAAAGTTATGTGCGATTTATAAAATTTTTAAATATCACCTGCAGTTACGGTGAAGGAAAACATCGTGAGGAAACCTGCATGCCTGAGAGTTCATATAAAAAAATGTTCTCAAAGGCATGTGAAGTCCACCAACCTGCAGTAGGCCAGCGTGGTGGACTAAGGCCTACATCCCTCTCATTGTGAGAGGAGACCTGACCCTGTAGTGGGTCATTAATGGGTACTGACAAATATTGAGCGCATTTGTTTCAATGGGAAAAGCTTTCGATTAAATTTGGCATACTTAGCGTTTAGACACAGAAAATGTGCTGGAGCTATGTAGGTACTGTATATTTTTAACATATAAAAATCTGGCATAAAATGTTGAATAAGGCCCAATTTTTTCTTATTTTAACAGCGCCGAGCGCCAAGAAATTTTTTCGTCTAATTTTTACCTTAGTTTTTTTAACCATAAACTAACCCATATTAGTGCAAACATGTAAACGTCTTCCTTTTCTTTTCTTTTCAGATTTACATTACATACATCTGAGGGGCGTTAAAGACGAACTTTATGACAAATGGTGGATTAATCAATAACCGAAAACAATAGCACCTATGTCTAACAAGGCAATAGAGGCAAGTGAAAAAATACCAGACGAATAGTGAAAAAAGAAGAAAAAAAAAGACAAACCAAGAGACCTAAGAGAAGAAGAACTAAAAAACAAGTAGGTACATTAATTAAAGAAAAAATTAATTCGCCAAAAAGTTAAAAAAAAAGTTGAGACGTAGGTAACTTTTCAATATCAAGTACCTATACATACTAAAATATTGTAATGGATAAATAATGTAATCTTTTTCTGTAACACAAAAGCAGATTTTGAGCCAAAGTTGCCATCCCTTAAATCAGCCACTAATGGAGTCAATGAAGGTTTTCACCTCCGATTTCGTTGAACCTCCATCGATTTTCATGAAAATTGGTGACTACAATACACCCTATATATACTTTATACTATATATACTATGGTACACCCTAGACTCCGTTTACTCAATGGGGTAGTCAAAAGGTGCGGTAAAAATGTATAAGCCTGCTGGCGGCAATTGTGTAAATGCAGTAATGGAAGGGACTAAAAAGAAGCATTTTAAGAAGCCCTCTGCATACATTCTCTTGTAATGCGGATACGCTCACTCACGCGACGACGCCACCTGTCGACTAATCGCATCAATCTCACTTAACTAGACGCAGCCAATAAAAACACAATTAATTCCATAACAACTGCTAACGGATGAAACGTTTCGTGTAATAAAGTGTAATATAATTTATCATCTGGCTGATTTAAATGTGACTGATACGAATCTTGTGCTGTATATTAACTTTCGTTTCAAAACATCTAGGTACATTAGAATAAATTGGCTACTGGTTTAAATATTCATTTTTCTTACTTTTCATTCAAAAGATCGTAATCTGAAAACTGGCTGTAGGTATTCAAAACAATCTTACCTATTTAAAGCATACTTCTGTGTTCTATCATGGGCCACGATGAAAGAGATACTGAGATAATTATGATCATTCGATTCATTCAATTCCAATTTTTATTTGACATTTATTTTGTAAAACGCACATAAAAGTTTGAAAATTCGTCGATGCTGCATGCAGCAAGCAAAGTCAATGACGACCTGAGTGGCGCAGTGGTTACGACACCGATGCCCTGCGCGGTGGGTCCTGGATTCAATTCGCAGCAGAGCAGAAATTTGAATAATGAGTTTTAATTTCAGTTTCTGGTCTGGGTGTGTGTGTTGTGTTCTTGTCTTGTGTGTGACCATGGCGCCTACGGCACAGGGAGTCCTAGTTTGGGGCTATGAGTGGGAAGCCTTTTTATTTTTTATTTATTGAAGCATGTTTCTTAAGCCTGATCCCGTGCCTCCTGGTTGTTGGCCACTTTTTCGATTGAATTATGCAAATTCTACCACATATTTAATGGTTGAGAAAGCTGACAAAAATTATTGACAGCGAGTTCGTTACAGAATAGGCACGAAAAACTAAATAACCGACCAGTGTGACAAATAAATGGTAAGTAACACTGGTCTGCATGTCGATTATTGTCATCGCCAATCCATACTCGATAAGGGTGTCCATAAAGCCTGAAGAGTGAATTGAGATACGTTTTATGAAGTATCATTAAGGTATAAAAAATAATTATCTATTGTATTTTTGAAATTTACGAGTATATTAAGGCGACTTCAAAATAGAATGTATTAAAGTATGTTTTCCTCTCGTATTTAAACATGTTTAACCGATTATATGGATACTTTACCGGGGATACTTTATTTTTGGTAAATATCTTAGTCCTCATGAGTAGCAAAGCACGCGCATTATATGATATCTCTTCTCTTCTTGAGGTTGAAAGCGATGCGATGCCATGGGCTGCAGTGACCACTTAACAAATGGTGCCTGCCCATGAAAATAAAACTTTTGTCTAATTATTTAACCATTTTATGGTTGCCTTTTCTAAATTAACATTAATTTGCGTAGCATTAACTGTGCAATATCTAAATCAGTAATGTATCATGCGGGACATGTCTCACTGTATCGGATTGTATGGTAACCCTGTCTAGATTAGCATTTAATTAGTTTAGATGCGCTGTTAAATAATACGACAGATTACTTCGGCACACGCATATCCGTGTCGCTTTATTATTTTTATCGGGTTTCAATGTGAATCCATTACATCAGAAGTGGTCGAATCATTGAAGCTTGCTTGGGATTGGAACATCCAAACCTCTTAATCTATATAGCAAGAATTGTCTTGTCCGTGGCTACCCACGAAGTTGAGTAGTAGTAGAAGAGAAGACCTTCAAAAAGACCTTCTTCAAGATATTTTCAAGTGTAGCGACCCTCTCTGCAGGTTTGTTGACGGTGGAATATTATAGACCGCCCAGGCACTCCTTGCTGAGAAACAGACTTAAATACCGATCTAAATCTTCAAGTGCAGCCAACCCTCTCTATCACAGTATTAAATGATTAATAAATAACGTTTTACACTCATAGCCCCACACTAGGATTCCCTGTGTCGTGGGTGTCATGGACACACACAAGACAAGAACACAACACCAGACCAGAAACAGAAATTCAAGTTCATCATTTAAATCTCTACTCTGCTGGGATTCGAAATTAGTGGAGAGTCCACGCAGCGCACCGGTCAAGGTCAAACAGATATGTCGGAGTAGCTGCATAATGTGAAAGTATACTGACTCCAACCGACGCTGTGAGGAACACTTCAGGTTTTAGACCATAAGAGTTCGGCAACACGCCTGTTGGATCTGTTCGGCAACGGGTGTCGGGTTGGTTCGAAACAATTAAAAATCATACTTTACCTAATTACGAGTACCTATCAAGTCTACAGGTTCGTTTATAGTATCAACGAAGATACTTAATTCAGGTATTTGGGCCATTTTGGGCAGTCAAATTTCAATGAACTAGCGGCTCCTTTGGTGTGACCAATTGCCATCAAATGGTTTAACTCCTTAGATTAAAAAAAGTCCCAAAAAGAGCCACTTCGAACCACGAATCAAAGGCCCGGTGACAATATAATGACATGTTCGATCCTCTATTTAACCCATAAATCTGCGTCCAGCGAGTCGCGGCGCATTGTACTGCACTCTGCTCCTTGATGCGTGAAAATGAATGTTATAAAGAACAAGCGCATCGTAAATAATTATCATACGAGCTGCTGCCCGCGTGCTGCGCTGTTGCTGTTGAAGATTCGCTCGACACCAGCGGACGGCGGCCATGGATTGGTTGAAATTGGTCGGTATCCGGAGTCGACGAATGCGAAAGTGTACCCGTGGGCCCGACGTGGCGGCTGAGACACCGCGGGGTTTTAGCCGGTAGGAGTGCGGCATAACCTCTGTCGGTCCCGACCCGATATAGGGCATCCATGATGGAATTCCCCACGTTAAAAAATTGCTCGGTATCTGGAACGTGAAGTGCAGTGTCTGTGCCGTGATCAGTGATGTGACGTAGATTCGCGTAGGGCCGTTATAGTGATTCATTATGTATCAAGGAAATTTTGTTTATGAAAAGATCCTTGAAAGTGAGTCGGCTCATCAAGCTGTTGGTTGAATAGCACTAACGTCAAAAAATGGCTAGTTCCGTGATTGTTTTTGTGTCTGTAACACCTGATTGAAGGCGGTAGTGGATCCTGACATGGGAGCATTGCTGTACGAATAAGTGTGTAGCGTGTAAAAAAAGCGTGTCTTGTCGAAATTTCGGATTTCCATCCTCATTTTCTCCCCGCCGCATATTTTTGCAGATATTGGGTAGTTTCTCCACTTTTACCCCCAGAGTTTCTTTAGAGCTCAACCGATTTTAATTGAACATAATATTATTTTGTAACGTGCACGTGATGCGCTTTCATTTGAGACCCCACTCGATTATATTTGCAGATATTCGGTTATTCTTCCCCAATTTCACCCCCCACAACTTTTAAACGACCCAACCGATTTCCATCATACATATCTAAAAACAATCGCCCGTAACCTTTCATACAAAAAAACGAAATTGAAATCGCTTGATCCGTTCGCGAACTACGGTGCCACAGACAGACAGACAGACAGACACGTCAAACTTATACATTAATAAAAATGAATTGAAATTTTAATAAAAATGAAATTTAGGACACGAGCGTACTCTATATTTAACTATCTATATTAAACAATAAGCTTAGTTCATTTTATTTAGAGAGGTCATAGGTCACGCTATTTACAAAGGTTATTTTGTAAGATGTTTAAGACATCTTCAATTGTTTGCTTTTATTTTCACGTGGTGAACATGTTTCATTTTGTAAACAAAACACTGTTAATATGTTGCTAATGTGTGCGTAACATTTAACCCATTTGAATGACCCACACATATATTTACAATGCTTTTATAGATTCCGTAACCAGAAGCAAAACTTTTTTTCATGTAATAAAAGTGTAAATCGGAATACTCTTAATAATCTTCTGTTTTCTTTGTTACAGTTCACTCTTCTTGTAGCTGTAGCTTCTGTTCAGATAAAGGCAGATGGACCTAAGTAAGTTTTCAATTACTTTACATATTAGATTATAGTGGGTATCAACAATATACCGTTGGTTATGGATAGCTCTACATCTTTGGTTGATAATATGTTCTTATTAATTGCTTTGTAATTTGTATGTTACCTGGTAACCAAATTCTAGTAGATAAGTCTATCCACGTCCGACGGTATGTTATAAGAACGGTAGATGGTACCTACATCTCGAGGCGTACCACTGTTCTACCTATTTGTACCTAAATCAACTTCAACTCATATTTCAATACCAGTAAATCATGTTCTTGAAATCGTATTTAGGTATGTATCGCTCGTAATAGTTTTCTTTTTACTAAGAGACAATACGTTTTCATAATTTTTTTGATGTGTACAAAAAGTGATCACTGTCTGTTCGAACTGAATGAAAACAAATGTGCACGAAGTAGAAATATTCCAACCGCTTGCGTAATTTTAATTATTTACTTAATGCCCATTTCGCTAATAGATCTATACGACGTGAACGCGAAAGTGTTATTCTGTCATTGTCCTCTCCTAGCTGCGCGATTGAACCAATGTCAGTGTGCCGAGTGCGAAGAAATTGTTGTGTGTCTCCGGCTAGCGCTAATTGCTTGACACGATCACCCAGGCGCGTAATGAACGATTAGGGACGAGAAAGTGGTAACCCTACTTCGTCCAGTCGGAATTCCATTCGGAATCGACGCGTATTCTGGCTGCCCTCACCACGGGAGGGAAAGCGACTGCCGCATCACGCGCATGCCGTTGACACCAGACGGAACACACTCGATCATAAAAACTAGCTAAGCTTGCATGCGATCGATCAACGCGCACCTACTATCCGCCTCATAAACATAATGTCTTCCTCATACAATACCGACACTAAACGCTCGCCGAGCATCAAAGCGAGTAATGTATTCGATCGACGTAACCGCTCCACGGAGCGAATTAACGCATCGATTCAGTCATTTCTCTTGCTTGTTTCAGAAAGAAGATTCGCATACATCTACCACAGAAGGTGAAGCACATACACCACCATAAGAAGATATACATAACGAACCACCCCGCATCCTCACATTACGCGCCGGCGTATATGCCCAGCGTGGATGGTGCGGTGGCGGTGCCGACGAACGTCGCTATGCCGGCCGTGGCGAACCTCCTTCCCCTCAACTCCGTGGAGCTGATCGACGAGAGCCAGCATCGTCTGCAGGGCGTGTCCCCGGCGGCGTCCAAGATCCTGCCGCTGTACCACGCCCGGGGCTACTATGGGCCGAATCCCAGCGAAGTGGACGACGACTACGATCTCGCTCCACCACCGGAATCGATAGACAGCTACTTACCCGCCGGTTATTCGTCGGCTCCGATCCCATCTCCACCTAAAAAAGTGAAAATCGTAAAACTCAGCGACCAGCCGCGCAAGAAAGTTCTGCGGAAGGGAAAACCCAAGCGTGTTGTTGTTCGCAATCGTCCTCAACCGGCTCTAGCGGCGGACGAGGAACTTCCCGTCACCACTTTTCACGAACATTTCTACTCAGACTTAGACAGTTCGGGAACCATTCGCAAGATCAAGAAGCCACCGCGTGTAGAAAAAATTGTCGACGGCGATACCGAACATATTCACACTTACAGTGAGGAGCACATCCACAAGCTAGTTTTTGACGATTCGCCTAAATATAGCAGCGTCGTAGGAGTTGATCCCATGGGGAGTATAACAGCGATGAGCTCATCGCGACCGATCGGCCCGTTTAAGAATACCCAAACACTGATTGCGATACCCTCCGATTCCTTTTCAAATTTAGCTGCTATCGGTCCTTTAGCGGCACCGGCTCAGTTCGAATACGCAGCATACAATCCGCGTGATGTGACACATGACCACATTTTCCATGATCACGGCGAAATACCTGCTGATGTCGATATAACCAAAGATAGCTTAAGTCAACCACCAAAAGTTTCTTACAATAGCCAAGGCCTACGAATTTCTGGAGGCGCTCATAAAAGGCCAAAAAATAAGTATGGTCAACGAACAAAAAAGGTTAACAAACCTCAGCCAACGGATTTTTCTTATTACGAAGGTATTTACATGGCAAATAGACCGAAAAAGACACCGAGACCCACCCTGGCATTTCAAGAGGAACCAGTAGAATCTAATCTAGATGATTACAGACCGGTCAATAATGTTAGATATAAGGAGACGAAACCCCGCAATCTTGTTCCAACTTACTATGCAAAACCAGGACATGAGTACCGGAATCAGCAAGCTAGCGCATCGTCACCGTTCTCCGTGTCCAATACGGTCGTTCATGATTACAAGCCGAAAAGCTACGCCGCTGGAACATCTCCGGTTCAAAGATACGCCGACCCATTCGTAAACTTCAAAGACAATAACTATGCGAACAATTATGAATATGACACATACGCATCGTCTTCAAACATATATACCACGGAAGACAAAAACGACAACGCAATATTTACATCCCCATCTAAGAAAGGAAAAAAAAAGTCCGTTTCTACCCAAAATATCAGTTTCGGAGGGCAAGACCATTTAACCTACGTGGACCACTTGGAGGAAAGTAGTTTTACTGATGACGAAACCCCGACTGCTTTGGACAACTTCGACCAATTTGACCAGTCGCAGTCATCCAACGTGCCGACGCCGACGCCGTTCACGATAAAGGAATCATCTCCGGTCCATCCATACTACACCGTGATGGCAGTGAAGGCCATACATGGTGACCAACCTTCCATGCCGGCAGCATCGAATGACAACTACCAGTACGCTGAAGCACCAACCCCATCGACGACACCGTTCGCAACATCAGCGGCCACGACGACTAGCCCGCCTCAGCCTCTCACGGGATACAGCAATATGCAGAGCACAAGCGCTCCACCATTAGAACCCGTAGAGTTCATAGCAGACACGAGACAGACGAAGAGATATAAAGAGCCAAACACGTTGAATACCGTCAACAACGAGGTAGAGACTAGAGACAGGTACGTCCACAAGGAAGTTCAAACGCCCAACGAATACAGGATAAGATCCCTGCAAACGTCCGATCAGCAACATCAAGACCATCATAGTACGTTAACTGGACGGCCGAAACTAAAGTATGGTGATAAAATCTGAACAATGTACTCGTAGTGGTGTTAGTGGTGTAATTATGTCGTGGGTCGCGTTCGATGCGACGACGCTCTGGCTTTATACTATGTGGAACTATGGCGCTGTTAGAGGACCACGACGTGTCGTCTGTCGTGTCGTATGTCGTGAGCCGTCGCATCGACCACGACCAACGAGTCGACCGTAAGGTAGTTGTAGACATACGTGATCCTAGCTCTATGTTTGTTATTGTATATCAGCGACACCCAAAGTGAAACCCTTTGTCCTGAACGTTAATTAATTATTCTTTAATTTATTTATTGCCATTACACTATACGTATCCGCAATAATCACTACGATTATTGATTGTAAATAGACTGCGAATATGGCATTCATGCATTTTATATACGAACTCCTAGGTGAAGTTATTAAATTAAATTAAAAGAATAAAAGAACAAAAATACTAAAAGTGATGTACATTTGAGGTTTTTATTTCACGTACCACAAGAGTGTCCCCTTGATAAGTGATCAATTGATTTGATTTTAAGGCATTTAATCATAAACTATCTTCCGAGCACGACTTCGTCCAACTTGACCGATTGATTTGCATTTGATCATCATCATCAAATCATTTATAACAAACACCCATTCTTCATCCTCATCCTATTCCTCATCGCATTTATAATAGTAGTAGAATTATCCCTCTAACGACGCCACTGGATTTTGCCGACTCTCACAATTAGTAATCTATAGATTCTATAGGTCTCCGAACGACGACCTCTTCAATGCAAAAGGAACCCAGGCTGCCTTCCGATTTGTCCAAACGAGGACCTGAGGAAAACAACGGGAGGCCTTTGGGTTCAGAGGACCTAGGACAGGGTGGGATCGATTATATTACCTATGTTACAAAAGTTTAATTAGGCATGTTAACTCCGGCAATATTTGGAGATTATCTAACGTTTGATAACATCATAAAATTTAACAATTATAGATACGTGTAGGTAGGAACGTATGCCATAACGAACGACCAATTTGTTTGGGTGTGGACTAAAATAATGAAATAATGTATGGTATACGACAACGCCATTGCATAGGTACATTTTGTTGCATGTCGTGCGAATTTCAATTAGGGCAGCTTACTTACTTACTTACTTACTAGTTCAGATACTAACATTTCATATTATTTTCATTTGGAACATTTCTCTGGACGAATAATTTTATAGTGGAGTGCCGTTAGTATTTGCCAGACACGCCTATCTTTCTATGAATAATAGATGTAAAACTGATATTCCTGCCTTTGCGCGAACGCAGCAGTAAATGTGAAAAATAATGTAATCAATTATGCTAGCTTGTTATTTTGCTTTACGCATTTTTGCAGGCGCTTTCGAGGTTGATGGCATCGTTGTGCCGTGCATCTAACTTTTTTTTTCAGTCGGCCGTTGAAATCACCCCATTTTATAGAGGATTTTTCCAAATCCTACTAAATTTTTCCCTCACATGTTAGAGAATTCTGCAAATCAGTGTTTCCCAAACATTGTTTTGCCATGGCCCGGTAATTTTCAAACTGCTTCTTCGTGACCCACTAAATACTTTTAAATCCAAACTGGTTCTATTATGTAAAATAATGGAAAATTATTAACAGTAAATAGATTTTATTAGTACATACTACCTACATATTTTGGTATCGTCTATTTAGTCACTAAGTGCGAAATATAGAGCTGCTGGTTGTTTCTTACTAAAGAATCAAAGTTCGCGGAAAATGACGAAAGATTTTTTCCAAGGTCTCGTTTTACTTCAATCTGGCTCTTATATTTACCATGGCCCGGTATCTTATTTTGACGGCCCGGTACCGGGTCCCGGCAAATGGGAAACGCTGCCGCAAATCAATAAACGTGACTTTCATCCTTTTGAGGTTAGATAAAGCCCATGAGCGCAGGGACCACTTAACATCAGGTGTCCGTGCTTATTTGCTACTCATTTACTATAATAACACTTATTTTGTTGCGGTTTCCGTAAAGATTTAATAAAGTATCTAGTTCAATAAATCGTGCCTATAAGGCTAATAGCAAGCGACATTTCTGTTAGACGCTTCCGGAGTGCTGGAGCTTTAGGAAGTAAGAGTGAAGGGCTGAGCTTATGTAAGCTTTTCTTATCCGTCGCACTGGGGGCGATAGACGAGTGTTTTGCGTTTGTCGTTATGGAAAGTTTTAAAGACACGTGTGATCTACCAGCCTGCGTTAGGCCAGCCTGGTTTACTAAGGCATGTATCCTTCTCATTATGAGGAGGAGTCTTATATAGAGACTCTCCAATGGTTTGCGGAGTGCGGGAGGGGATCGAAACTGACCAATAAGACACGAAAAGAAACAAAACGCGCGAGTCCTTGATTTAAACTGTGTGTGTTGCCTACAGGAGACTAGTTTATTGTATAATGATGACCTGATTCGCATAGTTGGTTAAGACGCCTGTGTGCTGCGTGGAGGGTGCTGGGTTCGATTCCCAGTGGAGCAGAGATTGGAATGATGACTTTAAATCTGTTACTGGTCTGGGTGTGTGGGTTGTTGCTATTGTGTGTCCGTGGCACCCACGCCACAGGGAATCTTAGTGTGGGGCTATGAGTGTGAAGCTTTTTTTGAAGCACCCCGCCCACCAAGGGCGTGCCGCACTTACGGTGGTCAACCTGTTGGGTTGTAGAATGACGAAAAGAAGCGAAAACGAACTTACTCGCTTGTCCCCGCCTGATAGTCTCTCGTCGAAGATACAACAACAAGTTAACGTAGGAGGTCTGCACGTTATGTAATTGAATGTCAATGGCTGTGCGTCTGAGTATTACTTAGAAGAGACAGCTTGCGTAAGATGTTTTCAATCTCAAGAGCTTGTATAATTGTCTCAAGGACTGGTTGAATAAGATTTTATTGGACACTTCCAGCGGGAAATATCTATATCCTCCGCGGCGAGTTCTTTGACGACCCGAGTGGTTCAGTTGGTAAAGACGCCAGTGCGCTATGCGGAGGGTCCTGGGTTCGATTCCCAGCAGAGCAGAGATTTGAATGATGAGTTTAAATTTCTGTTTCTGGTCTGGGTGTTATGTTATTGTCTTGTGTGTGTCCATGGCGCCCACGACACAGGGCATCCTAGTGTGGGGCTATGAGTGTGAAGCGTTTTTATTTATTTGTTGCTAATGCTAATGTTGCTAATGGAATTGAAAAAGTTCAATTGCGCGATTATAAAATATAACATTGTTACCATTCATTTTCATACTAACTATCACGTATTTCTTTTTGCACAAATGTGACGACAAAGGGTTACTAACTTTTCGTCTAACGTACGAAACGTACGTACGGTTCGGTTTCGCTACGGTGTACGTAAGAGGCGGAAATCTTCCACTGGTTTATCGCCACATTTACACTCATCATTTTACTCATAGCCCAACACCCTGTGTGTGATAGTATCATCCACACACAAAAAACAAGAACACACACCCAGACCAGGATTTCTGCTCTGCTGACAATCGAACCCAGAACTCTTCGCATCGCGCACCGACGCGTTAATCAATTTAAATGACAGAATGAGCTTTCTTCCCTTAATACATACCATTTTTAAATAAACGCTTCACGATCGCGTTTCGCTCCCACTCATAGCCCCACACTAGGAAACAGAAATTGAAACTCATCATTCAAATCTTCCCTCTGCTGGGAATCGAACCCAGGACCAACCGCGCAACGCACTAGCGTCTTAATCACTACGCCATTCAGGTGGTCGTGAGTTTAACAATACTACTTTAAACCTGTCTGATCTACTTTGGGTATGGAATACTACACGGTAGTCGGTGGTATGTGACCACAATAAGGCTACGAACGGCAGGTGGTCGCTAGACCGCATTTGGAACATGTAGTGGACTTATTCGTCAATTTACATAAGATTTATATTTAAGTGACTGCTGTGGTTTAACTCGCATCACACGCATCAAAACGCACATAACTTGCGGCCCGTTATTTACTCTGGTAAAAATCTTACCACTACTATTTATTGAAAAAAAGTTTGAAATCCTTTAAAAAATAAATTATAGAATCTGTTTCGGCATTCAATGACAATAGGTTTTATAATTTTTAAAATTTTGTGTCCGAGTTATTTTTAAATCGCAAATTAAAATAAAAAGACATGCTAAGATTGTTTACCAAATTGGACAAATGCATGGACAACCTATATATCTTGTCTAAGTTCTCTTGATCGAATGTCGATCACGTTTCGGTAAAGGAGCACAGACCACTTTCCAACCAGGCGGACTGATGACCTGTACCAAGTCTGAGTTTTAGCAATGCCGCTACTATACACACACATACACAGTGTAATAACCCAAATAGAGGTAAAAGATTTTTTAACTCTTCTAAAAATCTTCATCGTCTATTGGCATATCCTACTCGTCGCCCAAGTTGCCGCCAGCAAAGATGACCCGGCGTTTCCCCACACGATTACTTTCACGATGCATCTTACATAACGGTCATTATCTTTTGTTCCATGCTGTACTCTACAAGACCGCTCTACCACTCTATGGCCGGGTTCTTTAATTATATCTCGGTACCGAGCAATTAACACACTTTTTGAGTTCCGAGTTCCGAGTTGGTATGAAGTAATGAAATGGAGACACGGATTCGTTTGATACATTAGTAGGTTAAATGTCTTTTACCCGTGAGGGATTTAGGACTTTACATGCCCTTGAGATCTTTATGGAGAACGCAAGCATGCAGGTATTCCAAGATAATTTCCTTCACCGTTACAGCAGGTGATATTTTATATAACATTAATATCTTTTTTAAGAAAATCCACTGGAATTTAAAACCGGAATAAGCCCGATTCATAGATACTGGGCTATCACTGCTTGTAACCCTGTAAAGACAACCCTGGCCGGCCATAGAGGTTATGGTACATGTCTGAATAATAATTGTTTCTTGGTTCTTATGAGGAGGTTATTTTCTTTTATTGATATTTACAAAAAAAATTAATATTTTTTGTTTTAAAAATTTACAACAGTATTTCTGCAAGAGGTCCTGTAGGTACCTACTATGTTATCGTTCTGTACGTTGTTTCGGAATATCAGAGGAGGTAGAATAATAAAGCCAACTAAGTTACATTTTTATCCCTTTATTCACTTATTTTTTAAGTTTTACATCGATATTAATATAGTCGTAGTCTCATACATAAATTACCTATTTAAGGATATGCCAATCGTAAGTGAAGAATATTTTACAATGGTGAATATTTGACTGATGATGATAAAAAGTTATTTTGAACAACAAAACGTAAAACAATATTTCACAAAGAACATGAAGATAATAATAGACATTGAGACAATGAATTTATGATTAATTTACGAATTAAATTGTTTTCACTACTCTTCGATTTACTCGAGACAGAATACACCAATTTATTAGATAATACACCAAGTTACTCAGATAAGTAGACACGAAACACACCGTAATTTGTTATTATAATTATTAACTTTTAAAGAGATAAACATCGAATAATACATTGAAATAATTTGATTAAATAACTTATTTATATAACATAATGTGAATCAGTGCAAATGAGCGACTCCTTATAGCCACCGCAAATAGTTAATGCGCCTGACCGTTATTTCGGTGACGCCGCCGTCTTATGATCAGTGAGTGAAGAAACTATTCTGATAAATCGATTGTCAGTAACCCATTAATGACCCACTACAGGGTCGGGTCTCCTTCTCGCAATGTAGGCCTTAGTCCACCACGGTGGCCTACTGCGGGTTGGTGGATAAATCGATTATTGAATCGAAATCGTTCTAATGTTTCGTAACTTGTCTTCGTATTATGTAGATTAGTCTGAGGCCGCGCTCAGTTTGAACGCTCAGTATTCGTACGAATTTAACTCGTGCGTATACCTACGTACCTAACTGCGTGCGAGTTAATTGTACGTACGTACGACAGTATCGCCATAGCAGTCTGAACGCTGCCATAGTACTTCTAAGGTCGGAATTAAATTACTACGAAAACGCGTCCAATCTGAACGCGTTCTAACGTTCTTAGACTAACTACCAAAACAATGACCATTTTCTGCGATGCCAAATAATCACTATTAATTCGCTCATTTACACCGTCTAAACGGGTGATTCTTTGTAACATTGAAGTATTAGTCATCTCAACATTATTAATGTATACTATTATGATTGGCCCTCATCTAAGGGTTATTTAGTACCTAACTGATAAAATTAAGATATTATATTGATATTATTGTATGATACTTACTACTGATATAACTGTATTATACTGACTAAGTACATTCAAAAACATCAATTCACAATTCTAACTTGAGTAATCTGTGCTTTTAACCCGTTTAGGCGACGATCACATAAAAAGGGCAATGATATAGACACGAACAGTTCGTTAATATATATATATGTATGTATGTATTATATGTGCTGATTATTTACTATACGTATACATGGCTGCAACCCTTGCAGATGTGACTTATATTTTTGTGCGATACATTTGGCACAATAAGACTGTAAATTGAAGTCTCCAGAATAAAACCAAAGCATTACCCGGTTAAAAACACTTCGAAGCTTTACCCGTTACCTTAAGAATACATAAATAATATCAACTGAAAGTAACATGTAATACCTCTATCAAATCAATGAAGGTGATATCGTTTACAAACAAGAAATAAAATAGAGTGGATTTGGTGGTTACAAATTCATAGTTGTGCACGTATATTTATTGTTCAAAACGGAATGTCCCTTAGGTGAATAATATCTGTTTATATACAAGTAGAGTGCCGGCTTACTTAGTAGGTATACATTACTTCACCGAGTGTCCATCGTGGACCTATTAAGAGTACGTCCATTTTAAACAAATCTTTTTACACTTGTACTATTTGGTAAGCAATCTTGCGTGTCTTTTTTATTTCAATTAGCGGCTAAAACTAACGCAGAAATAAAACATAAAGGTTTATAAACAAGCTTTAACAAATTTCTTGGAACTATAATTTATTATAATGAAATTAGTTTTTTTGTATTATGTTCTGTAAATAGACATTTAATGTTTAAGGTTTTTTTAGTTAATATATTTATAAACTTAATGGAGCTAAATATAATTTAATGAATAGAAAAAGTAGCGCGATAATTGTTTACAAAATAGGACAAGAGAAAAAACGGAGTGTACAAGTAGGTGCGAAACTCCGTGAGTAAACCGGTACTTTAATGTATGTATGTTACTAACATATGATAAGTTTTATAACACGTGCAATTCATTTTATGACAAAAATCTTTTTGAAATAGCCAAAATACCTAACGCACTGTTTTCGATGGTGAACAGTGCCCTAAAGCGCTTGACACATTACTCTATGCCATAATGACCCTGGATCTTTTCATCTAGCCTAAATTTTATCACATTCCTAAAATTTATAACTCATCTTTCCTACCTTTACGGGGTTCCGAACTTGCGAACTTAAAAGGTGAAATAACGTCAACCGGTTGTCTGTGTGTCTTCGCATTTTCTATCACAGGGTTCTACCTAAATAATCTTGAAAAGTAGACCAACATTTTCACACTAATTGTGATTGGTAGCCTACACCAAGGCTTGGCACCAGGGTTTTCTGAAACAGCTGTAAACAAATTGCAAGACTTATGTGGTTTTTCCTAATATACGTACTAGTAGTACCTACTCTCATAACATTTTGTGATTTAAAGCCTTTCAACGTATACTTTTTTCGTAACCTTCCTGTTAATGCATGCAACCTGCTTACCGAAAGCGCTGATAACTGTCAACGTTAAGAAGAAAGAAGAAAGTTGACATTCATATAGGTATTTAAATTTTTCTCGCTACGATCTCCATGTACAATAATTGTTCAATAAATATTTAGAAATCTTTTAATTGTTTTGAAATAAATACCCATTTGGAGTCGCCGTGTACACTTCCCGTCAACTCGTAATTACGGCTATTCAGCCATTACGGCCGAATTACTTATTATAAGTTGTGGTAACCTGATTAATTAACGCAAACTTTCATTGGGTTCGGAACCCTTTCAGTGCGCGTCCGACACGCACGTGACTAAATTTTAAACAATTTATCCATTCCTTGAAAAAAAATTAGTGCAACAATATGCGGTACTTTAAGTACGTTCTTATCTACAATGTTTTCTTTACATTATGTATCCACCGTTTTTCTTACCTTAAGAATGTGTATTTAAGTTTCTAATTATTTTTGCCAGATCCGTATTGGATGGTTTTATTTTTTGATAAAAAACAAAAAGTATAATGTTAATCTTTAACGACGTTAATTTCATGGTCAAATTATATTACGTTTTGCACCAACAAAAAATATTTTCAAAATATTAAAATTAAACTTAAATAAAAAGCGACTTTTAACTAACCTGAGATGTGAGATTAATTAACCTAATAAAAATAACTACTTAATAGGTAATGAAGATATTTTCTCTTAAAACTAGGATGTAAATAAACTAAGCTCAGAATAAGAATTTGTTTTAAAAAACACCGTATGTATACACGTCGAAACGCCCGTAGTTTTAGTTGGAACAACCGCACACTCACGCCTACGCATGCAGATGTGTGAGTATAAAGGTCCATTCACATCTAACAGCACGGCGGAGCGTGTCCAGAACGTAACGTGGCCGACGCCGACAAAAATATCCACACCACCGAGAACGTCCGCTAGGCCTGGCAATAACAGACAGACTAACATTCTAAGTACCTAGAGTAGGTACTTAGTCCCATAGCACTCCAGCTGCTTGCGGGTTACTCCTGGACTGCAGACGTGTATACTTCTAAATAATATTTTTGCTCATAAATATAATTATTTCTCGGCTTGCATAGGTAACATGCAGGCTTATAATGTATAGTAGTAGTAGAACGTAGTAAAGATATGAACGATTTCAAAAACTAAAGTCTGCAATTGCATTTAGGAACTGGAAAAATAGGTAACATTTATTTTTGCTATCATTAATACAAAACTATGAGTGAATATTATGAATGTGAAGAATATCTAAATTTTTATTGCAATGCGTGTTGTATTTAAATTAATAGTGATTTTTTAAAAACTTTCAAAATAAATAAGTATTATTAGGTATATCGGCACGAATGCGAAAATCGTTAACAAATGTAATTGGACTCAGTAAATATCAATTCAATATTTAGTGCCATCAAACTAGGTATTACTAAACTTATAACGCTTTCAATTGAGTAAACATTATAGTGCTTATTAAAATTTGATCAATTTCAAATTTAACATCGAATCCAGGAACCACAATCTCAGATGACCAGAAACTTAAAGTCGAAGCAAGTTGATGTTTTTAAACAATATTCAGTTTTTCTTATTTTCATAGTTGTAGCAAATGCCATGGAGTTGGTATGTCTTCTTATTCTGTACCTTTGAATATTGATTTTAAAATAATATGATCTCGACTCTACGGATTCTCAGCATCCCCTTGGTTAACTTGGTCACTATCATCATCAATATCATCATCAATGTCGTCATCATCGTCTTCTTCGTCCTCATCTTGCATGGCCATCTCCCGCTCGAGTCGCAGTTGGCGTTCCGCATTTCGAAGTTCCAAAGTTAGATCTATTGGTATATGACCAATTGGTCTGTCAGGATTGGTTATCACCACCATGATGTCTCCCAAATTCAGCACAAGGGACAACGTTGTATTCACCTCCACTATGACGTGGTCTTCATCCAGCAAAAATATATTAATGAAGTGCGCCCTATTGACTTCCATTTTGGCAGAGTTGTGGAAGGACAGTAGGTCTTTAAATGAAAGTGTTGCTTGACTTCTAATCTAATGGAATATTTTCAAATTCAGGAGCAGGTTTCGTCTGCACAAGGCGGAGCAGCGAACAGAAGATAATTCCAAGTAAATTAAGAACAATATCGATGAAATATTCGCTGATTCTGCGAGTTACAGGCAGCAAGCGATCCGGTGGGCAATAGTAAAAATCATTCACGATATCGATTATATCTTCTTCCCCTCCCGGAAATTCAATAATATCTAGGTCGTCGAAAAAGGGCACTTCTCCCAAATACTGCGGTATGATTTCTGCTATTTCTTGCAACACCTCTTCATCCAAGAGTCCCTTCAGATCAAATATATCCTTTGATGTCTCATTCGGATCAGCCATTTGTGTAGAACCGTTATCGTTTGATGACCTTTTACATTTCAATCCTAATTTAGACCAATGATCAGCGTATCTGTAAAATAGAATTTAGATCTTTAATTAATAGGATCTTGAATATTAGATACACGTAGAATGAAGCCATATTTACTTGTACGAAAAAGACATTTTATATTTAAAAGGACCTATGATTCAATTGTGTTTTATAGTGTGCAGTTCAGTATGGTCTACTATTTATAACATGAGGTGAAGAATGTTTTGGTTTCTGTATGGGTATGCTTTTTTGCATCTTTTAATATATTTTAGTATAATTTTGGACTAGACTTTTGTGTGTAGTTACCTAGTTGGAAATACTAGAAATCTTCTCTTAATTTTGACCACCTCCTAATATTTATAACATATCTAAATTTAATATATTGGTATTGTGATTTAGTTTGCACTGGCATTCAAAAGAACTTTTAAAACTCGATAAAACTATAGGACATCTTTTGTACAATGTTTGCCTGTTTGCCTGTATGTAAGCGCAAAATTTAGAAACTTCTGAAGAAATTCGGAGAAAATTGATACAGTAATAGTCGTAATACCTAGTAAACATATACTTAGGATTATGCCAGAACGAATCTTGATTCTTTTACGCCGGGTATTAATATCCGATGTTTAGATTGCGGATAGCTTAAATGATTGTGTGCGTATAAAGTTACATCAAAGAAATTATAGGTACATACCTATAGAATATTTGACAGCCAAACAGTATCAATCTCAATCATAGAAAAAGAATTTACGATTCTGATTGTATTTTTAGAACTAATTTTGTCATAAGTATTTGAAAAGGACGAAAGTCAAACAACAGTATAGGTTACAATTATCTTTATTTGATCAAATAAAATACAAGCCGGTTATATGTGAGGTAAATCAGCTCAGTTACATAGTGTTGGTACCTACGTTTATCTCTACTCACAAGGAGGTTGATATAACACGAACAGTGTGTTTTATTTACCTCTTCTTACAATGAAATACATAATAATTATATGTGTGTGTTGAAATAATTATGGTGATACACTATGTTTGTAATATGACTGATTTTGGGAAACATTTACATATTTGGTTGAGATTTCCTTAATACCATGTTTCAATAACACTTTCCTGCCAAGCGGTTAATTAATGACAGTGAGTAAACCTACACTAAGTAAGTCTAACTCCTTGTTCTAATTGGTTGCGACAACCGACCTACCAATGATCACGACACAATTTTAACACGGAGCGCTGTACGGAGCTGTCGTAACTGACAATACGCACTGATGCGACGAGTTCGAGTACAACCATTTTTCGAGCGATACGACAATTAGGACAAGGAGTTAGAATGTCTGTAAACCTACAACGACATCGAGACCATAAATGTTGAGTATTAAGCTATGATTCTGATCACCAAAACGTCCATACAATACAATTCACATACCTACACCACACAGATCTTAACCACATTTAAACTAAACCGTATCCCAAGGGCTGCCACCCTTTTTAAACTGAAGTAGGTAACGTAGACGATAGATAACTTCGATTTTTAAACGAAAAAATATATCGTATCAAATTTGATAATAATTATTATCATAATATATTTTTTCTGGAAGTGACTCATGGTGCTATGTTAGAAACAATTGGCAAGATATAAAAGTATAGTAAATTTAAATTTGTCCTTAAAAAGCTTTCAAAAAATTACTTTTTATTACATAGGTACCTAATTGAATTAAGTATAGCAAAAATTTTAGATCTTATTTTTTACATTTGGCTGCACTGTAAATAAATTATACCGTAGGTAGGTATGCAACCCAGAAATACAGTATGTTAGGAGTAAGTCGGTTGGCAACCCCGTTTTCTTGTTTTGGCGCCAAAATATTAATTAAAACTATTTATACCACAACGACCACTACGATAGGTACTGAATTAAGAAAGAAGTTTTGTAAGCGAATCTCTAAATAATAGTAATAAGATTATAGGTACTCGTAGACACAGATTAACACTAAAAAAGCAAGAAGAGAAAATAACCCTAAAAGGTCAAAGAATACTGCATCTTCTTACAACTGATTTCAAAAGCTTTATGACATTTTTGAGATGTGTCCATAAAAAATTCAATGAAAAAAATGTGAAGCATCGTTGAAATCAAAAAAACCTATTAGAAACCAGAAGTATTGGCTGTTGCAAAATAAATCTTTTGTTTCTCTATACTCTCGTGAAAATTGTGATAAAACAGTTGATAAGTAGGTCTTAAGTAGGTCTTAATTAGTAAATAGTTGTGGAGATAAATATCATTTTCAATGTATTGTGCACTACTCTAAGATATAATTATGTAAATACTTAATAGTTATAATATACGAGTATATTTGTTGCGTTAATCATATTAAAATGAAGTTTTTCAATTCATTCAAAATAAAAAGATCGAAAGTTCCGAACATATTTGTGTAGTATGAAAGAACACAACAGAAAAGTAAAACGAAACATTAAATAATAAAGTATAATTAAACAACAAAATAATTTAAAATAAACAAGATATTTACAACAAAAGTACACTTAAACTAAATCTATTCTTAATACTGGGGGCACACTCCATACCAGAAATACTATGACTTAGTTCTTTTAGAGAGGGCATACAATCTGCCTAATCCTACTTTTTGTGATAGGGGCCGCCACCGTGGCCGGAGCCTAGCGCGTTCGTGTAGCTGTCTCCGAGGCCGCCATGTCCGCCAAATCCGCCATGTCCGCCATGTCCACCATGCTCGTCGTGTCCGCCAAACCCATACCCGCCGCCGCCAAACCCGCCGCCGACCGAAATCCCGTGACCTCCGAATCCACCCCCGCCCTGCCCGTGGCCACCTCCGAACCCACTCAAACCGTGTCCGTGGCCTCCGCCGAACCCGCCACCCTCGTGTCCGCCACCGTAACCGTCCCCTCCGTGACCACCGGATGTAGTTATGCTTATACTCGACACATCGTGGTGACCGCCGTCACCAGAATGGCCGCCGTAAGAACCGAGGCCCCCCGCGCCATGATCGTGCCCTCCCGAAAAGCCGTGGTGGGAGCTGTCGTGGCCCCCCGAAAAACTGATGGAGTGATCGCTTAGTCCGGAAAATATCCCATGGCCGTGCCCGCCGCCGTGCCCTCCCCCGTGGGAGTCATCATAGACGGGTGCATGTCCAGCCCCGAAGTCAAGGCCTCCATGCTCGAGACCGCCTCCGCCATCGCCGTAGCCGCCGCCGTAGCCGCCGCCGTGTCCGCCGCCGACGCCGCCGCCGACGCCGCCGCCGTGTCCGCCGTCGTGGCCGTGGCCGCCGCCGTGCCCAGCTTCTTCTTCATATACGGCGGCGGATTGCCAGGCGTGCCCCACACCAGCTGCTGCACCGTGAGCGGAGGCTTGGGAACCCCCGAAGTGGCCGCCTCCTCCAAGGCCGCCTTCAAAACCGCCTGCATGACCGGCAAGAAGGGATCCGCCCCCGGCAGATCCTGCAAATTCGGTTCCACCTCCGGAACTATGACCTCCTTTATGGCCATGCTCGTAGTGGTATCCCCCGTGCCCGCCTAGATCGTTGTCGGAATGACCCCCGAAATCGAAGCTGTGGCCGCCGCCTCCGAAGTCTAAGCCGCCGTGGCCGTGCCCGCCTCCGGAGTGTCCGCCGAAGTCGTGGCCGCCCCCGCCGAAGTCGTGGCCGCCCCCGCCGAAGTCGTGGCCGCCCCCGCCGAAGTCGTGGCCGCCCCCGCCGAAACCGTGACCGCCCCCGCCGAAGCCGCCGCTCGAGATGTGCCCGTGCCCACCACCGTAGCCGCCGGAGCTCCCGTGGCTAACCCAATGGACTACTTCCTTGGGGTGATGCTCCTCAGGTATATGGACGCGGATATGAACACTGAAACAAAACAATGTCACGTTCAGAAGCGGTGCCACCGAGCGGGTCCGTTTGAAAACGATATCGAAACCGCAAATAAATATCTCCAACCGCATTACTATAAATATAAGAAAAGTAAACACAAAACATCGCAAAGCTCGAGGGAGGCGGGGTGTGAAGGGAAAAGCGAACATGAACAATGCGACGATTTTCACCTTTTACCTCGGTTAAGATAATAGTGAAGATATGTGAGAACCGCTCACAACTCGCGAATGAAATTACGCTCGTCATCGGGGTTTTTGCGGTGGATCGTAATAACAAACAATAACCGCGAATGTAAACAAATGAAATCTCAAACAATTGCGACTGTTCGCACGACACGAGAATTGTATGTTTTGGTTTACTGCTTAATCGCAAGTATACTAACTGTTCCTTCCCAAAAGTCGCGGCGCAGATGCCAACGCAAGCCAGTAGTAAGCAGCTCAGCTGAAATAATAACATAGTTTAGTTTGCGATCCTTGTTGCATAATGGCGGTAATTGCGGTACGAACGGCATGTGTCAGAACGAAATCGAAAGCGGACAGCTTACTGCGATAATATCTTCCGCGGCTGTAGATGACGTAACGAAAAGCTTATATTGTAGATACACGCTTTGACCGCGACTGAACTATTTCATATTATCCATGTTAGGCTTAAGTGTTACCTATCGTACATACGTTAATTTTTACTTTAATTTTGATTTCAATTGTGGATAGAAATTTCTTCATTTAGATGTATATAATTGCTGATTTGAATATCTTAATAAAATTATTCACGCGGTTGTCTCCTCCAACTTTAACTTTTGCGACCGTTTCCGTTAATTTAAATAACAACTTTCATGAGATTATTTTTGTAAAAAATTATGCCCAAAAATGGAACAACCAAGACATCAGTTTACATTGATGACTTCTGATCATTACGGCACAGTATAAATACAAAATCTTTACCGTGCTTAATTTGAATAATTTAAGTAATTAGAGACAACTCAATATTCATATTAAAAAATTGAATAAATATTTAAAAATGACTCTGTTTCTAAATTTTGTTTACTTCAGATCGTTGACACAGTATAAATACGTAATTTTATACTGTGTTTAAGACCCGGAAGCATCTAACTCAATATTTATATTTAAAAAACTAATAAATATTCGAAAACGACTCAGTTTCCAAATTTGATTATTTCAGATCGTTAAGGCACACTATAAATACACAATCTTGTGGGTGTAATTAAGAAAATACTGTGGCAATGGTACAATTAAGGCCCCGCCTAGTTAAAGACAACTCAATATTCATTTAAAAAAAATTTAATAAATATTCGAAAAGGACTCAATTCAAAAATTTGAAAAAATTAGAATATTTCACACTGTTTTCCGCACTTATCGCGCACAAATCGAAACGTAAATTCGAACACATTTCGCGCTCCGCTACACCGGAAGCTACTCACAGCTATAGGTGCTGCCATTTTCCTGGCAGCCTCGTGTATCTCCTGTGCTGATCAGATAGCTAGGACGCTGTGGACCGCAGCAACTGTTTCTCTTTTTATATAACAGTGAATGGGGCTTCTCCCCCCATCGTCGTATTATCAAACGCGCGAACTTATACAGCCTACATTAACTTCAATGTTTACACAGGCTTGATGCTACATGTATAATGATGGGAAAGGTACAAAGTGCGTTAAAAATCCCTCAATAAAAACTCCTGATAAAAGTACCTTATAAATTTTTGATATGTTGTTATTTATTTTCGAGTAAGTATATTGATTGATTCGTTTTTACGAGGCTGCAATTTAATTGTATTTCTATTTAATTTAAGGACGATTAGATACGTACTTTCAGTATTTGTTGAATTACCTAACAGCATTATACATAGCTGCAATTATAATACGTCTAACATTAGGTAGGTAACCTATGTACTATCTACATGTTTTGAAGAGGTTTTAACCAAATACCTACTGGGTGATAACTGAGAAGTCATATAAGTATGTATGTAGATAGATAGAAAATAAAAAGAGCAATAAATATCGCTTTAAATTAACATTACCAATAATGTAAATTTTTATAAGATAATATTTCTTGTTGGACAATAAACTAAGTTTTTGACTGAGTTTGATGCGTGAAAAAACAAAACATAATAATAATATGTTAAACTATTAGTACTTGTACAAGATTATTACATTCTACAATTGTGCCAATGACATGGCATTAAAAATTAAAATGACTTCGGCATAACGCTATTGAATTGGCAAAACTGGCAAAAACTGTGTCAAAAAGAAACTATTTTGACACAATTGTAATGGTAAACTCAGCAGATGGTAGTGATTTCCACGCTAAAGGGCCTGTTCTATATTGAAAAATAAAAAAAAACATTTAATCTCATTTAGTGTTCAACTATGTTGTTACACCATGAGTAGGTACTACAGTGTTTATGTTTACATCGAGACCATTTCAAACGGACCGGTACATTGTAGATTACTACGAATTTACTGCGTACGACGCGACGCGACGACTCTCTAATCTAAAAAGTATCTAGGTATACCAGTATACTAGTATATTTCAAGAGGAAAGAATTAAAACTAAGTATTTTATAATTTTTTGTTTAATTATTTTTCCCCGCTATGATTTACGATCATATGTGACCGAAAAACAAATTTTACTGAATTGAAACTGCAGAAATTACAACCATTTATGGAATCATTTTCATTTTACTTTAAAAGTGTGCCAAGATAGAATAGCGTAGCGTAATGAAATGAATTCGTATAACACCAAAATCACATTCGTTTTCGCATAAACATTTAATTACATAAATATCTGATAAATTGTTATTTATCTTTCGCATTAGTACGTTACATGTCAGTACCAATTAATGACCCACTACAGGGTTGGGTCTCCTCTCACAATGAGAGGGATGGCCCACTGCGGGTTGGTGGACTTCACGTGCCTTTGAGAACTTTTTTTTTATGACCTCTCAGGCATGCAGGTTTCCTCACGATGTTTTCCTTCACCGTAACAGTAGGTGATATTTAATTTAATAAATCGCACATAACTTTTATTACAAAGTCATTGGTGCGTGCCACTGGGATTCGAACCCGGACCCCTCGATTCGAGGTCGAATTCTAAGCTACTGGGCTATCACCGCTGCAACGTGCTACGCTACATAAGTTGTCAGAAATATAAAAATGTACGCCAAGATGCTCGCGCCATTTATAAATACCTATATCTAAACTAAATGAAGTATAATAAAATTATTGTATATTATTGTTGCAACTCAAAGCAATTAAGGTTACATTTTTACTATTTCTTTGGTTGTCTTGTTCATGTGTACAACATGAACCTGTCTTTGGTTTCAGTTGGAGGTGTGGTTGCCGGAGATACTTTATTTGCGACGTGTATCGAGGCGAGTGGCAACAGCAACGCAGTCACATACGGCTTCAGATTTCTGCTATCCCAGGTTGGACGTAAGCATCCATGGGCGAAAGCAGATGGCCTGCGTACTCATTATATGACTGACATATATAGGGCATATCTATTGCATACTGTAATTTACATAACAAACATATTTAACGTGTCTGATGGCACATTGCTGGTAATGCCTTTGTACAAATTGTTGCTATGTTTAGTATGTTATTTACATACTTATAATATGTTATTATTGTATATGGCATTAATTTTGTGTACATAAATAAAAGAAATAAAATCGTGAGGTATAAAGACAAAGCTCGAAGGCCGATCGAAAGCTCGGGGCATGCAGCCTGGCACTTGCTGCGTTTCCTGTTTAGCGACGCGATGAGACGTTATGACATATTGCATAACGCATCCAGGAAGATGCATCCGACTATCGTATACAATTTAATTCACACAGTAATTTTAATTAAATGAAATCCGACACGGTGCAGTTGTAACGCTACTTTATAATAATATTATTATTACTAGAGATTGCTAAAGAGTCTGAATTCGACTATATATATTATCGACTTAGGTATTATGTTATCGACTTAAGTATTAGTTCATGTGTATTTAACTTTAACTGTGCCAAATTTCAAACTGCTCTTGGCTGTCAATTGTACCCAAAATTTTCGCTTCATGTACATAATTATATGAGATATACCTACATATTCTGCCGGTCATTGAACTCCTACACGACGGGACAAAGCTGATTTTTAAATTCTCGCTACTCTTTGCTCTTTACTTGCTCCCTTATCCAAGCTTCTTTTATTTTATTTTCAATACATGTAGCGTTTTGTACCAATTACATTTATAGATTGTACATATTTTTAGTCATAATATCATGTTTTTTCTACATACCTACATATGTTACAGTATAATACCTACTACAATATACCTTTTATTCTACTCTATCGGTCGACATGAGATGACATAGATAAACAGGGTTGGAATAATAGACACAATTAAAAATTAATATACAAAATGAAGTTCAAGCTATATTTAAGTAAGTGAACAAAAAAAAATTTTTGCACAAAACTTTTGATAGCGTTAAAATTTCATGAAAATTTACGGTTATAATAAAAACAGAGAACCTATGTGAAGCGGAATTATTCATAAATTCTACAATTATTATAAAGAAAGTTTTATAATACGCAAACGTTAAAAGAAACAATGTCTCGATATAATTAAAGACATTTGCGTAACTCGTACTCATACTAACAGTCTTGGCAGACGCTTAATTGTTTCCTGCCAGGCTGCCACCGACTTTTTATGAAATTATGTAACGGGAGATTTAGTCTTGAGGCTACGTCAATAGTAATCTTATAAATAGGAAGTCTATACATCTATAAAAATAAATAAAATTGGAGTGTCTGTAATATCAAAATAACCGCTAAAGAAGAAAAGGAAGATGTATACACGGTACATATACCAAAATAACATTATTTATGTTTGTTTGTTGTTTGTTTGTTCCGGCTAATCTCTGGAAAGGCTGGACCGCTTTTGACGGGACTTTCGCTGGCAGATTAGCTGATGTAATAAGGAGTTACTTTGATTTTAATTGAACAATAACTTCTTTGTTAAATACCACGCGGACGAAGTCGCGGGCACAGCTAGTATTGTAATATAGTAGTAGCAATCTCTTCAGGCCTTCCTATTTACTAAGCGCAGTTCTGGATATGAATATCTACAGTAGGTACTATGGGACACCCACCCAGACGGATATCCAACTAAGTCCAGTGTCACTTCTACGATTGTAGGATCGGTGACTCCTAATAAAGAATTTTGTTCATTTCAACAAACAGAAATGAGTGCCATCAGTCGGAGGTCATTGTCGCCTATTGAAACGACACAAATATAAAGACTCTGAGAGAGAAAAAATCACACGTATTAGCTAATAGTCATCCATCAATCACCAAAAATTTTGTTATATTTTCCAAAAACCCTTCCCTACCCACGTGAGATTGGGTAAGAACCCTTGCCCCCTCTAATACTCACGTAAGTAGTGGACAACACTTATCTGTAGTAGAAAACAGCATTAAACGACGATTACTCTATTATGACAACCATTGTCTTTACCGTGAAGTTGGTAATCACAATTGAAATAGGAAGTACATAGAACGGCTATGTGGGCCGGCAGGCGTATCCTTAGATTCTGCTTAACTGACCGCATTTCAACTCCTTATATTATCGCAGAGTTAGAATGAGCTTAGGGTGTGAATGCCAATAGCTGAGATACAAACAACAAACATAATATTATTGCCGTTCTATTAACTGCTGTTTTGTAGAGCTCACATAGAATTTTGAGACGTTGTAAATTGCACAACCGTAGAAGCTGTACAATATAACCTACTGACATTTGTGAACTAAAATTAGTTTTTTTATTACGTTAGTTTTTATCCTAGTCATTACGCAACAGCTGTCTGTTGCGTAATTTCTGTTATATCTTAGTGTTCCTTATTATCTAATTCTTACATAATTATTCTGTATATTTTAAATGCTAAGTACCTTAATAATAGTTCTCACATGTACCTACTTTTTCGTAAGTTTGACACATACCGTTCCTAATTACCGTTCTTAATTACTTAACTGCAGGATATAAAATAAATATCCGCTTATCTTTCTTCTTTTTCCGTAAGATTGACATTATGGAATTTCCTTAAAGTTGATATGTTGAATCACAAACCAGAACTAGTTATTATCCGTTGATCCAGTGCAACTTTTGGGTTAAATACATTTTAGTAGAAACAAGTATACTGTTCACGTTTTTTAAAAGATGAAAATATTGAACGTCTTTTGTGGTAAACCAAAAAATCCAACACAAATAAATTATATGAAGTTCGTCCCGAGAGACACGTATTCATTAGGATATATTTCTTTGTAAACTAGTGTGAGATATTTTTTATGTTTCTTGATTTTATTGGTTAAAATATTTTAATCCAATTGAATACACGTCTTTAGGTGTATAGGGAATATTTGTTAACGCTGTAGGTAATGTAGGTACCTATATAATCCATAGATTATTTGCAATGCAAGTGAATGAATCTTAATCTGAGTTTGAATAGACATCAAATTGAATCGCCAAGTAAAGATACTGAATAGCAAAATATTTCGATCCATCAGCTTTAAATACAGAATTGAATACATTAAATTTTTTTCCTTGCCACTGATGCTAGCGCATATCTCTCTTAATAATGGATTACAGCATACCCATCCCCAATAGCTCGTGTCAATAAAGCATATGACGAAAATAAATGATCACGAAACTCAATGCTTAAATGTGGAAAATAAATATTGTGAAAAAATAAAATTATAAAACAAATATCTAACATCGATAAACAGAAGCATGACATCTATGAAGCTATGTTTAGTTATAATAATTAATAATAATTCTTACCCGATTATGCACACAATTACAAAATGGTGAAACTTTGGAAACATTTGAATAATTAAAACGCGACACGGTAACTGATTAAAGCGAAATTTTGACGTAATGTAATGTAAGTACCATGAAAAATAAAAAAGTTCATTGATCCTCGAATGTAATACTCCCACAATGTAAAGGATGTAGGCCTTAGTCCAACACGCTGGCCTAGCGCGCGTTGGAGGACTTCACATACCTTTGAGAACATTTTTGTGAACTCTCAAGCATGCAGGTTTCCTCACGGTTTTCTCTCTTACCGTTAAAGCTAGTGAAATGCCATTTTGCAAAACGCACATAACTTTATTTCAAGAATGTTATTGGTGCCACTGGGATTCAAACCCGGACCCCTCGAGCAAGATGCCGAATTCTTAGGGGCTGGGCTATCACCGCTTCACTGTATAGATGCCATAATATTAGGTATCCTATATTTTTATAAGAATTTTTTCGAAACGTTTTTTTTTAAATCGACATTTTTTGGTTTGCTCTTTTGGGCATTAACAACTACATATTATTATTATTAAGTAGATGTTAGCACAGTATTCCAAACTTCAGTTAAAAGCTATTAATTTGGATTTTAATATTTTCATATTTTTTTAACATAGAACTCGCAACGTCACTTTGAATTATCCTTAGTCCTTAGAATAAGACGTCAAAATGATGTAAGAATATCACTATTATAAGTCACCATACCTACCTTTACACGTCCAAATCTTCATCTTTTAAAAACTATTCGACATTAGTAGATGTCGTTCAAATCTTAACGTATACTCATTTTATGATCAAATAGGAACACGATCCACCTTCAAAATATTATTAATTAATATTGCAATAGTCCATAATGAAAACAAGAATCGCTCTGGCATTGGCTACCTATTGTTATCAAAAGATATACCTAATGACCTATGTAAGTAAAGCTTTCTTATTATTTCCTTATCAAAATCAAAACTCCTAATGTAAGCACATAGATAAATTTAAGAAAAAAACTTAGTTGAAACAGCACAGATTATATTGTACAGTGGTGTTCGATTTCTATGTGTAATATGAATATTAAACAAAAGCTTTTAAAATTCAGCTGTTTACTGTATTGTCGTGTATGCTTGGGTTGACTAAGGTTTGCCTGAGGGGCGATCAAGGCGAATGAATGTAGGCATTATTATAATGCTACTCGTACTTATAATTATCTACGACGTTCATTATTCACAAGTTGAGCACTTGTACCTGACAATAAAAGCTTTTGAGTTTTTTTTATTTGTTTGTTTAAGTTGTTTTACTTAATCGAATCAGGAATACTAAAATTGTGTTTAGATCTAAATTCCGGAAACATCTGGCGTGAAGAAAGGGCTTAGATCACACAGGCTGTTTCATTGTCACTGAACAGTGTTAACATTGTACAATAGAGGTTTACGACCTACCAACTTGCTGTGAATATTACGTATCGTATGTCCTCAGCCAAGCATGTTAGGTTATCGAACGACTCGATTGTAATCTTGTCGAATAAATTTGTTTTTAAGTCGGTGTTTCAATCAAAATACCTGAATATAAAATGCGTAGTGATATCATTGAGTATTGGTGATACAAATGATAGGATCTTAATAATATAATGTATTTGTTTTTGGGTAGATTTCTGCATAAAAGTTATCTTGACAATGCTAAAGTAAATCTATAGCATTGACCACATGGGAACGGCAAATATATTAAAAACAATAATTAACGTAGTTAATATCTTTGTGATTATGGAGTGTGGAAAGCGAGGCTAGTGATTATAATAATTAAACTTTGTCGAATTATTGTCGAAGCGATCCACTGCAATAATTTTCGCTATCAAAACGCATTCGATAAATAAATAAATCGTGCTCGCCGTTTTCTCACTGTTGCTAGTTCAGTCATAATGGCCATTAACGATTCATCTCAGCGAATCATCTGAGGCGATTTCTTGCTGCGTTTTTAACACAAATAATTATACGGACACGATTACGTTCGTACGTTTGTACGTTCACTTTTTATTTTAAGAGTGGAAGTTTCCGGTTATGCAACGACGCCCTGTGCCCACTACGGTGTGTGACCGAATTGTAACAGTACAGTAATAAAATAATTACATTTTAATTAGAGATGCGCCGAATATCCGTTTGGTATTCGGTATGCAGCATCTTTTTCACTATTTGTATTCGGCTGAATTATTCGGTTTTGGTGGCCGAAGTATTCGGTTCGAGTATTTCTACACGGTAAAGAACTTAAAGACTAAATTTCTTATGTAAGATTTATGTTGTAAGTCAAAGAAATCCTATGAAACTGAAAGCTATTTAACTCCGAATCAACATTAATTATTTTGATACCTCAATTGAACATATTTATTTCTTAACCTTTAGTTTAATTATAAACGAATAATGATGAAATGAAGAAATACTTAGATGTCATTCAATTTGTTTTATTATAAAGGAGTCTTAAATAGTTTGACAGTGTTAAGTAGTTCAACTTAGATTAGTTTATGTTATCACTTCTGTCGAGCGTCCCGAGACGCACACGTTTTTTTTTAAATTATGTGCTTACATTAGGTGATAACTTGAGATTTGATTAGGCAATTTATATTTAAATTGCATAGCTGGAACAAAGAAAGTAAACTACTAACGTTTTTAATATTTTAATGTTTGATAATTTATTACATAGAAGTGCACACTGGAATGCATTTGCATTAGCGCATTTGATATTGTAATGAACATGAAGCCACTATTTAAATATTATTTATTTAATTTTAAAAAGCGAATTAATTAGTTTTTTCGTACAGTGATTCAATTAACGACAGATATACAAGAGTAACAATACAAAACGAACGTATAAAAATTGAAGTAAACACGGAGGTATTCCTTGATATTTAAGCTAATTGTAGGTACATGGTGTAATCATTCAATTAACAAAGTTCCATAAAATATAATTTAGGAAATAGTCTTAGAATTTCTTTATAAAATTAAACTCAAATTTGTCGAATCAACAAGACACCCGCCTATGTTAAAACGACTGTCTGAAAGATTAAACCATGTATTGTTCAAAAATATGCAAAATTTATCATTCATGTGTTTTTCACCATATTTACGGAGCCAAACCCGAAGTTTGTTACGATTGTTAAGATTTTGCGAATCCTATATTTGTGCCAATTGATTAGTATTTAATAGTATAATTTAATAGCTTCCCTCCGGAACTAGGTCCACTTAAACCTAAGAATTTGAACCAGAGAAGGATAAAAAGTATCTTATATGTCAATCTTTGTTAAAATCTACCGGTGTACTAAATTTAATCCAAATCGGTTCAGTTTTCAGTGAAAGTTTATAATGAATACACTGAGTATCTCTAACTTTCGATTTTATAAGAGTAGTATATAATACAGCCAAATATTATTAACATCGTGTATATTTGTACTACCACTATGTAAAACAGTTGACAATTATGCAATGCCAATAATAACTGTCATGAATTATGCAATTCCAATTACAACTACTGTCTATTTTACAACTTCAATAAAATTGTTTTTAATGTTTTTATTTTATTACTTTCGTTGTTAGTTATTGCTGCAAACGCTATAACTTGATAATATGCTGAAACTTAACCGAGTGTTTCTCATGCCAGTAACCCATTAATGACCCACTACAGGGTCGGGTCTCCTCTCACAATGAGAGGGATGTAGACCGCCGTCCACCACGCTGGCCTACTGCGGGTTGGTGGACTTCACATGCCTTTGAGAATATTTTTTTTTTGAACTCTCAGGCATGCAGGTTTCCTCACGATGTTTTCCTTCACCGTAACAGCAGGTGATATTAAATGTTTATAAAGCGCACATAACTTATTTACAAAGTCATTGGTGCGTGCCACTGGGGTTCGAGCCCGGACCCCTCGATTCGACGTCGAATTCTAAGCCACTGGGCTATCACCGCGAGTGTTTACTACGAGTATTACGATGATTGGTTCAAATATAGGTTTATGGATATTATCCAAGAGCTAGATATGCCTCTGTCTTAGAACATGATATCTATCGTTTTAACTTTCGAGTGTGTCTCCGTAAACATGGTTTAAAAATAAACAAAAAACATAACATATGAATAGCTTGAAACTAAGGTGGTTTTAGGAAAATGGAAATCCGCATTGAAATTTTCTTAAACAAATCAATCCAGAAAGTGTAGTCAAACTTTTGGAATGTGAGTTTTTATATTTATTATAATCTTTTGAATGCTTTTTGCGTTACAAATATATAAGGATTGATTTCGTGGGATATGTACCTACCACTTTAATAACAGAGCGACCATTTGTAGGTATAAAACGAGGGTACGTACCTGTAAGTCGAATTCTGTACTCAGCGGAGAATCAAAACCTGAAAAAGGAAAAGATTTTTACCTAATTACAATTTGCATGTTATCTAACAAAACATTTAAATGTTTAACTAACAGTTGTACTAGTAATAGGTTGTAGTATATCTATCTAGTTTAATCTGCATATATTTAAAGTATATCCAGTTTATATACACCAATGGATACCTATTAAGGAGTATCAGTTAATTTGAAGTCCTAAGGCTGGCCTAATGCGGGTTGTTCGAATGCTTTTGAGAACTTTTCTTTTGTGAACTCTGAGGCACGCGTTTTCCTTCACCGTTACAAAGTCTAAAAGCTTTTATACAATATTAGATACAATTTGTGCACACTTAATGAACGTCATACATTTATAATTATACAAGCATCCGCTTTGATCGCCCCTCAGGCAAAACGTTGACTGGGAGAAAAAAACGTCTTTATTTAAAACTTGTTCAATAAACGAAACTCAATGCAGTAAGGATATCTGCAACTAGAACAGTTACCTATAAGGATAGTCGAAGTAGAAAGTGGATTAGTAGCGCCCGTGGCTGCTAGGAAGTGCGGGCCGCGTGTGCCAATGTGACTCGTTAGGCCACTTCTGGTTCCAAACCAGAAACTGTCCCGTTCGTAAATTATATTCAGCAGATATCCAGTTGAAATCGATTTTATATTTCTTAGTAGGAAGTTATAAGTTCCCTCAAAAGCGGTTTACTTGGAGCCTAAGAATTTAAAGTAAAAGTTGTATAAAACCTATCAATAGCATCCATACCTATATTTAAACTGTCGAAATTATCTCATCTTAATTTTCAAATAAATTCGTATTTTGTATTCAGCAGACATCCAGTTGGAATCGATTTTATGATATTTCTTCGTGATACTGGATGAAGCAAGTTGTAGGTAAATACCTACCCTACAGCAGTTTATGTATCTAAGAGCCTGGCAATATAAACATATCTAAATAAAATTATCAATCTGCTTTATTGAGTTAATGACCGCAATTTAAGCTTTAGATATTTTCCATTTTAATAGCTTAAGACTTTCCTTCTTTACAATCTCTGATTATTCCGAAGTCCGTTTTGTTTGCTATGAGAACAGATGCAATAAATAAATCACTTTCATTAGTTTAATTGCAAGTTAGTCCAAAAAACAAGTTGTGTTATTCATAGATTGGTATATCTTTACACCCGACCGTTTTTAACACTCGTCCTATTATTTTGTTAACAATCTTTATATACCTACCTGAGATTTTACTTTAATTTGCGATTTTAAAGTAACGCAAGCACATAATTATAAAGATTTAAAATCAAAGTGCCATTTAATGCTGAAACAAATTTTTTGAATCCATAACTTATTTTTCTAAAACAATCCAAACTTTTTCTTTAAAAAGTAGTGCCAAGATTGTTTACCAAATAAGACAAGTGTACCAAATAAGACAAAAACTGACTGTAGGGTCTGTAGGTAACCTTATCTGTCCTGTTTAACCTACTTCTAGTTCCAACTTCTGTTTCAGTTTCTGACTTCTTATGCTATTGTAATATCATTGACTTTATATTGCCTTCTTTCTTCTAATATGTCCGTTATGAAATATCCCAATATTTATACGCCATTGGTTATTTGAAGTAGCTAATACCTTGTTGTTAATTATTCAGTTACTTTTAATTTTTTTATAAAGAAAATCCAAGCAAGCCATCAGATGACTACATGATGGTAAGTCACCATCGTCTATTAACACAGACAACATCAGAGGAGTCGCCAGTGCGTAGTGCGTAGCCGGCTTTGAATAAGAACTGTCTACGCTCTATAAATTGTTAAAGGTTCAAAACATTAACTAAAAATATACTGATAATGGGCGTGGTCATATGTCCAATTAGAAATAATTAGCTTTCAATCAATACTCACTATTCCACAGTGAATTATAGCTATCACTTACACTTTAAGTGGCCTGTTTTATTTGTGTAACACTGGCCGTATAGGCTTGCGATCAACGTACATAATAAATGTTCGAAGTGAGACCGCGGCTTGCACTTACAAACGGTGCAAGGAAACTAATAAAAGGTCAGAGGTCCCTGCATCTGGGCATGCGCGGAGATCTATCAAGTAATTGGAGCGATTCAAATATAGATTTTATTAACAACATAACAAGAACGTCCACGGCAATAGGTATGTACCGTTGATACCTCACATATTATTATTTATAATAAAACTAGCTGACCCCGCAAACGTTGTTTTGCGATATAAGTTATTGAGCGTTAAAAATCGACTATTAAAAATAGGGGTTGTTGATAGAAGGCTGAAAATTTAGGTTTGTATGTATGTTTTGAGGCCACATTATTGAAAAATAAAAATAAAAAAATTTGTCCAAAAAATAAAATAAAAATGTTGTGGACAACCATTATCACTTAGGGATATGAAAAATAGACGTTAGCCGATTCTCAGACTTACTGAATATGCATATAAAGTTTCATAAAAATCCGTCAAACCGTTTTGGAGGAGTACCTATGGTAACTAAAACTGTGACATGAGAATTTTATATAATTATAAAATACAATACGACAATATGTTATTCCGCCCTGAACAACAAAGTCATGTATGGGTCGGATATTGATGTTATCTAAATAAATTCACTTAACAGAAAAATGTTATGTACCTACTCGTATATTAATATAAGATGTCAAAAATACAAGAAAGGTATAATAAGTATGTGAGTTGTAAATAGCAGGAAGAGTTGAAAAAAACAATGGAACAATCCATCATAATACTTACTTTACTTTCCCCTTAGCAGGACGTTCACTAAAGGCTCAAAAATATGAAATTTTAAGGATAATAGAGCAAAATATGAGAAGTGTCACAGAAAATGGCAGATTTATTGCGCCCTCTGAGAGTTTACGGTCTGCGCATGCTCCAGGTTCTTCCTAAGGGCTAAATTTAGGATAGGTTTCGAAATGACGCCATGTTCAAATAGAAATGGCGGGATAGTAGCGCCATCGGTACCAATATTTAATAGAATTGCAGTAAAAATAACTGTACCAACTCAGATCCACGTTCTAGATTTTAACCAACAGATGGAAAAATAAATTTCGTCCGTAAACTTAGAACCTAATATGAATCTGCGCTGAAACACAATACCATAAAGAAGCGTCTTATAACAGGGAGTATAAAGTGCCTCTATCAGGGAGAGAGGTTTTGAGAAAAAAGGAAACCACCAATATGTTTTGATTTTATTTATTTATATATTTACATATAACAACATTATTTTAACAGTTTATAATAAATTATTATTACCTCGGATTACTTAAACATTCGTCTTGTTAGGCACTTAAACAAATTAAGAAAATAGTCACTCTTGTGTGTTTCACCATTAGGTATTATTGAGATTTAAACGTTCAAACTAAAGGTACCAAACCACTGTTTCCAGGAAATGAATAACTCAAACATATAACACGAACACACACTTTTTAGCACTAACATTTTGTATGATCCTTTGTACCTACTTACCTTGACTAAGGTACTACGCAATAGCTCTAGGAGGGGCGCCGGCCTTTTTTTATATCTAACTAAGGATATATATAGATGCTTCTTTTGTCATCGAATTGAAATATTAAGCAATTTGTAAGAATTTTAAAACATAGGTAGGTATATTTTAATCACTACGCAGAAAATAACAAAAACAATGAACACGCAAAAACCTTTACGGAAACTCGCGGCAGCTGGGTGGAAGACCTTTTAAAATTTGAAAGTTTTCATTTAGGTGTATGGTACGTACCTTTTCAAGCAAAGGTGTCCGATTCCCGTCTCGTAGCCAAGACGAAATTCAGGTTCGTAGATGAAATTCAGCGAAGATCCCTGTGGAGAGCTCCTACCGCCGTAGCTGCTCGTACCAAAGGACCGGACGATCGATATAATTCGCGCACCCAACCCGCGCACTGGGGTTCGCAAATGGCGGCACCGGAAACCCGCCCCTAAGGGTAGTTCGGTTGGTACACATTGTAAGCAAGCGGCTGAGTTCACGCGTGTTCCAATATTGAAATGGACGCGCCGCCAATTTAAATCGAAATAAACAAATACCTCAAAATATATTGAATTTGTAGATTATTAAAAAAATAATATTAGTTCATTGAGAAGTGAACTAACTCTATTGCATATGAGTTCTATAAAAATTAATAATATCAGCCTTGTTTTCTTAGTGCTTGCTCGTACGCGTTGAAAATACATCCATATATATTTTGAAAGGGGATTTAGGTATGTTGTTGTGTTGTGGAAATTTTTCTAAATTAGTCTGAATTTTCTATCTCCTGTATAAAAGTAAAAAAAAGTTTTTCAGTGTTTTTAATACGCTCCCCCGTCCCTGTTCCGCTAAAATTTCTATTAGCGGGTAACCCAAAGGAGCATTTACATAGTCGACCGACAGTAATGTATTTTTAATTGCTGCTATAAGGTACTGTAGCCACACAGCACATTCTTCGTGTCTAGTGTTTCGGCTAGGGAGATAAGGTAGCCGGGGATAGTTTATTTGAGGCGAACACCTTAGGCCTCATGAGTAGCACCCAAATACAACCTCAGATAGGATTTCTTATCTATTTGAATTTGGACGATGGCCGTTTGGCCACGTGGCCTGTATGCCTGTTTATGACTCAATTACTATAAAAAAATTGCCTGATAAATTATGACTTTGATGGGTTCATACAAATATAGCTTTTTGACAGTTCATCAAAAGTATTTCAAGTGACTAGTAATTCATCTTCATCACACTATTCCAGTGAAATGGAGCAACTAGTTTGTTAGAGTAAACGCGCCCTAAAGTGGCCAAGCTTTCGAAGGGAGGAAATAAATTACCATAAAAGACCTCTTCATAATTTTAATGCAGCACTTGTTTTTCGACAAAATCATATCTAATTAGATATGTTACGATTTTATCTTTAAAGTTGTGTGTGTTTCGTCCAATGATGAAAAATGTACCTACTATTTTTTCTTCTTGGTCACATTTTCGTACAATGTGAAGTTCGCGTATGAATATTATGTCCATTGAAAGGAGAAAAGTTAAAAACAACTATTTTCTATATCTTATGGACCTGCAAAATGTGAATAAGAAATTTATTTCAATATTTCCGGTTAAAGTAAACTAAACATAAATTATTTCGGAAAAAAGGGAATTCAATTCCTCCTTGATGCATCCTGTCTGTTATCAAGGCAGCCAAACGCATAACAGAAAATCAATATTCCCGTGAATATCGCCCATTTCACCTTCGGGATTATTCGGTGCGCCACTGAAGTTTTGCGTGTGACAAATAATTTTCAAGAGAACTCCAAAATGGAACCTATACGAATTGATTTTTTGAATGCTATGAAGACATTATTTCGGAAACCACTCACTATTCACCATCTCACCGCGGTATTGGTGCTGTTGGCCGCGAGACACAACGTGATTGATAATCTCCTGCACTTCATCATGGCGGGGATCAACTTGTTGCCGCAAAGGCTGCTTGTTTGGCCGATACGCCTCGCTGTGATCTACTACCCCATTGCGCCGAAATTCCATCTGCGTACTCTAGATTGCTTCTTCTTAGTAACTTTCTTCTTCGTGGAGCTCCTAAGCGGCTCCCTGGTGGGGACCCACATCTATATCTACTGCAACAGGAAGCCAGAATTCTGTTTTGACATTCACGACGGTGTTGGCCCGACGGAGTTCGACGAAATATTTCTGGACTTCAGCATCCAGCTCTTCATCACCGTGTACTTGTGCTGCTTGACGTCCATCTTGAAGAGCATCAAGAAAGAAATCGGGACCGCGTTTAGGATCTCCAACTCATGGTTCGAAAAAAACATCATGGGATTATGTGCACTTAGCAACATTCTGATGGTGGTCGTCGAATTCAATTGTACCGATGGCGCTCTTAAAACGCTGCTCATATACATGATATGTAAGGTGGTTCACGACATTTGGTTCCCGTCTCCGTTGAATGAAGTGATTATGATCATCGGCCCTAACCGCAGTCTGGTAAACACGAACTATCCAGAACGCTCGAACACCGGATTCGTTTTCCGAGATGCCCTGGAGCCAGGCGAGCAGTCTGAAGAACCAGACGAGGAACCGGATGCACCGCCCGAAGCGGAACAAGCCGAAGAGGATGATGAGGAACCTGACACACAGCCCGACGAAGAGAATGATGAGGAACCTGACACACCTTCCGACGAGGAGCAAAATGAAGAGGACGACGAAGAACCTGACGCGAAGCCTGACGGAGAACAAGACGGGGAGGACGACGAGGAACCTGAGGCGCATACTGATGACGAACCCGACGAGCAAACCGACGAGGAAGCCGCCAATGACCCCGATGAAAATAAGGACGAAAATGAGGAATCTTCCGAATCTGATGAGTCAGCCGATGAGTCTGAAGAAAATGCCGAACAGCCAAATAAATGCCATATTGTGTAAATTCAGCTACAATTTTAACTATTTATTAAACCTATTTTATATTACTACTATATTCATATCTTCCACTGTTTTAAACTCAAGGAGAGTATCCTCAAAGTCTGTCTATATGTAATCGACTAGGATTAAGGGATTAGATTAGAAATTTGATGTTCTGTTATATCGTACAAGTGTATCAATTATTGCCTTTATGTGGGCATCATCGGTGTTGTGGTAATATTATACGTAACGTTTTGAAAAAAAATTAGGAAGGTATTGTGTTGTCTATCGCCATTAAAATAAATGTATGTTTACCTATTTTAGATATTAATGGATATTAAATAAATAAATGTGAATAAACTCTATCTTTTATCACCCGTTTTATGCTAACGTTAGTTATATCTATGATATTCTCCATTTCTCCAGATTGAACTGAAGACATGATGGTCTTACTCGTCTTTTTTAAATTTCTTTTCGTACTCGTTCGAAGAATGAAGATACAATAATATGCCTGTGTATGGGAGCCGCATATCTCAAGGTTTGTATTTTGTATTCTTAATAACACAGCACAAAACATTAGGTAGAGGTAGGTTACGGTTGAATTTGAATTTAAGATTCAACCTCGGCAGCTGATAAAATGTTCAACCCCAAACAGAACCACCCCGAGTTACAAGCTTTTAATAAGTACCTTATGTTTGTATTGTAAATTCTATTTAGTTTGGGCGTTTCTTTATCAACATGGTAGATATGGTAGATATTGGGCTTTACCGGCTTTGTGAGAGCTCTTTTTATATTTTAAAAAGCCATGTCTATTAGCCGTCATTAAAATTAATTAATTGTTACACATAAGTACTGGTACATAGGTAGGTACTTGAAATAATATCAAGCGAAATTAATAAGTTTAAGTTAAGTCTTGAAACTCTTCCAACTTCAGGCTTAGAAATAAAAATACAACGATTTGGAGATAAAAAATTTATTCATATTTAAAGCGAAATACATGTAAAATACACAAATTCCTTATCTCAGTAATACGGTTAACGTTATAAAGAGGTTGTAACTGTCCGACCATATCAAAACTTAGTACGTAGGGTAGCCTTTATTTTGCTAGAAATTTTATATCAACTGAGTTAATATTTTCCATACCGGTAGATAACAGATTCTAAAGACTCTCAGGTCATTAGTAACAAAAAAGAACGATCAGTCACGGGATAAACTCGAAAAATCTTTTTACCATACAGTCCGACTGGGTCATGAAGATGATATCAATAAAGCTACCTATTTCACGTACTAATCATAAATTGCGCTATCTTTCCCCCAATGCGTTGAAATTGCGGCGAACCAGTCACACACAATAATTATATTATTTATTAGATACATTTTACTTAAATATTAAGTAACTGATCGAGAACGAATTATGTGCAATAGCAAGACAAACTTAATAAAAAGAACATTCATAAAGACTCCTTAAAAGGTTGAGGCTAAAATCTAGTTCACTAGGCTAGTATTTTAGATTAAGGGCGAGTATTTTAGTAACTAAACGAGTCTGAACAATGAACATTAAATCGACTGTCGAGTAGTTAAGGAAATAATTTAATCGAACTTAAATTACTTGCTACTCGACCAAAATATTAGCATAGTGTGAACTAGGTTTTAGACAAATTTCACCTACTGTGTAGTCGTTATTATTCACTAGCGTAGGTATCACTTAAATTAATATTTTATAAACCGTATCCCCTAGCTTTTGCCCGCGACTTCATGCGCCTCGAATTAGAATCTAATCAAGAGATAAATAAAAAAGATATCCTAAATATTAGTTGATACTTTATATCTGCTTAGCAAATTTCATGCGAATCCGTTCACCCTCCTTGCATGAATCCATCCATCTATCCTTCTTCACAAATTTTCACATTTCCTCGTCAAATGATTTCAAATCATAGTCCACCTAATAGTAATCTAGCCAGGAATTTTTCAGCCAACCCACTCGCGATTTTAGCAATTTGCATTCACATTTCTATTCATTAAACGGATGGGTGGTGCAAGCATCAAATTCGGATTTTTACTACTACACTTGGTTGCTACTAATGAGAACTAAGATCATAAAGCTTCAAAGGAAATCTGTCCAACAATGGACTTGAAAGATGAATATGTAATACCTACCTACGTAACATAAGAAGTTCATTCCCTTCTCACATTAAATTTTACTCTGCGGCTTCTGAATCCCTTTAAATGGACTTCCGTTTTTGCGGTGACTACATTTGTAACACAATATTGCAATCGGGAGAAAGAACCATGTTACAATTGCCGCTATGTGACAAGAAATATTTTTAAAAAGGGTTTACACATTTACATTCATATTGTCAGTCACCCATTAATGACCCACTATAGGGTCGGGTCTCCTCTCTCAGTGAGAACGATGTGAGAAGGATGGACATTCATATTATCTAACATAAATCGGGATTTTCACAGATAAGACCTATGATAAGACAGATGATATTTCTGTAAATCTGTAACTTGAACATAACAAGCAAGAGAATATATTTTTGTCTCTGTGATTACATACATTGTATACATACAACAAACGAGATGAAATATTTTCGTTTCTGTAACTAGAAGACAAGACAAGAAAATATAATTATGTTTATCTCTGTAACTCACAGACAACAGACAAGATAAGATATTTTTGTATCTGTAACTCATAGACAAAAGAAAAGATAAGATATTTTTTGCCTGTAAATCTAATGCTTCCTTTGTTATTTTATAAGTAATAACTAAGTGCCATTAAAGCAATATTTGACAACCAATTCTTATGACAAGTTCGTTAAACAAAACAACCGATCGAGTAGGTATGGAACATGCATTGTCAGATACAACAAAATTATAACATATTAGGTAATAACATAGAAACCGTCACTGCAAACACAAGTGATTTAAAAATACGAGCCAAATAAAGAAAAATTGTAAAAAACGATAAATCAAACGTTAGAATAAAAAATAATGATTGATTATAACAACTTAATAATTATGACTAACGTACAACAAAATAATCACTTATTACCAATACAATTAGAAACATTACCTTTTAAATTAGGCAAATAAACATGGCCATCAAACAACTTAAAACTTAAATAGGAATGTAGACAAATCTTCGTTATACAAAATTACCTAAATATACTAAAAATATACACAAATATAACACATATTCCAAGATGTTCATTGTTTGCTTATTGTTCGTATTATCATCTTATACTAATATTAAGTTTCATAAAGTTGTATGTATGGTTGGCACTTCCAATCAAATATTCTACTTTTGTCCGTTTTCGTGCCACCTACAGTAGAACTAATCAATAATAATTAAATTTTTACAAAAACCTGAAAATTTGACCCAGTTAGTGATAAAATGTATGCTAATTAATCCAGGCTATAATCTACCTGTGTACCAAATATTATCCAAATATGTTCAGCCGTTTTTCCGTGAAAGAGTCACAAATATCCATCCACCCATCCATCCTCACAAACTTTCGCATTCATAATAGTACAGGGGGAATGATTCTTCTGAAATTTTGAAAAATTCACGTAGGTACCTACATAACGAATTCAAACCAAACAACAAATCACTTTAGATAATAAAGGTACACAAAGTAAATACTACGAGTAAATAGAAAAGCGCATTATGTCGATATTATTTCTTAATGTGCTACATATTTGACTATACTATTTTATGCTATTAGAGCATAGAGCACGCCCACTTATGGGATACTTATGGGAAAACTAATTAATCTACAAATACCAATTCCCCGATAAAGCACAATGATAATGGTATTACAGATCACAAGTTAGTGTTTACAATATTATTGTATATACATACATTTTAAAAACATATACCTTTTGTTGTAAACGTATTTGTCATACGTATTATAATATACTTAAATACTAATTATTAAGATCATATTGCTGTAACGTTTCATTTTAAATACCTATTATAAACTCTCGTGACGTCTTATTTTTTAACTTACAAATAGTATTGTAAAAAATGCAATTAAGTATTACATAGTAATATTATATAACATGAGGTACATTCATAATATTCGGATTTGTACCATACGTTGGAACAGCTATTGCTTTTCAGTTACTAAGTTTAGACACAGTAGATTAAATAAGTTTGGACACAGTAGATTGACTTAGCAATGCTTAAGCAAACCTACAAAACCAACCTACCTACAAAAATTAACATAAGCAATGTTTAATAAAATTATTAGATCCTTCGAAAATGTCCATCTTTTCACGAATGTCAAAACTGAACAACAAGACATTTATATCCAAAAGTTTTGAAGTCCACGTACAAGTAACAGGATCTGTATGATAAATAATTATATTAGTCTCGATAATAATAAATTATTAATATTGCTTAATATCCTGCCTCGGTATCCTACCTAAAATGTTTATTGCTGCATACATGGTTTATTATAAATACCATCTTAGATATTTCAGATGCCATACATACGCATTAGGTAGGATGAGCCAAAAAATTAACGTAAGTACCTACATAATGTTACAGTGAAAAATTTATAAACGGAGAATATTAAAATAATTTTCTGAACTATGTATGTACCCAATCGTCACTTCATGTCATTATAGTGCCTATTAACTAGTACAAAGTTTATTAATATACACTTACTAACCTACATCATTCTTGTGATAAGTAACTTTTTATTGCGTTCCGTGGTTTTACTTGTATTGTGATTAAATATGTGATTGTTTTGTTCCTTAATTTATTTATTCACTAATTTAAACAATTCACAAATTATTGCACATGACTGAATTGTACAATAACAGTTCAAATGTATATATTTTGCTATACATCTCATTTGAATGTCAAAATCAATCATCAAAATCAAAGTTAACTACTTATTCTAGAGACTTGTAATAATAATGACGAGTTTGCTCTTATATCATAATAATATTATGATAAGTGCGTAAAATACAACAATTTAAGACACTTTGAAGTAAAGAATAACACACTCTCGAAAAAATATACTAAGAGAGATAATGACGAATTTGGTGTTATATAGTAATAAGTGTGTAAAATACAACAATTTAAGACACTTTGAAGTCAAGAATAAATAACACGCTCGCATAGAAAATGAGAGAAACACGTCATTTAAGAAGGCGCGTCGCGTTTAAGGCATATCCTTTTAAAATTGTATTAACTAGAGCAATCAGCTAGCCCAAGTAGTCTGTAGTCGAATCCTTGTAGTAATAGTCCGGGAGCCAGGTGCATTTTCGGTCAATCATTTCCTCTCGAGAGAAACTTCGTAAAATACATAAGGGGCTTATACTATAAATACTAGTGGCCGTCAGCTGCCACTCCGTTGGTGGGTTGGGCCGTGGCACCCTCCCAAACATGCAGAAAAAAAATTTTTTTTCAGTCATTTCCTCTCATTTGAAAATACATTCAGATTATAGTTTATCTAGTACTTTAAAAGAAAAACGTCGTCAGCTGACCATAACGCGGTGGATTATACGTCAGCTGGCTCCTTGAACATGAGAAAAAAAAAATTTTTTTCAGTGATTTCCTCTCAACTAAAAATTTACCTGGTGATAGTTTATATGCTACTATGAATGAAAATTAACGTCAGCTGGCTGTATCTCGGTGGAAAGTTCGTCAGCTGGTACCTTGAAAGGGGTAACGTAACAGCATCTATGACCTACTGAATCTTATCAGCTGACGACTTTTCCCTTGACTTACAGGTAGCTGATGTTTTTTATTATTTACTAGAGTATTTTAACAATTCTCATAACAATTTTCATCCGGGAGGAAATAACGTTTTTTAAGTTATTACCGTCTTCAAAAAAGGAGGTTATCAATTCGACACGTTTGTATGTAATATTCTCAGAACCGCACAATTTTTACATATTATGTTGGTCTATTACGGCTTCCAAACAAGAATACCAAATTTCATAGGTGTATGTATGTATGTATGTATGTAGATATGTTTGTCCTCGCATATCTCCGAAACTAATTGACGGATCGTGTTCTTTCTTTGTTTTTTGTTTGTTTGTATTTTGTTCAACTTAGGGAATGGTAAAAGTTTCATCAAAATCGGTCCAGTAGTTATCGTGATATGGACTTTAAACTTTATCTTCGCTAAATAATTTTAACTGACCATTAGTTTTTTTACAAAAGACACAAAAAGGTAATACGTTCGACATGTTTATCTTATACTGAACTGTTACTATAGTAACACGCTCATAGAGTAATTAAACACTACAGTTAATTTTTATTCTCTTGTCTTATTTGGTAAACAATCTTGGCACTACTCATCACACAAATATTTGTCCTGGATGGGAATCGAACCCAAGACCTCTGGCGTAGTGGTTAGGGTCGCTAACCACTATCACTAGACCAACAGGTCAGTCAAATAGCAGTGTTAACTAATCTTCGTCCCAATCAGAGTCGCTGTCGCTATAATTTAATAAATAGTTATCATTCGCGCGCGCTAAGTACTATTTATTGAGGTTGGTGTCTTTAGTATCAAGTATTTTGTTTCTATTGTTATATTTAGGCACCAAACTCAAAAATAAACTATGTAACAAATTTTATTTTATACTTTTTTGATGTCGGTTTATTTTTTTTAATTATTTTATTTCGTATTTTTTAGTTTGAAGTCCATATCACGATAACTACTGGACCGATTTTGATGAAACTTTTACCATTCCCTAAGTTGAACAAAATACAAACAAACAAAAAACAAAGAAAGAACACGATCCGTCAATTAGTTTCGGAGATATGCGAGGACAAACATATCTACATACATACATACATACATACACCTATGAAATTTGGTATTCTTGTTTGGAAGCCGTAATAGACCAACATAATATGTAAAAATTGTGCGGTTCTGAGAATATTACATACAAACGTGTCGAATTGATAACCTCCTTTTTTGAAGACGGTAATAACTTAAAAACCGTTATTTCCTCCCGGATGAAAATTGTTATGAGAATTGTTAAAATACTCTAGTAAATAATAAAAAACATCAGCTACCTGTAAGTCAAGGGAAAAGTCGTCAGCTGATAAGATTCAGTAGGTCATAGATGCTGTTGCGTTACCCCTTTCAATGTACCAGCTGACGAACTTTCCACCGAGATACAGCCAGCTGACGTTAATTTTCATTCATAGTAGCATATAAACTATCACCAGGTAAATTTTTAGTTGAGAGGAAATCACTGAAAAAAATTTTTTTTTTCTCGTGTTCAAGGAGCCAGCTGACGTATAATCCACCGCGTTATGGTCAGCTGACGATGTTTTTCTTTTAAAGTACTAGATAAACTATAATCTGAATGTATTTTCAAATGAGAGGAAATGACTGAAAAAAAATTTTTTTTCTGCATGTTTGGGAGGGTGCCACTGCCCAACCCACCAACGGAGTGGCAGCTGACGGCCACTAGTATTCATAGTATAAGCCCCTTATGCATCTCAGGAATTTTCGATCGGGAGGATCTTGGTCATGTAAATCTGTTACTGGCTCCCGGAATATAATAATATTATCAGCATTTCAAAACATTCTAGAATAGTACTACGGTATAGCTCACGTGTATTTTTGGGACGTCCCAAAAATATATATAGGCTAATTCTGGTGTTTCACAATTTTACAAACACTCATGAAGCAATAATTGATAAGAAGACATATATTTACAGGACTGTCAAAAGTAACCAAAACTCTCGTACCTTGAGTGTTTTTGATTGATTTGCAGGTACATTAGAGTTGTCCCGAAAATACAATGCTCAAAAATACATTAAACCGTTGTATTATTGTAAAATGTATACATACACTTATGGAACTCTAGCAGATAAAATATCTACCATCAAAAACGATGAATATTCCTAACAAAATGCAATAGACAGTATCTAAAGTTTTTAATCTTCCCCTCTAGCCTATTCCGCTTTGCAGCTAGGTTAGGCTGGCTATGCTAGGTAGTATTGATCTGTTCCACTTTGAGGTGAGTGATGAAACACAACAAGGACGGTGCCAAGCTTACTGACCACTTGTGTTGGTAACTCAAGTGTATTTTCGGGACAGCTCATTAGTTTACTGACCACTTGTGTTGTAACTCAAGTGTATTTTCGGGACAGCTCATTAGTATTTTTGAGCACTTCCGAAGAATACAATTGGGTTAACCGTTGTATTGTTTAAAAAAAATTACGTACCTACACCTACACTTATTGAATATATTGCATACAATGAGAGGTCTATCATCAAAAACGATGAATATTCCTAACAATAAATAATCGTCCCTAAAGTTTTTAATCTTCCCCTCCAGCCTATTCCGCTTTGGGGTCAGGTTTCGGGTTCGGTCCGTCCGGCGAACCTTGCTCGCTACGCTAGGTGCTGTTCCACGTAGAGTTGAGTGATAAAACACATCAAGGACGGTACCAAGCTCACGGATCACTAGTGTTGTAACTCAAGTTCGGGACAGCTCAGTAGTATTTTTGAGCAGTTCCGAAAAATACACGTGGATTAAACTGTTTTATAATTATAAAAACTTACACTTATGCAACTTTATTATATACAATTAGAGGTCCACCATCGAAAACGATGAATATTCCTAACAATAAGCAATAGATCGTCCCTAAAGTTTTTAATCTCCCCCTCCAGCCTATTCCGTTTTGGGGCTTGGTTTGGCGGGCGAATAGTGCTCGTTACACTAGGTGGTGTTATGTGTTCCACTTTGAGGTAAGCAATGGAACACAATAAAGACGATGAAAAGCTTACGGAACAGTAGTGTTGTAATTCAGGTGTATTTTCGGGACAGCCCTACTAATGGGCTGACCCGAGCCCGAGCGGCTCCGAAAAATTTACACCTGAGTTAAACCGTTGTATTTTTATTAAAAATTTACATACCTACCACTTATTGAATATATTGCATACATCAAAAACGATGAATATTCCTAACAATAAGCAATAAATCACACCTAAATTGGTTCTTGCCAGCCTATTCCGCTTTGGGGCTAGGTTTGGGGCTGGGTTTGGGGCTCGGTTTGGGGCTCGGTTTGGGGCTCGGTTTGGGGCTCGGTTTGGGGCTCGGTTCGGCCGGCGAACCGTGCTCGCTATGCTAGGTGGTGTTGATCTGTTCCACGTTGAGGTGAGTGATGAAGCGGAGACGCATCTGGAGGGCGGGGCGCAGCTTCCGGATCACGCCCTCGACTTCGTTCTTGAGCGTGTCGCCGACGAACATGTATTTTATGTGATAACTGTGGTTGGACGGTTAAGGATTTTATTTGATTGCCGCACCCAGTAGGCCGGAGGTACAACTGAGGCTTGCCCTGACTGACACGGCTGTTTGAAATGTACCGTATAAGGTATGTAAAGAGGTCACGACAGCCCATCGCGAAACGGCATGTTGTTGCTGTCATTTTCGTATACAGTGAACAGCTCGTTTCGCGAGGCGTGACATCAATCAAGACGCCATGACAGTTTTGGCCTTTTTCGATGTCAATTTGGAGTTCATTTCTAAAAACGCAAAATTCTTAGGTGAAATGGCTTATTTTTCTTCAAATAATATCTAATTTTTGGGGTAAAATAGATACCAAGCTATATTTTCAATTCCAAACTCATTTCCAAATTTTGTCAACTAGCCTATTATATTAACCACGTTACAAAAGGATACAGCAAGTCGCAGATCGGGTCGATGTACTGCAGATGCACTTGTGCCTTGTCGATGTTGGCTAGCAACTCGTACAGCGATATGGCGATGTCCATAACCGCTCTCGACAGGTCCGAGTTGAACCGCAGCAGGTACGGCCCGACGAGGTGGCACAGGAATATCAGCTGCACCTCGGTGCGTATCTCTGGCGATAGTTTCTCTTTGATGAACCTGGAGATACATTTTAAGGGCGAGCTAAAGTATTTATAATGCGTGTATGTACCCATCATTTTTATTCTCTTGTCTTATTTGGTAAATAATCTTGGCACCACTTTTTTTTTTTTTAAAAAAGTTTAAAATTGCTTTAAAAAAATAAATTATAGTTTCAAGAAATCTGTTTCTGTATTGAATGACAATTTGTTTTTAAATTTTTATAATTTTGTTTCTGCATTATTTTCAATCGCAAAATAAAATAAAAAGACACGCTAAGATTGTTTACCAAATATGTCAAGAGAATAAAAATGGACTATAATATATACTTATTATTTCAAACATTTCAACAATATGTGTAGCACTTTTGATGACCTGTTATGGCTGATCGAATAAATAGTGGCTGCCTCCGAAGCACGGAAGCGCACATTTGCTACTAGCGATCACCCATCCAGATACTGACCGCTTCTGAAGTTTTCTTAACGTGTTCTACTCAAGCAGCGCCTCAGACAAATATTTTCTGTATTTAGACAAATTAGGCCTGGTGATTGATACAACAAACATTTGAGAAAAATATCATCTGCATACCATTTTGATGCCTCCTGATATTAATGCCCACCGCAGACATCTTAGTTCTTGTCAGAGACAAAAGCTTCTTTGTCAGAGACAAAAGCTTCTGAAATTGGTCTTATCATTCCACATGTTTAGCGTAAATTTTCACACATTAATTCAAATTAGGTTAAATTCACACATAAACTAACGAAGAGCCCAAAACACTTACGTTGGAACTTGTATAATCTGTCCAGCACCCGTGTGGTACCAAACGGCGTGAGCGAGGGCGAGCGTCAAACTGTATTTATTCTCCAACATCGCCTCATTCGTCCTCTTGAAGCTGAACAGTTGGAACGGAGTGTACTCGTACTCCCATTCCGTCATTTCCTTGCTGGAGATCAGCTCGAATATCCGGTCATGCAGCACCGTCCAATAGGGATCGGGGAGCGCCGCCATAATGAGCCCTATCGCGTTGATCCAGAGTTGAATTTTCGTTGCGGGGATCACGACGAAGCCCTTCGTGACGACGTCGAGAAGACTGTTCGCTACCAGGCTCGGGGCAAGGGGCAACGACATCAGTTCCACGCACGTTACGTATAATGAGTGCGCTGACGGGTTCGGGTATTCGTTGAAACGCCAGTCCGTGTTCGGGAAGTGCGAGTCGCCGGTCATTGCTGAGGCTTTTTTTTAAGAAAATTATTGGATTTCACAACGAAAACAATGCATGGTAAGACGCGAATTTATAAGCACAGGTCTTTGAAATGAAAAAAAAACGCACCCTTTGAAGTATTATATCCAAGTGGTACTTGCGTTTCTATATTAGAGACTGGTCGTTAACATTTTGTTACCTAAAGACTCGTTCAGACGTTTTATTTATTAAACAATCAAGACTCGTTCAGACGTTTTATTTATTAAACAAACAATGAATAGCATTTGTCCACCATTTGTAGCAATTGTCCACCAACCCGCAGTAGGCCAGCGTGGTGGACTAAGGCCTACATCCCTCTCATTGTGAGAGGAGACCCGACCCTGTAGTGGCTCATTAATGGGTTAAAACAATGAATAGCATGGCAACACAGAATCATGCTAAAAAAATTAAACCGACATCTAATAAGTATGATATTAAATTTGTTACATACATACTTTAGTATCAAGTATTTTGTTTAAACTATTGTTAAATTTTGGCACCAACCTAAAAATTGTACGCCTAAAGTATGTTACAAATTTTATTTCACACTTTTTTGATGTCGGTTTAATTTTTAAAATTATCTTGTTTTAATTTATTTATTTATAAGTCTCAATATCTGTTATTTAATAAGTAGACTTATAAACGTTTCATTAAAAGGATACTGTCCACCATTCTGTTAACGAGGCCCATGTAGTACAGCAGCTCGGGGGCCCACGTCGTCGGATCCGCGTCCGTACTCGTCAAGTAAGTCTGGAAGGCCTCCGTGGTCGCCCAGCCAGCGGGCCTGACCTCCTTCAGGGAACCGAGCACCGCGTTCACGAGCTTACGCTTGAGCAGCGGCTTGTCTCGGAGCTTCGATTCGTAGTAGTGGAGCGTGTTGTAGAGGAACGTCACTGGCCGGTCTGGAACGAGGATACACTTTTAGGGTGCGTCCACATTAGCGAGTTAGTTAAACAACGCGTTAAACAACAAATCCTTTCGTTATTTTCGTTAGTGTTTGAAGTGTAGCTTAAAGCTTTAGGCTACTAATGTGGATGCACCTACGTATAAGGAGTGACAAAATACTAAATATATTGAGATTAGTCTTATCTCGTTTGTATGCTCACTGTTTCTACTTTTATGTTAGTTATTGTATTGTGTTGTGTTTTGTACGAAACACATGTATGTATTTGCTATTGCTAACACGTACGATACATTTACAAAATTTTCTTTCTACGTTTACTACGCATGTGCAAAAGTTTTCCCTTTTTTTCAATCACCGCAGATTTCCAAAAAAAATGTTATAAAGCAGTGTCAGTGCAAACTTCAAGCCGTATTTTCAAAGTAGAAACAAAACTATAGTCTTCTCAGTCCGTGCAGGAGAGAGATTGATTAGCCTGTGATGCAAACGCAGTTTAAATTTCCGTTTCCACTCTGGGTGTGTGCTCTTATCTTGTGTCTGTCCATGGCACCCACGACACAGGGACTCCTAGTGTGGCGTTAACAGTTCGAAGCATTGCTTTTTATCTTCTTCTTCTTCTTCACCAGCATTATTGATGCCCACCGTTGGGCATATGCCTCTCGAAGCCCTCCACGCCGCACGGTCCATGGCCCTTCGATGCCAAAGCCGTTTCATTTTTTTACTATTACTTCTTATCTAGCTGACCTAGTATCTAAGACTCACCGTGGAACTTGTACAGGTATCCCAGGTGCTCCAGCAGCTGTTCCAGGTTCTTGCTGACCTGCGGGATCTCCAGGTGGCGGTGCACCACGATGTCCAGCACGGGGATGAAGCGCAGGCACACGTTGCTCAGGTACACCGGTATGGGGCCGCCGTACGCGCCGCCGGCCTCCTCGGGCGTGAACTTCTCCGGGTACTTCCTGTGGAACGCTAGGTGTTTGTCGTACCTGAAAATACATGCCAGAATTAGTTGGTAGAGCAATGAAATGAGAAACGCGTTTGTATGCACGAATATGGGTTAGTGTAATTTTTTTTTATAAACAGAGCAAGCAAACACACAGACGGGCCACCTGATGGTAAGGTATATATAATGTATACACCATATATAGCATTATATATGGTCCACCAATGTCCACCAACCCGAACTATGCCAGCGTGGTGGACGGCGGACGACATCCCCCTCATTTTGAGAGGAGACCCGACCCTGTAGTGGGTCATTAATGGGTTACTGACAGTGCTCATGAATAGCACCGTCCCACATTTGATACGCCGTCAGATAGGTAGTATATCACCTATCCTATTTGAGATATAAGAGTATATAAGAGTAGATGCCATACATGCAGCGCATGGTCGCCGGCTATGGAGGAATGCTCCTTTATGGTTTTTTGAAGAACCCCATGTCACAGTCCCGTGTAAGTATTCCATATTATGGCAGGCAGAACTTTCTATTTCTAAATCAATGGGAGGCTCAATCTGTGCATGACTGTCACGAAGACAGACAATGTGAGTAGAATGTAAGTCTTCAACAGGCTGCAATAACTGCCCCGGTTATAACCTAAAATTAATAGATTTTTAACCAACTTCAAAAACTTCTACTTATACTCATAGATAACCTCATTTTTGCACAGACTCCAAACATACCTTATTATTGAAGTCTGTAAAGTTATATCTTACTTTTTAGATCGAAGTCGGTTCACATTTTCGTTAAAAATTATTTTGTTTCATGCTTTTTATTAATTGAAACGGCATCGACATACCAATTGTTCTGTTTCCAGTGTTCGGGCGAGTTCTCCTTGACGAAGTCCTGGGCTCGGTTCCTGAGCTCCGAGCCCTTGAGCAGCAGCAGCTGGATGATGTAGAGGCACACCTGGCTCTCGTTGCCGTCAGGGTTCGGACGCAACACCTGTAGTGAGGGACGAGTTTGTGTACTATAAGACGAAGCGAACAGGCACACGGGCCACGTGTAAGTAGATACGTAAATCGTACGACTTACTGCACAGGAGTCGCACAGTGTTATAATTCAAATAGAGGTAAAATAATAAATAAATAAATAACGCTTCACACTCACAGCCCCACACTAGGATTCCCTGTGTCGTGGGTACCATGGACACACACAAGACAAGAACACACACACCCAAACTAGAAACAGAAATTTAACTCATCATTCAAATCTCTGCTCCGCTGGGAATCGAAACCTGGACCCGTCGCGCGGCGCACCCGTCTTAACCACTGCGCCGCTCAGGTCGTCGAAGATTATTAGAAAAATTAAAATTAATAAAGCATTAGATAGATCATCATAAAAATTGATTTATTTTTATTAACATTCCCTTTTAATGTTTTATAATATTAGTGAAACACAATAACCGTGTAATATTAGCCGTAATGCACGTCACGCGCTACGTGCTTGAGCAAACTTGCGTTTCTTAACTGCATCGATGTGCGGCATTGCTAAAACTCCGAATAAGGTTACTGTCTTCAATCGTTACCGTATTATGTTTGTCAAATTCGGATTGCAAGCCAACATATATATTGTACCTTATATGCGAAAACAGCCAAATGGTGTGTAGCTTAATATTAAGTTATTTATCTTTTTTAATCTAAGCGATAGCCCAGTGGCTTAGAATTCGACCCCGAATCGAGGGGTCCGGGTTCGAATCCCACTGGCACGCACCAATGACTTTGTAAAAAAGTTATGTGCGATTTATAAAATTAAATATCACCTGCTGTAACGATGAAGGAAAACATCGTGAGGAAACCTGCATGCCTGAGAGTTCACAAAAAAAAATGTTCTCAAAGGCATGTGAAGTCCACCAACCCGCAGTAGGCCAGCGTGGACTAAGGCCTACAACCCTCTCATTGTGAGAGGAGACCCGACCCTGTAGTGGGTCATTGATGGGTTACCGACAATCTACACTGTACGTTCACCAAAAATAAAAAATAAAAACAAAAAAAGTCCGAAAGCGAAGTAAAGTAGCGTGTGAACATTACGGGCGACTCACTAGGCAGAGCACGAGCCGGTCGATGGTGACGATGTTGTACTTCCAGATGATGTCGTTGATCGCGTCCACACACTTGTTGATGTGCGGCCCGCCCGCCGGGTTCGTCACCTCGAACACCAGGTAGTCGCAGAACTTGCGCAGGTGCGCTGACAGAGCACGGGCGCCGATGCGTTCCAGGATCCTGTACGGAAGATCGATTCGAAGATGAGAAAGCGTGGGAGTGAATAACTTCACTACGCTGTTTCTATACACCATGTATCAATATCTATTCGTGAGCGGATGGCAATGGGGCGATATTGACACACACGATAGCTGTGACGAGTGTTCCTTTATTGGACCTAGTCATGCTGCACTATAGAGTAATTTTTATTTACTTTTAAAAGAGTGCTGGGAGAATTGATAAGAGAGCGTGGGATTGAATAACTTCACTAGGCTATTTCTATACACCATGTATCAATATTCATTTGTGAGCGGATGGCAATGGGGCGATATTGGCACACACGATAGCTGTCACGTGTGTTCCTTTATTGGACCTAGTCATGCTGCACTATAGAGTAATTTTTATTTAATTTTAAAAGAGTGCTGGGAGAATTGATAAGAGAGCGTGGGATTGAATAACTTCACTAGGCTATTTCTATACACCATGTATCAATATTTATTGGTGAGCGGATGGCAATGGGGCGATATTGGCACACACGATAGCTGTGACGAGTGTTTCTTTATTGGACCTAGTCATGCTGCACTATAGAGTAATTTTTATTTACTTTTAAAAGAGTGCTGGGAGAATTGGTAGGATATGAATGTAGAATGTATAATTTATATGTATGTATATACGTTCATTAAGTGTGCACAAATTGTACCTAATAATGAATAAAAGCTTTTGAATTTGCATTTGTTGGGGATGTAAAGCGTTAGTTTTCGGGTTCAAATGACATCCCAATTAGACCAAGCATGCGACAGCACTCTGTCAAGTAGTGATAGGTTTTAAAGTAAAAAAAATCGAGTTGCACTCCGGGAGAAGTGAAAACTTATTTAATGCTAATAAATAATCGCAATGTCGAATCGCGGTAGATTCTTATTCTCATCTACTAAAAAAACCCCAGAAATCGATAGAGACAAATTCTAAGCAAAATTTGTTATTTAAAGTTTACGGAATAAATCAATACTTTCCGAGTTATTTATTATTTTTTATTTGATTATTATGAAACACACTTTGCTTTGAAAGTGTACAGTTGATGTATTGTCTACAGTGTAAACAGTGGGGAGGGACACTTTACTCACTTAAATGCGATGGGGTTGATGCGGTTGGTCTCGAAGATCATCTTCCACAGCAGACACAGGAACAGCGGCGTGCCCTGCACCGAGAAGTGCGCTATGATGTCGTTGTCGTTCGCCATCGACGTCCATTTGCGGTACTCTTCTTCGACCGATTTCTTCAATAGCTGCTTGTTCTCCTTCGGTGCCCCGTTCTGAAATAGTGATAGAGTTAATTTTCACTTCACACTGTCTGTGTGTGTGTGTGTGTGTGTGTGTGTGTGTGTGTGTGTGTGTGTGTGTGTGTGTGTGTGTGTGTGTTGACGATTTTTTGTACAGTGACAAATTGTACAAAAAATTGTTACACTACGACAGACATGAGGTGACGCTTCACATAGAGCTTCGATCAACAATACACTAGATATCGGGTCACGTACAAAATCAAAACTTATACTGTCCGAGTGAATACATACTTATACATCTTCATTTGTTTACTAACGAAATAAGACAAACGTTTTAAAACAGTTGTAAGTTCAACCTAATTACAACCATGACGCCTAGCAATAAGGTAGCAATTCTTCAAAATATTCTTTTTCTTACAATCATTCGTCACGAAAAACGAGCAAAGCAATAAATTACTCCCGTCACTTAGAAATGAAAAGACATAAGTTAAACAACATTTTATGTGAAATTAACCTTAACGAGCTATAAATAAAGTACTTTTTCCCGTTATTACCTTGCGAGTTACATCCTTTGGTTTCGTTTCAGTTTGCTTCCTCAAATTTAACTACAGAAGGTATGGAGTCGCGTTGAACACAAAAATAATTTAGTATATTATTATGCACGAAAGTTTAGTTACAATTATTTATATTGTGGGCATCTACGAGTATGTTTGATAGTATACATACATATATGTTATTTTGTTACCGTTTTGTTGTGTGTATGTTTATTTATGTGTATGTATTATATGTTTTTGGCCAAGGTGTCTATCGCTGTTGTAGCTAGTAGGTACCTTAGTATTGTAGTCGTATTTAGGCATACTGTGTACAGATGTGGATGAATGTGAACAAAGGGATTCTTCTGGGTTTTAGGGTATCACAAACCGTAATATTGAAAGTACGGTCGTGTTTAGACATACTTTGTGCAGATGTGGATGAATGGGAACAAAGGGTGGTAAAAGTGCGAATCGACAATAGTTTTTTGTCACAAATAAAAATATCACTAAATTCCACAATATCTTTATATTCATGTTTACAATCTTCATAATACATGTACAGTTTAGTGCAATAATTATATCAAAATAATATTTAAATATCGGTAGCTTTTTTACATATATAATGTAACCTGACGTCAATAAATTTTTGAACCACTGATTTGAGTAAATTAATTTCGTGATTGTGTTTATCTCCTCCAGGAAACACATTCTTGTCAATATATAATTTTAAAACTGATGTCCATAGAAAGTCGAGATCCATTCTGCACACGTAAACGGATTGCTCGGAAAGCTATAATAAAAAAAGGAAAGCTAAAGTTTGTATTAACCAATTTTAAAAATCTAGTAACAAATAAATTGTTACAATACAAATCTACTCCATGCATCTATTGTTCTGTTACACACACTTTTGCGCCAACGTTGGTCAAACATTTGTAGCGGTGATATAAAATCGGTAGTTTTGATTTAAATTTGATATTATTTGTTAGTTTAAAGCATAAAATACAACTTATTCTACATGTACTTACCGAAAGTAAGACACTCCGGCCGTTAAATTGTTCCTTCGGGCATTATTTTTGCAACTTTTGAATGCACATTGCGGCATTGTGACACGTGTTTACATTGGCTCTTTTACAAGCGAACTAAATAACATTAGAGCTCACATTTCAAGTGAGCTGTTATTCACCGAGACGTATTTTTTGCGCCGACCCGAAATCTAGTGTATTGTTGATCGAAGACATAGAGTTACTAACGTGTGGAGCTAGTAAGTTTATGTGATTCAACTTGTTGCTTCTATGAGTGTCACAAAGATAGTGATCTTTTTTACTGGAGCAAGTATAGAATTAGAGGGAACAGACCTAAATTAGGGGAGGGATAGTACTCAGAGCTGATTCTTTATTAGCCTTAAGTATTTAAAACCAGCTCTATTTGTATTAAACTGAAATAAAAAGAGGGGCGATAGAACGGTGGCAGAATAAGGCTTCTTATTCGAGAAGAGTGGTAAAAAAATCGTTAAAAAGAGTATATTTAAGGATTAATAATATTATGATTAAGCGTATGTTAATTCTTCTGAGCTAAAGTTACTTCAATAGCAAATTAATTAGGATATTTCGAATATTTCGGCACACAGTTGGTAAACAGTCGGACCGACATTGAGTCGACAGAGTCGTGGCATAGCGACTCGTATTTGAACGATGAGTCGACGGTTGGATGAAGAAATCATCAGTTACGTGAAATAGAGATATCCCTCCACCGAAGCTTAAACGAACAAAGAAATGCGAACCACCTGAGCGAAGAACTCAACCAGAACGGGCGGGAAGCACTGCAGCGTGTGTTGCGACCACATGTGGGGTGTGTTGGTCATTATGGTGGTCAGCAGCTCCTTCACCGCCGACCCGTCGCTGCCTGGAATGTATACGATAAACGGGTAAATAACGGACAGCGACAAAGACAACCGCAAAGACAAATAAACGTATAAATAACAAAGACAAAGACAAAACGTTTATTTGCACAAATATAGGTATAGAGTTGTTACAAATTGTTTAGATCAATCTATGTTTACCATCTTTAGGTATGAAAATATGAATGAGAAAAAACTAACAAATGAAAGTTCATAAATAACTTAATTACATTAAATTAAAGATTTTGATAGCGGTGATAGCTTAGAAATCGACCCCGAATCGAGTCCGGGTTCGAATCCCAGTGGCACGCACCAATGACTTATGTAAAAAAGTTATGTGCGGTTTATTGAATTAAATATCACCTGCTGTTACGGTGAAGGAAAACATTGTGAGGAAACCTGCATGCCTGAGAATTCACAAAAATGTTCTGAAAGGCATATGAAGTCCACCAACCCGCAAGGCCAGCGTGGTGGACTAAGGCCTATCCCTCTCATTGTGAGAGGAGACCCGACCCTATAGTGGGTCATTAATGGGTTACTGACAAATACTTTGAACACAATCATTCCTTTTTATTTCAATTTCATTCTTTCATATACACTACTTGGCATGTAGTGTTTAGAATTCATTTATTTAGTTGTTTTACCTAATCGTCCTGTTACCAGCTGCCTGATCAGTTGCTTCACTTTGCCATCGCTTGTCGCACTCAAACAGCGGGGCTATGCGCGCTTTTACCAAAGTACAAAGCTTAAAGACATATAGTAACCGTCATGAGTCGTGAGCACAGATTATCAGTGGTAGGGATATTGTATACTTTCGGCCAATGTGCAGCAGCCGGAAAAACGCGCTGGACCAATAGACGACGCACACTGACGAACTGACGACTGTCGAACCAATCGCGTGCACCGCAGCGCAGTCAATGTCAAAGCGACCAATGAAAGTTGTGCTCGCCACTCGTGACGGCAGCTGTAGCACAAATGACTCACCAGCGCCGGTCATGTAGATGCCTCGGGCCAGGGTGAGGACGAGGACGCGGTTGAGCTCCTCGCTCTCGGAGGACACCAGCGGCTTCTGGTCCGTCACTGCCCTGGACAGCAGCAGTTGGACGCCGGAGCTGCCCAGGCTCGTTATCAGCCTGAGCGCCGTACTTTCGAAGCTGGAAACAGCGTACAAACAAATTAATTAGAGAAAAAAATTTAAAAAGATTACACTGACCCAAAAAAAGTATGAAATAACATTTGTTCCATGTTTTTGCCGTACCTACTATTTATTGAGGTTGGTGTTGGTGAGGTTGTATCGAGTATTTTGTTTGGATTCGAGATACATTTCGTCACCCACCTCAAAAATTGTAAGCCAAAAATATCTAACAAATGTATTTCATACTTTTTGAGGTCGATTAAAATTTTTTAATTTTTTTTAATTAGACCTTCACATGTAGTTCACAACATCCAAAACGGATTTATAGATTGTTCCTCCAATACTCCAATGCTATGGTGAACTCCAGCATCCGGGTGTCATAGGACTCTAGTCCGGCAGTGGAACATAACACAGGGGACTCACCACAGTTGTAGCTGTGTCTGGTTGGCTTGCGGACAGGCGGCCAGCGAGTGGATGTTGGAGAGCAGAGTCAGCTTGTAGTTGGGCTGGATGTGGTGGATGCGGTACGAGAACATATCCAGCAGGTTGTGGAATATACCCCACGCGTAGGCCTTGAACACGTTCGGCAGCAACTGATCTGAAAATTGTAATGTTCCAAATATCACATTTAGTCGAGCTAAAGCTTCATAGGGCAGCGGTGATAGCCCAGTGGCTTAGAATTCGACCTCGAATCGAGGGATCCGGGTTCGAATCCCAGTGGCACGCACCGATGACTTTGTAATAAAAGTTATGTGCGATTTATGAAATTAAATATCACCTGCTGTTACGGTGAAGGAAAACATCGTGAGGAAACCTGCATGCCTGAGAGTTCACAAAAATAAAAAATGTTCTCAAAGGCATGCGAAGTCCACCAACCCGCAGTAGGCCAGCGTGGTGGACTTAGGCCTACATCCTTCTCATTGTGAGAGGAGACCCGACCCTGTAGTGGGTCATTAATGGGTACTGACAAAGCTTCATATGTTTGGGTTGTTTTCTATTAACTGCTGAATCAAGCCGAATAAATTATAGGTCCGGATATATTATCGTCGAAAGTCAGCGCATTAATCGATTACAGAAGTCAGCGGACTACAGTGACAGAGTAACTTAAAGACAGTAGATGTAAAAGTAGTGACCGAAGTTCACTTTCACTTGAAATAAAAACATATTTCAAGTAAAAGAGTAACGAGAGAGTGTGCAGGCCACTTGATGTTAAATTTCAAGTAGTATTTATAATCTTTTCATGTTGTGTAAGGACATAAGGACTAAGATGTCTCTGGCAAGCATACCTTCTCAACGAAAACACAAGACATGTAAAAAATGCTTCATCATAATGGCACAGCCATAAAAAATAGCTGTCTACTCTCTAATTTTTTTGAATTTATTAAAGAAAGAAAAGATTTTTTCTTTCTTTTAATATCAAAACAATAGCCTTAAATCAACCTCTTTATCCATTGGGTTCTTAAAATGGCAGCTTACTTACAAGTATGAAATTTCATTTTAAAATATACTCACTAATAAATCCTTTTATTCCCAATGACTCGATCTCAGTGTACACCAGCAGTCTGCTGTAAGTCTCGACTAGTGCTGGCGCCATCATACTACTCCCCGGTATATTGGTCTTATTCTGTGCCAGTTTCGCCACATGAGTCACTACGGAATGTATCAGTGACATCTTGCAATGCAGCGTTAGACTGTCTAGTATACACATGGACAGTGGAACGGTTGGCAGTGGTGCGGTGGATGGATTCCCGTTGGGCATTGCCTTCTGACTGCCGAACAGCGTCTCTATAATAACGCCCATCGGTCGCGCGTAGAACTCTTGATTTGTAGAGTAGGCGTTGCATAGTAACGCGATGCGGTAGTCCGATCCCATTATGGTGGGTGTGTTGTTTGACGTCATCAGGTGTTGGAGGAATCTGGGGAGGAATGCAATTCTTTTGTACCATTCATTTACTTCCAGTTTTGCCACATACTTTGATAGAGGAGATGCCTGCCACGCTCTTAACTCATGAAAAAGGGGAATCAATGTTTGTGGAATGTGGGGCCCAATTTAATCATTGAGGGGAGAAGTCAACCTTTTAAACGCTATTGTGAACTTTACTGTAAAGGAAACTAGTAATTATGTTTCAGAAGTATGGGAAAAAGACTAAATCGAGTAAAATATCTCAGTCCTTAAGCACGGAATTTTATATCTGTTGGACGTGGTTCCTCTTTCATTTGCTACAGAACCACTGTACATATTGTGAACGATTGTTTCGCGAGTGTACATTTAAAAAATATTGAGAAAAGAAAACATTTTATTACTGACATTGACTACTTACTCATACTGTACTTTCAAATTTTGCGGCATTGTCATCGTCTTGTGTTCGGTTTCCGCCTTCTTCAACAGGTGCATCCAAATGCATACGACAGCCATCTGATGAGTGCAATGAGCTCTGGTGCAATCGGGCACGGGCAATGGTTCCTTCTCAGGATACAACAACTCATGCAATTTGATGATAGGCAAAAAGTTTGACAGCGGATTCCTTTGAATACTACCCGATATGAATTGCAGCAGCACCCACATGAGATGGTCTCTTCCCTTCTTCATGTCGTGGCCCATCAACTTGTTGTGGAGCCCCATAACGATGTTTGGGAACGACGCGAAGCCGGTCAGTATCAAATATATCACTTGCGAAGACAAATGCAACCAACACCAGTGCGATGAAGACATTTCATCGTCCTCTGTTTCTTGTTCACTTTTCTCCATGGGCAGTATCATGAGCTCGACCAATTGATCTTCTAGCGCGATGCAGCGCTGTTTGTGCTGCTTTTGTAAGCCAAGCATAGCGCACATCATGTCCCTTGAATACGGTTGCTGGAGGACATGCCTCAGTAATGCTATTTGCGGCTTTAACAGTTCATCGTCGTATGGAAGATTGCCTTTAAGGCTGAACTTTAGCGTTGTAGGGTCTAGTCGCCACGGATTTACGAGATGGTCAGCATACCCGGAGAACTCAACCACGGGCAACATATGGGAGTGGCCAATGATTGACACCATTTGAGCGCACGGCTTGAAACTCTCAACAAATTTTGTAAACAGTCCAGCGAATTGCTGCAATGAAAAGAAATATTTAAACGTAACTATAATATCTAAACATATGCCATCGCAGACTTTATTGTAGTCATTTTTAAGGTGTACAATACTTTGATCTATCTCGTAGAGTACAGCCAGCATTTGCAATGTAAACGCAAAAAAAGTGTTTGTTTACGACGTCACATTAGAAACATAAGAAAATGCATGTTATATACATAATATCATTATATAAACCTTCCTCTTGAATCACTCTATCTATTAAAAAAACCGCAAATCCGTTAAATAGTTTTAATGTATTTAGTTTACATAGCACAGACATATATATATAGCATATTATTATATAGAACAGACAGGGACGCGCTATATTAATTTACATAATCAATGTTTTGTTTAATCAATTTTTTTAATTCTCAACTTTTTTCCTTTTTGCCATCTTTTATTTATGCCTGGATGTGGCTGTTCAAGGGCTGCCTCTACCACTTAATATCAGGTGTGCTGCATGACCTCGCTACTCAGTTAAAATCAAGTAAAAAATCTCACCCAATGTAGCCAGTTAAAATCAAGTAAAAAATCTCACCCAATGTAGCCAGTTAAAATTAAGTAAAAAATCTCACCCAATGTGGCCAGTTACAATCAAATAAAAATCTCACCCAATGTGGCCAGCAATTTTTCTCCGGGTAGTCTTTATGCAGCTCAGTAACAATAAAATAGGCCGGTAAAAGTGAAGCATTTCTATCAAATATGTACTCGATGACTGTGTACAGAGCCTTCAGCTGCGGCATGGTGCTAGAGTTCAGCCTCACAGGTAAGGTCGATGCCTTTTCCCTACACCCCTGGAACAATGAAGAACCCTTGTTGATATAATTATACTCACTAACCGGTGTCTTGTGACTAACGGTATGTTTCGACATTAATGTCTGTATATTTAAAACTTGTATGATTTTTTGTGTCTGAGTAGTGTCCAATAAGTGTAGGGAAATTGTCTGAGAGCTGTTTACACACTAGCTAGTTTGTTACTAGCCTACAGTGAGGAGTATTGAAAATGTCAACCTGTTCTGAAACTTATCGACTAGACTATACACTTGAACACAATATAACGATTGCTAGTTATAATAATAAGACTAGACCATATGTAGATATAGAAACTTATACCACTTGATTATGTATTATTGCTAAGGTAAGTGGTTATTCATTTCTTACACTAAATATATAAATATATCCCAGGCAGCAGTGTTGGGAAGGAACCTTTGCTCAGCATTGGAACATGAAAAACGTAGCTAGGCGGTTGCCTATGAAATTACACTCATACCTTCATGATTTCCCTCACACCTTTGTAGTCAACGCCACCAATAATTCTCCTTATCAGGTTGAAACTCTCGATCCAGTAGTCAGCATTCTCATATGTCAGCTTTTCATTTCCTAAGATACACTCGCAGAGCAATCTGTAAATTATTGTTTCATTTACATTTAAATTGAGTGACATTGATTGGTCACTAGCGAGCAAGAATTGGTGCATTATCCCTCAATGACCTACATCTACAGTCCACTTTTTAATCTCATCCTATTTGATAAACAATTTTAGCATGCGTTTTTATTTTAATTTGCGATTTAAATAAAGGCAGACACAAAATTATGAAGGGTTCAAATCAAATTGTCATTTAATACTCAAACAAATTTCTAGTAACAATTACTATTACTAACAATCACTAATATTAAAGCAATTATTAACTTTTTTCAATAAAAAGTAGTGCCAAGATTGTTTACCAAGTAGAGTAAGTGTAAAAAACTGGACTATACATATAACCATGATTATTAAGCCAAATATAACCCTACCAAATCATGACATGTGGTACTATTGTCTTGATGAATAAAAGTGAATAATATCATTATGGCTTCATTAATGGCAGATTTTTTTAATACAGTACTGCCATAACTTCTTTTGCAATATTTTTTTTATAAATTACATTACCACTTAAAAATGTATTCTCAATCCAGAGGGAGTATAAAAATAACATCACTTTTTTAATTTAAAGACTTAAAAAAAATTTAATAATTCATAGTGTTCAGCTAAAACAAAGACTTAGAATGCTGTGAGGTAAAATTTTCACCAGGATTAGGGTGACAGTAACCATCATAGTTTCTTAGATAAAAGAAAAATTTATACAGAAAGTCAATATTATTTAATATGCCATGTTTTGATATCATACTATATTGACCCTATAGGTCAATGACTTTCTTATCTAGTTTCCAGTTTTAAAATACTTTGACTACAGTAAATTATCAATAACGATCACTAGTCTGCCATTCAATTACCGGAAACTTCCGTTTAGCCCATACCTCCATCGATCTGAATTTTGGTACACATATGGATTTTGACTCACTCACTCCGCTTCACTTGGCTCTAGGAAAAAAATTTAACCCATTGAAAGGAGTTCTGTGTTAAATTTAGACTGTGGAAAGGGTTTTAAATTGATAAAAACAACCTAACGCATTGAATGGAGTTCTGTGCTAAATTTAGACTGTAGAGCGAAAAGTACCAATTTCAGGTGATTTTAGCATCTGGTCCTACCACTGGTCCTACACGAAAAATGTATAGAACCAAAAATATCATTTTTCCTATAACTTTTGTTGGAAAGATTTTTCTATAAAATCTATATTTATCGCAATACATGCGAAAAACAAACCGAAAAATTCGATTTTTTTTGTCCGTTTGACCTTGAAAATATAATTTGTGGGTATTTTGAGTATGATATTCTTAATCAGCTAGTCAAAATCCATATGAGTACCCTAATTCAGATCGATTGGAGTTACCTATGGGCTAAACGGAAGTACATCCCGATTACCTTGCTTGCAAGATGTTGGAGTTGACCAGATTTTCCAGCAGTATTAAAAGCTGTTTCATCCTATAGCGGTTGGTGAGCTCGGCGGTCAGCGTCAGGTACTGGCGGATGGACGCGTCCTGCAGGTCGACGTTCGTAGTCGACATCGCAGAGCACAACTTTTTCTGATATGTCGCTAACCTCTCATTTTCTTGTTCCGGTTTGTATACAAGAAAACAACTGAACGCCTCCTCCACCGTCTCCACTCGCTGCAACGTCAACTTTAATTAACCAAACGACTAACGAATAACGGTAAATACAATGACGTTTAAACAGATAGACACGTTATACCCAATGACGTTTAAACAGATAGACACGTTATACCCCAACATTAAAGTATTTTAATTTAAAATTTAAAGTGGCGCAAGGAGTAGTCTATACATACACACAGCCGCAAGCTGTATGTATTTATGACACTTAGCGCTAATAGAGAAAAATGATGGGGCATGCCTGTTATTAGAAAGAGATAAACATACGTAGTTCGTTACGTATTGATGGCCTCGCTGGCGCGAGCTCATTGGCGCGAGCGCGTGACATCATGACTACGGAGGAGATTGGGCAAAGTGGAGGCTCGATTTTACTAGTATAAAATAATAAAAACAATTATGAACAAAACGTTTATTTTTTAAATACACACTAGCGACGGGCGATTATTACTAAAAACAATCGAGTATGTCGATTGTTCAGTTTAGTAGTTAAAAGTCGATAACAATCGATGTTATTCGATTGATGTTAACAACCGAATCGCGGCGACTACTACGCTACGGTATTACTTACTAAGTACTAACTTTATCGACTGATTTGATGATTTTGATTATTCGTTCGTAGTTGAGCACTACTTAAAAAGTAATTACTAAAGATGGTGCGATGGACGGGCGTGCGCTGCGTATTACTTATTACTTTTTAGGACTGTTTAGTAGTCAATCCACCGATTTCACGACGTCCATTCTTTCGTCGTCAGTAAGGTAATCTAAAAATATAAACAATACATGATAAGTAATATCTATTCGCTTCATTGTTTTCTAGATTGTATTGTATTATCATATAATCTGAGCAAAATAAGATTTAACATACTTGACATAAAACAACATTAAGAAATCTGGGTTCATAGTTTAATTTTCCCCAACTTCCGCTGAAACCGGCCGCCACGTGACCGCGCTAACATTGTCTCTTTTACTCTCAAGCATAAAACATATTACATCTCGCTCTTTAGCCTACCCGTGTTAGCCATTGCCAAATTATGTCAAAACTAAAACATTTATTATGTTTTAATAATTTTAAATGAAAATACTGTACTTACGAATGAAATGACACGTTTTTCTTGTCTCTAACAGTTGCAGTGTAATTGGTACAACTCCTAAACACACAGGAAGGCATTTTTGCCAGGAAATGCGAAATAATTTTAGGCGCTGTCTTGACGTAACACCTGCGCCACACTGTTTTAAACAAGCGTCCAACAGAGGTCACCTTGGTGGAAGGCTTGTGGAGCCCACGGTTGGTGTTTGCGGCCACACTTGTTTACAACAAAGCCCCCACCTCAGTGTGTTGTCGACTCTCTGGTTGGAAGCACGCTAATGCAATATGGGTTTAGCCATCTAAACTTCCAAAAAGTTGGTGTGGCATTAACAATAATTTCCACCGGTGAAAAGAAAAAAGAAAAAAATATGGATGAAATAATAATTAATTAATAATCATAATAATTTAATAATTATGATTTTGCCAGTAACCCGTTAATGACCCACTACAGGGTCGGGTCTCCTTCTCGCAATGAGAGGGATGTAGGCCTTAGTCCACCACGCTGGCCTACTGCGGGTTGGTGGACTTCACATACCTTTGAGATTTTTTTTGTGAACTCTTAGGCATGCAGGTTTCCTCACGATGTTTTCCTTCACCATAACAGCAGATGATATTTAATTATATAAAGCGCACATAACTTTTTTACAGTCATTGGTGCATGCCACTGGGATTCGAACCCGGACCCCTCGATTCGAGGTCAAATTCTAAGCCACTGGGCTATCACCGCAATAATTATAATTTAATAATAATATAATGTCTTTTTCACGAGACGTCATTTTGCATACATAGAACGACACGTGCGCACGCAACGGTTGCCGCTTCGAACTGCCCTAGCGCGGTTTACAACAAGCGTTTACACTGTGGAAATCGTGTTTACAACGGCGGCATCCACAAGCGGTTGGTGGGCCGCGACCGTCCACAGAGGTTGTTGAAGGTCAAACGAATTTTTGTTGCAAACAAGCGTTTACACTGTTGCAAACCGCCGGTGGAGACCGATGTGGAGGCCTTGTTTTAAACAGTGTGGCTCGCCCATAAAGCCCGTAAAGAGATAGCGTGCCCGACTGAATGCGCTTCGGGCAATTACCTGCCTTTCGTCTAGTCATTTTAGAGCGTGTAAGACGTATCTATAACTTTTTAAAACATCTTAGGGTAAATACCACAATGTGTATTTAAACTCACCAAAATTTCGTTCACTATACTTGAGACTTGGGAATCAGCCATTTTAGGTTACTTTAAGTATTTTAAAGTAACATAATCCTATCTCAAGACGGAGATTAATCAATTACTTAAGTAACGAAACAAGAATCACGTTGAACACATTCGTAGCATATTTTTGTTGGACATCAAAAAGTTTATATAATAATAAAATTAATAAGCAATATACACGGACAAATGTCAGATATCTTTAATTATGATTGACACTGACTGAGGACTGCCTGCGTCAATGTGTCAATCAATCACGATAGCGACAATTTTGTCTATGAATTTGACTACCTACCAAGAAGAGAAAAAATTTTTGGTTTTTGTTCATCAATCCTCATAAAATAAATTATTAGGTATGGTATTGTAAACAAATGAATTTAAAAATTATCATTAATTGCTTTACTCATTGAAGTAATAGGAATTTTGATTTAAATAATATAATATCTTAGTAATCGAATCGTGGAGACAAATGATGCAAATTGAACGATAATTTAATTTTGCAAAATGTATAATGATACCTTAATAGTACAACTTTGTTGAAGAAAAGTATAAAAATATTTTTTAATTAGTTTTAGATAACATTTTAATTAATGTAACCCAAAGCGATTTTTTTAAAATTATTCCATTACATGTTGTACATGACGCTATTTGAACCGAAAAAAAATCTTTCACTGACAGCTTGAAAAAAAGTCAGTCATCCATCACCATAATCATAATGAGTGAGTGAGAAAAAAAAGTATTGTAGTGTTGAACATTGTAAAGACGTCTGTGATTTTCTTAATTTTTTTATGGAAATTGGGAAACTAAAAGCCCAATTTATGTTCGCGTCGGGTTATTGTAAATAGTAAACATAACTGAGGGATGGAGTCGCCGCCTTCGTTCTCGACTAACTCGGAGGCGCCTCCGTTAAGCGAAGATAGTGGCCTACTGATTACAAGTGGCTCATTTTCGAGTGATTCCGCTAGTGGATGGCATCATATCGCATCAGAGGTAAGTCAATGAGTTTTTACTTGAATTACCATTATCGTAAAATTATTCAAGAGAAAAGTTAATTGCCGTTGATGTAGTGAAATTCGGATGCACTTTGAACATACCACGTTATTACCGATTTAACCTCGCGATTTTAGATCTTATTAGCTCTGATAATTAGGTCTGTTGTTTGTTTAGTTCAAATACTTTGTTTATTGTCGATGAAAATGATTCAACCTTGTGTTTTGAATCTTTTAGGTTACTGTAGGTTATGAAAAGTTGTCTAACAAAGTTTTAATATTTCCCAAACGGCGTGCGGTAGCATAGCATCTTCACTCGGATGCGTATGCTGTGCTCAGCTCTACTAATGAATATGCAATTAGAGAAACAAACAATATGGAACTTCCTTGTTCATTTAACAATATTTTACAAGCCAGTTGTTTTTTTATGTTGATTTAATTAATGTTGTGTTGAAATTACTTTATAATTTGCACTGCTGCTTTTTAAATTATTGTTCTATTTATATTTATTTTAATTTTTGATTATGTAAACTATTTGATTATGTAGCATGGTTATGCTTGAATTGTTTTTTATTGTTCTGGGTTTGTTTATGTTTCAGTCAGTGTTTTGATATTTTCAAACGAATTATTAACTGAAAGTTATACCTTTGTGAAATCATTATATTAGGGGTAAAAGTCTTACATCAGAGGATTCGGGTCTAAATAATCACTTGATTCTCCATACTGTGATATTCATTTTTCAACTCATGTAGGCAATGTACACACTTGTGGGCAAGACAAACCACTTTGATGTTTAATCTATTAAACAAAAGTAACATTACAACTAAATCTATTTCAAATAAAATAATCAGAAGAATCCACTCCAAATCCATTGAGAAACTTAGTTTGTTAGGTAATTATTAATGTTACTCAATGCTCTTTACTGTTTAAATACATGCATGTTACATAAGGCTATTCTAAAACATTAAATTTCATAACACTATTATAAAACAAGTTAACCACTTTACTTATCCACTTGGTTTCTTGGATACTATTTTATGATTGCCTCCAACTGTGTCACAGAAGGTCAATATACGAGGGCGGGTCAATAAGTCCGTGACTTTTTGAATTTCCCGCCTTTTAATTGAAAAGGAAACACTGCTCCTGTCATCAGGCAACTGTCAGTGGACTCCTGTCAAAATTAAAACAAGCTGCGTAATTTAGTTTGTGTTTGACAGCTGTTGATTGCAAACTACCGCGAATTTTGAAAAGAAAATGGATAAAAGTGAATTTCGTGTGCTCATTAAACATTATTTTTTGCGGAAAAAAACCATCACGCAAACCAAGGCAAAGCTTGATAAATATTATGGGGACTCCGCACCATCCATTTCCATGGTAAAGAAGTGGTTTACAGAATTCCGATGTGGCCGTACAAGCACCGAAGATGCCGAACGTTTTGGACGCCCAGTTGAGGTCTCTACATCCGAAACAATAGAAAAAATCCACGATATGGTTTTAGCCGATCGGAGATTGAAAGTGAGAGAGATTGTGGAAGCCGTGGGCATCTCACATGGCTCAGTGGTTTCAATTTTAAATCATCATTTGGGTATGAGAAAGCTTTCCGCAAGATGGGTGCCGCGCTTGCTCACAATCGACCACAAACGCAACCGTGTGACAGTTTCGCAGGAACGTTTGGCGTTGTTCAACCGCAATACGGACGAGTTTTTGCGCCGTTTCGTAACCGTGGACGAAACTTGGATCCACCACAACACCCCGGAGACCAAACAGCAGTCAAAACAGTGGGTTTCTCGGGGTGAATCGGCGCCAAAGAAGGCAAAGGTGGGTTTGTCAGCCAATAAAGTCATGGCGACCGTTTTTTGGGATGCACGCGGTATAATTCACATTGATTACCTTCAAAAGGGAAAAACAATCAACGGCGAATATTATACCAACTTATTGGGTCGATTCAATAAGGAATTGCAAAAAAAACGACCGCATTTGGCCAAGAAAAAAGTTCTTTTCCACCAGGACAATGCAAGGGTGCACACATGTGCAGTTTCCATGGCTAAAATCCATGAATTAGGCTACGAATTGCTCCCTCATCCACCCTATTCTCCAGATTTAGCCCCGAGTGACTATTTCTTGTTCCCAAACTTGAAGAAATGGCTCGGTGGAAAGAGATTTGACTCCAACGACGAAATCATCTCACAAACAAATGCCTATTTTGATGACCTCGACAAATCATATTTTTCGGAAGGGATAAAAAAATTGGAGAAACGTTGGACTAAGTGTATAGAACGCAAAGGAGACTACGTAGAAAAATAAAACAACTTTTAATCTAAAAACCTGTGTTTCATTCAAAAAGTCACGGACTTATTGACCCGCCCTCGTAGTTATACAAAATATCATTTTTATAGTATTGGTCAGTTGTGGCATAGTCTGCAGAGTGATGTATCTGTTATAATTTGTAACTTCCTGTTGTGTAAATTTTTGAAATAATCCCATGTTTTACATGTATTTGCCTTGCTGATAATATGACTCATGCTAACTACATAACATCTCGTTCCACACTGCAGCATGCAACCTAGGAATTTAAAATATGTGGCCAGTCTGTTCAAGTTCACTAAAGCAGTTTCATTTATAACATCAATGTTTAGTGACATTCTAAACTATCTTCTACTCTTAATAATAATTCTGAATTAAGAAATATAAAAAGAATTTAATAGGATATAACAAAAGTAAGGCATTCAGAAACATGATAATATACTACAAAAAGGCTTGTCATGTCAGTTATGTTAATATTTTTAACAAAACAGATGAAAATGACAAAACACAACACAGGTGGAAAACACTAATATTGATAATTTTAATAGTTATAGGTGCTAAATTACATCATGCCTTGTTATATCTGTTTAGATTTAAATAGTGACTTAAATTATGATTCATTTATTATGTTTTAAAATGAACTTCATGATATGAAGAAAGCATATTTTGCAGTACGGTTTCTGATGAAATAATCTAAACTCTTAAAAGTATAAGCTCTGGCAAATATCTTTCCCCTTCAAATGTTTAAATGTAATTTGCTATTTGATATGAGAAGGCACAATGATGGCCCACAAAAAATTGGACTAAAATTGTTATGAAAAGAGAAAAGGGAAGAATGTTTCTTGCTGCCACTTATTACAGATTTTTGGTGCCTCTTATAACAAATGTGAGCATTTATCCATATATTATACAATACTATCACCATTTGTCCGTGTGGATTTTAGTACTTGGTCCAGCGAGCTAAAAAAGTACCCTATATGTTAATCTAGGCTTTAAGGCATGTGCCTGCCAAATTTCATCCCAATCTGTTCAGCTGTTACAAACATCCATCCATCCACACAAACTTTCAAATATATACAATAACCAGTAAAAGGATTTATGTCGTAATAAATGATTGTGAATCTAAAATCTAAATGAGGAATGATGAACTAAACACACAACATATAAAGCACTTATTATCATTAATAATAATTGGATCAGTAGGCACATAATAATATTACTCAGTGGAGTGAAATAACGGCTAAGGGTGGGTGCCCATGTATACTGTGATGCGATGCATCAGATAGGGGCAGTCACATTATACAAATAGTTTTTCTTTACTTTATAGAAACAACTTCACTATGTCTTATAATAATTTAATTTATAATATTTTGTTAATTTTAGTCAGAGCAGACTAAAAAATAGGTGGATTGGTACCTATGTTACAATATCTCGCCATTGTAAATGAACAAAGAAGAAAGACCAGACATTTGTAGTCTGGGTGGATCTAGTATAAGGGGTATACTGGTTTCTTGGAGATTCAAGAGTTGCTTTACAAGCTAGAAGGCCATCGAGAGGTCTTTATTATTCCAGAATCCTACATAACCCACGTACGTCTCTTCAATTCATAGCGGTATATTCTGCACCTGTAACCACGACAATAGAATGTAGTCGTAGTCGTATCAATGATCAGGGTTCACAAACGAGATTTTCCTTTAAAAATACCAAGTCTAGCCCTTTCATACTAGAACAATTGAAACTGGATTTGAACGAACAGCGACGATACACAATACGACACCTGTTCAATTTTCAATGGAAATGGGAAGGCTTCAAATTCCAAACTACCAAACTAAATATTTTTTGACGATTTCAAAAACATTCTCGGCAAATTTTTACAATGGACTTGTCATGTACCGCAGTTTTGTTTTGAATCCTATCTATCGAATCCGGAATCGGAATAATCGAATCGAAGTAAATGGTATATCGATTTCGTTATACACATTTTGGATTTTCGGACATATTTACTAATGAGGTCATGTTGAAGTTTCCAGTGTGTAATTGTGTATGCCACCTAAAGCTTAGGATCAGTGCAACCAAAGGCAATAGGGTATTTCGCACCATGCAAGGAAAAATCCAAAATCATGTAATATTGATAGATTTTGTTAAAAGCAAGTGAAAAATGGTGATTTCTGTTCTAAAAAATGTAGTATACATTTATTATTTCAATTTTAAAATTCAGGTTTTTTCCAATGTCAGAAACGCTATACGCCATGAACGCTATCGGCGTGACGTCATTAGCAGTGTAAATAAACAATGGAGTATAACTTTCTTCCTTTACTGAGATGTATTGTTTACACTGCGAGTGACGTCACAAGCATGGCGGCAGCGCCGAGACAGCCGAGACCGTGTTCTCGCGGGGATTTTTGAAATTTAAATTGAAAAGACTTTTTTTACATAATATTTGTTTGCAAAAATTTTTTTCCAATTTTTTATGGGTTTTTATGACTTACGAATTCATATAAAAAGCTTTTTGACGTAGGCCGTAATACCCTATTTGAATCATGTTCAATGTTAAATAGGATGATGCACTATTTGCGATTGATAAGTCGGTGCGTCGACTCGCAATCTTAAAAAGGTGGAAGACTTCGGCTGCAACCCTTTTATGTTGTGCACGGATCTCTCTCCTCAATGGAGTGGGGAAGCGCGCATAGATAGCCCCGCTTCTTGAGTAGATCGCAACCGATCGATAAAGTTAAGCTATGTCAGGCGCGGTCATTAGGTACCTGGATGGGTGATGGCCAGTGGCGAATTATATGAGCGCTTCCGTGGGAACGTTAAGCTCTCGGTCTCGGTTATCGAGTACAGTTAACAACCTTGCCGACTGCCTTACGACCGGTTAAAAACATCCCGTTGACTCCGCATTGGAGCAGCGTGGCCGAGTATGCTCTAGGCCTTCCCCTGTTGTGGAGGCCTAAGGTATCATAATACCTTAAATGGCTCTGCAATATTAAAGAGATGTCCCATTTGCGGTATGCTCACACCTCTATGCTGCCATTTAATGTGCGATAATTGCACAAATTGTGGGTTCTCTAAAACAGGTCAACCGCGTATAGTCGCAGTCGCGGTTTGAGGGGTTACTGTGAACAGGTCACTGGTTGAACTTTGCCATTGAAAATTTATAAATTGATTGTTAACTCTTTTACTGAGACTACTGTTCGTATGTGTTCTTCTAAAGTAAAAGTAACCTTACTCCTTACTACATAAGCTATCAGCCTGTCAAAATCTGCACCTTTGACAGTCAAAGTAACTATTTTGACTTTCTATATGCTTCTATTACTGCGTCTCGTAACGGTGTCGCGAGTTTATAGATTTTATCTCATCTAAAAATATGCGTACCGCGCTAAAAGATTTCACTTCAAAAACACCCTCATTCTCAAGGTACTTTATTTTAGACGTTATTTTAACGCTGATTTTGCTAGTGACACACAACTTCCTATTACCTGCAGGAGTATTAATTAATCACCCGTAACATGGCGTTTGCCAGCACCCATCCCCTAGAGGATGTCTAAAGTAACTACATTATCAACAACGGGGAAGCCTTTGATGTAAAACAAGATTTTAGCTCCGCTATGGTCTAGGATCGAGTCTGATGTTAACAAAGTACTTAGTGTGTACCTGGATTGAGAGCTTTCAACGTATCGCCTCGTCTTTGCTAAATTATGAATTCCCTTTCCCTTGTTTATCGAAAAGCATTTTCATAGTGAGTATTTACAATAATAAGAATATACCTTTTCAAATATTTGCCGGTATTTGTCATATACCCACTAATATGACAAATACTGTGCATGGTAGGTATATTGTGTCATACATATAGTGCATGTGTGTGACGCGATATACATTATGACTTCCTCACTTGAGAAATCTGTTGAACTTTGTACAACCGATTCGAGGATTCGGATTTTATGGTCAAATAAATATCTTCAGGCGATGATAGCCCAGTGGCTTAGAATTCGACCTCGAATCGAGGGGTCCGGGTTCGAATCCCAGTGGCACGCACCAATGACTGTATAAAAGTTATGTGAGATTTATAAAATTAAATATCACCTGCTGTTACGGTGAAGGAAAACATCGTGAGGAAACCTGCATGACCCATTAATGGGTTAAAAACAACAATTGTAAGGTAAGAGCGTTACCGTTTGAATTAGATTGCAACGTCGCAACCTTTATCCAATATCAGTTTTTCTAAAGACTTCCTTCTAATCTGTTTGGGACTTCCAACATCGCGCTCGTCCCGCTTTACTTAGCGATATTTTCTCGACCGTTGCCGGGATAATAGCATTTGCTATTTGAGTTGGCGAGAACTCGTGCATTCATCTTTGCTTTCATATTAAAACTACCCGAAGACTAAAGCTAACATTAAAATTTGCTTTCGGGAAACAACTGCAGCTCGTGGGGGATATATTAAATTTTCATTTCAAATATTTCGTTGAAAGGATTTCGGCAGTCCTTTCAAACAATTTATAGTGTCCACCCTCCATATTTGCGATAATATCGCGGGACGTTCTGTGTGAACAGGAATGTGTATGCACCCGAGTGGTTTTCTCTGCTTTAGGTTTATTGAAAATAGATAGGTACTACCGCAGTACGGACCTACGATCAAGTTCCCCAACTAAAGGAGTAAGTATGCGACGTACTCGTATCTGAGAGGGCAAAGTATGTCTGGACAAGTTAAGCTGCTTGCTTATTGCCTCTACCGCCAGGATTAGGTTTAAAATTAATATAAACATTTTTGTTTATTAGTTTATTATTTAGAATTTATGTTTATTCAAACGTAATGTTTTCTTTTCAAGCTTAAGTCTCTTCGTCAGATTAGAATCGACAATCATAATCCACAGAAGTAACATAACCTCACTTTGGCATTGCTTAACCATAGACAATTAGTTAACTAAGCTCTCGTTTTGATAGACAGATCTTGTGGCGAAATTATGTTAATGTGCGAGCATGTACGTTAGTACGTCGAGGGGCTCGGCTCGGAGTGAGCTGGACTGTGGGCCGAGCGTGACGTGGAATGCTAGGTATTGTAACCCCCGCAAAATGCTAATGCCTTGCAACCTTGTCACGTGAACGTGATTATGACATAATCAGAAACAAGAAACAGATAACAATCGGAACCGACGGCGTATGTAATTCATTAGTAGCGGTCACCCATCCAGGTACTGACTGCACTCGACGTTGTTTGTCTTTTTCGATCGCTTACGATCTACTCGGATGTGCTCGCTTCTGCGTAAATTCATAAAATAATTGGTTGATTGCCGCATCGATCATCCCATTTCATTGTCTGTGACACAACTTTAACGACGAACTATTTTCTCGCGGAAAGATGTCTAAATTAAAATCACTTTGAAACGGGGAGGGGCACATAATTTTAACTGCACTAAAACTATGTGGAGTCAGTTAACGAGGCAACGAACAAGAGTCGAAATACTTTTCAACTACCTGACGCTCGAACCCTTTGGCACGGAGCTAAAACTTCGAGCCCGCAAAAGTCTGAACTTTCTATGTGTCGTACATCCCCGAATCTTAATCCGCTGTTTTCGTTTTGTATTAAAGTTAACGAGTAAAAAGTATGCAGGCTGCCTGTTGAAAGTCAACACAAGTAAGTAAACCGACATCAAAAAAGTATGAAAAAAAATTTGTTACATACTTTAGGCCTACTATTTATTGAGGTTTTATTAGGTATTAGATTTTCCGCAACATGACGTAGGACGCAAAAACCTCGGACAGGCTATAAATACGTCTTTCATCGGCTTTCATCGACAATAGAATAGACAAGCGGGCCCACATCCGTGTGTGGATATGAAATGGTATATGCAACTTCGTGCATCCGTCTGCTTACATTGAAACAACTATATTGATAGATTGGACACAGCCTAATTTTGATTGATACTCTCGCCACAGATCCATTTGGCGAATCAATTAGCATGATAGCAATATAACGTTAAGCTGAGCCGTAGGCAGGCACGGCATTGTGTGTGTGCTTCCATTAGTGATAGGCTCTATGCCAAAGGACCAGCCACTAAGTAACAGGGTCTTTGTTTGGTTCGCCATTGTGAAATAATCTACTTCGGGCGCTGGTTTCCGTTGGGAATCTAAAATAAACCTGTCCGCCAGAGGAGACAGTGCAGGTCAGCTGGACAGTTTTAAAATAGCTGCGCTAGTAGTGCTCGTGCGGTTGATTTCATCTTCGTTATAAATTTTGAATCGCGTCTAGCGACGCGACACAGCATAGATAGTTAGACGGTTGCATGACTGCAATCTTTTTTTTGTATTTATGGCCCTATGTTGAGCACGGGTCTCTGCTGGATCATACTCCACCACGCTGCTCCAATGCGGATTGGTGGAGAAACGGGCTAGTGGCCAATCCGTAATGGGTGTTCCGAACTGCCACTGGGCTTTCGACAAGGTTTACGACGGCTCAACGTGCCCTCCGAGCGCATTTAGTTCACCACTAGCGGTCACCCATCCAGCTACTGACTGCGCCCGACGTTACCTACATTTTTTGATCGCTTGCGATCTACACAAGCATGGCTATGCGCGTTTCGACGTCGATCGCATGCCAGTAACCTATTAATGACCCACTACAGGGTCGGGTCTCCTTCTCGTAATGAGAGGGATGTAGGCCTTAGTCCACCACGCTGCGCCTATTGCGGGTTGGTGGACTTCACATACCTTTGAGAACATTTTTTTTGTGAACTCTCAGGCATGCAGGTTTCCTCACGATGTTTTCCTTCACCGTAACAGCAGGTGATATTTAATTTTATAAAGCGCACATAACTTTTTTACAAAGTCATTGGTGCGTGCCACTGGGATTCGAACCCGGACCCCTCGATTCGAGGTCGAATTCTAAGCCACTGGGCTATCACCACTATTTTTGCGGTCTACTAGCAAAAATCCGAAGGCGCCGGTTAGTATTTTCGGGCGTGATGCGCGGCGTGAACAGTGAACACTCGTGGCACTCGCACCTACGCGTACAGCGGCACGAGTACACTTAAGTCTTCTTGCGGCGGAGGCGTTTGGAGCCGCAGTTTTCTCAACAGCCGTTAAAAGCTGGGGATTTCGTAGCTTCGAGGTGTTTAGCTGCAGTGGTTACAACTTTTTGTTACGTAAGCAGCGAATATGATGGAAATGTATTACACGCACGTCTATGTTTCAGTTATTAATATTATCTTCTTAATTATATTAATGGCACGTAATGAAATGTTCATTTTCGAAATAACAACAGTTAATAAAGTATCTGCCGGGAAATAAATATAACATTGTATTTGACTGCTTCAGGCAACATCGCAACCGTTTCTAAACTTGACGTGGTATTCCTAAACAGACTCTTGAACGGAGCTGTGTAAACTGCAAGACCGTACACTTCCTTATTACTTCCATCCCTGCTTACTTGTCCCTTACTTCCACATTAACCTTCAAAATTCCCCTCGTGTACATCGAACCTCCTATCAAATAGAAAGTTAACTGTAGGTACCATAGATACGAGTAGGTACTAGTTTTGAAAGCTTGCTTATAATACTTACATGAGGGTTAAATATTTATGTAGATATGAGCCGTAGTCTGTTAATACCTTCATCATCATGATCATTTCAGCCCTTGGTAGTCCACTGCTAGACTTGGGCCTCTAATCGACGCCAATCCACCCGGTCCTGGGCCCTTTGAATCCAACGGATTCCCGCTGCCCTCTGCAGGTCCTCAGTCCACCGGTCGGAGGGCGGCTTGTACTCCTTTTGCCGAGACGTGGTCGCCATTAGTCGCCGTTAATACCCTAAAGACACCTGTCAGTGGAGTGATTAGGATAACTAGAACTTTTCTTTGTTTTTTGCTACATGCCAATGGAACCGTAAAGTATGTCTGAAGAAACTTAACTTAAAAATAATATGAAAAATATTAGCATGAGAAGTGATACGTGGCATAGTTACATACAGATTTAATTTTCTCATCAATGCTGACAGGCGAAAGGCAGTCCTACTTATGTCTCGTGTAGCACGTCGGCCCTATTCATATCAGTTGCAACGCGACGTTTCTCAATAGTAAACAGGAAAATAAGGTGGAGGGAATGTGCAGGGGGATGTTTCTTCGTATGCTTTTACGAGAACCACTTAAGTTTTCATCATACGTTTCAAATATCAAAAGTAGGTACTAAAATTATCGCGTGTTTCAAGAAACCTTAATTACAACATTACTTTATCAAAATATTATATGTAGGTACGTCCATATATGTAAAGTTGCTATACGTCGACGAACTATGCGGCAATTAAAAAGTAATTCAAATATTAATTGCGAAACAGTTGATGAAGATTGCAGTTTTTAGACTTTCTCTACGAAATTTGCAAAAGCTTTTCAAGATTTTGGGACGCGCTTCAATTAAATAAATTGTATGGTTATAGAAACGACGTAGTTTTGGTAGATTATAATATTAACCAGTAAACTGGAATGTTCATACTAATTCGGTGTTGGTTATTTTCTTATCTCTTTTTTTCTAACTAGAGATTGCCAAGTAGTCGAAATCCGACTATAATTAATTGAAATTTGAATTTGACACGTAACTTAATGTACACGTCATTGTCTGTCTGTGTGCAATTGTGCGTGTCAAAGTACCCAAACTTATGGGAGTGTGCGTGGCGGGTTTTTTTGATGAATTTTATGTAGGAGTAGGAATTTCTAATTATTTAAAAATTTCGTGAATTCTTCGTAGTTTCGTGGAATCGTGTGCTGGCTAAAGTGAAGATATGTACTTATTTATGCGGAAACTTGTTCTGGCTAATGCGAAGATGTGTGAAATGACATGAAATGTGCTGACCGATGGGGGAATTTGTGCTGGCTCTGGGTAATACGGAGCGATATATTGGCTAGTGCGGAGCTGTGTGCTGGGTAATGCGAAGGTCGACCTGAGTGCCGCAGCGGTTAAGAAGGATCATGGATTGATTCCCAACGGTGCAGAGATTTTAATTATTAATTTAAATTTCTGTTTCTGTGTGTGTGTGTTATTGGCAACAACGACACAGAAAATCCTAGTATAGGGCTGTGAGGCGAGGCTAGAGTGTGAGGCGTTATTGAACAAAGGACGTGTGCTGGGTAAGCGGATATTTTTGTTGGCTAATGTGGCGAAAGTATGCTGGCTAATGCGGAGATTTTTATTGGCTTATGCGAAGAATGTATGCTGGCTAATGCGGAGATATGTGCTGGGTAATGCTGAGATTTTTGGTGTCTAATGCGGAGATGAATGCTGGCTAAACTAGGACTAAGCTGCGTGCGACTTCCCGTGTTCACTTCACATTAATTATATTATTTTTTTAAATAGTTCCTATTCTTCTTTTAAGATAATTACATTTCGTTCTTTCGTCATCATGCACTGTCGGAAGGCAGCTTTAAAACATAGATTCAGCCAGTTATGACGCCAAAAGATTGCCATCGTTGAACCGGACCGGCAAGGTGCAACAAACACAGGGTTGTTGACCAAGCAGACAATTGTAAAGTCGTAGATAATTATAGGCTAATTTAATAATCTTATAAATTAAATGTGACAAAATAGGGGCAATTAAAACCTACAATTGAAGAACCAACCGTATTTGTATGATCTAGATCTAAGGCCGACCGACCGGACGACACGACAAAGTTCAGGAGAGGAGCCGTCTCTACTGACACGTTGGTCGTTTGTGTATGACATCCAATTAGAACAAGTCATAATCATTGTTTTATAGTAGGTACCAAATGAATTACACTTCCAAAGAGGTATACATTTTTGTCTTACTTTATATACCTTTAAAATTTAATTTAAACTTTATTGGCTTTACTTTAATAAAAAAGTACGTTTCCTATAAAAGTTGCTTTTACTTTCGTATTTGAACTAGAGAGTTGTTCCACGCGTGGTTTTAATTAAAAGTTGCATTGCATTAGTGGATTTTAAATTTTAAAAGAATTGTGTCAATTAGCGCGGGTCCCACTAAAACTGATTTGAAATAAAGTGTGTTACTGCAGTCCTTACGTGGCCCACTGTTTGGCACACTGTTGGTCTCTCCCCACAACAGGGGGGAGGTCCACCAGGTCACCCATCCAGGTACTGACCGCGCTCGACGTTGCTTAACTTTTTCGATTGCTTGCGATCTACTCAAAATCATCACCATATTTTTGACTCTCCGTACTCGCCAGCCGTGCATGATAATTCGCAAGAATTAACGGAATCAAGCCCAATTAGTTATTCAAGCGTTATAAGTTAATTAATATTATCTAATTAAGCTCGATATTCCTGCTGAATGCCGCCCTATTATAACGGGGCATTTGAATGGAATGGAACCGACCTGTGCACTTGACTGCAATAGATTTTGATCCAACCAATCACCATGTGAATGCACAAGCCAACATTTCGAAGAAGCCTTTATATCATCAGTTTCGAATTGTCAATGCGCTGGAGGTGCGCAGATCAACGCCAGGGACGGTGATCAGACGAAAAATAGGGCTAGCAGATCAATATTCGTTATCAAAAACTGGATTAACTAAATGCGAAAGGTCATTTGTTGTTCATTTGTTTGGCCACTTACGTTCGTACGCGATCTTTTAGAGTAAAACACATGAAACCTAGGGCGTAGGTTACCGAACAAAATTCTCAAATGAAAAAATAAAAAGCTAAAAATGTGTCTCTAAACACTATACATACCTACTCAGAATAAACGGAAAATTGCAATTGGCATTGATACTAACAGTATGAAAGTAACAATCGCTAACTCACAACGTCATGTATGTACATGAGGCGTGAATCCGCCATTATTAAAATTTTCACACTGTAACAAACCCCAACTTTGAATATGATATTCAAAACTCCATCCGAATATCAATTCTGTAAGTCCCGTACCTACTGGATATTTGAAAAATCCTGTTAAAACTTTAAAATAAATAGAAGACAAACATTTCAAAAGTTGTTCTATGAACGCGTTCGTCTTTGTGTCGGCCCGCGGAAATTGGATGTAATCCTTGTTTGTTAGCGTTCTTTTATTTTAGGGTCATGCTGTTATGAAAGGAAATCTTCTAAATTTTAGCCATACTGTGCTTTTTCTTATCAGCTTAGGTAACTTGTCGAAGAATCTAACGTTAGATAGAAATCCAAAACATAAACATGCACTGTCTAATTGGCACGTACAGACCTATTGCTGGAATCCAAAGAATTACTGAAACAGGTTTAAACAACAGAAACCGGAACATCCAATCTCGAATAGTACCTACACAAGATGTAATAGCTTTGTATCCATGAATAAATCCAATACACGATCGCCAAACTGAAATCTTTGTGTTATCACGTACACGTTACAAACAACGGCGAGCGCGCCTTACATTCCGATTACATCTCTAGCAAACCTGGAAATTAGATGTGCACAGTTCCAGTATCAAAGGTGCGTGCCCAGAGCGCCGCAGACGAGATGGCGCGCCGTGCGAGCGTGTAACGACATAAGTGCAAATATTTGTCCAACAACTCGTGTAGTGTGAAGACACGCAAGCAAGACCGACGAGGACGGACTCCGAACTCGATAGTTACACTAGAGGATACTCGTCTAATGAAAGCCGCCCGAGATGCGCCGCTGCTTTGCTACGTAAAAATGCATGCGACACGGTTATTAAACGCGAACTTGGAGATGGCCTCGTGAGCACGAACGCGGACGCTTCGCAAGTTTTAAACGTGACATGTAAATAACTATCTAATTGTGTAACTTTCGACGACATTCGTTTCGGGAACCAAAACTCCGCCGCAGCGTATACCGAACTTATCGGTATGCAAAGCATAATTAGAGGGTTTATTTGGCCGGCAGTGATGCATGCTTTAGTCTCCCGATCCAATTTGGCGCTGTAAAACATTTGGAAAGATGGAAAAATGACAGAATTCATAGTACGCCTAAAAGTTCAACTAGCTGCAATCCAATCACGCTCACTGATCCGCTGCGACGAATATTTCATCGAACCGTGATGTGACTAGTCACGGCCGTTTTTGGGGATCCGTTTGTATAAACAAGGATTTGTAAGTGTCGCGGTCGATCCGATTTTGCTTATTTTGCCTTTTTTGAGGCATAAAAGGATTTTTTTCTGTAACCCATTAATGACTCACTACAGAGTCTAGTCTTCTCTTACAATGCAAAGAATATAGGCCGTAGTCTATCACGCTGGCCTACTGCGGGTCGGTGGACTTCACATACCTTTTAGAACATTCTTTTTGTGAACTCTCAGGCATGCATGTTTCACTCACGATGTTTTCCTTCACCGTAACAGCAGGTGATATTGATTTTTTCTTAAGCGTCATAACTTTTTTATGAAGTCGTTGGTCACTGGAATTGGAACCGGGACCACTCGATTAAGAGGTCGAGATCTAAACCACTGCTGCAAAAATGAGTATTAAATCTTAGTAATCAGAGAACGTGCAATTGACAGTAAATGTTCATGGATTTATCTAAATTGCCGCGTTGCCATTTCCTAAGACGATGATCAAAGATGTCTTATTACTCTGACAATTGACTAAAACAGCCAACTGAAAATTTCACGGCTTCTTTTGTGATTGTTTTTTAACATTGTTATTTTTGTAGCAACTACTTACACTTAATGTTTAAAAGAAACCTACATAACTTTATTACGAGAATATTAAAAACGATTACAAATCTTAATAAGAAGACAAAGAGTACTCAAATGAGATTTATTATTAGTTTTTGTACTTCAGCAAAAGCATGATTGCTTCATTTTAACTCGTTTATCAACTTTGTTATCAGATCATTTGTAATTGGCTATTAGTATCATTATACCTAAGTAACACTAACAATTATTTTCACTCGATATTAATACTTTTATCTTGTGGGAAAAAGTAGAGCGGAGAGAATTTTCACAACGAACGCTTGTGAAACTTTCAAAACGAGAAACAGGTGGAATCAACAAGAGTCGCCCAATAGATATGGAGTACTGTGCAGTGCTAGGTATCAGCGAATTTGGTTTTCCTTTTTACACTCCCCTCGAACGCTGGGCGATGAAAACATTTTTTTAACTCGATTTAAATATCCTTCAAATCGTCACGTATTTTGTTCCTGGAACGTTTCGAAATGAAATTCTATTTGGTTTTGCCGTTGCTTTATTTATAGGATTTTAAACTGGTGATTTGATTGATATCAATGTGTATTTGAATATGAAATGTGTTATTGTAATATCGTTTTGTAAAATGGAAATGTTTTTATTTATGAGAATATTGTAACTCTTTTACAAACCTTTCGGCCTGGGATTATTGAAAATACACCCATAAATTGTATGTTATGTGTGTGCTTTCATTTCGTCAGAACTCCTGCGGTGGGTGCTCTACAGTATTTTACTAAAACGTGGTCCCGATTCGAGGATCTGTCTCTTTATTAAGAACGAGACTGTGGCCGCGGCTTCGTCCGCGTGGATTGTAGACCTTGGTCCAGAGAGGGATAAAAAGTATCCTATAGGTACATATGTTAATCCAGGTTATGATCTATCTGTGTACCAAATTTCATCCAAATCTGTTCAGCCGTTTTTGAATGAAAGAGTAACAAACATCCATCCATAATCACAAAAATTCCCATTTATAATAAATAGTTGTAGGATGTCAAAGTTGCAATAAATACGAACTAATATAAAAATTAACCATGAAAGACTTGATAAAATAAGTTTTTGTCTAGCGCTTGCAAGATTAAGTTTCAAAGCAAACATCCATCCGCTCTTGCGTTAGCATAAGTTGTTAAAGTTATCGCGATGTAATAGGATTTTAAAAATTGAAACAATTCATACAGAACTAAAGTCTCGTTCGCTAATACTCGTATTCTACAGCAAACCATCGTACTCGACTGCAAACCATCCGTGAATTCATATTAAATTTCGTCTTTCCACACAAAGGTTTCACTTTCAACAAATGATTCCTTAAGCTCGGAACGTACTCAGGACGTGGAATACGCCCTGATATAGTTCTTAATAGATCACGCAAATGTTGGACATGAGCATGAGGCTCACATTGACAAACATGTCGTGTACGTACATCCCGTTACGTGTCAAACTTCATTATAGTCGAATGTCGAATACTTGGTGATCTAGTATTCATTAATTATTTTAACTATGAGCTTAAGGGAAATAACAATATATTAAATTAAATTTAAAGCGTTAGTCCAGCTGTCGCTCGAAGGGTTAACAAGTAAATTAGTAGAAAACTGATAAAGAAACTAACAAGAAGTCCCTCTGAATGAGCGTCACTAGAGAAACAAACGCAAAATACATAAAAGAGCCGTCACTCATAAGTTTGCTACCACTGAATTTTGCAAATTAATTTTAAAAACTACGGATGGCAGCTCTGTGTTGAAACGAGAAATTTTAATTTGACCAAGTTAGGAAATAGCTACTTGAGAAAGTGAGAAATTAAATATCAACATTTTTTTATATACGGCCAAAGCGAAAGATGAGTGACTTGGTGCTGTGATGGAAACTGAAATTGGACTGGTAATTTTTTATCGGGACGGCGACGAATTAAATTCAAAATGAATTACAATGAACGGCGAGTAGGTGATATGATGAAAAGTATTATCTGAAATAATGAAGTTATTTTAGTAAAGGATTCAAAATCGGTAAATGACTTCCGTTTTTGTAAAAACATTGCGCCGAATGCCACCTCGTAGTAGGTAGCAAATACGAAATTTGGAATTAATCGGCATTCCTTTCAATCTTTTTCGTCGAATACAAGGTATTATAAAAAATAAACTTCATGAGCAAAAAACATATTCTATACATTTTAAAAACATTAAGATATGTTTTCATCACTAAGTATTATAAAAAATCAAAAATCAAGTCTTATTGCTAGCTCTGAAGCATGCAAAATTTCAACTGTATTGTTTTCAGGTCTCATAGTTTGAGACTTTTCTCAGATTACAGTAGTGATTGGCTAGTTCAAGAGATAACTGCAAGTGTAATATTATTACGAGTATTCGATTATTATACACGTAGAATGGCGATTAATCGATTCGCTAAAACATTTATTCGCAGCATCTCTAGTAACAGGCGTTAGCAAAATACGTCAGTGGCTGTGGCTGTGGTTGGCAACAGCTCCAATCAGCGCTAGTCAGGCGACTACCGCCAGAGCCGTCAAAGGAGCCGAGTCAAAGCTCCATTATTGACGGTATTGCGGTAATGAAGCGTCGCGGCCTTGCTGGCTGCTGGTACAGTGCAAGCATATTTTAATTATAAATTGAGTGGCATTGCGAATTCTCTTGCATAAATATTGTAATCTTGCGAGCTTAAATTTTCGTTTCATTAGAAAGTGTTTTTATAGCAACCATAGTTCAGTGGCTAAGAATTTGGTCTCTTAGTCGGGAGAATCTGGGTTCGATTCAGTGACTCGCACGTTCTTTTTCTTCCTCTGCGCCAGCCAGTCTAGCTCCAGAATTGACTGTGTAGGCTATACCTTAAACCTCTGTAACTTAATCACAAGACATAAAAACATCGTTATATTTGGGGATCATAACCTATATAATCATAACATATATACCTTCTTGGAAATTGTGAAATCTTATAATTTTGGGTGTAAATTCAGGTTAGAAACTGTGCGTGGAACTAGTTTTATCAAAATACATAACACTTTGACGAGTAAATATCGAAATCAAATTTAACAAAAATGGTCATCACATAACTTTTTATTGGTGAAAGATTTTTTTTGGATAGGATCAGTAGTTTCCGATCCTATTCATTAAAAGAGGCAAACAGTAAATTAAATCTTTTCTCTTTATAATATTATTATTAGTATTAATGAACGCTTTAACAAATAGTAACAATGTCTGTATGTTCATCTGTAAACGCGCGGATGGTTTTTGCAACTAAACAAAAACATGAGAAGGCGGACATGTTTTTTCTCGGGAATCGTGTGAACAGCCGTAAGGAACCTAGGCGATCTTTTCATTGTTTTAGATTCTTTGAAACTGCGAAATCATTTTTTTAACGTTACCAAGATAATGAATAGGATATGGGCATGAGTACAAGTGAGGTAATCCAATAGTTTTATTAGTAGGTACGCCGAAGCGAATGCGGGCAATTTTCGAAGTAAGACTGCATTCGTCCTAGCGGGATGACAATCGTCGCGGATATACGTATGAGTATTGTTTCTGCTGTCTACTTGCCTACACTTTGTATTCGATTGTCTTGAGCCGAGATGTGAACTAGCTACTCGTATGTAGCTTTGAAAGCGACGGAAAATTTTGTGTTAAAGAGAGATAAAAATTTAAAAAGTATTCTGGGCATAAATTCAGTATAGAAACTTTGTGTGTACTGAACTTTATTCTACTACATAACAGTAACGTAACACAACGTAATAAGATTGAACCTACTTAAAATAAAATATGTCATTAATTTTTTATGTCAAATATAATTTAATGATTTAACAAATTCATACATTAAATAATGTTATAAAAATGTATTCAATCCTAGAAATAATAGCTTTTTATATTTTATTTATTTATTTTTATTACATAACACTTCCTCGAGTAGATACTAAATCAATTGAAGCAAAAATTAACATCGCTAAACTCAATTTCGGTTAAATCTTTCAGGAAGATAGATATTTACCGAGATAAAATTATCATAGCAGCCATTTTGAGGTTAAGGTGAATATATTTCACGCTAGCATTCCTGCTGCCTGTGATTTTTAATGTCTTGCATAAGTGCAATCTACGGATAAATCTCGGTTACAGTTCTAGTATAATATTTCAGTTTCGCTTATCTCGATACCATAAGAGCCACATGCGATGTGGTTTAGCGTAGATACTTATGTTTTAATAAGAAACATGTAATCTCCTAACATTATAATCAGCTTTAGTTAAAGCAGGTGCGTCGTCAAAACTCATATCTTCATACCTAGTTTGTTCGCGGTACAACAATTGAAATTATCCAACAAAATATTTGTTAATATACCGTCTGTTAAATCATGATAGGAAATAGGGTAGTGTAGCAAGATAAATTTTAACATACCTTTCGTAAGCTGTCTGTAAAACTATAAAACGCAACAAGATTTTCTGCAAGCAACATAAGATATGTCGTAACAATTTATACGTCAACTGATTAAATAATAATTATAGTTTTTTACGGTGCAAGAAACAACTCTTTTATTTGAATAATCTACAATCACTAAATGATTGTATCATTGTACATTTAGGCTCGCGCTGTGCTCATTCGTATGTTATGTAGCCTTTACCCCGCAAATTTCATGATTCGTAGTACGTGAGGGTGGCTACGAGCTACGCCGCTACGTCACTACGCCAACTGCACTATTCACACTCTACGCATTACTACGCCGCCGGTAGAGCTCGTCGCGTCGCGCGTCGTAGCGTGCTATTAACAAAGTCAGCAAAACAGACATAAGGCCTTGTCCTAAATGGCTGACTTAATAAATAATCGTGACAAAATGTAAACACAGCTCTGTACGACACGAAGTGACGATGTAGTACGAGCAACTTTAGTGTGACATGATAGTTAGGGCACGGGATTATGGCGGGACAAATGAGAATTATTTTAATTTAGCAATAAACGATACAAACAATTAAACACGGGTTAGTATCACTTGTGATACACTGGACTGCCAATGGGCTCGGTTTTGATAGACTTTGAATCATTCCAAAGGTATAGCGTGCATTTGTACATCGTACTTGGATCGCTGGTTTCATAGAGGAATCGAAAATGCCTAAGGGCCCCTTGACACAACGTTTTGTAAACGAGCCAGATCCTTGACGTACTTCGGAACGCGCAATCCCCACGTAATTGACAAGGTTTATTCATAGTCGAATGTTGACAGCTATTTTTCTATACGTACCCTCGACGCCACTGGAAATTCACATTTTCTTTTTGACATATTGTTTTCCACACACAATGTATAGGTCATGACATTTACGATGTTGCGTTGGTGGGTGAATGTTGCACTCGTCTTTTTTTAATACAAAACAGTTGTCACTTGTTTTACTTTACTTGAAGGAGAATAAAATACCAATTACAAATTGGTATGATGGATGTATATTTTGATCTGTTCTGTAGGATAGATACTCAGGTTGAGAGGCACAGGGCATTTTGTTTATGAGGTATAGAGAGTTCAAGCCGAATCAAAATCCGTGTGTTTCCTCCGAATGGAACAATGAACAGTATAAAACCTTTATCTACCCGGCCCGGCGGCGTGCATATCTCCGACGTGCATTTCGGCTTTCACTGTAAACCACTGAGCTTATGTTAGGATTCTAGTAATCATTTAGTTCACTAGCCTGAAAAGTTAAGGCTACGTTCAGGCAATCCACACTGGTTATGGATGGCTGGTAATTGTGACTTATATTCATCAGTATTGTGTCAGAACAAGTTACATGCAGAAGTTTTATGTCAATATCTACAAAAATATGTTGAGATCCACCTAATACGCCCCGTATTAAAATACTTTATATGTATAGGTACATATAAAGCAAAGTATATGTGATTTTTTTATTCCAGCACAAAAATAAGGTGAGATGTCCTCCTTGTTGTTACAAAAAGCTTTATGATAAAATATACAATAAGCTTTATAATAAAAAATATAATTCCTATATAAAAATCGGTTGAAGATTACACACATGCACATGCACGTGTATGAAATCTTAATCCTTCGAAGTGACGAAATTGTAATTTCTTATGATTTAATAGTTTCCGCCCGCGATTTCTTTTGCGTGGACTAAAAAAATTGACCCGGAGGGGCATGAAAAGTACCCCAAAGAGTTAAAAGTATGTCAATGTTTAAAGTATAATCCAGGTTATAATCTACCTGCGTACCAAATTTCACACGAATTCGTTCAGCCGTTTTTGCGTAAAAAGATTAACAAACATCTATTCATCCATACTCACCAATTTTCGCATTTGTAATAGTAGCAGTCATTACGTAAATGAACTTTATATAATCCTGTATTGTATACAAGAGAAAAGCCCGAAATAAAGCTCTATTTCAATCAGCAATACTTTGTTACTCCAAACAGTCACTCCAAACGAAATTGGAGAAAGAGTAAAAAATATCACAAACTTTGCTCCCAGCAAATATAATTAGTGCCATTTCTGACCCCTTTGCCGCTTTTTATCTATTGGTTTATTTAAAGACACGGCACGGCTTCGAGCGTCGCCGGAACATTCCTTAGGTGTATTATATTTTTAATTCCTGCTCCTACCTCGACGTATATTCGAGGCCTGAGTGCATGATGTAATTGGCCAACAAGCAACGTCCACGCTATCCAAAGAAAAGAAAGAAAAAAATGCATTTATTGTTGACTGTTACATGAGGAAGATGTTACAAAAATTATAATAAGTTAAGAACAGTCGACCCTATGCGGTAATACAATTACATTATGTCTTACATAACTAAGACTTAATTTTCCATTTTATGGCAAGCACAAGCACAACAATAACGTTACCAGTGCCCCGAGCATGAACACTATCGGCAAAGTATTCGTACGGTAAACGTCAGTCATTAGTACGTCATATGCTGCGTCACGTACTGCTGCCATTATAACTCAATACGTCTGCAAAAAGTGGGTAGTTTAGTATACTTTCAGGGGAATTTGAAAAATAATAAAACGAAATTATTACAACTTATATTTTTTTAAAATATTACGGCCATTTTTATAACGGCAGTTCTTATTTTCAGTATCGGTGTACTTCTTTTTTTTCCTATGCCAGCCAGTCGTAGTTCTTGAATTGCTAATATATATAGCTTCCAAACACTTACTTTGTCTCAATTAAACTACCAATACGTTGAATGTTTAAAATGAAACTACGGAATCCGTTTCGAAAACGCACAGGGTCTTTGCTGTAAACACGCTGTCGACATCAGTTTTTCGTTTGCGTTCGTTGCCGGCGCTCGCTGCAAACATTTTCTCAGACCGCCAATTAAAATTGATTGCCAACAGAATGATTTGGGTGTAACAAAACTAGGTATTCAGAATAGGATCCGCGGAACTGTGTTCCGGTGGAACGTTTCGTGTTCCACGTTTCGACTGTACGTATCTCTGTACGTACGAGTTTCTATCTATATACAATAAATTGATTTTCTAGGCTGGTTTCCTAAACGTGAGTGCGAATTGTTTAAATGAAACCGACCTCTAAGTTCCAAATCATGCTATAGTATAGTATCTACTTCATAATTGAATTTGTGACATAAATACCTGTATATTACTCGTATAAAACCTCGTCTACATGCTTAAATCTTTCAAACTTTGCAACCGATTAATACAATTCTCATCAACAGATAGGTACGGATTTACGGAAGGTTTGGATACATAAATCGTGCATATAGTATTAGCGAAAAGCCAAAATAAATATTGTAATGTGTTGGTAGAATGAGTTGGAGGGCTCAAAAAGAAATTCAGCTGAGAAATGTCTGTTGGGTCAGCTAGTGATGTATGAAATAATGATTCATGGTGCGAAAAATACAGCCTTGCAATCGGATAAAATGAGCAATCCAAGCGCCATTAGGTCCGAGGCTGTGGCCACGAAATCGGCGATGACCGAGCGGTGGCGGGTAACAGCAGTCCAGACAAATAAGGGTTTCAAACGACAATTTAGAGGCAGAAAATAAGCTGATTTTTGTGGCATTTGACCTTGAATAACTCATGATGCTGAGAACAGATTTTATGTGACCTTTAAGACAAGTTTATAACACCAAATGTAAGTGTATACGGCTTGTTACTCGATCATTCCGAAGTTGACCCTTGTATTTTGCATAAACGTGCGCTTTCATGAAAGTTTGGCAATTTTCTTGTCGGCTGAGACCCAGCGAAACAAAGATATTATAGAAATGTTTGTCACCAACTTGACAATCTTCACAAACAAAAATTTGCAATTGTTGTTCTGTAGAGACCCAGCTCACGCACGAACGGGAGTGAGGGAAGAAATGAGCTTATTTTCGTCATTTGTCCGAATACCAGTATTGTATTGACACGTGTACTGATCACTTTTTCGTGACCACGCTATTACCCGCCACCGCCATCACGCCATCGCCGGTTTCGTGCCCGCAGGCTGAGCGTGGATCAGAGGGCGGGAGCTCTGTGTGATGTTTTGTAAAGAACTAAGCCCTTCACAAATACGGATTTGGTCATCGTTGCTTTCGCCGCGGAACGTGTCTGAGGGCTAAACCAGGAATATAATACAGAGAAATCTATAATGCAGAGAAATCCGTAGTCTCGCTATTGATTTAACCCTTTTCACTGGAAGTAAAAATGTATTGGTTTATTTTATTTTACCTTTAAAATTGTCAAAACTTTAGTTTTAGTAGTAAGTCAATTTCTCAATTCCATATAAATACCAGCGTCAAAAAATTATCTATCTGGAAATATACGATTGGTATGATTTTTTTTTTGAGCGTGCAATCGTGGTGCAAGCTATTTCAAATTTCATTCCAATTTCACCAAACCGAACGAAACTAAAATAGTAGGTACCTCAAGGAATTGAATGTGTTGCAATTGATAGGGAGCTGGCGAGCAAAAAATCTATATGATCGGCTCGTGTGGCAGACTTTAGTAATAGCGATAATTATACGATAAGAAATATTAAGGACCGCGTCTGCCACCATGGTAGCGCTGCGTTGACAATTGACAGCCCCTTAAGTTAAAAAAAACAGCTATACTATACTATATCATTTGCTCGTGTCTGCCTCTAAGGCTGATGTTTAAAAACCTTGTCAAAATGAAGAAAATCGAAAAGGCAGACATCTAGGACTCTAATTTTTGACGTTATGTATTTTTAAGATTTTTTATGATATTAAAAAAAATATGATTTGCACGCTTGGCAGACCTGCAGTGTTCGTTTAAAAATCCCGTGAACGATCGCAGAAAAATAGTCTGCCACCATCGCAGCGCTGCGATTTCAATTCAAAGCACTTCAAAAATGTAGTCAAAAAAAACTGTGCGGTATCATTTGCTCGTGTCTGCCTCTTTGACTGTTGTTTATATTGCTTATAAAAGAAAGAAAAAAGAATGAGGCAGACACCTAGGTCACTGATATTCCGAAAGCAGACCATTTGATTTTTTTTATATCAACGCTTGGGTGAAGCATTCAATTAACAGGTCTATGTTTACAAAATATTAATCAAAACAAATAAATTGAAAATCGAAATGCGCGATAGCAAAACCGATTCAAAGTACCCTGTTTGTACTATGCCTTAAGACTTTGAAACCACCTGTAACGGTTAAAGTCAGTAAGTAAAATGTCTGCCAATTTTTTTTTTTGTATACAGGAAGTTCTAATAAATCGTATGGACCCAGTTATAGCTACGAGCAAATGATTTAGTAGAGTTTTTTTTCAACATTTTTGCATCCACCTCCTGTGATAATGCAGAGCCCTGGATGTCTGCCTCATAGATTTTCTTCGTTATCAAAATGGTTGTCAGTAACCCATTAATGACCCACTACATGGTCGGGTCTCCTCTCACAATGAGAGGGATGTAGGCCTTAGTCTACCACGCTGGCCTACTGCGGGTTGGTGGACTTCACATGCCTTTGAGAACATTTTTTTTGTGAACTCTCAGGCATGCATTTAATTTTATAAAAATGCACATAACTTTTTTACAAAGTCATTGGTGCGTGCCACTAGGATTCGAACCCGGACCCCTCGATTCGAAGTCGAATTCTAAGCCACTGGGCTATCACCGCTGTTAATCAAAATGGTATTAACCATTAACCCCAGAGGCAGACACGAGCAAATGATTTAGTACCAATTTTTTTTTACAGATTTGAAGCCCTGTAGAAAAAAAATACGCAGCAACGTACGACCTTCATTCATTAAGAAATTTTGTCGTATTGATCCCAACTTTAATGCCTATCAATACGGAGTGCGAGCAAATCATATACCTAAACGCTCCCCAGCTCCCTATCTACAACGTAAAAATAAAAACAACCCGCCTCAAATCTCTCAACTTCAACCGTCGCCAAGCATAAGAAAGTGCTTTCTTGCTGATTACGACGCCGCCAATACCCAATCGCGTCACTATAACATTTTGCATTAACTTTGTGATCGATACAGTAACGCTGTTTGCGCACCATTAAACACTTTGTTAGGGGCTTAGTTTCACTTTGCGATGCAGTCTTGTTTAGGATGAATTTTCGGTGCATTTTGTAAAGGCTTATCATATCTGCTTCAGTGGATAAGAGAACAAAGCCGGTGCATTATTATGTTCGGGTCTAATACTGTGATGAAAGGGAAGCTTACCGAAAGGGAAGATTTACCCAATCGCCACGGCAGACTGGTATTGTTGGACCCCTTTGTCCGACGCTCGGTTTCAATGGGATCTTGTTCGAGTAACCTGGCGTCTTAATATGGAGTCAATACGTTCGCATTTGTGGAATTGGTCAGTCAGAAGTCAGTCGAATGGCCAATTAATTGGCTACGGAGTTGCGCAATATTTTTTGCCGCTGAACGGTCTGTTAACAAACACCTAGTTGATCGTTGTTTGGTAACAATTAGTGAATACAGATCGGCTTTATTTCGAAAATGGTCGCCTGAAAGATGGCATACTGGAGATGAATTGAATGAAAGTGGACATGGAATTCTTACAAGTTTTTATAAGTATTTGTACAAGTAAGCAATAGCCGGGAAAATCAGTTATTGTACTTATGTCTCCCAAAGTAAATGCTACTTTTCTTACGATGTCAAAAGGTGACGGTGACCACTGGAAACATGCAGACTGGTCCGTGTGTATGTTTACTTGGACTTATTATAAATAGTATGTTATTAACTCTCCACCAATCCGTATTGGAGCAGTGTGGTGGAGTATGCTCCAGGCCTATTCCTACTGTGGGGACAGACCCGGGCCCGTGTCCAACAGTGGGCCATACACGTTGCAGCCATGTTATTAAACTAGAAGTAAGTAAGCGTAATTTTTGACAAACGACCTTCGACGTATCAATTACCTACTATCAGAGTAGGTATAGCAAATTTATTTTCATTTCGCCGGGAAACAGAACTTCTCCATTGGCAAAGTGTCATAACTGTCATATTTTGGAGCAAAGGCTAAACTTTTTTTTCTGTCGCCGGCCAGCGTATTGCGAAACCGCAACGCAGCGATTTTCGATACCGAACTTTGTTGTTGCAAGTAGCAAATCTATGTAGGTATTAATAAGTGGGAAATCTGGTTATGTACTCCTTTTAAAACATTAAAGCGGGAGTAGGGGAAAAGTGGCATGAAGGAGTCAGGTTTTGAAGGAGCTGCTTGCATTATTTCCGTATTTTAGGGTCAAATCTGGTTGGAAATTATATTTTTAAGTGGCAACACTGATTTCCTATTACCCACAAAGATTTGGGAGCTCTCCGAAATCATTGGACGCCGGTACGTCGAGTTAAAGTTTTATGGCACTTAAAAGTATTAATTACTTATTTTAAATTGTTTTTTGGTATTGTATTGGAAATAAATATAGGTACACGGATTATAAATTAAGTTTGTGCATATGTTTGGCCTTGTAGATACGGAAAAACTGAGCTGAAAAAGTTTTAATATTATTGTTAATTTTGAAGGTTATATTTATTTAAAGAATAGGTTATGAAAGAGCCGGGTGTATAGACCTTGATGGAGCCGACTCTTTGTATGGTGTTTCTAATAATAGTAATTTTTTATTGTAATTATTAAAAATTAAAGGATCCGCGTTTAATATTTTAAGATTGTGTGATAATAATTATGACTGAATAATATGTTAAATAATTGTTTATTAATAAGATTAAGGCGTTTGATAGAATGAGTTATAATGACCAATAAAATATAAAAATTCTTGAAAATGTTTGTAGTTTTTTTTAACAAATTGTCATTTTGTTATTTTATAATACTGCAGTAATTTTCATTTTGCATATTTTTTGCAATTACACTTTAAAATATAAACCGGCTCCTTCATAACTTGTACTAGCTCCTTCATAACTTATCGGTTATACCAGCCAGATGACACATTTTTTAAAATAGGTAAATTCATTGATTTTTTTAGTATGTTTAAGGTTTTTTCGTATGTAATTACCTACCTTAATAAAAAAAAAATTGACAAAAAAATCAAGATATCTTTCATTTAAAGTACATTTTTCGCTTTGCTTAGAAAACTTTCGCGCTTTCATAGCACTTCTCCCATATGTACCTACGTTACAGGACGTATCCCGTTATATCATTAAACTGTGCCTGTAAACTATAAATGATCAATTGCTGGGTCGGGCCGCCTTACACAATAAGAAGGATGTAGACCTTAGTCCGCCACACTCGACTAATACAGGTTTATGGCCTTTATTTACATGCCTTTGAGAATATTTTAATACTAAATAAACACGCGCAGTTGTAAGAGTTTTAAAAATACTTTAAGTAAAATAATACAATATTGTTCACGCTCCTAAACTATTGATTGTTTATGTATGCGTGTGCGCTCGCAAAAGACGATATAAAACAAAAAAACAACGGGTTGCACTCGGGGAGTGCCGGCGTGAAAACCACAAGTTTTGTTTTGACGATAGTGTTCATGCCTACAGAAGTCCATGTCTACAGAAGACATGTAAATGAAGATATTCCTTTCCAAAAATTTACAACATTTTCGAGAACATTCGTCCCTGTAATTATATTCGTAATAAAGTTGCATTATTGATTTTGTTCCGTCGGCGCTGGTTAAGGTCCAGCGCACATAGTACTCCGTTGGCGACCTTCCGTCAATAATGCCGCTTCAGTATTTTATATTCGACGAAGCTTACATAATTTGTCAATAAGGTCTGTCCTTTATTATTCGACTCCTGGCAAAGCTTCTTTTTTATCTGTTTCAATATAAAAAGGTACATAGGATTTATTTGTATTTATATTGCTTTGCAACAATCCGCACTTGTGGAACGTGTTTTGATATGGACCCAGCAACCTCACTTATCTCCATTTTCCTATCTTGCTTTTTTGTATTTCTTTATTTAATCAAATAAATAAGATTAATATTATGAATAATATTTGAAAAAATAACATACTTTGGTACTTAATTTTATGTGATGGGTAGGCTGGTTGTTTGTCGGAAATAGGTAGAGTAAATTTTACTCATCTTCAATTTTAACGCATTTCAGCTTGTCATTTTAATTAACGTTCATTTTATCGCGTCACAATCTCGTACCCCCAGTGGTACGCGTGCCCTACTTTGAGAAGCCCTAGCTTACGTTTCTAAATAAGCCTCTTACTTATTTCTCCAGAAACCAGCTCTCCAATCAAAGACAAAAGAGCGTACTCCTTCAAGCCAGCTTATGAAAAAGATGGAAGGAACCTCTACAACTTCACAGTGAACCTCCCAAGCATTCTAGTTGTAAAGTAAATCGGAAATAATTTTATAAAGAATTCCCAATGAATATAAAATGCAATTTTTAAATAAAAGTCGGTTATCTTTTATGCTTTTATGGGCATGGACAATGCTCTAACTAAGATAAGAAAAAAACGACATCACATCAATTTATTAAACTTAAACATTGACGGGTTACAACTTCTTAAGCAATCCAACATATTGAGATATCTATAAGATATAATATAAGGCTGTTGGAGCTGCGCGATGCGTTAAGTCGATCATCAACTTTTATGTATATTTAAAGTTTACGAATCATACGACAGGACGGCAACCTGATATGAATAGTAGCCCCTATTCATACGAGTATCAGGTTGCCGACGGACAATTTGGTCTGACGATCTGAATACGATAATAATGTATAAAATATTTATCGGTTGAGATGGCGCCGCTAGAGCAGCTTCTAATTTTCATATTGCTATGCGCTCGTTAAGCCTCTTACTCGCTCTTACGTAAATACCCCTAATGAGAGTTGAGTCCGTTTGATTCAAATAAATCCACCCCGACGGTGGACTCGGCTCCGTTTGTAGTAAGGAAATTTTACAATAAACACTTTAAATCCGTATTCGTTACGTTTTCACGGTTGTTCAGTGATGACCGCTTGGCCGCTAAGCCGCGACCGATGATGCACTTTGATCGGCTTTTGTGGCTTTTTGTGTCGGGGGTAGGTTTGCGTCGCTAAAGACTAAACAGCGGACCGTGTCGCCGGATGCTAGGTGGCCATCGGTGGTATTGTGATATTCGATTAACGTGCAGGTAACGTACGCGTGGCGCATGGCGGTGATAGCCCAGTGGCTTAGAATTCGACCTCGAATCGAGCGGTCCGGGTTCGAATCCAAGTGGCACGCACCAATGACTTTGTAAAAAAAGTTATGTGCGCTTTATAAAAATTAAATATCACCTGCTGTTACCGTGAAGGAAAACATCGTGAGGAAACCTGCATGCCTGAGAGTTCACAAAACAAAATGTTCTCAAAGGTATGTGAAGTCCACCAACCCGCAGTAGGCCAGCGTGGTTGACTATGGCCTACATCCCTCTCATTACGAGAAGGAGACCCGACCCTGTAGTGGGTCATTAATGGGTTACTGGCAACGTACCCGTACTGTGATTTTTTAATAAACGACTTCAAAAAAGGAGGTTTTCAACTCAACACTAAATTACGTAATATTTTCGGAACTGCACAATATTTACATATGTTGGTCTATTACGGCTTCCAAACAAGTATACAAAATTTCACAGGTGTATGTATAGGATGTATGTAGATATGTTTGTGCTCACATATCTCCGAAACTAATTGACGAACACTCAATTAGTAAGCCTTAAGTACCTAAATATGTAGCGAATTTTATTTTATACTTTTTTGAAGTCAGTGTAATTTTTTTAAATTATTTCCATTCGATAAAAATAAAGCGATCGACAGACGTGAGAATCCACTGCGTTGGGGAAAATGTCCGCTTAAGTGTGAAAAAGAGTCGTGCAGATCGCACGTCGCGATGCATCGCCTTTGACGGCTCAGGGGGGCGGCGGACGCGTGCCCTTCGAGACGCTGCACATACACAAGGGAACGGGGAACGTTACCGGTACCGCCCGCCCGCCCGATGCAAAGGCCTGTTTAAACCTAAGCGCTATTCTACAATACAATAGAGTTCCCACAGCGGTTCCCCACAGCGGTTAGCGAATACCAGGGGGCTTATTCTGTATGACCATTCGGATTTCGTGTCGATATCGTGTGTCATCCAACCGTATGTCATTTCATGAACTCGGCACGACAAGGAACCTTAATGACTTTTCTTTAAGGCACACAATATATTGTCGCGATATTTGACTTTTAAGCCTTTTTTGACTTTTTATCACGGGCAAGACACGACATTGCCGCGATACGAGTGTGAATGGTCATAGAATCGGGCCCCTGAGCGAAACCCGCGCGATATGTACGCGTTGCCCGCAGCGGTAGCGAGTACCGCTTAGGTTTGAACATGCCTTAAGACTTGACGCCCGTCGCGAAATATGCATGTTTTAATTGTTTTCGGTTGGAAAAGTCCGTTTTGCGTCCTTTTCGAAGTTCTTCTGGAACTCTATTATATTGTGGAATACGGCTTAGGTTTGTTGTTGTTTTTTTGTTGTTTTAACACATTAATGACCCACTACAGGGTCGGGTCTCCTCTCACAATGAGAGGGATGTAGGCCTTAGTCCACCACGCTGGCCTACTGCGGGTTGGTGGACTTCACATGCCCTTGAGAACATTTTTTTTTGTGAACTCTCAGGCATGCAGGTTTCCTCACGATGTTTTTCCTTCACCGTAACAGCAGGTGATATTTAATTTTATAAATCGCACATAACTTTTTTTTACAAAGTCATTGGTGCGTGCCACTGGGATTCGAACCCGGACCCCTCGATTCGAGGTCGAATTCTAAGCCACTAGGCTATCACCGCTTAGGTTTGTAGTACAGGCCATTATGGCGGCGTATACGGCCGGCCACATCGCCACTAATTAATAAAGCCAACGCACGGATTAGCGGCCGGTGCGAAATGGCCGCAAACACAAACCGAGAGCATTGTCGGACAAATCGCATCTGTATATAATATACAATGTGGGGGAAGCCCGTCATAGTTTTTTTAATTTTTGAGACTTCATTGCACGACTCCTATTCTTTCTACATTGATAATATTTAGCGAAGTTGAACAATGGTCCTTTGTTTACACTTTAAAATGTCAAAATATACCTGGCTATGTACATGAAACTATTTTACAGTTCTGTTATCGATGGTAATTTAAAATATCATCGGGTACACGTCGGGTAAATTTTTTTTCATAAATGTTATAAATCACTAAAGACGTTTTAGTATCATTTTTATGATAAATAGTTTTAAAACGTGTCAAATTTACTGTTTTTCTAGAGGTCGTTTTGATCAAAATGAACTCTCAAAACACCAAAAATTTTTGGAGGCTATTTTCATTACAAAAGTATCCAATCAATTTATGTTAATTCGAACAAGCATAGATTACTGTTTAATTTACTGCGCGGTAAATTGTCGTAAAGTTGTTATAATTTGCGAAAAGCCCAGTAGACGTACTTACCCCCAAGACGGACTTATCTACATTGACTATAATTCTAACTCTATAACGCTCGAGTTTCCTCTGGTAACTCCGATCCAAATTGCAAATTGCAATTAACAGTGATAATAAGGCACTTCACTACCTGTAGTTGGCGTAAATGCATGCTTGGATTTCGCTCGTGTGCAATTTAATATTTGTAGCATAATATATGTATAACGTCGCTCCCGAACCCGGAGTATGCTAATTGAGATTGATTGCCGAAATTGCTTCGCATATCATATTTAAATTGGGAAGTGTTCGATTCTACTACTTTTGCGCTGTAGTTAAGTTACGCTAATCGATCTATGTGACCGCTGCGTTGTACGCCGAGTTGCGGAAAGCAGTGCCGTGAGCATAAATACTATGGTCAAAGTGGTCGTACAGCATTCATAAGTAAGACATAACATGTCTGATATCCTCCCAGTTCATGTTCGACGCACTAAACTTACGCAGTTTCGTATCGAACTGCCATTAGTATGGGAGTATGTTAGGATAGACTGACATTATGACAAACTAATGAATGACTGACGTTTACTATACAAATACTTTGACGATAGTGTTGATGCACACGGCACTGGGTCCAGGCGCAGGGCTGTTAGGTATGAGAATGTAGGATTATTATCGTAATTGATCCCATTTGCGCTGTCGTTAATTGAGTGGTATAATTAAGCGGCACGCGGCGCTGCGGACGCGCGCAGATGCCCGACACCGACGTCGCTCCTACCCTTTTTTCCCCACTGCGTGCACAAAAAAGTGAGTCGAATGTCGATATTAAAATTCGAATAAAATCACCGGCTCGCTTCTATAAAAATCCTCCTCGTTGAAGCGCTATTGTGGGCTGAAACGTGAAGCGAATGCAATAAACAAACAAAATCTCAATCAAGAGGTTTATGAATTCGCGTCGTGGAATGCGAAATGGTTATTTTTTTAATTTTTAGTGTTTTGTTAAGTTTGCGCCTGTAATAATTGAAGTGGCATTTAGATTAACCCCTAAAATGATTATAATGTGTTAAACTGTATTGCTGTACACCTTGTGGGTGGAACTTATTAATAAATAAATAAATATGCTCGGGATTTTTCTGCGCCGGACGAGTGGGAGAAATTCGTTAGAGGCGTCGTGGGAGCCGTTCCGTGATAAAGATCGGATAGGGTTAAAGTTAATAATGCTCGCACGGCCCATCGTGAGCGCCTTGCACTATAGCTCGAGAGGCCGACGACTAAAAACTGCAAGTGTTTTGCAAATAGATATTTTAGCAATACGTCACATTGGTGAAGTAGAGCGATGAATTGAGCGCTGGGGTGGATTTTAATTTGTAAAATAAAGTGGAGGACTGCCAGTGACCCCATTGGCAGTCTGCATTTTGGTTTTCAGGACTCGCCCTCCCCACTAAGGCTTCCGGCGAAAAATATATCATTTATTATTATGTATAATAATAATATTATTTATAATTATTAATTATATTTTAAATATTTTATTATTTTGTCGATGTGAACCCCGTTTTTGATCTAATTCTACTGGGCTTTCTAATACAGCTGTCGTAACGTTAATGTCATCGATAACATAATTCCGTTGCCATCGTTCACACAGCTGTATAGTTTTCAATTTTTACGAAATTTAAACGCATTCACGCTAAACACTACAGAATTGACTTAAGGCAAGCTATTTCTCTACTACTACACCGAAGTGATCTAATGTTAAAATAAGTATTGGATTTTAGAAAATGCTTGCAGTTTTTGGCAGCCGGCGTCCCCGGCTATATAAAGCCCGCTACAGACCTTCAGTTTTAACTGTACAGTCGAACTGTGCAGTTATAAAGCCCGCTACATACCTTCAGTTCAACTGTACCGTTAAAACTGAAGGTCTGTAGCGGTCTTAAGAGTATTTAACGTTCCACCGCTCTGTGCTCAAGGCCTGTTGACGAGTCCGCCATGCACACTCAAATTTACTAGGGATATTACGTATGTCGTGCATTCAATCTATCCATCGATGAGTTTCGCTAAGCTCCCGATACTGCACGACAACGTATTAAAATGATATGACGGTCAAATTGAAAGTCACAGGAAAGGACTCGCAGGAAGTAAGATTCTGCCTTCAAATTTTGTTTAGAGACGTGACGGCGGCACTATGCGCGTATTGTGCTCCTTGGCATGCTGGGAGTCGTGTAACGTATACGTACTCATACGGTAAATACCGTTCGTTGCTACTCCGCTACACTCTGTGTATGTATGTTCGAACAACGACGTTATTAATGTCGAAGGAGGACGTTTCCCCGGTATTACGATACCTATGTCTTTAAGAGTTCTCTATACATCTATACATACAAATAAATAAAATCAATCGAGTGTCTGTTTGTAATATAAAAGTAACAGCTTTTTACTAAATGCATGTGTATGTACTTACTGTATACACAGTACATATACCGAAATAACATTTGGTACAATTTTTTTTCTATCTGTCTGTCTGTTTGTTCCGACTAATCTCTGGAACGGCTGGACCGATTTTGATGTGATTTTCACTAGCAGATAGCTAGCTGATGTAGAAAGGAGTAACTTAGGCTACATTTATTTTAGAATTTATTTTACCTTGTTGTGGAATAAACCAGAATGAAAGTTCAATTTGTGTGTGTATCTCTCTGTACCACAATTGTGCGCCCTGTACCCCCTTAAGTACTCGCAAGTGAATGTTATTTCTTTACTTCATTCAATTAGTGTTTTCTTGCATACACTTTTTATACGGTTCGACGGTCGCGAAAGGAACTCTTGTCGATTTTTATGATGCTCGACATAGATCATATTCTTATTTATTATATTCCCAATTTATTATTTCTGTCTCTTGGAAACGTACCACGTCGTTACCTCACTTCGATTGCTTGATAAGGAGACTTCACATATTAAATATATTATTTTTCTATGTTCAATGGCAAGGTATCGATTTTTGTCCTGTTTTTTTTGTGTGATAATTGACATGACACATTTTGATAACGTATCAAAGTAATAGTTTTTCAGTTAAAAATCTCTGTAGTAGCCATTAGTATAATGGAAAATAGAGGGCCAATTAGGTACTGCTGCAAAAAAAAATTTTGGTCGAAAATTGCGCGGATTTTTCAATTACACGTTCTAATGCGAAGATCGTAATGGACTGCATAATGCAGATTGTCCGACCGGGTTCCCTAACAGCTGTGCGCTTGTTTGAACGCCATACGTTGTATTTGCACTGGCCATAGCCACAGTATGAAGGTTACACAGTAAGTTACTCCTATCTTCGAACCAGAATGTCTCATCTCAAGTAGGTGGCTAAATTCAAAGCCACTGGGCTATCACCGCTACCACTGTGCTATCATCGCTCTGTAAAATCTACTGTATAATCTTTACGCTATGGCAATACGTCGTATTTGCATAGCACCGAACATTGCGAGCTTTTTAGCGGAGCGAGCCGCGAGCCCGCCCGGTACACCGCGACGACCGCGCGAGATTGTACGCCAACGCTTTGAAACCATTCAATCAACACGCTCCAGCACGCGGTTTTATCCCCGTGGACCTTGGAATTTGACGACGGCCGGTATCATTAATCTATAGTCGGATGTGGATAGCCTCAATGATTTTTGGTTGCCAAGCAACATCTGTTTTAGAACTAGACGATATCTGTGTGCCGGTAGTGACCGGTGTCAATCAATCGTTAGGGCCCCTAATTAATGGCTAGGGCCCCTGTACTGGGTTGGAAACCTGTATTACGGGGTGCCACGCTCAACCTCCAAGGCAAAACAATGTTAATGAAAGTTATTGGTTGGAATATCTTGATAACCAATAATTTTATTTATTACTCTCAATCCTAAGATAGTTTATTAATTTTGGGAGTACTACGGTGATGTGGTGCGCGGATGGTCCTGGGTTCGATTCCCAGCTTCCAGCCCTGATTAGTTTAAATTTCTGTTTCTGGCCTGGGTGTATGTGTGTTGTTGTCATGTGTGTAATCTACATTATGAATTATCAACATTTTATCCAAATGTTATTATTATTATTATTCAGTAGTAGTAGTAGTATGATGATGTCATCGACCCAAAGTACCCGGTTTGTGTCCTAAAACACGTCGTCAACCCCTGACTGTCGCGCGGCTGGGCACGTTAGTCTATAAGTACAAATTTAATTACACGTGCAGTCTAAAATACCCATTGTGCTCGGCGGAAGATATGTGTATGTACGTACCGCAAATGAAACCCGCCGTAAAGCTGAACGGGGCACGGTTCCGTGGGTAACCCCGGTGACCGACGCGCGCGGCTTTGGAAGCGGCGCCGTACGTTTCATAGTGTTTAGTATTGTCGCATCAGCCGCGGCGCGAACGACGTGCGCGGCTGTCGCGTCGGCCGCTACCCACGGAACTTCAGCTTTAAGAAGTGTGTTCCTCGTGTCTTGTGTCTCGGTAGGATAGCTACCCAGCTCCGGCTGGTAACCCAAGATACTTAATTTTAGGTGGTTATCTTACTGATTTATAGGTAGATGCATAGTAGCTTGCCCGGAGAGGTACCTTATCGTCCACTTAGCCCTCATTGATGCAGCATGTTTTTCTTGTTTTGTGTAACTTGTCATCCGGAATAGGTACTATATTTGAGGTTGGACGACAGTGAATACTTAAAATCAATTGGTGTAGGTACTATAAAAACGTAAGTCGCGTCGTTAAAAGGTTTGTGGGAATGCGCCGGATTTCCTAGTATTTATTTTCACTGGTAAAGCGAATGACATTTGATATAACACAGTGTGTGTCAGATTGGTTTTGGACACAAGAACTGCGAGGTGAAGCCAATAAAATACCGCCGGTTATGGATAGATAGATGTAGTTTCGTTACCAGGCAGCGGCAGTTATTTCAAAGCTATTAATAAAAATATCTTGGCAACTAAACTAGTAGGCTCCATATCCGGCATTATTCAATCAACCGCCTACTAATTGATGTCCCTTTGTTGCATACTTATTTTATTATAGGTATTATAATAGTATTAGTGCGGCATCCAATCTGCGTTTTATAATATAATATGTAATAGTATTAATACGGCGGCCAATTTACGTTGAAATTACGAGTATACTATTAATTCCACATTCTCGACATAAATTTAAAAGGTATTGCCTAATAAATATATATTTGTTAGCAGAGGGCAATGGAACGATATTGATAGAGTGCTGGGATTTTCTTCCCACCCGCTTTTTCCCCGGGTCTTCGTGTTGCCTAAGGAGCGATCAAAGCGAATGAATGTATAAATTTATAACGCAATATATATAATGCTCATTAAGTGTGCACAAAATATACCTAATAATGAAGAAAAGCTTTTGAGTTAGATCAAAGGGCTTCCGGGTTCGATATCCTGCGAATGTAAATGTTGGTGTCACATAAAAATATTTATTGTTGGAGCTCCGTGTCGCCGCATGAAATTTATTTTTGAGTGCGAATGTTCCCGCCCTTCCCGGCTGCAGGTGTTCTTGTGAATGAAATGTGTGAATTGTGCACGTGTTATATTCTGATTGTACCTATATTAAAATCTATTATCTCCTTTCACGTGTTTGGTATTACTCTTGTCTGCTTAAAGACGTTGGACGTGGAGTTATTGTAATGCGTTCAGCGCCGTGAGCATCAACACTAGCCATACTATTCGCACGGTACACGTCGGTGTGTATGGCATATTTTATGTATGTCCGTCTGTGTGACATTTTCCCATACTAACGGCGCACGTTAACTATACGACTACTTGGACGATAATGTTCACACTCAAGGCATAGGTATTCTGTTAAAATGCGTTAGACATTGGTAGAATTTATTGAGTCTTGTAGCCCATCGCGAAACATGCAAGTTTTAATTTCTATTTCGGTTGAAAAAGTACGGTTTCGTTCTTTTTCGAATCTCTTCTGGAACTCTACTATATTTTAGTATATTGTAGAATATAAAGATCTTTCTTTAGAACTTAATAAACATCGTCCACCTTTCACTGGAAATTCAATTGAAATGGATCAAGTCGATTCGATGAGTTCTTCGGGCAAACTATTTATTGAAAAAAATGTTCAACATTTGCTAGAGAAAATCACTTACTAAAGTCTTATCAACCGCTCTAAACACAGACATAAGTATGAGCAATACTAAATAAAGTACCAAAATTCTAAATATAAATACAAGATTTTGCCCACGACTTTATCCGCGTAGATTTTTGATTATGGTCCAGGACTAGCTGTACCTATGCAAAATTTCATCTAAGTCCATTCAGCCGTTTCATGTGTAAGAGTAGCAAATATCCATCTACATAACCTTTTGCATTTATACCTCATAGTAAAAGTTACCTACTGTTACATTAAATATATGTCAGCAGCTAGTAGTAGCTTATATATACTTACTAGCTGACCGCGCACACGTTGTTTTGCGATATAAGTAATCGAGCATCGAAAATTTAGGGTTGTATGTATTTTTTGCTGCCACATTATTGTGACAAATTACGAATAAAAATAAAAATGTTCGCCCAAAAAATAAAATAAAAATGTTAGGTGTTGACAACCCTTAACACTCCCCCTGAGTGTTAAATCGACTATTAAAAAATAGGGGATGTTGATAGAAGGGTGAAAATTTAGGGTTGTATGTAGGTATTTTTGATGCCACATTATTGTGGCAAATTACAAATAAAAATAAAAAAATTCGCCCAAAAAATAAAATAAAAATGTTGGGTGTGGACAACCCTTAACACTCAGGGGTATGAAAAATAGACGTTAGCCGATTGTCAGACCTACTGAATATGCATATAAAATTATAAATAAAATCCATACAAATCCAACAATACATAAAAATCGGTCAAGCCGTTTTGGAGGAGTATGATAACTAAAACTGTGACATGAGAATTTTATATATATAATACTTATATATGTCGTCACTTCCGTTATATATTTTTGTTAGGGTTTGTCTCACATTTTTTCAGTTCGGTCGCGCAGCAAAGTCCCTATCTCCTCCAAGCCTGCCGTAAGGAATCTTCGTTCCAATAAATGTCAAATTCAAATGGTGAACGTCTATTTTCAAATTGAATTTCCTCATTGTCAACCGTCGGGCACCGTTATATATCTAATTTCCATCCTGTTAGTTAGTAACCCATTAATGACCCACTACAGGGTCGGGTCTCCTCTCACAATGAGAGGGATGTAGGCCGCCGTCCACCACGCTGGCCTTATGCGGGTTGGTGGTCGTGGTTCCATCCTGTACCTACATTTAAGAACAGACATTCGTAAAAAGCTGCGAACTTGCAACCGCCACATCTTTAATCAATTTTTATAATTTAAACCACAAAAAAAAATCTGAAAATCTATTTAAACACTCATCAAGTTAAAGTTCTATCGATTTATATTTACTTCCATTATGTTTACCACAAATTGTCCGCATAATTTCAAAGGCCATTAACTGACTAATAATAGGGTTTGCGATACGATTTGTTGACGTAAATTTCGTTGACGAACAATTCCGAATACTACGGTTGGTTACAGAAGCCCGAGGGCGAATCAATCGTACCATTTTCATCTAATGTAACCTGGTCTTTGTGACAGAGTGCTGTGGGATTACGCATGCCATGCGCCCTCTGGTATGGTAATAGTAGTCGGTGAGCTGGCGGACATTTTTCGACAAGTGTTTGAGGCATCATAAAACCATTTTAAGTAGCTTATTCAATTTTGTAATAATTGAACGCAGAATTGAGGACCTGGCTGGCGTGTAGTGGAATTTAGCCAGGCCCTAAAATGAATATTGAATTCGTTTTGAAATTTTTGTTTTAAAATCCCGCAAAATGGTCTGTCTTTTTATAATAGGTATTCTCAATTACAAATATAAATGTTGTAAAAGTGTGAGCGTGCTTCAAACACTTTTTTTCGAATTATAAACATAAATTTGGAGATAGGTACCTAGCGAGATTGCAAACACTCCGGGCTTAGGGCTCCGCTAATTTCCACTACCCGTCAGCTAATCTGCATTTTTGCATCATTCAACATGCTTTTATGATGCCCCAAACACTTGTCGGAAAATATCCGCCGGCTCCTGGGCTATACCGCCCTACGGTCCGGACAGGGTTCGCTTCAGCCCTAGCTGCGCTACAATCTAGTGTGAATTATCGGTAACTCCACTCGCAGCGGCCGGACGTGCGCGTCTCAACGAGCGATCCAACTACCGACGACATCTATATGGTTACTAGAGCGATGATAACTATTTTTCTTCTAAAGTCCCATTAATATTTTTAAAGCCAAAAATAATTTAAACTTGTCGGGAGAATTTTTTTCCGAGCGGTTTCAGATGAATTTCGTAATTTAAAGCTGTGTTCCGGGAACTTAGAAATTTGTTACAAGTTTTCGATGTCGCGTTTATGTGTGGCTGTGGTTTGGTTTATATAAAAAGAACTGCGCAAAGTTTATTGAGAGTTTAGGGATGATTTCCAGAATTTTAATGTATTTTTAAGTTGTTTTCGGTGAAGTTTGCGTTTTGTTTGTGTTTTTTGTATCGCATTAATACGTGGCAGTGGTTTAAAATTATTTTTATATGCCGGCCGATTTTTCCGAGCATTTTAAGCATACTTTCGTAATTTTCGCCATAATATGTAGTTTAGTGTTCGGAAAACTTTGCGATTTGTTCAAAGTGTTTTTATGTCGCATTGATATGTTGCCTGTGAAATTAAAATAAATCAGAAAACATAATTCGAGGACCTTAAAAATAGACCTCATTTTCATTTTTCATTTTCATTTTCATTGTTCAATGTGTGCTACGCTCAAAGTTACTCTCGTAGGTGCGTGCTACGAGACTGCTACGAGAATAATTATGAGGGTTCGATTCTTAGCGAGAACAGACGTTTTAGCGGCGAGCTAATATTTATTTTTACACTGAGCGTGAGCCCGCGTGTTAATTTGTGTTTAAGTGCAGTGCCGTCGTATTCTATACGATTTTATTCGTGGCCTGCAATTTTAAAATGATTCTATGTTGATGAACTTTACGAAATAAACCGGCCACCTTATAAATAAATAGGAATAGAGTCACCGGAAAAAAATATATTCTCAGAAACTTTACATCTTCATCAAGTAATTTAATAACGAGAATAATTATTCGTGAACACTAATTTTATATAGTGTGAGTTTGTGTGCGTGTGTTTTTTTAACGTGCGCTTTCCTTGTGCAGTTGCAAGAAAGCGACTTCGACGAGCGGTCGCTGTCCCTGTGTGAGTCGGCGGAGACCTCGGAGAGGATGGGGGGCGACTTCTTCAACACCGTCAAGAAGGGCCCCGGGAAGGTCGTGCTGACACCTATAGAACCGCCGCCGGAATTTCAGGTAAGTCCCCCTTAATATCGTCGCCGCTTTTGACGAGTTTGAGCGCCCCGCGCGGTCATGTTTCTCGTTTGTCTACTAGAGACTAGACTGGTACAGTTAGTAGTATAATTTTTAGCCACTTAACTTTCTGTGAGTGTAGCCATTGTTTAAATGTTATGTGTCTTTTTTTTGGACAGGCAAAGTGTAGGGGAAGAGTGTGATGCCTTGTGACACAGTGCGTTCGGAAAATTGTAACTACGAGTAGATATGTGTCATGATTTAGAATACGATATGATTGATAGAGATTGATTTTTACGGGTGAAATATTTGTATTTCATTAAAACTTTCGAAGAAATAGGGCATAACTTAGTGTTTACCTGTTGAGTTCGATAGAGTTGGATTTAAAAAACAAAATTTTTAAGTATAATTTCAAAAATGTCCTTCAAAATTTTCTTTATGTGGTCTTATGTAACATTTATCTGAAGTGGTGTTCCACAATATATTTTGTGTAATGATGTTTTCTACAAAGTTCGTAACGGTAAGTTTTAACCGCTAAGAATTAATAAATTTTTAATGTTATGAGGTAGCAGTTAGGGAGCGATAAAAATACAAAAAAACGTAATGAAGACGCGAAAGAATATTCTATAGAAGAGTGTTTAAGTTTTAGGGCTTAACCGTTTCCAGGATGGAGACTTAGGTCGGGTTCGGTTCAATATTATCGATAATTGGGGCAGTTAAAGTTTACAAAGTTGCAGTTGTAGACATTTGATGCCTAACCAGTAAGTAAGATACCCGAGCTTTTAATATTAGCCGGCATAAATTGATCGGCTGTTTCTCAAAGTCTAATCGGTTCAATATTATCGATAATTGAGGCAGTTAAAGTTTACAAAGTTGCAGTTGTAGACATTTGATGCCTAACCAGTAAGTAAGATACCCGAGCTTTTAATATTAGCCGGCATAAATTGATCGGCTGTTTCTCAAAGTCTAATCGGTTCAATATTATCGATAATTGAGGCAGTTAAAGTTTACAAAGTTGCAGTTGTAGACATTTGATGCCTAACCAGTAAGTAAGATACCCGAGCTTTTAATATTAGCCGGCATAAATTGATCGGCTGTTTCTCAAAGTCTAATCGGTTCAATATTATCGATAATTGAGGCAGTTAAAGTTTACAAAGTTGCAGTTGTAGACATTTGATGCCTAATCAGTAAGTAAGATACCCGAGCTTTTAATATTAGCCGGCATAAATTGATCGGCTGTTTCTCAAAGTCCAATCGGTTCAATATTATCGATAATTGAGGCAGTTAAAGTTTACAAAGTTGCAGTTGTAGACATTTGATGCCTAACCAGTAAGTAAGATACCCGAGCTTTTAATATTAGCCGGCATAAATTGATCGGCTGTTTCTCAAAGTCAAATCGGTTCAATATTATCGATAATTGAGGCAGTTAATGTTTACAAAGTTGCAGTTGTAGACATTTGATGCCTAACCAGTAAGTAAGATACCCGAGCTTTTAATAATATTATTAGCCGGCATAAATTGATCGGCCGTTTCTCAAAGTCAAGTATATTAAAATCATTAAGAATTTTTTATTCGAATCAAAATTATAACAAAATGTAATTTGTTCTTTAAGAAACGTCCAAAATTCAGTTTTACTATTTGAAAATGATCGACACTGACTCTTCACGAAAACAATACTTAATAATTTAGTCAGTTGAAAAAAAGTTAAAAAAGCAAGATTTTCTTCGTTAGCAGCGTAGGTTTATTAATAGCAACTCAATTTCCTTGTCGGATATTAAAAATAGAAAAGTATGAAAGGAGACATCTTAAACGCGGGTGAAAGGAAAAAATTCCAAACATTTTCGTCAGGGATTGAGTTATTTTATACTTAGTGTTATTTAAATCTGAGTTATTTTATAAAATTTCACGTCTTCCGAGACATATAAAGGTCATTCAAATTAATTAGTCAAACGTTAGATACAAGTAGATTCACTATCAATTAAAGTATCAGTGCGACATAAAATTGTGTATTAAATGGATCGCATTAAATCACATATTCCTAATATGTTAAACTTATAAACTCAGCTTTTTATTAAGTCAGGCTTTTTATTCCTTTACTTAAAAATATTAAAGTATCTTGTAACTTTAAGAAACTTGAAGCAACTTTTAAAATAGATTTTACTAAAAATTAATAGGTAGGTTCTTTGAAATCAATCCTCTACTTAAAAGATACTCCACGCCTTCGTAACTTCCCGCGTGATAATTTTAAATCGACGGGCGATAAAGTTTCGATAAAATTGTATCGGCCGACCACCATTAAAACGGTTGTTATGGATAATTTTGCAATATCGGATTGTAACTGCGTGACGATTAAAATCTGTTTCCCCGGCATTTTTGCGAGAGATGTCTGAAGATTACGCAAAAGAAGCAATTACAAAAATATGTTTCAAATGTAGAAGCAAGAATCAAAAGTCAAAGAATGTCATGAAACTGAAAGAATGAACGGAATAAAGTAAACAAAAAACCAACCTTCCATTCTAATTTAATTCCTACCTTTTTGCATTGGATTTCAGCCAATCAAAACGTATTTCAGAACCGTGCAATCGAAAATGCGAGTAAAAGGTGCTGTCATCGGGATATATATTGGAAAGGGTGTCCAATGTCCATTACCCTTTCACTTGCTTGTGCTTAAGCTGTAGTGGCCCGTCGGTCCAATCTTTAATAACGTCGCGTGCACACAAATAGGAATTGGAGAGAGCGGCGATGTGGACGAGGCAGGTACCTTAGAGTCTGCTGAACTGAGCGCAAATTAGCTCATTCTATCACTCACATCGCGATTGTGAGTGAATGTTATGATGAGGTCGAGGTAGCAACAGTGGATTGGGAATTAATATATTATTACTGCCGTTCTTTTTACTTCCTTTCTTTATGGCTTGTGCAATACGCTACCAGACAGGCTCGAGTCCGCGGAATTGGGACGGATTGTCGGCAAAGTTTGCGCAGGTCATTTTTAACTTGCCAAAGGTGTTAGCGAAACGAATATCTCTGACCGTCGAACGTAACAAGCTCGGATTTAAACTTATACTCGGAAAAACTGAGCGGATTCCCCCTCTAAATCAATGTACGTGTTGCACCTACGTACTTGTACGTACATATATCACAATAGTCCCGCGAGCGCCGATGTGGGATTTCCTTTTCAATCCGAGCCTTCCCATCTCTCCTGTATAAAGTATGTTTATCGAGAAACAACACATCGACGGCCCCAATATTGAATTTCCCAATTACTAACAATTCGAATGTATCGAATAATGGTATTGCCACGGAAAATGATGGAAGCCTGAGGTAAGTGAGACCGGCGGGCCGCGGATGCACTCGTTCACGGCAAATTGAGGTAACTGAGCGAGGCCGGGGCAGGTAAGTTACTAATTGTAGTTCGTTAGTTGCACGGAGCCAATGCGAGCTCCGTGCAACTAACGGATCTTGATAGGACCGCAGACTTCCGATATTGAGTGAGTTTCCTTTGAGCGCCGCTTTTAATCAACTGTGTTATTCTTACCATTCTTCCGTCTCTGTTTTACCGCGGACTTTTTTAGTATCTTGAGTACCACAATAATTGTGTTTACAATGTTGCACTTTGAAATTAATAATAAGATATAATATTGTTGAGATATTCGTCCACTCAAAACCTCAAGGTAGTGATGAGCTACCAGTGTACGGGAGCAATGGGCTAGGAGGAGAAATGGCTAGGAGAGGAACCCATTAATGAACCACAACAGGGGTAAGTGTCCTCTCACAATGAGAAGGATGTAGGCCTTAGTCCACCACGCTGGCCTATACCGGGTTGGATGAGTTTACATACCTTTGAGAGGATATTAGGGGTGCAATTAATTATGTTCATTGCCGTTGTAATAGACCGCATTAGTTTCAAGCAATTTAGTTACGGAAAAGTTTAACTGGCGACTTCTCGGAATATACCCGTGTCAAAAGGAGTTACTTATCTTCTTCTTTATAATAAAAATGAATCGCCGTTTGTTAGTCCCGCTAAAACTCGAGAAAGGCTGGACCTCTTGGCACATTTTAGTTTTGATATGTTCGTATAAGAAGGTTTATACGGTGAGAAAATCTGAAGAGAATGCCCGGACAAAAGTTGAAATTTCTATATTTTGGCAGAACGAAGTGTAGTCAGGTGTAGTAGGTCAGCTAGTTACATAATGTTCATACTGCTTTAAATAGGTCACAGGTTGCCCGTGTCAACTTACCATCAGGTGGCCCGTCTACCCGTTTGCTTGGTGTTTCTATAAAAAAATGAAAGCGTTTTCGAGAAAAGTCACACAGTTTGCCTGCAATCCAGTGGGCTATTTACATAGACGCTCCTGTTAACTGAAACTGGTCGGCATGTAAACCGACACCGAAGCAAACGACGTGCAAACGATCGAAGCGACGTAGACGTGCCGAAGTGAGCTGCGCCAGTGGCCGCAACGCTGTCAAAGGACTCGGTGCTCCGACACTAATGCCAATCATTCAATTTAACGTTGCCTGTTCATGCCATCGCGCCCGTCATATCGGGATACGCGATCTGCTCACTTTATGTAACACCTCGGACGTTTGAACGCCTCTCTACAGTGTGTTGCGAAACACGAATTCACGGGTTGGTTACGCTGTACGTCATTTGGTACCGACCGACCAACTAACGCGATAAAATTTAAACACAGGTGAATGGTGGTAGCTGACAATGCGCATTGACATGCGACAAAATGTACGAAAGATGTTGTCGTACGACCAATTATTCCGTGCGAAGTTATTGCAAACTGGACGCGAGCGAAAGAGTCGCAATTAGCACTAGGGTTAGGCGACACGTCGTCTTCTTTGAACACTTATGATCCACATTTACCGACCCGACCTACAAAACATATTCTTCCGTTCAATGTACATGGGTGTATCCACATCTACCGTGCACGAACGGATCGTGTCCGCGCAGACATAAGCCACCTGTCAACATTCTCAACACGAACGTTCTGTCTGTGCCGGCGAGCGTTAGTTCGTTTTTTTATGTCGATCTAGTTTTCACAGCGACGTTCTGTCAGCGCAAAGCCTGTTAGTGTCGATAGATATGAATACTTTTGTCCGTATCGTAAATGCGGAACCGGCTACGTACGATTCCACACGTGCTGGACACGCCACGTGCCGTTAGATGCGAAAACACCTTTATTCCTCCAGAAATCCATTCAATTGTGTTCGGTTGGTTCAAAGTAATTCATAAGTTGGCTCCGGCTTGTTGGAACAGTCAAAAGGCTTTACTTTCTCTACGGTTCGACGTACGCCAGTTATTAAGTTGAAGTCCACAGATTAAAACGGATTTTGTCAGGTTTCCTCTTAAAGTTTTAGTTTGTGGAAAGGCTATTTGGTAGCAAAATGATTTTTCAAATAGGTACCTAATGTCTCTAGGTCTTTTTCTGTTTTCCTATTGCTGTATTTCTCTATTTCCGTATTTAATTTTACTTTAATGTGGAATTTATGCAAGTTTGCGGTGCGGACATAAATCGAATCAGTAGCCATTGAGTTGTATTAAAAGGAAAGTTTTCTTTTGACTCGAAAACAAGTTGGAAAATTTTCAATCGTTTTATAAATAACGTTTATTTTATGTCGTATAGAAATGGATGTTTTTATGAATTTCGATACGGGTGGAAAATGAGAATAAAATATTAAAAATTTAAATGCACTTTTGACTAGTATTTCTTAGAAGAAATGAACGTTAGTCGCTGAAATATTTCATTGAAACTTTGCTCATCATGACGTTCACGCCGCCGGCGTAAGGCGTTGTCCTTAGGTACCTATTGGCTGACATAAACGACCGACCGACTGATACGACAAAACCTAAACACAGGGCTCTATACGGAGCTGTCTTTATTGAAATACACACTGACAGCTACAAAATGTGCGTTAATTTTGGACGTTATTGTACCAGGAACTTTTGCGTTCGACATTAGGACACGGGGTTTGAAATTGATACAACGCTAGTGTAAAACTTAAGACGAACAATATATGTATACCAGTAACGGTAGTGTTACTTAACCACTTAATCAAACCAGACGAAGCGGTACAAGCGGTGCGTGTTTACAGGACAGTCCCACGTGCTTCGAACCGATCCGGAGCCCTTCGCGAGGCCATATCAGTCCCATCGGCCGTGGCGACATCGTGGGTGGATCCCTACCGCAGATACATGTGAGTTGACGGTCGGCGCTTTGCATGCGACGTCGCGACTTGGGCCCTCACCTCACCGGGACGCCATGACGTAATTGAAACACGGCCACCTCTCTTTGATTGACCTCTCCAATGGACTCTACCATGTGGGAGCCTATGGCTAAAATCCGTCAGTAAAAACTGGGAAGTTTTCAGTTCTACAAAACTTAGGTACATCTTGGCGGCCGATTGGACACTGAGTGTTTGGAACGCAGCTATCTCTCTTGTCTACATTTTATTGGATGTCGCCAGTTTCCCAGGTATCCGGGCTTTATAAAGAGACCCCGTTGATCGTGAATATGCTTTCAAATGGGCGAAGTTGCCGAATCGTCGCCGATTGAAGTCAGGCGCACCACATACGGTGTCGTATCGTAAGCGTATCGTAATACCCGCGGAGTACGAGAGGAATATGAGCACGTAAGTCGTACACGTTCAAACTAGTAGGCACACTCGTAGGAATCTCATTCGATTCGTTGAAGCATTGCTTCTTATGCGGACTTGTTTGATAAATGTACGTGCTCGTATTGTGATCGTCCTCCGTGCGTTGCACGAATGCACGATACGCTTAATATTCGACACGGAGGGGAGTGTAGCAATGATATGAACTGTACCCCTATTCTGAGTTTTAGCAATGCCGCACACCGATGTAGTTAATAAACGCAAAAAAACATGTTTGTGGCCAATGACGTGAACCGTATAGTAAAGTGACGTTGCGCGTTTAACTCTCATTATAATAACCATTAAATTATTTAAAAAAAACCCGACACAATAACGACAATTTTCATTGAACATATTATTTTGTAATGTGCACGTGATGCGCTTTCATTTGAGACCCCACTCGATTATATTTGCAGACATTCGGTTATTCCTCCCCACTTTCACCCGCCACAACTTTTAAAAGACTCAACCGATTTTCATCAAACATGTCTAAGAACACTCGCCCGTAACTCACCTTTCATACAAAAAACTAAATTGAAATCGCTTCATCCGTTCGCGAGCTACGATGCCCAAAACCAACAGACAGACACGTTAAACTTATAACACCCCTACTTTTGCGTCGGGGGTTAAAAATTATAGAGGTCTGTCAAACATAAAATTTGTTATTCGTTTAACATCTAATTTTTGTATGGAGTGAAAGATATGAATATCGTTAGACATTATACCTAAACCTAACCTAACAAATATCTATTTAATACCTACGGGATAATATGAGTTCGAAATTTTACAGCGCATTGCGGCCAATTCACGGTTATTATGCTTCTAATATTATAAAACATTAAAAGAGATTGTTAATAAAAAAATAAAGCAATTATTATGATGGTCTATCTAATGCTTTAATTTTAACTCTTCTAAAAATATTTTACCTCTATTTGGGTGATTTACGTATCTATGTGTAGTAGCGGCATTGCTAAAACTCAGACTAAGGGTACTGCTTGGAAACGTTACCAATACTTGGTTATTTAGCCGGCGATATCGTGATGGTGTCTCGGTGAGGTTGGGACCTTCCAGTTTAGCCGCTTTAGTGAACTTTGTATCAGCGGATTCGGCTGTTATACCAGCGAGTGTCCTCAAGCACACCTAGGGTTGTGTTAATTGCATGCACTGAATGTGCGCACTACGCAGGCGACGTAGACGCTTCGCAACGCGCATGCACAAAGTACCGGGTTGCTGCATTATTTTCATTATTTCTTTGGTTACGCTTTCGTCGTTCCTTCCTTCCTACGTCTCGTCTCGTAATTTTATTTTGAATGCATTCCGTCCGTGTGCCACACGCAGACAAATCGATTCATTATTTAATTTTGATTTGCATCGTTTTCTGATTTTTATTTTATTTATAAAATATTCCAGACATCTGCTCGCTGCTCCGCTTGTATCCATCTCCTCGCCTTGTTGTTCATTTAAGCGTTTTATTATTTTTGCATTGATTTGTCAAACATCCTCATATTTATTCTTTATTTATCACCGTCACTTAACATTTGAAATGTTGTAGTCAATGTATGTATATGTATTACACTGCCATGTAGCTTTAACGTATGCGGTCTTTTTTCTCGTTTTCCTCACCTTGTATGCAATGCATAGTTGTATGTTACTAGATAGATACTTAGATTAGATGTTTCTATCTAAAAAACTTTTCCCAATTCATTAGTTACTTAGTTTAGTACCTACCTATCAAATTTGTTAATGAAATTGTAAATAAAAATATTTTTATCATAATAATTACGATGAATTAAAAACATATTTTCGACGCAACAGAACGAATTGTTATTTATATGAAATTTACTTTATTTTTTACCCCGATTTAGTAGTAGACCACAATAATATTACCGTCCAATTTTGCCAGTAAACTAATTTGTGTTTAAAAGGGCACAATATCGTCAGAACTGCGAGCGCACATAGAGTGCTTTTTTATTTTGGTCCTTAAAACGTATGTTACGAGAATGCTTTCAATACAGCACATAATAGGCTATTGCGTGTTCTTCGTGTGTTTGTAATAAGTGCCCGCTTGCGAGAGCCATGTTCAGAGTTTTCCATGCCTTGGGTTTTAATTCAATCTTGCCTGGCCTGATTGAATCAGATCCCTTTGCTTTCCACCCCTATAGGATTGATTTAACAGAATTTGTTCGTTACGTTGCAGTCACCGTGCTCAGGTCTTCAGTTGAAAATTGAGTGCAAACTTAGTACCTACCTATATTTAAACCTTTGCTCAAATATTGACGCAACTATAGACGACAAAGCGTCTCACTTCACAGCTTGTCTGCTTGAGTGTCTCTTCAAAGCGTTTATTAAATCATTTTATTACCGGATTGTTATTCACTAATTTTATTAGGCTTTTATGATTAATTCGTCGATGTGTATTTATTACATTTTTTTCAAATTATCGTTTAATTTTAAAAAATAGGCGCCAAAAACACCTTGTTATTATTGAACGTGTAAAACAGAGTAAAACTGTTTACAATAGAAAGTAGAAAAACCTTCCTGTATTTGGATAACCACCAAACAAACTAGCCTTTGATTCGTCTTTAAAAATTAGGTTTGGTTTGAAAAATAATTTCGATGCGTGATGCGGTAGAATAGTTACCGCGAAAATCCCCCACACACATTATATGTAATATGTATGATTGTATGTGTATACACAAGTCCATTCCGCGCGGTTCCGAAAACATAAGCTCCTTTTCTATTGGAGCTGGTAAATAGAACTTTGCAATGTGACTGTTGGAAATTTTACTTACGGCTATTGTACGTGCGGCTTTAAAATAATTAAATAGCTTTTTGCACAATATTTTGCCGACATAATTACCTTCACTTACAGTTTTAATAATGTCCAGCACCGAAAGCTGATAATAAAATTTTAATTTAAACTCCTTTTCCGGTGTTCGTAGACGGACCGAAAATCAGACAAAGGTTTGTATTGTACCGACTCATTAACACATCCTTTGTAATGACTTATAATATATGCACATTAATAGTAATTTACAAATTAATAGGTTTGCATTTAAATTATTTAATAGGCGTAAAATGATTTTCGTTATTGTAAATTCGGTTATCGTTCGTTTGGTGTTGTAAATATTGAATTATAATTATGGGAATGTTTATGTTATTCTTAATTAGTATTCAGAGAACTATCAAAACAGTGCTATGATGAAAAAGCTTATTTATGAAACGCAGGACTATTTATACGATAAAAATCATGGCATTGAATGATTGAACAAGCTTCACTGGGCTGATTCACTATACATAGAACGACGTTCACAAAGTGTGCTTAACTCATAGTAATTAAATTTTCAGTTTAGTTTATTAATGTCGTACTGACCCCGCCCGAGTTTTTTTAAATTTTTTGATCGGTAACTCAAGCAACACGGCCATCGCCAATGTTCCTATCTTTTACCCTCGAGAAATTATTTCAATCGGAACATCTTACCCTGGTAAGCCCCGCTCTCCCCTACTTCAGATATTCTCTGAACAGTAGGTAGGTATCTCTTCTCATCAAATCCATTTCAATGGGCATAATAGACAGATATCCCATTTCACGCCCTCAGAACTTGTGCTACATAGAATGCGGTTACATAACAAACCCGGATCTGTGTGCACCTGCCCGATCCGCACTACACCGATGGACTTCGATATCAAATGCCCACTTCCGTCAGTGTGTGATGGGTGGTCATTCGATGCAATGTTTGCGCACGTCTACCAAATAAGCTTTGAGCACATTTTAATGTCAAAGGCCGTTCACTTGTTATACGAGAGCAACTGGACCGTATTTCGACTGTAAATTTCATGAAATGAAAAACCGTTATGTAGTTATCTTTTAAAGAATTTAAACCTATTCACAAATCGTTGACGAACATTCGCTGAAGCGGATAACGTTTGCCATTTACATCTCGTAATACGTACGAGTACGTCAATTGTTGGGAGGAATTTAAGCTGAGAGCTAATTTTGTCAAAGGCAACAGGAAGCGTAAAACATTCGAAAGCTCTCTGAAAGTTTACAATGAAACTTAGTTATATGGATGTTGGAACACAATGGGGAAACAATTTACTAACACATTTGTGGAATGTATTGTACCATCGTAATCCTATTAATGTTCAATTTTATACGTTCAACGTGGTGGCTAATGGCGAATCCGCGAGTCTCTCGTTTTATCGAAACAATCATGGAAAAGTCTTAAAACTGCATTTTGTGGTAACATATTATAAGTACGACTAAATTTAGTAGTAGTAATAGCAGGTAGTAGGTAGTTATAATAGTTTTTGAAGTTCTGAAAATCAATCCCACTTATAAACATGACAGCTTGAAAGAGTTAACTACATTATTGTGTTAATACTCTTTACTATTAGTTGAAGTACATGATAAAATATATCTCCCGTGTTAATTCATTGTAAACGTCACAAATAATAATAAATTGGTGAAAAAAGCTTCACTCTCCTCTTCTGTCAAGCTTCTGTCACAAGACAGAAGGCTTTGGTCTTTCGTCTTCTTCTCTACTTATATGCTTAGGCCTAAACAGAATTTTAAAGTCACTGTTTTTCAACAATAAACCCCTTTCGACTAAAGCCCGGAGCTGTCTTTTTCATCAAATTACTAACCACACTCTTACTGTAACTATTGCATTGTAAAACTAATTTGAAATCATTTTACAATATTGGTGCTCACAATTCATTTACGCTACATTCATATCCGCGGTCAATATGGAAAATGGAATTTGTCCTGTTTGCATACTCACAAGTGAACAATAGTCAGCCCCCGGGTACCTCGGGAGACCAATTGTTTTTCATTATTTTCCACAATTCAGTTACGCATACGGTAAATAAGTTATCGGCGTCTATGCACTGCGTCCGAATTTATCGATTGTATTTCTGAACGTTGCAATGTTGTCTTTTAAAATACATTTAGGTATATTAAAAATATTTGGCAGGTATCGCCGATATGCTACGAAAACGAAGTTTAATCTAAAATGTCTACAATCATATCTATTACCGACTTCTGAGCATATGGTTTCGATCAATCAACCAATACGGAATATTAGTTAGAAATATGTTTATTTGAAGGAAAATATATTACACTTACCTTCCTTTATGCTTATTTAACACAAATTAAATTGCTCTATACAAATATAGAATAAATAATATATTAGATAATAAAACAGAAAAAATATTTTTTATTTTTATTAATTATTCCAAAAGCAATGTTAATCTTAATTAATAATGATAAAAAATAACTTGGAATTTGCTGAAAGTAGTTAACTAGCTCGCAGTATAAATTTTAAAGATTTTAGTGATCCAATAGTCCACCAACCCGCAGTAGGCCAGCGTGGTGGACTAATGCCTACATCCCTCTCATTACGAGAAGGAGACCCGACCCTGTAGTGGGTCTTCAACGGGTGGCAGGCGCTGGCTGGCAGTGATCCAATTAATATCTACGTTTTCGTCAAAGGAACCGCGTGATTAATACTGCGGTCGAGTCGATCTCACTCGCTGACGTTTCATTTTTCAGCGATTCGAACATTGTTGGATTAATTATTTATTCAATGCAAAAAATGTCAATGTAGCGGAAAATATTAGCCGGCGATCCACCTCCCGGCCGCCCCGGGCCCTACCCTATTTGAGTCTCACAATTACAAAGGAATTCCAATTTTACATCGATACGCTACATCATTACTGTATAGACGTATTGGTGGAGACCGATATTTTGGTATTTGGGGATAGATGCAGATTCGATTTGGTCGATAACGTTTGAGCTTTTCATTTGCGTTTCTTATTTACGGATGAATGGATTGAATTGGGAAGAACCGGCCACCTTGGTGTAACTGCTATCGGTTTGTTTGAAAATTGCACAGTAGAGAAAATAGTGATAGAAGTTTATTTGTTGCCAGTTTTTCTAGGTAAGATTTGGGTTTTGTAGGTCTTGCCTCCTTAAACAAAAACACTTACTACGTGATGCGACGCAGTTTCAATATTCATAATTTTAAAATGTACATTTATGGGTGTATTCAAAGATACTTTACTATGCAAGCGACAAAAATATCTTTTCATATTCTCTTTGCCTTTCACGTTTATAGTAATAGGACACCTTTACAAGTAAACTGTGTATTACTCGGTTGTTAGTTTTTTACTTACTCTTTCTCAGCGCCTTTGTACTTACAACGCCATCTCGCTTCGCTGCCATTTTCTATTATAGCACTCATACAGCTTCGATAACAATACTCACGACTCAAACGGCTGTTATGAAAATGTTCAAATCAGATGTTACCCAAAATTGAAATCGTATACATTTCGATTCGATATATTGTCAAGGGAAAATAACTGCAGTAGGTATATTTAATTACTTTAAAACTTCAATCAAATAATATTTTTGATTATTATTATTAATATTGCATACCCTTATAATTATGTTGTATCAAGGCACACTTAGAATTGTTTCTATAACTTATACGGTAAGTAGTTTTTATTGCTATCAATCTACAATGATCTAATTGAGATGTTCTCTTTCAGGATAATCCCCTGATACCATGTACAACGGTAGTGGTGCCAACACCCATACTCGCCACGAGAGATAAGTCTGCGTTCGACCTCGCTTTGAGTCTAAGGCAAAACTCCCCGCTGTGTCCGAGAAAACTGAAGCCGGAACCGCTGTATGAGCGGAGACAATGCCTTAACCATCGATTCGCAAGTCCGAGACTCCTTCACCTCAGTCCCTGCCGCGTAAACAGACCGTCATCCAGAAACTCACTCTCCTCCCGTCTATCCAGCAGTCACAACTCGCTCGTGACGCAATTTCAAGCAGACGATTCGAGCTTCATAACCCAAGCCATATCCCACGACACACTCTCGGCCAAGACATCCGACATCACGGACATGTACAACGTCCCCTTCGATAGCGACATTTACGCTGTGCCCATCGACATGGTGCGACCCTGCCACGCCAGCAGGGTGAAGGGCAAAAAGCCACAGAGGCCCAACAAACGTCGCGTCAAAAGCACCCCGCAGACCGTCACATCCAACCACGTGCCGACGCACAGGCCCAAGGAGACGCGACACAAGGACACCAAGACGAAAAGGCACAGCCTGCCGAGTTCCTCCTCCAAGAAGAGCGCGACGGACTCGGACACGGACTCGCTGCAGATGACCTTGCGCGACATGAGGAAATACTTGCACACGCTGTATTCCAGCTCGAGCGACTCCGAGTGCCGGAACACCATCAACAAGCGCAACAGCAGCATCGTGACCGGCGTGGGCGTCCACATGAAACACAACCACAAGGAGTGCGGCAAGGACGTCACCAAGAGCGCCGTCCCGCCGCTCGGCACCGCCTTGTTCCTGAAGGAGAGCATCGAGATTTCCCGAGCGGAGGAGGCCAACAACAACAACAGCCACAAGAGAGCCAACAAGAACGTGAAGAACAAGAGGAAGGACAGCGCCTTCGACGTGATCGAGGTGGAGAACCGGGGCGAGCAGCAGGCGAAACGTCCGCCCGGCCGGCGCGTGCGCATGCCGACGGTGCGCGCGCTCACGGCAAACCTGAAGCAGAGCTTCTGTAACCTGTTCCGGTGGCGGCGGGCTAGTGAGGGCGCGGGCGCGGAGAGGGCCGGCCGTGAGTCTCCGCCGGCGGCGGTGCGACGGGCTCTGCCGCCGCTGCCGCAGACGCCGCACGCGTCCCACGCTCGCCGCGTCGCGAACGATGAAGACACGGTAACTGACTTCGCTACTTCTATCCAGAAAGTCAAAGATGTAAGTCCCCGTGAAGTTCTTTCAACGTTACTGTTTTACATGCCCCCTGTCCACCCAGTCTGTTCGGTACTATGTCACCAAAAAAAATCTTGATTATTTTTACCGACTTCAAATAAGGAGGTTATCAATTCAACACGTATGTACGTAATATTAGCGGAACTGCACAATGTTTACGTATGTTGGTTAAAATTTTGTTGTGTCAAGGACTATTTAATTTCGCGATCAAAACATTTAAATTACTCTTAAAAACTTCTTTAAACCAATTGCAATTTCTGCCACGTAAATGGGTTTTACAGATCATTAATTTCTTTCTAGTACGGCTGGTACTGGGGACCGATCTCAGTGGAGGACGCTGAGAAGATCCTCTCGAACGAGCCCGACGGCTCCTTCATCGTGCGCGACAGTAGCGACGACCACTACATTTTCACGCTCACCTTCAAGCTCAACGGTCTTCGGCACGTTAGGATCGAGCATGATCAAGGTGGGAGGAAGAATAATATATTTGCCACAGTTTCTCAATCTTATCGTTCTAGCTAAAAGTAGATACTCAATTTACAAAAAAGCAAAGGAGTAATATTATGTTTTTGATAAGAACGCATTAAATGAGTTTTGCTATTTGTTATTGTCCTTATCTTTTCCATTCTTTAAAAACAATTCCACTCTTTAAAAGAAAAACAATTTAAAATAGGTAAATAATTTGGTATCCACTTAAATATAAATGTTAATGGGTGGGCTTGGCTTATGGATGTTAAATGTGGCAAAAAATAACGTCCTAATTAGAATCATACTATTCTCAATTTCAATTTTTATTTATATTTAGCTTATCGCACGAATCAGCTAAGCTATTGTGTCAATTTTATCGCATACGCATGACACAGTGGCGTACCTCCATTAGTAGTCGTCCCCACTTTGAGAAACCCTGCTATAGGTACTCGTTCTATCGAGTACATTTTATGACGCAATGAAGTGAGAGGCTATGAGTGTAAAACGTATAAAAATAGTACATTACGTTACGCGTGACCTAAGTAGCGTATTATATCACGGCGTGAATTTGCCGCCCTAGCGCAGAGAGGGTGCTAAACGCCGTTCAATAATAGACAACTCTGGTCACAAGTATCGTATACAATATTTTTGGCAAGTGTGACATAAACCCGCCCCGGACTGGAGCGGGCGGAAATAGAAATAGGCAACTTAGGTCACGAGAAAGCGTGCGTAAATTGCGGATTTAGGTCACACAATACATTTACGCACCGCGTAGTAATTGGCAACTTAGGTCACGAAGCGTGCGTAAACTGCGGGTTTAGGTCGCACTGTGCTATAAAAAGTGTAACCGCACCCGTGTTGTCCGAGCAGGCAACTTCTGCTTCGGCGGCTGCACGATGTTCAAGGCGCAGACCATCGTGGAGTTCATCGAGAACGCGGTGGAGACGTCGCGCAGCGGCCGCTACCTGTTCTTCCTGAACCTGCGGCCGATGCTGGGGCCCGTGCGAGTGCAGCTGCTCTACCCGGTGTCGCGGTTCAAACGCGTGCAGAGCCTGCAACACATGTGCAGGTAACGATCCAACATGGCCGTCGGCTACCCATTAATGACTTACTACTACAGGGTCCCGACCCTGTCTCACAACCGAGCCCCGGCTCACACAATGATAGGGAGGGATGTATATTGAGGGTACAGGTCGGGGCTCACACAATGAGAGGGCTGGACGCCGCCGACCACCACGCTGGCCTACTGCGTGTTGGTGGACTTCACAAACATGTTTTTGTGAACTCTTTCTCCTTCTTGTAATGTTATCCTTCACCGTAACAGCAGGTGATATTTAATTTTGTAAAGCACACAGTCATATCTTGTGCATAACAAAGTCGACACCAATCCCGTTTAGAACTGTCTAGTCGCGTTGAGAAAAAAGTGACATCAGTCCTAGTCTATTTAAGCAAATTCGACCTCGATCTCGCAGCTTAGCACTGTCTATAAGCGTTGTGAAAGTAGTGACGAAAATTTACTATGACAAAATCAGTCAAGGGGTGTTCCTCAGTTTCGTGACAGCGATGAGTCACTATTTCCTCTACGCGAACACGCTATAGTCACATCATCATCAGTCACATCATCAAGTTCATTCAGCATCACTGTCCACCGTGCAGCGCTTCGTGACCAGGTGATGTGTTGTCGCTGTGGCATTCATTCCCATTATTATGTTCTGTTTCTATTATTGTTTTCGTTCTGATCTCTCTTTCACACGCATGATGGATTTATTTGCAGCCGCGAATTTCCCGCTTTATTTTTAAATTTCCTTTCGTTGTTCTTTCCTTCCCGTTTTCTTTTTTATTATTTTTTTCGTATTCCTTGCTTGAGTTTTGTATTCTTTTATTTTATTTTCTGAGGTATCATTTTGTGATCTCGCTGATATTAATTAATTGATATGTTGACTGAACAACTGAGATGATGATGAAGAATTGAGATGGTCTCAATATGCCAATGACCATTATCTGCGCTAAAAGGTAAGTTTAGGCATTTACATTGATCATAATCATCTACATTTTCACTTATTCTTAAGATGGACGTACTCGTAAAAGATAATTGAAAGACTTTTTTCAATATTTCCGGGAAAGATACCTACAGTAAATCTATCTCTTTGAGATTTCAATGTATATATTTTTTGGAAATCGATGCATCTGGGAAATGTAATTAACTAAAAGATAGCTAGCTAATCACACATTAAAAATGTTTAGCACGAATAATTATTTCATAGTCAGTCTTTCAATTTTCTTTTTAGCTATTAATTAAAGATTGTACAAAATTACAATACGATACTTAATATTAGTATTTTATGGAAGTAGCCAAAGCATTTGATTCTAAGATGATGGTTATTAGTTAACAGAATTAAACCCTGAAATGGAATTCCTGAGCAAAAATGTAAAGTTGTCTCTTATATAGTTTTAGTATTGTGTGTTCCTAATAGGATAATTCCTCAAATTATGCACTTTTCTCTCAAATTTCATTTTAGGGTTTAGTTAGGTATGTTAAGACCCTGGCTACCCAATAATTCTCAAAATTATACGGATTGATATGATACTAAGTATTTCATTTTTTCACGGATTATTTATTATCGCTTATTATTAGTAGTGAAACTATTGAATTGGAATTTATCCTCGTTTCGGCTAATTTCCACTAACTCGTGGTTTTAGTGACTGAGGTAGAAGTTCTACCTTCGCTTTAAGTTTTTTTCAAGACTCAACTACCCTCCTTTAATCTGAAATTCGAATTTTCAAAGGTGATTTCTTGGATACCGGATATACGGTCCTTGAACTTTAATACCACGTATTGAAGAAAAAATTTGCGATTGTCTTCAAGGAAGGCTTACGTCAAAAATTAACCGCTTTTGGCTAAATCTAATATATATAAATAATAAAATTAGCGCGATAAAAATCCGTTAAAAAGTGTGTGTGTAAAATCCGTTAATAATGTGTTAAAATTGCGATATTTGAAGTAAAGTTGACCATTGCGACATATGATTAGTTCCATCTTTTCTAACATCAGAAAACCTCCATGGTAGGACCTCTTAATCGTAGAAGTTAATAATGCACTTCTTTACCATAGAAAGAGGAAGTAGATAGAACGGCTATGTGAGCGGAGCAGGCGTAACCTTGATTCTGCTAAACTGAGCGCATATTAGCTCATTCTATCACTCTCATTGCGGCTTTGAGTGAGATTGATAGAATCCGTTTGGGTCGTAAAAGCCGCTAGCTGAGGTAGCTGAATTATTGCCGCTGTGTTTACTTTATTTATCTATGGTTTGTACCAAAAAGTAATCATCAACCCCATAGCAGTAGGTAATCGCAAAAGTTCGCGATCCTTTCGAATTATACATGATTAGAATATCACTAGCAAAATTGTTTATACTATATTCATTAGTGTGTGTATATTTATAGACTGGTTGCGGCGTGGGAATCTTCTATTTTGAAGTGCACACCATCTAGCGGGCATAAATAAAGGTGCAATTCAAAAGGGCACTAAAGCTTCCATAAATAATATCATAGATATATAGTTGTCTCATGACAATGCTGTGACCATCACCATTTTAACCACTTGACACTTCTCGTGACACACTCACGTGACACTTCTCCACACGTCAAAATTCTCTGTTACTTTTTTGAAAAATACAATCTGGCAAGCGTGCAGTCGATATGTTGCATGCTTCGATCATTTTTATGGGGATATCTTGAATCCTTTTTGTAAGTACATATAATTTTATTATTGGTTCAATCCTAGACAATCTGAGTAGTAATCCATCCTGCTCCTTCTAGTATTGACGCTGTCTGTGGGATACAGTGGACCATTACTTCCGGTTTTAAATCACACTGTACATTGACCGACGCTAATCTTCAAGATATCACCATGAAAAGAACAAGAATTAATATTTTATCTCTAATAATTTTTGTTTACATTTATTAATAAAGGAAGTTCCCGCGCCGTTCCCTATATAAAACATAATAATATATGGCGTACTTTCCATATTGCAAATTGATTCCATGATACTCTCGTTCAAGAATTTCAAAATTAAATTGATGTTCAATATGCGAGTATCGTGCACATATTTATGTTATAGGTATTTATGTTATACGATATATGTTTGATGTGTCCGCGAACTTATTCGATTGCCTTATAAAATTAAGACTAGATTCGTCATCATTTGCAGCGATCCCCCACAACACACAGGCATTCCTCTGCCCCAGGTAAAACTCATTCTTAATTTATGTGTTAGTAGGTTTAACATTCCAATATTATACCACTATTCTCGAAATTGTTATCTCTTTTCTGAACTCTTGAAAATGTAAAATTACTCATCTGCTAAATACTAAATCATTTGTGTATTAACACTTAGGGCCAGTTTCATCTGTTCCATGTAAATGTAAAGTCATTCCGATATTCAGGCGTGTAATCTGTAAGTATCGCTGATGATTTTCCGTTCCAACGTCATACCCCTTGATAAACTCCCTAAAGTCTCTAGCTCGTTAGTCCATGTCGTAGTTAGCTGTTAAATCTCGTGTGAGACTATTAGGGACTTTGTCATCTAGTGGTGGAACCGGCCCTAATTTACTTTAAATCTTTTATTGTTCACGTCAGAATCATTATAGTTTCGATCGGAATATTCTCTTCATCTTTCCATGCTGTAATATTGGACATGTTTACCTATTACCTTTATATTATAGATCCTTCCTTACCTATCCTATCCCCCTGTTTTTATTGTATGTATATACATTATCTTTCAACGTTGCGGTAAGTATTATCACCACCGACATTTCACGTAGATTGTGTAATCGATGTTTTCTTTTCAGCTGTGCTTCTATTATGATTAATATATTTATTGTATTGTCTATTTAATGTTATGATCAATGTGTTTTATTGCTTTATCGCGTAGAGATTATATTTGCCTTCGCTTCCATAACATGGACGTAATACTATTACAAATATAATGAAAGTTATGGGCATTTGTGGAACATACTGGTGGAGTTATTTGAATAGCGTTTGTCAAGTTAAGGCCCTAAAATTAGGTAACATAGTAATCTAATTTAATCAATTTAATTTGAAAGACGTTAAAATTTGAAATCATTGAATAACTCGGTCTCATATCTAAAGACAACATTGAGTAAAGCGGTCTCATAACTAAAGTACCTATTTAAAATTTGGTCAAATCGAGAGAATCTAACCAATAAATTCTGATTATTAAAATGCGGTCACGTCACCTGTATTTGCGGTCTTCGCCGGCGTGATCGGAAATAGCTTGTAACAGTAATCAATGCCAAGATATTGGCTCTTCACTCCGTCCGTTCGTCCGACTGGTTATGATTTCCTGCCAAGATTGCATTGTGCTTTAATACTACATAATAATTATGCGTGTAGATCTCCACTTCTAATTAGTCCGTCATCCGGTAAATCTGAAATTTCTCATGCAGTACATTCAGTTCATTACCCTCAGTATCAGTTAATTCTTCCTTCCAAGTTAAACCTTCTTCTTATCTTCTTCCCTCATTTAATCCCTTCGTGTCCACTGTTGGGCTTGGGTCTCTCGAATCGACGCCACTCCGCCCGGTCCTAGGCCCATTGAATACAACAGTTTTCTGTTCAGTATTTAAGGGTTAAATATGGCGTGCTTTTCCCTAACCCCATCAAAGCTCCCATAAAGATAAATTCCTAAATATGTAGGTGTCATTGGTTTAACTGGTGAAGTAACTGACGCAATAGGCATGATGACAGTAATCAAGTATCGCCAAAATATTAATCTGATCTAATGAAATAGGATTCAAAGATTTTGAAACATATATTTATTCTCTTATTAATGTCGAAATTAATAATTTATTTGTTAAAATAAATCTACAAAATACAACAATCCGCCATGATAGCTTAAACACCCATCAAATCGAATTACGTCAATTTACGTCACGTCTCAGTAAACGTCATTTTTTTCGTAAGCATATTATACGCGATCTCTGCATTTTTTACTGGGCCTTGACGTAATGACAGACGCCATGACACGGACGAGCGTTTTGGAATAAATTTGAAACTTAAAATTTAAATGTACTTTTATTGCACAAATTTTTGAATTAGTCATCATGCCTATTGTATTTAGATTGTCGAACCAATGTTAATTAAGTATTTGTAACGTCGGCGTCGGTTCCCGGCTATTTCGGACACAATCAGTGCCAATTTGATGCTCACCAAAAATATTGTAAATGTATTTTACCAACCAAATCTATTCAACTAAAACAAACGTTTAAAATCTTTTAAACTAAAGCAATTGTTGAAAATAAAGTCCCTCCTTGCAAGCAAATCAAACGCACGTTTTCCAATAAGCTTTAACATATGACGTGAACGTAGCAATCGCGGCTGTAAAAGTCTCGAATAATGAGGCTCGGAAAAATAAATCTCTTAACTTAATTGAGTGTTCTTAGAAAAGAACGCATTTGAACATAAAATCTTTATCTGCACCCCAAGCGGCTTTCACAAATAATTGGCTGTTATCTATCTGTATTGAATTCCTCGTTTAAAATGCCGCCCTTAATAATGACTATAATTACGTCACTGAACACGAAATGAACTAGACAGGGAGCTCTCGGGTCGCTACGCTATGATAGTTTGAAGCGCACTTGGAAAATTGGGCGGCCACAGTCTTGAAATAAAGTTTTGAACGGTTCAAATGTAATTCACTAGACATCGAGTGCCTATTGTGTCCAGGGCTCCGCATAATCGTTCGTACCGCAGATTCTGTGTAGAGTAGCAGTTTTTCGACGTTAGAGCGTTTTGAAATCAAAACTCGCTCGTAGTATGCATCTGGGTATAACATTTATACGGTCGCAATAATAATATTTATTAAGGTTAGTGGAGCATTTTCATCATTTGCCTGCGTTCTCCCAGCTGACTTGAGGTCGGCGTAATGTTTCCCCTCCCATCCCTCCCTATTGGCCGTCATCTCGACATTCACCCCCTTCTTATTCGTATCATCATTTCGCAATTCAAGCATCTTTTCTATTGTCTCGCTCACAAATTATACCGATCCACATTCACATCTATCACCCCATCGCATCGTTACGAGCATTTATGTGTACATCATTATCCTTAGTACACGTAACTTTTCCGATATTTAATGTTTTATCATTTTTACGTTTCCAGGCGATATCTTTTCACCTTTTATTGATTTTGATATTTGATTTTGACGTTTTACTGAATTTTAAATTTTTATGCCTCTAGACATGCTGACAATAAAATCTAATCTGACGATATAATCTAAAAATTTCAGTAATATGCAATTTAAGAGGAATAGGTAGATATTGAAAATGTCATTTAAACTTCAAAAGATAATGTCTATGAGATAGACATGAGATAGACATTCCACTGACAGGTGGCAATTCAGCAGACGTCAGTAGAACGTGTTTGAACGCGCATAAATATAATCATGTTCCTACCCGCAAAACTACGAATTTTATAGATTGAGAAGACCTTTTTTTATAGACCGAAGCTCCTTACAGCTCATTAGACACGTCGTGTTCAATAAAGGGCCGGTCCACAATAATTTCAATAAGAAATAATATGAATAAATCACTGACTGGAAAAAATATTGTCAATGTTGTAATGTAACGAAAAACAAAGTGATCGTTCACTTTCCTTTGAGCCTTATTTGAATACAGCGAGCAGTTGATTGGCGTCGTCCTCCATCAGTTGTAGGCAGAGATTCGAAAAATCAGGCAACGCTGAGCTTATATTTTTTTCTCATCCCACGTAAAACCGCATAAAAAGGGCCACGTCCATGTTAAAATTTAGTCGGGAATATGACGCGAAGGCACTTAAAAGCTCTACATATTCCTATCTGTATTCATTACTATCAAACATCGTTTTATCGTGTATAGAGGACGAACTTTATCGATTCTGCATCGAGTAAGGCTGTACAAGGAAATTAATTTGCTTCGTACACGTTTATCTTAAGTGGTGAATTAAAGTAACGACACCTAGATGAGATTACATTTTATGTGATGACGAACTTTTAATATACATACATAAGTATGGAGAATATTTAAATGATCTCGTACATCGGTTATAAACCTTGAATGTTTATGACTCCTGTAAATTCCGATTCAATCCCGTAAAGAACTGAATTGATTTACTACATTGAAGACTTTGCATTTTAACATTCCAATTGTAAGTAAATAGCGCTGTTAGACGAGCGTCGTAGACGCTTATTACCGGGATTAGTTTGCGTTATACTTTTGCATAACAACATACAATATGGGTTTATCCTTTGTGCCCAAAGAACGCTATGACAGGCAATTGCGTCGGGAACTTCGTTGACTTCACAATGTAGCTTATAACTCGGCTATTCAGGAGAGAACGTGTTGCATTGTATTAAAGCAGATGACGCAATATATTTTATTAATAACATCCAGCGGAAACACGGTCTTTATTACTTCCAAGTAAGCATATTTTGATACGAGAACATAGAAGAATTTGGACTGCATTTTTTCTAAACTAGGTCGGACGTAAAAAATGGCGTTTTATAATTAAATCATCTCTCAGGTCGAGGCGAGCCATGCGTAAATTATATTTTGTCGCCCCGCGATGCATCTCCATTTAGACGATAAAAAACGTTGCGCTTCGCGTGATCACTAATTTATGCAATTTCTCCGGAACACGTTAAAATATGGAACCGGGCTCTGAACTTTTAACCTGTAGCATTGTTGCTTACTTGAAGAATAACTATAAGAACTTTTAAAGTATATTAGTTTTAAACGATAAATAACGGTAATAATAGCCCACACTTAAATTAACGTGCTTAACGCGACTCTTATAGATGACCGAATATAATTTATTGGAAACATTAAGTGGATTGTTTCGAGTTTATGAATTTCAATATTATTATACTGCAAAAATTTCATATCAATTAGTGGATTTGGTTTCATTGGCGGGAGACTGTAATAAGCGAGGATCGGCTCTGATTTGACTTAATTGATTTAATTACCGGTGCATTTTAAAGGGTCGGATATGCGAGTTACTTTCGAAACCGATACGCGTAAAAATATTGCTAAAAAAGGTTGCTACATTTTCCTCTGCGCTCCGTAATTGATACCAATTTGAATTTTAAGTCACAAGAGCTTTTATATATTCATCATATTAAAAATACCTATACATTTTAACATGTTACGTTTTTAATTTAGTTATTTCTGCTACGGTTTTGAAAAGGTAATGATACAAAAACTATACTGTGGAAATGACATCCAATTTTACTTATAGTTTCTTTATATCGCTGGTTCGTTTTGGCAGGTGTTGATTCAACAATGAGCATCATTTGATACAATTCAGCATCGTTCTAAAAAGCAATTAAATTTACATACTCTTACGTTGTAATACATTATAACTTACATTTGAGATTTAAGTACCTATATCAAACATTGAATCTAAATTTATGAAACGAAATGCAATTCGAATCTTAAATCGAGTTTTAAAGAGGACTTTCCCTATTAATAAAAATATTATTATCGCTCCGTTAAAATTGTTTTTTATAATAACGGTTTAACTTTCATATATTTTTTAATACTTCCAACGACTGTATTGTTATACACATGGACAAAAACAAAAAACAAGCATACCTAAGTATAGTATTATCTGATCTTTGTCTAAACCCTTCGTCTTGAGTTGGTTCTTTGTTTATTCGTTGTCGATTATCGACAACTATTTTCTTATAAGTTTTGCCTTTTATTTAACGTCTTTGGGAATATGTTAAAGAAAAATATGGCACTCGAATCATTGATGATTCGATTTGAAGTCGATGTTTAAACTCAAACGAAGGGTATTCACTGCCACTTTTTTCTAAAACCTATTTATGCTTTGAATGACGAATGTAACCCTTTTTTTTTTAAAGAAATCGATGTTGTTGCAAAATTATTTCTGCATCGTTATTTATTCTTAGAAGTGTTCGCTCGCTTATATGTCAGTTATACATAGATATGTATGTACCTAATATATAAGCGGGATGCTATATTACATTCATAGAATCGGGCTCTTCGTACAGTACAATCGTTTCAGAGAACGCTTCCATATCCGTTAAATTAGAAACAATTTTTACTGTATCCAAATTATTCTTGATATATTTTCACCGGTCTAGAGATGGACTTTTAGAAGTTCTGGAATTTATGACGAATACTTTCATAAAAATGTATACCTACACATTGTAATAAAAAATTAATTCTTATCGGATTTTCTCGTAGATACAGCCTTTACCGGATTCTATGAATGTTTCTTTTTCATATAAACCTGCATATTGGTCCTTATTTTTGAATGTTTCTGTGTCTCCTTATTCGTAATAGATGTTATAATAGAAAAATATTGGTTCGGATATTCAGAGCGCTTGTTATCAATAACAATAATTCTCCTTCCGTTACCTTAGTTACACTGTTCGGTTCGGTTAACCGTTACATTAAAAAATACATTAAAAATAACCTTTTATCGGTTGCACTAAACAAAATTACAAGAATTCAATACAGTTTAAATGTGAATATAATGTGCGCACGCGGCCCTCCTGCGTGAGGGACAAGCACGTAGCGAATGCAATACGATGCGACTCGACGCGATTCGATTTTGGATAAACGCATTTGAGTACAAAATTGAGCATTCGTGCCACAACAGCATTATCCGATCGCGTATCGCGTCATCGCGTCGCGTCGCTCTCGGCGCTTACGCATGTCACCTGGTAAAGGGGTCCTGAAATTGTTGGCAACTCCTGTGTTCCCAACACGTGTTGATAACACAAGTTAGCATTTTTTCTTCAGTGGAGATCCGGTTATACAAGGTATAGTCTATCTTTTTACATTTGTCCTATTTGGTTAAAAACCTTAGCGTGTCCTTTTAATTTTTAATTTGTGGTCTATAAATAATGCAGACCCAATCATAACGATTTAAAGACATTGCCATTTATTGATTAAACAAGTTTCTAGTAGCTACATTTGATTTTTAAAGCAATTTCTAACTTTCTGTCAATGAAGAGTAGGGGCAAAATTGTTTATCAAGTAGGGCAAGAGTAAAAAAACGGACTATAATTACAGAAACTTTTGTCACCAACACGCGTTGACGTTGGCAATTTTTCCTCTTCGGAAAGCTGGGTAACAAGCGCTCTGAACGCAAGAGCTTTCACGATAATTGAACAAATGTAAATTGTTTCAGATTTGTGATTCTGAAGCATGTCCGCCGCGATTTGATCTGCAATTTGCCTCTTCCCCGCCGAGTCCTAGACTATCTGAGCGCGACCCACTATTACTCGGAGCTCCTTGCAGAAATCTAAACATGTACTGTGGACATCCGCCGCTTGATTATTATCATCTTGATTCCGATTCTGAGTTCTCCGATTAAAAAACGATCCCCAAACGATACAATGGTGCCCCTTTTTCGTGGTAAACATTTGTAGCGCCTTCCTCAATACCTAATTTCTTAACGTCAAAAGTTGACATGGGGTGGTCAACTCCGCAACATTCAATAATGTTGATAGGAACGAAGCAACATTTTTTGCAACTATATTTACAAACAAATGTTTACGATGAATAGGGAGCTTGACGATCGGCAACACTACAAAACGTATCGATAAACGGCAATAATCTAAACTAACTCGTTTAAATCCTACTGCACCAAACTTCTTGCAAGGTTTTTAAACGTAGATACTCATGGAATTATTCGTTCACTCGTTTTGCGATGCGAACGAATACCTCCATTATTGACTTTGCACTCAGCGCATTGGTTAGTGTAATTATTGAGATACCTAGTTTAATTATTATCGTTTATTCACGTTACCTCTGTATCAGGAATATGGGGCCGGATACGGGCTTAACCAACCGTATCGTATTCAGATTATTGTCAATCATTTTATCATTTTCAAAGGTGTTTATAAAACGGTAAAACGATTCTATATCGACACGTGCTTGTCGATGAATGAACTTAAATTGTAGATGTTATTAATTTATTTATGTGACTTCGATTTATTTTTCTGTGCAATATTTTTGACATTTTGTTTGATTTTGTATAAGTAAGTTCATTTTATTTTGTAACGACTGTTTGTGCAATGTTCATACTATTCTTTTATTTTGTATATTTGGTTGCTGTTCAGTTTCGCGCATGTCCGAGATGTATAATTTTGTATATTCGGCAAAGGGACTCAGTACGTCCGTGTCGAGGTTACTTAGTTCGCTGTAAATTATTATGACGCGTTGTATTTGTACAACATTTATGTACATACAGTATCGGTTTAATTTTGTAAAATTGTACATAGGTAGCTCGCTTTTTTACCGAAAAATTATAAATATTAGCTGCTTCGTATTTTAAATTTTTAAGTGTTCACAAATCATGTCGGGTTATTATTTTGAGCCTACGTTATGGCGAATCTCTTTAGTTTTTCATGAATTTTAGCGTCTCAGTTGTGAGATGGATTACGATTGTTATGCGGACCGATACGCTTACGATACGCGTATCTATGATAAAAAGTTTTACGAAATTTAGGCGTTGCGTTAACGTGTTGCAAGTTACGACAACTCCGCATTCCCCCTCAATTTCGATTATCAAGATTATTATCAAGTTGCGAGTTGTCGGAATCGGTAACAGATTGATTAATTGTTTTATTTCGTAAAAGTATCGACAAAAAGGAAAGCATTTATACGGTTTAAAATTGATTATTTCGTAACATCGGAAAGATTATACAGGGGGAAAAGGTTGGTTAGATTTGTGTTACGCGTGCAGAAGGTGGCAACTCGCGCCGTATTCGTCTGTTGGGCCAATATTACACTAACCTTATGGGGGCACTTTACTTGGCTATTTGCGTATTCGACTATAAATCTGCATTTGCGTATTTGAATATAAATACGCAAACACCAAATGCCCAAGGGAAGGGCCACCTGTACGTTAGGTACAGAGCACTTTACGGTTAATGTAATATTGTTTTCGACGGACCGTAGTATCGGCAGCGTTTCTTGTAAAAGGCTGAATTTATGGGCCATTACAGGTGATAAGAACACGCTTAGTGTTTCCATAGTTGCAACTTGTGTGTGGACGCCGGGGCAGGGAAATCGTATTGATTGATTAGATCGGCGTTTCATTTTTGCATAATGGATTTAAGAAAGATCTTGCGTTTATTTTATGTTTTAAAATAACTACGTTTTCATACATAGAGTTTTACTTTCACAGCCCGCCTCGTCTTTACTGCTGGTATGATTTGTACATAATATATTCAAAAGCAATTTGCATATTATCCAATGATCCGTGGACCAGAAAAAATGATTAGTTTAATCCTGCAATTATCCGGCTAAACATTAATCCGGCTATGCAGCGGGCACGTCATTGGGCATCGCTCTAAGTTTTATCCACTACTATTGAGTAAATTGAATTTTTACAAAATTGTTAGTGATAGTTTTTAAAATAAATATTATGTCTGCACAATTGTTTTGAGGTCAATTTTAAAGGATTTCTGATATCATAGAAAAAAAATTTTCGGGCCTTACATTAATAAGCCACAATTATTAGTCGATATTAAAAAGAAGGAGCTTTTCTATATAGAAAAGCTCCTCCTTTCTTTTTTATTTGATTTTCTATTTGCTACCAAATAGAAAAGCTCCTTCTTTAGTTTTAAATTTATATAAAAATTTGCTGAATTTATTACATCGGTGCAGTAATGATGAGGCGGACTAAATGCGGAATTAAAAAATGCACATTATATTTACAATATGTGCAACTATAATTAAAATTGTACCGATGCGAAAATATATTGATGCTAGACTAAAGTGTTGAGGAATATTCATAGACTTCAGGGAATACATTAGCAAGAGTGCGTTTAAGCTGGTGTATGCTGTGTACGGATTTCATACAAAATACAGTCGAAAGTCGACCAAAAAATAGTTTCTTCAGAAAATCTTGTCATAAAAGTACAACGCAACACAATTGCTTAAAAACTTGCTCATGTAAACTCTAATGCCGCATCCACACGTTTGTCACTTGCCACCACGTACAAACCTTTAAGTGGGCTACAGGGTCAATTGCGTTTTTAGACACGAACAACAAGTGCGTTTTGAATCGAACACTAACGGATATCAAGATTGTTTTTTTGCCATAAAGTTTGGCTATCGCAATTAGGTATTTCGAGGACCAATGCTTGAAAACGCTTGATCCTAAACCTAATTCTAATAAACCTTTATAAATGACGCATATTTTCCTCCTTAAATTTGCAAGAGTTTGCAATTGAAACCCTAGCAAAAAAGTGGAGACTAAGCGCTTGCCGTAGACTACGTTGATTTACAGTCAAAAAGTTCAAAAATCAAACGGATCAATCGTAAGCACTGACCAAAATCGCTAAATCTACGCAACCCCGGCAAACGCTTTGTCCACAAGTTCGTGTTTGTTGTGTGTAAGCGAGGTTTGCTAAACGTGTGGAAGCGGCACAAGATGTTATCGGGTACAAACTCAGTTGCTGGATCGGCATCAACGACTACATAACCAAAAAGACACTTAACGCTAGGTGAACGCTTTCAGACAACACATTATACTTATAAGTCTTAACCAAAACAAAGACTGCACATCTACAATCGGAACTGATTCAAATACTCGTAGGTATGTCAAAAGGAACATGGCTGTAATCAAAGTTGTTCAGAGCTCAACTTACATTGGTTAATACACGGCTATCACTAGTTCGAAAAATATGGGATATCGCGTTTTTGAACTGACCAATCACGATGCTTTATTTTTCTTCACCCCTCACACTTACCTCAATGCTTTGAACGAGTTGTTTCTTTGTAGAAGCTATGACAGGCCGGGTCTATTACGTTGTGTGGTCTACGGTCGCCGCAAAGCTGAAGCTTAACCTGAAAGGGAATATAAAATCTGATAAATGAATATCATTTCATTTTAATATTCCAACGTCGTTTCAAAAGGAATGTCGGCGGAACTGTTCCATTTAATAAAAAAATTTGTTTGCGCTGCAACGACTGCGATGTCCACGGATGTTTCGTATTTGTTTTACAAATTTAAACAACAAATTTTCAGCTTTGTCCTGTACTATTAAACGAACAATATTTGTATATAGATGTGTATTATATACCTACATTTGTCGGCTGATCACGAAAAACATGCGTGGTAGAGGTTTTGGGGGGCGAAAAATCGATCAACATAGGTTTCACAACTGGGAAACGGCATTTTCTAAATATTTTCACTCAACGATTTTTCCCCATCTAGGTCATTGACCTTTGTAGCAAACGATAGCAATTGACAACTAGACGTTTTTAGAGCTACTTTGTTTTCTGTATATTCTGTAAACCTCGATATAATATTTAACCTCCCTTTTGAACGTTACAAAATCGTCAAAGGGTTCTCGCGCGCGCCCCCTCACCACATACCAAATCGGAATTATTTCCACTACTTAAATATTTGATTTATTTTTAATGGACGCGCTTTTTGCACTCGCACGTCGAGGATTAATTCAAATATGTGATAGAAAAAATGTTGGCTTCATTTTTGTAGAATTTGGTCTGGAAACCCGATTATATCCCGTTTGCCAATGTTCAATTTCATTTGAATATGAATATTCGTAAAGTTGTCATGAGGCAGATAAAATAAATGCATGTAATGAATGTGTAATTAAGATTCTCTGTGTTGATGGTGTTTCGGCGATCTCATGACTTGCATTATAATATGTCATCGGAAATCGTGTAAAAACAAAAATCTGATCCAGTGCATGAGTTTGTACCTAGAAGAATTTTATTGCTCTACAATAGAGTTGAGACGCCTTATAAAAATTAGGAATCGAAATTCTTTAACCCATTGATGTAAATATGCAAAAAGATAGTTGAAAACATCATCCGCTTGGGTGGATAGGATTGGAAAAAGTTGGGTTAAAAATATCTCGGCCTCCATTTAAATATAAATAAGTTATCAAATCAAAAAGAAAAACAGGAAAATCAAAAATAAAACAGAACTTAAAAAATATTCTTAGCTCCATCCTACAATGTAAGAATCCTTGCCTGCGCCCTGCATTTTGATCAGTATCAACAATATATTATTTCGCATCGGTACTTTTAATACACAATAAAACATATTACTTACTCCTTACTCAATAATCGTGTTACTTATCAAACATTTTCAATACTTCTGGGTGTTAGTTGTCTATATATTTATCAGTAGTACGTGACGAACGTCAGTAGTTGTTATATTTAACCGTATTATAATGCTATAATAGCCGTCGTATTTTAGTGTAAGTTATTTACAAGATAGTAAGAAACGAATCGTATGCACGATGTAGCCCGCGAAAATTTTAACATAATTTTCTTTTCACTCATTCGTTTTCAAAAGTCAAGAACACACCGACGACACTTAAATGAAAGGATTCGTCCTTACGTCTTCGCTGAATGAAGGGATATGGTGAACTTACACCAAACCTTTTCAAATATGCAAAAATTTCAAATATGGCGGGTGTCGTCTGAATTTGTCTCTTTTTTAAATTATTTAGATCCGACGACCCGCGTGGCGAAATGGTTAGATGCCATTGGGCTGCGCGAAAGGTCTTGGGTTCGATTCCCAGTGGAGCCGATTAGAATGAGTTTAAATTATTGTTTCTGGTTTGGGTGTGTTCTTGTCTTGTGTATGTTCATGGCACCCACGACACAGGGAAGTGGGGCTATGAGTGTGAAGCGGTTTTAATTTATTTAGACACCATCGTTCCGCGTTATAGATAGAAGTGCATCGAATTCGTTTCTATCTTACCAAAGATAAAAGTTTGTAGTGTAACGTGATTTAACCTACCGTTAGGTATATGTAATCCTATGTGTTATCGGTGTTTTAAATGGGATGATGGCCGACACCAATCAAAATGCAATTTAGTTGAAACAAGAGTAGAGCACGTCCGCCGTACGAAACTAAATTAGTGTCTATTTGCCCGTGGGCTGTGCGGTAGGTACAAAAAGGCAAAAATTAAATCGGTAGGTACGTTCTCGCAAACTGTTGTGATAACGTATGTTTAATTTTTGCCGTGTGCGATGATAACAAAGACAGCTTGCATTTATATCGGTCCATTCCTTCATTCTATACCCACTGACTAATTATAATACCTCAGTCACACGATAAACTTACGATTATAATATGGCTGTGTGCGTCGGGGTTTAAAGATACTCACTTGAACGAAAGCAGCGTCAAAATACCAACTGAACACCAAGAGGGCCGCTTAAATCTAATTTACAAGTACGGGACACTGGCGATAAAACCGTTTAAAAAGAAACACGAATTTTAAACGTGGAACGTGAAGCCGCACTAGCGACCGACCCCCAAAAGACTGTCCACACGAAGACCTCCTGATCTAAATTTTAAATAGCGCCCGCCAATTTGTCCGCCAAACGCGCCATTAAATATGTATGTGCGTGTTCAGTCTGTTTGCCTTCCCGTGCAGCTTTTTAACACAAACACAATTAAGCTACGCTACACGATCGCTCGCTCGGAAGTTCTCTGATTCCCAGTGGAGCCGATTAGAATGAGTTTAAATTATTGTTTCTGGTTTGGGTGTGTTCTTGTCTTGTGTATGTCCATGGCACCCACGACACAGGGAAGTGGGTTCTCTGACCATACCTTAGTTTGAACCTTCGTAGTCAAATGTTGTGACCACAAAGTCAAAACCTAAACTTAGACCAAGGGCACTGAAATAACGCACACAGTCATGAACATCTCACGGGCAAGTAATCTCGGAACTTTAAAAAACTGGTTGAACGTAACTTCGGAACAGGTGTTAGACGGTGACTGATTTCTATGTTTGCGTTACTAGAACACGCTGTTTTAAACCGTCCTCCGTGTGAACGTCTGTATTGTAGTGCTGCTGTGGATTACAGTCTGCACTATAAAGTAAATAGACGCCATTGGTATATTCGATAGTCTAACAACCCAAACGGGGTTGTTACCTGATAGGCGGGTATTAATTTAATGCGTTCGTCTAACAAACAATAGACCTGTCGCATTCACCGGTCGTAATTGGAAGGTGTCATTCGATCTCCCACATACCATGTAAACTACGCATAACCCCGTATCCTAATTTCCATGCAGGCAACGTCTTTGCATACATTTTGTCGCACGTCAGTGTGTATTTCAATTAGCACAGCTCTGTACAGAGCCCTGTGTTTAAGTTTTGTCGCGTTGGTTGATTGATTTGTCAGCCAATTAGGACAAGGCCTCAAGTATGTACCTATATTTTGTCGGCCAAAGTGTCAGCGAATAAGAAAAGCCGTTAACGCTAAAGGTGTTTATTTTTACTTCCAAGATCAAGTTATACTAGTCGATTCTGTGACATAGACTCGAGTCACGAAATTTATTAACAAATGGTTAATACAATATTTTAAAGTATCTTTTTCATAACAGAATCAATACACCTTTCATACAAGGCTTTGGAATATGAAGATTAGACGACTATTTAGCAGATCTATGTACTCGTATATCTGCCATTAATAGGATTGCAAAATTAAATGATTGTATCGTTAGGTTATCAGCTACTGAATTATGAACAAGGTTTCAACTGAATTACCTAAACTGTTGGTGTTGGACATCGTCCGTTCATAGGGGCTTGAAAGTTTCATTGAGAGATCTATCGAAGATCCTAAAGGTCTCGTTACTTAGGTATACTGGCGTGCGGTGCTATGTGTGTGTGTTTTTGTAAGTGTGCAGTTTTGCATCGTGTAGCAGTGACGTACGTCGTACCACCTGTCACGCACACATAGCAACGGCATCTGTACAAGTTTAATGCACACATAGTGACACGCGCCAAGATGAGTTTAGGTATTTATGACTGGGTATACCACACTTGTGTTTTGGAAAATTATCTTCGGACAGATGAAATACAACTCGATATATTTAGAACGTAATTAGACCCAACAAAATGTATAGCTTGACGAGTGTTTTTGTATAAAAGCATTTTGCGTGACATTCACTTTGATATGGCCACATTATCCTCAATAATACACGCGGCCACACTGTCTTCTATAACAATATAAATTGTTTGAAAGCTCACTGGTTAAAAAACATGACATTATCTCTAACAGTTGCCTGTCAAAGAAATTAGTTTATATTTTTTCCGCATAGCGAAGAGCGCAAAATCACGGATCAAGCTAGAAACAGATTTTAAAAAACACGTTGTTATCTATATTTGACGGAAACTACCAATAAAATTTCTTTTCAACTCATAGCTCATATATATTGGATCTATTTTTCAGCGTTTGTCACTTGCAGGAAACATCTCGTAAGGTGTGACTCCAAGGTTACCCCCATAGAGAAATCATATACCAAAGTAGGCTGGATAAGCAAAAAATAGTCCCTTTGGTAGAGTGAGAAAGAAAATGATTTTGGTCAGAGAGAATGCATATTATTATATTCGTAGCATGTTAAACATTTCCATTTGCTTGCTTGCGAACTCTAGTACCCAAGTTATCTGAACCCAAGTGTGGTATATTCTTGAGAGATTCTTACCGACGTAATCGTCATTTGACTTTGATAGTTTGACATTCATTTTATTATTCTAACGTACATTCCTTCCTTTGAACACTTCAGTGTTGAAAAGTAGTTCATTTGAACACTTGTGTGCTTAAATGCACTTCATTTGAACACTCCTGTGCTTAAATGTACTTCAGCTGCTATGACGTAAATAGGATTACCGTACGAGACATATCACGCCATCTAATTATTGTATCTACTAATTGAATTAATCACATAATTATACTTAATATAATAATGTACGAGACCAATGTGTAATTAAGTGTAGTTGTCGCATTCCACCCTGTAAGTAATCATTACAAGGATCTATAATTCTCTATGCTAATAATTTTGAGTGTAGTCTTAATTATGTTAATTTATTATAATATAATTTTACTATAATATAATTAATAAAAACCGTCATATTGGTAACCAGACGAAGTTGAATAAGGAGTTGATGCAACCACATTTTTTTCGAATATAATTCCTGAATCACGGTTAAAAACTAAATAATTTGTACAGTCATCATCGACTTTTTCCGTTCGAAAACCCTGGCAGAATGAATGGGGCGTTTGAAGAGTGAAGGTTACAGTGAGTGAAATGCAGCGGAGCCAGTAAGAATTGAACGATCTGATTCTGTGAACGAATGGCACTTTGTACGTAGGTCGTGTAGACAGGCCATGTTTCGCACGGGAAAAAATAGACTTCACATTTGCTTGCGAATATATTAATGAGGCAGATATCAGGGATTATAGCCGAAACATTCGTTGTATGTTAAACGATAACCAATGCATGATCCTTCGTTGTACACGGTTATTGATGCTGTCTATATTTAAGTATTTTAATTTACGGTTCATTATGTACTATTGTGTTTGTTATTAGTTAATAATTACGAATGCTTAGATCGGTTCAGTATTCATACTCATGACGGTGTAATAAGTAACACTTATCCATGTATTGTTATTTCCAATGACATAATATATCTGTGGATGTGTTTATATAGAGAAATTCAAGTTATTTTTCTGATATTTCGCTTATAACTATCAACACAACCATAGTGTCACGCGCACTATTTAATACACTTATGTAATTAAGGGACATTGTAACAAGTTTAAAATTCTGATTGTAATCACAGGTCATAACAATAGTACGCTTTTTTCTATGTAAGTTGGTGATAAAAGCAATAATTGTTATGTACATACGTGGCCGCATACATATCAGAAGTATTCGCGCGTGGAGTTCCCGACAATGTTATACTAATGGACTCGCAGGAATTGATTTTACAACTAACCGTTCGGCGCTCGGCGTGAGGTCTAGATGAATTTCAAAAACTTAACTTCAAGCTCCTATCATAATATATTACTCACACATTATAATATTGCCATTTTTAGATTATAATATTAGTACATTTTTGTCATCATTACGGAATCGCTTGTCATACGTAATCCTTTTGCCATTCGATGTAAATTTTAATAGAATTGTAATTGTCTTGTGTCAGTGTCTGTAATTTTTGGGAAATTCAATCAATAAAACGCATATTAAATCATGAAAAAAAAGAAAAGAAAAGAAAAAAGAAAGACCTACCCTCCATCCCAATTTACCTAAAACGTAGCCAGTCTATTGGAGAAATATCTTGTGTCTTAAATCGCTAAACTTATAGCGCAACTGCTAAATTACAGAGTCAAAATAACACAATTCAAAAACGATCTCAGCATTTGCAGACTAATCAATATATTCAATCACCATAACAATACAACTCATTCGTTTTTGACGTTATGTTTTGTTATTTTATTAATTTCTATTTTCATCATCCCACATCACCAAACACGCACCTAACACTGACTAATAATAACTACTCAAATATACCAATTAATCGTAAGGACAGAGCAGTAGATTTTTTACAGGAAATTATCGTAAGTAGATTTTGCAGTTTTTTACTCGATCATCGCCAATTTGAGGCCGCTAGACCTCACTCGACGGCCATCGTCTTCAGTGATTCCGGGCACTAATACGCACAGAGTACAAATAGAATTCTTGCCAGGAGTAGCACAATAATTACGAACATAGACTCAATCTTCGACGCTTTATTAACCGATAATCGTAACTGTGTAGGTATATAGGTGTTATGCTTATTATAATACCGGCCGATCTGACTGATCGATCGGGCGAACGAAACACACATAGATACTCGTATTGTAGAGGTAGCGGTATACTATATAAGGACGCGAATGTGATAGCCCTTTATTGAAACGGTCGTTGCGAAAATTTCACCCGCCAGCATTGTCAGCAGACGGTCGCATTGTCAAATGAGATTTTGGCGTAAGTATTAGAATAGTGGTAATGAAATAACAGAGCAGAAGTAGTGAACGATGTTTTATAGGGGTTGGTGATAGAAGGGTGAAAATTTAGGGTTGTATGTATTTTTTGAAAATAAAAAAATGTCCAATACTTAATTAAAATAAAAATGTTAGGTGTGGACAACCCTTATAACTTAGGGGTATGAAAAATAGACGTTAGGCGATTCTCAGACCTACTGAATATGTATATAAAATTTCATAAAAATTGGTCAAGCCGTTTTGGAGGAGTATGGTAACTAAAACTGTGACATGAGTATTCTAGGTACTTTATTATAAGATTTACACGCAAACATGAATTCAGCCATAGAATATTGCCTACGTTCTTCAATACAATGTATATTATGACATTGAATATGACATAATTCCATCTGAACAGCGAATGTTGGAAGCTTTACCGTATCTATCTCTTCTATGAATGGCATTGTTTTTACCGTACAATTTTGCCGAGAATAAGTACCGTATAGAAAGAATTTTATGGATGAGATGTGTGAATGCATTTTAACTCTATTTGAAAGTATCAGCACCGTATTGTAGTTTATAAGAGGTACTTTTATCCATGTAGAAAATGTAGTAAGTAGGTTGATCCACGCTGACAACACTATTGGCTAACAAAAAAGTTAGACTTACAATACCAGAACAAAGAATATTAAATGACATTAGTTTTACTAGGTCGATTTTGCTATTTTAGAAGAAAATCAGGGCACAAAGGCGAAAAGTACGCAAACATAAATTATTCGAAAACATATTAATATATGTAGGTAAGTGCCAAACAGAAAAAAAATTATATTTGCATGTTATACCAGGAACGAATAATATGCAACCGTCTGTCAGAGTGACACTTATACCACGCTTTTGACAGTAAGCAATTGACACCTCTTAAAGCTGTTTAGCTTTTAGTCGTGCAATAGGAGTTCATAGGTATAATGATTGTGCTTGGTGGACGAATGTTCAATATATTTTGAGGGCATTTGTATTTTATATAATATACACTTACACACAATACGAGTATTGATCGTTAACAGTTGAAAAGTTACACGTAATTGGAATCCTTCGGTTGCGCTCAGTTTCGACACGATTTCGTAAGAATGCGAAATAGAATTTTGAAATACTGTGGGAGCACTAACACTGCACGCGACTAAGTTGACGTACGACAAACGACGTTGACGTACGGCATGCAGTCATGCAGTGTGAACGCTCCCATAGTATTTTAGGGTCGGGATTGTTCGTGCGTAAACGTAAGAGTTGAATTCGTACGTAATCGCGTCCAAAGAGCGCGGCCTAGGGGCTGAAAATTTCGCAACGACTCCTCAGTATAACGGATCCAGTACCCTTAGTCTGAGTTTTAGCAATACCGCAACGAAACGCACACATACACTGCAGCTTACCAGACGTAAATGCACAGTGTAATATATAACCAGTAGAAAAGGGGGATTTCGAACTCCTATTATCCCGTCAGTAACCCATTAATGACCCACTACAGGCTCGGGTCTCCTCTCACAATGAGAAGGATGTAGGCCTTAGTCCACGGCTAGTGAGGGTTGGTGGACTTCACATGCCTTTGAGAACTTTTTTTTGTGAACTCTCAGGCGTGCAGGTTTCCTCACGATGTTTTCCTTCACCGTAACAGCAGGTGATATTTAATTTTTATAAAGCGCACATAATTTTTTTAACAAAGTCATTGGTGCGTGCCACTGGGATTCGAACCCGGACCCCTCGATTCGAGGTCGAATTCTAAACTGGGCTATCACCGCTATATTATCCCGTAGGTATTAAATATTTTGTAGTATTATAATGTCTAACGATATGTATTCAATTTCATATCGTTCACTCCTTACAAAAATGTGATTTTAATTTTTTTAACTCCTCTAAAAATCTTACCTCTAGGTATTTGTTATTACACTGTGGACGATACGTACGTTATGTGTGTGTGTGTAGTAAGCGTGTTCTAAAACTCAGATTAAGGGAACAGTTCAGAATTATAATTATAGTTTTTTATCAAGCATATCACCCGTAAGACAAACGCTGTTGGCTTAGTTGCCGCCGTATCATTGGACGGTAAATATATCCAATATTGATAGTGTCGTTAAAGTTAGTGGCTCTTGATTCGTACTGTGCCAGAGATGGCTAGACGTCAGCTGAAACTTGCACAACAGAAACTGTCCGACTTAGTTAACAATGCTTAATTGAATCGCTTAGCGGGCCTGTCTAAAAATAACAAATGAAATGAAATGAAAATCATTTATTTGCACGAATATGGGTTAGTTGTTGGTTTTACAGGGCATTTTGATCAATCCATATTCACCTTCTCAGGTAGGTATGCAAATTAAGAAGTTATATTACAGTAAATGAAATTTAATAAATGATTTTCATTTCATTTCATTTCAAAAATATCAATTGTGTTCTAAGTCTCTCTATAATTATGTCTTGTTTTGTGCGTGATTGATAAAACAAAAGACGATACCTATTCTAATTACGAAAGTCTTATGACATTGTCGACATATTTAGTCATATATCGACAATGTCATAAGAAAAAAGTTCATCAAATAGACACTTATTGACTAGATGAATTTTGATGAGCATGTATACAAATGTTAAAAGATCTAAGGTCACGTCTCGCTATAGCTGTCACAGTGTGAAAGGAGCCGTGCCTTCAGTATATCTGCAATGCCACTTCATTGTAGCTACAAAACGTTCAGGACCATGTTCAGTGCAGGTTATCAGTCATCTCGCTGCTAGGGTCAAGTGTGGGTTCAGTAAACGGCAAGTCATTTAGACTACATTGATTTTTATTCATATTTGTGTGCGTCAAAATACTTACCTATACATATAGGTATCAGGACTACAAAATGATAAGCGAGGATCTTACTATCCTAATATGTATTATAAATTCAAATGTTTGGTACACCTTCACGCAAAAACGGCTGAACCTGGATTATAATATAGGATACTTTTTATCCCTCTCTGTGTAAATTTTTAGGTCCAAGTGAATGAAGTCGCGGACGGAAGCTAGTGTAGTCGTAAAATTAAAGCAAATCTTCCAGCGATCTGCTGCGTCGAATAGGGGCACCTTATTAATTCTCGAACTGTCTGAAATTTGCTAAATAAACTGAAAAATTAATATCATTAACTGATTGAGCAAACGACTTGACGTTGGTGGAAGTAAACAAAGTTGCAATAACTTTTAAATTAAACGAAAAACAGTTGAGTGCTGTTCCGGAACTTTTGAAATACGAAAACCACTTTGAAATTCGACATGTCTAAAACTAAGCGGGACAGGGAAAATAATTTTTTGTGGCAATCTATGAAAATAGTCTGAAAATAAAAGTTGTTCGTTAGCAATTAGATATGTCGAAAACTCTTATATCAAGTTTAATAGGCAACGAGTGACGCCGCTATCCAAATAAAATCGGTTTATTTGTTCGTTAGATATCGTACTCGTAAGTTTTATTTTCATACACATTCGGATGTCTATGCCTGCCTACCTACATAAATGGTTCAAATACCGTCTTGTAAAAAAACTGACGTGTCAAAAATCTCACCAATAGATACCACAGGTTTCTTGTTAACGATTAAATCCGGTATTTAAAAGCAATTACCGATTTTTTATTACTTCTAAAGTTTTATGAACAACTCGTGCCAGTAGAAACTCTTATTATTAGGTCCCTTCTTATGTTGTCTGAACTGACACTTGATCTTATCCGGTAGCGAGATGTATATTCGTTAAATATTCATTACCGTATATTGTATGAAAGTATTTAATTTTGTAATTGATACTGATTGTTAGGACTATAATCGACTGTGGGAATACCGCATATACTATAAAGATACTCAGTTGTAAGGAATAGATATGAAATTATTTTGCTACCGTAAATGTAAGTCAATCAGTATTCTAAAGTGTTGTACCTACGCTCTCTTCAGACCTGTGCCGTGACCATGAACACTATCAAAGTATTCGTATAGTTATCGTGTGTTATTAGTATGAGTAGATGTCATACTTATGACTGACGTTTACCGGACGAATACTTTGACGATAGCGTTCATGCTTACGGCACGGTTAGTGTGTTCAAAGTTCAATTTCAAATAGGTAACGAAACGTGTTACGTACAGTTAATTGATCTGGCTGACTGTGCCTGATCATCTCTCGCCCTTATGCTAAAATATCGCTAGATTATGTGAATTTTGGCTAAACACTTTCCGTATTATTAACGTTCGTGGTTTCCTCAAGATTGAAAAGTTTTAACCATTTTATATTTCTACACAATTATCGCGTTTTACACACTCGATGTGAACCACGTTTTGTGATTTACATAAAGTCAAATTATCTGCTTTAAATGTTGTTTTACACGATGAAAAGCAAATAATATATGATAAAAACTATCGTGAACACTCGATATCACAATGAGCAAATGTTAAATTGCTATAATGTGCTATTTTTAAATAATCAAACTGTTGTTAATATAATTAGTTCAGTATAGATTTCTTGTTAAACGACTGAACTACAAAACATAAATTGTGTTCAAATTTCGTATCGTTTGAAACAAGCAATAAATAATTAAGTACTTATTTAGCTTGAAAAATCGTTTTAATTTAATATCAAGTTAATCTAATGTGATTGATATTTATAACTGTTAAGAAATAAATTGAACGTGTTGAATTCTTTAATATTTTAAATTATACAATAAGTTTGAGCAATTTGTACCTAATCGTCTTACTTTCTGATACTTATGTCCAGGAGTTATAAAGGGCTCGATGGTATGATAATATACTGTTTAAGATTAATTGGTAAAATTGGAAATAAAATATGTAACGAAGGCTGTAGTAATTGTCGGAAGAGGGGTAAATTGTGTAGTAACGAATAGTTTTAAGCGTGCTTGTAGAGTCCATATTTAGCGCTAGATCAGGCTCGCGAACTATATCAGTGTGACGCTGTACCGTGACTGAATAACGAAACGAGTGGGTTGGAATCATTTATACTTACATATAAGTAATATGTTCCACTGTGTATATGTGGGAATTACTTGGTGGAAATATCAACTGAAATTTCTAAACGCAAATAGAATGTTATAGAAACTTCGATGCCTCATTATTTTGACAATGGAAGTCTTTTACAAATATTTCGTTTGAAGCTGTAATGAGCGTGCCAAGTGAGTCCCGTATATGTATATGTGGCTAGGTATAAGGTGTGCTTCTATGGCCATTGTGAGCGCTGGTCGTATGTATGCGAAAATTTTAGTACATTCACCTACTTCATGTTATACGTTTTCCATACTAACTTTGAAATTCAAGGTTATAATATAACTAACGTCCATCGATAACATCTGCCATATTGATGAAAGATTTTTGAAAGTCGAAAGAGTAGTTTCGGAGATGATCGCTGTCGTGACAAACATTAAATCAATGCAAATTATAGATATCAAAACTAAGCTTAAACTCATGCAAGAGAATGTTTCTCAGTAGGTATTTTACGAGTAAAACAATGCGAACGTTGGTTTATAGTTGACTTTAAAACATATAGTAATTAATTTTGATGTTTTTTTCTCAAGTTTTTCTAATAAATCGATGTGTTTAACGTAAATCATTCTTCTAATTGCATACATACTCGAGCGTGATCAGATTGAGCCAGAAGCATTGTACAAACGGATAACACCAAATTTGTAACAGTAGTTAGTCTAGATAAACTACGTATCTGTTATACTATTTGTACTTAGAGTTATTTGTGTGCTGATTATTGAGGAACTTGCTACATTATGTTACTATATATTGTAGTCGTGTCTTGAGCCGATTGAGTCTGACGTTGCTGGCACGCTGGATACATTCCGCCTTCACTTTTACGCAGCATAAATACATCTTCAACTGAACAATTAACACTGTAAAACATCATATAGAGCCATAGTAGCTCGCACGGGGTACCTTACCTTACCTTACCCTCTGCACCCACAGTGAAGCAGCATATTCTTCATTATTATCTTGTGTTTCAATCGGGGAGACGTGGTTGCGGGCGATACTTAATTTGAGGCGAACATCTGAGTCCTCAACGTAACGTATCCACACACAACCTCAGATAGGATTTCAACACTATCTGTGGTCCGTTGGCCGCAGTGACCACTTTACATCAGGTGTTCAGCATGGGGTTGCTACTGTTATACAATAAAAAAAAGATTTTTTTACCCTGTGTACGACAAACAATGATATAAAATCGGACGGTGCCGGTGCTCCGAGGGGGCGTTTGTTTACCGTTAAAAGTCTGTCACTTTTAGTGTTAAAGATATTCATGAGCTACGTTGAATATAAACGAGTTCGAGCGCCACAACTCGGGCGTTAAAAGCGAGCTGAATACACTCGTATATGCTAAATAATGACACTAGGTTTATGTTTCTAGGACCAATAGTTTTGTAGTTATTTATGTGGTTTTCCCCATGTACCTAGATATTAATGTAACAAGATATTTATGTATTGTTAAATATAATTAGCTAGAGTTCTAATAAAATTTATGGGAAAATGAAATTGTTTAACTATGTTGCTCGCATTTTTTTAGATTTTTTGGATTCATACGAACATTTCAGGACCAAAATTAGCCCAATCGGTCCAGCCGTTCTCGAGTTTTTGCGAGGCTAACGAACAGCGCTTCATTTTTATATAAGTACCTACATAGAAGATTGTGATTTTAAAAACGTTTACGTTAAAACAGACGGTTATCAAACAAAAACAATAGGTATGCTATGTGTGGAAAATGGGGAAACAATAATAAAGCAATGGCATTTTATTCGAATGTTTTAACAATATCACCAATAATTTGCAAATATGCCAACTGCCTATATGAATCAAATCATTTCACTTGGCAAGCAAACAATGTTTCGAGCTGATATTTAGTTAACTCTATTTAAATGTTTGCGGAATAAATGTAATGTATTTGTATTTAATTTGTAAATTACTTCACAGTATTGTAAAATTGATTGTGATACCTACAGAAACTATTATAAATAAACGGGTTTGCTTCGGATAACGTCGTAATAGAGACAAAAATGGTTTCATGTCATTTAACTATGTGTAGTATGCCGACATCAAAATAACATCAATAAATCTATAATAATTGATAGTTAAATCACTACGAGTATATCGAAATTAACCAGTTAAGTGATATCAGTATTAAATGCAACAACTATTTGTGGTTGTTTAATAACAGCTATGTATTAGTTACCAAAGTGAAACCGTACACGAACACGCCCACAATAGTTCACCGAAATTCCGAATTCAATGGGCGGCGATATGAAGGACCTTTTGAAATATAAACTTGATTTTGTGTACTGTCGCCGGGATTAAGCGGCGGTCAATTTATGAACTCTAGCTGAAGCTGTATTTGAGCCCGTGAATTTAACTGATACCTACACAATTCCTGGGGAATCCAATCAAACAATCCACTCCACTACTTTAACGGTAACGGGAGGCTATAAACACTCGGCTCGGCGCCGGTTTTCCAATAATCCTGTTCGGGTGACTGAACAAACCGAAATGTAAACAATCCGTTTGATATTGATTTAATTTTTGCCGAAATCTTTCACCGGCAGCCGTCTTTTATTCGCAATACCTCATGCCGAAGCAAACTAAATTCACTAAAACTCCCAAGGGCATGCTTTGATCGTATCGCGTGAACGCTTCAAACGTTTTATAGATAATCCTACATGCGTTTTATTAAAAGTCTTTGTTGGAGCATCCGCGACAAGTTGTCGCGCTCCTATTGATTGCCATCGCCGAAATTGCTGCAAAAACGTTTGTCGAATGTCGAATCTCAATAAAAGATAGTGCTATAACATGTTTTTTTACGTTTCGAATCGCTGCTAAAACGAATCCTGTGTATTGGAGTTGATCGCGTTAGATGCGCTTATTGAAATGGAGACGGTATTATACAGTAATTTCAATTAGATTCATTGAAGTTCGTCCGTCGTTTCTTAACCCGCAGTGAAACAGCATGTTCTTCATGTTTCGGTTCGGGAAGTCTGGTTGCTTTTGAAACCAATGTCAAACTAAGCCAGTACTTTAGCAAAGATCTCAGTGGTAGTCCATAGGCTGTTTCTCAAAGTTGGTTTCTGTTTCTTTCGTTCTTTACAAAAAGTGTAATTGAGGACTCAAGTATCGGGACGATTCTGATATTAGTGTCGAAGGCGTGTTTATGGGTTGTTAAAGTACAAATTAAAAATCTCTTACGAAGAAGAGGCGTGAGAAATGTCGTGTTAAGTTTACACTGGTTTTGTATTGAGAGATGTATTTGCTAGGGTGTTTTATTGAACGGATATTGCGCGTTATCAGGGCGGAAATGGTTCAGCGTGTCAGCGGCTCGGGATCGAGGGATGATTTGAAGTCAAATTAGCACGTAAGAATCTTAGTGTTAACAAAACGATATTTTCATTACACTTGCATACTAAAGTATAGGTAGATGAGACATTCGCTATAAGACTTATACCTACTGCCTGCAACACAAACATGTAATATGTGTTACAATAGTGGAGTGTTCTTATTTTTTCTGAGATATGTAATGATTCGTGTTATGTATATATAACTATATATTTATGCACATCTTATAGGGCCAACATTAAATTTGTTACTCGAACCCTTGTCTCCGTTGGTTTGTACAGTGTTGTATTCAAAGCACAAATTAGTTATTACCTACGTATACATAAGTGAGTAGTGCTACTTTTATTTATTTACGGACGATAAATGTACTGATTGTTGGTTTTATTATTTATATTTTATAACCACCTTGGAGTATAGAAGGCATTTGTCCGTCACAAGTCCAAAGGGTAAATTTTAATAAAAAACATGTATTATTTTATAAGTGTGGATATTATTATAACCTGTTAAGTTAAATGTTAAGTTTAATTTATTTGAAGTACCCCCTCTTTAATGATTATTGTAATAATTTAATGGGTTTTTTTATAAGAAATATCTAAATTGCACGTTTATATTATTAAAGTTATTTGTATTGAATGGTGTTTATGCAGTTTCGCCTTTCCGTCGTCAATATATACGGTTACATTATAAAGCATGTAATGCGCGGTGTAACAATGTAACGTAAGTTAGAACATTCTGTTTATAAAAATGGAACGTGGAAATAAATAGGTTCCGAATTATAAAGGCTGTTTTATTTTATACATAGATAGATACCTTATACCCACATCGCTATGAAACTTTTTCACAATGCGTGTGAAACTTATACGTAGGTACATAATAATAATATCATAGTAGGTAGGTGCTAGTACCTACTAGAAAAAAACCACAAAACAATAAAATATTCATATTAAAAACAATAATTTAAGTTTTTATTAACGTAGACACATTTTGTGCGCAAAAATGAAAGTAGGTATCTGAACTGACGAACGAGATGTTTTATCCTTTTTATAAAATAAAATTATAACAATCACATTTATTTTTTAAATCCAAATTATACTTTTACTCATATATTTATATAATATAGGAGATGTTTTATCCTTTTTATAAAATAAAAAATATAACAATCACATTTATTTTTTAAATCCAAATTATACTTTTACTCATATATTTATATAATATAGGAGATGTTTTATCCTTTTTATAAAATAAAAAATATAACAATCACATTTATTTTTTAAATTCGAATTATACTTTTACTCATATATTTATATAATATGCGAATCGGTGAACCAATGAGTGAACCGGTGGCCAACCCGTGTCGGATGTTTCAAACCGCTTATAGGGCTTCCGAAAAGGATTAACGACTCCTATCGTATCGATAACTACCAGGACCGACGGCTTTACGTGCCCTCCGAAGCACGGAAGCTCACATTTAATTTTAATTCGCCACTAGCGGTCACCCATCCAGGTACTGACCGCGCCCGACGTTGCTTAACATTTTCTATCGCTTGAGATGTACTCAAGCAGCGGAGCTATGCGCGCTTCACAGTCACACCTTTACCTACCAAAACGTAAAGTACGAGTAAGGCGGATTATTAAGGTATCTTCAGGCGAGTTCAGCGATCATGCATCTACTTGGTGTGGATAGCAAGATTAGCGCCAGTACTGCTTCGAGTCTGACTGCAAGAACGTCAATAAGTAAGTATACATGTAGTAGGTAGGTATATCTAAGAGTCATTCCACTGCTAGTCGAAAAATTTCTGCATAGGCAGATACATATTTACCTACAGGTAAGACCTATAAATGCGTGTAAATAAAGGCGTGTAAAAATGAAAACCGATTTTACGAAAGCCAATAGAATATTCAATTCCCAAAACTACAAACAAAAAGCGCATTCTTCGCACCTGACGAGGAATTTTATATATTCGAACATTCCACAAAATATGGGATTGATTCGCCGTGCTTTGTGACATTGCAATGCGTTTGACACCGAACACCAGGGGTAGTCAACCTGCGTTTATTTATTACTTCGAAAAGTTTCAAATATATCCTTAAATCGAGAGGTCCGAGTTCGATTACCAATGACACGATGTCTTTCCTTTTAATGAACCTCTCTGAGGTCTCCACTCACGTAATATAGGCCTTGGTCAACCACACCGACCTAGCCAGTTGCTAATTAAAGGTTACCTAGTTTTTACCGACTTCAAAAAAGGAGAAGGGGCATATTGTCAGAACTGCACAATTTTTACATATTAGGTACGTATGTTAGTTCCAAATTCCATGGGTGTATGTATACCGTGCATGTATCCGAGACTAATTGACGGATCGTGTTCGTTCTTTTTTTTCTGGAGTGAAACATATGAATAAAAATCGTTAGACGTTATAATATTTAACAAATATTTAATACCTACGGGATGACATGAGTTCGAATTTTACAGTGCATTACGGCCAATGCACGGTAATTATGTTTCATTTATAAATATTATAATTTTATAAAACACTAAAAGAGAATGTTAATCAAAAATAAAGCAATTTTTATGATTATCTATCTAATGCTTTATTAATTTTTTAACTTTTCTAAAAATCTTTTACCTCTATTTAGGTTATAAGTTACACTGTGCGACTCCTGTGTAGAAAGCTATATGATTTACAGCACTTTTTTGCACAGGTTTATACAGGTTAAGTTTAGTGTCAAACTTGTTTACAAAAACTGAATGACGACCCATGTGGCGCAGTGGTTAGACACCGGTGCGCTACGCGGAAGGTCCTTCCGTGGGTTCAATTCCCAGCAGAGCAGAGATTTGAATGATAAATTTGAATTGCTGTTACTGATCTGGGTGTGTTGTGTTCTTGTGTGTGTCCATGGCACCCACGACACAGGGTATCCTAGTGTGGAGCTATGAGTGTGAAGCGTTACAAAAACCATTGGTTTCTTACACTTAGTACCACGGTCAAATAATTTTGTTCCGTGCCAATGTTCACCATCCCTGTAGTATACAAAGAGCGGCCGGTACGTACGCAGCCAGGTCCGACGCGCTTTTGATTTTATTTCATAAAAAACATTGCCAATTAATTTTAGGATAAGAGAAGCATAAAACGAAATCCGAAAATTAAAATAGGTACTCTTATCCCATTCTCAAACTCAAACTCAAAAGCTTTTATTCATTATTAGGTACAATTTGTGCACACTTAATGAAAGTCATATAGAACTTATAAACTATACATTTTACATTCATTGCTTTAATCGCCCCTCAGGCAAAACGTAGACTGGGAGAAAAAAGCGGGCGGTTAAAAACTCCCAGCACTCTTTTAAAAGTAAATAAAACTTAGTCATAGTGCAGTATGACTAGGTCCAATAAAGGAACACACGTGACAGCTATCGTGTGTGTCAATATCGCCCCATTGCCATCCGCTCACAAATAAATATTGTTACATGGTGTATACATAGAAATAGCCTATAGTGAAGGTATTCAATCCCACGCTTTCTTATTTTCTACTCGTATTCTATTCTACTCGTATGTCTATAATTTATTGGTATTAAAAAACGATAGTAAAAAATAAAAAGCTTGGCAACCCTTTCTCTCTCTCGGGTCTCTCCCCACCACTGGGGGAGACCTGGAGCATGATCCACCTCGCTGCTCCAATGTAGATTGGTGGATATACAGGATGGATAGGCACTCGACGACGATCCTTTCCGCAAATGGGGGATTGTTTAGATTTAATACTGTATTTTCTCTAAAGAAACTAAGCTCATATTCCTAAGGGTTTTGAATTTATAGGCAGTTAACTTTTAATGCAAAAAACTGCAAGTGACAACGATCATTAGGTTCAGTTACATTTAACAATAACACAAAGGTAATAAATTGAGACACACTGACATTGAGACAGTTGTATTATAAGGTTTGGGAAAAATATCAATTATTACTCAGTCAGTTTTCTATGGTAGTAATGTGTAGTAGGGTTGTCACTAAGAAGAACATTAATTAATTTTAATATTTTTAAGAATTGTTCGTAACTAAAATCTAAACATTACGAATCGATTCTCCATCACTTAAACTAACCCCCCTTTGCGGGAAGGATCGTCGTGCCTTTCCACCCAGTATAAAGCTTACATTCTCGTATTAATTACGCTTAACTTAGTAATTCTTGTAAATAAAAAGTTGTTTAAATCGACAATTATGCTATATTATGTCACTACGACACAAGTTCTAAAACTTCCACTATTTTTTTAAGTGTCTGATATTACCTACATACTACAAAGTTTTTCAAGTAAACACATGACACACACACACTCGATGTTTGATGTGGGCTGCAGTGACCACTCGTAACACCAAACGGCCTGCGGACTCGTTTGCTACACATTTACTTTGAAAAATAAACCCGCAAAACAGGAATAGTGTTAGAAAAATTAAATATTAACCTAGCTAGTAGCTCTAACGTTGCTTCAGTCTCGCAATAGGGATACACTAGAAAACCCAAGTGTCAGAAAACGGACATGCGCGAACTACGATAGCGTAGAAAAATTTCAGCCCATAGTATCAAGTCAGGTTGGCCGAGCGGTCTAAGGCGCCAGATTTAAGCTCTGGTTCCCCAGGGAGCGAGGGTTCGAATCCCTCACCTGACATTAAACACCTCGCATAACCCTTTTTGTATTTTTTTATAAAATCTACAATATGCCAAGTGCAAAAAATATACTTTTAGGGTAATTTGAAATAATAAAACTAAAAATTTTATACAATAATGACAGTTCTTATATTTAATGTCCGTGTTTTTCTTTTTCTTCCTCTGCGCCAGCAGGCATATTTAGATACAGAACATAATTATCACCCGCAAATAAAGAGCTTTTGACCAAATTATATCTCAGTTTAAGTCCTTATGAAAATGAATACTAGCTAAAAGCTGCTAGGTGTTCTAGTCTACGGTATCTAAGATGTCTATAGCATCAAATCATATCATTATTGTGGGAGAATATGTATAAAAAATATGCTATATATTAATTAAATTAAAATCTATACTATACTATATTATATTATATTTATATTTTATATAATATTATAAAGAGGAAACATTTGTATTTTTGTATGTTTGTAACGAATAAACTCAAAAACTACTGGGCCGATTTCAAAAATTCTTTCACCATTGGAAAGCTACATTCAGCCTGAGTAACATAGGCTATTAAATAAAAATAAAAAATCTATATAATATTATAAAGAGGAAACATTTGTATTTTTGTATGTTTGTAACGAATAAACTCAAAAACTACTGGGCCGATTTCAAAAATTCTTTCACCATTGGAAAGCTACATTCAGCCTGAGTAACATAGGCTATTAAATAAAAATAAAAAAAATACAAAAATTAATTGGCAGAGCGAAGCCTGCTGGGTCAGCTAGTATTAAAATAAAGTCAATTTAAAACAAAATTATTAGTATTTTTTTTTAATTACAATCATAGATGAAATAATTCCGCATCTACTATTTGAACATCACTAGGTAGGAGTAATTAACAAACTATTGAATGAAGGTAAATCCAATTGCGTTTAATCAAATGTGTATAAATCCATAAACGGAGTATAGGCAAAACTGAAAATGCATTTGTGGGATATTTGGACGATTGATTCTTATTTAGATTGTTTTAATCCATTCATTTACCTACCGCCTCTCTATTTTAATTATTTGCTTCCGTTACAGAACTGAGTAATTTAATTACATCAGTTTATGCCAAATTTAAGGGCATTTTGCCCAATTTTGTCACTACAAAACATAAAAATAATTTTAATAAATTAAACCGACTTCAAAAAGTATGAAATAATTTTTTTACATACTTTAGGCTTACTATTTTATGAGGTTCGTGTCTTTCGTGTCAAGTATTTTGTTTCTATTGCTAAATTTTTGCACCAACCTCAAAAATATTTTTGCATCAACCTCAAAAGACCCGTCCTGCAGTGGGTCATTAATGGATTAAAGAGTTAAAGACAGTACTTACTGTACGTACTGTACCTACTGTGATCCGGTGGTTTGTACATTGTACTAAGCCGGAGCAATGATAGATTGGACCGGATAGCACACCGGAGGCCCTGGACCGTAGAAAATCGCCGACTCGTTGGGTCGTTGATATCATCATAATACCTGGCAGCTGGACAAGGATGGTACAAGATAAAAGCAGCTGAAGTGCAGATGAGGATAGATACAAAAATCTAAAATTCTTAACTAGTCTTAAATTGTGTTGAATCCTTCCTCCCTTTCAGCCCTTCGTAGCCCACTGCTGGACATGGGCCTCGCCTGATCGACGCTACTCCGCCCGGTCCTGGGCCCTTTGGACCCGGTATCCCGTCGTGTTTTTGAGTTCATCAGTCCACCTGGTCGTAGGGCGGTCCGTTCTCCTTTTGCCTGGACGCGGTCGCCAATCGAGAACATTTCTTTCTGATCGGTTGTCAGTCCTTGGACAACCCATTGCCACTTTAATTTGCAAACTTTGAGAGCTATATCGGTTATCCTTGGTCTTCTACGAATTTCCTCGTTTCGGATTCTGTCGCGTAGATATCCCTGCATCCTCAAAGCTGTTTAAGTACACAGCGTATCATGATCGCACTCTCCGTTCAAAGAAACCTTATTTTATTTATTCCCCGTATTCTACAACCTTTTAAGGTAAATCCTTTGATGTTACAGCGGCCCGGATATGAAATCCGAAAAAATGTAAAAATACGAGCATCAAGAGTTATCTTGATTAACTTAGCTCCTAGTTTATCGTGATAACCCTTTGTAAGTTATTTTCCTTAAGGTTTCTTACGCTAAGAAATTTCTAACAGATCCGTAAATCTAAGGTGATAGTGCACCATCGCAAGCTCAAGGCTGGCGTAGTCAAAGCGAAAGCCATAGCAAGTTTAAATAAACGCTATCAAAAGAATTTACTCTTGACTCACTACCATTGGCTGCAACCCTTTTATGGCCCACTGTTGGGAACGGCTCTCTCCACAACAGAGGGAGGACTAGAGCATACTCCACCACGCTGCTCCGATGCGGATTGGTGGACAAACGGGCTAGTGACCAACCCGTGTCGGATTTTTTAACCGCTCGTAAAGCCTCTGACAAGGTTTAACGACTGCTATCGTATCGATAACAACTAGGACCGACGGCTTACATGCCCTCCGAAGCACGGAATTGCGCATGTAATTCGCCATTAGCGGTCACCCATCCAGGCGCTTAACTGTTTCGATCGCTTGTGATCTACTCAATCAGCGGGGCTATGCGTGCTTCATTCTTTTACTAAACATCAGTTCTTTTTTTAATCTATCTGTGTCTCTCCCGCCTGACTCTCATTCCTTGGACAAAATCAATTTATTTAGTTAGCACAGTAGTATTTATCCATAATTTAGGGTTCACGGGCTTTCAAAGCTATCTGGAAGCCGATCGCCAATAATTAACGCCGTCGCATATTGAGTCAATATTCAATACGAAACTCAGCTGTATATCTATTGGAAGCAGTATACTGTATGAACTTCCAATTACAGCAACCCTGTCTGTAACACACTAACGATCAAAGACTTTAATATGACCAGACGGAGTATACCGTCCGTCTATACTATAGTAAAAAGTGGGCTCAATGTTTTTCCCAGGGCGTCCCTGTAGTAAGAAAATTACACGACGCTTACAAAAAAATTGTTTGTTGAGGTAATGTAGATAAAAATGACATAGCAATCCCCACCGAAATAAAAGCGACCTAAAAATTAAAGGCTAATCCCAATTTGATATCAACAAGTTTGATGTCAACAATTGCTCGAGCACAAATCGAGCTATCACTTGGTCTACTTACGTTCGTAGTACAAAGTTTGTGGTACGGTGGAGAGTATAGTAACCACGTCAATTTCAGTGACGGTATGTAAGTTCCGGCGAAACCTGCCTCATCTGCTGACCTATTGTCGCGTACTGCCTTGAGTGACGGTATATTGGTTCTGGGGAAAACAGTGTTCTCTGCTAGCTATTGTCAAGTACTGCGCTTGTGTGATGACACGGAAAATTATGTTTTCATGCCCCACGAACGAAAATGACGCTTCAATCTCTAGCTTGGCGTTTAATCACGATTGGCCTTGTCGTAATGCCGGAAAAACCGGTTCATTAAATGGGCCATAAATCGTAAACGGTAAGTTTGACAAAAAAAAATTACTGGAAACAAAAGATGCAAAATTTTATTCTCGACACAATAATGATCTTTGCCGTATAGTGCATATTTTCCGAAATACCTATCGGCCAAAAAAGTTTTTCAAGATGACGCTTGAAGCTCCACCTGGATCTGTCAGCATTTTGTGATTTTATGCTCAGTAAGTAATCCTAAACCACATCAATAAAAATTAGAGAACAACTAACCCTGTAGTGGGTCAATAATGGGTTACTGACACATGACATTAATAGTTCGATCGGTCTATGTCTGCTATACCGATATTATTATTATTAAGGACCTTTTGGGAACCTTTGTACACGAATTCAATTAGAATGATCGGATCAAAGTCGGATTGTAGTTAATTAACAGGTAACGTGCACACATTAATTGAGTCGACCACGCTTTAACACTTCTCCATTGGAAACTAGCAAATGAATTCATTAACTAGTGGTTATACATTATATTACTAGCTGTTCTCGCGGCTTTGTCCACGTGAAATTTTAAAATAAAAGGCTAAATTACTCCTTATGACATCAGCTTTCTGCCAGAGAAAATCCCGTCAAAATCGGTCCAACCGGAACAAACAAACAGAGAAAAATTGTAAAAAAATATTTTGGCATATATACCATTTACATAGTTACTATCACATTTATATGTGACAGTAACTCCGCCCGTCGTTTGCACGCCTTAATTTAAACACAGGACTCTGTATTGAGTTGTTCTAATTAAACATGACAATGACATGCAACAAAATGTTGCAGTTAGGACACGGCCTGACACGGGGTGAGCCGCTGAACTGATTTTGTCAAAATTGGTTGTTTAATGCTTTTTACTCAAAATATTTTTGAGTGTTGTAAAGTGGTAGATATTAGTAGTATCCAAAAATATGTGCTATGGTTTGTTTACCTTTGGCCAGTAGGCCACCGTGGCGTAGCCTTAAAAGAAACACGTCTACGATGACTGCTACGATCTGCTACGGGAACGACTACGAATCTACGAATGGCTACGATCAATATCTTTGTAAGAATAAGAATTAAATTTTATATTCACGAAATTGGCATTTCAATTATTGGACTCGATTAACGTTATGTTTGATTTCTTTTCAGCTTTTATCCAAAAAAAGAACTGAAGTTTTGGGTGTTGTCTTCGCATCGACTTTCATTCCAAACTGATGAATGATGATGATGACTTGATGTATTCCAAAGTATTTTCTTTATTATATAGTGTTCTAAGTCGAATATGTATACGCAAAACTCAATATTTAATTTTGATCATACTGTACCTAGTTTAATTTATGTGCAAACTGCCATCTATTGAAGGGGTTGAAAGTTACAGTGACGCTTCCACGTGTTGCGATTGGCGATGCGATTTTACGCAACTACTTTTCCAATCTCATAAATTTTATAAAAAAAACATCCACAGACCAGACATAAATGTTAAAATATAATACTATTTTTTGTTAGTTTTTTAAAATGTTCTAAAATGATAATTTTAGATTTTAGAATTTCAAATAAAATTGTACAATCAAATTCTTTCAGCCAATAAAAACACTGTTTAAAATTCGGTTACATTCTGGAATAACTCAGCTTGACCAATAAAGTCGATGAAATATAATTTTATCGGTTCCTGAATATGTAAAAACTTTGCTATTAAATCAAAAACTTAGTATAAATCATGACGATATTAAAATAACTTAAAAAAATATATTAAAAAAATATTCTGTAAATCAAATGTTATAAGCAAGAAGTACATTGAGACATACAATTAAATACTGATTGCATTGAATGAAGAAAAGCAATGAAGAAAACACTTGTACAACACTTAACGATTAGAAAATCTTTAAATGGAAGTAAATGTTACCTTGTGCCATACTTGAACGACAACTAATTATAAATTATAATAATATCAAACGCGCGCATAGAAGTCCAGTCTACCATCTCATAAATATTGCTTTACTGCCATCTATCGAGCATTTACCATTTCATAAATATTGCTTTACTGCCATCTATCGAGCAGTTTAGAGACAAGTCCTTTAAATAAACCATTTTATACCGAAGCCTTTCTTTGTTTTTAACATGCTTTTAGTAATTACTAGCTGACCCGGCAGGCTTCGCTCTGCTAATTAATTTGACTAAATCTAGCAATAAAATGTTACTCAGGGTGAATGTAGCTTTCCAATGGTGAAAGAATTTTTAAAATCGGCAAAGAAGCAGTGGCGTGCATTGGAGATAGGCACTGAACATCTAGGTAGCCATAGGTACATCTAAATTTTCTTTTTACCTATAATAACGATTTGTTGTGATTTTCTTGTCAAATAATACCTAATAGACAAATAATATGTAAAGCGAGGCCAGACGCCAGAGGCTAGCGTAAAGGTAGGCACCCACCTTTTCGACTATGGTATACACGCGCCTTATTCAAAGGGCCCACGAGTATTAATGATCGTAGCCATTGCCGTAGCAATCTTCACAGACTGTTTTCTTGTCGCCACCGGTGGTTATAGTGGTCCAAGGTCCACCAGTAAGCCAAATCATTCCGGTTTGCGTGGACTGACGGTCGCCACCAACCTTTATTTATGAAATAACCCTCCTTTACCTAATCTTAGGGATAGGAGGACGGTGGTGATGACCTAATTACAAACAGGATTACAAATAACTATTCAAAGTATTTCAAGCCGCCTCTAAAATACTCTAAATGACGACCGGCCAAAAACCTTTGAGGCCGTATACTGGCAACCGATATTTAATCAGAGATAAACAGCGCTTTGCTATTGGGGAGAAGAGTTACTTTGTCTGTATTTATAGAACCTCCAGCGTTCAATCGTAACCATACCGCTCGCAGTTCGGACGCATTGTCGAACGAATTCAAGTTGTGCGTACCTATACGTACCTGTACCCTTAGTCTGAGTTTTAGCGATACAGAAACGAAACGTTTGTGCGATTCGTTTCGGATAGATACGTAATTCATACACAGCTTACTACACAGGAGTCCACAGTGTAATAACAAGTAGAGGTAAAAGATTTTTAGATTAGTTAAAAAAATTAAAATCAAATTTTTGTATGGAGTGCAAGATATGAATACTTATCGTTAGATAGGTATTATAATACTAACAAATATTTAATACCTACGGGATAATATTAGTTCGAAATTTTACAGTGCATTACGGCCAATTCACGGTCATTATGTTTCATTAATATTATTAAACATTGAAAGAGTGTTGATTAAAAATAAAGCAATTTTTGTGATGATTTGTCTAATGCTTTATTAATTTTTAACTCTTCTAAAAATCTTTTTCCTCTGTTGGTTATTACACTGTGCATTTTCGTCTGGTAAGCTGTGTATGGTGCGTTTCGTTTCGGAACTGCTAAAACTCAGACTAAGGGTACTGGTCTACGTTCACGCAGGAACGACTATGTCGGCGTACCACTCGTGCGCAGTGTGTGCGCTCCAAAATTATTTCTAAAGTCGGTATTGTTCGTGTGTGAACGTACGACCAACCGTACATGTACGCACGGGTTGATTTCATACGAATACACGGATGTGTTTGGATAAACAAAGCGCGGACTTAGAGTAATTCAGAAAACTTACATCATAACAATAGGACATCATGACGTGCGTTGTAAAAACTTACTTCGTGTATTCCGCCTTCAATCCGGGATTTAAACCATTTATTTACAGTTACTAACTCTATTCTAAATTTAAAGAATGTTAATGAATGCTAGTAGTTAAAATTTAGAAATTAAAATTTAGAGAATGCTAATGAATTTAAAGAAAGCTAATGTCACGATAAGTTACTTAAATTTAAGTCACGCGACTTGAGTCATCCCATGATAAGAGTTACCACGCTCCACAAGTCACGACACGCCGGTACCCTTAAGGTGCAAGTTGGTAGCGGGCGACATGTCGTCGCTTCATGTCGCCACGACACGTCGTTACGTCCTGTCGCTGCAGTCATGATTTCGAAACCGACTGCAGACGGCAACAGTAAGTTAGCGACACTACTGATCCCCGGTCGGGCGACACTGGCGTCCGTCGCTCGACGACGCGTAGCTATCTTCGTGTCGCTAACTTAGGATTGAATTTAATTAAATTAAACATCTCGGTGAAGGTCGTTGTATACCGGGATCTTGGACTAAAACATAATAACCGTGAATTGGCCGTAATGCACTGTAAAATTTCGAACTCATATTATCCCGTACGTATTAAATATTTGTTAGTATTATGATACCTATCTAACGATAAGTATTCATATCTTTCACTCCATATAAAAATTTGATTTTAATTTTTTTAACTAATCTAAAAATCTTTTACCTCTACTTGTTATTACACTGTGGACTCCTGTGCAGTAAGCTGTGTATGATTTACGTATCTATGGATGTGTGCGTTTCGTTTCGGTATTGATAAAACTCAGACTAAGGGTACAGGAGTCACGTTGTGCCTCCTGGCGTTTTGACGCATTTTGACTGTAATCATACAAACACAGGTAAAGACAAAAGAATATTCAACAAGCTGGGGCTTCACTTGTCTACGTTAACAAAAACGTAAGGAACGGCGGCGGCCTATCAGGCCACCCTCGGAGGAATTGTTAATGAGGCGATGGTGAATGCCGCCCAGCGGTGACACCCAATGGTGGTTAGAGAAATAGAGGCTGAAGAATCGCCCCGCCCCTGGGGTGTCGCCCCGTTTAACAGAGCCGCCTCGCAGGTCATAACCGACCGCGGTTACCCTATGTTAGACGTGCGTGGATACACCCGGGACTTTTCCTTTTTTAGTTTTTTCCCGGTGCGTTAAACCTTTGTTAACTTGGCTGTACTATGCACGGTTTTGCTCTGTTATGTGCCTCTGATATTAGGTGGTCACGTTCTTGTTAGTAACGTCAGTGCGATAATAGCGGAGGCGTACTGCAGAAAAGGTAAGTTTCTGTTAATTTGTTCGAAGACAAAGACAAAACGTTTATTTGCACAAACATAGGTTTAGAGTTGTTACAAATTACTTCGTTCAATCTATATTTACAATTTTTAGTAACTACGAATGATGGTTTATTTTGTAAAAATTTCTTATACTTACACTTATTTACGTGCAGTGTTTAGAATTCCTTTATTCATTTATTAAGTTTTTTTACTTAATTGGAATCATTGGTTTAGTTGGTGCCTACTGTTGTTATTTGTTAATTGAGGTTTTTTTCATGTTTTTGTTAATTGAGGTTTTTTTCATGTTTTTTTTACATATTTATTGTAATTTAATATGTCGATTGTATTTTAAGTATATAGCATATTATTATATTATAGTATATTTTTAGTTCAGTTATATTCCTTAATACTAAAAATTTTTTCTCTACTTTTTTATGTACATTGCTACACTCTCTCTTCAACGGTTATGCGTTTAACAACATTCGATACGAAGCATCCTAAAGTTAAATGGAAATATACATATAAAATAGAATTTACATGAATTGCTAACATTACTCAAGAGCCTGAACTCACCCGACGGCCGGTACGACGGGCGGCGACGGTCATGTATTTAAAAAAATATTTTCAAAAGTGAACCAATAAAAAAATGAACAAATGTTATAGACCCAAAAACTCTTAGTTTTTAGATAAGTAAATTAATGGCTTTAAATGTTGCTCTATTTCTCATTTAAAAACTTTGAAAACAATAAATTTGGTGCCGAACGAAACGAAGGCCGCGCTGAGTTTGGATACGATTTCGTATGAATTTAACTCGTGCGTATGTATACGTGCGTTCACGCATACGGCATAGCCCGGCAACTTGAGTGCTCCAATGCGGATTGTTGGAGAAACGAGCTAGAGCCAAACCGTATCGGATGTTTTCAAACCGCCCATACAATCTCCGTCAAAGTTATGCGAGTGCTACCGTATCGATAACAACCGGGACCAACGGCTTACCGTGCCCTCCAAAGCACGGAAGCGACCGACGTCGCTTAACTTTTTCTATCTAGAAGATAAGAAAGCGTGGGATTGAATAACTTCACTATAGGCTATTTCTATACACCATGTATCAATATTTATTTGTGAGCGGATGGCAATGGGGCGATATTGACACACACGATAGCTGTCACGTGTGTTCCTTTATTGGACCTAGCTATACTGCACTATAGACTAAGTTTTATTTACTTTTAAAAGAGTGCTGGGAGTTTTTTTCCGCCCGCTTCTTTCTTCCAGTCTACGTTTTGCCTGAGGGGCGATCAAAGCGGATGAATGTAGAATGTATAATTTCTCTGTATGACTTTCATTAAGTGTGCACAAATTGTACCTAATAATGAATAAAAGCTTTTGAGTTTGAGTTTGAGTTTATCGCTTGGGAATATACTCAAGCAGCGAGAAGGGCTATGCGCGCTTCAATTCTTCGATACTATAAGTAGTAGAGAAAAAGTCTTTGTGTATAGTATTTTTCACTTTGGGCCACCCTCGACACGTGACAGCCACGCGATCACGGTTGTCTTCGTAACACCGCACCTGCAGTATCGCCCCTATGACATTTGAGAGCAGTTCAAACGCATCTGTTAGATAGGGGAACGATCAATTTGCATTTCGACTTCTCATCACTGGGTTATCGGTTTAACATCTGATTTTTGGTGATGTTATATTATTTAGTGATATTATATATAATTATCGTTTTTTCAATATATCAATACTCTTTTAGATTTTGAAGTGTCTGCCTATGCTATCAAAATAACCATTTTGCAATATCATCTTGTTGTTTTACGACAGTAGGTTATTTAGGTAAGAATAAAGAACCTTTATAAATTTCGTTTGTTTGTCTATGTGTTATTATTGGTTATCTTACAAACGGCTGGACTGATTTGAATGGGCTACACACCAGAGGTGTGTAGGCGCCTCAAGTGGTTAATTTTTAAACTGTGTATTCTTTTTTGTCTTGCATAAAATAAATAAATAAAAATACCTTTATAAGTACTACTGCATAATTTTTCATCTACACCTAAGCATAATTATTAGAGCTACAAATTAATTTCATATTTATAACGTAATGAAATTATTCGATTAAATTTATTCAGACATTACTTATTAAAGCACAAATTACGATAGAAGAACAATTAACGCAACTCATATGACGGAGGGTCACATCAATATTCAGACAATATTGTAGCCATAACTCATTACACATTAATAGATAATTAGTATCGCTCTCTGGACATACGGCGTAATTGTGTAGTTATTACGTGGCATGGTGCCGTTTTGCCAACAACGACCTCACTAGGGTTGCCAGATATCATTTTTAATGGAAACAATAATGAAAGGTGAGGTAAGACTATCGAATTTTATAAATTTCAATAAAATATAAATTACTAATCTGCAACTATAATATTTACATATAACCCTAAATTAACCAAATCTACAATATTCAGCAAGTATACATAATAATACTATTATGTATACCAAGAATAAAAACATAAAAGCACAAAAAGTGAAAGTTAAGTTAAAGTATCTTAATGATAATAAGAAGAGGCGTTTCGACTACGCTGTTGGGTGAAAATAAAGTATCTAAAAATGTACCTACTTAATGCTCTTTAATTTATTATTTTAGTTTTATAGCTTCCAATGTCATGATTTTTAGAAATTTATTCTTATAAAACAATTTACTATGAAAAAAGTTGAAAATATCATCAAATTCTATTTGTACACCTAAAAGGTAGATATAGATTGATCTTAATGTTTTTGAAATATGATTGTGACACATTTACGCAAATAGATAATTTTCATTTATTTCAAAGTAAGTTATTAATTTCTGCACAGTAGAAAAATTCAAGAAAATGTAATTTACAAAGATGTAAACCAGTTTTTCTAACAATGATGTAAAATGAGTAGAAAAGGAGATAATAGTGTTGAAAAACTTAAATACCATAATTATTTCCAATTCATTAGGCAAACAAATACCTATACATATATTATTATTTTCATTTCGTAAAAAGTTAAATAAACAAATAAATAATGGTTGTAGGTAATGCAGAGTAAGTTGTGAGCCAGTGTTATGGTTACCAGTTAGAAGTATATCGAAGTTTTTGACTTCAATCCGTCTCCTCATAAGTGACAACCCTAACCGCGCCTGACCCCACGGAAATTATCGACGTTCACGCCCTAACGTGATTGTTTTATAATAAACCGAGACATTTCGGTGCGCCTTATGGCATTCTGTATCGCCCCTGTTTGCCTCGGCTCCTGTAATTATGTTGAGTTTTGTTAACTCTGGTTGTTAATTATAGCTTACCTGCTATAGTTCTAGTTTTAAAGCTGTATTGTACTTTAAAAATTGTAAGATATGCCCATATCAATTACCATTCCATATTCACGGTTTCTGTATTCGCGGCATATTTACGGAACGTATACCCCGCGAATAAAAAGCTTTTACTGTATTGATAGATACACTAGTTTACAAAACGCATATTTATTTAAGCATTCGACGAAATTTCGTTACGGTTATCTGACCAGAAAATTAGTAGGGGAGACCGTCAAAAAGTAAAGCACCCCGTTTTCATAGTATTTGTATTTACATTAAAAATATCTGTATCCAAATTCTGATTGAGGAAAAAATTCTAGTTACAAAATTTCGGCTCTTATTTTATTTTTACTAAAGTCCCTGATACAAGTGCAATTATTTATTTAGTGTCACACTTATTAATTTTACTTATATATACACCGAAAAATATACCTAATGGTGAAGGATTAATAAATGTAACCACATTTATTAATCCTTCACCATAATTTACAATAATATTAAACCTAGAGAAATTCGGCTTCATTCGAGGATTATTTAGATTAATTATGTCAATAAAGATAATTAAATTATTGGTAGGTATATTTTAACATTTTTGTTTTCAGTACCTAGTTATATGTACCTGGTTATAAGTTTTTTTTACAAGTAGGCATAAAAATGGTCTTCTAAAGATTTATTTCTAAAGTTTTCAAAATTAATATGTTATTTCGAGACAAAAACCGCCTTTTAATTTTTTTTTGCCTATTTGTCCAGAGTAATCTCTGAAACGGTTTAAGGACATTCACTGAATGAATTATGTACCTACACCTCTGTCATCAATGAATCCCTGTCGACAAACGATTAATGATGTTAATCAAGGACGTAGTTTAATAGGTAATTGATTTTAAACACATTAAACAAATTTCTCCTAGCCCTTGAGGTAACGCGGCTTACAATAAAGTCTTAAGTACAATTCTTTTTTTATTCTCTTGTCTTATTTGTTAAACAATCTTGGCACTACTTTTTATTGAAAAAAGGTTTTAATTGTTTTAAAAAATAAATTAAAGTTTCTAGAAATCTGTTTCTGTATGAAATTACAATTTGTTTTTAAATTTTTATAATTTTGTGTCTGCATTATTTTTTAATCGCAAATAAAATTAAAAATACATGCTAAGATTGTTTACCAAATATGACACGAGAATAAAAAATGGACTGTAAGACCAAAATTTCAACAAAAGGGCGTTTGGGAAAACCCGTTGGGTGAGCCCGCTTCATAAGGTAAAGGCTGTCGGCAGCAAGACACCCCGCCTGGAACAACAATGATAATTGGTATATAATGCCGACAAAGAGTAGGGGGCGTGGGAACGCACACTTGGCACATCGACGTGACACCCCATCGTTAACGACTTACAACCTGCCTTCGAGTAACATGTGGCTACACGTGTACGATTAAGTTTTAAAGTCATGCGATATGGCATTAAGAATGTGTCGGCATGAGTCGTGGGCGTCTTTATTGGTCGGTTTGACGATGTCTGTGCTATTAATTCACGCGATTGGTTCGTCAGACAGTGTACAGTTGGTCTAGCGTGTGTTCATCGACTGCTGTACATTGGCCGATAGTTGCCTACTAAAATGAAACTGAAAATTAACTAATCGTCTGTGCTCACGACTCGTGACGGCTACTATAAGATTCGTATTTGAATGGAGTTTCATGTTCACATTACGGAATTGACCCGGCAGACTTCACTTTTCCAAATAAATACGTGTCATACTTAAAAATATTCTCGCATTTAAAAAAATGTATTTTTCTAAATAATTTCCTTTATCTCTTTATTCGGATATTAATCTAATTAATTTGCGATCCGATATTTTTGTTCCATTATTGGAAATCCTTCAAAGTATAAATCGTTCAAAGATAATATTAGATAAATAAAAAGGATAAATACCTGAAACTATAGTATTTATTGTGATCTAATTCTAATCGAATAGAAAGCTATTAATTTATTACTTTATTGACTGTTTTGAAAAGCTTTGGTAAATACCTCCTTGGATCAAATTCGAAATTCCTCACGAACGAATAATCGGGCAAAAGCTAGTGTATTATAATAAAATATATCATAAGTATGAACAAATCGATTTCCAATCGATGTAGTGGCATGCTGTTAATGACGATAAATACAAAAGCCGAAGACCGTAATTTGCCGATAAGGACTGAAACCAGAGGGCGTGGGAGTCCGCAGGTGAACATGATACAACGCAGGGAAGGCATGTCTTTACCATGACTGAACGGTACTTTTCCATATCTCTGAAAATTTCAGTCCACGTACGACTCGTTATGAACGACGGAAATTCTGAAAGGCGCGGCTTGAAATAAAATCTTACCATATTAGACTATTTAGCAATGTAGGAATTAGGGTATAAAGAAAAGACAAACTTAGAAAACCATTCCAATTTAATGCTGTTGGCATTGGCTGAAACCCTTTTATGTCCCACATCTGGGCACGGGTACCCCACACCATCAGACGAAAGGTTTAACGACTGCTATCTTATTGATCAAAACTGGGACCGACGGTTTGACGTGCCCTACACAACACGAAAACACACATTAATCTGCCACTAGCGGTCACCCATCCCGTTAATACGGCCCGCGGCTGATGATGCTTGTCAGTAACCCATTAATGACCCACTACAGGGTCGGGTCTCCTCTCACAAATGAGGGATGTAGGCCTTAGTCCACCACGCTGGCCTAATGCGGGTTGGTGGACTTCACATACCTTTGAGAACATTTTTTTAACTCTCAGGCATGCAGGTTTCCTCACGATGTTTTCCTTCACCGTAACAGCAGGTGATATTTAATTTTATAAAGCGCACATAACTTTTTTACAAAGTCATTGGTGCGTGCCACTGGGATTCGAACCCGGACCCCTCGATTAAGAGGTCGAATTCTCAGCCACTGGGCTATCACCGCGGTGATGTTGCTTAAGTTTTTAAATTACTTGCGATCTACTCCAGCAGTGGGGCTAATCACACTATCCATATGCAGTCCATCCAGCCCTACCCGCTGCACGATGTCTTGTCAAAGACTCCATTGAATGTTCCCAATAAGTAGGTATAACGTCAAGCGGTGGCGTATCGTCAATTACTGAACAAAATATATTGTATCAGGCGTTACTTTGCGGAAATCCATTGTTATTTAAGTTGTATTTATATTTCTTTGCAACAATCCGCACACGTGGAACTTGTTTTGGTATGGACCCACCACCCTCCCTTATCTCTCTGAGTAGGTATATACCATAACAACTTATTCCAATAGTACACGACACGTGTTTCGCCCCAAAACGGAGCATCATCAGGTGATGTGGACTCTACAACGGTTGGTTGCTGAGTGAGGTCGCCGTTCGAGTGAGCTGCTTATATACCTTTTCTCCCTGCCATTATGACACATAGAGTGTAATCAAAAATCGAATAAAACGTCACTTGTCAGTGTTTTGACGTTTGATATTAGTGACTTATGTCTTTTTTACGTCACATGTGATTTTGGTGGAAAAATATGCAGCAAAGGAGAATTAGATACGTCTATTTGTTCATTCAGCAATGTAACACTATTGTTTTTACTATATTGAATAATTTGTAGCTGTTCTAGCAAACTGAGCCTAATTCCTTTATCGCATCTATTTAAAATGTTATACGTATGGCCAGTAGGTACCGAATGGCCTGATTCTATCAAATGTTTTGCGAAATTGGACCTGTCTGCGCGACCATTTCTATACGCTGCTAGGTGTTCTCGATACCTTGTGTCAAAATTTCTACCAGTCTGACCCACATATATACCGTTACATTCTGGACAAGCGATACTATAAACTCCTGATTGTTTACGTTTGTCCATTTTTTCTTTGCCATTACAGATAGATCCTATGTTATTATCCGTTCTGAATGCAACATTGATATTGTGACGACGTAGGATTTTAGCGATTCGCTCCGAAATCGGTCCTATATAGGTCAAACTAGATTTACATCTGACTATAGTTTCATTTGATGGCCCCGCATACAGTTGATTCCGCATAATTAATTTTTGTTTATTACGAATAAGACAGTCAATCATCCTCCTGCTATATCCGTTCGTAACTGCTATTTTATATATGGTGTTCATTTCCTCTTTATAATTCGAAGGTGATAATGGAATTGATAGTAATCTATGAATATAACAACAACAACATAAAATGGCAGCATTTCGTTGTTATATTCATAGATTACTATCAATTCCATTATCACCTTCGAATTATAAAGAGGAAATGAACACCATATATAAAATAGCAGTTACGAACGGATATAGCAGGAGGATGATTGACTGTCTTATTCGTAATAAACAAAAATTAATTATGCGGAATCAACTGTATGCGGGGCCATCAAATGAAACTATAGTCAGATGTAAATCTAGTTTGACCTATATAGGACCGATTTCGGAGCGAATCGCTAAAATCCTACGTCGTCACAATATCAATGTTGCATTCAGAACGGATAATAACATAGGATCTATCTGTAATGGCAAAGAAAAAATGGACAAACGTAAACAATCAGGAGTTTATAGTATCGCTTGTCCAGAATGTAACGGTATATATGTGGGTCAGACTGGTAGAAATTTTGACACAAGGTATCGAGAACACCTAGCAGCGTATAGAAATGGTCGCGCAGACAGGTCCAATTTCGCAAAACATTTGATAGAATCAGGCCATTCGGTACCTACTGGCCATACGTATAACATTTTAAATAGATGCGATAAAGGAATTAGGCTCAGTTTGCTAGAACAGCTACAAATTATTCAATATAGTAAAAACAATAGTGTTACATTGCTGAATGAACAAATAGACGTATCTAATTCTCCTTTGCTGCATATTTTTCCACCAAAATCACATGTGACGTAAAAAAGACATAAGTCACTAATATCAAACGTCAAAACACTGACAAGTGACGTTTTATTCGATTTTTGATTACACTCTATGTGTCATAATGGCAGGGAGAAAAGGTATATAAGCAGCTCACTCGAACGGCGACCTCACTCAGCAACCAACCGTTGTAGAGTCCACATCACCTGATGATGCTCCGTTTTGGGGCGAAACACGTGTCGTGTACTATTGGAATAAGTTGTTATGGTATATACCTACTCAGAGAGATAAGGGAGGGTGGTGGGTCCATACCAAAACAAGTTCCACGTGTGCGGATTGTTGCAAAGAAATATAAATACAACTTAAATACTGAACAAAAGCCACCAGCCGCAGTGGAAGACCGTAATATGCCGATAATGGCTGAAATCAGAGGGCGTGGGAGGCCGCAGGTGAACGCGATACAACGTAGGGGAAGGCTGTATATATAAACTTAGGGGAAGGCAAGGCTGGGGCTAAAGCCGCCCAGTTTTTACCATGCCTGAACGGTAATATTCCGTATTCCTTTTAAAATTTCAGTCTAAAAATGACATGAACTGTCATGAAGGCCTGAAATTCTGAAAGACGCGGCTCGAAATGTCATCTTACAGTGTTGAGCAATGTAGGAATTATGTTTTAAACCAATGCCAACAAGTTTACTGGTTGGAGAATATTCCAAAAATAATCGCACAACGTCACGTCAATGTTTGAAGTGAATGTTGTCAAAAAGTAGGTTTAGGCTCGGCGCAAACGGGCCACCGACTACAGCCACCGGTGGCCAGCGACAGCGACGCAACGCATTTTCCCATACATTTTGTTTAGACGCGCTGCACTCGTGTGGCTGGTGGCGGCCACTCGCTACAGTAGTGAGCAATATGATAAAATGGTCTTGCTGTATTTTTTCATTCATTTCGTGTATTTCTAATATATTTTAATTAAATTTATTGACCGTCTGCTCTACTCGTCTGCAATACTCGTCAATATCTACCAATCAAAACAAAAATGAGGAAAATCGGTTGAAAAACGAAAGAGAAAATTGTTCTGAATTGATTCGCCTTCGCCTATTAATACCTATATGATACCAATCGGATTCCGATCCAATCTGTACTGTCACTTGAATTGGTACTCTTGAACGCAATTGCATAAAATTGGAATTAAGACTGGATGGGCCAATTATTGTGACGTTACAAGACCATGGCGGTCCGCCGTAGTGATTCACATATTTGTCGATAAATTACAACTGTAAATGTGAAGAAAAAACAACGTGTTAACTAACTAATGTTCATCGAAGCCAATGAACTCTGTTGTAGTATAACTATATAAATTAGGACTCGTAGCAGAAACTGGAAACATTCATACACATAATGAAGAAGATTCTTGCAGACGGTATCTCCTCCAGCGCAGCTAATACTGTTAGTTGTTGACGGGAGTGCTACGCAACTATGTCTACGCCGTAGAGCACCGTGCTACGAATGCGACGGTAACCTTGCCTATGAATATCTATCGTTACTTGCTATTGTAATAGATACTAAAGAACGCCAAGTAGTCGAAATTCGACTATAATTTTCTGTAATTTGAATTTGACACGTAACGGAATGTATGTACACGTCATGTTTGTCTATGTAAAAAGTACTCAAACTTATTGTAATATGCGTGGCGTGTTTTTTTATGAGTTATGTTTGCATTCTTCTCCATATTAATCATCTTCTCGAATATAATGTTATTCAATAGTACTGCTGTTACGCCTTTACGTAATAGGCGTTTAGTGATGGCCAACCTCTATGTTTGGAATCAGATCACTAATTAATATTTGGATCCCGACAACCTGAATTAGATTAGGTCGTGGCAAATTTATTAGGAAGAGATCTGAAGCGTGATGTGGAAACCACTAATTGAAATATTGGAAACGTTACCTAGACGCAGCTGTGGGTAGTGTGGACGCAGTGACTGTCTGACTTCAACAAACCAACATTCCGTCTTCACAATCAATATTAATTATTGCAATCCAATGTTGAGGTGGTACTCGACTAATTCCTAATAATATTTGAGAATTTGTTAAGGTGTGCAACAAAGATTTTTATATGTCAACAGGAGAGTCAGGATATTGGTCGCATACCTGAGAGTTCACAAAAAACAATATTCTCAAAGGCATGTGAAGTCCGCAGACGTGGACTAGGGCCTACATCGTACATCCCTCTGTGGTTCATTAATGGGTTACAGACATATTGGGGTGTGTGTGTGTAAAAACAGGTGTCAATCGATTCCAGTGAGCACTTAACAACACAGGGCCGATATGAAGCTTGCTTCAATTATTATGCCGGCAAAATCAAAAAGAGATTAACTACAATTATTGCTCAATTTGAGATATTTACTCATTATGGTTTATTGAAGCCGAATGAACTCGTAAATGTGATATTTTAAGTGTGGTAACACTCTTCACTTTTACGTTTCGATTTATATTACGTTTGTAAATTAATAATTATTTCATCTGTTAAAACAAACGGATAAAACGATTCTTTTATTTGAACTGTATTCAGGACCACCACTATCAAAGTTAATAATAATAATTAATTCAATTTTTACTAAAAACTTTGCCCGCGTAATAGTTATTTAGAACTTTTTCAAGAGATAAATTTGATTGATACTAATGTTATATTAAATAAATCTTAAGAATAATAATTATCATTTCTATACTTCACATGAGTATAAATTTACACCAAATCCAGTCAGATTTTGCGCGGTTATATCGTACAAAGTGATATTACGATACAATTGTGTTGCAGATTTCCATGGGCTGCGGTCAGGGCCTGATTAACCCTTAGGCTAATTAGGCTGCAGCCTAGGGCGCGAGGATCGGGGGGCGAGTTGAAACCGTGTCTTCTCATGCACTATTAATCTAGCGTCATTGCATCTATCCTACTAATTTCAAGTAGACCGAGACAAAACACTAATAGTTAATGCAGCACTTTTATTGGTAGTACGAACCAAAAGTCAAAACTAATTATATGTACTACTTTTTAGGCCGACTGTAACACACCTCCACGCGCGTCCTCATAAATCAGCCTAGGGCGGTCAGAACTCTTGATCTGTCGCTGGCTGCGGTGACCACCTACCAATCCTAGCTGCTTGTTTGCTCATTTGGAATAAAAAAACGACAAACGAGTTTATAAATCCAAAAAGTATCCTTAACTTAACCCATCGAAATGTTTAAAAAATGCAAAATTGTAACATATTTCACCATAGCGAGCGGGGGTAAACCGATATCAAAACGTAATTTGCTAACCCCAGAAGACATGTGGTAATAGAATAATAGCTCGAGAGCTGGCAGGCATTTTACATGAAGTGTTTGAGGCTCCATTAAATCATGATGAATCGATTATTTGTAATCTGGCTGGCAAGTGATGGAATTTAGTCAACCTCAAAAAAATGTTTGAGGCGTTTCGAATATTTTGTTTGATACCCCGATATATCATTTTAATTAAAATTCGTGTTGTTAAAATTTCCAAAACGCCTCAAATAATTTCTATTCTTAAAAAAATATTTGTTCTATCATCGTGTAGGGCTTGGCTAAATTCTATTCCCCGCCAGCCAGCCATTTTTGATGTTTGGATATTACAAATAATCAATTCAAAAATATTTTATGATGCCTCAAACACTTCAAGAAAAATGACTGCTAGCTCTCGAGCTATAACGTATGACACCGGACCCCTTATTTGAATTACCGATCGATTATTAATAGCTTCTGGTCGATGACGTAGCGAAACTCTTTCAAAGTCTCAGGATTACGGCACATTCTAAAGAAAAATTGATTGAGCTATTGTGAACAAAAAAGAGTATGCACATAAATTTAAATAATTTTTAGCCACGGTCGGGGCGCGTGTTCTAACAAAATTACAATTTTATTGCAAATTAATTCTCTTCTTAGTGATGAAAATTAATAGACAATTTATTGAAGATCGAATTATTCGACAATCGAAGCGGATGAGTTAAGTGTAAGTACATAATTTAAAAAACAACTCCCCCAACATGACAAAAGTTAAACAAATGTTCATGTTGATCCATTTACTAATACTTATTTAATAGTGCCAGAAATTTCGAAATCTTGCTCCGTTCATTGACATGCTTTTTTATAATAATTGAGTAGAAAGGGACATGCAGGCTTGATGTGAAGTGGTCACTGCAGCCCATGGACGCCTGCATCCAACCTCAAATAGAGAAAAACAATCCCATCTGTAGTAGCATAACGACTAAGATCTTCGCCTAAAATAAAGTATCCCCGGTAACCATACCTCCCTAGCCCAAAGACAAGGCTTGAAAAATATACCGCTTTACAACGGATTAAGATATGCATTTAAGCTTGCATAAAATGAATATTTAATTTGCGAAAAAGTCATGAATTTTCGTCGAATGCTCGGTATTTTTCGGACTCTCGATTTATTTACCTGGGAACTCTATACAGACTATTAGGTAAGTGCATAAAGCAATGCTTGCCGCGGGTATTTACACGTCAATTTACACGGGCATGTTTGCCTTTTCACAGACAAACAAAAGAAAATCTCATTTGATGGACATGTATTCCGATATTCCAGTGCTAATTTAATAACTGAATTCCTAGAATTTGTTCCATGGGTAAAGCCATGGAATGATTTTATTTTGACAGGCATTCCATACATGACAACCTACCTACGTGAAGGTACACAATTCGGGAAGTATAATTAAAAAAAAATTAAACGTTGTTTTAGAATCTAAATTTACTTCCTTCAAACACACTCACAATCTTACAAACTGTATCTCTATAATTAGCTATACTACTACTATTAAATAATGGCTGACCAGATTTGGATGTAATTTGGTATACACGTGGCATACCTGGAACCTGCACTAATACGAGTTATGTAGGATAATTTTTATCCCTCTCTGGACCAAGTTGAAAATCTAGGCGGACCCGCGGGCAAAGTCTAGTATATAGTAATTAATAAAAAAACAAAAAAAAACGAAATTCGTTACCGTAATTAAAACGAACTTCGGGACTAATGGCTTGTGGTCCTACAAGACCCGTGTGGCAGTCGGTACCCAGCGGTCAACAGGTGAGGAATTCAGTTCGGTTCCATCGGTCGGCGAGAAGGGCCGCATGCGAGAGCATTATTGCACCCTTATGCACCCTTGCTGAACGTTGCGTAGTGATTTAAAATCCAGTTTAACAAGACAATTTAACTTTAATTTAAGTTTGGTAAAGTTTAGTTAAATTGAGTCGTCGGCAAAATATTGTTTGTGAGTAAGAGAATAACTATTCGAGTTTGGAAAAGTGTTTGAGAAAAGGGCGGGAGCAGTTGAAGGAGATTTTCGGGTAATGATCTTTGTAAGTAACCAAATTAATAATTAATAGTTAATTTTCGATTTTTTTTTAGTTAATTTTCGACTTAGATTAATTTATTCCTATAGGTGTGTCCAGAAAAATAATGTAGTTATAGTTTGATTTTGAAATAAGAATTTAAAAATTGATTGGCATTGGAGGATTTTTCAGAATTATATTTTTTTTACCGAAAAGTAAATTTTTGTATTTTAATTTTTACTTTTTTACAGTGATTGTGTGTACGTTAAAATAATCTTTTTGAACTTGAAGTAGTTATGAGGTTCCTGAGGCTACAGTTGAAAACTAAATCGTTATTTTGTGGTCATGATAATATGTTGGAATTGGAAAATTACTTTTTCCGTATTTATTTTACAGTAATGAGATATTGATTGGTTTTGATAGGTGTGAACAAATAAACAATAATCTATTTGAATTTATTTGAACAAATAAATAATAATACTTGAATGGAGAGCTTTTAGGATACAGTCGGATGCTTAAAATACTATTAAGTATAGTAACTTAATATTTTCTGGGTCGTTAATTTGTTTTAAGTAATTACTTAATACCTTAAAATCATTCATGGGCATGATGTTATAAATGAACTTAAATATCTATTTGTGTATTTATTTTACAGTAATGATTTATTGGTTCGTTTTAATAAGCGTAAACTAATAAATAGAAAACAGTTGGAAGCTTAAAATATTTTTTTTTCTTAATCATAACTTTTGTAACTAAGCGTTAATTAATATTTAATTTTCTGTATTTTTACATTTGAAAGAAGCTTTTGAGGTCTCTGAGGGAATAGTTAGAGACTTAAAAACTTTTTTCATGCTCATCATTATATGACTTATTTAATCGATCCGATTTATTTTAACATTCGTTATTTATTAACTGCACTGTGTTTTAATTGGAGTGTGCTTATAAAATAATCACCCACCAAGTACCTACATAATTCTGTATTACATTTAATGGTAAGTATTTAACAGGTTCATTGTTTCATCTAATCGGTGTAATTTTATGATTAGTTGAGATGCTTTTGAAGACTGCGAATGCAGTTTATCTTAGATTAAATTTTAAAAGCAGTCATAACCCCGTGGCTAAAATTGTGACTGGCAATGGCAATTCTCAGAGACACGTGTAGTCCTCCAGCCCGCATTAGGCCAGCAAGATGGTCTAAGGCCCAAGGAGACCCGATCCTGCAGTGAGCCACTAATGGGTTAAAAAATATTTATTTGTTTTGTACTTGAATTCATTTCAGAAAAGTCATATTTTGACTCATTACCTGCAAGTATGTATCTGCCTTTCTATGTCCTCGATTTTGATTTTCTTTTTTCTTTTTCTTCTCATTTTTAAAATGCAAGATGCCCAAGCAAGTCTTTAAGAGACCGCTGCCAATTAATGAAGAATTTTAAGCCTCATTAAAAAGACTCGCCCCTATTTTACAAGACTTCACTCTAACACGGAGACCAAAGGTGAGTCTTCATTCGTTATTACATCGTTCGTACATTAAAATACATTAAAAATTAAAGCGCTAAAACATGCCTCTGCTGGACATCCCATGGCGCGGAAGGTTGAATGGCGTTTTATTTTAGCTAAATATTCGTGCACAATCTCAACTTGACATATCACATGCTTTCTGTAACTTTAAATACCACTCCTATGCCTATATTAGTATTTGGCGTTGCATATTTGCATAGGTATTATACCGATTAGCATAGATACTACATTAGTAGTTGCAATAAATTAGTCTTTAAACGCAATTATACTTGGCTGCAACCAATGTCCCACTGTTGGGCGCAGGTCTCTCCCCACAAAAGGGGGCAGACTGGAGCATACTCCACCACGCTGCTCCAATGTGGATTGGTGGAAAAATTAGTGGCCAATCCGTATCAGATAATTATTTTCAAACCCCCCATAGGGTTTCGACAAGGTTTAACGACTGCTATCTTATCGATAACAATCAGACCCGACGGCGTACCGTGCCCTCCGAAGCACGGAAGCGCGCATCGCCACCAGCGGTCACCCATCCAGGTACTGACCGCGCCCGACGTTGCTTAACTTTTTCGATCGCTTGCGATCTTATCAACCAGCGGGGCTATGTTCAGTTATACTTACAAATAAACATTTATTACGTCTGTTAATAGATTGAATGAATAACCTGTGGACATCTGTTTCAGTGCGTATAGATCCCGTTTGTTTGAGTTATTTATTACATTCGAAATATGTGGAGTATCAAGTTTTTTTCTTTATTCGATTAAATTTGTTTCCCTGATCATATTGTAAACGGCTGTTCAATTTAGTGACGTTTAATTGATCTGCCTGGTATAGTGTACCTGGAATTTGGTTGCAAGGTTTGATAAACAAATAAACATTAAATTAATTTTAATTATTTTAATTAATATTAATTAATTTCACTAAATTAATTTTCCACCAGTGGGTCTACTGGAAGATATTTCTATGTGGAATAAGTAGTGCCCTTGTACAAACTGTTCTAGTTATTTTTTATTCTTATGTATTTTTACTGTGTGTACATAAATAAAATAAAAAAAAACAAACCTAAATCCTTTAATGTTCCAGAATCGCACGCATATTGTATGTAATTGTTAAGTTTACTTTTTATCTATCCTACCTTATTATGGCTAGACCAGTGCCTCTAGCATTTACTCACTCAGTTTCATATAGTAATCGTATTATGTATATCGTATATACCATTAGTATGGGAAGATGTCAAGACAGACTGATGTATGACATACCTACCAATGACTGACGTTTACTATACGAATACTTTGACGATAGCGTTCATGCTCACCGCACATTAATTAAGGGGTTCGGCGAAATAGTTCAACGACCGAAGACCGCCGGAATATTAAGGCATCAATATTATTTTTAAACCATGGAATTTTACGAATTGCCCGATGCTCCGGACGTTTTCCGTTCCACCGGGCTCTACACACGGATGCGAGGAAACCTTAACACGTGGATAGACTTACAGTAAAATAAATAAACGCTCCGAAAAAATTTTGAAAGTCAAAGACATAACTTTTATTTGTGCAATAAATATTTGCGTTACAGACTACCTATATTGATCAATCTGTAATTTACCCACCTATATACGTACGATCTCTAACCGACCGAGTTTTGGGAGAGTCCTATGTACCTACTTAAAAATTACAATGGCTAGTGGCGTGATTTCTCAGTTTCAAAAAAAAATTAAAATTCTGCTCATATTGTTATAAGTAATTGATTATGTTTTTGACAGGGCATGGAACTGGTGAGTTCTGTGGGCAAGATGGAGGCCATATGTCGCGTCTGTGGCGACAAGGCTTCAGGAAAGCACTACGGCGTGTCCTCCTGCGACGGCTGCCGAGGCTTCTTCAAGCGCAGCATCCGTCGGTTAGTACATGTATTGAAAAATTTACTATTTTTCAACCAGTTTCTTCCACATGGCAGATCCAGAGATTGCCTCGGGAGCAGATACCGTCTGCCGCTCAGGGTCGTGACGCAGCCCTTGCGTGTTTCGGTTGCTAATTCATGTCCACAACAAATCTGAATTGAACTTTTTAGTCGTCTGAGATCTATTAGATCGCGCTCGGTTTGTACGCGTTTTCGTACGAATTTCACCCGACCTTAGAATTACTATGGGAGCGTTCACACCGCGCGAGTTACGACTAACTTGTACGACTACAAGGCTTTACATAAAGTCTGCTTGTTTTTTTTGTATTACTAGCAAGTCCAAATCAGGTCAAAACCAAGAAAAACAACACTAAGTTTATTCTTCATTTAATTGCTTGCTGCAGGCTTAAGAATTTGATTTTGATAGAGATAATAACCTCCCTCTTTGTTTGAAGTTGATTAAAAAGTACCTAGGAATAGATAAGTTATAAAAAACTGAGGAAATTTAATTAAAATCCGGCCGTTTTGGCGTGAAAGAGTGACGTGCAATTTTGTCGTTCAAAAATTCTAAAATAGTCAGAGGATCGAAGTCTTTTTATAACATTTATGATTGCAAGCATGCGTTATATTCATAGCTTTCTTTTCGAGCGTTAGTTCATATTTTGTTTTTGTTTTTGATTTCGCTTGCTTGGTTTGCTTTCGATCACTGCTTCGTAAGAGCCGTACCTCAGCGAGACGCCATGACGTCTCCGGCTACGTAATGAAAGCAAATCATCCTATAAAAATAAATTAAATTGAAGTATCTGTTTGTAATATAAAAATAATCGCTTTTTACTGAATGCATATTATGTACACGCACATGGATACATACACGGTACATATATCAAAATAACATTTTTTTTTAATTTTTGTCTGTCTGTCTGTTTGTTCCGGCTAATCTCTGGAACGGTTGGACCGATTTTGACGGGACTTTCACTAGCCTTTCACGACTGTTACTCCTTTTTACACATAAGGAGTAACTTAGGCTATTTTTATTTTAGAATTATATTGTAGTTGTATAGTTCAATTCCACCCATTGCTTCACTGACCCAGTGTCCAAATGGTAGCCAAGACAAGTTAATAATAGGTAAACAAATTGATTGATAAAATATTCATAGGGTATATAAAAAATTAAAACCTACTCAAAAGGAAGTCGTGGTCACGGCCAGTCGCATTAGCAATTTGTGAGAGTTTAGCTTCTCAATTTGGCAATCGCTACTTAGCACTATTTGGCAAAAAATAGAAATTATTTTTATTTTATTTTGTAATTTGTGCGCCTGAAAAGGTATATTAAAGGCTGAAAGCAATGTTATTGATGCCCTGTAATATGCCCTGCAAAATGCCCTGTAAAACTATTAAACTAAATCGGGCAATAAAACGTTTTTCATTTCATTTCACGGCATTGCATTATATTCCATTTTATTTCATCGAACATAGCCAGAAGCTGGCTACGTCGCCATGCCATCCCGGTGATATATTTGATTAGCGTTGCCGAGCCACAAAATATAACGGCAACCATTTTCGGATTTCCGCCCGGATGGACAGCAGACTTAAAAAAAATTCAACGGTGAAAATCACTGACATGTCTTACGTCGCTATTTTTAAAAACAGATTTCTGTGTAAGTCAACTTAAGCCTCCCAATTGGCTAACGTAACGACCGATCAACCAACACGACAAAGATTAGACACAGGGGTCGGTATTGAGCTGCTTTAATTGTACTTGATACAGATGTGCGACAAATGTACGCACTGACGTTGTCTGTCCGAATAACTTTTGAAATGAAATGAAATGAAAATCATTTATTTGCACAAATATGGCAAACGACATGACGTTTAGGACATGGAGTAAAAATATACTGAGGATTTTTATTCTTTTATTTTCTTTTTTCCGGTGAGGGACGTGAAATCTTATGAAAAGAAAACAGTTCAAAAAAAGCTTTTTCATCCCATCTATTCGAAAAGTACGACTTTGCTCCCGGTAAAATCAAAAAATTTAAAAAAGTTTTTTCTGTTAAAGAGGCGTACAGTCAACCTATTTATTTGCGGACCGATTGCGTGGTCCAAGTGTAGGGAATTAAAGTGTTTGTTTAACAGGTGTTTATTTAGCGAGTAGCTTTAGCGGCAGTTTTGAATAAAGTACTAAAAACGATGCACAACCTGAAATCAATGTGGCGTATTTTTATGTTTACCTACCTACACTCTTCACGATTTTGAATATAAAAATACTATTTATTGTACGCTGGAAAGCGGTATAGCGGTGATAGCCTAGTGGCTTAGAATTCGACTTCGAATCGAGGGGTCCGGGTTCGAATCCCAGTGGCACGCACCAAAGACTTTGTAAAAAAGTTATGTGCGCTTTATAAAATTAAATATCACCGGCTGTTACGGTGAAGGAAAACATCGTGGGGAAACCTGCATGCCTGAGAGTTCACAAAAAAAATGTTCTCAAAGGTATGTGAAGTCCACCAACCCGCAGTAGGCCAGCGTGGTGGACGGCGGCCTACATCCCTCTCATTACGAGAAGGAGACCCGACCCTGTGGTGGGTCATTAATGGGTTACTGGCAACGCACGCTATAGCAATTGAGTAGCAAAAGCGCATGCCGGCCACCCATTGTTAGGTGGTCACTGCAGCCCATAGACTGAGTTATTCGCCTCAAATACAGTATCTACACCGACCATCCCAGCCAAAATACAAGACATGAAGAACCTCACTGTATATGTCCAAAGTACATGCTCCTTCGAATTGAGGTGCGCATTACCCCGCTACTTGAGTAGATCGCAAGCGATCGAAAAAGTTGAGCAACGTCGTCTTCGGTCAGTACCTGGATGGGTGACCGTAGTGGCGAATTAAATGCGCGCTTCCTTGTTTCGCAGGGCACGTTAAGCCGTCGGTCCCGGTTGTTATCGATTTGATAGCAGTCATTGACATCGTCAGAGGCTCTCTGGGCGCTTTGAAAACATCCGACACGGGTTGGCCCCTTGCCCGTCCTTCCGCCAATCCGCATTGGAGCAGCTTGGTAGAATATGCTCCAGGCTTCCTCTTGTAGTGAGTGGACCATGCAACGGTTGCGACCGTCTACTCTGCACTACCACCTATAATTACTGCTTCGGCGTGTAGATTAATGATGGACTTCCATCCCCAGGAACCTGGACTACGTGTGCAAGGAGAATGGGCAGTGCGTGGTGGACGTGAGCCGCCGCAACCAGTGCCAGGCGTGCCGCTTCGCTAAGTGTCTCCGTGTCAACATGCGGAAGGAAGGTAGGACCTTATATAATATGTATAAGGTGTATATATCTACCTTCAGTAGATACTGCGAGCGAAAAGCGAGAAAAAAGCTGGGAATCGAACCCAGGACCCTCGCAGCGCACCCGACGGGAGTTTACCACTGTGCCACTCAGGTCGTCATCACACATCACAGTAGGTATATAGGCCTACTTATGGATATAGCTCATTTTTAACCAAATACTTTTTTTTCCATACAAATCTTAATTGATAACATAGCGTTCAAATTATGTTCCTTGTTTATACTATATTGTTCCCAATTTATAGCTGGATTCGACATAAATAAATAAATAAAACGTGGTGTATCTGAACAATGACTTTACTCGAGTGTTAAACAACTAATTAAGCAGAGTTATTACTTTACGTTTTTCTCACTCGTCACGTTACTACTTCTACCAAATACTAACCTACCAGTTCTGAACTACTAGGTTTTAGCGTTATTTCCTTTTTTGTTAACGAAACACACCTTTTTTAAGTTATTCAAAAAAGCAATTGTGCCTTTAGGGCTCCTAGTTTCGAGTTTCCAGAATTTCGCGCAAAATTCTGTTTGAGACTATTCATTATTTGAGTGTCACAGGGAAAAGTTCAGTCAAACGCATATTTGCTTGCAGTGGCATCTGAACCATCTGTGTAAGTACCTACTAGTCAAAACTGACTACTTTGAGCTCTATAAAAGTATTTATAAGGCATTGTTTAATTACAATATCAACTAATGAGAGTTTTTAAGTCGGACTAGGTCAATACTAACAATTATCTTAACCATTGCCGAACCTTAACTTAATTCTGATTTTGTTAGTAATTTTTTTTTTCTTACTGTACCTACTCGTATGCTCAACTTATTCATGCCTAAAAATTAAGCTAGCAAAAGCCAATGAATGCACCGTTCCAACACTTACAGAAAGTCTTGTCTAACTAAAAAGCCTACTACCGACAAATTGAAATATTTTTTTAATTTATCTATTCATACAATAAAATTCTAAGAGGCCTAGTCTGTATCAAAAGTTATTGTAGTAAAACTTATATTGGACTTTACTAGAGCACAAAACAGTACTTAAAATTTTTGTCCGTCTGTACGTTGCACGTTTGCACAAAGATCACGCAAGAACTATTGCAGGGCGGAGGTCTAATTTAAAATTAGAATTTAAAATTTAAATCACAGCCTTAAAATAAATAAAATTACATAAAAATATCCTATAAATAAACGAAATGACGAAAGTTCAGTCTTAATGGTCTGGCAACATATTATTTAAACGAAACGATGTCGGATTACCATAACGGACTATGATAAAAAATCTATTCATACCACCAATATGAATTGCAAAATTTTAATTACAAGGGGCATAACCGCGAGCTTAATGTATTAAGCTCCACCTTGTCCACTTTTTTATCACTTCACTCACTTGCGTATTTTTTTTACCATTTACTTCAGTTTTAATCCGCATATGATGGAAAGGAGAAATGTAAAACATAATTTTTAAAATTACCGACTAAGCCCGTCCCCTGTAATATTGTTAATATTTAATGAAAATGTACAACGATTATATATAGAATACGTCTCCATAAAGCGCATGAAAAATCCTTATTGATTTTTTCAAAATTAACAAGCAGTCCTTTTTGAAAGTTTTTTACTTTCAAATGATTTTGTAGTAGCTCGCCAGCGGTGGTTAGTTTAACCCGTCGTAAAGCAGCACGTTTTTATGTCTTGTTTAGTGTGGAGGTTGCCAGAGATATGATCTTAGAGAAATTATAATATTCAATAGGTATAGAGCTGTCCTAATTGAAACAAGCTGACATGCGACAACATGTGGTGTAACACAAAGTAAAAAACCTGGATAACGTCTATATAACTTCAAACTAAGGCTCAAATTTCTTCCGTCACATGACTGTGGTACGAGTACCTAAATATATTTAACCCTTACTGTCCGACATCCAACATACATCCAATATGGATGTCGAGCTGAATCTTTTCATCAACTGAAGTTATTCGGAAAATATGAGCTTATTTTAGTCTTCGTCAGACAGGTGAAGTTGCCTTGTTAATTTACTTAATATTTTTCATAACCAATTTTTGACGAGATAAAATTGGTGTGTAGGAAATCAGAATTCCATTTTAAATAAAGCGCAGCTTTTTATAGGCGTACAACATTCTGTCAGACTACGCAATTTCCAAGTAACAAGTACATTATTCACCTTAGCGTAAAAGCTTCTTTGTTCACGTAATTGCATTTAATTTTGTAACAATGTACCTATCTGCTTTTTATAAAAACTGATCAATCGCAGAATAATAAAGGCAAAGTTAATCTTTTGAAACCAACGGCCACAATAAATGCCAAAAATTAAAACGTGGCTATTATTTTGTCAGTTACGCTTACTTATTTTTAACATGAAAACAATGTTTAAATGCATTATCGGCCGACTGTATAAAATCAATATATTCTGTAAACTTCAAATCAAACTTGTATCATCGGTGATCAGTCAGTCGCGATATCGCCTTTTATTTAAACTACTAGATATCGCCAAGTAGTCCTAATTCGTCTATAATTTATTGAAATTTTAATTTGACACGCATCGGAATGTACTTACACGTCACGTTTGTCTATGTGAGCATGTCAAGGAACTCAAACTTATGATAGTGTGCGTGTTTTTTGATGAATTTCATGTACTTCTAGTGTATTTCATCTAAGAATATTAAAATGTGTACTCTCAACATAATATGTATCATATAGGTACTTTCACTGTGTCAAATTTCAAACCGCTGCGTTCGCGTAGTGAGCTGTAAATTGTACCCAAAACTTTCGTTTCACGTATTAAACATATAAGACGACCGATAGACAGATACATAATTATACAATAGATTATTACAAATATTGCTATCAGCAGCGTCTATATGAAACCGAGGGAATCAATAGTGAGCAGAGCCGCGCACTTGTCTCAATAAAGTATTTATACAGGCTGACTCCTTCGCAGCATGTCTTTTCCATTAGTAGACGCTTCAAGTATTTGTGGTACACAAGTGGCGAAAAAATCGTAGGGCGGGCGTGGGGTGGCACTGATCGCCACACCGCGGTTCACACGGCGACGCGCGGATGTTGACGTTTTGCTCTCAAATAGGGATGTGCCCACTCGGATAAATCTCGGCGCGAATCGAGTTGGAGTTGGTTGGAATATTTTAAATCTGCAGTCATATTTAAAAATATATGCCGGGGTTCAAATCAAAATCAAAATGATGTTACTTCATTCATTAAACTTATAGTTGTCATGGCTAGTTTACACGAGGCCATCGCTTAAATAAATATATAATAATACCACCTAATATGTATTCATAATATACTAACTTACATAAATCCTGTAACACGATACGACAGAGGCGGCCTACAATAAAATGAACAAAATAAAATGATTTTAACGTTTTGATTTCATTGTTAGTGAATGAGATGCTTACTTGAAATAATCATGTAGCAAATATAGAAGGATTAATACGAGCTGCACGTAATACCACAAACAACATTATTTCAATGAATATCAAATGTTTTATTTTGCATTTCACATTTAATTTAGGTATTGCTTAAAAAGCTCTCTTAAAGCTAATTGGCGAATGGCGCCCCCGCTTCAACATAAGCTTTAACAGAAGCTTATACACCCATGGTGTGACGTCACAGCTTATTTTATCAATAGGCACGTAATGATGTACTTTACTGGTCTCATATCTGAAATCTTTTAGGGAATTATCCGTGCCATATCACACTCTTTAAGCGTGGAAATGTACGTTTTGATTTAAACATTTCTTTTTGTTTTATTTATACTTATATAAAGTATCTTACTTGTATATATTTATAGATTATTTTATAGATACGTATATAAAGTATCTATAAAGTTTCCATCCTTACAACCTTTGACGTCCACTATATTTGTCCTCAAGAGTCCAGCCTCTTCCTATAGACGCCTCCCGCTCTGACCATTATTCTGAATCTAATTCTGATACACGCCTGATGAGTCCGGTAAAGGAGGAAAAAATAAATAAAAAATTAAACCGACATCAAGGAATAATAAAATAAAATAATTACCAGTAATCTAGACAGGTTAATTAATTAACTTGATTTGTCGCATTTCAGTGCGTATTTCAATAAGGACAGGTCTATACGGAGTCCTGTGTTCAAATTTTGTCGTGTTGGTTGGTCGGTTGGTTGTGTCAGCCAATTAAGACAATGCCTTAGAACGACGGATGCTCGGATCGTTGTTAAAAATTAAATACAGATTCTGCGTAATATAATAATAATAATTTCTCAAATTGTCGTACTTAATGTTTGAAATATTTTTTAAACCGACTGAAAACAATGAAGAATTCCTTCAGTTTCTTCTATCAATAAAAGTATAATGTTCTCTGAGAGACGGCAGCCAAGAGCGGAGGTATCGAGTTCTCTTCAAAATGGCGGCTCCGCTAGTCCACCAGTTATATGAGTCAACATCGCACCTCGAGCTCTTAGCGTGTCGGATCAAGATATTGTTTGCCAAACATTCCCCGCAGTAGAGATGCGGTGCACTGCATATGACAATACCTTTAGAGTGGCTTTTGAACTTTACGAATGTAGGTTTTTCAACAAAACATTTGCCAGTAACCCATTAATGACCCACTACAGGGTCGGGTCTCCTCTCACAATGAGAGGGGTACAACGTAGGCCTTAGTCCACCACGCTAGCCTACCGCGGTTGGTGGACTTCACATACCTTTGAGAACATATTTTTGTGAACTCTCAGGTATACACAAATATATAAACAAAACATTTAAAAATATATTATTATAACTGTAATTTTTTTAAGTTTTTTTAACAAACAAATGGGTCCCAATTCTTAACAACACTAAAAAGTAAACTAAAAAGTAACACTAAAAAGTAACACTAAAAAGAAGGGACTCTTAATTTACAATAGACTTAATTAGACAGGACTTGAAGGGGACACTGTAAGAGGAATCCCGCCCCTGCAGTGGGTCATTAATGGGATACCGAAAGACTTGGGCATGACATAAAATATCTCCTATTGTGTTCTATCAAAAAAGCAATAAAGTTCTCTGTGAGAGACAACAACCAAGAGCGAAGATATCGAGTTCTCTTCAAAATGGCGGCCCACTCGTCCGCCGGTTATGTGAGTCAACATCGCACCTCGAGCTCTCAGTGTTGGATCAAGATATCGTTTGCCAAACATTCCCCTCAGTGAAGATGCGGCACGCTGCATGTGACACGATCTTAACACCCAATCGAACCATAACGAGGGTTGGAACAATTTTAGCTTTGAAATAGGAAAGTGTAAAAAATCAAATCATTTTTTTAATAACTAACATTTATCTGTACCTACACTTGTCTTCTCTAACCCCGGAATAAATAATTGAATAAACTCCCTCCAACCCGCTTTTAGCATTCGAGCCATGACCCTATATATCTATTACGACCCCTGCTACCGTGATTGTTATGTTTGCAAAGTACTTATTTGTAATTTGAGGCGCCAGATTGGTTTTCCTAATGATTTTAGGTAAGCCTTAAGTGTTATACAACCTCTAAGTTTTACTCCCTCAAACAGATTAATTTCACAGGCTACATTGGTAAATATAAAATGCGAACTACTTAACTTTTATTGGGTACACATATTTTTCATGTGAAGCGCGCATAGCCCCGCTGCTTGAGTAAATCGCAAGCGATCGAAAAAGTTAAGCAACGACGGGCGCGTTCAGCACCTGGATGGGTGACCGCTAGTGGCGAATTAAATGCGAGCTTTCGCACTTCAAGCCATATACTTAATGTAATTATTTTCGTAATTATACAGTGTGATTGGCTTTGAATTAGCGATCATTTAGGCATAAAACGCATTAGACACCAACCTCAAAAATAGTAGGCCTAAGTATTTAACAAATTTTATTTCATACTTTATTGCTGTCGATTTAATTTTTATAAATTATTTATTTTGTTTTCTATACAAAGTTTAATTGATTGTATTGTGTACATTTTTGCAGTATTGTTTTTCTATAACTCTTTTATTCCATTCCTTTCCTACAACACCCATAATTACCGTTTTGTTTTTCGTCCACAGCGGTTCAGCACGAGCGCGCGCCGCGTCCGCTCCCCACTCAGCAGCTGCCATCGCTGAACAACTTTGCTTTCAACCTCTCCCGTCAGTCCGGATTCTATTCTACATCCAGCGCGTTGACCCTGCCTACCTTCCCCTATCCTTACGCAAGCGACCGCCAAGTGACTAGCTCGTTCATGGACAGTGCTCCCTTCCAAAACCTGCCTCGTCCTGAATCTACGACGTCTGATGTTCAGGTCAATCCACTTCTGGCTCCCCAGAGCTCGCTCAACTCGCTGAGCGCTTTCAAGCTCCCACTTTTCCCCCCTCCGCTGCACTATTCAATGGCCCATCCCAGCTACTTTAACCCAAACATCTTCTGCCCACCCATTATAACCAGCGACATCTCTGTGCCCATCGTGGAGTCGTCCAATGCTAGTAAGTATCGATCGCATTAAAACTTATGATCTCTTAAATCATACGTCATTTAAGGTTCCGAAGAAGAGTTACAGTACCTCATAGTTGCTTTCCGAAGATTTATTATGAAGACAGCCCATTGCCACCTTAGTTTATAAAATACGAATTATTTTAAAACCGAAGTTGGTCACTGAACTGACGGTATCGAAGAATAAGTAGAATAGATATTTATAACACCTATCACAAATAAACAAACTATGACACCAGCGATCAGGCTTCTGAAAGTATTGTTTATCCTTATACTGAATATTATGCTTTCTTTTTTGTTTGTTTACAATGAAGCACCTTCCGCTAAATGAAGTAGGTAATTAAATGAAAGCGACAATTCCAGGCAAGCCCGACTCGAAGATTTCCGACAAAGCTAACGAAGACGAAGTGTCGAGTTCCGTGGAAGCGTACAGGGCTGATACGACGGAAGACATGATATCCCGTGGTTTGTATCTTCTAACAAGTGAACGAGAGTGAGATTATTGATCATGATCTATGCTGTTGAATTCTGCCTCATTGCAGTCATTAGCCCTTTATGCGACTTCATTCCTTAGCTTTGCGACCAATATTTTGCTTGGCAATGTTATTTTTTATATTTTGATAACTAAATCAGATCTCCCGTAAGTCAGATGTATGTACATATGTATAGACAATGTTTAGCTAGTTTACTTGTTATACAGGCAAAGCGAGCGAGTTGTTAGTATTTTATCGAAGTACTAACACCTTTTATCTTAGCAGGACCAGCAAACGCTCTTGTCAGCTTGGCGACCCCCTCTGAGTATGCCTTAGAGAAGTTGAGCTCTGTTGAAAAAACCAACAAGCTGGTCGAATACACCGGCCAGCGGGGCCGTCGCTTCGAGGAGGACAATGTGTTCCAAGGACCAAAAAAGACCCCCGACTATTTCACAGAGAGCGATAAGATCTATGACGCGGCAGCGAAGGTCCTCGTGGCAGCCATCAAGTGGCTGCATGGCGTCCCGCTGTACAACAACTTGAGCGCTGTCGATCGGCTTGTACTCTTGCATACTAGCTGGAAAGAACTCTTCGTTCTTACCGCTGCGCAGAAGGCGTTCTTCTTCGAAGCAGGTGAGGCAATTTTATCTCTGCTTATCTTAGCTTCGGAGTTTTGAGTTCTGGTCAAAAAATTATGGAGATTTTTTTTATTGTGTAATCCTCCTTCTCTTTCTAAAGATTCATATCATATCATAAAAAATAGGTCGCAGAAAATGCGCCATGTGGAATTTCTTGGGTCTATTTTTTACGCGTATTTGACCGTGGAAGAGAACTTTACTAATCTATTTATATAATATCACGGAATGTTAACATTCGAATAGAAATGGTGTAACCTAAATAATTGTTGCAGAGCTGGCTTCCATCGAGGATGGATCGAAGCGCCCAGAAATAGGGTTTGAATTGCGCCGTTTGATCTCCATGATCAAACGCATCAACAGATGCTACCCTGATGCCGTGGAGTACGACATGCTGAAGAGCACTGTGCTGTTTCGCTCAGGTGAGAGTAACACTATAAGTTACTAACGAGACTGAGATGAGAATGAGCAGACTAATGATCGCATTCATTAGTAGCGCATTTTCTCTTTCCCCCAAAACGATACGCTTTGAGAGGTGTGGTTTTTTTTAAGTGGCGAAGTCCTCGTGGATGCCCAACTGACATGGGTGATTTAAACTCCTAACTTCTAAAACCCCACGGTGTTCTTAACACTTATTTGTCCAAGGATCAAAGGATGAATTGGTGTGGAAAGGAGTGGAACTCCTCAACGGATGGGAGTAATTGAACCGTGTTGCTGAACAATCGTTGGACCATCGTCGAGGGACCACAACAGGGTTAGGTGATTGAGGTCCTCAATGATAAAATTCATCACGTTTAGATGTTTGCTATGGGTAATACGAGTATTAGGTACTGATGGGCAACCAGTCCAAACCGAGTCTGTTATACAAGGCCAGAGCTATATCTCCCGAGTAGGCTAGCCTTTTATATTCAAGCGCTAACTTAATCTCACTTTTCAGATGACTTAGACTTCCCAATATCCGCGCACGTAGACTCCACTCAAAACACAACGCTGATACAGATGTACAAGCATTGCTCCGCCAAGGATCCCTTCCGATTCGCAAGACTGCTCATTCTGCTTCCAAACATGTGTGCTGTGGTCAACAAGGGGCTGCTGGAACACCTTCTCTTCTCCACGTCCTCTGAGAAGGACATCAACTCCATGCTTACCAGGATCCTGATGTACACTGCTCATGTTGCTTAAATTAACCATACTTCATGGCTCTTTCATTCGCGTGTGGGTTTACTTTAATACCCCCGCAAACTGCTAATGCGCGTCGCGTGCGGTCATTAGTATGGATAAGAGATGGCATCTGTACGTTTTCCCTAACTAATGACATACGTTAACTATACGAATATTTAGACGAGTGTTCATGCTTGGGGCACAGGGCTGCCAATTTTCATGAGAATTCATGAAAATTTATAAAAGATAAAAGATTTATAAAATTTATAAATAAAAGATTAATAATAAATTTGTATGTTGCCGATATTAAGTATTGTGAAATATTTTGTTCCAAGCCCTATTTTTTTTTTGATTACGCAATAATGTCCTTAATGTGACAAGATTCGAGCGTATTAGCGTTTTGCGGGGTTATATCTAATAAATGGCATTTATTACGTATTTTTTCTGCTGAAAGGATCCAAAGCGCGTAAAAAAGAATCTCCACAAAGGCGGAGTAAACCTAAAATGTAAATTGTCCTAAGGTCCTATTAACCTGACGGCATTGTTGGCTCAGAATACTGTTGCTTTGGTTGATATATGTATAGTATATCTATAAATGTTTAGGTGGGCTTGACTACTATTAATCAAGCCCACTATCATGCGGATACATTTCTCTGATTGTGATTGCGTGCGCCATTGTATCAAACGGCACAAAGGCTTCATGTTCCTAGAATTAGTATTCGGACATTAATTTGTCCTTGCAACCAGTTAGAGGTGAATGCTTCTCGTCATTGTATTGGAAATGCCAATCTCAATACGATTTTTATCTACAGTGAATTTTCTTACTCCTGTCCAATTTAGTAAACAATCTTGGCACAACTTTTTAGTGTTTAAAAAGTTTTAAATTGCTTTAAAAAAAAAATTATAGTCGCTGGTTTGTTTCAGCGTTGAATAATAATTTGTTTTTATAACTTTATTATCTTCCGTCTGCGTTATTTATAAATTTATTTAATTCGATTTTTTATATTTAATGCATTGTCATTGGTACGTCAAATCATGCCGTTACTAACATACCACCATACGACCGAAGCTAATAAAAAGTTGTTGTTTGTAATGTGTTAAAAACACATGGTAAGATTGCTTACTAAATTGTAAAAGTGTAAAAAAATTTGACTATAATTTTTATCTACGCATAAGTTTTGCAGAATAAACCGTTATTTTTCGCTATTCGAACTAATTACGTACCTATTTATCAACTATATTTCAGACAGCAGATTAAACTTGTAGGTGAGATAGAAATATGTCTAAAATCATAGAAAATGTTCCTTACGTGCATCTAATTTCAAAACGATATTTTGCAATTTGAAACTCGATGAACAGAATTAGTTGTAAGTAGTAGATTGATCTCATTTTTAGATACAGTTTAAAAACGCTTATTAAAATGATTTAGTTTTACGAGTAGATAATATTTTGTTCTAGTCAATAATTTATCCAGTCATTTAAAGTTTTAAATATTGTAAGATGTATAATAATGAGCTGTAACATTAAACTTCTAAAGCTCTAGAATTAAATCCGTATTTTCAAAAGGTCAAAGTTCAGTAACTTTTAATTAATATTGGTGAAATTTTATTTAAGTTAATCTTTAAAAATTGCTGAAACTATAAATAATATACTTAATCATTGAAGTAGGTAAAAAGTATCTAAGAGTAAAATAGGTTGTTACATTCTTTTCCCGATTCAACTTTACTTTAGCTGGTTCTTCAGTTCTTGTTTGAAGGTGAACTTTCAGTCTAAAACGTTAAAAACTAATATTTGATTTAACGCAATTTACTTTACGAGTACTTAATCACTTGAAATTTTATAAGAGAAAATGTAGCTTGTCTGTTTCTCTTCTTTACCTAAGTGTTTTACGGTGGATTTCAATAACAGATCTTCGGATTTGGTTTGAGGTAAGTACTGTTTAGTTGCCAAGATACCTACTCTTTTAAATTACTACCTACTTTGAAAAAATCCATATCCAAAGATTGATTACTGAAACCGGCCACTGGACAGCTGATTGTTACTTTAAAATAATGATATTTAAGCATTTGTATTGTATTTCTCTAAAATTACACAGAGAAAAAATGTTTTCTTTGGCACATTCTCATGATAAAAAAAACGTTAAATGTATCTATCATCTTGTTATAGAATGGATAGAATATGCTGTCGCTATCGTGTCATAGATAATATAGATAAGTAAAACAGTCAGTAGGCACCATACCTTTCTAAAATCTATATAAAAAAAATTATGTTGCTCGTTACTGAACTCAAAGATAAGTAAGTTGTGGATTTTAAAAGTTTATTCACTCTAATCATGAAGCTGCGGCGCTACGTTAAATATTTAGAAACTTGATTTTGATTACTTTGCTGTCGTATTTAGAATATTTGTTTTAATATTTCGATTCAGTGGTTAAAAATCAAAATGAAATTTGAATATGATAACCGTATATTTGTAGGTATGTTAATTTCTAATTCGTATGATAGCGATTCCGAAAGAAAACCTAGTTAGGCATGGTTCATATTGACTGTATAACAATATTCTACTTCGATTACTGTTCTTGTAATTATATAAAATAAACGATAACATTACGAATACGAAGTTTTTTTCCATATTAATTGGAGACTATAGATTTTTTCCAAAATTTTGCGATAGGTTTCGTTTCATATTTAAAGGGCCGTGAACTTATTTAAATCAGCTTGAAGTCTCGAGTACTGAGAATTTATAATTTCTCTACGAGAACTTTTTTACTCACTTGCATTGTGCAGTCTTGAGTAGGCAGGAGCCGCAAAAATAAATAGCTTTCTAGCGGCAAAAAGTACAAATGTTTCCTACCTCTGCCATATTATCTGCCATTCTTAATTGTTACTCTCAATGTCTGGATTCGAAAAAGATACCCCAGGTTCAGGTTTTCCTGATAATTATATGAATTAAAGAAAAATAACTTACTGTAGCTTTTTATATTTTATAGATTTATTATAATAATTACTTTAATTTATATAGCTGCATTAAAACAATTAATCAAAATAAAGTAAACTCGGGTAACGTTTTAAACTTTAAAATGAGAACTTTTGTTATTGGTAGTTAAACCCACTACCACAATTATTGTTCAAACAACTATTATTTAAGTACGTAAAAAAGCAAGCTTAAACATAAACAACATTTAAAAGTACTTAAATTGACCCAAAAATGTTCAATGTTACCCGAGTTTATCAATATTATTGTTCATCACTAACCTGTACAATATATACAATATATTACGTATTTTTAATCAATTTATTTAAAGTTATAACATAAAACGAATAAATATAACATCATTTATAGACATTTAAAATTGTATATAACCTGTAATCCGGCTACTTATGTCTGCATCACATCTTCAATGGTGCTAAGTCTTAGATCAACTAAATCCACAGCTTCGTGAAGAGCGTTTAAATGGTCAACAATCGCATTAACCGTTGGCAGCACATCAGCACAGTCACACTCCTTTATTCCACCATTACCACCGGGAACTGTTTTATCTGTGACCTTTATTTTCTTCACAAAAGGTTCACCGTTCTGCTTGCAACCTTCTTTCATAATTTTGAAGCCACTATTTATCGGGAAACTCCTTTTTCTCCCCACCCATTCTATAGTGCCACTGGTGTAACAAACATCGTCATTTTTCAGTTTTATCATCCCGAATAAGTCATCTTGGATTACATCATTTTCTGTCGACTTATTTATTATGGCAGGTATAGTGTATGTGGCACGGGAGGGGGGAGATCTAGGTATATGGCTCATATTTCCCACGTGGTGCAATGAGTAATCGGGACTGTCCAACAAAAGATTTCTGGGTGTGCCACTAGATGCATCCCTTGACTCTTCCGGAGAGGTGTGTCGAAGCACCGACACATTTGAAGGCACACGAGCTTGCCTGCTACCACTAGGCTCTAGCATGGTGCTGTTCGCATTGGGAGGTTCCCGGAAACTCTCCAAGCCACTGTTCGGTTCAGGATCATCGACATGTGCGAAGGTGGCGACAGGATACTTAGCGCCGTGGTAGCATCTATACCAAATCCTTGCATCCTGATGTGCAGATCAAATTGTATTAACGACATCTATCTCTAGACAGTCTAATATGAGTGGGACCGCTTATTAATGTGCAGGATTAGACCACATTTCTCCATGAATTCGAGTTTTTGTAGTGATACTGAACACTTGACATCGAACGTTTTCTGATATGTGTCCTATATTGGGAGCAATGATTAGTGGGAGGCAAGTGAATCAACATAACTTATCTTTACAATCAACAACTACACTAAATTACTACAATCTCTTTTTGATAACCTGATTTTTTCCTTTTGCGGTGGTGGCGGTGGCCTTAGATCTTGGGGTTTTAGGAGTAGTCATTTCATTTTGGTCCACATTTTCTTTTAATTCACTTCCAAGTTCAGTGAAATTTGTTTGCCATAAGAATACCTGAAACAAAGAAATTTTAAAGGTGTTTTTTTCTCTTTAAGAATGAAACATTCACTTAACATGAGCCCTAATTAGAACCTAAAAAACATTTAAAAATATAAGTGTCAACCTAGGTAGCTTTGAAAATTTTTGGGTAACTTTAAACACGTGGTTTTTTCTCATGGTTATTATCGCGCTAGGATTACGTCATATCAGTTTTGTGCCAACCATGTAGAAATCTTCCATAGCGTGATTCAGGAATTCGTGTGGCGCCATCTCTTGTTGAGAGGCGCAAGTCGCCAAAAGTAAATACATAATATTATATTATACCTTTGAGTACCTTATCTAAGATGAAATATTTAATTCATTTCGTTTGCCTTTTGTTTTCACATTCCAATTGTCCTACTATTATCCTACTACTACTATAATGAGTGTACAAAATCAAAAAATCAAAATCAAAATCTTTTATTCATTGTCATACGAGTTGTGTAGAAACAATGAACTAATCACACAAAATCATTGACACTCCACCGAACACGTAATGCACTCGCACGACACCACCGAATTTCTTATTTTTTTAGCGCCATCTTCACTTTCGCGCGCTTTTGTGCACTAGCGCCCAGAGTTACGTCAGAGCGGGAAACGTCAAATGTCATTCATTTGCGTTCCACTCGCTTTATGATTTATGGAAGCGCCGTCACATATAAATTTGTGAGAATGGATAGATATTTGTATCTCTTTCACACAAAAACTACTGAACAGATTTGGATGACATTCAGTATGCAGGTAGTTTATAAACTGGTTCAACAATTACAGAATACTTTGAACCAAGTTCCAAAATTCAGGCGAACGGAGCTGCCGGCGAAATCTAGTACTAACTAAATTTAACTGAACTATATTTATTGATTTATAAACATAATCCCATACCAGCTTATCTTCCCCAGCAGAGGCAAACCCGTCACCACTTGGAGAAAACGTTACAGCATTGACAGCGCCGCTGTGACCACTCAACGTGAATATTGGGTGGCCCTCCAGTAAGTCCAGGATCTGAAAATAATAATAAACATGTATTAAACCTGCATTTATTATTTTTGTGAACTCTCAGGCATGCAGGTTTCCTCACAATGTTTTCCTTCAGCGAAACAGCAGGTAATATTTGATTTTCTAAAGTGCACATAACTATTTTTTACAAAGTAATTGGATGATGCTGTTGGATTCGAACCAGGACCCCAAGATTCTAGGTCGAATTCTAAGCCACTGGGCTATCACAGCTCTGAGAACATTTAGCAGTAAAAATTAACTGAATAAAAATATATCACTGGAGACATTCACACAATACACACGCACACACACACACACACACACACACACACACACACACAAGATTTGCTCTGATGCTTTTGTATGGTATATAAAAAATAAAATAAATAACACATTTACCTTCATTTTCCCATCTTTGCTAGCAGTAAGAATGTAACTTCCACTCGGATGAAACGCCACTTGGGTAACTGCATCACTGTGTATACTGAAAAAAGATTTTATACAGGCGTTTATTAAATAATAAGCGGCTAATAGCTCATAGGCTTTCTGCTTTACGAGCGTACCAGGCGGCAGCTAGAGGCAGAAAACTATGTGGACCTTTGACCTCATTCAACATTTGACTTAATGGTCTGTGTGTGATCAATAAAAAGAATAAACAAGCATTTGTTTATTACCTGTAATATTGGACAAGTGTGTGCGTTCTAATGTCATACAATTTGACATTGCCATGTGATGTTCCGACAGCTATGTAGCACCCTGACGGATGCCATGCCACATACATGCCATGTCCTTTTTGGTCCTTGTATGTGTGAATACACTGTCCGGAATCTGGGTTCCAGAGCCTTGTGGTCTTATCGTCGGAACAGGATGCAATGATGGATCCGTCTTGAGACATACATGCTCTTCTCACCCAGTTGGTGTGGCCCACAAATGATGTCAAAAACTTCATCTTGTTACTGGACCACAGTTTAACTATTTTGTCGTCTGATGCTGTTAGTATCTGCAAAACAATTTCATTTGGGTATGAATCATAGAAACACAAAGGAGAAGCAAATAAAAACTTTTCTGATATTCAATTGCATTCAAAGTTTTATAGGCAATTTTTCATACTGTTAAAAAGTGTGATAGGTTAACTTTAACTCATTCATTGACTCGGATATGTGTAAAAAGATATGCCTAGCAGGTTTTTGATGACTCTTTAGTGATGTTAACGTCTTACCTGACATATTCAAAATATAGGTAATAAAATTATAAAAGACAGGAGGGATCATGCATTCACGAGAAAAATTTGACAAGGCCCTGAACATGTTATTTTGATATAGATACCTTAGTTCCATCATAATTGAACTGGACAGATCGGACAGTTTGAGAGTGAGCTTTAAAAACGCCTGTGCTTCCGGTGACCGTGGGTACCCAGATACGGACAGATTTATCCCGGGATGCTGAAGCCATGTACTTGCCAGAGGGTGAAAACGTCACGTCCATCACCCCTTCATCGTGCCCTTGGAACCTGTAGCTGCGTATTGAACCACGGAGATCCCATAGCTGTTTAATAAATAAAAAAATTGTACTTTTACTTATTGATAATAACTAATTAATGAAATAAGTTATGCTGTATTTGTGGAATATTTACTAGAACACTGCTATCCAGGGAGCCGCTAGCTATTTGTTGGCTGGTTGGACTGTAGGAAAGAGCAGTTATGCCGTTACGGTGTCCTTTGAATTGTTTTTCTAAGCACGGCTCAGGGAATGATTTCGTAGTCATGATATTTATGCGAGAATCCTGTACTATATACACAATCACAGTAAAATTATAAAATATTGCAATTTTTTTTTTTTTTTTTTTTTTTTTTTTAATAATGGCGTTCACATCTCTTGTGGGCGAGACGTATTTGGCCAACAACTACGTTGTTATACAAAAGTAGTACGAAGGAAAATTGTTCGGTGTTTAATTTTAAAAAACGTCAGGAATTTGGTCCAGGACACCTAAAACAAATAACATTAAATGACGACACAAACTTCACAGGACAATAACGGTATCATACATAACATAAGAATACAAACAAAAGAATTTTTTATTAGTAGGAAATGGAAAATGTTAGTAGGAAGAAAGAGAATAATCTAACTACATGCCAAAATAAAAAAAATCAGGCTAGAATTTTAGATCATGAAAAGAAATATATTTTATTAGATGAACTATAAAAGGAGAGTGTGAATAAGTGAGAAGAGACTGAAAGTTGATAGGTCGAGGTATATCTGGAGGAAGAGCGTCATACAGAGAAAATGTCAATTTAGGACAATTGAAAAAAATGTGATCCACTGTCCCATCGTCCAAACCACACTCGCAAAGAGAGCTGTCTCGCACTCGGATTTTGGCAAGGAAGACCGGTGTGCATGCATGACCCAAACGCAGGCGGCATATTGTAGATGTGGCTTGTTTGCCACCTTTTCGATGTCGAAAGAACCAGGGTTTTCGTGGTATCAAAGGTTGTATATCCCCATAGTAACGCCCTTTATTACGTCTTGAGGTATTCCATAAATCCTGCCAGTCATTTCTCACATGCAAGCTCGCCAAAGGAAACAGATCGGTATGGTATACTTCCATGTTGTTATCAGTTCCACTTATCCCAGCATCCTTGGCCCAAGAGTCCACCATCTCATTACCTGCAATGCCAGAGTGCCCAGGAATCCAGGCAAGTACTATATCTAGACCTTTTTGACTACAATTAAACATTACCTCTTTAATCTTGTAAATAAGAGGGAATTTAACTTTCATTTTCAGTTGGTTACTACAAATTTTTTGTAAACAACTTCTACAGTCTGTAAAAATAATTGTTTTAGGGAAATTATGAGATTCAACAAATAGAAGTGCTTCATATAGGGCAATAGCTTCACCTGTGAACACAGATGTTTGAGAAGGGCATTTAAAGGATAAAGTTACATTGAATTTTGGAATCCAAACCGCAGCACCAATATTACTGCTGGAGGATAATTTGGAGGCATCAGTGAAGACCGATATCCAATCTTGCCAATCAGACAGAAGTCTGATAAAGTCTTGATTAGCTGCAGGGTCATCTTTTTCAACTCCAAAATTCAAAATGACTTTAGGGGTAAACATTAGTGATGAGTAATTAATTTGGAATAAAGGATTGATACTACAGCTAAAAATAGGCGCAGGAAGGTTTTTAACTTTTAAAAAGCTCTTAATGATTTTGGGGGTTTCTTTATGGTGCCAATATTGATTATTTGATACCTCTTCAGAAAGACACTCTAGGCGAGGAATAAGTGGATGAGATGAACATGACATAACCCTAAAGATGAATCTATCAGACAGATATTGTCGTCGAAGAAAAAGTGGAGGGTCTAAGCATTCTACCTGAAGAGCATTTTTTGGTGAGGATTTCATTGCACCAAGGATAATGCGTAGACATTTAGCCTGTATGGTGTCGAGTTTCTTTAGGGCTGTTTTATTACAGGGTTCCAAAATGAACGATCCATAATCAATACGGCTGCGGATAAGGGCATTATATATAAGTTTTTGGTTGTATGGATGGGAACCCCACCAAACACCTGAGAGAGAACGAAGGACGTTGATACCTTTTTCACATTTATTAACTATATAATTTAGATGAGGGACACCAGTCATTTTGGAGTCTAAGAGAACACCAAGGAATTTTGTAAAGGGTTCATTTGAGATGGTGTGTCCTTCATATAAGACGTTTGCCATTGGAGTGATTCTTGAGCGGGAGAAAACAACAACTGTACTTTTGGACGGGGATAATGAAAGGCCATGTTCCTCTAACCAGACATTTAGGTAACTTAAAGCTTCATTTATACGGAATGTTGCTGTATCTATACACTCAGAAGATGTATATAAGGCAATATCATCTGCATATTGGAGAATATTACAAAAGGGAAGGACTGATTGCTCAAGATCATAAGTATAGATGCTGTACAGTAAGGGGCTCAGTACTGACCCTTGCGGAATGCCCTGCCATAGAGTTCTAGGTGGAAGGAGGAAGCCACCATTTCGTATTTTAATAGTTCTGCCTATAAAAAGTTTACAGATATAGTGTACGATTCTCACTGGTACACTCAGCTCTAGCATTTTTGCTCTGAGCACCGGAATATTGACACTGTCATAGGCAGCCGAAACATCTAAAAAGCATCCCACAAGGTGTTCTTTTTTAGACATAGAAAGACGGATATCAGTTGTCAGTATATTTAAACTATCCATAGTGCTTTTGCCTTTACGAAAACCAAATTGACTTTTCGCTAGAGAATCACTATTTTCCAAATACCATTCTAAACGATTTTTAATTAGATGTTCAAGAATTTTACCCAGGGTTGATGAAAGAGCAATTGGTCTATATGAGTCAGCCTTCTCTGGATCTTTATTTGACTTCAAAATAGGGATAATGATTTGGCATTTCCAGTCATCAGGTATTTCACCCGTAATAAAAATGTCATTCAGGATGCTCAAAAGATATTGAAGACTAGAAATGCTTAATTTAGTGATAAAGCTGTATGGGATACCATCTTCACCTGGAGAGGTATCTCTCAACCCTGTAAGTGCCATATTTAATTCGTCTAAAGTAAATTTTTCATCAAAGGAAGTCAAATTAGAACAGGATACAGATAAAGGGAAATCACAGGGAACAAAAGGAGGGGCTAGGCCATCCGCGAAGTCCTCCAGCCAAACAGAAGAAGCATAAGAGTGAAGGGAGTCTGGCTTCAGTGAACCTCTAAACCGTTTTATATTTCTCCATACAAGTGATGGGGGGGTTCTGGGGGATAGACTCTCACAAAACCCCCTCCATCCCCTCTTCTTCTTTTTGGAAAGCAGTCTTTTGGTACGAGCAGTAACTCTTTGTAAAGTTTGAAAATCATCAAGGTTTAGAGATTCATTAAAGATGTCCTCAGCACTGTCTCTTTCTTTTACAGAGGAAGTGCATTCAGCATCCCACCAAGGAGGTGAGGAGAGTTTAAAAGGATAAGACTTTTTCCTGGGGATGAACAAGTTGGCAGCTTCAATCAATGTGTTACGGAAATGTGAGTAGTTTTCTGAAGAAGGATTTTGGTTAAAGTCGTTTAAATTGCATTCAACATGTAATGAAAATTTTTTCCAATCAGCCTCTTGTATTTTGTGTTTCAAAAGAGGTTCAGGAGCAGGGATTGGGACTACTGAAGGAGGTTTTGATATAATAATAGGGAAGTGATCGCTGCCAAAAGAGTGGGATAACGTGTTCCAATTTAGTAAGCATGAAAGTTCTGGAGAGCAGGCAGAAATATCTACTGCAGATTTAGGGTTTTGACCAGGGTAAACACGACGAGTAGGGGAGCCATCATTTATGACACATACATTAATATCATCAAAGAGGTCCACCAACCAGGGGGAGAAAGAATCTGAATAATATGATCCCCAGGAACTGTGGTGTGAGTTGAAGTCTCCTAGAATAATAAGTGGGGGAGGGACTGAGTGTAAAATAGTAGAAAGGTCAGGGATCAGAGAGAGTTTAGGGTCAGGAATATAAATTGACATGAAATTGATATTGGCTATGCAAGCCGCAACAGCGTTGATTTCCTGTGTATGAGGAGGGAGAGGGATAACGGAAAATGGAAAAGATCGTTTAATTAACAATGCACACCCTGCTCTGCCATCGTCACGATCATCTCGTAGACAGGCAAACCCCGGGACTCTAAAGTGAGACCCAGGTCGCAACCATGTCTCAGAGATGGCCGCAACGGCTACAGAATGAGCATTAATTAAATTAAATAAATCAGATTTTTTTGGGACAATACTTCTACTATTCCACTGAAGAATTCGCATTAGATCCAAGGGGGCTATTGGCTACGATTTCAGCGAGTCTCACAAGTAGGGGGGCAGCGTCGTTCGGTAACACATCGCTAAATTTGGCGAAGATGTTTGTGATCAGCATGATCAGCAATTCTGGCAAGTTTTCACTCGGTAATTTACGTGGTCTAAAGGAACTACTATTATTATTCAGTCCACAACCATTAGGGAGGTATGATGACGGTTCTCTAACTATTTCATTATGTGCATACCTGTCATAACCCTCGGGAAGGGGAGTCCTCGCGCGAGAAGGAGTTTGCACTGTCTTACGGTAAGAAGTCCTTTGGGGAGTAGACCCAGAAGTTGAATTTGCAGAAGATACTGGCTGAGACGGAGTTTGTGCAAACATGGTTTTTGAAACGTCAGAGTAGGGTCGTCGGACTGGAGGTTCCTGCGCAGAAGCCTCCATGTACGAAATGCTGTGTTCAGACATGATTTTTTTTATACGTTTTTGTCGGTCAAATTCGGGGCATGTTGGGTCAGTGGCAAAGTGTCTCCCGGTACACAGGAGGCACCTAACATGATCAGGGGGAATGTTGCAGCTATCTCCCGAATGCGACTGTCCACATTTGTAGCAGCGAGCATTTGATCGGCAAGCGTTTTGTACATGTCCAAACCTTAGGCATTTCCTACACTGGATGGTGGGAAGTTGGTAGATTTCAACTACCAAAGAAGTGTAAAAGGCAAAGATTTTCTTTGGGAGGGATTGGCCCTCAAATGTCAGAACGACCGACTGTGTGGGTAACCAAGCAGGGGAGCCATCATCTTTTTTAATCTTACGATTCAGTCTTCGAGCTTTTAAGATCTTCCCATACCCTTCCTTGTATTCAGTGGCATTTACAAATTCCTCCATTGTCCACTCTGTTGGAACACCACGAACTACGCCTAATCGGGAGACATTGTAAGATGGAATTTCAGCCCTCAGTTTGTGTTTCTGTAGAAGTCCATGGTCCAGAAACTCGTTAGCTGCCATAGCCGTGCTGAATTCTATGGACAACCTATTGCGACCAATTTGTTTGATGCCATCTTTTTTAACATGTTGGACACCACCTTCAACTAGGAATAACCCCAACCTTATAGGTTTTAAACTCACACCGGAATTCGGGGAGTCAACGGCGCGGGACACATGCACAATAAATGGGCCAAAGTCTTCGGTGCCATATTTACGGCAATTGATCTCGAGAGATGGGTGTTTATAGATATGTGAGTCTGATCTAATGCCACTCTCTGGGTCAGTAATAGTGCGTTTGGGCAATGGCTCAGTGCTCAAATTTTCAGCCGTCCTTTTCCGGGCTGATGTTTGTGCAGCTGCAGAACTTGTAGACGTCTGAGAACCTTCAGTCTCCATCACGCATTCGTACTCACCACCCCCCTTATCAGGGGGCTTCAAGCGCTCGTCTTCATCCATGGCCGTACTGGCCAGCAATAGATTAAGGTTCACTCACCTATTTGAAGTTAAAAATAACCACCACCACACAGAAATATAAGGGAATAATTGGGTTCACAGGAAAATAACCTAAAAACGACTTTGGCTCTGTAGCGTCGAGTAAATATTGCAATTAAAGCTATTTTTGATGAAGAAAAGATAGCTGATTTAATTTTCAATTCAAAAGTTGTCACCGTTGTTGTCACAATAGGGATGACGATCTGAGTTCGATTAATCGAAGAATCGATTTTCGGAGCCAAAAAGATTTTTTAAATCGATATCCGATTTTATTTTATATAAAATCGGATAAAAAATATATATTAAGTATTTACAATGAATTGAATGTACCCGTATTATAAGAGTGCTGCTGGCTGCCGGTTAAAGGTTTTAAATATTAAGCATTGGGAAATATAAGCTACATTATCTATTTTCTTAAATTTGTAAACCAATACATTTAAAAAATAAATGTCTTGTTTTATACCTGATGTGATGTAATGATATGGTAATAAAAATATGTTTTATCATCAAATTACCTGATTTTACTGATAAGAGATCGTTAAATTATAATATGTATCTTGTTTTTAATAAAATAGATTTATATTACATGATAAACAAAAACTTAAGAAAAAGATCGATTTTTCAGAAAACGATCTTATTGGCCTCGTTTTTTTTTTTTGTGGATCGATTCATTAGGTCACGATTCGAATCGATTTAAAAATCGATCTTTTTCGGAAAGAATCGCCATCCCTACACGTCAGACCATTTTGTCACTTCGTTCTTTTGACATTTAATAATATGTTCCATAATGAGGATGAGGAACATCACCATCAGTAGGTTCGCAGCACAGAGTACTTTATTGGTTCGCAGAATCACTTGAAACTTCGTAAGAATGGTGCCTAAGTGTTACGAAATACATCTGTTTTTGTTTCATTCAAATATATACATAAAGTTATAGACATTGGAAGTTGAACAAAAATTCAAATATCCGTGAAAGCGCGCGCTTTGTGTGTGACGTAGCCAGACTGGTCCCGCCCACCTGCCTCGAGGTGCCTTGCGCGCTTGCCAGTATACTGAGTACCTGTGCTGAGTACTGACTGTTGACTGATACCTACCGTGAGTAGGTAACGAGTTCGTCTCCCGACCGATTATTATTATTTAGTAGTTATTCAATTTTAAACATGGAAGGATTTCAAAAAGGACAATCAAATAACTTGTCTAGAGTGGACGGTTTGATGGTGGCTCGATATTTTTCGAAAAATGCTGATTTCGTTGTCGCTCAAATGCGAGGAGTAAAATGAAAAAGTAAGTATAAATCCAATTTGTATATCACATGATATTTATTTATTTTTTCCCATTTCTTTTTTTACAATAATACTGTAAGAGCAAATAGGTACGTAAGTTTGTAGGTAAGGTATGTTCGAAACATATACTGAACAGCAAATAAACCGAGGCACCCGCCACCTTGTAACATTAATCTGATTTTCTCAGGAAGTAGAAAACATGCTGATATTTGCTATCTCGATGTCACCGAGGAGCAGCTAGATAAACTTGAGCGCCTCCAAAACTTGTGCATAAGGTTCATATTTGGTCTTCGCAAATATGATCATATATCAGAATATCGTACTAAACTCAAGGGGCTCCCAATCCGTCTTCGCCGGAATGCTCATATTCTTTCCGTTCTCTACAGCATTTTATTCAATCCGACCACTCCTACTTATCTTAAACAGCGCTTTCAATTTCTATCTGATACGCATAAACTATCCCTACGCTCTTCTGATAACCTTCTCCTTAGTGCTCCTTGTCGTTCTACCTCCTTTTATCGAAACTCCTTCACTGCCTTTGCTGTTCGTCGGAACTCCCTGCCTAAATCTATCCGTCTACCTAAGTCCCTACAATCCTTCAAGTACCAGGTCAAAATCCATTACTTAAAATCTTGGATCACACTTTCCTTGCCCTTGCCCTTACCCTTCTTACGTTTCCCGTGCGCTATAGTCGTCAACTAGCTTCCTATGCTACGTATGTTTGTATTTTATATAAGTATGTATGTATGTACGTATGTATGTATGTAAGTATGTATATATTTATATATGTATGTATCTATTTATGTATGTATGTACTTTTTTATGCTTGTAAATATTATCAAATGTATTTAATGATTTTTGTATTGTTTGTATGTTATGTTCTATATTGTATTCTACACACCCTACCTTTTTCTCACTTCTCTATACTCTTCAGCTCCTAATCACTTGGTTGTCTGGAAGAGATCGCTTTTAGCGATAAGACCGCCATTTGTGCATTGTGCTGTTATTGTTATTAATATTGCTGGTTCCTATGTGTGTGTACAATAAAGAGTTTAAATAAAATAAATAAGTAGAAAACGTACACCCATCAAACTCATACCTACTACAAAGGGTATTTAATAAGAATTTAAATGATCATTAATTTAATCTGACACTGTAATCAAGCAACAAACGCAATGTTAACGATTTGCACTGTTTTCACTAGAGTTGTGATATTGAAGGTGGTCGAATTTTCTAATCATTTCTTTAGATCATTTGCTCAAACGCGTGTTCTTATGCCACCTTTATCGGTTAAAAATGGATACAACACCTCAGGAAGCAGCTCAAGCTTACATTACTTCAAGCAGGCTTCGAACGCGAGGTCGCTCGCGGACTCCGAATCAGCAGATCTTCGGTGCAACGAGTTTACAGGCGTTAATTAGCATAAAACGCACTTTCTGTGGATATAAATATGATCGCTGTAAGTTTTATACTTCCTGTGAATATCTGATAAGTATTAGGTACAGATGGCTGGTGGCTCGGTTTATTTGCTGTCAAGTGTAGTTAAGCACTGTACCTACTAAGTACTATGGTACCTCCCAAACTCTTTTCTCCAACTAAATGTAACCTAGTAACTATATGTATTAAAACAAGATTTGACACCTATATTTACACAGCAGGCAACAGGAACAGGCAACAGCTGAGCGAGTCGGGGGCAGGCGGTGCGGCGAGAAGCGATTCATGACCTCGTGACGTCACACTAGCGAGTGCGGTCGAGCGTTTCTAATGGTTTCTAGCCTATTTTGTAAAATTAATATCTCGAAAACTACTTATCGTATCGAAGTAATTCTTTCGATGACTTTTATCTTATTTTATATACTATATGATAAAATAAAAAGTAAAAAACACCATTGTTCTTCATTAAACTGTTTTAATTATCGAAACTTTCCGCCTCTTGCCCTCCCCATCGTCGTCCACTACCAGTCCACTGAACTCTGCACACAGGCCCTTGATACACGCCACCTCCTCATTGGTCAGACCTAACGGCAGGTCGAACTTCACATCTTCGTCGCTTCCCGCCAAACTTTGACACATCTCGCGGACGCCATTTTGGAAATCCTCGTCCACGTCATAGACAACACTCTCATTTTCTGGCACGGTTTTGAACGCATTCTGCCATATTTTCTTCTCATTCGCAATGGATTGTTTATTGTAATTGTCTATGTTAGCTAATGTGTTGCCTATTTCTCTGTTTTTGGGTTCCAGTTTGAGCGCTTTTTTGTAGTATTTGACGGCTACGTCGTTCCGCCCGAGTAGTTCGTGTCCCCTCCCATAGTAAAACAGAGCTTTACAATGTTTCTCTATATCAGTGATACTGTCCAAGTTTTCGCACATGTGTATTACATACTTCGGTTTGTTTATTTTGTAGTAGCACACAGCTAAGTTTACGTATGCGTTGATTTTTAGTTTTTTCACTTCATCCTCTTCCGTTTTGTCCTTGGGTTGAGACACTCGTAATACAGACATCGATTGCTGGTAGTTACGGATTGCTTTTATGTACTTTTTTTTTGAGAATAAGTCCTTCGCCTCAGTGTGGAGGGAGGTGACCGTTTTGATGGTGTTCTCGAATTTTTTCTGCTCCTCTTGTGGTAGATCGTTGAACCTGAAAATGAGAATAATTGTGTTAGAGTTAGTAATAAACGTTCCCCATATACTTTGTTAGAAGACTATGCAAGGTAGTTGAGTATGTGTGTGTCAGTATCAGTATCAGTCAGAGCATGTGCGTGAAAGTGCCTGTGTGTTTGAGAGATACATAGGGAGAGACAGAGATGGAGAGAGAAATATTTGATAGGACATTGAAGGGAAAATTTTGACTGTGCTTGCAGTACAATTTGAGTAAAGAGCAAGGCCACTGAGTTAAGGGTTTTAATGGTTAACAATCCGGCATAACACAGAGTTGCTCCCACAGACCTAGGGCACCTATGAATTTCATCCCCATCATAAATTCATCTGACACCCACCTGGCTGCAGCCTGCACGTCCCTAACATTGTACAATGCTATGGAGAACAGCGCGGGCTCGGGCCTGATGCGGGGCGGAGCTCCCCGTGGACCCCACGCCGCCGCCGGCTGCAGCAGCAGCAGTAACCTCGCCCGAGGCCCTCTGATGCTCGTCAGACCCACTTCTATGCCGGGGAGGACGCGCCCGCGCCCGAGACGAATGCGCTGTGAAGAAACGATTGGTTTTTTAATATTACTAGACTGTGCGCGCGGCTTCGCCCACGTGGATTTTAGAACTTGCTGTTATTGTGACTAAACTATCATAGTTAGATATGTGCTCTCGTGGACTTTTTGTAGATCTTAATAAGGCCTACAAACCTGAAGTACATCATTTTGTTCCCACATAAATAGGTTTTCGATTCAATTTTCTTATGGATCCCTAATTTTTTTGAAAATAAAATATAGCCTATAACCTTCCTCTATAAATGGACTATCCAACACTGAAAGAATTTTTGAAATTGATCCAGTACTTCCTGAGATTAGCACGTTCCAACAACAAACAAACAAACTCTTCAGCTTTATAATATTAGTATAGATTAGTATAGATGTAGACTAACACTTACTTGGGGCTCCCCAAAATTCATAGTGAGGGTGGAATCAAATGGTATTTTTGCTTTCTCCCAATACGCAGCATAGTGTATAGTCACCTCAGCATCCACCGGTACGATGGGCCCTGTGCCTGTAACAATTAAAATAGGGTTGTGTCCTACTAGTCAATTGAGATACTCTTAATGAACTGTCATAAACACTACCCCTTTGTACATTTTGTACAAAGGGGTACCTGGGGAGACATCATAGTTTTTTTGAGTTTAATGACTAATTTTTTGTTTTCACACTGAGAAAAATTCATTTTTAGACATTTTTGATGGTGGGCTAGATTTTCAGATACTAGTGAATGCAGCTTTTTAGCAGAATTCCATTTTGGAATTAATTTTGAATGGTGGAAACATTCCCAATTGTCAGTGAATTGTAATATTCTTGTGAAAAATAAAGCTTCTTAAATCTCATTTTGTTCAGTAAAACTACCAACCTTCCTCTATAATCAACATTTTGACGTCACCACTCGGCACACAGTCTATCATCTTGGCAGCCAGCTCGTCAAAGGAATGGTACTCAGGGGACTCCAGCATCAATGTATTGGAAGACTCCTCCAGATTCTTCAGTAGTTCCTCTGTGTCACTGTTAATTTGTCACACAGACACAAGTAAATATAATATTAGCTGTACTTGGCTTTGCTGGTTTGGTAATTAAATCAAAACAGTTAGAGAAATTTACCATTCAAACAAATATCTAAGTCCGTCCAGTGGTTTTTTTCATCAGAGTCAAACATTACACATACATTTACCCACACATAAATTAATCCATCCACACAAACCTTCGCATTTGTAGTAGTTGGATCTACCTCTGCTCTCGAAATGTGCAAAAAATACTGAATGTTTGTTATCATACCTATCTTCATCGCCTAGATCTGGGAAAAGGTCTTCGTCACAATTAAACATTGTATTCTGTTTCTTTTTGAAATCCATGTCTAAGTGGAACTCAGTGTGTGATGTGAGCAGTTCCCTGAAAATTTAAAATGAAAGCCTTTCGTAGGTGAATGTAGCAACACATCCTAAAATAGGACACCCTAGGATAGGATACCTGACAAATTTATAACGTTTAAAATTAAATAGTTTTGCGCGATTTTGAATTTTTAGACCCACCTCGTATTAATTCCCTTAGCGAGCGGGACAGGGTCCTTGAACAATTCTTCTTCCATGTTTGATAGGTAGTAACTTTGATTTGTAAGAGTGATTTAGTAGAAACCAGTAACAATAATTTTTTTAAGTTTGACGAACTAATTTTCAGTATTACTTCCTATAACGAGCAAAAAAGAAACGCACAGAGGTCTAACTTACTATACTACCAACACGTAAACGTCCTAAACTACAAATAAATAAATAAAATACCCATATTAAAATTTGAAAATGTTTTAAACTGAAAATAATTCAGATCAGATTTTTGTCACAATCACAATTCACATTTCGTTCAGCCAAATCAGCCAATGACGCCCACAGATTAAACATTCACCGTTCTTAATGGGGCAATACTCCTAAAAGATGGCGTCAACTTTTCGGAAGCTTCCTAGGCCTAAAACAGGACACTGGATAAAAGAAATATTATTAATCAATTTTTTTTTTAACTGAGCGACATTGGTCAGGCTATTACTAATATTTTAATCTGTGCATTTATCCTATGTCAAATCTATGACAGTGACAGACCGACAGACAGAATGTCGTCGCCGACAGAATGTGTCAATGAATGAACCCAACTTTAGGCAACTGTAATGAACTGTACCTATTATAAGTTAAAACCGCGCGCGGTTTGCAGCAAGTAACAAACAAATCAAATCATCAAATGAAGCCGAGGTTCACATGCGTTAGCATTTCCTTATAACTTTGTTTAAATGTAAATAATCGTAATTTAGTAGCAATTGTATGTGCGTTAATAGTGAATGTTTCAAAAAAATGAAGGATAAAGTTGAAGACAGTTATAATGTGGTAAGTATGTGAATTTCTTTCAAAGTTTTAATTAAAATTATATAATTTATTGAAACCATGCTGTCTATTGTGCAATGTAAACATTGAAGTGAGATATACAGAAATGAAATGAAAATCATTTATTTGCACGAATATGGGTCAGTTTTTTAATTACATAGCTACAATAAATAATAATATATTGAACGAATTTGCATAAAAAAGTTAAATGAAATGTGTATTCATTGCTCTTATTTACCTCAAATAATATAACTCGCAACCAGGCTTTCAGAAACCAAATTCTAAATAGCAATTATGTATAAGTGAGGAAATCAAATTTTGTTTCTGGTCCAGTGGTTTGCGATCTGGTCTTGTCCATGGCACCCGTGGGGCAGAGTATTTCTTTGTGGGACAGTTGAGTGTTACTATTATGTCTGCAACCCTTAGTAACCCTTAGAGCTTACTACTTCGAGAACATTATTATTCTCTTGTCATATTTGGTTAACAATCTTAGCACATCTTTTTGTTTTAATTTGTGATTAAAAAATAACGCTGACCCACAATTATAAAATTTAAAAACAAATTCTCATTTAATACAGAAACAGATTTCTAGAAACTATAATTTATTTTTTAAAGCAATTTTAAACTTTTTTTCAATAAAAAGTAAATAGTGCCAAGATTGTTTACCAAATAAGACAAGAGAATGAAAATGAACTATAGTTATTATATGAACACTTCTATAGCAAGTTATAGGTATACTGAGTCAGGTTTAACTATTTAAATAATATATCAAAAATGATATGTAGTTTTTCTTGTCATGGTTTCTAGCAACTGAATAATATTTGTAAGCTGAAACATTCTCCCATACATTTTAAGATGTGACCTTTTAACTCATTATCTTGATTTTTTTCTGCGACATACATTATCACAAGAAGTTGTAGATAATTTTTATGAGAGCTTCAACCTTCAATTTTGTAGAAAATAATTCTATTGACATATTCAGTATTGTTTTTGTTGTGACCCATTTCTGTGATTTAAAACCTTCCATCTAGATATGGGTAAATGAAGATCTTTATGTAATGTAAAAAGATACTATTCTTTCGAACTTCAAGTCCAATGTGCCACCTCAAGATGATGAGTTAGAAAACTGAAATTTTACGTGAACACTTCTAGAAGGATAAGTCATCTATTGATAATACAGCAAAATAGAAATTAAAAAGTTTTTCTTGCTCCACCCTAATGCAAGTTGACACAACATAATTTAGGTTAAATTCTATGAACGCAACTGATTTGAGTGTGTTCTGTAATCGAAACACAAAACAACACATACTCGTAAGTGGAAAGATAAGTTCTAAATGAGAAACTGTGATTCATATTAACTCCGCTTGGTATCTGTTGCCATAAAATCAAACACATGCACTCAAAGATGTGTTACAATTATATTTTTTTTTTTCATTATCTTGACATTGCTGGTTTTTGTTGTTTTTCTTTATTACACATTTACATTCTTTATACTAATAACTAGTAGAATATGATAAGGAATCCGATACATGTTTGTGATAAATTAAATTTTAAATTAGATTAAATTAACGCTTCACACTAATAGCCCCACACTAGGATTCCCTGTGTTGTGGGTGCCATGGACACACACAAGTCAGGAACACACACACGCAGACCAGAAACAGAAATTTACTCTCATCATTCAAATCTCTGCACCGCTGGGAATCGAACCCAGGACCCTCCGTGCAGCCCACCGTCGTCTTAGCCACTGCGCCACTCAGGTAGTCAATAGTAACAGAATGTCCTGTAATGTGTTGTTATTGTGGGCACATGCACTCTTCTTATTTATGTAATGCTATTGATGTTATAATCTTCTATTCTAAACATATAATAAAACTTTTGAGCTGCCAATTACAATTATTTTAATGCAATATTCATTGTTGTATAGAGAAAAGTTTAAACCTTTCTTGGACTCACACAAACATTTCAAAACCAAAACTAGCCTAATCGGGCAAGCCGTTCTCGAGTTTTAGTGAGACTAACAAACTAGGTTACTCAAACTCTGACCGAAGCATCGTTATTAAATAGATTATAACTCGTATCGAAGCATGTGTTTTTAACGATATTCAGTGGGTTGCATTAACCACTTAGCATGTATGCCTGTCAATTGCCTGTTGCTCGTCGTTCACTGAAAAGCTCAACTTCATTGTTGTTTCAGTCTGACATTGACAAAGCTCATCAGCCATGGTACAGATACATAACAGTGGAGCCGTCCATGTTCTTGTACATGATGGCGTACATGGTGACCTCAGTGGTCGAACAGAGCTACTATGTGTTCCAAGCCTGCACAGTGGACCACGGATACAGCCAGGAGATATGCTACAATATCAGCAGCTATGCAGACATCAATAATGAAGTCCAGGTGAGGTGTAGTTACATTACTCTTCATTGTGTACACAAACACAGTAATGCTTACAGTCATAATGAATAGTGGAAAAGACAGGAAACCATTGGATTCAAAGGGCCCAACCGGGTGGTGTAAAGTCAGTTAAAGTAGACGTAGTAAGAAGGGCTAAAACGAAGGATGGATCAAAAGAAGAAAAAACGCGATACCTACATGTAAAAATAGTCTTGTCGCTAACTAGTTTGTCCAGACAACCCAAGAAAAAATGATAACAGAGAGATGGTTGGTGACAGTAGCTGCCTACAATTTCTTAAAAACGTACTGGACATTTCAAACGACCAATTGATTTCATTAAGATGTTCCGTATTCGAATATCAAATGATCGAATCAATTATGACTGCTCCGCTTTTAATAGATGATGAACATTTTTATTCAGTCTTGATTCCCGAGCATGAATATCGTTAAAGTGTTCGTACGGTTTACGTGAGTTTAGTTAGGGAAGATGTACAGATGCTATCTTATTTCCATACTAATGGCTCAGGTTAACCGTATGAAAACTTTAATGATAGTGTTCATGCTCGAGGCATTGTTCAGCGTGAAATGAAGGAAATCTATAGAACAAAGAAACTAATGTAACGAGTCAGGAAAAGTCAACAGTCAAAAGCTTTTATTCATTATTAGGTACAATTTGTGCACACTTACAGCTTAGCTGTGCAGCCAGGGGCCTGATTCTGTATGACCATTCACACTCGTGTCGCGGCAACGTCGTGTCTTGATAAAAGGTAAAAAAAGGCTTAAAAGTCAAATGTCGTGACAATCTATTGTATGCCTTATAGAATAGACATTTAGTGAATCAGGGCCCAGGCTGCAGCGGTCGAAATTTTGGGCAGCCAGTTATAGCAGCCAAGAGCGCGAAGACTAACCGGGAAACAGGAGCATTGTAATGGTTACCGCAGCCAGGAGTTTGGGGCTCCCATACAACGTCATATGTTCGTCTGGCTGCCTAGTGTGCGGGGGACCTAATGAACGTCATACACGAGAACTAACATGAGTAACACTAACATATGGGTAAGGGTGTTTTAGATACTGGCACAGCGAGGCGAGGAGAAAAATAATCTATCAAGCGAGATTATTTTTATAACGTGTTCTTCAGAGAACGTTTGCCGTTGCCGATTCATGACTAAACCGTTTTTTTTTGTTTAATTCGCAGTCGGTTGAGCACGTTCCAATCGCCTTCGATCAAAGACCGTGTGCACGTATATCACACATGTCATCGTTCAAATAACTCCTTATAAGTGGTGGAAAGGAATGCGGAAATAACAATTCAACAATGGTAGAAGGTACACCTCCTACCATAAACGTAAATGTCAACATGTCCGTTTCATCAGAGGAGTCGAAAACATTACGGATACCGTCTGTCGTTGAACAAAAGGGAGCGTGAATTTATTAGTCTCCAATTACTCGTAGCTAAATAAAATTTTTCATTTTAAATAAAAATTGTGGCTGATTTTTCAGTCTCAAATCTCCTACCAAGAAGAATAATTGTATGCCATTATTTTTCAGCAGGTCCTGTTTGAAAAAAATGGTAGAAAGAGATTTATTCACGGACATAGGAATAGCTTTACATTAAAGTAATAAGAAAAAACAAATCTAAAATTTATTGGCATATGTGTGTGTTTGTTTGCCATTTAGAATTATTTTCAAAATGTAGTATCCATAAAATAGGGATTTCTAAAACGTAACTTAGCTCGACTTCCGACATAACTGCTGCTAACAGCTGGCATAACCGACCGACCAACCCACGACAACACGACAAAATTTTAACACAGGGCTCTGTATGCAGCTGTCTTAATTGAAATATGCACTGACATGGGGCAAGATATTCACAACAATCACGACTCGGGGTCAATTGATTCTCAGGTCACAACCCTACTTCAGCGTACATGTAAAAAAACGGGTTGCACTCCGGGAGTGCCGGCATAAGTGAAAACTTATAAGATGTGTTTTCTTGGGGATTTGAACGACAATTCAATTAAACACAATTGAGTTTCTCTGTAAGAAACGAAACGACATTTAATGCTAATAATCGCAATTTTGAATCCAAAATCACAATAATTATAATATTTAGCTTTTTCATAGTTATAGCATAGTTACCAGACAGAGTGGCGCCGTAACGCGTTACGTTACGGAGCGGTTTACCCTTCCATAAGAAGTTATCACTTCAATTACTTCAGCGTACACGTATTAAAATAAAAGAATCAACCATAAATCTGTTGCAGAAAACCACACTGGTGTTCCATCAGTGGAACGGCATCGCGAACCACGTGGTCCCACTGATCCTGGCGTTCTACCTGGGCTCGTACAGCGACAAGCGCGGCCGCAAGGTGCTGGTGGTGGCCGGCATGCTGGGGAAACTGTTCTTCTCCTTCATGATCACAGTCAACACCATGAGCTGTGAGTAGCCCTGGGTTATGTTGGTTTTATGCGGAGACCAGATAACTGGCAGACGGGCCACCTGATGGCGGGGCCGTCGTTAACGTATTGGAGGCCCTGGGCAATACTGGGCATATTAGGATACTGGGGCGCCTTCGTAGTCAGTAATTAATAAATATTGGTTATCGTTTGGTGATCTGACAGGAACTAGGGGCTGTGTTTTGACCTGAGGGGGGCCCCTATCGATCGCGGGGCAATGGGCACTTGCCCAAAGTGCCCACTGGGAAAGAGGGATCTGCCTGATGGCTGATGGTAAGTGATCATCGTTGCCTGCTCACGAGCACTCTTGTAGCGTCAATGTGTTGCCGGCTTTAGAGGGAAACTCTTTTTACGCCCTTTATATTTTATAAGGAAATCCAAAGGGAACCTAAGGTTTGTGACATCGTGAGGAAACCTGCATGCCTGAGAGTTCAGAAAAATTTTTTTTCTCAAAGGCCGTCGTGGCCTAGTGCGGGCCTACATCCTTCTCATTGTGAGAGGAGACCCGACCCTGTAGTGGGTTACTGACAAACAGAAAATCGTCGCTATAATCCAACATGATTTACCTGTTGCTATAATTCAACAGTTCCTAGCGAAAATATTATACTCGACGATATGAGGTCGACTCACTGAGCAGTTAACGCTACCCATATGTGGTGTTTCTATCAATTATAACTCGAATGTAAAGGACGCTTGATCTCACACAGTCATTGCATAGGTATATTACACACAAATTAATCACATTTAGCTCAATCATTTTTGTTTATAGATGCCATCATTTGTACTAAAGGAGCATTGATAACATTACATGGAACACAAAAGGTTGACAAAGAGTTAATCTTCTTCTAATTTGAAAAAGAAATAAGATACATTAACATTACTGCGCATCTTTCATTCCTTTTTAATTCGAATGTACAATGAACTAACGATTCTTCGAAAGGCGCCTTCAGTTAATTTCTTTTTATATTGTTTTTTTCTAATTCTAAGTAGGTATCACTCTTGAGAGGCTTGTTTCACAAATATGCCAAAGAAGCATGATAAACGTTAATGGATGTCCTTTTAGATGTACTTTGCGTGTTATGTGTAATGTGAGTTAGAGTTTAATTACTTCTAAAGCTAGTTCTAATATTATCATTGTACCAATTTTTTATATTATAGTTATAGAATAAATGGCTACAAACACAAAAAATCATGCCTAGGTTAGATTGACGAGGAGTATTGGCTAGACCCTATAGCGGTGATAGCCCAGTGGCTTAGAATTCGACCTCGAATCGTCCGGGTTCGAATCCCAGTGGCACGCACCAATGACTTTGTAAAAAAGTTATGTGCGCTTTATAAAATTAAATATCACCTGCTGTTATGGTGAAGGAAAACATCGTGAGGAAACCTGCATGCCTGAGAGTTCACAAAAAAAAAACTGTGCTCAAAGGTATGTGAAGTCCACCAACCCGCAGTAGGCCAGCGTGGTGGACGGCGGCCTACATCCCTCTCATTACGAGAAGGAGACCCGACCCTGTAGTGGGTCATTAATGGGTTACTGACAAGACATTGGCTAGACCCAAATGAAAAGTTTACTAGGAAAACTAGCAAAAGGTACTCAAATGTGTTCCAAGTTATCTCGAACATCAAGACTAAACCACTCGAATTATATCAGTCATATGATAATATCTCTAATGGTCGCACGATACCTAGACATTAAGATAAAGTATCTGAGTAAGATGTGGGATTACCTAGGATTTACTGTCTCGGCGAACTAAACAAATATATAAGGTAAAGGTGTAAATAATACAAGGTAAAAGTACTTGTAATATTGTAAGCGACACACATAATTATTATCTAATTGCCTTAAGTCTGGGCTGCTTAAATTCCTTCGCTCGAATGCCGAAGACTTTAGTTTATAACTTATAAGCTATGCTTATGTGATTGTAGTGTATTTGAAGTAATTGAAGACGTTTAACATCTACCCAATACGACCTATCCGTATCTAAACAGATAAGTCAATAAAAATGTCATAAAAAGAAATTAAAAAGCAACAAACAATAATAAATATTAGTTAAAAATATACAAATAATGATTGAATACTAAATAGCAATGCAAAGGAAATGCCATCTAAAGACATACATCATAATTATCAATGTTATCATCACGCACTAGACTGCATTAAAATCTTATTAAGTAAAGGTTTACACGAGTAACAACGTATAACCGTTTCCGGCATTAGTTTCAATATTTCTACACACATCGTTTTGGAATTGACAGATCGTTCGCTCCTTATCCGATAAGAAGTTACTATTGAATAAAAAAAATGAACGAGTCACACTGATAGCCTCACGCTAGGTTGCCCTGTGTGTGGGTCAGAAACAGTAACCGATCTCATGAACAACTAGTCCTACTATTATTATAAATGCGAAATTTTGTGAGAAACTTGTTACTCCTTGTTGTTGTGTCTTGTTACTTACTTCTTCCCTTACGTAACTTTACCGTATAAATTTAAAGTTTCAATTACTAATATAATGGTTGTATACTCAAACTCAAAAGCTTTTATTCATTATTAGGTACAATTTGTGCACACTTAATGAAAGTCATACAGATAAATTATACATTCTATATTCATCCGCTTTGATCGCCCCTCAGGCAAAACGTCGACTGGGAGTGAAAAGCGGGCGGAAAAAAACTCCCAGCACTCTTTTAAAAGTAAATAAAACTTGTATGTATGTCACCCATTAATGACCCACTACCGGGTCGGGTCTCCTCTCACAATGAGAGGGATGTAGGCCTTAGTCCACCACGCTGGCCTACTGCGGGTTGGTGGACTTCACATGCCTTTGAGGACATTTTTTTTTGTGAACTCTCAGACATGCAGGTTTCCTCACGATGTTTTCCTTCACCGTAACAGCAGGTGATATTTAATTTTATAAATCGCACATAACTTTTATTACAAAGTCATTGGTGCGTGCCACTGGGATTCGAACCCGGACCCCTCGATTCGAGGGCGAATTCTAAGCCACTGGGCTATCACCGCTATTAATAATTAAGTAAATAAAACTTACTTAAAACTTATTGTAACATACTTCCAGCGTGGCCGGTGAACTACATAATATTCTCGGCGACGTTCCCCGCGGCCTTGACAGGCGCGGACCTGGCCATCTTCTGCGGCTGCTTCGCGTACATAGCCGACGTCAGCTCCATGGAGAACCGCACCCTGAGGGTGGGCATCCTGGACGCGGTCTACATGGCCACCATGCCCACTGGCATCGCTATCGGTGAGCCCTTGCGAAGCTTTTAAATAAATGATCCCTACTACCTACTTAATATTATAAATGTGAATGTCAGTTTGTTTGTAAAGGCGGTGATTGCCCAGTGGCTTGGAATGCGACCTCGAATCGAGGGGTCCGGGTTCGAATCCGAGTGACTTTGTAAAAAAGTTATGTGCGCTTTACCTATAAACATTTAATATCACCTGCTGTTACGGTGAAGGAAAACGTCGTGAGGAAACCTGCATGCCTGAGAGGTCAAAAAAAATTTCTCGAAGGCATGTGAAGTCCACCAACCCGCAGTAGGCCAGCGTGGTGGACGGCGGCTCATTGTGAGAGGAGACCCGACCCTGTAGTGGGTCATTAATGGGTTACTGACAAGTTTGTTTGTTACGTTCGTCATGAAACTTTGTACACATATTCTTGGAAGTATTAGAAGTAACATAGGATACTTTTTATTAAAAAAAAATATTTTTTACAAAAATTAAAAAACACAGCCTTTAGGCTGCTTTTCCACCAAAGGTGTGCGAGGAAAATGTGTGATGCGAGGATGTGTAGCTGTGCTGTGGAAATGTGTGGGCGTTTCCACCAAAGCTGTGCGAGGATAATGTATCGGACGAGGATGTATATCGGAGCTGTGAAAATGCGCTTTAATGTGCGGTGCGAACCGTGCGAGGATGCGTTGCGAAACTGTGTAATGTCATGTGTAAAAGATGGACGTCTATGGACTGGCAGCTAACCTCGGAACGCATTCCTCGCAAGACATCCCTCGTAACACATTTCTCGCACACTCTCTCGCTTGTTTTGTACGTAAAAATACCTCGCTCCGCTACGCCGTTTCCACCAGAGCTGTGCTAAGCGAGGCTAGGTAAATGAAGCGATTCCATTGGTTGTTCAAAGACGCATCCCTCCTAACTATTATGTCTAAAATATGTCATATTTTTGTAGAAAATTAAGGTTTTTGTGCAATAAAAGTACATTTAAATTTTCAATTTCAAATTTATTCCAAAACGCTCGCCCGTGTCATGGCGTCTGTCATTGCGCCACGGCTCAGTAAAAAATGCCAGATCGCGTATAATATGCTTACGAAAAAAATGACGTTTACTAAGACGTGACGTAATTTGACGTTATTCGATCTGATGGGTGTTTAAGCTGTCATGGCGGATTGTTGTATTTTGTAGATTTATTTCAACAAATAAATTATTAATCTCGACATTAATAAGATAATTAATACATGTTTCAAAATCTTTGAATCCTATTTCATGAGATCAGATAAATATTTTGGCGATACTTGATTACTGTCATCATGCCTATTCTATGTTCGTTTCAGGCAACGCGCTATTCTACAAAGTATTCGACAAGTCATACACGGCTATGTTCGCGGTGAACACTACTCTGATGGCCATGGCGACGCTCTACAGCATATTCTTCTTGAAGTGGCAGACGAGACCGGAACAGAAGAGTCTCAAGGAAGCCGGAGTGCGGAACCCGGTAGCGGACTTCTTCAACTCCAACAACATAAAGCAGACCGTAGTCACCCTCACCAAGAAGAGAACGTGTAACAGAAGACTGTTTCTGTGGTTCCTGTTCATTTCCATGATTTTCTATACGTTCCAGCGAGGTATGTTTTTCGTCCTAAATGTTGATAGACCATCGCAAAACGATAATGCGTCTCACTGTCGTGTGACGTCAGCTAGTGATCAGCGCTGCCGATTTTTGAGCACCCTAGATCAGAACAGAAGGGCCTAAAGGTAGAGGAAGGGTGTGACGACGACTGATGAACAGGGCTGTCGATTTTTAAACGGTTTAATTGTGCACCTTAGATCAGCGGGGTTACTACAAACTCCTAAAACCATCTAAAACAGAAGTGTCTTTGAGTGTAGTGGAAGGAAAGAACCCAAGGAAATTCTACACTAAAGGCTCACGATAAATTACGTCACACGATTTTAAACTTTTAAATTTTTGCTAAATGTTGGCAACCTCAAAAAATAGTAAGTCTGTGTGTAACAAATTTTATTTCATATCAAATTCAAATTCAAAAGCTTTTATTCATTATTAGGTACAATTTGTGCACACTTAATGAACGTCATACATTTAAATTTATACAAACATCCGCTTTGATCGCCCCTCAGGCAAAACGTTGACTGGGAGAAAAAAGCGGGCGGAAAAAACTCCCAGCACTCTTTTAAAAATAAGTATGAATTATTCTATGGTGCAGTATGGCTAGGTCCAATAAAGGAACACACGTGACAGCTATCGTGTGTGTCAATATCGCCCCATTGCCATCCGCTCACAAATAAATATTGTTACATGCTGTATAGAAATAGCCTAGTGAAGATATTCAATCCCACGCTTTCTTATCGCCTAAATAGTCCTGTTTAGTTTAGTTTTATAATAGGCCTTTCGGCACAGGACTGATTTGATAGTTCTTCTCAATTTATGAAAAGCCAGGGATTGAATTTCGATTAGAATTTTATTATAAATTCTTACTGACATCCCCATAAACGACTGGCTTTTTTTGTGAAGCCGACATCTTGGAAATACCAGCTTGTGGACACACTTCATTGAAGTCGGTTTAATTTTTTAAATAATGTTTTTTGACAACCGTTTATTTGTGTAACAGACGAGAAGCCAGTGATGTACATAAATAATAAATAAATAACGCTTCACACTCATAGCCCCACACTAGGATTCCCTGTGTCGTGGGCGCCATGGACACACACAAGACAACAACACAACACGCCCAGACCAGAAACAGAAATTTAAACTCATCATTCAAATCTCTGCTCTGCTGGGAATCGAACCCAGGACCCTCCGCGTAGCGTACTGGCGTCTTTACCAACTGAGCCACTCGGGTCGTCGACATAAATTCTTACTGACATCCCCATAAATGACTGGCTTTTTTTGTGAAGCCGACATCTTGGAAACAGCTTGTGGACACACTTCATTGAAGTCGGTTTAATTTTTTAAATAATGTTTTTTGACAACCGTTTATGTAGGAAACAGCTTGTGGACACACTTCATTGAAGTCGGTTAAAATTTTTTAATGTTTTTTTTGACAACCGTTTATGTATGTGTAACAGACGAGAAGCCAGTGATGTACATGTACGCCTCGTACCAGTTCCAGTGGGACGCGAGCGACTTCAGCCACTTCCGCACCTACCTCAGCGCCGCTTACGTGCTGCTCATGCTGCTGGGCATCCCGCTCATGAGCAAGCTGTTCCACTGGCGGGACACGGTACGGGTTGTTATACCGCCTTTGTGGCCCACTGCTGGGCACGGGTCTCTCCACACATCCCGCTCACGACCAAGGTGTTCAATTGGTGGGACACGGTACGGGTTGTTATACCGCCTTTGTGGGCATCTGTGGCCCACTGTTGGGCGCGGATCTCTCTCCACAAATGCCGCTCATGACCAAGGTGTTCATTTGGTGGGACACGGTACGGGTTGTTATACCGGCTTTGTGGGCATCTGTGGCCCACTGTTGGGCGCGGGTCTCACTCCACAAATGCCGCTCATGACCAAGGTGTTCATTTGGTGGGACACGGTACGGGTTGTTATACCGGCTTTGTGGGCATCTGTGGCCCACTGTTGGGCGCGGGTCTCTCTCCACAAATGCCGCTCATGACCAAGCTGTTCCACTGGCGGGACACGGTACGGGTTCTTATACCGCCTTTGTGGGCATTTGTGGCCCACTGTTGGGCGCGGGTCTCTCTCCACACATCCCGCTCACGACCAAGGTGTTCCACTGGCGGGACACGGTACGGGTTGTTATACCGCCTTTGTGGGCATCTGTGGCCCACTGTTGGGCGCGGGTCTCTCCACACATCCCGCTCACGACCAAGCTGTTCCACTGGCGGGACACGGTACGGGCTCTTATACCGGCTTTGTGGGCATCTGTGGCCCACTGTTGGGCGCGGGTCTCTCTCCATACCAGGAGGACGCCTCCAGGATACTCCACCGCGCTCCTCCAATGGTGTATTGGTGTAGAAATTGGTGTCGGATGGGGAAGGAAGGTCCTCGAATGGCGACCACGTTTAGGTAAAAGGAGCACAGGCCGCCCTCCGACCAGGTGGACTGACGACCTGAAGAAGACAGCGGGAAACCGTTGGATTCAGAGGGCTCAGGACCGGGCGGAGTGGCGTCGATAAGGGGAGGCCCGTGTCCAGCAGTGGACTGCCAAGGGCTGAAAGGAAGGAGGAAGGAAGGATTTGTTATCTTTGAGAGCTCGAGTACCTTCGATGCACTACAAATGTCGTCATTTCTAACACCATGTGTCGTTGCTCTGATTTCAGGTAATAATAATGATAGGCGCGACTTCCCACATCGTAGGGCATTTGATTTACGCGAACGCGGCCGATGGGTCCACTATGTACATCGGGGCCACCGCGGCCGCCCTGGGGCCCTGTGTGGTCCCGCTGCTCAGGGCCATGGCCTCCAAGGTGTTGCCGCCTGAGGAGAAAGGTAAAAGAGTAAATCTATTTTTATACATATATTTACGGCAGTTAATAGCTTGCAACACGCTTTGGCTTAGCTGTAAGTGTTGTGTTTATAAATCTTATTATATAAAATTCTCATGTCAAAGTTTTGGCTACCATACTCCTCTGAAACGGCTTGACCGATTTTTATGAAATTCAGTAGGTCTTCTGTCTATTTTTCATACCCCTAAGTGATAAGGGTTGTCCACACCTGACATTTTTATTTTGTTTTTTGGACAATTTTTTTCATTTCCATTTTTCAATAATGTGGTAAAAAATACATACAACACTTAACCCTTCCTATCACGAATCCCTATTTTTTAATAGTCGATTTATAACGCTCGATAACTTATATGGCAACACAACGTTTGCGGGGTCAGCTAGTAAATAAATTTCCAGTAACCCATTAATGACCCTCTACAGGGTCGGGTCTCCTTCTCGTAATGAGAGGAATGTAGGCCTTAGTCCACCACGCTGGCCTACTGCGGGTTGGTGGACTTTACATACCTTTGAGAACATTTTTTTTTGTGAACTCTCAGGCATGCAGGTTTCCTCACGATGTTTTCCTTCACCGTAACAGCAGGTGATATTTAATTTTATAAAGCGCACATAACTTTTTTTTACAAAGTCATTGGTGCGTGCCACTGGGATTCGAACCCGGACCCCTCGATTCGAGGTCGAATTCTAAGCCACTGGGCTATCACCGCTTAGTAAATAAATAGAATAAGGAAATGTTGTCCGCAGGTGTGGCGTACGCGTTCCTCAGCGTGATGGAGAAGGCAGTAGGCCTCTCCGCCTCGGTCATCTACAGCCAGATATACGCGGCGGGCCTGCAGTCCTCCAGGCCCAGCTCGTTTCTGTACTTCACTGCGGCCACCCAGACGGTCGTGTTCGTGCTAGCGTTGTGAGTAGTTGTTGCTTGTCGCCGTGCTCGATGGAAGCTTCTAGAACGTCGGCCATCTACAGCCAGATATACTTATTATTATCCTACTATAATACTATTATAAATGCGTGTGACTATTATGAATGTTTGTGAGCATGGATGGATGTTTGTAACTCTTTCACGCAAAAACGGCTGAACAGATTTCTGTACAGATGAAATTCGGTACACATATAGATATCCCTCTCTGCACCAAGTTCTAAAATCAACGCGGGCGAAGCCGCAGGTGCAGACTAGTCTTTTATATAATAAAAACGAATCGCTGTTCGTTAGTCCCTCTAAAACTCGACAACGGCTGAAGCGATTTGGCTCATTTTCCTTTTGATATGGTGACAAAAATTGTAAAGAATGCGAAGAAAATAGTAGAAATTTTTATATGTGGCAGAACAAAGTGTGCCGTGTCAGCTAGTGCTCAATAAAAGGTTTTCGAACACGTTATTATATGGCCAGACTGAGATACTATACTAGAAATATTACATTCAAAAGAAAGCACCATTTTTACCATTTTTTTTATATTAATTATAACATTGTATTGGTTTTCGTGTTCTCAGAAAGCCCTGTCATTTAATACACATACTGTGCTATTGCAGAAAAAATAACTAGTCCGCCATCTTGGACGATACGCCATGTTGAAAATAGAGTGACGTCATGTCGCTAAGCATGCATTACATACTTTACAACAAAATTGTATTAAACAAACCTATATTAAAAAAACACATCTCTAGACAATAACAGTGTGTCACATATTATAAAGACTAATTTTCGCGCTTCACTTTTCCAGAACAATGGAACTCATGCTGAAAGGTCGAAGAATCGAGTCGTTTTTGGAACACGACGAGGATAGAAAAGACAGTGCCGTGATATACAAGTAATTATTCATTGTAGATATAATAATATGCAAATATCGCTGCACATTCACGGTTCACACCAGAGTAATAACTACTACTAACATTTGGTTCCGTACTATGTACTTAAATTGCTTTTATTTTATTATTATGCATCCTTATGTTTATATTTTAGGTTTATGTTTGTATTTCGAGCCCAAACGTGCTGTGTAATAATACGAGTATTTTATCATTTTATTGTCATTATTATACAATAAGTGGGCTTGAACTAAAAAAGAATAAATTTTATTGATAAAGCATCCCCATATAATATTTTATATTCAAATTTGGGACCAGACACAGTGTTTTTTAATGAACTTATTTGGTTAAACAAGCAGAATAAATTCATTTAGAAATTCAAAATGGAAATACATACATACATACTGATAACCTTTTATTACCATATTATAATAATCTCTCTGAGCTGACCGTTTTCTTAAGGAATAGATTTTTGGGATAGTTGGTGATAGTAATACCATTTTTGTGATATGATTTCATTAAACGTTTGTTAAAAAAATGTCTTAATTCTTCCATTTAATGTAAAATTGCTAACTATGTAATTGTTAAATGTTATTATGTGCTATTTAGAATTTATAGGAATTTTTAATATGTTCCTAAAATTGCTGTGACCTTAAAAATAAGTATTCCTATTTTGGTAAATTCGTTACAATAAATTAGTCTTTTTTACTTTCCTAGTAAAATTTATACTGTATATACATAATGTACATTGATGTTTATCGAGATTTTTATTTATATCATGATGATGATATGACGAGATTACAAAAAATAATAGAATAAAATTGTCATCAATTTTACTCCTTTAATTAATCTAAATGAAACTGAAATGTGTAACTCAAATAAACTCGAATTAAAATTTTATTATCATCACAATAAATTGAACTTTGATAGTTAATATGACTCGAATATATAATCGAATATGGATCGAATATTTAAACTATAAATACACGAGACTAAATATAACCGTATTCCAGGTTTTCTATAAACGTAAGTCGTAGTTTAGAAAATTGAAAATGTCCCATAAATTGTTTGCAAAACCTGTATACAAAACTTATTTTACCAATATGATCTCTTTAAGAGGCATCCAAACTCAAAGCATCCAAAACAATGAAAATCATTGTTCTTCTGTTAGGTTTTCTAAAAAAACTTCATCAATAACATGAATTTCTATTCAATATTATATTAATAAATAAATAATATTATAATATATAATAAATCATAAATGAAATTGAAATAGAAATACATGTGCACATTTTATTTGGTGTACAATTCATAGACTTAAGTTGCCTTGAATTCGACCTCGAATCGAGGGGTCCGGGTTCGAATCCCAGTGGCACGCACCAATGACTTATGTGCAAAAAAGTTATGTGCGCTTTATAAAAAAAAATTAAATATCACCTGCTGTTACGGTGAAGGAAAACATCGTGAGGAAACCTGCATGCCTGAGAGTTTACAAAAAAAATGTTCTCATGCGGTATGTTCGTCCACCAACGGGCAGTAGTGGTGCGTGGTGGACGGCGGCCTACATCCCTCTCATTGTGAGAGGAGACCCGACCCGCCAGTGGGTCATTAATGGGTTACAAGTTGCCTTGTTAAACTATTAAATTAAAAGATTGAGACTGTTTGTAGCATTTCCGACATTTGTACAATGTACATACCTTGACCGCTAGCTAATCACCCAGTCAGGTCACGTAGTACCATTGCTTATGCACATGTTAAATATCTAGTAGTAATTCTCACACTACACGCTTAAATAATTTAATGCATAATATAAAACTTGTCACGTGAAAATCACTGGGAGAACCTCAAATGTCTTATGTATTGGAATTGTAATTCATTAATTTGAAAGCAGATTGAAAATATTTTTTCTTTTACAGATTCCGGTAATTTTTAATGTATTTGCGTTCCAATTATTATATTATATTACATAATATTAATTTTATATTAGATTATGATGGCTATATTAAAGGCTCTAATTTTAATCATTAGGGAATATTTTCTATCTTAGAAACACAGATTGGAAGATTTTTTCATAAAACAATAAATCTGTTCTATGACAACTTTTACAAAATATGCTTGCTTGTTTGTGAGCATGTTGCTACGAGTAGAAAGAGTCTCTCTTTAGTTAAAAGATCACCAAATGAGATTGTCTATCATAATCTACCTAAATCGTAATATAAATAACCTATATCTATCAGCCCTTGGAAGTTTTAGGCATTTACTTATTTATTGTCATTGGCCACAATTGTTCAAAAACATTCCATATTAGGTTACGATAAATTAATACTTAGTAACAACCGTAAAAATGGAATTAAATAGAACGGCTATATTTACATATTTGTCCCCAATCCACCTAGCTCAGCTAGCGGAATTGACGTCCCAAACTCATTCCGTTACGTACTTTCACTCAAGGTAGCGGTGAGAGCGATAGAATGAGTTACTTTTCACTCAGTTAGACAGAATCCAGGATATGCCTGTCTCACACAAATTGCCGTGCTTTACTTTCCATTTCTATGGGTTTACCGAACAATAACTAGTGTGTAATTGTAAGTTTAGGATTAGTCACAATGAAGGGATTATCCGAATTTATACTGTACATAATTATCTTTTATATCTATTATTATATACCTACATATTTATTATTGAGTAAATAAGACGTTAATGTGTTTGCTAAAAGTATTCCAAAAGGTGCAATTAAGTATGTTGTGATAGAATTACTTATATACAATATATGTATACATTGTCATGTGTTGTGAAAATTACATTTTCAATATTTTAATAAAATGTTTTTATTGCAGTAAATCGTTGTTTTATTTAAATCATAATAATGATTCCTGAATTTTTGAGATATTGTAATTTTTGTGGTAGGAAACAAGGGGTTATAGTTAAGTAAAACACCATTTTATAGCCAGATGATTTATTTTAATTCTACATTCGGTATCCGTTTAACAAGCCAGTGTCGCATTAATCTACGTATGTTGCCGCACGCAATCAGTAAATACATCAAAACTTACTTTACTCTTAAACTAGGTGCCATTTGGCCGCTCTATACCTATATCTAAAAGAGATAGTCGTCTTAATATGGTATCGAAACTTAACCTAAGTTTTACTCGCTAGCGGCCTCGGCCGGTTCTCTAAACTCTTAAAGCTACGAGTATATGACTCGCTCCTTCCGCGTACACACAGAAGGAGGCATTTGATGAAAGAAGGTAAGGTGAAAGAGCTGTCGTACGTCCTTGTGCGTTCAATACTTATCATTTAACTTTAGATTATTATATTTATCCAAACAACAGAATGAGATTCCACCGACATATAATATAAATTAAGTGAACCTAAAGTTACTTTATCCTTATTCTTCTTTCAAGAAGTTATCAATATATCGTTCCGTTTCTCAACAGAACTTCTTTGGCCCTTTAAATTTTGTCCTGTACCTTCTCGTTCAAGCTAAGCTCTTCACTGGTGAGCACCAATCGATACAACTGCCATCACACAATGCCAGTTTCATTACGTAACTACGAATATTTAAAAAATAACGAATTTCAGTGACCGTTCAGAACAAATCGTCACAATAACCGTGAGCAAATCAGTGAATTGCGTATACAAAATGAGCATCGTAGAGGCGAAATTATAGTATTTTAATATTAAATAAATTGAGCAAATAAATGTCGAATAGGAACGAAACCCCATAACGGGAACGACTTAGTTAATGGTGGAATAACGACATCTTTAAATAAATTCAAAATATAACTAAATAACAATATTGTCCGCAACGTTTGATCAATATTGTCGTATCACAATACGGTTCATATAAATATATTATCTACCCTGTACTGAAATTAAATTTACACGAAAACAATAAAAAAATAATTCGACTCGTCAAAATTCTCCTCTAGATTTTTTTAATATTGAAAATTATGGGAATTAAAACGGGAAATTCCCTATCACAAGACGTTACCGAAGGCTCAATTTGGACCTCAGATAGTCTATAGGACTTACATAGAACAAGACAAGTTATGAAGTCCATTTTTTCCTATATGCCCCATTTAGTTCACCATCTTTTCGTCTCACAAGCACGATTTTTAAAGTCCATCCACAAAATGGGAGTTAAGATGTTTTCTTCGATAATGATTAAATTTAAATAAAAATAGTCCAAGATCGTTTCCCAAATGAGACATCTAAAGAAAAACTGCCTTTATAACGATAATAGGAGAGATGTGGCATGCGATGAGTGATATTTAGCTACTCCATACCTTGGGCCCGATTCTGTATGACCATTCACACTCGTATCGCGGCAATGTCGTGTCTTACCCGTGATAAAACGTCAAAAAAGGCTTAAAAGTCAAATGCCGTGACAATCTATTGTGTGCCTTATAGAAAAGACATTAAGGCACGACATTCCTTGTCGTGCCGAGTTCATGAAATGACATACGGTTGGATGACACACGATATCGACACGAAATCTGAATGGTCATACAGAATCAGCCCCCTTGTTAGTGAATGGTACGTGTGATATGGAAAGGCCGGCCGACACGACCAGTAGGCAATGGTAACTTTCACATACATACAGTACTATTATAATTAAATCTCAGAAGATATTACAACAATAGCTTTTACAGTTAAGTCATGAGTGATTTTAAATGCACGTTAGACAATACGATATCGATGAAACAATACTTACTTAGGAGGCCTCTATTAATACATTTATATTAGACCAGCGATCCGTATTTCTATTACTAACAATAACTTAACCTATGTTAGTATAGATGGAGTTTTCTGTGCATAGACAGGTAGACTACTCCTGGATAGTCGATAAGGAATCGATAGTTGTACATGGAGAGAGGGAGAGAGGCCTCTGGGAGAACTATACACAATATAGGAAGTCAGTATATCAGTGTGTGGCGGGTGTAAACGTTACACAATCCTCGTTACCCCGTGTTCTAAGCAAAAGTTGACGGCACGACAACGTCACGTCACTGCATACAGTTTGTCGCATGTCAATGTCGCTGTGTTTAAATTTTGTCGCGTTGGTTGATCGGTCGGTTAAGTCAGCCACTTAGGACAAGACTTTAGTTGATATGGAGTTGAGGGAACGAGGCGATATAGGCAGAGTCCCGTGGGTGTGACGAGGAAGTGCACAATGGAGAATTTGATCCTGAAGTGGGTGGGGATGGGGAATATGAGAGTGGATAATCTTTGGGTGAAGGAGTCGAGGCGAGAGCCGGAGCGCTCGGCTTTATTTTAGACCTGGGGGGTTACTACAAACTCCTAAAACCGTCATAAATCAATGATGTTTTGTTTTAAATTAAAACAAAACATCATTGCTTTATGACGCTTTTATGACTATATTTGTAGTAACCCCCTGTACTTAATTGATATGGAATTGATAGATTATGTAAATGGGAAGAGGTCTCTAGGAGGACTGTGTAGGAGGAGAGGCCAATACCTACGATCGTGAAAATGAGTGAATAAGTGACTAAGTGACGTGGAGTGACTCGATATGGAATCGATGGAAGAACGTAGTTATACATGAGAGGCCTCTAATAGGACTATGAAGTAGAGGCCCTTATCCACCAACGATCATGAAAACGAGTGATTAAGTATAATGAGACTAATCGAGTGAGTCAGTGACCAATCCGAGATCACTTAGTCAACATCGAAGCGAGGGAACCAGGACGTCATGTAGGCGTAAAGACCCGTGGGTATGACGAGGAAGTAAACGATCGCGAACTTGATCCTGCAATGCGTGAGGATCGAGAACACGAGAGTGCACAATCTGTGGGAGAAGGAGTCGAGGCGAGCGCCGGAGCGCTCGGCCTCATCTCATGGCAGCGCGGCCCAGGCGTGCAGCTGGCGGCGGATAGCGGCGCGGGCGTTGGTCAGCGCGGGCGGGTCGCTCTCCGACGACGGGTACATGTCGGCGCAGTGGGCGGTGCCTGTGGAAAACGACACGTGAAAGAAAGAGATTTTTTCATTTTTCATTTTTCATTCTTATTTGTGGGACAACGACACCGAACATAATAACACAAAGATCAACAGTAACTTACGTAGGTACACATAAAATTTGTTAAAAGCGAAACCAAATGAGGAACAGGTATTCAATATACGTACCTACAGCAAATAATAAAACACATTTAGCATTGTTAAAAGGCAACATATGTGGGCATACAGGACACCGGAATATCAGCAAGCAGCGCATCCTATCTTGACGGTCACTGTCTGTCTGTGACCCTTTAACGACCAATCACATTTACATAATATATCGACAGATAATGTGAGTGTGTGTGTGTGTGTGTCTGTCAGGTGTATCTCTCTCTTTGCGTGTGTGTGTTTGTGTGTGTTTCTCTCTCTGTGTGTGTGTGTGTGTGTGTGTGTGTGTGTGTGCGTGTGTGTGCGTGTGTGTGTGTGTGTATCTCTCTCTTTGCGTGTGTGTGTATGTGTGTGCGTGTGCGTGTTGGTGGGTGCGTGCGTGTGTGCGTGTGTGTGTATGCACGTAGGTACCGTTGATGAAGATGGCCGGGGAGCCGTTGTCCCTGGTGTAGGTGATGCCGAGCGCGTGCCACGGGTCGATGGAGCCGTGGACGTAGAGCACCCGGCTCGCCTTGATGTCGGTGCCACCGTAGTAGCGGTTGGTGGCCTTCACAGACTCGCGGATGAACGACGGGGTGAAACTGGGGGCAGGGAGGCGTTGTTAGCTTCTTACCAAAGGGGGATCTCCCACCAGGGCTCCGATTCATTAAGTCCCAAAAGATTTCGTGCCGATTGTGACATCAAACCGTCGTACGTCATTTCATGATCTCGGCACGACAAGGAATCTTAAATGTCTATTCTATAAGGCACACAATAGATTGTCGCGATATTTAACTTTTAAGCCTTTTTTGACTCTTTACCACGGGTAAGTAAGACACGACACGAGTGTGAATGGTCATACATAATCAGGCCCCAGGCTAGGTGATCATACCTAGGGATTTTGTATATATGCTAGCGATGTAGAAAATTTCTATAGCGTGATTCAGGATCGTGTGACGTCATCTCTTGACGACAGGTTTTACAAAAACACTTTGCCTTAACTTTCTAACCCACCAATCAAATTTCGCTGTATTTGCGTAACTTAATGTTACTTTTTAATGTCATTCTGCTCGAATAACATTTTGAAAAATCTATTGTGAAAGGTGGAAACATCCCCATTGCTAACAATTGTTTTTTTCAAACACAGTTCAACTACTCACCTCTTGCCGAACACTTCGGAACACTGACGGGTGTAGAACTCCAGGTCCACGTTGGGGCCGAAAATATCCGTTTCCCCGGAGAACGTCTGGTAGAAGCCGAACTCAGTGCAGGTCTGGTAGAACCATTGACGGTCTGAAACTGTATAGTAGCCGTCATGAGTCGTGAGCACAGATTATCGGTGGTAGGGATATTGTATACTTTCCGCCAATGTACAGCAGCCGAAAAAACGTGCTGCACCAATAGACGACGCACACTGACGAACTGACGACTGTCGAACCAATCGCGTGCACCGCAGCGCAGGCAATGCCAAACCGACCAATGAAAGTTGTGCTCACTACTCGTGACGGCAACTGTAGACGACATGAGTATCCAAACCTAATTTTTTCATTAATTCATACTAGAATAATGATGAAACAAAACGTTGTTCAACTCAAATAAATCTATTTCATTATATTATATTATAATCGCAAATCGGTCACAAACGCCCATAGAGGCAAGCATAATGATGGCAAGTTACATTTTGCGAGTCCCTGTGAAAGCGAACCACATTAGAAAAAAAAAAATCAATTCAGATATCAAGAAGACTTCAAGATAGCGCGATTGACGTAATATTGAAAAAAATCGTCTTTATTTAAAAAAAACTCTCAAATTAAGTTTATGACACTGATACAATTTTTAAAAATGAAGGTTGTATATAGTTATACAACCTTATAGTGTTATCTTATAGTGTTGTCTACCTAGTGCTGCGAGGTTGCTCATGTTTTACGGGTAATCCTGTATAACATAGAGATACATATGTCTTAGATAACAGATTAACAGTTGAATTGTCAAGAAAAAATTTCGCCGTATTTTACAAAATAATTAGTGCGAATATTGTGCAGATACGTGTCGAATTTATGTCCTCCGTTACTGAAGGCGGGTACAAAGAATAAAAGTCATCGAATCAATTGCCGAATCGCTCACCATTCTCGGGCACGTCCTCGCGGCGGAGCGTTGCTATGGTGCCGTCGTAGCTGTAGTTGAGACACGTCTGGTTGTCGAGGGCGGTGAACATCATTGCGATCTTGCTGTAATTGATGTACAAGGGGTCCTCCGGGTCCTCGAGCATCTCGCATATCTGGGTGGGACAACTTGAGAAATTAGGGGCGAATTACACGGGTCGATTTTCGCCGTGCGGCTAGTCGCTTCACTAATCGCCGCACGCCTACAAATCGTCACTTGCGACCTAGCCGAATTGCCATTTAGACGGTCGATTTTAACCGTGCGGCAAAAATCGTGCGGCTTTAGTCACCCGTGTAGAGCCCGTGTTTACGATAAGAAGCTTGTGTAGATACTTAATTAGGTGTTTCACGCTTTCATTTAAATCGCTGCTTAAATTCAAAATGACCGCAAATCACACTCCACTAACAACCGAATTCAAGATGCCTACTTAGCTACGAGTATGTAAAGAAACCGGTCCATGCTAAGAACTCTGATAGCCATATTCAAAAAGCTCACTTAGTAAGTAATGAAATCACGCTATGCTAAGGAACACTAACACCCCTCTAACAACGCAACACACATTGCTCGAAAACTTTCAACTTCAGGCACTGAGGTAATCAGACGGCAGACAAGTATATCGGAGGTTCCCGAACGCCAAGCCGAGTTGGATTTTTCGAGTGACCTCTCCCTCGAATTTTCATGGTAGGTATTATATTCAATGTTAAAATAAATAAATAAATGAGCCCAACCCCCCATTGTAAAGTACAACCATTGTTAATATCTGACATTGTTAAAGGATACCACACTATTATATTATTATGAACACTATCACCCGTATTCAAGTAACTTACTTGCCTAAGTATAGAAACCATGATGTGCTAAGAACGTTAATAACCCGTGCACAAGGAACTCAGTTAAGCTAGTTACGAACTTACGAATTACGTAATTCTGCTAAAAGTTGCATTCACGATTATCTGAAAATCTAGCCTACCTTCCAATATGTCTAAAAATGAATTTGCTTGCTTTCGCCATACAAAGTGTATGAATGGGTAGCGTTTATTACAGTTGATTAAAAGTAGGTATCTCAATTGACTCGTAGGACACTGCTCTCTTGATAGCTAGTCATATTCATAAACCATACTCAAGCGTTTCTTAGGTATGAGCGCATATCAGTTCGTATCCGTCTCATAGTTTTGTTTATGAATACGGGCGTTAGCATTGTGATAAGATTGATTGTCAATAACCCGTTAGTGACCCACTACAGCGTCGAGTCTCCTCTCGATGTAAGACTAACTCCATTACGCTGGCCTAATGCGAACTAGTGGACTTCACACGCCGTTGAGAATATTCCATAATGTTCTCAAACTCACAGGCACTCAGGTTTCCTCGACACTTTTTCCTTCCCCGTTACAGCAGATGACATTTATAACTATTATAACTAAATTAAATTTAAAAAACTAAAAAACACGCTTTTGACGAACTCGGACATCGAACTAAAATATTTTACAAAATAAATTTAAAACAATAATGAACGAAAAATACTAGTATTATTGTGAAACAGTAGCGTCGAGCGCTCGATATACGAATAAATCGGATTTCGTTATTCCCACATCTCTCCGCTTGGTTTCGGTGGAAATGGACCGAGCGGAGAGAAGACGCACACACAGCTCACAGCTCCTCTCTGCCACGCATCTCCTCTGTGCTTTGGTTGAAATAACTAGCCAGCTTGGCAGCACATCCCTGTCGTCTCCGCTTCGGTGGATACCGGGCCTAATTGCATACAGACTAGGGTTGATGAGGAGTTATGAGGATGAGGAAGAGGTAGTATCAATCACAAAGTAAGAGGATGAGAATGAGGATATATTCGTGAGGAAGAGGATGACGGTTTGAGTAAGGGAAAAAGAGTAAAAACTACATAAAAATTAATAAATAGGCTGGCTAGGGAATCCTAGTGATTCCCTTTGACATGTGAACCATGGACACAGAAAATTCCTCATGAATTCCTCTTAATTTAACAGTAAGCGGACGAGGATGAGGAATTTTTCACCTCTCCCTAAGAGGAAGCGGATGAGGATAAGTACCAAAAAATGCCTAACATCCTCGTAAAAAGGAAGTGGAGCCGGAATCCGCATCGCCGCTAGTACGGACGGAGGCGGACACGGGCGGACACTCACGGTGCTGATGGTGACGTTGTTGCGCTTGCTGTCGGCCAGCACCCGGTTGTCCTCGTTGTACTGGACCACCTCGCCCAGCATGTCCGCCAGTATGCTCAGCAGCGTCGTCTTGTCCTCGTACGTGGATTTCCTCAGCGGGCTGCACACACTGCGCGGACAATCGACAACAACGTACATAGGTAAGTGGCTTCGGTGACTTCCCCTTAACTAACGTCGGCAAAGCGTGTTAAGTAATATTACATAAAAATTAAAAATTAAAAAAGAACCACACATACAATAATTTATTTGCAGATATTGGGTGTTTTCCCCACTTTTACCCCCAGAGTTTTTTCAGGGCTCGACCGATTTTCATTGAACATATTATTTTGTAATGTGCACGTGATGCGCTTTCATTTGAGACCCCACTCGATTATATTTGCAGACATTCGGTTATTTCACCCCTCACAACTTTTAAACGACTCAACCGATTTTCATCAGACATGTCTAAGAACACTCGGCAGTAACTCACTTTTCATACAAAAAAACTAAATTGAAATCGCTTCATCCGTTCGCGAGCTACGGTGCCACGACCGACATACGTCTGTATTGGTTATACGTCGGTTGTGGCACCGTGGCACTGTCTCTCTAGACAGACACGTCAAACTTATAACACCCCTTCTTTTGCGTCGGGGGTTAAAAAGAAGTGAATAGAACGACAACCTATCCATTCTATACTTATAATAAATACAGAAATCACGAATACACACACACACACGCACACACACAAACACACAAACACGCGCGCGCGCACACACACACACACACGCTCGCACACGCACAAGCACACGCATGCACACACAAGTACGCACACATATGAAGACTGTATGCTTGGTTTGGTTCTCCTCCGTTACCGATGCAATGCTCGGTAACGCAACAGGTCGCGCGCTGGGGCCCGATTCTGTATGACCATTCACACTCGTATCGCGGCAATGTCGCGTCTTACTCAAAGTCAAATATCGTGACAATCTATTGTGTGCCTTATAGAAAAGACATTAAGGTTCCTTGTCTTGCCGAGTTCATGAAATGACATACGGTCGGATGACACACGATATCGGCACGAAATCTGAATAGTCATACAGAATAAGCCCCCAGTGCCTAACCCTCGAATCCATAAAATTATTTACATCATAGACTAAATGCCGACTTGAGGGGCCATAGTGACGTTAAACCTTATTTCATTTCGTTACTAATATATGCGATGAATATTAAATAGTCTATGGAATATGAATATTAAATAGTTTCAATAGGGATAGCTTCGTACAAACCCTGGTGTTTTAATGTTGTAGTGTTCGTCGGTCGGTATGATATGGCAGCCAACAATAACAAGGCCTTAGCCGCTGTTTCAACGAATTAAAAACTATTGTACGAACTGAAATAATATTGATCACTACCTTCCACTCGCTTCCGACTTCATCCACGTTGATCGAAAAATTTGATTGAGAGGTATAAAAAGTATCCTATAAGTATATGGATAATCTACCATTGTACCGAATTTCATCCAAAGGCTTTCAACCGTTTTTGGTGGACTACCCTTATCACTAAGAGGTATAAAAAATAGACAGTAGCCGATTCTCAGACCTACTGATTATGCATATAGCATTTCATAAAAATAGGTCAAGCCGTTTCGGAGGAGTATGGTAACTAACATTGTGCCACGAGAATTTTATAATTATATAAGATAAGATAATAGAAAAGGACCTGTAAATAAATCAGTCTCTGCGTCTAGACTATGACGTCATTAAGCGAAGGTGAGGACCTTTCGCGTCAATTACCTTTCAACGTAACACTGAATACCCTGACTACCTAGAAATACTTGGTGTAAATAATTTTATTAATACATATTGTTGGCACCGTAACTTAATATCATCGTCGAGAACAAAAAAAACAACGAAGATAATGTAACCCACAACCTACATCGTTTATGTTTCTATTGTACTGGGTCCAGACCGCGTCATTGTCCATTTTGACCTAAGATTTTTTTCTGCAGAGAGATTAGCCGGTGCTCTCCAAATACAATTAGCCATGTAAGAAAGAATCTATCTATCCTCATAACTTTCATTTTATAATAGTAAGTACCTCCATATTATTAGGATTTAAGAAGTTCCAAACAAGTGTGCAGGCCGTCAGGCGCCGAGTCTATTGTTATCTATACAAATATTATAAAGAGGAAAGGTTTGATTTTTTGTTTGTTTGTTTGTATGAATTGAATAGGCTCCGAAACTACTGGGCCGATTTCAAAAATTCTTTCACCATTAGAAAGCTACATTCAGCCTGAGTAACATAGGCTATATGAAAAAAATGAAAATCCAAGATGGCCGCCGCCACAAAATGGCGGATGACGTATTTATTCCGCAACTTCCTCAATATGGGTATCAAATGAAAGGGTTTGTTTAGTAGAATAGAGCTCACTATAAAAAAATGAAAATCCAAGATGGCCGCCGCCACAAAATGGCGGATTGCATGTTTTTTTCCGCAACTACCTCAAAATGGGTATCAAATGAAAGGGCTTGATTGGTAGAATAGAGCTCACTATGAAAAAATGAAAATCCAAGATGGCCGCCGCCACAAAATGGCGGATTGCATGTTTTTTCCGCAACTACCTCAAAATGGGTATCAAATGAAAGGGCTTGATTGGTAGAATAGAGCTCACTATGAAAAAATGAAAATCCAAGATGGCCGCCGTAACAAAGTGGCGTATTAAATATTTTCTACAACTGCCTCAATATGGATATCAAATGAAAGGGCTTCATTGGTTGAATAGAGCTCACTATGAAAAAAATGAAAATCCAAGATGGCCGCCGCCACAAAATCGCGGATTACATATTTATTCCACAACTACCTCAATATGGGTATCAAATGAAAGGGCTTGATTAGTAGAAGAGCTAACAATAACAGATGAAAATGCAAGATGGCCGCCGTCACAAAATGGCGGGTTGCATATTTTTTCCACGCCTACCTCAATATGGGTATCAAATGAAAGTGCTTGATTAGTAGAATAGAGCTCACTATAAAAAATGAAAATCGAAGATGGCCGCCGCCACAAAATGGTGGGTTACAAATTTTTTCCGCACCTACCTCAATATGGGTATCAAATGAAAGGGCTTGATTATTAGAATAGAGCTAACCATAAAAAAATGAAAATCCAAGATGGCCACTGCCACAAAATGGCGGATTACATTTTTTTTCCGCAACTACCTCAATATGGGTTTCAGATGAAAGGGCTTGGTTGGTAGAATAGATCTCACTATAAAAAATGAAAATTCAAGATGACCGCCGCAACAAAGTGGCGCATTACATATTTTCTACAACTGCTTCAATATGGGTATCAAATGAAAGGGCTTGATTAATAGAATAGAGCTCATTCTCAAAATTAAAAATAAAGTCAATAGAATGAGAAGTATCAACTAACAACAAAACTAAAAACTTGAAAATAAAAATTAAATTAATAAAAATGATGTGGTGTTATGGGACACCAAGTAGGAACGAATAAGTTATAGAAATAGAAATGTGCATGTTATTCATAACTTTTTCTTAATCCTTATCCAAATAAATTATTTTGTATTCAAAATTGTTTCGATACCCGTAGATAACTATTTGCATTTTTCAAATCGTATATTCCTTTCAAAAGATATTTGGAGAGGGGCGGGCACATCTATGAAATAGGTAGGTAGCCGCGCGGCTCATTCGCGCGGTAGGTTCCCTACGCAGCATGGAGGATAGAGCTAAGGAGGATCATCTGTATACATGAAAAAGTGTCTGTCGAAATGCATTAAACTAGGGTGGCGCCACTTTATTGTTGTGCCACTGTATATTTGTGTGTGTGTGTATGTTTGTAATGAATAATTTCAAAAACTACTGTGCCGATTTCAAAAATTCTTTCATCATGGAAAGCTACATTCACCCTGAGTAACATAGGCTATATTTATTGCTAGAAAAGATTAGGGACCCTTGCTAAAACTTAAGTAACGTAACCCAAGGTGTAAAAAAGTGATTAATTAATTATGTAATTACTGACATGGATGTCAGTACCCATTAAACAACTCCTCTCACAAAGAGAAGGATGTAGGTCTTTGTCCACCACGCTGGCCTGCTGCGGGTTGGTGGATTTCACATACCTTTGAGAACATTTGTTTTTATGAAATCTCAGGCATGCAGGTTTCCTCACGATGTTTTCTTTCACTGTAACAGCAGGTGATATTTAATTTTTTATAAAGCGCACATAACTTTTTTTACAACGTCATTGGTGTATGCCACTGGGATTCGAACCCGTATCCCTCGATTCAAGGTCGAATTCTAAGCCACTGGGCTATCTGTTACTTCTGTTATTCATACTTTTGCTTAAATCCTTATCCAAATATTTTTCGTTGTAACTAACGTGTTAAAGTTGTTTGGTTTTCGCAATGGACTTGGTGGTGGAAAGTTGACTGTGTTTCAAAAAAGCTTTTGATATTAGTCAAATTAATAATTGGCAGAGCAAAGCCTGCCGGGTCAGCTAGTTTGTTTTATAAAGCATCATAATTTCATTTTGACTTCATATAAATCTCAGATTTGGTAGGTAATCAATATAAACTAATTCAATTGAGACATAATTTACTTGATATAATAGGCATGATGACTAATTTTCAAAATCTCTTCTATGATATTCAGAAGTTTCTATTATGTCTAAAATATATCATATTTCTGTAGAAAATTAAGGTTTTTGTACAATAAAAGTACATTTAAATTTTAAGTTTCAAATTTATTCCAAAACGCTCGCCGGTGTCATGGCGTCTGTCATTGCGTTACGGCTTAGTAAAAAATGCAGAGATCGCATTACGCTTAAACGAAACCAAATGACGTTTACTGAGACGTGACGTAAATTGACGTAATTCGATCTGATGGGTGTTTAAGCTATCATGGCGGATTGTTGTATGTTGTAGATTTATTTTAACAAATAAATTATTAATCTCGACATTAATAAGAGAATAAATACATGTATCGAAATCTTTGAATCCTATTTCATTAGATCAGATAAATATTTTGGCGATACTTGATTACTGTCATCATGCCTATTTACCTGAAAAATAATAAGTAATAATGCTTCTGATTAAATTTAAAATAGTCATTACTTGTAACATACTCGCTCATTTATGCGCAAGTGGCGCACTAACAACGTTTGTACAGTCCTTTTTAAAATTTTCAATATTTATAATAAGGAATCTGTATCTAGTTTTATGGACAGCAGCTTCCCGCTAATTACCGTTAATTAGATAGAGTTTTTTCTGACGATGAAACTGACGCTCGCCTGCAGGGGAATTTGCTTTTGGTTTTTTATTCCATTTTTTTTAAATTTATACTTTTAATAGCGTCCGAGGTTTCGCTCAAAATATAATCAAGTTTTTTCCGTACTCTGAAATAGAGTTATGAAAGTAATGGATTTTCCTACAAGCTGACAACTTTTTAGATATATTTTAAAATCGGGTCTCCTCTCACAATGAGAAGGATGTAGACCTTAGCCCACCACGCTGATCTAGCGCGCGTAAGACCAAACATACCTTTCAGAACAATATGGAGAACATGTATGTTCCTCACTTTGCAGCGGTCAATGTTGGATAACTCCGCATGAATAAAAGACTATTATGCAGAAATCGCAGGCATGCAAGTTCATCGTTAATTATCATCGTTTCATCGTTACAGACGTTGACATTTAAATTCGTAAACCATATGATTCATTTATCCAAATGACATCGTTACTGCTCCCATACTTGTAGTTTGGAAGAAACAAGGAACTTCGCATCTAGCCATTTAACCTCCGGTTGCGGCTACCAGCTAGAGGGTTGGCACTTGGCAGAGAGACAGACAACAAAGTCACCTTACTTGAAAATAGATGCACCGTATGCTACCAGCTAGAGGGTTGGCACTTGGCAGAGAGACAGACAACAAAGTCACCTTACTTGAAAATAGATGCACCGTATGCTACCAGCTAGAGGGTTGGCACTTGGCAGAGAGACAGACAACAAAGTCACCTTACTTGAAAATAGATGCACCGTATGCTACCAGCTAGAGGGTTGGCACTTGGCAGAGAGACAGACAACAAAGTCACCTTACTTGAAAATAGATGCACCGTATGCTACCAGCTAGAGGGTTGGCACTTGGCAGAGAGACAGACAACAAAGTCACCTTACTTGAAAATAGATGCACCGTATGCTACCAGCTAGAGGGTTGGCACTTGGCAGAGAGACAGACAGACAGACGCGAGTCGTCCTACTCCGCGGCGTCCTAAACGCCACATGGAGGGTAGGGGTTCAGGCCTCGAGGATTTCCTCTTTACCTGGGCAATTCTCTCGCAGGGTACACTGCCCTGGGTGCGTCTCTACACTTCTAAAGCGCAGGGCGGGCGGGCGGTCCTACAGTGGACCCGCTGAGCGGTGCAGTCCTCCCCCGGTTAGGCGGGGGAGTCCAGTCCCTCGATCTCGCGAGGGAGCGGACGTCCTTCCGGGGGCCGCGCGTGTAACGGCGCTATGCCCCGTAGGTGCGGGTGCGGCCCGTTGTCGGCTCGAGCATACATGTGCCTCGCCAACTGGGCCACAAACTCACCTATGGACTGCACCTTCAGGTCGCGCGCCAGGACGTCGTTCCTCACGTAGCGGAACGCGTCTGCGATGATACGCAGACATATGTTCTGCTGCGCTTGGAGACGAGCGCGCTGCGACTTGGCCGCCAATGCGTACCACGCCGGGGCCGCGTAGGTTAGGCGGGAACGGATATACATTTTGTATACCCTCAGTTTCGTGTGGACGGGTAACCTGGATCTCAACACCGGTCGGAGCATCGCCCGCGCGGCGCGCGCCTGTTGGACACAGTGGTCCACCATGGGGCGCATCCGCAGCGTGCGATCGATGTGACATCCGAGGTACTTAACTTTAGGCTGCCAAACTATATTCCGTTCCCGGAACCTTAGCGGCGGCGGCGGTTTGAGTTTCCGGCTAAACAGGACGGCCACCGTCTTACCGACGTTGACGGAGATCCGCCACTTGTCGAGCCACTCAGGCAGCAAGTCGCAGAGAGACAGACAACAAAGTCAAAGGTACTTGAAAATAGATGCACCGTATAGAAATACCGCAGCATACAATTGTGATCACGCTATCGTGATTAACTATATTTATGTACAAACTTTATATTTAGAGCCAAACGTTAGGTACTACTAGTACTTAGCACTGAAGGTTTTAATATCAGTAATTTTCAGCAACTTCACTTGTCAGTAGCCCATTAATGACCCACTACAGGGTCGGGTCTCCTCTCACAATGAGAGGGATGTAGGCCGCCGTCCACCACGCACCACTACTGCGGGTTGGTGGACTTTACATGCCTTTGAGAACATTTTTTGTTGTGAACTCTCAGGCATGCAGGTTTCCTCACGATGTTTTCCTTCACCGTAACAGCAGGTGATATTTAATTTCATAAATCGCACATGTATAACTTTTATTACAAAGTCTTTGGTGCGTGCCACTAGGATTCGAACCCGGACCCCACGATTCGAGGTCGAATTCTAAGCCCCTGGGCTATCACCGCCAACACCGGCAACTTCACTATTATACATGAAACTAGAAACATCTTCAAATCATACGGATCTAAATAACGTGAACGTGATAAACGAAATACGCATGTTCTTAATCTTCTTACATTGAAACAAACAAAACAGTAATTGCTAACGATCAATTCGTAATTATTGGGAAATAAAGAAATTGGGTATGTATTTGTACTGATTCGCTAATGACGCTCGAACCAGATAAAACGTGAACAAGTAATTTGTCAATATTCGGCCACGTGTATAAAGCTCTGTTGAAGCCATACTTGAGCGAAGCGCTGACCGGGACGTTAAAGCTTTGCTCAAACTTAGGCGAATCAGAACCGGACGCGGGCGCGACTTAGAGCAATTCAATTCTTCAACTTGCGTCTTTCTATCGGTTCATTGTTAAGCAACGTAGAAACATGGCTCTTGCTTTCAATGAAACATTTCTTACTGATGCACAAGCTCAAAATTACTTTGGTATATAGGTAATCAACCACTTAGAAAAATTGTTCTACCGTCTCTTGCTCGATATTTTGGTTCAAATCCCAGTGACACCAATGATTTTCGTTGGTACTTTGGTTGAGTTGGTACTAGTACACAGGAGTAATCTTTACAGTAGTAAAGGTGAAGTACAACATCGTAAGGAAGCCTGGACGCTTGAGTCTCCATAATGTAGTCAAAGGTATGTGACGTCCATCAACCCGCATTAGACCAGCGTGGTGGACTACAGCCAACATTCCTTGGATGTATCACTACTGAATTACCACTCGAATGTCAGTGAAGATGCCATCGCAAGCTTTATCAAACAAGCCAGAGGCAAAAACAGTGACCATCGATGACCACAACTATTGACCATCCATGTTTACCGCTATCAGCCACACTGATGAGCAAGTCATAGAGGAAACTTCGAAAAAACGCCCGGGACGATCCAAGGAGACACCGGACGAAAACCGGACTTAAAAATTTTCATTTTCATTTCTGCTGTAATCCGCAACAGAAATAAATCATTTTATTTCGGGATAGGAGCTCATAATTAAAGAACTCAATTAGGTCCCAAACTAGTCGAGCTATCCCGAATTCCCGATACATATACCTATCATGTAGGTATAGTGAGTCGTAAATTCATTAATTCATGTTAAACGATACTCACTAATCTTCCAATAACAGAAATACGAGTAAATCAGTAAACAATCGACATAGACTAATTAGGATGTCGTTAGTCAGAGCCTACTTATAATTGGGCACATCCCGTGCCCTTTACGGGAATCGAAGTAAACAAAACATTAATTTCTCATCATTAGTAAAAGGTTCTTAGGAAAAATCCAGGGATATCTTGAAGTACATATCAAGGTCGTCAACTGTCTGATGCCCTGGCTCTTATAGGAAAAAAAACAGGGGTTCCGGCGAGGATAATTATCCCCGCTGGGCTAATACTAATACTCCACGGGGTAGTTTTGAGTACATTTTTCCCTCTATTCATTCCCGTTTACGTTTTTTCCATCTACCCATTGCTAAGGCTTCGTGCAAAGGGCGCAGAAGCCGCACCGCGACCACCACCCTACTGCCTATTGAATTCTGAGTTATATTGCACAACGGTATCGGCCGTGGTATCGGTACCCTCCACCCTACCATTTCTATTTATGGCATGATCTTTTTTGCCTGGATAAAAAATCAATAAAATCAGCGACAAGACCGCTCGTGTAAACGATTTTAACGAAACTTCCATTCCCTGAGTTGAAAAAAATGCAGCCAAACAAAAAAAACCGACCACGATCCGTCAATTAGTTTGGGAGATATGTTACAACATAATAGACCAACATAATAATATGTAAATATTGTCCTGTTCCGATAATATTACATACAAGTATCGAATTGGCAACTTTCTTTTTTTGAAGTCTGTTAATAAGCGCAAATTAATATCATCCACAGAGAAGCACAATAAAATCGAGATAAAACACTCGAGTGATAAAGTACGCCACTAAGGAATTCGCATCACTATCGGATTTTCAATCTTCATTTCGCATGTACAGAGAAATCCACTTCGGAGTGCTAGCTTTAAAGCTGACGGCTACACACTATAGCTGCGTTTCTCAAACATCTTTATCGGTTACTAGCGAACCAGGCACACGTCGTTCTGCCAAATGTAGGAATTTCTTCTATTTTCCTCTCCTTTCAGATTTTCTCACTGTAAAAATCTGTCTTGGACTTATACAAACATATCAGTCATTCGCGAGACTAACGAATACAGATTCATTTTTATTATATAGATTACTCGCAAGGTTCAATCTCCTGCATAAATGTGTTTCATACAACTTTAAATTAAGAATCAACAATTGTTATTTTTGAATTTAGGGCACAGCTAGTTAAAAGTAAATTTAAATAAATAGAATAAGAATGCTCTTTATTCAATTCAGAATGGTTTTCAACTCACTCTCGATTTTATTTTCATCTATATCTCAAATTCATTCAAAATGATATCGAACTCATTCCTGTACAAGGTTGGCAAAACAAACTCAAATTTTAACGATTCCGCCACCTTCAAAGATGTATGTAACCAAAATACTGATATTCTCGGACATTCCTAATTTTAAAGCAAGCTAAAACGGGACATATATTTTAAAATTAATTATATTAAATCGGCGACATAAGACTCAGGAATTAGAAACAATAGTTGAGAATGAACAATGAACGTTTATTTCTGTAGACATAATATGGGGTCAACTAATTTTATTTCATGCTCTCGCCCGCGAATTTACCCGCGTGAAGTTCATATAATTATTCAGAGAGGTGACCTGGGACGAGTGGGACGACCTGGGACGACAAATTACAAACTAAAATAATTAAAATACCTGCGCTCAAATTGCCTTCCTTGTCGATCATGAGATCTACAAAATCAGTGAGGTTATGCGCTTTTGAATTCTGACATGTATTGAATATCCCGTGCGAAAACCATATAAAACATTCGCTGTGCCGTTTAAAATTCGTAGGATATTTTTCAAGTTTTACGAACACAAATATATACAGGAGCTGAATTTTCAGAAAAAATACTACCCATCGGTCTGCGGCGCCGTCACCAGCGATGATAGATAGCGAATCCATTAAGTGATGAACCACCACGTTGAAGTATACGTATGGAGGCACGTCATACAAAGGATTCAACTGTACAGACCTACTGGTTACCTAAGTGGTTACTCACGTTTGAGTAGCACCGTCTGTCTATGTGCTATTAAAAATATTGATTGACATAAAGTCTAGAGATTTTATTTTTCGATACAAACAGGTTGGGGTGATACCGTAAATAATCAATTCTAAGTTCCAATCAAATAGTACATTTCGGGAATTTTGGCAGTTAATGTTATGTGAAAAAACATTGGGCTGATCTTAAAAAATATTTCGCCATAAGCGAGGCTGCATCATGTCAAAAAAGTTAGGAATCCCTTATACAGATAAACTCCGATAATTTACCTCACGGTCTTTTCCTACACGGTTACAGCAAGTGATATTTAATTGTATAAAGCGCTCATAACTTTCTGAAAGTTATTGGTGCGTGCCACTGGGATTCTGACACCCCCCTCCCCCTTGGGACCTTTTGAGTGGGAGGTCAAAAATAGCCACTGTCCTATCACCGTTCAATAACCAAAAGTACCAGAAAGGTAAATCAATTCTCCTAGGTCCGTTTTGTATTCCGACTGTTCAGTGTATAAACTGCAAGCGACGATATAATAAATTCCTCGTATATTAAATTTCACATTTCCTCTTACGTGGGCATTATTCCGTTGAACATGAAATATCAGAAATAGCAAATGTCAATTCGAAATACGGTGAAAATAACATTTTAAATGAAATAATTCTCACATACATATATCGCATTTTCCTGCGTGGGTGTAAATAAAGGTAGTCAGGAGAGTAAACAGGATGAACCAGTGCATGGATCACTTCATCCAGCGGAAATCCACTTATATCTGTAAATTAATATCACCTACGGAATGAACGAAATAATTGAAGGTAAGAAATTCTTTTATACTTATAGACACCAATTCCTTAGTTGTTGTTTGTTCAGATACAGATATTATTTTAAGTTTTATGTCTACATAAAAATTTCAGCTTTCAAGGCAAAGTGTAATTCAGTCCTCAAGAAACACTGGGACGCTACTCGGCAACTTTTGGTCGGTTGGCTTGAGTTTTTTAACAGACTTAAAAAAATGAGGTTATCAAGTCGACAAGTATGTATGTAATATTAACGGAAGTGCACAATATTTACATAAATATGTTGCTCTGTTACGGCTTTCAAACAAGTATACCAATATGTGTATGTGTGTATGTATGTAGATATGTTTGTCCTCGCATATCTCCGAAACTAATTGACGGATCGTGATCGCTTTTTTTGTTCGTTTGCATTTTCATGTTCAACTTAGGGAATGTCAAAAAATTCACCAAACTCGGTCCAGTAACTTCAGAGATATACTTAAAACTAAAAATTACGAATAAAAAATTAAAAAAATTAAAAAAAATTAAACCAACATCAAAAATGTATGAAATAAAATTTGTTACATACCTTCCTACATACATTACGGCCTACTATTTTTTGAGTTTAGTGTCTTTACTATCAAGTATTTTGTTTCTATTGTTAAATTTTGGCACTAAGCCGTAAAAGCTGTAAAAATTGTGCAATTCTGAGAATATTTTATAATATACGTGTCGAATTGATAACCTCCTTTTTTGAAGTCGGTAATAAAGTACTAATAAAGAAAAATGATCACCTCAAAGCCCATGAAATTTACCTACACACAAATTATTACTCCCGAACAAACGTCTCCAATGAAGAAACATCAACAAGATAATTGACCTTTGATTTTATTCCAAGAATTATTGGCAAAATATTCATGTTAATTGGTACTCAAAGTATTCGTGTAGCCGGTCGGCATGCAAAAAATACACGATAATAAGATAATAAAAAAATAATTTTGAAAACGACAACACTGCCAAGAACAAGAATTACAAATTCATCTAATCCCATGTCTGAATTGCCGAGTCGTTCGACGACAAAATCGATCGCTCGCCGTGTCGTGCGACAACGTCCTTTGGTACGAGTACATCTGTCACATGTCGAGTGTCGAATTCTGTCGCGTTGGTTGGTGTAATGGACGGTCGATTGTGTCGTATTACAATAGGCTAAGACTAGGGAATCCAAGAAAATATCCACATATTTAATCACAAGTCTGCACATTTCGAAGCAATTGCTAACTTATTTAAGTTGTATTTATATTTCTTTGCAACGTGAGCCTCAGCAACCAGCCGTTGTAGAGTCCACATCACCTGATGATGCTCCGTTTTGGGGCGAAACATGTGTCGTGTACTATTGGAATAAGTTTTTATGGTATACACCTACTCAGAGAGATAAGGGAGGGTGGTGGGTCCATACCAAAACAAGTTCCACGTGTGCGGATTGTTGCAAAGAAATATAAATACAACTTAAATAACAATGGACTTCCGCAAAGTAACGCCTGATACAATATACATATTATAATTGCTAACTTTGTCATTTGTCAGCAACTCATAGAGTTAGGTGCTGAAGTTTGAGAGAAGTCACGTATCACGATAGCATCATACATGTACAGATCCATTTTAATGGATACATCCATATACGAAGAGTTTTACGCTAACGCCAGATGTTTCAATCTTTCGCTGTGTAGGCACATGTCACACGTGAAGCAAAACACATTCGTTAAAAACTATGCAAAACCTAACCCAATTCTATCAAGTTAGATGCCGAGAACCTAACTCCGTTGAGCGGCATTCGGGAAATTACAAAACGTCACGTCGCGCGATACACCGTAGCCTACACAGTGCCTGGATCCGACACAATTCAAGTGATGTCTGTTACCAACGAAATAGAAATATGGGAAAATAACCTATGACACCGAGACATGGTTCTTTACTGAACAATTAAGGGGACAACACGACACAACCGACCGACCGACCAACGCGACAAAATTCAACCACAGGTCTTTGTACGGAGCTGTCCATGCGCTGACATTCGACAAATATACATAATGACGCTGACGTACGAACATCTTGTTGCGACCGACAATTAGCACTAAGTAACACGGAATAATATAAAGCTGAAAAGTTTGTTTGTTTGTTTGAACGCGCTAATCCCAGGAACTACTGGATCGATTTCAAAATTTCTTTCAGTGTTGGATAGTCCAATTATACAGGACGGTTTTAGGCTTTTTTATTTTATATTGGCTAAATTATATTTTCAATAAAATTAGGGATCCGTAAGAAAATTGAATCGAAATCCTATTTCTGTGCGCTGCAAAAACTATTGACAATAGAACAAAATGATGTACTACGGGTTTGTAGGTTTAATTAAGATCTATAAAAAAGTCCGCGAGATCACATATATAACTATCATAGTTTAATCACAATCACCGCTTTTACTTTTTACCCTTCTCTGCACAAAGTTCTAAAATCCACGCGGGCGAAGCCGCGCGCACAGGCTAGTAGAACATACTCGTACGAGCCTTCCGTCCGACTTATATCAAAACACGAAATTATGTCCCTGTCACATACAGACATTGGCTAACCCGTTTTTAGATATCGATTCCAGTTACACTTACCACCGGGCGACCTATATTTCGAGAGCAGTCGCATTCCAGGTTGACTGGATTATTCGGAGCCAATATCGAACTTGTGTGGGTGTTAGTTACCTATACGCCGTGTGGCAAATGTCAGCTATATAGTGTGTTTGGCTTCCAACTAGCTATAGTTTAAAGGCATAAACTGCTTCCATTTCAAAAGGAGGAGGGCTACCCATATGAAGGGGTTTTATCGATAAAATTTGGACTATTTTATGTCCTTAAATTACCGCTAGTACGAAGCAAAACAACCTGTATATTCGCGGTAACTCAAATTGGATGCACGACATTAACTAACCTCGCCCGATACTAATAAGTTTAGTTGCCGGTCTATATAGCCCTATATAGGTTTTTGAGTTACCACACGTTACAGGCAGCGAGGTTGTGTCAAGGTGTAATCTAACTAGGTTACCGAGGGAAATGTCAGGCTCGAAAACCAGAGTTCGGTGAAAATTGATTTTGACGTAAAGGGCAACGCGAATAGCCAGCCCTGAACTTTCGAAGCCCGTTGCCTACGTATTTGAAGTTTTTCGGAGTTATTCCCGAGATTTCAAGTATAATAAAAATGGAAATAAGAATAAAATAATGGAGACAATACAAAAGTTGCCTCGACCCTAAACTTAGTCAATTTAATTTACTGTATCATGAATAACAGTTATAATATAATGTAGGTCCTACATTGTAGCATAAGATTTTTTCGCGCGTACCCTCATCAAAGTGAAGGTATGTCTGATGTTTTGCATCTTTGGGTCTCTGGGCACGATAGTCGTTTTTATAATTTTATGTGTTTTTTTAGCCTGTTCTCAGTTTTGCTTCGTCTTACAAAAGATTTTAACGGGTTGCCTGCTTCTTATGATTCTTTAAAGAATCGCATGTCGAAAGGAAAAAATTTGCAAGTTTAAAAAAAATTCTGTAATCTAATCTAAGTTTATTTTGGCAGGGGGCCTTTTCCCAATTTCTCTATTACAGAAACTGTGGCCGCGCTTCCATATTCCTCGTACTTTTTTAAAAAGGTAAAAGTAGTTGACTCAAAAACTTTGGCGATAAGCTTTGTTATTATTTATAGCTGTCTACAAGGCAGGTAGATTTATTATCTCACGAAGTTCCTAAGCAAGCCGTCCAAGATGGTTAAACGAAATCATTTTGTGAAAGGCGACGCAGTAAATTAAGTGATTTTTTTCTATCATCATAAACTATTGAGGCTTTCATCAATACAATGATTGAATGACGAACGAATTTCAAAAAATATTTTCCTAACAGACCCAAAGGCTTTATATGTATTCGAAATAAGAGATAATGAACTATCGTAACATAAATTCCAAATACTAGTTTAGTGTAAGTAAAATAACATTTCCAAATAAACATCTTATCCTCTTCACTCACATATTGTGTACGTCGAATAAATTACAAAAGCAACATTTCTAGAGAAAATCTACCAACAACATATTATTTACCTTTTGAATTACTCCACTTTAGTCTAGACAGGTAATTGGATACCAATGATTCAATACAATGAGACCTTTTGCTTGAGCCCAAATAGAAATATATTATTTAATAATGTGTCCTTCACAAAAACTATGTGTAAACAACGTCTGGATTACATATTGTACCTACCCACATGATACTGCAAAATGTTCCCCTATTTTCTATCTACACTAATATAATATACAAATACTAGCTGACCTCGCAAACGTTGTTTTGCGATATAAGTTATCGAGCGTTAAAAATAGACTATTAAAAAATAGGGGTTGTTTATAGAAGGGTCAAAATTTAGTTAGGTTGTATGTATTTTTTGATGCCACATTATTGAAAAATAAAAATAAAAAATTTTGTCAAAAAATAAAATAAAAATGTTAGATGCGGACAACCCTTATCACTTAGGGGTATGAAAAATAGACGTTAGCCGATTCTCAGACCTACTGAATATGCATATAAAATTTCATAAAAATCGGTCAAGCCGTTTCGGAGGAGTATAGTAACTAAAAGTGTGACATGAGAATTTTATATATAAGATAAATAATATATTATAATAATAATATAATTTTTTCCAAAATATTAGGAAATTCAGTATTCACTGGGGAAACCGAATCTCCTCCTCCCTGAGAGTTTTAGTGTGGGCGATTTGGTAATTACCGATTCCTATGAGTCGAGTTTGGGAAACCCAAAAAAAACTAATACATATAATAATAAAATTTTAAATTTTAATTTTAAATTTTTATATTTGATAGCCTTTTTGGTTGATCGCTCGGTTGTCTTTTTGCTACAGCGAGTTGGGACAAGGCCTAACTTAATTATTAATATTTTTAAGAAAATAAAAACCACAACCATTTTTTTATCTAGGTATATAATTATATATACAATTTTTATATTCTTCATTAAAATAGCAACATTTACGATATATGGAAAATAACCAGAAATGGCGAACCTCGATATAATACTGAGTTGCATCAGCCATTAATGAACTGAAATGACATCTAGTTTCAGTTTGCCATATCTAGTTATTTGTACATAGGTAGTTAAAGTTATTAAGATAAAAACGTTTCAGTGGAAAATAATAAAGGCAAAGAGGTTTACCATCGATTATATTATACCAAAAAAATAAAAGGTTTACAAAGTCCCTTTAAATAAATAAATAAAAATACCATAGCAATACAATGAAAAACAAATTTAACACATTTTTTTCAGTAGTCCATAGTGCGTGATGTGCTTCTTTCTTGCTGTCCATTTTTAAACAAGCGCAAAATATTGAGATACATGAAATTTCACTTGGAGTACCACAGGGTGCAATATTTTCCCACTTTCATTTACTTTTATTAGCGTACAATGCAAACGTATTGTACAAACAGTTTTCGCGAAACTGAATGTCTGATTAAGGGTTTTTGAAGTGCTACCAAACAGGCTTAAATATTTTGTTCTTCCAACAAATGCAAGGTAGAATCCTACCTTTTAGAAGTGCTAAAAGGTAGAATCTTACTATCACCAATTTCAGTTTTCATTTATTATTGGCATTTTGATATTTTTTGTTCACTGATTAGTTACTTTACCAAGTTTTTTTTTTTCTTTTAACCATAATAGGGTATTTCGCACCATGCAAGGAAAAATCCAAAATTATGTAATATTGATAGATTTTATTAAAAGCAAGTGAAAAATGGTGATTTCTGTTCTAAATTATTATTATTTCAATTTTAAAATTCAGGTTTGTTAATCTGTTTTTCAAATGTCAAAAACGCTATACGCCATGAAAGCTATCGGCGTGACGTCATTAGCAGTGTAAATAAACAATGGAGTATAACTTTCTTCCTTTACTGAGATGTATTGTTTACACTGCGAGTGACGTCACAAGCATGGCGGCAGCGCCGAAACGACCGAGACCTTATTTATCGCGGGGATTTTTGAAATTTAAAATGAAAAGTCTTTTTTTACATAATATTTGTTTGCAAAATTTTTTTTTCCAATTTTTTATGGGTTTTTGTGACTTACGAATTCATATAAAAAACTCTTTGACATAGGCCGTAATACCCTATTGTTTAGTGAGAAAAATATCTCAAAAATTTAAAATAAGTCTCTTTATTATACATGTAACATGATTAAAAATAGGTCACTTTATTACATGATAAATAAAAAATGTGTGAAAGTTCTTTATTTATATTTTAATATAATCAATAAATGCAATACTTACTTAAAATACCTCCCGATGACTTCAGGATCAACTATTATCAACCCCTTAACTTGCGTGAAGGCAATCTTCAGCAATTCAACGCAGTCAGTGTTGCCAGTTTTCTCAGTGAGCGCTTCAACTACTACTCGGTAGTAATCTGCATTGAAAAACATATTTATTGTAATATTTTTTAAAAAGTTCAATTTTTCAACATCTTATTGGAAAATTAAGTTCAGTATCAATTAAATGCAGTAGTAAAACAGTAGTTCTTTTTACCTTGAAAATCCATCTCGGCTCTGAGAGGTCCACTGGAGGACACAGCTGCAAACACCAAGTGTGGGTATTTCAGCCGCATCCAAGCGGCAAGGGAGCCAGGGTAGGAGCCTCCGAATACAATCCATTTGGGATTGTCCAGGTTATATTTGTAATTAAAGCTGTCTATAAAATTAGCAAGATCAGCGAGTGCTTGCTTCGACGACAAGTACTGAAGATTCTTCACGCTGAGATCCCTAAAACACCAGACTCAATCAACATTTGTTTGTTAAGCTATCATCGAAAAATGTTTGTATATACTAATAGGCATGACAATGTTCTGATATTACATTGAATGGTATAAGTTGTGTATGTTTTGAGTAATGTAGTTTCCCCAAATAATGTTCTTTGTTTTAATTAATTCTTTTTTTTTCTGATTTACAAAAGTGTGTCCTATCCTAAGGTTTAAGCTGTCCCCATGTTTTGCTATGTGAGTGTAAATACTGAATACTTACGGAAAGGGTCGGCTCTTCCCATAGTACCTATGTTCCACCATCACACACATGGCCTGAAGCTCCTCAGCGTATTCGATCCAAGCGCCTTTCACCATCCACCGGGCATCTGCAGGTCCTTCTCCCCCTATCATGAGGAATACCAAATTTTTGCTCGCGTTGAAGTACTGATTGTTCACATTGTATTTCTAAAAAAAACAAAAAAATCTATTTTCCAATTTCTTGAAGAAAACTACATATCACAGTTATTTATTTATTTCACACAATTGACGTTTATCTTATTATCTAATACTGAAAGCCAATATGAGTTCACATTTTTATGCACTTTATCTGTTATTAAATATGAAATTCTGCAGAGGGTAATTATTTTTTAACAGACTTCAAAAAAAGGAGGAGGTTCTCAATTCCTCTGTATGTTGTTTTTTAAAGCATGCTGTTGATTAATATTAATGAAAACAACTGAGTAATAACGCTTTGTTTACAATATACTAAGGAACTGTAAATAAGAATTGAAAGTAGGACAAGTAGAAACACTTGACTCTATTATGAATGCAACAAAGGAAAGTTTTTGAAGAATTTTATTTTAAGAAAATCTACTTCTATGTTTATCTTCCATGCAAATTATCTAATTATTTAGTTTCTTAAAGTTAGTAAAAAACTTTTGATGAAGTTTCATACAAAGGGGTTTTTTTTTCGAGGACACTAAAAAGTCAATGCTGTTGTTCCCACCACAAGCAAGGTTAATTAATGTTGATGCACAGATCCATTTTCCAAATATCTTTTAATACTTACAATAATGTGAATAAACTTAATAAGTGAAAACATATTAAAATAAGAAAACAAACTTCTAGGCGGTCAGTTAAATTGTAGTAAAAATTAAGTCTTACTTGATTCCAAACCCGGGTGTCCTGTGCATCAAAATGGTCCAATTTCTGAGAAAAAAATTGGTCCTGGGGAATCACATCTTCTTTTTCAATTTGCGGAGCTCCCAAATTTTGCCATTCGGTATGGCCTAATCGGAATTTCCAACCCTGAACGAATACGCTACATGATATAGTAAATATAATTATCAGCAACACCGTCCTTACTTTAGTAGCTGCCATGGTAGCTGGCTACATGTAAGAGACGTAAGAGACGACTGTTCGTAGAGACCGCCGGCGCCAAACTTAAATTATCCCACGTCTTTCTTTGGCCTTCTTTCTTGTTTGATGGTTTGACGTTTGACGGCATCGACTTTGCGATCGTAAAATTGCGTGGTGGTGCCATATATTGCCATCTAACAAAAAAACATTGACATTGACAATTGACATATCGACAATTTGACGAGTATGTTTTTTTTCGGTTGTGGCGACGGTGCATACACGCTCAGCCAGTGGCCAAAGACAAATTGATTAAGAAATTGGATTAAAACAACTTAATTTGGAAAAGGAAAGATCCCTAATGGCATTAAATTTATCAGTGATGAACCTGATATTTCAATTCAGCCAATGCGCAACCTGTAGTTAAGACTTCATGCGCGTGGCAACACTATATGCGCAAAATAATTTTAGTGATGGATGATTCGAATAACCTAACGTAGTGATAAATTACTCTATGCGAATAACTCTTTCTTTGTAACTTGAAGTAACGCATTTTAGTATTAGAATAACTTTTAAAGCATTACGTACTTTTTATGTATAAATATAAATCTTTTGAAACTACCAGGAAAGCTTTTTCATGTGTAAATCGTATGTATTTAACAAAATATTTAAAAATTAAACATAGCAATTAAACATCCTTCCTTCCTTCCTTCCTTTCAGCCCTTAGTAGTCTACTGCTGGACATGGGCCTCCCCTAATCGACGCCACTCCGCCCGGTCCTGGGCCCTCTGAATCCAATGGTTTCCCGCTGTCTTCTTCAGGTCATCAGTCCACCTGGTCGGAGGGCGGCCTGTGCTCCTTTTGCCTAAACGTGGTCGCCATTCGAGGACCTTTTTTCCCCATCGGTTGTCAGTCCTGCGAACGATGTGGCCAGCCCATTGCCACTTTAATTTGCAAACTTTGAGAGCTATGTCGGTCACCTTCGTTCTTCTACGGATTTCATCATTTCTGATTCTGTCTCGTAGAGAAATACCAAGCATTAAACATAGTGTCGATAAAAAAAAAATATTTACATGTGGATGACTACAAGAATTAAGACCTATTCGTGTCGATATACGTCATAGTTTATGCAGCGGATATTGCTTAAAATATCCTACTGATCGTGTATCTATAACTTCTATAGATACACGTTATTTTTTAAAATAAAATTTTGCATATTATTAATTTTTATAAGCTCAGAATTGTCTGCTCTTTGTAATGTCACTAACCACCACAACACCATAGCACATTTAGGTAATATCAAAAAATTGCTCATTTTTCCGGGAATCTTATTATTTATTATTTGTTTGTATTTTTTGTATTAAATGTAGGATATACATGGCAACCAAGCGCTTAGCTGTTAGCGGTGATTAAAAAAATAAAGTATGTTGAATTTTATGATGTATCGATTAATATTACTCGACAAGTTATCGTACAGCACTACGTATGTATTTACGTAAGGGAAGGAGAGGAGGCCGCGCGACTCGCGAATGTGCGATCGATTGCGAGGACTACCGCAGTTGTGGTGTGTGTTGGTTAGCGCTCGGTGGTTCAAATATGGCTCTTTTCAGGATTACGTCTACTAAATTGGTGGAAGTACAGGTAAATATATTAATATTATTGTTAAACTGTCTTTGTTATGTGGACAGTACTGATTATTATTTATTTTGTTCTATTCATAACCTTAATGGTCACATTTTGAATTCGCAGTTATGTAATGGGATTAAAGATTACTACGAAAAATCTTAGCTCAACCTTAAATTAAATATTATATACGTTATTTCTCAGATTTTACGGAGACGTTTCCTGTAGGTAAAGTTAGCATTATCTATTTATTCTAAAGATCGTGCCGTTTCACGTTATGTGATTTTTGACTTACTTTTTTATGTTAAAATTTCGATTGCGTTCGTTTTATCTGCACTAATCGGTTGGTTTCAGTACAAGCATCATTAAATCGCGTGACATTCAGTTATCATGCCCGTATTAGCCTGTAAGTTTCCGGTGTAGACAGTAGCTAGTATGTTTTAGGTTAGACCTTGCTTTTTCCGCGTTATTTTCCGTGGCGCCAAAAAAGGATACCCTTCGTTGAAGAGTAAGTACTTACGTAGTTGGAAACTTGTAGCATCATCTTGGTTCTCATCATCAAACGTTTTGTTCATTAACGTGATCACATACATACCTTTTTAATAGCCATTCAGATGCTGCCTCACTGTGACAGTCTTATATATTTTTTTTTAATAAAAGTGGTTAAAAGAATGTAATTTTGAACTTTGGAAGGTTTGCAAACAGGCACATACTGAAGCTTTTTTGAAAAAAACAGGTTGGGGTGTAGCCTTCGGGGCAATATGGGACCAGGGACTTAGAAAAATTTCAACCTTATATAACCCCTCTTTTTATACTACCAATGGATAGAGGGATCTTTGGAGATCAACTTTGCTCAAGGGCCCACTGCTCTGAAGTCAATCCTCGTGGAGCTAGAGGGTAAAAACTAAAGCTCATTATGAAGGCGTCTGAGACTTAGACAAATTTTCATCGGAAATTTTCAACCCCGTAAAATCCACCTTTTGCCTGTATAACTGTAAAATTCCTATATTTTACTCAATTAAACATTTCAACAAGATATTAATCGTATATTCTTTTTATTTTCCGCTCTTTGTAACACATCTCAAATCTTAAAATTAGAAACATAGAAATAGACAATATTATAAGAAGTATGCATATACTACAATTCCTCCACACTTAATTTTTATCCATCTACGGCCGGGCGTCGGTCACTTGCTCCACTTGCTCCGTGGCAGAGTCAGTGTGAAAAATCTCCGTTTCAACTGGTCGATGTTTCTATGCACACTATTACCCTCCCGCATACTTCATAATTTAATTTCCCCCCTTTTTATATTGCCAATGGATAGAGGGATCTTTGGAGATCAACTTTGCTCAAGGGCCCACTGCTCTAAAGTCAATCCTCGCGGAGCCGGAGGGTAAAAACCAAAGCTCATTATGAAGGCGTCTGAGACTTAGAAAAATTTAGCCCTATATAACCCCCCTTTTATATTACCAATGGATAGAGGGGTCTATGGAGGTCATCTTTGCTCAAGGGTCCCACTGCTATGAAGTCAATCCTCGTGGAGCTGGGAAAAGGAATTGGCAAGTAGATATGCTACTAACTGCGTGGGATAGATGCCTCACACCTAAGTTTACAACAATGACTTTAGAATGATGGAATAATTGACGAAAGTTACTATATTGACTTGCAAAGTATATTCTGACACACACTGAATATTTGGTGGGATTCTTTGCTGAATAGATGAATATGCCATAAAAGTAATTGTCCAGTTCATGATTAGAAAACTTATGTTTTTCAACATAATAGCTTGTATTTTTAAACCTATATCCTATTCATTCAGAGACTTCAGTGGGTCATTAAATCATTCTAACTTAAAATACAGTTTACCATTCACCTGTCTGTTATTGTGCTATGTAGTATAATAGTTTAAATAGATGTCACATGAATTTGTATTACTAGAATAGTAAGTTAAATTATTTAAATCCCCAAAAAAGTAACATCTGTGTTCTGCTTTTTGCATCTAGTATCTTTTTTGTGCTAGATGTGTTATTTCACTGTATTTAATTTCAGAAAATACTTGGGAAATGCATAATATCCATACTTCACCTGTACCTGTTACCATATTTAGAAACACTCAAGTCCTATGCAGTACATCATGGTTCTTATCAATGTTTTGATATTGATTGATCTAGTTGAACTGACATCTCATGACACTTGTATCGGTGACCTTGGGTGGTTATCACCACGTGTGATACAGCTATGTTAACAGTAACTGTATGACCAGCTTACGATCGGATGTTAATCGCAAAGCTATATTTAAATAACTTTGGTTTTAGGTCTTAGAACTTGTCAATATTCAATATTAAATTTATAACTGTTTGACTCAACAGTGGTGCCCTGTTCTTTATTTAGACTATCGAAAAGTACTTGACGTCCTACTCTACTGTAATAATCATTTCAAGTGGGGTTTTCGTAGGGATTTTAGTTATAATCTTTTTCTTGAGATACCCCTGTTGTATTGAACTTGTTGAGAAATACTTCTCTTTATTCTGAAATTTATTTGGTATTATGGATAATATATAAATTCTTTTGGTTCTAGGCGAATGTTAGCCTGTCACCTTTTTTATTTTTTAAATATAAGTTTTACAAATAAATAACTTAGGATAAAATCTGTGAAATAATAAAATATTGTAGCTTTTTATTATTTTAACTTACTTGGCACCTGTTTAGATATCAATTCTTATCGTCGAGGCTGATAATATCAACCGAACTTGGCGCCATTTTTTCACGTGAAATACGCTTAGCCAGATTATCTTTATTTTTACAACATTATCAATGTTTTTACATACCTATGAAGCCACTCAAATTGAGCTTTACACAAACTGCCCATTTGCAGAAAAATGGGAAAGGTATAAGTCTCTCTCTTTTTTTTTTAATATTTAAAGCTAGTTTGGGAGTAATGTAATTCGAAATGGCAACATCTTAGAAAACTCGTCAAACATTGTTTGAAATCAGCTAAAAAGTCAATGAAAAGAAGAAATATAGCTATACTACTAAGAATAGAGCAGAGTAACGACCAGAATATATCCGCCGTCGCCATTACAGTTCCGCCTCTAATCATCGGATGTCCTATCGGTGCTCCTACGATGAAAATGAATGATGACTCCCTATAAAGATCAGAGCGTGCTTGAGACAATGTTCGCTACGTTTTAATAGAATTTTGACTCCTTATTCGTTTTACTACTGACTTGCCGAGCATTGTGGTGCTTCTATGCTGCTCTTCGTGTCACTTGGTGGTTCATGGCTTCTTATTGCATCCCTTACTTTTGTGCCCAGTATCCTGTGGTCATCGCCATTATATACTGCCAGCCTTCTTTTTTGACTGTAAAAAAATAACCATAATATAATTTTTCACATATGTATTTCAGGCCTGTCATTGGTTACCGCTACGGTTTGACGCCAATCAGACAAGATCTATAAAAATTAGCACCATTTGTCGCATATCGTACGTACTCGTGATAATAATTGGCTCTAGTACATTATTATGTCACGGTGCTTTTGTTTCTTACTTTACTGTTGAAGAACTAAATGAATATCTCTCCTCATCATTTTTTAAATAATCGCTTTGGGTCTATAAAATTGATTATGTTCGTCATCAGATTTGATCTAATCCTCGCTTTCCATCCAAACATTTCTTCATTTACTCCCTCTTATTTGAAATTTTTCTAGTAGGAATGATAGTCATTTTTTCTGTTATTCTGATACTAGTTTCTCTCATCACATGTTAATACAGCACTGAAATAAATTTACTTTCTGAGGAACCATCTATTTCTAATTTATGTTCTACTATTAAAGACTCCGTAGCATATTTTTGTTTCTTGTAGGTTTTCTTCAGTTGCGAAATATCGTACGATTATTATAGATGATTCGATGTATCCTTATAACTCTTCGAAAACCGGCATGACTTTGGGAGCCTAAGTCTATAGAAACTACATTAATTTATTTCCTGTGCTACATATGCTGTTTCTTGAAAGTCAGAATTATTGGTTTTCTCCGTTTTTTTAGCCCGAAAGCAGCCGTGGTTTTACGTATTAAAATAAGAAGCGTTGAATTCCGTTACATAACGCGAAACGAATGACAAGGTAGTAAGGTAAGCAACCCGCAACGGTATTTCGTTGCCATGTTTTGGCCCACTTTTTCAATGTGCATCGTAATTCGTACCGACGTAACGAGGCCATTATTGCGTTTTTCGACTGTGCTGCATATCAGGCAGTGATGTTGGTTTCAACTTTTAAGCGATAGAGCGAGTTTCTGTGGTTTCTTCCTTGCAAATTAATAATCACTTGTAGAGGAACCTAAAATAATAAAGCGAAATTATAAATACTTTAATCTTCAGTATTTTCTTCTAGTTACGTCAGTTCTGTTAGTTTTTATTTCTTTAGTGGTTTTCCTGTTTTTTGCAAGGTCAGACCTAGCTCTTGAATTCAACGCGAAGGCCGTAGCTTCAGCTATCTGCAGCAGCCGCTAACAAGCTCCAAACTCCGTCTTACAATACTCTTATCTTATCTTATTCGGCCTCGGTGGATAATTCAGCGATCCTACTGGATATTCGCCCTGTGCCTTTGAATAGCTAATAACAAAAGAACTTGTTGCAAGTGTAACAAAAAATAAATCTTAAAAATCGCCATCTCATAACATTCCGGATATTGTTTTTGGTGTATTTATGGATCAGCTAATACGTAACAACATATTTACAAAATATGCCAAGTGTTCACGTTTGTATTCAAATTTCGCACGGCGCGTCCACTTGAATACGTCGTTCGATTGTGAATAATTCTTGAAGTCATTGAGGTCAAGAGTGTTACAGTATTTGAAGTAATTCATCGTCTCGTATGAAACTTAGCTACACTGTATATTTATCGAGTCACTATCTTATCGATGTACGTGATCGTGCTAAGTTATGATCATAGTAATCGATTACTGCTCATGTCGTACGCAAACGAATAACCTTCATATCGACTACGAAGTGCGTGTTCTCTGTGCCATCTAAAGATAACCACGCAGGTCACGCTCGGAGTACGGGCACGCGCCCAAATGTGCATTGAAATGTGCCTCACGTACTGATACAATGGAAAATGCATCTTTAAAAACATTAAGAACTGAAGGGCTAAGAAGGTGAAGGTATGAAGAGATGGTACAATGAAGGAATTGGGACCTGTACAAAAGCAGTGAGAGTACAGGTCTTATTTGAAGGCAGATTTTGGGCAAACTGGTCAAACTTGATTATTGATCGCGGCCGTTTTGTGTATAAAAACACTCAAATAGCGGATGTTGAAAAAACTCGACATGAACGCAAATCTTACGCGTTAGTTCGCTCATGGTCGCGCTTAGCTGGCTTCTAGCATGTTCCTAAAACCCTTTTGCGCTTCGCAACGAGAACTTTGACTCCCATCTCGAATGGATACACTGTGTAATACAGTATTTGCACACTTGTTTAAACATACGAATGTCAAAAGTGAAGCTAAATGTTTCTTGGCTGGAAGAAGTTGTATTACTTGATCTAGGCTATTATGACTGATATCGTGCTATCAGACTGAGGAGTGCAAAAAGTACACATCTGCCTATTATTTTATTTTCATATACACATGATTTTTATTAAACATTCCGATTACATAAACCGTTTGGATTGTTTATGGATGCTTTTGCTACGCCGCGCCGGTATTCATTACCTACATTATCATTATTGGAAATTTTGCAATCACTAAAATAGAGAATAACTTACTTTATTTCCAAGCCCACGTGATTTTTTTACATTCCGGTTACATAAACTGTATCTTTTGTTTATGGTTATTTCGTTTTCATTTTCGGTTTTTCAGCATTCATTTCCGATATCGCTCGATCATTTTTGAATGTTTCGCAATCAAAAATGTTGAAAATAATCTGCAACTGTTCACTAGCTTTGCTCACATGACGATTCTTGACATTGGCTTTATGGAGGCTTTATCGTCCGTATTATCTTATCTACGTATATTTCTAGATCGACAAAACCGTAGATAGGGATGCGATATATCTTGTCAAAATCACATTTTTGTGTTGGATTACGCAATTCGAAAAATAAAAATGAAATATTCTTTAGGAATAGGTACAATGTAATAGGCGAAAAGTAAATAGGTGAAAAGTAACAATGAAGTTTTTAGTCAAGACAATAAATCTTGACTAAACACTTCATTGTTACTTGAATCAATTATATTTTCCTCACCTTCTAGTACCTTCTTGACAAAACCTGTTTGATGTCTTCAATTAATATTCTTTGTTTCACGAATTCTAATTTGCACTACCTAACTTCACTTTTATTTATTTTCATATTCAGTTTTTGCTACTTAACTGGCTGACTTAATTTATGAATTCCATAAATTTTAAAGAATAAACGCTTCTTCTCTCGCGTGGTCTGTAAATTTATTGTATAATAATTATATAATAGTTTCAACTCAAGGCTGCTTGAATGATAAAAGTCGTTACTTGGTTGCTAGATCACGAATGTGTCTTGTGTTATCTTGAAATGTTGCGGCGGAACAAAATGCTTTACTTGAATTATGAATGACTACAGATTGCAGTCAACGGTGGAACTTCATTGGTTACGATGATGACGACAATCGCCTCCGTTGTTCCGCGTCTGCCGCAGAAGATAACGTAGTTATATTAAATAAATTTATATTAGATTAACAAATTCACTGTACATATAATATGATCCCCTGACGGCAGAGAAATCGCATAATGATGAGGTGACTCATATGACTTACCTAGCTACTCGTACTTAAAACTGTTTTCATTCCCTGATGTGTGTTAGTTATGAAATTAAATAACGAGTATACTTTCTTTATCATTACAAGATATGTGGAATTGGAATGATCATGGAATTCTTGTGGAGAATGAAACTCCAAAAAAATTAAAATTTTTCGCGTTTCGTCATATTATCCATTAGCCTCATAAAATACCAAGAGAAAACAGAAAACACAGATAATTGTGAATGGAAATATTCCCTAGCACGAAATCGTCGTCCGTCTTCGCTTCGCTCGAGCAAATAGACGTTCGCGTGTAGTTATCGCCTGGCGTGTTATGTAACGACAATTGAAGGTTATTCTAGTTTCAATGTCGGTCGCAGCGGCTTGGCGCCGAAATTCGTTCGGGAATCTCGTGATACCGTGCTGGCGTTCGTGACGTCACGTTGTAGGGTTGCCAGGTAAGCTTCGGTACTTGAAGAGACGTGTTCAGAATGCTTGTAGGTAATTTATAATAAAAGTAATTTATAAATAAAAATAATTTTATTTATAAATTATTAAAAAATAATTTTATTCATAAATTATTTTCCATTATCCTAAATTAGGATTGATTGAGACAATTGCATGATTTCGACGTGAGATGCGGGACTCTATTGATTTTGTTTTTAGCAAGTCATACTTTTCAATTTTTCTTCAATATTTTTTGTACTTTTCAAACACACACGCACGAGCACACATGACGCACTCTTAGTCCCGCGCCACTTATGGGGAACATACAATTATTTCGATGATGTTGCAACCCCATTATTCCCGCATTGATTGTGTCAAAGTTAATGATCACTCAAATCGAAGTCTGAGTAATGGGACATTTTATACAATGGGCATGATGACAGTAATCAAGTATCGCCAAAATATTTATCTGATCTAATGAAATAGGATTCAAAGATTTTGAGACATGTATTTATTTTCTTATTAATGTCGAGATTAATAATTTATTTGTTAAAATAAATCTACAAAATACAATCCGCCATGATAGCTTAAACACCCATCAGATCGAATTACGTCAATTTACGTCACGTCTCAGTAAACGTCATTTTTTTCGTAAGCATATTATACGCGATCTGACATTTTTTACTGAGCCGTGGCGCAATGACAGACGCCATGACACGGGCGAGCGTTTTGGAATGAATTTGAAACTTAAAATTTAAATGTACTTTTATTGCACAAAAACCTTAATTTTCTTCAAAAATATGATATATTTTAGACATAATAGAAACTTCTAAATATCATAGAAGAGTTTTTGAAAATTAGTCATCATGCCTATTACCATTCTTTGTGTAACTAGCTCATTGAAGCGCATAGAGAATGAGTATTTTATTGGCATCAGAGAAACACGTGTGACCGCTGCCACCTACGTTATTATGTAACTTAGCAACTGTAATATAGTAGAAAAAAAGTTTAATGGAAAATATAATTTTTAGTTTCTTCAATTCTAAAGAAGATTTATTGGCTGCCAATAAGAAATTCATTTAAAACACATACAAATGGAAATGTGTACCGCAGGGTAGATCACAGTGGCATACTTCAGAATTTGATTTTTAAGAATAAGTAATTCTAATATTAAAAAAATAGAATTATCTAAGTACTTAATATAAAACACTTAAAATTGTTGTTCTAACGGTATAAAGAATAATGTTAAGGCTCAAGTCTTAAAAAATCTGTGTGACGACCGAAACCGGTTACCAATTCTGGAAAATTTTAGAAGGAATTTTTTATAAAGTATCTTATTATTTAGGTCGACAACCCAAAAAAGTGAAAAAAGATAAACTTAGGGGAACATAACTATTAGTAATTAGAACAAATGCATAAATCATTAAGATTAAAGAGCCTAAACCGGTTTAAATTATTAACACATGCATTGTTATCGGTTTGGTGCTAACGACCTATCTTATTAGCAATGAAACTTATCAAACAGGTTAATTATGCAATATTTATTTCCAAAATGCGTTTTTTGTATTGTATAGCTATTTCATTGATATTGGTTAACTTTAATTCGGACATGTTCTCGTAATAATTGGAATGGGAATAAAATTTGGAATCTATTCCAGTTCATATTCCAGTGGTCAGTTTTTGATATCATAATTCATGTCAAATATAGTTATTAAGAACGTGAACTTAGTTCAAGAAATAACATCTCGTTCGATCCATTCGAGTTCGTCTCTAAAAAATATTCCTTGCCGTAAGCCGTTACTTACGTCATCTTCAATTTCGGTTTCGTCTGTTAATACGTGATCCTCGTGTGCTATTGCTTTGGTTCGCCTATAATACGTTTTAAATTAGTTCTCACTTTTTCTACGTCATACTTCAATTTCTAACCTTATACTATGCTTGGATTTTTTATATCTTGTCAGTGAAAGGGTTCTAAATCCGAGTTATCACAATTGTCAGTAAACTTACGATACGTAATAGGCCATGCCAAGGGACGTTGCTCAATACATCTTTTTGTTAATTCGATTTCGGTCTCCTGTCAATCATTTTGGGAAGTACGAGTAACATAATTAATCAACCGAATCTGTAGTCGGTCAACGTCACTATCCGCTGTATAAAATACCTCTATAAAGGAAAGGCCTTGAAAAGGCCACTTATCTTTTAAATGAGCGCGAAGTCTGTTTAATACTTTAATCTTCTCCGTTTTTCAAATAAAATATGCTGGATACCTCCTGTTGTATGATTTGGTTATGTATGAGTGTTCCACTTTTGATTTCTGTAATACTTACTTCTCGGCATTAATGTTTTGTTCATAAATGGTGTCAATGTCAAAGGGAAATCCCGTGGTCTGTTTGATTATTATTTTTACTAAGAAATCATAACATCAAACCATTACATTTCACAGCGTGAAGTGCGATTTTCCGATATATTACGGCGAATATCCTTCAATTGTAGCTGGCTGAAATATTTAGAACTATATCACCTTTGACCGTATTTGTTCGTCGCTATGCAAATTTAAATGGAAATGGCTTCTAAAATTTTAGTGAAGCCGAATAACACGTAAATGAGTAAAAAGAAGATATTGTATGTGAATTCGTGGAACCAAAGTAGACCGTATTGTTTGTGGCTCGCCAGAACTACAACAGTTATAATGTAAACACCATAATCGTTTAAGGAAGTAGGAGATATATTACAGCACACAGAGATAAAACTCAGACAAAAAACAGATTTTAATCTGGGTCTCTCTTCGGGTCAAATTCTTAGGACCACGTGGATGAAGCTAATATAAATGTGCCAACGTAACCTTGGCTCATAAGTAAAGTAGCACGCCATTAATAATGAAGGCAGGTTATAGAACAACTACAAAACACGTCACTACAGTTATTTTCCCATTACACAGTAGGTATGAACGTGTTGAGATAACTGGATAACTTCCTTAAGGAAATATCTCCGTGACTCTTGACCACTCTTGACTATGGTTTTACCTGAGACAGGATTCATGTGGTGTTGAATTAGACACAACTTCGATGCATGCCCTTACGCAGTTTCGTATACTAAGTAATCGTATCGAGCTGCCATCAGTGGTCCAAGTACGAACACTATCCTCAAAGTATTCGTATAGTTAGCGTGTACCAATTGTATGGGAAGATGTCAAGGCAAACTGACATAATAATATAACATACTAATGACTGACGTTTACCGCACGAATACTTTGAAGACAGTGTTCATGTTCACGGCACAGTTGTTCCTTTGATGCTGCTTAGATGAATTTTGGCTTCCGATTGAATTTATTGAATTCCTTTATTTGGTTGAGACTAAAATATGTTTTATGATTTGCTTCGCTATTGACGTACTTATAACGCACGTTAATGTAAATTCTCATTGACATAAATGTTGTATAACAGTGTCATTACGGAGGTCTCAATTATCATTTGCAACCTTTGGATCTTCCAACATAAGTTGACTGGTCGTCCTTTAAATATTTGTGCAATTGGTCTAAATTGCACAAATATGTAAAGGCCGACCAGCCTTCATTGTCTCCAGTATTGTTATGGATGGATCCTCACAAACTTTCGCATTAATAATTGTAGAAGGTTTGGTCACAATCTTCGATTGTGCCAGGTTTTTTTGCCACTGTGTACAATATCTGCCTCCCAACAAGGTCACAAGTTCACAACAACCTTATATTTTGTTTGTGACTGGTTGTAATCCTTAGGCATGCATTGAGTTGAACAAACTGAAACTATTACGAGCGCATCGCATAAAATTTAGGTTGAAACCTTACGAAGTCGTGAGTCTGAAACGATGCCTATCTGTGTTCACTTTAAATCTTTTTAAATCCTATCCAGTTCAGCGAATAGTTTCGTTCTTTTAACATGTCTGTCGGATAGCACCTACTCGTGTTTATTCTTCTAGCGGTAATAGCCCAGTGTTTTAAGTTTCACATATTATTATGTCAGTGACTTAGTACGAGAAGAATGCACGAATTCTAATGTTTTTCATCAATTAACACGCCACGCACACTAAGTTTGAGTACTTTGATGCAGATGACAATCATGACGTGTATATACATTCCGTTACGTGTCAAATTCAATTTCAATAAAATACAGTCGAATTTCGATACTTGACGATCTAGTATAAAAGTACCGCTTGTTCACATTGTATGTTATCGGAAATGTATAGGTGCTGTCTGTATTGTGAAGTATTGTCATTCAAACGGAATGCACCTGTATCGTCTCGTCTCGTCCTGGGCTTTTGTTGTTATAAATATCTCGTCGGTTCATCGACATGTTATCTAATACGAGACTTCCTTGAAACAGTGTTAGTGAACCCTTATGGTTTCAATAACCTGTCTGCGGATTACAGGGTGTAGGTTTATCGGATAGCCGTACTTTAGTAGTTGCTGTTGTTCTTTATGATTGCTTTGAAATAACACATGTTGCCTGGTAACCAATCTGTTTTGTGGTAGGGCTGTCCGACGATAGGTTATTGAAATCGGCCGCTATGAACTAATTTATTTCTTCAGATATTCCAGCCTTCAGTATTGATATCGATCTTTGTTTCTGAGACGAACTTGGGAAATTAGAAATGTTATGTTACAATGTAAGATTGTAGCAACAATCGTATCCATTGGGATATAATGAGATCCTCTATTTATATCCCTCGAAAGAGCAATAGGGCGTGCGCTGCGCGGACGCGGGAGAAAATAACCCGTGAATGTTTGTTCCACTACTTGATGTAGGTAGTGTCTGTCAGTGCCGTGAGCCAGTCTTTACTTATGTCATATGTCAGTCTCTATGACATCTCATACTAATGGCGGCTCGATACGGTTACTATACGATACGAAACTGCGTAAGTTCATGCTCGAAGACAAAAAGTCTAACAGTATTATAGCCTGTTCCTAGTACCTTATGGAAACAAAGGAGTTGATACAATAATGGAAACTTTACATTATAATAATAAACGTGGATGGAAGTTTTTAATATTTATTAATGCGGTGATAAATAAAACTGCCAGTGATCTGTGTATGTAGAGCTATTTGTTTGGCATCTATTACTGCAATAGATAACATTCCACCGCACATGATTCCTTTACTTGTATCAACGTATAATCGATATGTGAGGGATTAAGATTAGACGTGTCGTAACTCGTGTTATTATTTCAAAACATAAGCTTAAATTATAAACATAAAATCCATAGGGTTTTACCGAACACCCTGTCGTCTTCAAAGAACCTAGTATGAAGTCAAGACATTGAAATCAATACAAACATCAAAATAAAATAATAGATACCTTTCTAAGACCCAAGTAATTTATTTCTATGTCAATTATTTTCCACTATTTTGTTCACCAACACTAAAACTTAGAATTAGTGCAAACTACATAAACTACATTTATACCTACGTTTTAAACTTAAGGAGGCACAAAACACAAAAACTAGAGGATAAATTGACATTGAATATTATAATTCATAAATCAAGTTGATTTCCCATCTTATCAAAGTGTCGAACCCTTGTTCGTGGAACAGATGCATTTGAACTTTATCACCTCTGAATATTACTGTGCGTGTCGCTTATGGCAAATTTATTTGACATTGACGTCACTGGGCTTGTTTGTATCGTCAGCGTCATTTATAAAGATATTAGGCGAAATATATTGAAGTGGTGGTATATTTTCGTAGCATTTATAAATTTCTTTTTGTTACCAACCAACCATACAGCTCCACATGTCATCAATGTGTATTTTTTAAAGTTTAAAAAAATACATAAAAATGGCATTTAAAATTTAAAATCAAATTAACTTTTAAATATTTTAAAGCATTACGTTTTAAACGCAGTGAAACGTTTACTTTTATAACACTTATATTTTTGTCTAGCGATGCACATCGTAGCTGGTTGGGCAAATTGGTCCTTCGAGCCGGATCAGTAAATTAATACAAATATGGGATGGGAACGTTATTTTAACATTACCAGTAACACGTTAAAAAATTGTAATTCCCTGATATGTAGGATGAAAATTGCTTGTTTCTGTAAATGCTTTGTGTACCCACGCTTTGAGTGGTATGATCTAACTGAATCAGACCGTAAGTGATGTAGGTACCGCGTCTTATTGAAGGTGGCACCTCATTGTGGCATCGATTCCATTGTGTAACCGACGATGACCGTGCTACAGTTACTGTCATGCAAATTGAGACACAATACAGGCAGGTTGAATAAATGTTGAAATTTTCACCGCAACACAATACGACATTGGTTCTTTTTTTCCAAGGAATTTTATACGATAACTCAATGAAGGTAAATAGGTGATTATCACGAAACGACTACCGTTACGGTCGTTTTATTGTTTAACCTTAACGCTTCATCTCATTTTATTTTTGAGTTGATTATAAATGTGTGAGGCCATAAGAAATTGGCTAGGGGTTCCTAGCGCCGTTCTCATAACATGCTGTGAAGCAGCATGCTCGCTCCTGTGGTTGCCGCAGAAACGAATTTCAAACAGTTTTCTGTACTTTTCCGTAGTAGCAACCCGTCCACCTCAGACAGTAGCTACTTAGGTCCTGGATCCAGGGCCAGAGGTCCATCCCTACATGGATACCCAATAGTGGACTAACGCTAACGGGCCTGAGGAGGAATGCAGAGAAGCTGAACACTTTAGCCGATACCTGACCGGCAACAACTATGATCGTGTCATTATGAATTTGACAGCACTAGCTCTTGACTTATTGCTACATCTAGCTTTTATCAGTCATGTCTATGATCCAATCAGTTGCAACCTGACAATTACGCACAGCAGCTGATGGGTCGTCGATCAATGGGTCGTCGTAGAACTAGTTGTAAGTACAGAGGCGAGTTAATTTGTCCGCGTATCAAATCCAATTCACGCACAGGACGTCTTACTATTGAGCTATCAATTTGAGTTAAACTCTGCCCTTAGAACTGCTCTATCAATAACGATTGCGCCGTCGTCGACTATTGAGTTAATGACATTGTACCACGCGTTTCTGTTTGTGCTCTTTCGTACTCAGCGCGATGAGAATTATATTTTATCGTGACTTTATTTACTGTTGTAGATCGCGATCGATCGAAAATTTGACAATGTCGGGCGCATGCCGAATTCTTCGAACTTCCGTCCTTCGAGAGCCGAGTTAAGTCTGAAGCAGACATCAGCTTTAGACTTTTCGGAGGACAAGCAGAAATCATCCAGTGTTCCGATTAGGCACATATCCGTTCCCGTGAACGCAATTGCAATGGAACAGCTCAGTGGACAACTTGTGGTCTGGTGAATTGTCACCCACTTTTGTATGATACCCATACACTCATGGGGACATAAAATAGGTTGCAGCTGCACACTACAAAGTCTGCTTTCCTGTTTGTTGAATTAAAAATATGTGATTGGAATTTGTTACTTCTTTATTCACATACTTATGTTTTGTAGACTTTATCTAGAGGGAAGTAATATGAGCTCTGACCTGTGAGCCTATCGGTCAGTGGGTATTTCCAGAATCAAACGATTTTAAAAGAAACGTCAACTTCAACAACAGTCAGTTTTAACTCGTGTTTTATTGCATCGTCAGTCGTTCTCAGTGGTATGAAGTTATGACGTCATAATCCTTTCATAAAGACATTCTTTCCCAATTTGTCCGTTGACCCACTTCAGGGTCGGGTCTCCTCTCATATTGAGATACATCCAGGCCTTAGTCCACCACGCTGGCCTCATGCGGCTTGGTGCACTTGACATGCCTTTGAGAACATAATGGCGAACTCTATTTCTTAAGATGTTTTTCCTCTGCCGTTTTATATAGCGCAAATAACTTTTAAGAAAGTCTGGGATTCCAACCAGGAGTCCAGGACCCCTTCTATTAAGAGGCGGTATTCAAAGCCATTGATCTATCATCGCTGCGTATTCGTCCGTTACCAATACCAATTACCCTTCGGCCTACGTTTATTGGTATAATGCCATTATGGAACTCGATTCAATTGCTTCCTATACAAGTGATGGTGTTTCGGACGCGGTTCGCCTTGGAACGGCCGGTTTTCTTCCGACAATATGGCGGATTGGCGGTTAAGGTTAAGTGGCTAATGGTTTACTCGTTGGCTTATAAATCTGAGTTATTTCATTGTCCGCAACCCATTAGTTTAATTTTAAGCGTTTTTTCACTTGCTTATTAATTATCAAAAATTATGCTACTTGCTTGCAGTGTGCAAGGGTTTCCTGAAAATACTGCAAGCACGTGTTTTAAAAATTAATTGATTAGCCACCCAAGGCAAGCATATGCTTACTTCACATGCCATTGAGGATATTATATAACTCTCAGGTTTCCTCTCGATATTTTCCTTCATTGTTATAAAAAATAAAATCATGTATAAGCATTCATATTCAACCAGATATATGGCATGCAAAAAGTAAGTTATGGCCGGTAACATGTTCCATAAAACACATATAACTCACGTAAGTCTGTATTCTAAGCCGGATTATCAATCACGGCTCCATTTCTTTCGTTCTTCGTTTCTATGGAATAATGAAAATCCATTTAGACTGTTATTTTTCGATAGTCGTCACTGCACAGAAATAAGAGGTACAAAAAGCGGGGTTATTATTATCTCCAGGACATAGTCGTGAAATATATCAATTACAAATTACAGAAAGGAGTCCCAAGCTTAGATGGTGCTAGTAGAATCTGGTAGTGCAAGAATACCTAAATCTTTTCAAGACCGATTGAATCGAAATGTGACCATTAATTGAAAGTTATACTAAACTCCTACTTCAATATACAACTTTTTTGCTAAGCTTCTGATACCTTAATTTTCAAATCGACTAATGACTAGTTTCAATAATCAATCTCTGGATTTGGATAACCCTAATGATGTTGGGTTCAGCCGTTTTTGCTTGAAAGAATAACATCTATCCATCATGTATAACCCTATGATATGACAATTCGAACCCCTGTTTCCTCTTCAACAGAAAGTATGCCCGTCGGCTACGATACTTCTGCGCGGGTTGAGCGCGGAGCCCACCAACCTGAAGAGCATCCTCCAAGAGAAGATCCCCAAGGAGCAAGAGAAGATCCGCGAGTTCCGCAAGAAACATGGCGCCAAGAAGGTCGGCGAAGTCACCGTTGACATGGTGAGTGAGATGACTACTCTATTTGAGGCGTATCTCTTAGTCAAGAAGCATTGCGACATACTCGTAGCTTGCACTTACACCTACTTAACCACAATAAAAAATCGATCGTGCATTCAGCTTACTTTTTTACTTTTGCGATTGTTTTAAAAGTAACATTATGTCAGTAGCCATTAATGACCCACTACAGGGTCGGGTCTCCTCTCACAATGAGAAGGATGTAGGCCTTAGTCCACCACGCTGGCCTACTGCGGGTTGGTAGACTTCACATGCCTTTGAGAACATTTTTTTTGTGAACTCTCAGGCATGCAGGTTTCCTCACGATGTTTTCCTTCACCGTAACAGCAGGTGATATTTAATTTCATTAATCGCACATAACTTTTATTACAAAGTCATTGGTGCGTGCCACTGGGATTCGAACCCGGACCCCTCGATTCGAGGTCGAATTCTAAGCCACTGGGCTATCACCGCTGCCGACCTCAAAGCGTCCCAAATACATGTTTATTACAAGGAAAACCTTAATTTGTGGAGGTTGTTTGTCGCTAAGTCGGCTTCTATCGTTATGTCTCCTTGCACAGTTGTTTATGTTTCCCTAGGAAATTACACTTTGTGATGTGACGGGTGACATTGGACGAACAATGATTTCAATTGTTGGCGTGGTGAATTATTTTTCAATGGTAGAATGCAGTTTTTCATTCGGCAAGGCTGGTTGGAACGATCCGATTGGTTCTGTTGTATAACTTGCTAGACTTTTCCCGCGACTACGTCTTTCGTCTTGGATTTTCGAATTTGATCCACGAAGGGTAAATCCATAAAAAGTAAAGTATCCTTTATGTTAAAAATTGTTTTTGATTTATAATAGTAATAGGATCATAAGACACAAAACAATGACGATCTAGTCGCATTTATACATTTATTTGTTGTTTTTTTATAGATACGTAATTAAACTGTTATGAAATGAGTGGTAGAGAAAAGAATTCATGAACACAAGTCATGTTCATTTTAATATGGCCGCTTCTCATCTTGAACGTAACATAACAAACAAAAGAACGAACATGATGTCACACTTTCTCACAGAATATTCTTGAATCTTTGACCATAATATGGAATATTATGTTTCATTTATTCTCTTCACACATTTATACACACTTGAACATTGTCTATAAAAAAAGCAATTTTTACCCAAGATATTTGGTTTGTCCTATGTTATGACGTCATAATTGTTGTTTATCATACAAAGTCTATGATGACTGTGTTTAACAATTTAAGACCGGTTTCAATAACACATATTATTACACTGGGTATGGATAATATAACCTTACTTGCGTTTATAGACGTTGCCTAGTAACCAACCTATAATAGAGCTATCTATTGCTATTGGAATAATTTGTGTTGGTATACACGGAGATTAGGGAGGATGAAGAGCCCATACCAAAACACATGTGTGAATTGTTGCAAAGTATCATAAATACTACTATTACTATAATAAATATAGCGGTGACAGCCCAGTGGCTTAGAATTCGACCTCGAATCGAGGGGTCCGGGTTCGAATCCAAGTGGCACGCACCAATGACTTTGTAAAAAAAAAGTTATGTGATCTTTACAAAAATTAAATATCACCTGCTGTTACGGTGAAGGAAAACATCGTGAGGAAACCTGCATGCCTGAGAGTTCACAAAAAAAAAACGTTCTCAAAGGCATGTGAAGTCCACCAACTCGCACTAGGCCAGCGTGGTGGACTAAGGCCTACATCCTTGTCATTGTGAGAGGAGACCCGCCCCGTCATTAATGGGTTACTGACATTATAAATACAAATAAAAAACTATCCATACCCAACAATACGTCACTCAAACTGCCAAGACTTGAGTTATCCGCCAAACTCCAACGGAACATTCTCGAACCGTCCAAGAACTAGTTATCGGCCAAATTCTAACAGAACATTCTCGAATCAGATGTACGGTGGCATGCGCGGCATCAAGGGCCTGGTGTGGGAGACCTCCGTGCTGGACCCCGACGAGGGCATCAGGTTCCGCGGCATGTCGATCCCCGAGTGCCAACAGTCGCTGCCTAAGGCCAAGGGCGGCGAGGAACCCCTGCCCGAGGGCCTCTTCTGGCTACTCGTCACCGGCGATGTACCCACCGAGACGCAAGTCAAAGCGCTTTCCAAGGAATGGGCCCAAAGGTTCGTTTACGTCTTCTTCTAGATCTTTCTAATGTTCAAACTATTAGTGACCCGTTGCAGGGTCGGGCCTCCTTTCCTTTTAGATTGCATTGGCAGGACCGTTTGCGGATGGAGAGGGAAGGAGCTTGAATTTAACTCTCGGCAAAAAGCACCGACCATCCTCCGGCAAGGTAGACTGATGTTCAGTGGTGTCGATCGTGGGAGGTCCATAGGTAACCAGCAGTGAACTACGAAGGAATGGGAGGAAGAAGGAAAAACTAGCTAAAAAGCCGCTCAATCGTATATTGATTACCAGGGGGTTGAAAGTTACAAATCTCTATCAAAGATGAAAAAACGTTGTAAGTTAACTTACCTATTTGTATTTCACTTGCAATATTTATATTTGTGGTAGTCGTTTGTGCGGGAGACCATGAGCCATCATAATATGGTAGACACTTTATTCACATCTTGTGCCCAGAGGTAATAGGGTATTACGGCCTATGTCAAAAAGCTTTTTATATGCATTCGTAAGTCAAAAACACCCATAAAAAATTGGAAAAAAAATTTTTGCCAACAAATATTATGTAAAAAAAGACTTGAATTTAAATTTCAATAATCCCCGCGACAACACGGTCTCGGCCGTCTCGGCGCTGCCGCCATGCTTGTGACGTCACTCGCAGTGTAAACAATACATCTCAGTAAAGGAAGAAAGTTATACTCCATTGTTTATTTACACTGCTAATGACGTCACCCCTGTAGCTTTCATGGCGTATAGCGTTTTTGACATTTGAAAAACAGATTAACAAACCTGAATTTTAAAATTGAAATAATAAATGTATACTACATTTTTTAGAACAGTAATCACAATTTTTCACTTGCTTTTAACAAAATCTATCAATATTACATAATTTTGGATTTTTCCTTGCATGGTGCGAAATACCCTATTATCAAAGTCGTCGGGAGTAGTTTCTGTATTCTAGATCATTTTCCGTTCCCCAGGGCGGAGCTGCCCGCGCACGTGGTGACGATGCTGAACAACATGCCCAGCAAGCTGCACCCCATGTCGCAGTTCTCAGCCGCCGTCACCGCGCTGAACAGCGAGTCCAAGTTCGCCCAGGCCTACTCCGAGGGAGTCCACAAGTCCAAGTACTGGGAGGTGAGTGATGCGAAATAATGCCAACGTCACCTTTACATCACTATACCACACGTCTAACCCTAGGTTCACACGGAGCCACGATTTCCCGAATCTTATTTTCATCGGATCTGGAAAAATCGAATGTTGCATTCGGCACGGCACTTGCATAGTCGTATCCGACAGCCTCGTATCGAGATCCCGTGTGAACACCAGAGCGCGCACAGTTCCTGACCTTGATTTCGAAGCGGGCGAAAATGACTGGCGATGCGTGCGGGTCCCCCCCCCCCCCTCTCCCCCGCTTGTGCGACCCGACGTTCGGTTTCAAGATTCGACAAACCGAATGTACCCCTGCGTGTATCGTATGAACGCATGTATTGAATGCGCTATACCATCAAACCGGATCTTATACGGTTGGATCGATGCTCGGATCGGATGCTCGCACAATCGGATGTCAACTTCAGTAAGATTCTCGTGTGAACTCTGTCATTGTAATACTGTTGCCACTAACCCGGATCTTACAAAAAATCGGAGTCGATATTCCTCGTGTGAACGGGCCGTAAGGTTGATTTTCCACACTGAATCGAGTTCGTCCGAGTAAGCCTTGAAACGATCTTCCGGCCGATGCATTTTCCCAGGACTATGACATGAGGTTCATGACATTCATGACTTCCACTTCCACTGAAATTCGCAGGAGGACCAAAGTCAGCCTTGAAAGTTACCACGCTGAAGTAGCAATGGGCTGGTAGCACATATCTGCTAAAGACGTCACCGTGACACCGTTGGAGTAAAAGCATTTTAAAGTGGAGGTCGCGGGTGGACAAAGATACCCTCTTATCATTATACCACCTGCTGAAGATTAGAAACACCACCTGGTCGATCCCCCACAGGCCGCCTTTCTCGCACATTTTCACACGAACGATCATTCGGTCGAGGTGTTTCCACGGGACCGACTGAAAGCCGGCAACGCACTGGCTCCTAACGGGTTTAAAAGGGCTAGAAATATTTAAATAAATCTTTCAAACGTTATGATGTTTCAAGTTCAACGCCATCCAGTAACATTTCGGTCGCCTGCATTAGCTAGTTCAATTCGAGAGTGATATATTCAAATTTAAAAGCTTTTATTCATTATTAGGTACAATTTATGCACACTTAATGAACGTCATACATTTAACATTATACAAACATCCGCTTTGATCGCCCCTCAGGCAAAACGTAGACTAGGAGAAAAAAGCGGGCGGAAAAAAATTCCCGGCACTCTTTTAAAAATAAGTATGAATTATTCTATGGTGCAGTATGACTAGGTCCAATAAAGGAACACACGTGACAGCTATCGTGTGTGTCAAGATCGCCCCATTGCCATCCGCTCACAAATAAATATTGATACATGGTGTATAGAAACAGCGTAGTGAAGTTATTCAATCCCACGCTTTCTTATCGTCTAAATAGTCCTTAGTTTCATAATAGGCCTTTCGGCACAGGACTGATTTGATAGTTCTTTTAAATTTATGAAAAGGCAGGGATTGAATTTCGATTGGAATTTTATTATAAATTCCAACTGACATTCCCATAAATGACTGGCTTTTTTTATATATTTTATATATATTTTTTTCGGTCCACAGTACGTGTACGAGGACTCGATGAACCTGATCGCGAAGCTGCCGGTGATCGCCGCGACGATCTACCGCAACACGTACAGGGACGGCAAGGGCATCGGCGCTATCGACGACAACAAGGACTGGTCCGCCAACTACTGCTCCATGCTCGGCTTCGACGACCCCCAGTTCACCGAGCTGATGCGCCTCTACCTCACCATCCACAGGTAGGTGACCGTCTACCGTCAGCGAACCCTTGACAAATCCCCCCCCCCCCCCCCTGTAAATCCCAAAAGACTTCGTGCCGATATCGTGTGACATCAAACCGTGCGTCATTTCAGGAATGGGAACGAATGAGCCGTAATGGCTATTCTATAAGGCACATAATAGATTGTCATGATATTTGACTTCGAAGGAGAGACCAGTGTCGAACAGTGGGCAATAAAACGGTTACGTTCACTGTGGATTTTCACGTCATCAACCCACACATGGTAGTCAAATGAACCTCATTAAAGTATGTCATTGTGATTGCCAGTAACCGATTGTTACATAAGATGACTTGAAATGCAGATAAAATAACACCAAACTGCACATGTCATGTGACTTGGAACAATACCTATGTATTCTTACGTGCTATATAAAGATATGCTATCTGGACTATGTGAGGTCGATACGGTGTGAGATAATTTTGATAAAACCAGACGATTCTGTCTATGTACAGGTATCGTATGTGCGAGCAAATCTTACTGCAGATTAAGATAAACGAAAGTATCCTGAATTGTAGGAAAGTTTTAATAAAAATTTACTTTTTTTGTGTTATACTAGCTTTTGCCCGCGACTACGTCCGCGTAAGGTTTTTACCTTTTATTTTTTTCTATAGTCGATAACCAGATAAAAATTATCCTATATGTTAGTCCAAGCTATAAGCTATGCCCATACCGAATTTCATCAAAATCCGTTCAGTAGATTTGTCGTGATTGGGTAACAAATTAACAGACAGACAGACAAACGATAATTCTAAAACGAATGAGTCGAAAACGAAATCAATGAGTCTTTTTGCAATTGTTTCCATGTACAGATTTTACTTTTCTACGATTTTATTATATGATGACTATGATGACTATATGACTATGATGACTATATTTTATTATATGATGACTGTATAGATAGAAGGGCATAGGTTGTTAGATACTAGCTGTACACACGATTGACGATATGTCTAAAAAATCTTCATTACAAAATTTCCTCCTTTAACCAAATTTCCATAGGTGGTAGGACCCATAGTAGCTCGCCTGGGGAGGTACCTTACCGCCAGCCTCTTAACCCGTCGCAGCTGTTCTTATGTTCTTATGTCTTGTGTTTCGACTTTGGTACGTTAGACGGAGTTACTTTATTTGAGACGAACATTTTAGTCCTCATGAGCATAGCACCTGCATACAGCATCAGACAGAATTTCTTCTCTATTCGGGGTTAGATCTGGGTGTCCATGGCCTGCAACGACCACTTAACTTCGGGTGGCATTCATTTGTTACTCATCAACTATAAAAGCATAATAGATGCCTTTAAAAATTTGATGAAACAATCAGCTGTACAATTCATGATTATTTGATTTATAAGGCGTGTTATTTTAGTTCTTTGAACGTAAATCTTCTGTTATCAACGTAAACATCAAACAATAATGAACCTTATGCTATCGGTATATAGGTTGAATTTCCTTTGTCACTACAGGTCATGCCACGTTAGATTATGCTAACTGCATGTAGTTGCATAATCTCTGATATCCTTATCGTTATCGTTACATGTCAATATGCCACTGTCGTGTTATAGCAGGCATGTCGTTTTGTTGTTACAATGTTGAAGTGACTTTCTTTCGACCTATCAAAGGGGACGAATGTATTATGAATGTAATAAATATGACGTTTATTAAGTGTGCACAAATTGTACCTGATAATTTATTAAAGCTTTCGAATATCGAATTCGAATACAAAATATTCATACATCGACGCACCGCACGTTCTTTGTGCAAACGTTGCTAACCGCACCGTCACGTTTTCGCGTCAGCTCTGCGAATTGCTCAGATTGTTTCACTTACATTGTCGGACTATATTATTACATTTGTATATGTGTGTTTATATTATATAATACCAATGTAGTATAGTCCGATTTTTTACACTTGTCCCATTTAGTGAACAATCGTAGGCAAAAAGTTTTAAATTGCCTAAAAAAATAAATTGTGGTCACTAGAAATTTGTTTCTGCATTAAATGAAAATTTGTTTTTAAATCTTCACAATTTTGTGCCTGCGCTATTTTTTTATTGCAAATTAAAATAAAAAAGACATGCTAAGATTGATTACCAAAGTGGACAAATGTAAAAAAATTAACTATAGACATGGGGCTTTGCTAAGCATTGCTTGCGCGCAGTAAGGAGATGTTGTGTTCCGCATGCGATTTTCTTTTGTTTCTCATTGCATCATTTTCGTTTTTTATTAATGTCGTTTTGGAATCCACTATTTAATAAGTGTTATGAAATCTAAATGCCCGTGGCGACGTCTGCGCTCAATTTCTTCTTATTTTGACCTTCTTCATTCTTATTTAGTCCAAAATTCTTATGTTTAATACATACTTCTTTGTTTTGAGTACATCTCTATTCGAATAGTTATATTTTTTACCATTTATTCGCAAGATTAGTTGATTTCAACTGATTCAATTTTCGATTTCAACTTCTTTTCTTTAGTAATTAGATTGGTAAAAAATATTTCAAATTGGATAAATAGTTTCGGAAAACTCCTTCCTTATTTAAACTACGTAGAATGTAGTCGATGTGAAAAAAGATGCTAAAATCGGAAGATATGTTATATATAGAAATTGCACAAAAATTCTAGAAGACATGTTATAAACGTTGCATGAAAACGGCTTCGTGTCTGTCGCTGGCGTTGCTTCTATTTTGTCGTAAAACAACCAGACTCTTGACAGGAATATTGTGGCTACCGGCCGAAGTGACCGTCTAATTATTTGAAATATTTGCGGCCGTGCCATTGTTGCGTATTGCTTTCTTTTTGGAATAACATTTCAAGTTGTTGCATGATTTTTTACATTTTGTGATTCCTGCTTGTTAATGTGTTTCCCCGTTTATGTTAATCTCCATAATATAAAAATATTTTTTATTTGCAAATACGTTCAATGTTAGAAGTTCAATGTCAGCAGTCATTGTAGCTTGGAAACAACACACTAATGCGTTTTTCATAGTCAGGTGCAATTTGTGCTTACCTAAATGAACTCGAATGCCTATACATATTTGTTTCTTCAGTTCGTGTATGTGTGACGGAACTCGGCTCGGCCGATTTTCATGAAATTTTGTGTGTGATTGAGTAGATTCGAGAATAGTTTAAATCCACAAATTGCCTATCAGGCGCTGCGATTGCGTTTAAGATTCTTTAAGTTTTGGTTTCAATTTATATCAGAAAAATATATTTTTTTACATATTTTTACATCAAAACGTTCCAAACTATTTATAGTCAGGACAACGTATGTCTGGTTAGCTAATACAATAGAACATAAGTATAATAACTAAATAGATTAGCTACAATGTCACCTGACACCGCAAAACATATACCTACCTAATACATAATAATTATATGAGCAAATGAGGGAAAATTTAACTTAACTGCTTATCTGTGTAATAAGCGTTGAGCAATAGGCGACCGTGACATGAAGTTGGTATAGTGTGTCATTAAGAAGTAGGCTGATACGAATGTGTACAATAGTGTATGGTGCGTAAGATCCGAACAACTGAATAATGAAATTGGAAACGTATGCAAAGTGTGTAGAAAATTCTTCTATACCAAAATTAAATTTCATTTACTGTTCGGCCGTTTATTCGTGAAAAACCAACGGCCATGTGACGTATCAAATATCCATCCAGCCATCCACATTAATAAAATAATAGTAGGACTCTGAGACCTATTCTTACGATGTGTTTCTTTACATAATATATAATCTATACTTCTATACTAATATTATAAAGAGGAAACATTTGTATTTTTGTATGTTTGTAACGAATAAACTCAAAAACTACTGGGCCGATTTCAAAAATTCTTTCACCATTGGAAAGCTACATTCAGCCTGAGTAACATAGGCTATTAAATAAAAATAAAAAAATTGCAGATTGGCAGAGCGAAGCCTGCTGGGTATATTATATTATATATGTATATATATTTTTTTCCTTGAATTCATGACGAAAGGAGATTGGTCTTTCTTGGAATTCAAGGAAAAATACCGTTTTATATTCCTTCCTTAGTAAATAAGGCTATATACATACAAAACAACGGTTGGTCTGTAACCACATAACGTTTAAAATATTACCTACGTAATTTATCCAACCCATCCGCAATAAAATCTTTTTTTCAGTAACTATTCTTTATTTACATACCGGAATAGTTAATATAGATTGATGAAAATGCCCTATAAAACCAAAAATACCCCATATTCGCGCAAGTAAACTATTTTCATTTTCTATTTTCAAAAAAGTCTTAAAAGATAACATTGTGTTTAACGAATGACTGAAGTACAATTTTTAATTGTGTTGCAACACAACATAAATGCACCATAACTCATTTTATGTTTATGACTTTATGAGTTATGACTTTATCTGACCAACCAAGAATGATTATGTAACTGTAACCAACAGTTAATAAAAACTATTATTTTGTCTCTTTACAGTCGCGTGGCTTCAAATCGTGTACGTAAATAATTAATATCCTCCTCCTTAAAGTATATAAAGATTGTTTAATTGCACACAAATTCAGTCTTAGTCTTAGTATGGTTGCTTTTAACAATTAACTGTGATGAGAACAAATTTAGTATTCTGAAGATAAAATCTTTATATGGTCTACATACTTAATAAAACCAATGAAATACGTGTTTGGTTTCCAAAATATTGATCCTAAGTTCAATTTCATATAATTTCAGTGACTGCATTTTTGCTTTCCTCATGATTTCTACGTCCCATAAATATAAGGCCGGGTTCTCACTGCGCGACACCGGACGGTTTTCCCGTCAGTCACCTTCCTCTATCATAATAATATACATAGATTAAAAAACTCAACAAACAAAATCCCTTCTGCACTATATTTGCCCGATTTCTCCGTATAAAAGTTTGAAGAATACTTTTAATGAACCTACTTTTTATCGCGACCCACTTCGGTTACAGACGCATTGTTGCCTGTTCTCGTTTCTTTTTACTATAGCTTATTATATTTTATCTGTTATTAGGGCAAATATAGATTAAACTGCAGTTTTTACTGACAATAAGTTATAGGAATAACCCAATTTTAGATTTTAAACGTTAACAACTCAACTTATACATATGTGTATGTACTGTAATGTACAATATAAGAAGGGATTTTATCCTGAATTTAGTATGTTAAACTTATAACCTAACTGCAGGACTAAAAAGCCAGCATGATATATGCTAAGACTTATCCTAGAAAATACTACAAATTATAGTACCGATAGTAACCGATCCGATGTCAGAACAGAGAAAGCAGCAGAATATGATATGTTCACTAGCTCTGATAATCAGTGACCGATGAATCGTATTTTGTTTTAGGATAATCACCTGGGATAGGAACCCGAACTCTGGTTAACCTAAAAGATTCCCAAGCGATCCTCAAAGAGGTTCCCGAACTGTTTTTTCTCATGGACCACTTTCAAAATTTCGCTGGGTCCAATTGAGCTACATTTCTACTGTGTTCCTAAAGCTCGACAGAATTTTTTTTTATAAATAGAGCAAGCAAACAGACAGACGGGCCACCCGATGGTAAGTGGTCACCGTCGCCTACTGACACGTGCAACACCAGGGGGTCGCCAGTGCGTTGCCGGCTATGAAGGAGAGCTTTTTTATGCCATTCTTGAAGAATCCCATGTCATAGTCCTGCGGGAATACATCAGCCGGAAGACTGTTCCAAAGTTTGCATGTACGAGGCAAAAACGTACGTGAAAAACGGACTGTGGAGGAACGGTACGAATCCAGATGATGAGGGTGGAATTTCAGTCTCCGGCGGGTGTAAAGATAAATGTAAAGATTAGGTCTAACTATGGAAATTTTGCGTTACGGCTGATTTCTAACCTCGAATTAACGTTTGTGGACCCCTGGGGGTCACCTGGCCGACTTAGGGAGCCTGTGATCTAAAGTTTTCCATCGAGGCTCACGTGTGTGTTTGTCTTTCCAGTGACCACGAGGGCGGCAACGTATCGGCACACACAACCCACTTGGTGGGATCTGCTCTCAGCGACCCCTACCTCTCGTTCGCGGCTGGACTCAACGGTCTCGCCGGACCCCTCCACGGACTCGCCAACCAGGAGGTGAGACACGACACGTGGATTCGACAGGTTTCGTCTACAAAACGAACGGATGCTTAAATATTAAAAAACGGGTAGCACTCCGGGAGTGCCGGCAGAAGTAAAAAAGAAACTCACAAGATGTGTTTTATTGGTGATTTGGACGACAGTTCAATTAAAACACAATTGAGTTTCTCAGTAGGTAAGAGAAGAAACGACATTAAATGCTAATGATCTCGATGTCGAATCCAAAATCACAATAAAACAAATAACGCTTCACACTCATAGCCCCACACTAGGATTCCCTGTGTCGTGGGTGCCATGGACACACACGACAACAACACAACACACCCAGACATCATTCAAATCTCTTCCGCTGGGAATCGAACCCAGGACTTTCCGCGCAGCGCACCGGTGTACTAACCACTGCGCCACCTGGGTCGTCAAACCGCTTTCATTTTGATTGAACATAACAATACTTAATATAACACTTTAAAGTCTGACCTGTCAGCTGACATTAACAAGTTCCCCTGTCGTTCAGGTGCTGATCTGGCTGGAGAAGCTTCGCAAGCAAGTCGGCGACAACTTCACGGAGGAGGGCCTCAAGGAGTTCATCTGGAAGACGCTCAAGTCCGGCCAGGTGGTGCCCGGATACGGCCACGCTGTGCTCAGGAAGACCGACCCCAGGTATGTGTGACCAATGATAGAACAGCAAAAAAAGGGTGGGCGTAAATTCGGAAAAAAGCTTTAGACCAGTCACCGGGGCCGTCTTCAACCTAGCAATACTGGGCATATTAGGATAATGGGGATATTGTAGTCAGTAATTAAGGTTCGATTTCTTCGAATTATACTATAAGTTTTTTGGTAGTAAATATTGGTTATCGTTTGGTAAGCTGACAGGGACTAGGGACTTTGTATGTGATCTGAGGGGGCCCCTATGGATCGCGGGGCGCTGGGCACTTACCCAAAGTGCCCACTGAGAAAGGGGTCTGCCAGTCACTGAATCATAATAAATCCTTTGCTCTCTATCACAACGGTTGGGCATGTGAAGAAACGTTAATAACAAAATTTGTCGCAAATTTTATACTCTCATTAATAGATGTTAACATCATTGGTGCTACGGAATCCGAGATAGTCGCGAATAACTCTGATTGTTGCACTTTTTGTTATGAGTAAAAAATGTTAAACTCGCGTCAGGACACGTGACCGTGATCGAAAATGCGTAAGACGGCGGGCGAGTGTTTTTTTTTTGTAATTAGTTAAGATTTGGCACTAACCTCAAAAAACAGTAGGCCTAAAGTGTGTAACAAATTTTATTTCATACTTTTTTGATTGCGGTTTAATCATTTTTTTAAATTATATTCCCACGTGCGCGTGCAAATACACACACACACACACACACACAAATCTCCATGTATCTTTATAGGTAAAATCATATTAAAAATTAAATATTCTTTATGCATGCCTTGCTTTTCCAATTTTGTATACATAACTGACACAGGTAAATCTTTACTTAAAAGGACGCCCCCACAACTTGCATCACTGTCAAATTTAATAAACAATCTTGTGTTTTTTTTTGCACAGATACACCTGCCAACGCGAGTTCGCGCTCAAGCACCTGCCCAACGACCCGCTGTTCAAGCTGGTGGCCGCCGTGTACAAGGTGGTGCCCCCGATCCTCACCGAGCTCGGCAAGGTGAAGAACCCGTGGCCCAACGTGGACTCCCACTCTGGTGTTCTGCTACAGGTAACCACCCGTGACCGTTTAATATATGTACCTACTTTTCGGGGGTGACGCGATGCCATAAGGGATAATACATTGCCCCGCATCACGCAGCATAGCGCGGGAGTGCTTGATTTAGCGTTTTGTGTGTAGTGTGAGTATCTCTGTATGTATAGAAAACAGGTACAATCAAACACACAGAAAACGCATCTGCATAAACGCGCATAGATGCGTTATGTATACAAATGGACGGGCGCCACAGCGTAGGTGCTGCGTGATGCGGGGAGTGTGTTAATAGCTTAGCAGCTAAGCTGTATAGTACTTATGTGATTTCTTATCTATTTTTCGTCCATAATAATAATGACAGATGTCATTGCAACATCAAAGTTTATCTAAATCTTTCCCTGCGTGGAAAATCTTTGCCAATTCTAGCAGCACACATCAATGATCTGTTGTGCGAAAAGCACCGGATATAGCCACTTTTATTACGAAGATCTTTATTTCTTTGAAACTGCTAATATCACTGTGATAGGTAAAAGAACAGGATGCTCTCTGAATATGTGATTTTCGGACCTGTAGGACTTATGATAGTTGGAAAATCCTTGAATTCAAATGAAAGTATATTACATATGTGGGTAGCAGTTGAAATCAAATAAATTTTCAGGCTATAAATAACAATTGAAAATAGCTATGACACCACTGAAGTTTAAGCGAGCGTAGTGAACTTTATCACCTCTCCGTCCGTGTATCCCACCGCGAAACAATCTGTAGGCATGACGCTGATGAATGCCTTACTACATTGTACTAAGTAATTCCCTTCCACAGTATTACGGACTGAAGGAGATGAACTATTACACGGTGATGTTCGGCGTGTCCCGCGCCCTGGGCGTGTTGGCCCAGCTGATCTGGTCTCGCGCCCTCGGCTTCCCCATCGAGCGGCCGAAGTCCCTCAGCACCGAGCTGCTGATGAAGCAAATCGGCAACTAAACACCCTACGGAGCCATCTCGACCACCGACGACGGAACGCGTGGAATATTGTAAGCGAAGCCTTCAATCGCTATAGGGGGAGATACAATAACAGTAGTATATGTTTGATGTCTTATTTGGAATGTTACCGCCACAAACGGATACCGTCTAATAAATAACGTGATGGTTATGCGATGGCAGGGGGCAAGTCAGTTTCATTGCCAAATTTTACTACAGCTGACTTTACCCTATTGTAGTGGTTGATGGTATTATTCTATTGATGGAATCTTTTGGAAAATCTGACTAAATTCATGTTTGTGTGCGGCTTACGCGAAACGGTACAGAGTGCGAATACAAAACACTGACAATAATATTCAATTTCAGAAAACCTTCTCTGTGTTATAGACCAATTTATTGATTACATGAACTCGTTGTTATTGTTATTATGAATTATAAGTTGGCAAAGGATGAAAAGGCGGTCGTTGTTACATTATTCCATTATGTTCCGTACTATTCTAGATGTTGGTTTGTTGTAAAATTTTGTAACTATGCAGACGATTACTCTGTGGTCCGGTTTTAAAGTAATTTATGCGCAACTATCAATATCGCAATCAAGGTGATGTTTTAACGAATTTTAATAATAATTATTGAATATACACTATTGTATATTTTGAAGTGTTTTTATAATTTTTACGTACGTACGTCTGTAATCGTCGGCATAGTTTCAACGGGCGGGATACATAGTGTTGTGTCAGCGTTGAACAGTTACCACACGTAAGCTTTTAACTAATTTAATTATTTATTGAATGGTAGTGGTCATATACGCCGACGGACACTATGTGCCCGCACATACGTCACTGATGGTTCGAGTGCATGAAGCAAGCCTGTACAGATGATTCACACGTAACACCAATAGTCAATTTAAGAACATAATTATACATTTTAGCACCTGCAAGGATGTTTTGTTATTATTTTTCAAAATTAATCATTTTATCTTTTCTAATTTATTTATCGTTTAGTAGTATTAAGTGTAAGTGATGCATTTTTAATGGCGTTGTTTTATTTTTTATTATTATGTAATTGTTGTTGAGTATAAATACAATAATGATAACTCTGTGTACTTACATCTGTGATGTCGATATTGTTTAATTTTATGTGAATTTTATAAAAATGTACGATTTCATGTATCTAATCGGAACGTAAACGTCGTAGCGTCGATCGGTTTTGTTGGAAATTGACTAAAGTGGTGGTGTGATTCAACTGAGCCCCCAATTAGCTGTCATAGACAATAGTAGCGAACGAATGTACAAGTTGTTGTTCTTATTAGCTCCCTATAGGCGGAGTTATGTGTTCACGCCGGTGTTAGTCAAATATCTCACCCAGTATTCTGTCTTCTGAATGTACTTAGCTGGAGGGCGGTCTCGTAGCCCCATAGGTGGATAGGATAGGTGTATCTTTGAGTAACGTGCGCTTCTTTCACTTTCGATACTTCTGAACACTCCTTTCTAAATCATGCTCTTAGATTTACTGTAATGTTTAATTTTTCAAGTTACCAAAGTATTGATGATAATTTATGTGAAGATGCAAATAGTAAATGTTGTTTTGCGAGTTTCTCGATAGTACCCTCTGGTTTATTGTAATTTTGTCCGGTATTTATTCGTAGTACCAATTTGTATGGTTGTTGTCAATCGGTTCCGATATACGTAGGATCGGTGCGTAGCTTTGTCTCTCGCGTTAATAATAATTAAAGTGTAAATGCCATTAACCCCATTTTGATACACATTTATCTAGTTTTCGATAAGATTGTTCATGAATGTTTTCGAACTCATTACATATACGTTACAAGTATGTATGTTGCCTGGTGTGGGCGATCGAGTGACGATGCCACTCTGCGACGACGACAAATTGACAATACTAAAAATAAATTGGTATGGTGTAGTACTTACTGTGTTTTATTTTATATACAGCCATTTGTCCGTTAATAAGTAACTCCGGAGCTGCTTAAAGGTCTCTTACAAAATAAATAAATAAATAAATAACGCTTCACACTCTTAGCCTGTGTGAAGGGATCCTGTGTCGTGGGTGCAATGGACACACACAAGACCAGAACACAACACACCCAGACCAGAAACAGCAATTCAAATTCATCATTCAAATCGCTGCTCTGCTGGGAATCGAACCCAGGACCTTACGCGCAGCGCACCGATGTCACCACTGCGCCACTCCCCGTCGTCGTCAAAAGAGTAATCATATTTTATTTATGGGATATTGAGGTGTTATCATTGAGAGTTTTACAATTCCGACGCAGTTCCTGAGACAGCATGGTCAAACAAACGAACAATTCAGCTTTATTTAGTAGACATCCAAATTAAATAGGGGGATTATCAGTCGGTTTCAATAATCTACTGTCAGTCATGGATGGATGGAGTCACTCTTCTGTAGTTTAATTATTATTTTATTATTATTATTTTAATGGTTATCTGGCAATGCGGCAACAGCTGTTATTCGAAAGCGATTCATAAAAATAACTTGGCATCTAAACTGTTGTGGGGCAATCCATGTTCGACGATTGTTGTTGACTCCTCAAGATGGTCAATTCTAAATAAGTTTAACCAACCACAGCTTCATAGCAATATAAACACAAGAGGGTGGTAGTAAGGTACCTACCCGGATGAACTACAATGGCTATAGTCGCCGTCATGAGTGGTGAGCACATCTTTCATTGGTCGGTTTGACATTGACTGCGCTGCGGTGCTCACGATTGGTTCGACAAACGTCAGTTCGTCAGTGTGCGTCGTCTATTGGTGCAGCGCGTTTTTTCGGCTGCTTTACATTGGCAGAGTATACAATATCCCTACCAACCCGCATTAGGCCAGCGGGGTGGACGGCGGCCTACATCCCTCTCATCGTGAGAGACCCGACCCTGTAGCGGGTCATTAATGGGTTACTGACACAATATCCCTACCACTGACAATCTGTGCTCACGACTCATGACGGCTACTATACCAACTACAGTGCGAGGAATACTATGTCATATAGTATATTAATGTTGAAACGCACTCTCCGATTCACAGAACTTTCTTTGGGTACCTCTTTAACTAGTGAAGGTTTGCAATCAGCCACGCAATTCGCCACTAGCGATTTCATCTATCCATAAAGTGTTCGCTTATTTCGTCGCGTTGCATTTTCTATCGCTTGCAAGCAGCGGGGCTCTGCGCGCTTATAGCATAATTAAACATAAATTTCGAATTAAAATAAAGTAAACCACACGCTATGAAAGAAATTCGAATTAAAATTGACTATACAGTGACGACGAACCCAGAAGTATAAACTAGTGGGTCTCATAACCTCAATTTCCTATGCGATGGTGATATTTTTCCTCAAGAATAAGCCTTAAGAATCGTATTTCATGTGCTTTTCGATATTCGCTCTGCATTTCGCTATAACAAAAATTGAAATAATATTTATAACTGCTTAAATACCTGTCGTTACAAGTTTATAATGTAATACAAAATACAAAGAGGCCACGTGTGAACTATTGAAATAACTATCCATCTTTGATCTTCCTACGGCACGGTAGTTGTGTATTCGTGTGTTGATTATTTGCGAGTCCTCTAGCTAGACAAAACAAAATACACGTGGTAGAAAGGAAACAGATCGTATGCAATGGGCGGTCTTATCGCTCAAGCAGCGGCAACTATACTTCGTTAGTGTTCTAACTACAAGGAGAAAAACTCAAGAAATTGGAGCATAACTTTAATATCCACAAACAGATGACATGCAAACATTTACGGTGGGTTCCAATAACCGATCTTCGGATTTGGATTGAGATAGATACCGTTCTGTTGCCAAGATACACTTTTACATTGCTTTGATGTTGCATGGCAACCAAACGACCAATCCAAGGATCGATCCAAAGATTGATTCTGAAACCAGCCATTAATCGCAAGTTCGCTATAGGCGGCAGTCAGTTTCAAAGTCATGCATTTTATATAACAAGGATAAATATACATAAAACGACATCGGCTTTAAAACCCTTGATGTTATGGGCTGGTAGACCGAGAGAAAAAAGCCGGCGGAAAAAAACTCTCGGCACTCTTTTCATATTCTTTTAATTACTATCACACAAAGAGGATACAATACAATATAGTAATATAAATTATACAATTATTATAACTAGGTTTTCACACAATATGTATTAGTTACTACAAAGGTTATATTGAAATTTACGAAACATTGACACTGATTTTATATATGAAATATCTAATATAGAACATCAAATCGATTGAATGAATAATAATATATGCTAAAATCTCACTACACAATAAACATCTAGTATTTCTTTGTACAAAGATAATATAAATTCATGATTATGTGATTTTCGTGCTATTTATACTTTAAAGAATACTAACATTCATAAAACATAATTTGAGTCAAACTGGTCACATTTTTTAAAATCTATTAAGTGGGTACTATAACGATATACATATAAACAACAATTTAAATTATTTTTACTATATTAAAATACCACGTTTGACACTTCTATCAGTAAACATTTCTTTTTCAAAGTACTTTATAAAATAGACTGACTTACAAACTATTCTTTTAGGATATTTAATATTAAAAAGCGCAAATAATAGTGAGCAGAGAATTCAGTTACCGCACATACATATAGTACAAAAACAGTCGCAAGAATTTTATTCCAAGCGAAAACAAAATTCGTATTCTGTGCAATATAGCTTAACTTAGAGTAAAATATGTTTTTGTTTTAATTATATGAAAGAAAATATATGAAAACAATAGTATTTATGCATATAATTAGTATAGCAAAATATCGGCAATAAAACTTACCATTACACTTACATTTTAAAAAGATAATGTTTTTAAAACATACAATTATGAACAGGTTAAAACCGCTCCTAATAAATATTCATTTCAATACCCATTAAATATTATTAAAGATATTTTATTAATATAAGATATGCTTACATACTAAATAGTCTATGCTTTTCAAAGAGTCTAAAACATGATCAGTATTTTATAATAAATTCTACAATATGAAATAGTATACATTTTTACTTATCTGTAAAGAGTTTATCGTACAATTTCGATAACATCCATCTGGTCAAATTTAGTTATTTCTAAACAACGTGTGGATATTTTACAAACAAAATATAGCAAGTCGCGCTGTTTGCACGCGTTTTCACACGTACGTTCTACGTTCATGCGTGAACGCACGAACAATCCCGATCTGAGAAATACTATGGGAATGCTCACACTGCGCAAGTTAGTCTTACCTACGTACAAACGAACGAGGCGCGACCACGTGCCTATCTACACCTGACTTTTAAACGAGAGCTTAGAAAATTATAGCCTGAAGAGGATAATTTTAGTATCAAAGGATGAAGGGAGCAGACAAGCCGTCAGTAATAATTGGTAGTGTCAAGTTGGCTCGCTTCTTGAAGAACCCAAAGTGTAAATGTTATTTTTCTTCGTTTTTTTTATTCCTGATAATTTAACCGGTCAATAGATTGGACATATAAAAAGAATGCCATACTTCTATATTTATGGCACAATGTTAAAGAATACAATTATAGTTCCGAGGTTTGTTCTTGTCTGGTCAGGCTATAAGAATATTCAATATAGAATATTCAAAGAGATAGGAACAACGCTTTGTACATACCAGGGTGTCTACAAGATTCGATTAAACTGCTTTTATTTCACAAAGCACTCTGTGTCTTTTATTTCACAAAGCACTCTGTGTTTGATCATATCATCATTTCGAGCGCATCATGAAATAAAAGTGTTATTGACTAGAGTATAATTTGAAGCACAATATCTGGCATGAAACAATGACTCGACTACAGACATCAGTACACTTTTGGCCAGAGTACAATATATAATCCAAAAACTCCTAAAATCACATACATTTCCCACGGTTGGTCTAGGACTCCCATGCCAGGCCAACACACGTATCCCTATATATTTTACATCATACAATGATATACACAATAGTTACAGTCCAACCGGAGTTTTTGTACATTTGGTTTCACTCTATGACACCATCTAGGGCACCATAGACACAAACAAGACTAGAATGCACACAACATACCAGAAACAGAAATTTAAACTCAACACTCCAATCTCTGCTCCAGTGGGAATCGAACCCAGGACCCTCTGCAGAGCTGGTGTCTTAACTACCGCGCCATTCAGGTTCAGGTTGTCTTTGACTGGCACTTGCTCGACACATAGCACTTTGCCTGTCCAATAAATAGACACAATAATTAAACAATAGGCACGTATCACATGTGTGTGACTCACTATCTGACAATGAACAAAAGACTTTGAATTTTGAACAGCGAACGTGTACAAAAACCGCGGTCGGGCTATACGAGTACGTAAACACGCGCGGCGAGCGCTAATTTCGAAACGCTAGTCCGTAATACATTTCCAAAACATACATAACTATCAATACGATCTACGGAGGACGCTAGGGGGGAGAGGTGTCGACAGCGGACATAACGACGACATTAAAGCACTTTAGTCTTACAGTTGGCGCGACTCACACACACAGATGTAGCGCCGCGTCTTCCTATGCACGCGGGCGCAGACTTTGGCGAAGAAGTCGGTGATTGGTCAGCCCTTCTTCTGTTCGGGTTCCCCTTCGGGGGTGGGGGTGTCGAGGCGAGTGATGCTTTCGTCCGGCGACGCCCGCCGGAGCACCGTGACGTGCGCGTGTTGTGGCTGGGGTTCCTGGGGCTCGATGTCCGGCTCGGCGACGTGTACCGTGCATTGCTCCGCGCTGTCGGTCGCGAGTTCCGCTCGTCGAAGGGCGATGGCTTCGGTGACGGCGTCCTCGAACGCGTCGAACTCCGTCGTCGAGGGGGTTCCGTCGTGAGCGGGGGACGTTCGGTTCGTTGGCGCGAGATTGACACCCGCCTGCCACTCCTCCGCCGCGAACAGGTGACGGTGTATGATGAAGCCTGTTGGATGGGAAAAACTCGATAATATTGAAAAAATAAAATTGATTTTCAAATTGCCACAAGCGGAGCTATTGGATGGCATATTCGGTCTGTAGATAGTTTCTTTTATAAATTATTATTTTTCTTTCCTTTCTTCATAACATAGTTTTTAAAATAGACTTGTTTAAGTATAATTATAACTGTTACCATATTTTCAGTTTTGTAAATCTATACAAATAAATAAAATTGGAGTGTCTGTTTGTAAAATATACAAAAATAACCGCTTTTTACTTAATGCATATGTACGTATGTTTTTACAATATTTGCCGGTTTGTCTATCTGTTTGTTGAGGGTAATCTCTGGAAATCAGCGGGTTTCAAAATGAATGGTCGATACCTGGTGTGTATTGATTTTTCAAAAATCGAAAGATGCAGTTTCCTCATAATTTCGGATCCCCATTCACGCACACTTGAAAAATTCACACTGTATAATTATGTAGAAAATTTCCACAGCGTGATAGCGGATAACAGTGCCGCCATTCCTTAACAAGTCGTTACATCCAATTCAAATAACTAAAAACACTCACCCGCATCAAAGAACCCCTGGAACATGTTGCACCACTCGGTCCTTGTGACCCTCAGTGTGAAGAGGGAGAGGGCCTCCGAGGGCTCGAACTCGAGGCCCCTGTCGGTGCGGTACCGCGCGGGGACCCGGGGCCACCGCGAGAGGGAAAGCATCCGCACCAGGGTACGGAAGTTCTGTGCCACCTCCTTGAAGATCGGCTGGAAGGAAGGAATTTTGTTAGTTCATGAACTGAAGAGGAATTCAAATTCAAATTTCGAAAGCTTTTATTTCATTATTCGGTACAATTTGTGCATACATACAACCCTAAATTTTCAAACTTCTATCACCGACACCTAATTTTTAATAGTCATTTTAGTAATTTAATAATTTTTCATCCCACTTGATAACTTATATTGCAAAACAACATTTGCGGGGTCAGTTTGTTCTCCAAACTCCTCCAAAATTTTTTATTTTTCAATAATGTGGCATCAAATATACATACAACCCTAAATTTTTCACCCTTTTATCACCAGCCCCTATTTTTTAATAGTCGATTTTCAACGCTCGATAACTTATATGGCAAAACAACGTTTGCGGGGTCAGCTATACTAGCTGCATATAAAATTTCATCTCAAATCTGTCAAGCCGTTTCGGTAACTAAAACTGTGAGATGAGAATTGTATATATAAATATAGGTGAGTTTTACTTATGATAAGATAGAGAGTTTTAGATAAGAGTTTTAGGTGATTTTTAGTTATGATAAGATAGAGAGTTTTAGATAAGAGTTTTAGGTGATTTTTAGTTATGATAAGATAGAGAGTTTTAGATAAGAGTTTTAGGTGAGTTTTAGTTATGATAAGATAGAGAGTTTTAGATAAGAGTTTTAGGTGATTTTTAGTTATGATAAAATAGAGAGTTTTAGATAAGAGTTTTAGGTGAGTTTTAGTTATGATAAGATAGAGAGTTTTAGATAAGAGTTCTAGGTGAGTTTTAGTTATGATAAGATAGAGAGTTTTAGATAAGAGTTTTAGAAGAGTTTTAGTTATGATAAGATAGAGAGTTTTAGATAAGAGTTCTAGGTGAGTTTTAGTTATGATAAGATAGAGAGTTTTAGATTAAGAGTTTTAGAAGAGTTTTAGTTATGATAAGATAGAGAGTTTTAGATAAGAGTTTTAGGTGAGTTTTAGTTATGATAAGATAAGATTCCCTTACCAGTTGGAGCCCGTTGATGGCGCATATGAACATAGCCAGCAGCAAAGCGTGCATATACGCGGCCACTACGCGGCTCGAGCAGCCGTCGGGCCGCATCACTATGTTCACCACGCGGCTCTCGAGGTCCGGATACAGCGTGTACACCTGCAATCAAACGTGTTTTCAAGTGAAAACTTGCTACGGCACGGTAAGCAGCTTCGCAACGTAACGCGTTACGGCGCCCCACAGTCTGGTAGCTATGGAAACTGTCAAAAGGAAACGTTCATAAACAAAGTGCGTCCAATTCGATGGAACTATGGAAACTGTCAAAAGGAAACATATTATACATAAATGATAAGTGTGTTTTGTTATAGCAAAAAGCTAAATATTATAATTATTGTGATTTTGGATTCGACATTGCGATTATTAGCATTAAATGTCGTTTCAATTCTTACAGAGAAACTCAATTGTGTTTTAATTGAACTGTCGTCCAAATCGCCAAGAAACGGACCACGACCAGCTTTACAGCGGCTTAACGACCGGTATGCTAATAGAGGTGGATACTACTTTAGCCATACAAAGAAATATGTTAAAATAGGCCATTAGTAGGGGACAGTGGTTAGTACGCACCTGGTCGCGATACAAGCGGTTCACGAGACGAAGGTCGTCCGCCTTGGTGCTGTCTCGGATCACCATCCTCAGAGATGGCACCAGCCTTATCTTGAACGTGGTCATGTGTTCCGCTGCGAAAATACGTTCACACAAACTCAATTTTAAACCCTTGTCACCCTACTACTGTTATAAACGTTTGACGACTGCCCAAGTGGCGCAGTGATTAAGACACCGGTGCGATGCGCGGAAGGACCTGAGTTCGATTCCCAGCGGAGCAGAGATTTGAATGATGAATTTGAATTTCTGTTTCTGGTCTGGGTGTTGTGTTGTTGTCTTGTGTGTGTCCATGGCACCCACGACACAGGGAATCCTAGTGTGGGGCTATGAGTGTGAAGCGTTATTTATTTATTTTTTTAAATGTGGAAGTTTGTGACGACGGATGAAGGGATTCTTTTTCAAGTAAAAACACTGAACAGATTAAGATGAAATTTGGTATGCAAATAGTTTATGACGTCAATTAACATAATAGGTTATTTTGTATCCCTCTCCAGAAGCGCACATAGCCCCGCTGCTCGAGTGGATCGCAACCGACCAAAAAGATAAGCAACCACCCGATAAATCGCTAATGACGAATTAAATGCACGCTTCCCTGCTTCGGGGGGCGTGTTAAGCCAGGTCCCGGTAGTTATCGATAGAAGTCGTTAAACCTTGTCGGATGCTGTTCGAAAACATCCGACACGGGTTGGCCACTCCACAGCATACTCCACGTATAGCGGTGATTGCCAAGTGGCTTAGAATTCGACCTCGAATCGAATCGGGGTCCGGCTTCGAATCCCAGTGGCACGCACCAATGACTCAGTAAAAAGTTATGTGCGCATTATAAAACTAAATATCACCTGCTGTTACGGTGAAGGAAAATATCGTGAGGAAACCTGCATGCCTGAGGGTTCAAAAAAATGTTCTCAACGGTATGTGAAGTCCACCAACCCGCAATAATCCAGCGTGGTGGACTAACGCCTACATCCCTCTCATCGTGAGAGGAGACCCGACCCTGTCGTGGGTAATTAATGGGTTACTGACATTACTATAAAAACAAGACAAAGTAGTAACACAAAGGCTTACCGACGAAGGGCCTTCGCAGGGAAAACGTCGGCTCACGGCGGCTTACGAGGTCGGTGGTGGGTTCACGGGAACGCGGCTCGTTCGGCGCGAACGGACCCACTGCACGCAGCGACATGCAGTTCAGTGCTATGTGGAGACACAGCGCCACTGCGAAGATCAGCTGCCGCTCTAGCAGCCTGGAGATTTTGGTTAAGCCACAGAGTACATAATAGTACAAGCACAGAAGGCCCACTTCGCAAAGTCAATTAAACAAATATACACTCTATTTACGATACGATTAAAGTTCAATTCAGGGGCCCGATTCTGTATGACCATTCACACTCGTATCGCGGCAATGTCGTGTCTTACCCGTGATAAAACGTCTTAAAAGTCAAATGCCGTGACAATCTATTGTGTGCCTTATAGAATAGACATTAAGGTTCCTTGTCGTGCCGAGTTCATGAAATGACATACGGTTGGATGACACACGATATCGGCACGAAATCTGAATGGTCATACAGAATCATCCCCCTGATCGCGCGGCGCTTATCACGTACGCTACATGTTGCGTCCTTTTCTAGCGCGTAACCTTGCCTATTCGACTTTCCTTTCCCCCACTGACTAGCCGTCTCGGATAGGCCGCTGTGCGTAGGTACATTTTTGATACCTACACGGGGAGTGGGATAGGCCTGGTTAAGGTAAGATTTGTGGTAATGAGGGAGAATGACATTGATTTGACAGTAAACATAATGTGCCATAAACAAAAAAGAACGTATTATTAAATCACATGTGATAATAGTGCGCTACGCGAAGGGTCCTGGGTTCGATTCCCAGCAGAGCAGAGATTTGAATGATGAATTTGAATATTTGTTTCTGGTCTGGGTGTGTGTGTGTTCTTGTCTTGTGTGTGTGTCCATGGCACCCACGACACAGGGAATCCTAGTGTGGAGCTATGAGTGTGAAGCGTTACAAAAAATTTACACACAGAAGCTATAATACAAACTCATTAGACCTCATATAGTACTATGTAGAAAATGACATCATTTTGTGTGCCACAGAAAACGGAACCCGGACTTCTCGTTTCGTTTTTCTTCTTTTCAGCCCTTTGTAGTCCACTGCTGGACGTGCCCGGGCTGGGCCCTTTGAATCCAAAGATTTCCCACTGTTTTCCTCACATCATCTCGGAGAGCGGACTGTACTCCTTTTCCCGGGAAGTGGTCGACATTCGAGGTGTTTTTTCCCCACCGGTTATCTTTCCTATGAATGATATCCGATGGGGAAGAAAGGATTCCTCATTGAAGATACCATATTCCTAGCTATTGGTCTATCATGGCTCTTTAACATAATCATACTCTTAAATGAGTATGTGTATGTGTATGAGTAATATTCTCTACATACCCGAAGCAGCCGAGGAAGAACACGGTGAGCAGAGAAGCGAAGAACTTCACCACTGTCTCCTGGCAGGTCTCCTTGGCGTTCACGTCAGCCGTATTCCCTTGGAGGGCGAAGCGCGAGTTCACCGATAGCCTGGTCGCTTCTGAACAAGACATCGTAACTAATTTATTTATCCTATATATTCCGAACAAAACAACACAAGCACATAATCATTTATTTATTTAGATTTCATTGCTTTATGTTATTAAGGCCAGTTTCAATAATCAATCTTCGGATTATCTCATTATAAATAAAGCTTATTGCATACTGCCATAATTATTGCATTCTGCCAGTTGGTAATAATTATAATAATATCATATGGCAAGGCACTGTTACAGCATATGTGGGAAAATGTATATCGTACACAGTGAAAATCAGTTGTCATGGCTTGCTAATGATGTTCAAAATAAAATATGTGCATAAAGTATGTATTAAAAAAGCATCTTATAAATAAAAAATGATTATAATCAAATCAGGAAAATAAATAATTAAATAAAAACATGACATTAACATAATTAAATTTACACTGCTACCAGTAAAAGCATTTTCCATAACATTTTTGGGTGTGCAACGACTGTTCATTCTATAAAATGTAAACACAAAAATATTTTAAAAAAAATTACCTAATTATTACAACACAATTATGTAAGCCTGTTGGATGCATTGCAAATAAAAAGATGACTTTATTTTCTTTCAGACGAAATACTGCAACACAAAGAAAACCTGAAAACAGAAGTATGGTCAAATAAAAATAATTGAACAAAACAAAAAATAAAGGCCGAACCATAGAAAGAAATGTAAATATTAAAGTAAAATTATAAGCTATGAGGTCCCTATTGGTCTAGTGGTCAGTGACCCTAACTACTGCGTCGGAGGTCGTGGCTTCGATTCCCACCCAGGACAAATATTTGTGTGATGAGCACAAGTGTAAGCTATTACCATAATAAAGGCTCACAGCCTACTTTGGGATCAAAAAGTTGTGTGTGAGTTGTCCCACAATATTTTTTATATATATTGTAGATGATGTTTCCTTGTAATGTGGCACGCAGGCCACTAAAACAAAAACAAAAATGCAAATAAAGAAAAAAGGAACCCAATTAGTTTCGGAGAAATACGAGGACAAACATATCTACATACATACATACATACATACATACATACATACATACACGTTTGAAATTTGGTACAGGTACTTGTTTGGAAGCCGTAATAGACCAACACATGTAAATATTGTGCAGTTACGACAACATTACACACATACGTGTTGAAGTGATAACCTCCTTTTTGGAAGCGGGTTAAAAAGTAACCATGATCTTACTGGAGACTCCGTCCGAGGTGCGCAGAAGGGTGGTGACGGCCAGGAAGACCGCCGCCCAGCTGCCGAGCGCAGACATGCACATCTCGATGCAGGACGCCACGTCGATCACCAGCTGCGACCACATGTACATCCGAGTGCTGTACGAGTTCAACGAGTACCTGGAAAAGGCGTTTCCACTGAGAATAAATCGGCTGGCATTGGGCTTATAATGATTGATCATGTTATGTAGTAAGTGACCAAATAAACACTTTTTTCATTTAAATAATTAAAGATTACCGATGTTTACGGTAAAATAAAATCGGATAAATTGGCCGTTTAATCACGCGACATTAAAACGATTGAACACAAATCAGAGAAGCGTGACGTCACGCCTCGCGAAACGTCATGTTGTTGCTGTCATTTTCGTATACAGTGAACAGCTTCTTTCGCGAGGCGTGACATCATTCAAGACGCCATGACAGTCTTGGCCTTTTTCGATGTCAATTTGGGGTTCATTTCTAAAAACGCAAAATTCTTAGGTAATATGGCTTATGTGAAGCGGTGGAAATTGAACAAAGTGCATCTATTAATGAATAAAGTGACGACCACATAAATGATAATATTTTTATACTGATAAATAAAGCAATTATTCTCTAACCAACCTTAATATTCAAAAATGCACAACGTTAATATTCAAGTTCTGCCGACACTCCCGGAGTGCAACCCATTGTGTTTTATCTAATATCTATATTAGAATCTATCTATACATATTATAGTAAAATTGGGTATTTGTCGTTAAATGTCGGCTTCATAAAAAAAGCCGGTCATTTATGGGAATGTCCGTGCGAATATATAATAAAATTCCAATAGAAATTCAATCCCTGCCTTTTCACAAATTTAAACAAACTATCAAATCAGTCCTGTGCCGAAAGGCCTATTATGAAACTAAGGACTATTTAGAAGATAAGAAAGCGTGGGATTGAATAACTTCACTATAGGCTATTTCTATACACTATGTAACAATATTTATTTGTGAGCGGATGGCAATGGGGCGATATTGACACACACGATAGCTGTCACGTGTGTTCCTTTATTGGACCTAGCCATACTGCATTATAGACTAAGTTTTATTTACTTTTAAAAGAGTGCTGGGAGTTTTTTTCCGCCCGCTTTTTTCTCCCAGTCTACGTTTTGCCTGAGGGGCGATCAAAGCGGATGAATGTAGAATGTAGAATGTATAATTTATCTGTATGACTTTCATTAGGTGTGCACAAATTGTACCTAATAATGAATAAAAGCTTTTGAGTTTGAGTTTTGAGTTTGATTTAAAAAAATTATTGATTTTTTTTATGTATTTTAAAACTTTATTATTAATTATATTGATATTTAAAGCAAAAAACTTAAAAAAATATTTTTTCAATTAATTATAAACAATTAAAAATTGGTGAAATTCGCGTGACTATAAACGCGCCATGATTGGTCACCATAGTTGTGACGTCATAATATTATAGCTATTTAATAACAGTACAGCGTTTACGGCTATTACACGTGACTAGACATTTGACATGAGACATAGTTTGTCATCTTGGGGAACATTTTTCTATCAACTGCAATGTATGAAAACTAACATTATGACGTCACACGCGCTCGGGAGTTGTCGGCGTGTCTTCGGTACTGGATTCAAAGATTAATTTTTATTTTGAAATAACTATTGAATCATTGCGAAAAAAAAATTTTTTGCAATAAAACTTAAATTATAACAATAATATAACATATATTATTATGATCTTTTCATTTATTACAAAAAACATTGTCAAATACGTTTAATTGTTGAGCTGCCAATGGCGTAATGCGTTTGTGTACGCTAAATTCAGGAACGGCTGAACCAATTTGAATACAATTTTCAGTGCCGTACAGAGGAAAACTCTGGGCAGCAGGGCTAGGCTATATTTCAATTAGTAAAAAAATAGGTATCCTTACAAAAACCCCACTGAAAACAACTATTCCGGTAACAGAGCAGATCAACGTCTGCCGAGTCGTCTAGTCATACATAGGATACACATATTCATAGACGTCTTAGCTACACAAAACTACCCACCTTTGATAGGCACAGAACAAAATTTTGCCAAATTGCCCGAAGCCATCCTTGTAGATCCACGCAAGAGTAGCTGCCAGAGGGTAGGCGGTGTCAATGCCGAAGCCGAACGTGCGGAACACTTCTTGCGTGGCCAGTATGCCTGAAAATCAGAAATATAAACAATTGATTAAAACATTTTGGGCCAGCACTACATCCTAGTACAGTTGGCGGACATTTTTTTATTCAGAGAAAACCGGATAAACTGACAGACGTGTTGCCTGATCAGAGGAGATCACATTGCCTCAACATTATCTTTGACGATGACATAATTATGTATGACAACCAACATATAATGTAATATTAATAACTGATGTTTACCATATGAATACTTTGACAATAGTATTCATGATCACGGCACACGAGGGTCGCTAATGCGTTGACACAAATTGCAAATGTTTGATGACATGCTTTGACATGAGTACACTTAATGGTAGGAAGTCTTTAGTTAAGACAAACAGTCAATTTAGTAGACTAGAAATCGTTGCATGACGCACCTGTACTAATGAATCAACTTTAACTTAAATATAAATAATAATAAACTTAATCAATGTAGATACATCTCTTAAAGTGTTCTTATAATGATTCCATGGGAGATATAGTAGTTTACTTGACTGTGCACATGACTTCGCCAATGTGGGGGCGAATCAAATTTTTGAAAACGATCCAGTAGTTCCTGAGATTAGCGCGTTCAAACAAACTCTTCAGCTTTATTTATTTATTTATTTTTATAATATTAATATAGATTTAGTCTAGTAGGATGTGGGCATCAAATCCTATACCTAGGAAAAAATATTACAAACCTGCTATTGTTCCAAAGAAGATGTGTGTCAAATAGAATAATTGGTGAACCAGGTAGTTTTTAGTCACACTGTGTGGGTAGCCTTCCGGTATCAAGAACATTTTTATCCAATTCCATATATTCATCATACCAGATCGCGAGAAAGTGTGCACCAGTGCTGTTTTGCCATCTGAAATTACAATATTTCGTTTAAAATCAAATAAAATCAGTACAGAAGATGGCATAGTAGCATAGTAACATTTACCATGAAACCATTTTCTTGATTTGTCACATTATAAATTGGGTAAAAAAACAAACAATTTTCAATAGGTGGCAACCCTGAAGGCAGGGTGGCTATTGGGGTGATATTGACGATGCACTCTAATGCATGTTTTCCACTGGGATAGTGGTTGTTCCGACAATTTTGTTAATGTGAGTGCTTATATACACATAATGGACTGATTGGTACATAAAAATAAAATAAAGTTTCTGTCTCTGATTTCAAAATAACTTTCTTTTATAAGAAGTGCAGATGGGACAACTGATGGTAAGTGATCACCATTGCCTACCGAAATGAGAACACACGAGAAGCTGCCAATGTTAAGGTGGGTGCAGGGTTTGAAGGAGAGCTTTTAAAATGCTATTCTGTTATAATTAAAATAACAAAACTAAAACACACGGCTCTGTATGGAGCTGTTCGAAATTGAAATACGCATGCGCGTGGCATATAAGGACATGGGGTCAGAAAGAACTAAAACTATTAATTAGTTAGTGCAACATGTAAATAAATCATCAAAACAAAAAAAAAATGTAGCAACTTACTTCGTAGATTTAAGTAGTACCGGTCCCAAGAGGATTTTTTGGATATCACTCCTTTGTATACGACCAAGTAGTCCGATTCACTGTCTTCTTGGGAGCTTAATCCGTCATTTCGATTCATGGTTCCAAGCCGTTCCATCGTTACTTGAAAAATGCAGGAGAACCCAGTGTTTTTTTAAAAATGTTTCAGCTAAATATTTTGGTGTCTTGGCGTCTCACTTCACATAAAATAAAATAAATTATCGATACCGGTCGGGGATCATCCATTGGACCGTCAGTACAAAAAAGAATCTCACAGTTGTAAGAAGAATAAACAATCTCAAACTAAAAACTAAACCATGGTATGAAATTAAAATCCTAAATCGAAGACTAACCATGATCGGAATACTTAGATCTAGTTAACTGTTGTTATTAAATTAGTGATAATTTCCCAATTTAGGTAGGTAAATAAATATTATTTTTCGTTTTCAGCCATTCCCAATAATTTCACCGATTGCACGTCAAATACGAGATTAATTTAAGAAAATGACAATATTGAAATTGATTGGCACAGATAGACTATGCTACAGACTATTGAAGTAATAAAGAAAGAAACACCTGCCTGCCACCATACTATAATAAAATTCTGAGTGATCCAACTTTGCTTTTTAAATATCTCAAGTTGATGTTAGGAATTCAGGATATCAATAATGGGGCAAGCACTTAAAATTAGGAGACTTTTATATTTAGGTCGCTTTTATTTTGACAAGACCTTCTGTTATGTGCTTCGCTATCGCTTTTTAGTGTTAGTATAACATATTTATTCTCTAAGTGTTCGGGTAATTTTCTTACTGCCGTATCCTTAAAACGTTTTCTAATCTTTTTGAAGGGTTTAAAAGTTGATCCCTCTTTTACTTCTTCTCTTATAAAATAATGCTCCGTCCTTGACGCGTCAGGATAATCATAATCAACTTAGATGCAATCTGTCTCCGGCACTATGGAGAATGGTCCGGCACTCTCCGGAGTTGAACTATTATTTGTCTATGAATATGACAATGACAATTATGACAACAGTGCCAACTGCCAAAATTGTTATTTGGCTACACAAATGTCACAAATTTCACTCGTGGTGTAATCGTGTTTATTATGTCGAATGTTGATTGATATGCTTAATGCTTATTTTCTTTTCTGAAATGTCGGTAAAAGTTCATGGTTTTGTGATGATGGGTTTCTAAAATGGCAATGAAGGTGGAATCATTGAGCGACAGTCCCAATCTTAGTTTAAGAGTCAAAGGCGATTTGGGAGATTTGCAAATAAACGGGGAAGAGTCTAGCGAAGGTGACGATGACGAAAGGTGTGATAAACAAAAAGTTTCAAGGGCGGTCAGTTGTATTCCAAACGGGCTGGTAAAGAAATCTACGGTTCCTGTATTCGGCAGTGTAGCTGTTACAAACTCGGAGAACGTTCAATTTGGGAACAATACCTATTTTAACGGACCTGTGACTATAAAACAAATTATACAGGGTAAATCCGGCATCCAGAATGAGTCCTATACGCGTACAGAAGAGGAGCCCCCAGAGGATCCAAGTCCACCACAAAGTAAAACGGTAGATTTGCGTAAGTTTTTTTTAATACATTCATAGTACAAACTGAACTTTAAAATGTTTTTCAGTTTTAATAGATACTGACACTGTGGCAAGGATCTTTTAAGGAAAAGATAAAGGTCAAATGATTTCAAAAATAATATGCCTCCATTGCATCTGAAGACTAAACTCATTTATTGGATTGAGTTAACTGATAAATCTCAAATATTGTTTTTATATAATTTAATAATAAATTTAAACAAAAGGTTTGTTGTGCTAATATTGCTTAGAATCAGCTAGGTTTTGCCAGTCATCACACTCGTGCAATAATGAATATTAACATCTATTATAAAATTGGTCTGGCAGCTAAAAAGTTATTATATTAAATATCACATGCTGTAATGTTAAAAGAAAACTTGAGGAATCCTGCTTGCCTGAGAGTTCATAAAAATGTTTTCAAAGTCATGTGAAGTCCATCTACCTGCACTAGTGCAGGGTGGAGCTGACCTGAGTGCTAACGCGCCTACATCCTTCTCTGAAGTAGGTCATTAATGGGCTACAGACAAAGGAATTGAGTTATAACAGCATCCACAAGCATTAATGTGTGTTGAGCCATTATGATCAATCGCACGCTATGGCTCATGAGATGTATGATAACTAAATCAAATTATAAGAAATAGTAACTTAACAACATATTAAATAATGAAACTGAAGACAAAAAATCTATGTTTGTTTACTGATAATAACTCGGATAGTCTAGACTTCATTATCTTTAATGTGGCTTCACAAAATATTACACATTTTGATACAGAGTTTTCTTATTCTAACTTAGCTAAAATGTATGGTTTTTAAGTTTGGCATATAATTATTTAAAGTAATTTAAACATTGAAAGAAGTTCCCTTCTGTTATATTCTATAGAAATTATTGTACTAAATGTTGAAGCTATAATCAAATAAAATAATTAATTTAATAACAACAAATTTGTTGTGAATATAGCACAGCTCAATACCATAGAGTAACTTCTTTAAGTAACACTTAAAGATAAAATATGTAGTGTACACATTAATTTTATTAATTATAATTAAGAGTATTTCTAGCCTCTCTAGACTCACTCTAGAGTCTAGAGTAATAATAACCCAACACAAAGCATGCATATTTTTTATGTCTTTGTATCAGATAATGTAATGTAGCTATCAAATTTGAGATGCAAAGCAAATTTTGAAAAAGAAGCACTCCATACCCATAATCTAGACGACAGACAAACTATATATTTTATGCTCTCGCTTAGAAAAAACGGTAAAATTGATTGTTTTCCATTTACAGCTACAGAAAAAAAGCTGGTATTGGTATGGCATAAATTGTTTATGTCTTTGTTATCCGTGACAGTTGTAGGCGGCTTAGTAGCTATAATCATTATGCTGCAGCCCAAAAGCGACCCCCATAACGGGACAACACCACATCCAGACTTTGGTAACATTGGGTCTACTGTTACTCCAGGTATGTATGCCAAACTTTTCTTTTGAAAATAGCGACGAATACACCTACAAAAATAGTTTATTTGGATAATTCTTCATAGTGTATATATTTATATGTTATAAAAGCCCCAAACCTACTTTGTATTTCCTTTCCGATATTGATCTAGTATCATTTTGATTGGCTTTTGTTTGTCACTCTATGTTCTTTATATTGAGTTAAGTTTAATGTTAGTTAATACCTACAATTAATTTATAAAAGTTGATTGCTCCATTCTTAAATTATCAGGTTATTTGTGTGTGTTCCTGTCTAGGTTCTCAATATTTTTGTTAACATAAATTATATTTATTTATGGATAGGCAAAATATCAATAGGTGCTTCGCTGAACACTAGAACATACAAAGTTCCTCGTGAATATCAACTATTATATTATTTACACAATAAAGTGGCTAGACCAAGCAGTTATTGCTAGATTAAGCATGTCTTGTGTTTTCCATGGTAGTGTGTAGTGCTGACGAAAAAAATTTTAGGCAGTCTTTTGAAATGCATTACTTACAGGCATGTAACATACATTGGTTTATGCTTTAATATTATACAAAAAAGAAATTTAGAAACTCAGAGTAACAGAATAAGCTTTATTCTATGTGAAAAGAATGTGAATTATAAAACGATTCTAACAAACAATGAATACTGAAGTCCTTTGTGAAATTACTAGGACATTTATTTTTACACCAATATTGCAGAAAGATAAATTTATGGGTGATGTCATTGTATTGTCTACATAGTTATTGTGTAGAGAAATGACAGTGCGAATTAATGATAAGTTTAAGTGGAAGCACCATTATGGTTTAATACAGAATTCATATGTGATATTGCAAATAATATTAACTGAACAGGTACCCCTATTTTGTTTCATGTAAAAGAAATTGTGTCCACAATTTTGAGTACTACAGAATTGAAATGATTGAAAATATAAATTGGATGTAGCATAAAATTGATTGCATTTTCCATGTCCTGAATTTTTTTTTTATAGTTATTCAATTTCATTGTAATAGAGGATGGGGAAAATTTCACGTCTAAAAATTAATTGTATTGAAAAGGAACTGAATTTTTTTACTTTTATTTTATTGAAACTTATGTTTATTTTCTTATAAATTTTATTTGTGTCTAATACTCGTAATATTGATAATTTGTTTGTTCATGTTACTTATTTCTGTTATTATATGCTTATTTCCCTTATCGATACAACATAGACAGATGTTATTATTTTAAAGCTTGTATTATATTTTGCAAATGCCAAATGCTTTGCCAGCTTCAGTGGTTGATGGTCTGTCACTGCCTTCAATTTATTTTGTCTGTGTCTTGTTTTAAAGTTCTATCATGCAATTTTTAAATTACTGTTATAATAAAGAGCATAACAACATAATATTATACTATTGTTTTGTGACAACAGTTTATGTCCTGCACTATGATAAAATATATCTGTTCTATTTCACATTTGTAATTCATACTGTTTATTGAATTATGCTTAATATTATATTATATTATTATACAACCTCTTTATAAATGACTCAATGAACACAAGCTTACTGACCATTGAAGTAAGTGTAATTCCCAAAGGCTTTGCCAAAAAATTAGAGCTGTTTTCTCCTAGTTTCAATTTCCATTGAGAATGATTTGCATTGAGAATATGAGTATGATGGATTATTTAAATATCTTCCTTAGTTATTGCGTAGTTATATATTTTCTATTCCCATATTTTAGAAAAATTACAAATTTAGTAGTGTAATCTTACACGAAAAGCTGGGTATTAATGAAACAATGGGCGAACTGGTTTGTCACTACTGCGCCATATAGGTCATAGTCATGGAACTTGGTTTATATAGTTAATATATATGTAATAAAATAAACTTTCCTGGCAAGAAAACTGGCAAATTTTGCCACTGGCCATCATTATGGTAAACCATTGTGGACCAGAAATTGGTTTGCTGTTCAGTAGCAACACATCTAATTACAATCTTATATAATCCTATGTCCTATTGAGGGTAGGATGTGGCTGTTTGCAGTGAGTAATATAAGGTATCATTATATTAGGTCATTTATCTACTTCTGTATTATAAAAATATAGGTGATAGAATGGCATGAATAGCATTAATATAAGATTGTTTAAAAATACAGCTAAAAGTATTGCAATTTTAAAGAAGCAAACAACGCCAATATGTATAGTTCGTGTGTTTCCTTGCCAGATATTGCGCTCGACAGCTAATTAATATTTAAAAGGACTGCTGGGTTGCCTACCCTACTATATTATATATTTATTCTTTATCAATATTCTAATAACGTTTATTATATAATTCTATTCCAGCAAACACGACGGTGGTGGGATACTGTTATGAGAACTATCAAGTTATTATAATAATGATCGTCCTGTTGCCATTAACATTCCTGTTGATTACATACTCGTTACTAACAAAGGAGGTGTCCGGTAGTGCACGGAGTTACCCTAAGCGGGGGACGCATGAGAACTGTCTGGTCAGATCGTGCACAATATGCAACGTCGAAGGTATGCTCCTACGTTTAATAGGAAGAGCCGTAGAAAAAGGAAGTATGTAGAGCGGTAACAATAACATATTTGTTAGCTAGCGGTGTTCATGTCCCAATCTCATTCTTATACTGTTGCTACAGTCGTGACGAAAGTGTTGGAAAGAGATAATATGCGACTAGTTTAGCAAGATCTAGGGTACACCTGCCCCGACCATGTAGTTATTCTATCTACTTCCTATTTCTATGGGTAGAACTTTAGAGAATACATAAGCAAGGATGTGTATAAACAGGTTTGAACCGAAATAGGTGTAATTTCTATCTATAAAATTAAATTTATAAAATTCCTATTCTAACTTAATAATATAAATGTATGATGTTTAGAAGTCCATCATTCATGATATTATATTACAATCTTACGACAACAACTATGAAAAATGTCGATAGGATATCTGGTATAAAACGATTACTCAGTTTGCTTATGTATCTCTATGGGTAGAACCATTTTAGTTTGTCAGATTGTCCATGAGTCCTTATGACCTGTTTTGAAAAGACAATTATGCAAGGGGGTTGTCGATGACACTTATAGGAGGCCATTTTGGTCTCCAAGCTGAGCACTCATAACCTGAGTGCTTCTGTAATGTTTTGTTATTCTTGATGTTATTCTTGATTCGAAGAAACCACCCTGTAATGAACAGATTACAGTGAAAAGATATTGAGTACCTATATTCGTCATAACAGATGTTTAAAGAGTATTGGATTAGTTTTCCGTCCATTTTTTCTTCTGGTTCTAAGGGGCGGCAAATTTTTTAATTTATTATTATTTGGTATTTTATGGTGGCCCGCACATACCTAAATTCCTATATCTATTATGTAAGGAAGCTTATGCTTTCACATAATTTTAGTACTTATGGTGGTGGTCACATATTTGTCTAAAGATACCTTTTGTATAATGCTATAAAATTATGCACTAAATTTTTAATGTTTCCTTTATAATTATAATTGGTGTGTTGTAGGACCTAAATTATTGTATTATATTGTCACTGATAGGATTTAATGGACTATATAACTATGTAACTTTTTTACAGATGGTACGGAACACTTAGTGCGCGAGTCCGACTCGCACTTGGCCTGTTTATTATTTATTGCTATATTGTCTCAGTTTAGCGTAGTCCATTAGTGGCCCGCTGCATGGTCGGGTCTCCTCCCACATTGAGAAGGTTGTAGGTCTCAGTCCACCTGGCCTAATGCGGGTTGATAGACTTCACAATCTTCACATGTCTTTCAGATCATTATGGAGAACTCAAGTATGCGAGTTTGCTCGCGATATTTTCCGTCGCTGTTACAGCAGGTGATACTTAATTTTATAAACCGCACACAACTTTTAAGAGAGTCATTGCTGCGTACTACTGGGATTAGAACCCGGTTATCTAGAGTCAGAGGCAGAATTCTTAGTTACAGGGCTATCACCGCTTCAAAACAAGAATTGTTTTAACAAGGATTATCGTTTGAAAAAAAGAGACTTTTTTCAAAACTGCAAATTCCACTCTACCTTCTAGGCGCAACTATTATAACAAGCATCGTTTTCAGATCCCCTCATAATAGCTCCGGGACACCTGAGGATAGTGTCCAGAACGGATTGGCTGGCGCAGCCCGTGGAGGGAGAGCTGGACAAGTTGATCCAGCCAGTACCGTGGGTCATCATCACCCACACCGCCACAGAGATGTGCTACAGTCAGGTTAGTGTGCACTGTCAGTTGTTATACTGCATGTCGGTAACCCATTAATGACCCACTGCACGGTGGGGTCTCCTCTCACGATGAGAGGGCTGTAGGCCGCCGTCCACCACGCACCACTACTGCCCGTTGGTGGACGAGCATAGCTTTGAAAACGTTTTTTGTGAACTCTCAGGCATGCAGGTTTCCTCACGATGTTTGCCTTCACCGTAACAGCAGGTGATATTTTAATTTTATAAAGCGCACATAGCGTTTTTTACAAAGTCATTGGTGCGTGCCACTGGGATTCGAACCCGGACTCCTTGAGTAAGAGGCCGAATTCTTAGCCACTGGGCTATCACCGCTTTTATTATAAATGTTATACTGCATAAAAGCGCGCATTGATCGCGATTGAGTTGATCCAGCCAGTGCCGTGGGTCATCATCACCCACACCGCCACAGAGATGTGTTATAGTCAGACCCATTAGTGACCCACTGTAAGCTGTAGTCCATCTTGGCCGAATGCGGGTTGGTGGACTTTACATGCTGGTGAGAAAGTTACGGAGAAATAGTCTACCCCCTGAAACCCTTAGTTATCCACTGTAAGTTTTAGTCCACCACGGTGGCTTAGTGCGGGTCGGTGGACTTCACATGCAGTTGAGAATACGACGGAGAACTCTTGAGTCATGAAGGAAAACGTCGTGCGTTTTCCTTCATCGTTTACAACAATCGAGTGACATTGTTTTGTAAAATTATTCATTAAGGAGGCACTGACACAATTTGATTTGACCGAATTTGATTTTGATAAGTGCATATTTTTATCAATGCTTTTAATACTGATTGAATGATATGATATAATATAAAAAGTGTAAAAGTTCCATGTTTACCGTTGTAAAGTTCCACAGCTGTGTGTCTATGTCATTATGTAGGTCGCGGGTACGCGGCGGGTAAAACCCGTTGGGCGAGATAAAGCCAATAACCGCGCTGCCGGAAATGCCGGAATGTTTTCGTCGAATATATTTTTTTATTATTTTTATTTTGTGAAACGATGTTGTAATTGATTGTTGTTTTGCAAATGTTTGTAACCTCTGCCCGGCTGCAAGGTCGGGGCTCCTCTCAGAATTAGAACTGTGATACTTCACAGGCATTGAGAACATTTTTTGTGAATTATCAGGGATGCAGGTTTTCACATTCTCTTCTAGAATATTCACCGTAACAGAAGGTGATATATAATTTTACAAAGTGCACGTAACTTTTTTTAAAGCTATTGGTGTAGGTATGCCACAGGGATTCGAACTAGGACCGCTCGATTCGAGGTCGAATTCTAAGCCACTAGGCTATCACCGCTTTCGCGAGCGAGAACAACTGCTGTTGCGGTTGCGGTGAAGGATAACATCGTGCGGAAACCTGCATGCTTGAGAGTTCACAAAAAAATGTTCTCAAAGGTATGTGAAGTCCACCAACCCGCAGTAGGCCGGTGTGGTGGACGGCGGCCTACATCCCTCTCATTGTGAGAGGAGACCCGACCCTGTAAGTAACCAAATAAACACTTTTTTCATTAAAATATTTAAAGATTACAAATGTTTACGGAAAACAAAATCCGCAAAATTGGCCATTTAATCACGCGACATTAAAATGATTGAACACAAGTTAGAGAAGCGTGACGTCACGCCTCGCGAAACATCATGTGTTGCTGTCAATTTAGTAATACAGTGAACAGCTTGTTTCGCGAGGCGTGACATCATTCAAGACGCCATGACAGTCTTGGTCTTTTTCAATGTCAATTTGGAGTTCATTTCTACTTACTAAATTCTTAGGTGAAATGGCTTATTTTTCTTAAAATAATATATTTTTGGGGTAAAATAAATACCAAGCTAATTATTATTAAACTCATTTCCAAATTTTGTCAACTAGCCTATTATGCCTATTATCCTCGCTATAGTTGCCGTCACGAGTGGTGAGCACAACTTTCATTGGTCGGTTTGACATTGACTGCGCTGCGGTGCACGCGATTGGTTCGGAGTTGTCAGTTCGTCAGTGTGCGTCGTCTATTGGTCCAGCGCGTTTTTTCGGCTCATGTACATTGGCCGAAAGTATACAATAGCCCTACCACTGATAAAATCTGTGCTCACGACTCATGACGGTCACTATACAACAGCGCCCTCTCCAATTTCCAGAGCCAGTGCGTCCTCCAAGTGCGTCTGATGCAGATGTTCCACATCGAGTCGCGGCACTGGGACGACATCGGCTACAACTTCCTCGTGGGCGGCGACGGCTCCGTGTACCACGGCCGCGGGTGGGACTACGAGGGCGCCCACACCAAGTATTACAACAAGTACAGTATCGGCATCGCGTTCATAGGCACCTTCAACAACGACGCCCCCACCAAACAGCAGGTGGAGGCGTGCCAGAAACTGATCAAACTGGGCGTGGCGTTGGGCAAGCTCGCGACGGACTACAAGCTCCTCGCCCATAGACAACTCATGTCCACCCAGAGCCCCGGTGATAAGGTGTTCGACATTATAAAGACGTGGCCTCACTTCGTCAACAACTCGTGGGTGGATATGGACATGACTCTCCTCCTGCCCAAGGATCGCAGGAAAGATGCGTGATTGTAATAGTACGTTACGGTACGCGTGACCTAAGTAGCCTATTATATCACGCCGTGCAATAATAGACAACTTTGGTAACAAGTGTCGTATACTTATATTATTATTATATTAGTATATAATACTTTTATTAGTGTATATATTTTATAGCAAGTGTGACATAAACCCGCCCTGGACGGGAGCGGGCGGTAAGAGAAATTGGCAACTTAGGTCACGAAAAAGCGTGCGTAAACTGTGGGTTTAGGTCACACCGCTATAAAAGAGAATTTCGCACAAACATGTAACGGTGATTCCGCACCCATAGGATGAAAATGACTGAATCCAAAAAAGTAATTTGTGACTAAATTGGTAAATGAGCAACATGCATAAATGAATAACGGGACCAGTGAAAGAGACCGAAGCATGTGCTGTCCCTGTTACACTCAGAGATAGGTCACTTTTTCTTTACATGATTATACTATAGTATGCTTTATAAGGTCAGTTATGCTAAAATCGAGTATTTCAGGCATTTTGAGTTATGTCACTTTACTTTATTACTAAGGGTGCGAATTTTTATGTCACTCTTTGAATGTTGTCGTCGGAAGTATAAGGCGTTGTTTTAAAATCCTATTTGCTCATTCGTATAGTTTTATGATGGAGCGATATCTTTAATATATACAATTGTTGATGTTAAATTTAATTGTATAATGTGTAATACGTAACTATCACAGTAGAGTATTTTGAAAGGAGTTGGAACGGTACGCAAGTGTTTCAACGTAATCTATGTATAAGGCTGAATCGCACTGAACAATATAGTTGGGTGTTAGTCTCCTATCAATGCATTTAGGTACTGCCCCCGTGTTTTAATATCGTGTGTTCGAGACTTAGTTGATTTGTTTTTTATATCGATATTGAATATTTATATCGAGTTAGAGGACGCACGATGCGCTTACCATGGCAAGGCCATTCTTTTTATAATTGAAAAAAAATGTTTTTTTTCAATTGTTTGACCTAAATGATATGGTAACATTTATAACAGAATAGGATACTGATGAAAAGAACTTATCTCGATGTGCTATATTAAAAGATGAGGGTAACAGCATCCCAGTTTATAAACAGACCTACATAATAAGACTTAGCTGAAGTCTTGAAAAACAAAGTATAGAGTCGTTTTTGACAGCTTATTTTGAACTTTTACTGATAGAATTATATACAAATACATTTTACATAATATATGAAGTAATTATTATATAAATTTAATGAAAGTTAGAAAATAAAACACTTATGAGTTAGACTGCATTATAATGACAGATACATGATAAAAGAACATAGAGATATACTCATATTTAACTTATTTAATTTACTTTTTATGCTTATAAGTATACATTTTGTTGCCTATATTTATACAGTTTTATTGTAATATGTAATATATTTTTTATTATATTTTGTAAAGTATTGTAAATAATAAAATTTTATAAAATATAAGTTTTAATATAGAGGTGTGCAGTCAAATCAATGTATATTCGTATAATTGTACACATATTTTGTTTATGTTTGTAATTATGTATATTTTTACGTATAGTAGATTTTTATTGTATAAATATTATTGTTCGTTTTGTAGCGTATACATTGTATTGTTTTATGCCTTTTCTACAAGTGAGCTTACATATTATCCTGCCTGACTCCATGGAAGGCCAGTTCGATTTTCACGAAAGTATTTCATGACTTTGCTTACTTAAATTCTGTACATTATATATCGCTCATGCCCGCGACGTCGATCAATCGCTAATTGTTTAATTTAAAAAATGTCAATAAAATACAAACGAAACATATTATAAATCGTTTAATGCAAAAAAACTAGTTTTAAAAATAGTAACTTTGTAATGATTTCATTAAAACAATTTGAAAACGAGTTTCAATACGTCACTATTGTTGAAATAAAAAATATATTAACAAAATTTTGTATGAACTTGATACAACGTTGCGAGGGCGAGTCTATACCCAGATTGAAATCAGCCATTTATTTAAGTATCGAATACAAAAATCTTGTCAAAGTCAGTCAATCAGTATTACCAAAGAAAACTATCGATTATGTAATCTATATCGCACGCATCGCACGCATCGCATCGCATCTATATACCAATAACTAACAGCGTTCAAACATTTGCAGAAGATTTAAGAACACAGTACATGGATAGAGCTACTTTCACATCGACTGTTAAAGTTCGGGGGTTTTCCCTAACAGGTGTGAATACATGCAGTCGATAAATGTTCGACGCATGCGTGGCCCCGACCTAATAAAACTACTTGCAATATTAATAACACCGATCGATACTTGTATGCAGCGAACTGTCAATGACTCTGGTATGTGAATTGTTGTTCCTTAATATATTTATCTATGAAACTGTACACCGAATTGTGTAAGCGATTATGCGTATTTGACAATTCCCTTGCCGAAATACGTTGAATGCATTTCCGTTTGACTCCAAAGAATACCTCATTGTTGCTTTTTTTTTGCTTTTTTGTTATTATTTCATGTAGCTTTATAAGCTTTATAAGCCATTCACGTAAGTTCAGAAACTTGAATTTTATTTGAAAGGCCACGGTCTGATCGATTCCTTTGACTAAATTTTATAGAAACCATTTTTATCCATAACAAATATCGATCAAACATTTATTTTTTAAGAATATCTTTCGGCCTTTTTTGGCTTTAGTGTATAGTACATTAGGGCATCACAGAAATCACAATCATGTATTATAATATTAAATAAGAAACAAATTGAAACGATACTCAAGGTTCAATTAAGCATAGAAAATTTCATGCTAAAGAACATGTTCAGTTGTATAGTAGCCGTCATGAGTCGTGAGCACAGATTATCGGTGGTAGGGATATTGTACACTTTCGGCCAATGTACAGCAGCCGAAACAACGCGCTGGACCAATAGACGACGCACACTGACGAACTGACGTTTGTCGAACCAATCGCGTGCACCGCAGAGCAGTCAATGTCAAACCGACCAATGGAAGTTCTGCTCACCACTCGTGACGGCAACTATAAGCATAATTAATTTATTAATATGCTGAAAATTAATGCCTTAGTTACATATTCATGGCACGCGTATTCGTATATTTATATTATATGTGAATAAAATGCTTACTTGAGTCTTGATTTAATCTCCTTTGTACTTTTAAGCATCACAAATTCATCACAAGACATGTTAATTAGTTATAATTTAGATTTGTTCTATTATAAGTTATTTTATAAGAGAATTTATAAGATTGGAGGGCATTTTGGATGAATACTCCACATACAGTATACATTCACAATTTCAATTGTTGATTTTTATCTACATAATTATTATTGGTATCGAATATGGTGCCGTCTCGTTCTTACTTGTGCACGAAAGAGAGATAGATACAGGACATAATATATGTATAACGTAGAACACGACATGTGTTTGTGACTAGTTGATGGATGTCAATAGTTGCTTTTATAAATGTGGAGTGATCGAAAGATAATGTCTTTATTTGAATCGAAAAAAATACTAGTGTATGTACTGCTACAAACTATTTTCTGTGACGACATATTCATTTGATAGAGAAAAAAGTAAGACTAATTTTCTCAAAATGAGTATTTTGATATTTACTAATTCTCCCCATGATCAAATGACTGAAGTAATGTTAAACTAATATTATTGTACCGGTTTAGTCCTCTATATAAAACCTAGCTGTAGTCAGCTAATTTAGTATTTTACAGATTTACTGCCCTTAAACGGTTCAAATGCTCAATATGTGTTCTTTTTCAAACACAATTTTAATGACCTATTTCTTTGTAAGATCTCTATGCTGCATTTACCCCCAGAACAATAAAGACTGTTGATACTAACCGTTATCACTGAACTCTACGTAAAGGTCGTAAAAGGAGCTCTCCTTCAAAGCCGGCAACGCACTGGCGACTCCTCTGGTGTCGATAGGTGACAATGACCATTTACCATCAGTCCCTCGAGCATGAAAGTACGCAATTTCGTATATAGTAATCGTGTCGAGTTGCCATTAGTCTAGAAAGATGGTAAGACACACCGACATATGACATACTACGTCAGTTTACCACACGAATACTTTGACGAAAGTATTCACGCTCACGGCCCAGGTACCTTTTAGTACCTATATATAACATAAAAAATTACCTTATTTGCTTCAAATTCTGATCGGATAGAACAATATTTAATTAATTGTTATTTATAAATTTAATTAATAAACAATTAACAATGGCGTGGATTAGGGGAGGCCCATGTCCAGTAGTGGACTGCCAAGGGCTGAAAGGAAGGAAGAAGGAAGAACAATATAAAAAAATAACACTTAAATATTGATAAAAAGCAAAAGGTCCATATTACTTAATTGTAGTGCCCATGACAGATTCAAATTAAACTTTAATTTGTCCGTAAAATAATCTACTAAAGGCAGGTAACGTCTTTTTGATTATTTAACAAGGTCTTGGATCAAATTCAACACGGGCTTCGTTTCTCTTACCAAATCTATCTTTAATGAAACCGGTTATTTGTCTTCTGAAATTATAACACATTCTTATACGACCTCTGACTGTATTTAATGCTTGGATTTGCTTGTTCGTAGGTTGCAGGTACTGTTTTATTTCACATTTCACTTGCATGACTTTATTAATTTTAAACCAAATTATAGATTTATTTTATGTTTTTACCCTCTTATTTTATGTTACTGACACGTTATCGAGCTTTTGTGCTCTTATGACAAACTGAGATTTATATATGACTAGGATATTTATATATGACTAGCTGACCCGGCAGGCTTCGCTCTGCCAATTAATTTGACTAATATCAAAAGCTTTTTTGAAACACAGTCAACTTTTCACCACCAAGTCCATCGCGAAAACCAAACAACTTTAACACGTTAGTTACAACGAAAAATATTTGGATAAGGATTTAAGCAAAAGTATGAATAACAGAAGTAACAGATAGCCCAGTGGCTTAGAATTCGACCTCGAATCGAGGGATCCGGGTTTGAATCCCAGTGGCATACACCAATGACTTTGTAAAAAAAGTTACGCTTTATAAAAAATTAAATATCACCTGCTGTTACGGTGAAGGAAAACATCGTGAGGAAACCTGCATGCCTGAGATTTCACAAAAACAAAATTAAATGTTCTCAATGGTATGTGAAGTCTACCAACCCGCAGTAGGTCAGCGTAGTGGACTAAGACCTACATCCTTCTCATTGTACATTGATCCAACTCTGTAGTGGGTCATTAATGGGTTACTAACATGAATAACATGGTCTTATTTTGGTCGGTATTTCTATTAATTTTTATACTGTAAAAAGTAGTGATTGTGACATAATGATAATAGTTGGACATAATTATGGTATCGCGAAGGTTTTTGTGAATATTGATATATGTAATTATGTTCTTTAATATTGTACCACATACTTTTGTTCTATCATCAATAGTTTCCGCAGCGCTTGCGACGAAAGACGTTTTAGGGCACTTTTTTACACCTTGGGTTACGTTACTTAAGTTTTAGTAAGGGTCCCTAATCTTTTCTAGCAATAAATATAGCCTATGTTACTCAGGGTGAATGTAGCTTTCCATGGTGAAAGAAATTTTGAAATCGGCACAGTAGTTTTTGAGATTATTCATTATAACCCCCCTCCCGTACCCCTGCCCGAGTGACGCCTACAACGCATAGCTAGCCGAATACAGTTTATTTTTTAATTTTTTTTTAACTCGTGATATCTTTTGAATGGATTGTCAGAATCGAATAATTCAAAAAGTAATATAAAGATATTGAAGCAGTCTTAAATAATACATCATTTATTTTGATAAGGGTTAATACCAAGGTACAAATAAAGAGCTTTTTGTAGCGGTGGTATTTTAATTTCTTTTTTTCAATAAAAAAACGCTTATTGTGACATGACTGTAATAGTTAGAGATATGCTGCCGCTGATTTTTTGTAGATAATGGTGTGTTCTAAAAAAATGTAGTATATCATTTTGTTCTATCATCAATAGTTTTCGCAGCGCACGCGATGTAAGGTAGTTTTTTGATATTTTTTTCACACCTTGGATTACGTTATCGTAATTTTAGTAAGGATGCCTATTTTTTTTGAAAATGAAATATAGCCTATGTCACTCAGAAATGATGTAGCTTTCCAACAGTGAAAGAATTTTTCAAATCTGCCAAGTAGTTTCGGAGCCTATTCAATTCATACAAACAAACAAACAAACAAAAAATCAAACCTTTCCTCTTTATAATATTTGTATAGATATAAATAGTATATTGGTACTGTAAGTAGACTTTATAGTGTTTAGTAAGCTTTGTAGTGTAGTTTGGGCAGAGTTACTTGTGATTCCAAAATAATGAATGCAATACATAATATCAACTTATGTTGTGAATTTATAATGGTTTATAAGTAGTTTTTATATGGAGAAAATATATCTTTAATGATTAAGCAGAGTAAAGGTTAAATTGACAAAGAATCCAACTAATGAATTTTGAATGTATTACGCCTAGGCGTGATGACTAATTTTCAAAATATCTTCTATGATATTTAGAAGTTTCTATTATGTCTAAAATATATCATATTTCTGTAGAAAATTAAGGTTTTTGTGCAATAAAAGTACATTTAAATCTTAAGTTTCAAATTCACACAAAAACGCTGTCATGGCGTCTGTCATTACGTCACGGCTCAGTAAAAAATGCACAGATCGCGTATACGCTTAAACGAAACAAAATGACGTTTACTGAGACGTGACGTAATTCGATCGGATGGGTGTTTAAGCTATCATGGCGGATTGTTGTATTTTGTAGATTTATTTTAACAAATAAATTATTAATCTCGACATTAATTAGAGAATAAATACATGTTTCAAAATCTTTGAATCCTATTTCATTAGATCAGATAAATATTTTGGCGATACTTGATTACTGTCATCATGCCTATTCACGTTCATGGATGAATCGTAATAATAGACTCATCCATTTTATTTTATCATATCTTAAATATAGTCGTAATAAAAATCAGAAATGACGTACTTTTGAAGTAATTTTAAATTAAGCTATAAAATAAATATATATTTTTAGATTAATAGACTAGAAAGTATGTGACGATATTTTTTGGTTCTGCAGGGTTTGATTAAAATACCTATTCTGTTGAAACAGACCTCTTAAAGTTTAATATCTGAGAAAAAAAACTCTTTGGTGCTGAAAAGTAGAAGAATTCTATAAATAAATAAATAAATAATATCGCTTTTTAATGTTGTTGATTTGTTTTTAATCGTTCATTTTTAGAATTGGATTTTACTGTTTACATTTACTAAATTACTTAATAGGGGAAATATATTTTTGGAAAGATATCGGATATTTTTAATACGATCGGATTTTGAGTAAAAATGAGAAGTCTATGATATAAAGTAAGTGTCGATTAATTGGGCAACTTGTTATTATTAACTACCATATTATGTATTGTAGTATTTTGTTTTAACTTGCTTGTATTCTTAGTTAAGTGAAGATTGTGCATTTAAGGGTGAGAGTTGTATAGTTGTGTATATATGTATAAAATTGTTTTTTCCTCGCTGTAAGAATGCCTTTATGACTTTAATGAAGTATTTTTTATATTACATGCATTTTTAAACCAACAATAGACTGTTAAGGTGTTCATATCCATAGTTCCGTCTATGAAATATACTATTTTTATGTAGTTTAGAAAAATATGTATCTATTATTGTAAATTGCGATGTATATTATGTAAGTATGTATGAAATGTGAATTAATAGTTTCAAATAAAAAGTGCCACATAATATTTGTTATATTATTTTCATTTACTGGCCTTATATGTTACTTTTATGTTATCAACGAGGAGAAAAATTATTTTAAGTCTTTTTTTTTCATAAAGTGCTTTCAAATACCATCAAATCATAACGCATAACAATCCGTACATTTATATAGTATGTGTTATATTATTATTGGTCGAAGTAAGCAGGACTTACACTACACCTCGCTGTTTAACTTCATTCTTTAATAAAATTTAATAAAATTTTAAATAATTTAGTAAAGAAAGAAATAAATAGTAGTAAAATTTACATTTGTACTAGATTGAGCACAGCGCAGCTCAGTGCAAACTAGTCTTGGCTAGTGTGGTGGATTAAGGTCTGTTAGGCTCACGGCCTTTTTGTTGTGAAAGACCCGACCCTCCAATCAGTCAGTTACAGACTGATATTAATTTTTAAATGTTTATCCTGTAGCACTATTTATCACAGTCACCTTTTCAAATGCTCAAAAGTTTTCAACACCTGCCCTAAGCCAACTGTTGACCTGATTCTCTGAATGACAGGTATAAAAGCTTGACAGGACAGCATTGCTGTGCTCTAAATATTTAATGGGATCGTGATTTTATGCTTCGTGTGTCCCCCACTTAGCCGCTATCTGTTCGATCAGTTCATAATTACCGCCCCGATTAGCGGGCCACCCATTTTTCATGTCTATTCTCTTTAAACACGGGCAACCTACAACTGTGGTTCGGTAGCACAGGACTGCTAGGTATTTTGAATTCTTAGTTGTTTTATCTGACTATGGTGATGGAAAATGGAGGGTGTGTATGTATAGTCCGTTTTTTACACTTGTCCAATTTGTTAACAATCTTAGCATGTCTTTTTATTTTGATTTGAAAACAAATTGTCACTGAATGATGAAACAGATTACCTCTATTTTTTTTAAAGCAACTAAACTTTTTTCAACAAAAAGTAGTGCCAAGATCTTTCACCAAATACTTAGGACAAGAGAAAAAAACGGACTGTATGTATGTATGTATTATGTATGTTTGTTTGATTATGTATCTGTTTTCTACTTGTTTTCTACTAACTTATCCTAACAAAATACATTCTAGCATCATAAGCTGGTAAAGTGGCATATCCTTACTAGGTACTATGACATAGCATTTTCTGATTTTATAGTTTTATATACATTTGACACCCGACTAATTCAAATTCCGTCGATTTATCATTAGTCGAATTTAGATTTTAACATCATTTATTAAAGTTTGACGTTGAAGGGGCAAATGAGTGAGGGTTACAATTTTATGATGTCGTAAGGCCCGGTTAGGAGCTAGGACTCTATAATGCAACACTTTTGTTTACAAGAAGGGGATATACGAATATCCTTAAGCAGTAACCGATAGTAGGGGAAATATGGTTGTGTTTTGTTTTAGCAGTAACCCTTAAACGCCAAGATGATTCGCGTCACCAGTAAGCAGTCGAAGCCAGATCCGAAGGCAGGAGAGAAACCGAAGGCGACCAGGCTCGGCTGTTGGAGGGATAAGTTTGTGGAGTTTTGCAAGAGAACAGACCTCCACGGGTTCAAGTACATCGTGATGGAAGATCTCACTGCCGTCGAGAGGTTTGTAGTTAATACAAGCAAACACGTAAGTAACTAGTGCGACTTGCAAAAACTGCGACCGACGCACGCGCATCGTAAACAAAACTAAATGTTCATTTAGGTAGTTCGCTCGCTCGGGATTGGATGTTTAGGGGGCGAGTGATTGAATTATTAGGATTTGAATGATGAGGGAGCTTTTGTTTAATTGTGTCCTTTGTTATGTTTCTCGACTACTTCGATAAGTAATATTTTGAATAATCGTTCGCCGCAGTCGCCGCGTGGTGTACCGATTGCAAAGAATGAGCGGTTTAATTTCACACAATGTCACAATGTTTTCTAATTTTCTTGGACAATTAGGCCACATTTTAACGGTGCGTTTTCTTTACATATTTGGAACGAGAATCGAATACTGAGTGCCCTCTATCAATATGTGAGGTGTCTTAATAGTCATAGCCAGTATAGTGATAACCGTTTTGTTATGTTTTAATTTGAAGCTGTTGGTTTATATGTTTCTTCTCTGCAGCGGTGATAGCCCAGTGGCTTAGAATTCGACCTCGAATCGAGGGATCCGGGTTCGAATCCCAGTGGCACGCACCAATGACTTTGTAATAAAAGTTATGTGCCATTTATGAAATTAAATATCACCTGCTGTTACGGTGAAGGAAAACATCGTGAGGAAACCTGCATGCCTGAGAGTTCACAAAAAAAAAATGTTCTCAAAGGCATGCGAAGTCCACCAACCCGCAGTAAGGCCTAAGGCCTAAGGACTAAGGCCTACATCCTTCTCATTGTGAGAGGAGACCCGACCCTGTAGTGGGTCATTAATGGGTACTGACATGTTTCTTCTGTGCAAAGAGTATTTGTATTGTAATGTATGTTATTCCCAGGAGTTGCTGGGCGGTCGCTGTGGTCTTGAGCATAATATTTGCCGCATACTTCGTGGTCATTGCGTACAAATGGTATGCCAGGAATCCGATAGTTACGGTAAGTTAGTTTTATAGCATTTGCTTCAAAGTTTCTTTGAGGAAGGAGGGAGTGGTTCACATTATCGAGGCCTTAAGATTGAATTTCTGTAAAGCCTGAATTAAATAATTCATCGTGTTAGATTGACTGAATCTGTAAAGGTGAATACCAAAATGACTCGTGATGAAGGGTTGCTTCAATGACATATTGTTGGTAGGGGAACAATTGGGTAAGATATCTTTATTAAGTTTAAAGGCCTGTTAACCAAACATAAGTAAACTATATAAAATTAAATATCACCTGCTGTTACGGTGAACGAAAACATCGTGAGGAAACCTGCATGCCTGAGAGTTCACAAAAAAAAAGTTCTCAAAGGCATGTCAAGTCCACCAACTCAGAAGACCAGCGTGGTGGACTAAGGCCTACATCCCTCTCATTGTGAGAGGAGACCCGACCCAGTAGTGGGTCATTAATGGGTTAAAACAACAAGTAAACTATAGAAACTGGCCGTAAGAGATCTTGGTTTTGGAAGTTTTCATTTGCTTAAAAATACTCAGGACACCTCAAGCAAAATTGAATCACAGCATAAAATTTTTGCTATTAATATTTTCATTAACATAGTCATAAGACGACAATTGATTGGTGAAAAACCCAGTCTCCGGCAATGAAAAAGGTAGTCTTGTTGTAAGTGACGTCCGAAGTTGGCACTTCGTTAACAGGTGATAGAGAGCACGCAAGGCGCGATATGGGACGTGCCCTTTCCTGCTGTGACGATATGCGACCTGAACGTGGTGTCCAAAAAGGCTGCCCAAAAAATAGCCAAGGGACTGTGAGTACTATATAGTATTACTAGGTCACCCCGCAAACGTTGTTTTGCTATAAGTTTTAGAGCAGGATGAAAAATTATTAAATTACTAAAATGACTATTTAAAGCAGGGGTTGTTGATAGAAGGGTGAAAATTTAGGGTTGTATGTATTTTTTGATGCAATTGTCCAAAAAATAAAATAAAAATGTTAGGTGTGGACCACCCTTATCACTTAGGGGTATGAAAGGACCTACTGAATATGCATATAAAATTTCATAAAAATCTGTCAAGCCGTTTTGGAGGAGTATGGTAACTGAATTAAAATTTCTGTTTCTGATTTAAATGTGTCTGTTCTAGTCTTGTGACTGTTGCACGAAACAGGGAATCCTAGTGTGGGGCTATTAGTGTGAAGGGTTATTTTTTTTATTATTTTCCAGAGCGCTGCCTTTGAATGTGACTGCGGACAGCGTTTTCCAGTCCCTACGATGGGTGCCGCTACTGCACTCGTCCAGCTTGGCCGATTCTACCCAGAAGAAGGAACTGCATCAGCTGCAAGACATTCTCGACCTTAACAACTTATCCATAGAGATGCTTTTCAGAAATGTTAGTATCTAGTGGCTGCGACTTTCTTTGGATCCCCCTGAAGCATTAAGGGGTGGAAATACGATGCTTATTCATGCAAGTGGGATTAATTACGTGAGGCATTATTGCGATTTTTCCGTCCCCCTTGGTGAGATTTCGTAAGATTTTCCTCAACAACCTCCCCCCTCCCCCCACGTGAGATTCTTCAAAATTTATGTTTTGGCTGTAAATGTGTTGAATTATTGAGAAAAAAAAAACAACTTGTTATAGTACTCTTATTGAAGACTAGCAAAGACTAGTTATTTTATTCTAGAAATATTTTTTCATGCAATTTTACGCCGTTTTCTGCTAAAAAATAATTACGTGATATTTGCCAAGATCCCCCTACCCCTTTTTTACACCTCCCTCCACCTAAGTGAGATTTGAAAATATATAGCTCGATTCCCTCCCCCTTAGAACACCTCACGTAATTAATTTAATGGACGCCTCCTAACTGTGTGTGTTTCGGTTGAGGGGGCGATATTTATTTTGCATAGACGAACATGTCAGTCCTCATGAGTAGCAACGCATCTATACGACCCTAGATAGGATTTCTGTGTTATTTGAGGTTAGACGTGGACGTCCATGGACTGCAGTTACTACTTAACAACAAGTGGTCTATTGTTTCCCAAGTGTCAAGTGACTTGGGAAATCTCAGTTTTTTGAATGCAAAAACTTGATATCGACAACTTAGAACAGACAGTGGTGTGATCGTATCAAAATTGAACTTGATATCTACAGTATTATAGAAAAATGACAATGATGGTCACATCAAAATTGACTATAAAATTTTAATCTTTCTGGTTTAACTGTAACCATGTGACGACCTGCGGCGCAGTGGCTACGACACCGTGCGCTGCGTGGAGGGTCTTGGGTTCGATTCCCACCAGAGCAGAGATTAGAATGATGAATTTCTGTTTCTGGCCTGGTGTTGTGTTGTTGTCTTGTGTGTGTCTATGGCACCCACGACACATGGGATCCTAGTGTGGGGCTACGAGTGTGAAGCGTTATTTACTTATTATTTCAGCTGTCGCCAACGGCCTCCTGCAGCAACCTGGTGCAGCGTTGCATGTGGAAGAACACCATCTACCGCTGCGAACAACTCTTCGAGCAAGTGTTCACCATCATCGGCCTGTGCTGCGCCTTCAACTACTACGCTGTCGACGCTCTTAGGAGCGACAAAATGTTAGTGTTATATGGAAATCTTATATATAAAATTCTCATGTCACAGTTTTAGTTACCATACTCCTCCGAAACGGCTTGACCGATTTTTGTAAAATTTTATATGCATATTCATTAGGACTGAGAATCGGCTACTGTCTATTTTTTATACCCCTAAGTGGTAAGTGTTGTCCACACTAAACATTTTTATTTCATTTTTGGACAAATTTTTTTATTTTTATTTTTAATATTTGTCGATTTTTCTCTCCTGAGTGATACATGAACTTTTATAACTAAACAAATTCTATATTTTCTACCCCTTTTTAACCCCGCTATAATACGTGTTACGTACACGGGTACGGGTATATACAAGTATACAATTTTTTATACAAAACGGATGTACTATATACATATATACGAAACGGGGTATATACAAAACGGATTTTAATTGAACTTGGAAGACTTTTAATTGAATTTCAAACTTGGTTCATACCTTAAAACTCAAATTTATGTAGACATCGCCATCTATTGAGGGATTTGAAAGTTAGTTTTGACTATTTAAAGGTAAGCTTCCCCAAAAGGGGAGGTTAGTTGTAGTCTCACAGTGCTAAGAGCTGTAGGGTTTGAGTCGAGGCCAAGAACTCGTATAGTGAGTGCGCAGAGTTAGTTGTCAACCGTATGCACGAGATGTCACTGTACAATTATCTAAAACACGCTAACTATAGTGGCTTATTGTACGCTTGAGGTTCTATGAATACAGCCGAAATTATTGTTCTCCTAAATAGTATTAGAGTGAGTAGTGGCAGTGACATGAGAATACTTGGCGGGAAAACGATTGCTACTCAAAAATAGCAACTTACTATAAGTTATTCGTTACAATAGGCATGATGACAGTAATCATGTATCGCCAAAATATTTATCTGATCTTATGAAATAGGATTCAAAGATTTGGGAACATGTATTTATTCTCTTATTAATGTCGAGATTAATAATTTATTTGTTAAAATAAATCTACAAAATACAACAATCCGCCATGATAGCTTAAACACCCATCAGATCGAATTAAGTCAATTTACGTCACGTCTCAGTAAACGTCATTTGGTTTCGTTTAAGCGTATATGCGATCTCTGCATTTTTACTGAGCCGTAACGCAATGACAGACCCCACGACACCGGCGAGCGTTTTGGAATGAATTTGAAACTTAAAATGTACTTTTATTGATATACTTGATATATTTTAGACATAATAGAAACTTCTGAATATCATAGAAGAGATTTTGAAAATTAGTCATCGTGCCTATTTCAGTCGGAATCTATCACGTCCTCCAACCCTAAAAGACAAGGTCCCTTACCCCTTACACCAAAGCCAAGTTGTTTGACGTCAACACACACAGATATATGGACTAGAGGACGCGAGTGTATGTACTTCGCGTGTAACAAAGGAGACTAATTGTCTTCTTTTAACGCCACTTCATACCGTTCTAGAACGCAGACGTGATCGAAAACAGAGAAAATGCCTTGTAATATATATTAAGTTTTAAAAACTACACAAAAAAGGACGAGATACCGGAACCGTTTCCTTTCATCGGTAATCATTTTGTTATTAAAATGGCACGCTTGGTTTCTATACAGGTAATGAGACTTGCGTCCTCTAGTCCATATAACAATCCGTCCATATAAAATGGTAAATATATAGATTGATCTAAATAATTTGTAACAACTTTATACCCACATTTGTGCAAATAAACGCTTTGTCTTTGTCAAGGGACGACCCAAGTAGTGCAGTGGTTAAGACACCGGTGCGCTGCGCGGAAGGTCCTGGGTTCGATTCCCAGCGGAGCAGAGAGTTGAATGATGAATTTGAGTTCTGTTTCTGGTCTGGGTGTGTGTGTTCTTGTCTTGTGTGTGTCCATGGCATCCAGGGAATCCTAGTGTGGGGCTGTGAGTGTGAAGCGTTATTATTTGTCTTTGTCTTTGTCTTCAGCAACAGTGAAATTCTACGTATGGAATCCCCTCGGAGGGTGGCATCTTGCGGGTACCAAACTGCTCTCACTGTACTCTTGAACACCGATCCTGATGACTACTATAGTTCCACCGTCGCCTCCAGAGGATCCCTGGTAACTTAAAAATATCTTATACGATATATAAAATTCTCATGTCACAGTTTTAGTTACCATACTCCTTGACCATACGGCTTGACCGATTTTTATGAAATTTTATATGTATATTCAGTAGGTCTGAGAATCAGCTAACGTCTATTTTTCACACCCTTAAGTGATAATTGTCCACACCTAACATTTTTATTTTGTTTTTTGGACAATTTTTTTTATTTTTATTTGTCAATAATGTGGCATCAAAAAATACACACAACCCTAAATTTTCACCCTTCTATCACCAACCCCTATTTTTTAATTTCTTAAGCCGTTTCCACCAGAGCTGTGCTAAGCTAGGCTAGGTAAATTGGTTCTTCAAAAACGCATCCCTCGGTACGCATCCTCGCAAATCTCTGGTGGAAACGCAGCCTTAGTCTGAGTTTTAGCAACACCGCTACTACCAACAAAGGGTACAGTTTCCCCCCGGCCAATAATCGGCTGGTGTTACAAAGCTCATTAAAAGCTCATTAAGCTCAAAAAAATCATTAGCTGCAGTTACAAAGGTGGGTTGAGGTGCAGCCTCGAAGTATGTAGAATTTTCTTTCAGTCATTTAACAGACAATAACATTTAACAATGTCCGTAGGTGTTCATAGACAACGCGTATAACATCCCCGACCAGGACTCGCCCGTGCGCCTGGTGAACCCTTCAACCGAAGTTCTGGTCGCCCTGTCCCCAGAAAGGACCTACACCACTTCAGGGATCAAGTCCTTCAGCCCCGACCAACGACAATGCTACTACAATAACGAGGTGAATATTTTATTTCCTGTGTATCTCAAAAATGATGTATTACTAGGTAGTAAGGTAGTAAACGATGTATTACTCGGTAGTAAGGTAGTAAACGATGTATTACTAGGTAGTAAGGTAGTAAACGATGTATTACTAGGTAGTAAGGTAGTAAACGATGTATTACTAGGTAGTAAGGTAGTAAACGATGTATTACTAGGTAGTAAGTACTGGATACACAGTATGAGATGAGGTCATCTCATCCTGTGTATCCAGAATCTGTCTTGTATCATCCTGTGGAATTAAAAAACTGAGTACCTGATACTATTGTAAACGAAAAAATCAAATGTTTCTATTCCTGACTAAGAATATTGAATTGAATTTTTGTTTTTTATCAATCGAGCCACAGACTCGTTTCCGTATTTTTCGCTATTCCTTAGTTTCGGATTTCCCCATCCACACACACTTGAAAAATTCAATTCAACAATTATATGTCTTGTGTTGTCAATGCCCCTAGTAGGTACCAAATTCCCAAAGATTCTATTGCATACTAACGTAAACAGATAGTGATCCAAAGGAAGATACAGGTAGTGCTTTTAAAATCGTATTAACAATCAGTTTCGCCTTTATTTTATTAGGAACAGATTGTTACTATACATTACTACATAATATTCCTTAGCCTACACGGAAATAAAGAAAAATTGAAATCGGATTATTTTTCACCTGTGGCGAGATAAAATATATCACGCCTTCACTAATTAATGTATTTGCGTAAAACGTGATAATTAACTTCTTATCATAATAATTATTTACTTATCTGGTAACAATAACACATAGCCTGACCTGGGTTTTTGCGCAACTCGCCATGTCGCGGTATCGTATGAAGTAGTTACTTTTATTGGCAATTCTGCTAGTAAAAAAGACATTCTCATGAGACACAGAATCTGATAAACGACGTACGAGCTATAGCTCGTAGATCGTCCGGGCACGTTTATTTAAAAAAAAACAGTTTGCAAAAACTCATCATTAACAACATAATAAAATAACGAATGTGGCAAGACCATTGAAGGTTTATATTATTTGTCTGGTATACCTAGCTTGTTAAATGTGTTAGAGTATATTTGAAAGTGTTTATGCACTATTGGTCACGTCTTATAGTCAAGTATTTTTGCATAAAAACTGACTTACAGAGTAGAGTAGATATGCACAATTTAAGTGCGATTCTTAAAGAAATGAAGCTTTTATATAAAAAAAGGATTTCTCTCACCTACGAGTAATAGCTATAGTAAGACTGCAACATCAAACCGTTAAAAGAGCCTTAGAGCTTCGTAAGCTTTTATGATTGCAATGACTGATTACATTAACTTTATTACTTAAATGTTTGTAATGGGACGGAAATTGAAATGTATGATAAAATTCCATCTTACAATAAATCGATTAGGTTATTTCAAATGTCATTCATATACATACCTACACGTTCAGATGTATACGACCTCGGATCAGGCCAATAAACACGATATTCGCTAGGTACATATCACCAGGAAAAGATAATTACAGTATTCATATCGCTGATTTTATCTCATTCCGATTAAAAGATCAATTTGCCTAAAATATGTTATTATAGTATCAAGGATTAGTAAGCTTATTGGCGAAGTATTTACATGTATGTTATTAATGTGTTCCATGCCTGACTTGTAAATTGATAGAACGAGGGGCGTAGCAGAAAATGGCCACGAAGGCACGTGTCATAGTTAAGATCAATTAGAAAACAAAAAAAAGAAAGTTTTTAAGCTATTATGTTAAAGTGTTCTATTTACTTACAATAAAAAATGATGTAAGTAGTCTTAGTTGTATGTCTTTTTTATTGTAGGTAAAAGTCCGAAAAGACAAAAAAAAACGAAACCTAGACTGCCAGGGACTCCCCCTAAAGGCTTCCGGAGGAAAGTTGTTACTTATAATTTTTTTGATGTCTACCCTGATAACGTGTCTGTCAAACATGACGCGTACGTACATTCCGCTTCGTGTGAAATTCGAAATTCAATGAATTAAAGTCCTAAAAAAAGAATTAATACCTATGTATATCATAGATAACTAGCTAATCCGCAAACGCTGTTTTGCGATATAAGGTATTTTTTGATTTTTTGATGCCACATTATTGAAAAATAAAAATAAAAAATTGTCCAAAAAATTAAATAAAAATGTTAGGTGTGGACAACCCTTATCACTAAAGTATGAAAAATAGACGTTAGCCGATTCTCAGACCTACTGAATATGCATATAAAATTACATAAAAATCGGTCAAGCCGTTTTGGAGGAGTACGGTAACTAAAACTGTGACACGAGAATTTTATATATAAGATTATGTTTTCTATTAAATTGCAGATAAAGATCGGCGATTTCCGTCAATACTCATTCCACAATTGCATGGCCTATCAGAAGATTGAAGTCGTCCGCCAACTTTGCGATTGTGTGCCGTACTTTTTTCCAATAAAAGGTACTTTTGCATATGTTTGTGATACGTTTCATGGTTACGACCTTTCACGATATCTTATCTTAGCGGTGGCGCCTTCGTATGTTCGACATATGTAAGCAATACTGCTAAGCTAGTAAGCTATAGATGGTAGAACTTTAGTCTTTCATCTCATGCACAGTTATGGGCCAATAAGTTTTATTTATTCTGTAACGACTTTCGCTACTTGTCAAGAGAGGGCGCCACTCGATCCTGAATCACGCTATCGAAGTTTTATACATTGTTGGCATATATACAAATCTCCGACGTGGCGTAATCGGAGAACGGCCGGTCCCCAGGCATGGTCACCTAGCCTGGGCCCTGTCAAGTCCCATAAGAATGTATCGTGTGTCATCCAACCGTATGTCATTTCATGAACTCGGCACGACAAGGAACCTTAATGTCTATTCTATAAGGCTCACAATAGATTGTCATGATATTTGACTGAGTTTCTCTGTAAGATCTCTGAATGTCGTTTCTTACATTTAATGCTAATAATCGCAATGTCGAATCCAAAACCACAATAATTATAATATTTAGCTTTTTGCTATAACAAAATACACTTATCGTTTATGAATGTTTTCTTTTGACAGTTTCCATAGTTCCATCTAATTGGACGCACTTTGTTTTGTTTTCACTTCAAAAAATGCAAATTAATAAACATGTCAAAAAGGTTACGGTTGTATGCGTTATTTTTTACAGAATACCACAGAACGTGCAACTTTCACGACATCGAGTGCTTAGAAAAAGTGACAAGTGTATTTCCGTTACGTATGTATGTTGTGGCATCCGGTGTATGTCACTTTATTACACTTCAATGTATTTAGCTCTTCAGAAGGTAGGTTATAAATCGCCGTTTTAATTCAAAAGTACCGCAAGTCAAAACTTTTCTTTTTAAAAGGAGAGCGATCCAAAAGGGAAAAAGTCTGTTTTTTTGCCCCAAGATACCTTATTTTATATAGATATTTATGTGCATATATTAACTCTACACATCTCTGTGGTAATTTTGAATTTAAGCAGTGAAATGTCTGAACAGGGTTATTATGCATCTTCAAATGCGGTATCACCTTTGATTTGGTAACAGTTAACACAAATAAAATTCAATTATTGGCCAGCTCATTGGCTCAAATGGATACTGGTCTGGCCAGTAAAAAAAGTCAGTTCATAATTTTTCCGCCATATGGCAATGTACGTGAAACCCCTGGATAAATCTGTTGACACTACTTTAATAAAGATCAATTCATCCAAGATATTCTCATAACTGTAGGAACTTTTGTGTTTTTTCAACGCTTAAAAATCAATTAAATTTCATTTTAAAACTCTAGGCTATGGTGGTATATAGATTAATACATATGTGGCATGACTTCACTATTATGTAAAGTAATATTTGTTTAGATTTTTTCTATTTCATAAATAAGAAACCCTATTTCAATATCATACTGATGAAACCAGAACAATTAACACATCTAGAAATCAAATGATGCTTAAATGTTTTCTTATCTGAAGTACAATATAAGTAATAAGTATCTAATTAATTATTCATTTAAACGCAAAATCTTATATTGGAGATCACAACTGATATTCGAAACGAGGGTTTCAATAACCTATCGTCAGATATAAATAGTTTTAATAGTTTTGAGGGATTGTCCAGTGGCATTGGTTGACATAACCGACCGTCCAACCAACACGACAAAAGACTGACTTCAGACTGTTTATGTCTGAAAATGAATTTAACTTTAGTAGATTTTAGATTTTTGGTCAAAATTCAAAATCGTAGACCAATATTATTGTTATCAGCCAAGCCAATGCGATTATGGGGACTTTTCTGTATCATTATAATAATATCTCTAACGTTCATGTGAATTTTCGGCTTCTTTGGAATGTATGCAAGAATATCTGTCTTGACCGGGCTATTAGTAATTAACACAAATATCTTATATCTCTTATATATAAAATTCAAAAGTCCAAAACGGCTTAACCGAATTTTATGAAATTTTATATGCATATTCAGTAGGTCTGAGAATCGGCTACTGTCTATTTTACATACCTCTAAGTGATAAGGGTACATTAACATTTATCCACACCTAACATTTTCATTTTATTTTTTGGACATTTTTTTAAATTTTTATCTTTCAATAATGTGGCCTCAAAAAATACATACAACTCTAAATTTTCACCTTTCTATCACCAACACCTATTTTTTGATAGTCGATTTTTTACACTCGATAACTGTAATGGCAAAACAACGTTTACGGGGTCAGCTAGTATTCTCTAATATTTCAGAACCAGAGGAAGAAGGGGACATCTACAAGCGGTTCGACAACATCTTCCAATGCCTGCCCGAGTGTGAGCACTACGACTACCCGTTGGAGGTAGCTCTCGGGAAGCTGGCTAAGAATATACGTCTCAACGGACTGCCATTTTTGTAAGACCTCTCTTGATTTTGTAAGTAGTAAAGCGGTGATAGCCCAGTGGCTAAGAATTCGGCCTTTTACTCGAGGGGTCCGGGTTCGAATCCCAGTGGCGCGCTCCCGTGCTTCGGAGGGCACGTTAAGCCGTCGGTCCCGGTTGTTATCGATACGATAGCAGTCGTTTGTTTGACCTATAGGAGGTTTGAAAACACCTGGCACGCGTTTCCAATAGCTCATTTCTCTGTCAATCCGTATTGGAGCAGCGTGGTGGAGATGCCCCAGGCGTTCCCCTGCTGTGGGGAGAAACTTCACAACAGAGGAACGTTGTGGCGACGTGTTGTGACGATAGCTTGTCTATTCATAGATGCCTGTGGTCGATAGATCCATGACTGGGTGCTAGGTGACTCATGCATATCGATACCAAGAGTAATTAGCCATCCTCACTACCTTTGAATTTCGCCGCTAGATTGATCCCATTGTCATACGACTAATTGAAATATGGACTAGGTTTTGGTCCAATATTGTCGATATTAGTTTCCGGTTATAACATAATGATTCTTTACGAACCCTTTTGCGACAAATCCCTTCTCAAAGAAAATATCTATAACACGTTATACATAACATTGGTTTACGTATTGGTCGGGTGGCTGGAGAAAAGCCTGTGATTAACTTTAATATAACAATTGAAACCCCACATGATAATAAAGGGTTTAATTGTTATTTTCTTAAAGTAATTAACTTTTCGCTAGCGACAGAATGTAATAATAATTATCATTATAGTATCATGCAAAGTATATGATCATAGTTCATAATTACATGCAATTTAGTTCGAACTGTGCAGCGGTCTTCCGGTGTATTTTCGAGGCATGGGTGAGAGGTGTAGGTTTTTGACTTATATAAATGATTTTTAGGTTGAATTGAGTTCACTAATCGGCTGATTGGACTTTCTTGTTGCAGTGACAACATCGAGCTGGAGAACCGTTCGGTCCTCAACGTTTTCTTCAACGACCTGGTCTCCACCAGGTACCGGCGGGACGTTTACTTGAATTGGCAGAACATTCTAGGTACGAGGAACACGGCACTGTTCCAAAAAGTCACTTATAATTGGGTATTACACAAATTTTTTCATTGTGATAAATGAAAAGATCATAATATATATAAGTTTTATAACAAAACTATTTTTATTTTAATTTTTTTTCGCAATAATTGAAAAGTTATTTCAAAATAAAAATTAATCTTTGAATCCAGTACCGAAGACACGCCGACACCTCCCGAGCGCGTGTGACGTCATAATGTTAGTTTTCATACATTGCAGTTGATAGAAAAATGTTCCCCAAGATGACAAACTATGTCTCATGTCAAATGTCTAGTCACGTGTAATAGCCGTAAACGCTGTACTGTTATTAAATAGCTATAACATTATGACGTCACAACTATGGTGACCAATCATGGCGCGTTTATAGTCACGCGACCTTTATTTAAATTTATCAATTTTTAATTGTTTATAATATTATATTTATTTGAATTGAAAAATATGTTTTTTTTAGTTTTTTCATTAAATATCGATATTTTCATTTCCATACTAATGCCACAGAATACATAATAGTACATTTGTACAGAAGGCCCACTTCGAAAAGTCATCTAAAGAAATATAGACTCTAGCTACGATACGATTAAGTTCAATTCAGATCGCGCAGCGCTTAATCACCTAGGCTGATACGAGTAGATACCTACATCTTCTGATAAACGGGGTTGTGTTCTTTTAAAAAATAAATGAATCTAAATCGCTATCTTTGTTAAGACAATTAAACACTGTACAGTATCTTTTTCTCCATGTTTTAAACAATGCAACGAACAAATGAAGTACCTATATAATCAAAGGAAAAACGGAACAAACGTCACTCACAGCTCGCGCGTGAGGCCCTCTGACTAGTCGTTTCGGAGGGACCCTCTGTGCGTAGGTATATTTTTGATACCTACACGGGGAGTGGGCCAGGCCTGGTATTACCTACAAAAAGTATGAATGCCATACCTTTTCTTGCTTTCGAGAGAGAACTATTAAAAGTAGTAAAAATTAAAGAAATTCTCAACTAACAACTTGTAGAGCAACGGACGATTCGTAGGTGTTTTCGTGTTTTTAAAAAACCCAATCGATGTCTCATAGATTGTCTGTTATTCTTGCATTGACGTAAGAAAAATTATGTTAATCTTGATAAATGTACATTGACGCACGCCATAATATCTACTCGAAATTTAGCGGTAAAATCGGCTCAATTATAAATTTTGTTTACCGTTTATCAGATAATTATATAAACCAATGGTTTTTAATTTTAAATGCATGTATTATTTGAAAAGTCAAAATAAACGTAAAGTTTACAGTTATAGATGCGACGGCGTCTTTCATACACGGGGAGGCTAGAAAACATTTCCCCACCTTTTTCTAAATTCTATAGTCAGGATAGGATTTTAAAACCTGAATGAGAGGGATGTAGGTTTTAGTCCACCACGCTGGCCTACTGCGGGTTGGTGGACTTCACATGCCTTTGAGAACATTTTTTTTGTGAATTCTCAGCTATGCAGGTTTCCTCACGATGTTTTCATTCACCGTAACAGCCGATGATATTTAATTTTAAAAAGCGCACATAACTTTTTTTACAAAGTCATTGGTGCGTGCCGCTGGGATTCGAACCCGGCCCCTCGGTTCGTGGTCGAATTCTAAGCCACTTACGGTTCTACATTAGTGTCGTGAAATTATGCCGCGAATTCGCGCTGGCAATTCATTAATGGAGCCACTGCTCGAGTAGATCGCAAAAGATCGAATAAGTTAAGCAACGTCGGGCGCGGTCAGTACCTGATTGGTTGACAGCTAGTGGCGAATTAAAATTAAATGTGAGCTTCCGTGCTTCGGAGGGCACGTTAAGCCGTCGGTCCCGGTTGTTATCGATACTATAGCAGCCGTTAAATCTTGTCGGAGACAGTTCGAAAATATTCGACACTGGTTTACCACTAGCCCGTTCATCCGCCAATCCGCATTGGAGCAGCGTGGTGGAGTATGCTCCAGGCCTCCCTTGTTGTGGGGAGAGACCCATGCTCAGCAGTGGGCCATAAAAGGGTGGCAACCAGCCATCTTATATCATTTAACCCCCGACCCAAAAGAAGGGGTGTTATAAGTTTGACGTGTCTGTGTGTCTGTAATTCTGTCGTAGCTCGCGAACGGATGAAGCGATTTCAATTTAGTTTTTTTTTGTATGAAAGGTGAGTTACGGGCGAGTGTTCTTAGACACGTTTGGTGAAAATCGGTTGAGTCGTTTAAAAGTTGTGGCGGGTGAAAGTGGGGAAAAATAACTGAATGTCTGCGAATATAATCGAGTGGGGTCTCAAATGAAAGCGCATCACGTGCACATTACAAAATAATATGTTCAATGAAAATTGTCGTTATTGTGTCGGGGGCTTTTTTAATTTAATTAGTTTATCATTTTTTTCTTTACTCTTATTTTACATTTTTTTCTTTACAGCTGCATTCGGCGGTCTTCTATCCCTGATGGTTGGTTTCACGCTCATCTCAGGATTCGACTTCATATTATTCTTCACGTTCCGAGTGGGCTATGACCTAGTCTCCCGGCGGTCGAAGGTTGATAGTGTTACCAAGGTCCCCCGTAGCAACTACGTCATAAAGGTCGACGGCTTCCATAGAAAGGGCAATTGGACGAAGAATCCTGATAAGGGGATAGTCCCCACGATTGAAAATGGAACGATGAGGGACTATAAGAACTATAAATATTAAGAACAGCTTGTGTTTGGATTGACTTCTTAGTAATTAATCTTTCTAGGTGTTTCCAAGGAATGCATTTCTTTCCGGGTTTTTCTTCTAGTAATTGTGTAAAATCAAAGTCTTTTATTCATTGTCATACGAGTTGGGTACACTTAATGAACGTCATACATGATAGAATATTATCTTACATCTAATATCCGCTTTCGGTGCCCCTCAGGCTAACGTAGACCAGGAGAAAAAAACGGGGGGAAAAAAACTCCCAGCCTTTTAAAATCAAAGTAGCAAAGTAGCAAAAGCACGCAGGTCTTTGATGTTAAGTGGTCCCTGCAGCCCATGAGGTGCCGTATCCAACAGTATATCAATCTTATATATAAAATTCTCATGTCACAGTTTTAGTTACCATACTCCTCCAAAACGGCTTGACCGATTTTTATGAAATTTTATATGCATATTCAGTAGGTCTGAGAATCAGCTAACGTCTATTTTTCATACCTCTAAGTGTCCACACCTAACATTTTCATTTTATTTTTTGGACATATTTTTTTATTTTTCAATAATGTGGCATCAAAAAATACACACAACCCTAAATTTTCACCTTTATATTAACAACCCCTATTTTGTACTAGTCGATTTTTAACGCTCGATAACTATATAGCAAAACAACGTTTGCGGGGTCAGCTAGTTCAAATATAGAATATCTTATCTGACGTTTGTTTCCTGCTCATGAGGACTACGATGTTTCTCTAATAAAGTATCCCCGGCAACCATACCTCCCCATAGAAGTAGGTACAACATATGAAATACACGCACGTGCTACTCTGACTCTACCACCTAGGTTATCACGGGGTTCTCTAAGAAAGGCATTTTAAATTAATTTTAAGTTAATGTTTATTAAATTATTTAAATTAAATTATCTTTAGGTACTTTGAAACATTAACAAAATTATTGTGTTTTAGGTATATGTAGGCACGTAAATAATTGTAATCAAATATTCAAGTTGTCGTATCGTATCGTATCTTAAATAAATGTGTGTGTCGACTTAATTTTGTTTTATTTCACAATCCTTAAGAAAATTTCCGTACATGGCGTGAATAGGTTGACAAGTCGAAAATGCAAACTTTTCAGGGCAGCTTTTTAAAGTTTACTTTTTTATTGGTAAATCCATTTTTTTTATTTTTGTTTTTTTTATTGCATTATATTTTATAAGAATCGACTTTTCAAATTATTACATAGATACATAGATGGATTTACCAATAAAAAAGTAAACTTTAAAAGGCTGCCCTGAAAAGTTTGCATTTTCGACTTGTCAACCTATTCACGCCATGTACGGATTTATACCGTACCAAACATACGGCTTTCATGGTAATAGTTTGTCGTAAGAGGACATAAGAAGTGATAGCCAGCTCAGAATTCGGCTTGAGAGGTCTGGGTTCAAATCCCATAGTGGCACGCTCAAATGACTTTTCTAATATACCTACGTAAGATATAAAAGAAATATACATAAGATATAAGAAGAGAAATGTACAGGAAAGATAGACTTAAAAGCCTCTGGACGTAATAAAATGACTCCCATGCGAAACTTTATCATGAATTATTAACCCTTCATTGTCTTTAACTCATTAGTGGTCAGTGGTGGTAGTGGTTATGTAGACTTTAGTCCACGCTGGCCTATTGTGGGTTCGTGGACTTCACATGCCTTTGAGAACATTTTTAGAACTCTCAGGCAGGCAGGTTTCCTCACGATGTTTTCCTTCACCGTAACCGCAGGTGATATTTAATTTTACAGCGCACATAACTTTTATACAGTCATTGGTGCGTGCCTCTGGGATTCGAATCCGGACCCCTCGATTCGAGGTGGAATTCTAAGCCACTGGGCTATCACCGCTTCGCAAGATAGGATAATCACGCTTAAACCAGAAATCGAAATTTAAACATCTGCTCCACTGGGAACGGGACAAATGAGGAGGGAGAGTCACAGGCATGGTAACTTGCTTCAGAGGATAAACACGGTTCAGTTAAGGCCGCTTCAATAACATAACGTCGTTTAAGGATAGCAGGATAGCCCAGATATAAGTAGTTTGGTTGCTAAATGTCTTAATATGTACTTAGATGTTGCCCAGTAACTAAATTATAGTAGGTTTCAAGCAGCGGGGCTATGTGCTGTCATCGATATCACTGACCGCTTAACTTTGACCGTTCGACCATCACGCATTTATCCTAATGTTGTAAAACAAACAATGCCATCAAAACAACTTGCCTGGCTACTATAAACTCAGGATCCTATTTTCATCCACAATGGAGTTATAGGGGGTTGAAAATGGCTTGAATTGCTTCGAGAAAAGGTGGTACGGCCGTGCCGCTGTTTTGCTCGACTTTGCGATAGATAACTATATATAACTATACAGTCCGATTTAGCCGTTATCTCCAAATTGTCCCACAACTATCCCATATCAGCTTTACTGTCCCATAAATATTATAATGTCAGATTCGCGCCAATCGAGCATGCAATCTGACAGCCACGAGGGTTCCGCTCCATCAACGTATCTACAAAACCCTAAAATTGATAGCATTGTCTATTGATAACATGCACATAGGTAGTACACTTGTAGGCGTAATAATTGAATATACTAATCGTCGGGTAACGTTATCAATTAAGATTATCTCTTTAAAAACCCCGGACGCTCCTATCTTTCTTTCAGTGCCTAGAATGAAGTCTTTGCTAGTTGGAGCTAATTGTGGTTCGCGTAAACAAAAATGCACAGTAAATAGATCGTAATCAAGGATCAGTTTGTGTAGCAGTTGATTAATTCGTAAGTATTGTGATGTGGAAACGTTTTGGCATTGCTCGCTGTTTGTGGAACAATTGTTAATAAGTAGATATAGGTTATCGACATGTTTGCGATTTGTTGTGTTATTGTTATCATCTGAGCGTTTGTTTGAGCAATTGATTTTACGGGATTTCCTTCGAACCGATGAGGTAACAGGTGTACGTTCTTGAGATATTAATTAACACGCGAGAAATGATTGCTTATAATAAGTCAGCGCCTCACGAATGGTTAACTCGGACCCTTTAAATGGGTGGCGGTTTTTAAATAGGTACTTAGATTGTCGACATTCTAGGAATATACCTACATTTATTAGCTTTCTTTTAGAATATAGGTACAGAAACTGATAATTTTAGACGTATCTCGTTAATGAATGGAATATAGCAGGCACAGAAATACAACAAAATTTTGTCTTAATTTTACTACTAAAATACCTACTTGCTAAAAAATCTAAGTTTTAGTTTATCGCTCAAACTATAACGCATCGCTACACAAATGCAAATTATGCAGAAAACGTAATTTCTATTGATCTTTTCAATGTTCATCCATATGTCATATCATGCGCCCATTGTTGAGATTCGCCCATCAAGTACGTTCTTAACAGTAAACGATGACAGTTAGTGGTTTTCTTAAGTACTTGTTTCTATGGGAGACACTTATAGGAATTGTAATATTTGTATAACAAACCATCTTTAGAAGCATTCGGAACATCGTCACTCTTACAAAACGTTTCAATTGAAGACAAGAAAATAAGAAGAAAGTGTGGATACTTATTAGATCCACACAATCGTAATTACCGCAATGGCAAAGTAATTTGATTAAAGTACGACGAATAACTTAAATTCCAAAGTAAATTCTAAAATTATATTATATAATAAATAATAATTGAAAATAAACAAGTGAATTTTGAAATATTCTTGATTTTTTTCCACGGTGAAAACTACGAGGAAAAATACTTACATTTTAGCATTGAAATTGAACAACACTGCAATTACAGAAGCAGTTGGCGGAAAATATATATCTTATCAGTTGTCTAAATGGTTCGCTTGTAAGAAATCTGTGTAAAATCGTTAAAAATATTTAAAATATCACGTTTATGGAAACAATTTCCTTCCAAATAATGTAAAAAAGTGTTAAAAGTGTTACAAAACTGAAAAGCCTTACGAAATAATGGAACACATAACGGCAACGATCGACGTAATGGTATGTGTTTAATTCGTTAATTTACTTATTATATAACAACATTAACATTATAATAAGAATAAAGTTGCAAATTTGTTTTTCTCACGACAAAAAATCTTATCTAAATTGATTTGCAGTAGGTAATGCAAGAGATAAAGTTGGTACCTACTTCCGTAATTTTTTAATAATCAAGAATCTAAAGAGGACCTAAGAGTGGACCTAACTTTATTTACCTAAATAAAAAAATTAAAACTTAAATATTTAAGTTGTCGTAAATTTATCCACATCATTTTGTTAACGATATAAAATATTTCCAAAAATTTCTCTTAGCTAAGCTTAACTGAAACGGGCTCAGCTCATTAGAACAAATAGTACTTACCTATCTAATTATTTTAAATGCCTTATTTATATTTTCAATTTGAATATGCATCCAACTAATCAGAAGATGACATACACATTGGTTCAATGCCTTTAATTCTGGTACATTCTTCATTTTATAATCGATGTCATTAATTATGATAAAAATCAAAATACCACACACATTTGATAAGCATCAACAGCTTGCGCAAATTTTAACTTTTGACTTTTAATTGATTAGGTATGAACTTGTATTGAAAGCTAATAAATGTATTTAACGTTGATAGCACAGAAAAAGTACTTAGCCTCTTATTTTAAAGATCCGGGTTCTAATCACATAATCGCGCACCAGACTTCTCTAAGTTTACGTTTCGAAATTAACTCAAAGACATACGATATATATCATGATATCAACCAAAAGTTGACCGGATATCAAAGTTTAACTTTTGAAACTCTGGAAAACTCGGAGTTTGAAACTACTAAGATAATTTTAACAATTCTAGATATGTGTTGAATTATACTTACTAAATACTTATTATAATTAATTACGTGTTAACTCACGTAGGTACATGTGAGTTAATATAATTCAACAGATATCTAGAATTGTTTTATATGATGTACTTATGTCTGTTATTTCTACTGTTTTTATGTAGAGTCAACACAGGTACTGAATTTATAACTTGTAAATTCTAAAGATATGAATAAAAATTAGCTGACTCAAAGTATTAATGTTAAAAATATATCTTAGCCTTTAAACATTAATAATTATATATTTGTAAATAATTATATATTGTTTTATTATTATTATTATTTTAATTATCCAATATATAATTTTTATGAATAAAATGTTTTGTTAATAAAAGTTTTGTATTCTCAGACAATATAATACGACAATTACGATACTTATACCTTAGCTTGGCGTATAAAAATTAAGACAACCTTTAAAGGTAGTCGTAAGCTACCCAATAATCTTTAAAGTGAACTATTCACCCAATTCGACTGTTATTCGATTGTTAGCTTTCATGTTTATTAGTGTGAATTAAACCTTTCTTCCTTTCTATTTCTTTCGAAAACTCACAAATTTATCAGCAGAGTGACCTGTCGAACTGTTACGTCAGCAAGTACAATACTATGTGTTCTTTGTTTAGTTCCGAGTGGCTCAATAAGCACCTTTCAAGAAAATAAAAATATGTTTTTTTGTTTAGTTTCGAGTGGGCCAATAAACACCTTACAAGAAAATAAAAATATGTTTTTTTTGTTTAGTTTCGAGTGGCCCAATAAGCACCTTTCAAGAAAATAAAAATATGTTTTTTTTGTTTAGTTTCGAGTGGCCCAATAAGCACCTTTCAAGAAAATAAAAATATGTTTTTTTTGTTTAGTTTCGAGTGACCCAATAAGCACCTTTCAAGAAAATAAAAATATGTTTTTTTGTTTAGTTTCGAGTGGAACCCAATAAGTTAAACATGACCAGCTCGGGGCAGGCGGTGGCCGCGACGGCCTTCCTGATTTGGGCGCATTTCACACAAACCCTGGCACTAGAAGACTTGAGTAAGTATTCATCAGTAACCCATTAATGATCTACTACGTGAGAAGGACGTAGCCCTTAGTCCACCACGCTGGCGTGCTGCGGGGTGGTGGACTAACATACCTTTTAGAACATTTTTTTTGAACACTCAGGTATGCAGGTTTCCTCACGATGTTTTCCTTCACCGTAACAGCAGATGATATTTACTCGTAATTGTATAAGGCGCACATTCATAACTTTTTTACAAAGTCCTTGGTGCGTGCCACTGGGATTCGAACCCAGTCTAATGCCAATTCTAAGCCCCTGTTCTATCACCGCTTTCCGTATCTTTCGGTATATTTCCCTTGTAACATTTTAGTAAGTAATTCAAACATTATTTTCAAGTAGCCGTAGCAAGAGCTGGAAGGCAATAGGCAAGGTAATCTCCGATTTAAGGCCGAGAGCACAAACGGTCTAACCCTTGTCCTGATGGAAAGTCGCAAACCGACACAACCGACCGACCAACTAACGCGACAAAATTCAAACACAGGTCTCTGAGTGAAGCTGTCTTAATATAACTGGCAATATGCACTGATATGCGACAAAATGTATGCAATTACGTTGAACGAGCAACTTTTTCATGACTTGCCAATAAGGACACGGGAGACAGAATCTATTGCTTTGCAAACAAGACAGTTCTATCCATTCTCTGGTTTCGATTGCTTGGGTTGCTTCGTTTGTTTGCTACTTCCATAAAAAGGCTTTAATCCACTGCCTGCTTCTACCTAGTAGGTAACTATTACGAACTACCTACTGTAGTATCAGTTCTATCCTAGTCCGGCCCGTGGTCAGAAAACATTTTGTTACTGCTCTTATCATCTGGATAAGTAGCACCTAGTTCCAAAATCGATTCCCAGATAATACCTGTATACATTGGAAAATACATTGAAAGAGTGTGTAGACAGGTATGAACCGTTGGCACAAGTATGAACATAAAACTACAATTGTCATTTTAAGGCATTTCACATTATAGTCTACAAGGCTTATCTACTTTCTTCCATCATGAATTTATTACATGACCAAACAGTTACCTGTGTAATACCTGTAAAGCTAAAAACGGGTTAGTTATTGCGTTGTAAAACAATAAACTAACCCACATTTCTTATTTTAACGTCTTGTCTTTTACTCGTATCTATGGCGTATCACAATCGTAAGAGCGCAAACTTAAAAAGTTGTTTTGAAGCATGGGCGACATCTCTTCACCACCGAACTGTCATGCGACACGAACACTCTATAACTTGCTTATGCATTCTCTGTTGTTAACATATCAGTGATATTTTCTATCAATTTTCATGTGGTGACAGAAGCTGCTCGAAACAGTAAACTTGAATGGATAAATGTGTTGTGACTATAAATAGGTACTACATATAAATGTGAACAATCTTTACGTGTGTGTATGTTCGTTCAAAAATGAGTATTGGTGCAGAATATTGTAAAAGTTATGAGTGGACAGAGAATTGCACGGAGTGAAGGTAAAACCGTAAAGTTAAAATAAGCGGTGACAGTTCAGTGGCTCAGAATTCGGCCTCTTGCTATTTTAAAGGCATAAAATAGACCAAATTTCATCGACAAAACACCCCCATTATATATAGCCCTTTTTATTTCCGTGGAACATTCAGGTCCAGAGAAATGGAAATTATCTTGTGTACCCACAAAAATTTTAATACAAAATTCAAATGACTGCCATTTCAAAAGGAGGGGGGCTAGAACATATGGGGGGTGTTCTGTCCATGAAATTTGGTCTATTTTATGCCCTTAAAATATCGCTAATTCGAAGCCAAACACCCTGTATAGTTTTAAAACTATACAACATAAACCTACATTAACACGTGTATCATTTCTAAGAACATAGGTATTTCAGTTATAGGTTTAACAATGGGCAATCCATCGCTCGCATTGATTTAAATAGACTTTAACATTGCTTGGTAATAAACCTACGAGTATGATATGGTTATTCCAATGAAGCGCTTATTGCCCTGAGGCTGTAGCCATCGCTAATGGACATACAAATAGTGGTAGTAAAAAATCAGGTATCGACGTCGTATCTCATCACTGGTGGCCTTTAACCCATTAGTGACCCCCTGTAGTGTCGAGTCTCCCTTCAAAATGAGAAGGATGTAGGCCTCAGTCCACCACGCTGGTCTAATATTGGTTGGTATAGCCTTTTGTATAAAAAAGGTCAATGCCAGCCTTCTGGGCACCATGGCATGGAAAGACATTTTATGTTTCTTTTTGTTTGAGTGTTTATTAATAAATATTATGCTATAAAACATAAATATACCTAAAACTCATAAAGGATTCTTTCTTAGTAATATGATGTAACTGTTCTGCGAACCCAAAAAAAGTACGTAAAACAGTAAGCCGCACCTGATAAAAGATTCTTTCTTCTTCTACCAGATGAAACCTCGACCAAATACCTTCAGATTATGAACACCAACGGGAAGATGGTGTTTGTGACGAAGGAGTTAATGGCAAAACTCAACGAAGAGGCAGCGACGTGGCACTGGAGGCCGTGGCTTCGGACGCGGACCTTCGTTGAGGATAGCTACATGAAGGAGGCGCCCTGCCCTTCTGGGGACTCGATCGACAGCTTCCCAGAAGGAATCTTCGACGGTAAGTTCTATGAGGAAAGCACGCGTGATTTTTTAACTTTATTTAGTAGTTACATCTTGTGAATTGCAATGAGCTATTTTTAAAAGAAGCAAAAGAAAAATTAGGTACACCAAACACGACAGATTAATGAGGTTATGGTATCAATGCTCTATCCACATTTCTTGGAGTTTTGATGCGTTTACCCGCTATATTACATTATAGTATAGTATACACTATAGGAGCGGTGATAGCCCAGTGGCTTAGAATTCGACCTCGAATTGAGGGGTCCGGGTTCGAATCCCAGTGGCACGCACCAATGACTTTGTAATAAAAGTTATGTGCGATTTATAAAATTAAATATCACCTGCTGTTACGGTGAAGGAAAACATCGTGAGTAAACCTGCATGCCTGAGAGTTCATAAAAAAATGTTTTCAAAGGCATGTGAAGTCCACCAACCCGCAGTAGGCCAGCGTGGTGGACGGCGGCCAACATCCCTCTCATTGTGAGAGGAGACCCGATCTTGTAGTGGGTCATTGATGGATACTGACATGACATAGTATACACTGGAGGTTTGACATCATGTTTGTTTTCAGAGGATCAATTGCGGCAGGGGGCGTTCATTCTGTACGTACTTTTCGGGGTGTACGCGTTCATCCTGCTCGCCATTGTGTGCAACGACTACTTCATCCCCTGCGTTGAGATGATTTGCGAGGACTTGAAGATACCGCAGGTTAGTATTCTTGGTGATAAATGTACACAGACTGTTAGTTATAAGTTTCATTTGTTGTTTTAACCCATTGATGACCCACTACAGGGTCGGATCTCCTCTCACAATGAGAGGGATGTAGGCCTTAGTCCACCACGCTGGCCTACTGCGGGTTGGTGGACTTCACATGCCTTTGAGAACATTTTTTTTTGTGAACTCTCAGGCATGCAGGTTTCCTCACGATGTTTTCCTTCACCGTAACAGCAGGTGATATTTAATTTTATAAATCGCACATAACTTTTTTACAAAGTCATTGGTGCGTGCCACTGGGATTCGAACCCGGACCCCTCGATTCGAGGTCGAGTTCTAAGCCACTGGGCTATCACCGCTGTTCAAGTTTCATTTATTTTGTTGTAAGACTAACATAAGTTTATTGTCATTATTTTATACTGTAACTTTTTAATTTGCATACTTGAAAAGGTGGATATGGACTGGTCGAAATTCCCTGTAAAACCTTATACGAGTGAAACTAACCCATAATCGTGCAAATAAATGATTTTCATTTTTCATGTGTCTACCATAAGAGATTTGAATGTGTTTGTTTGTTGTAGAACGTAGCGGCTGCAACATTCATGTCAGTGGCGACGTCGTGTCCCGAGTTCTTCGTGAACGTGATATCGACCTTTCTCACGCAGTCGGACATGGGTATCGGCACCATCGTGGGTTCAGCCATCTTCAACGCCCTCGGAGTGGCTGCTGTGGGCGGCATCGCTGCTATAAGTGTAAGTATTGCCACTTTACGTGCAGCCGTGTTACCTTCGTGTTAGAGTTGTTCACGCAGTCGGACATGGGTATCCGCACCATTGTGGGTTCAGCCATCTTCAACGCCCTCGGAGTTGCTGCTGTGGGCGGCATTGCTGCTATAAGTATAAGTATTGACATTTTTCGTGCAGCCGTGTTTCCTTTGTCTTAGAGTTGTTCACGCAGTCGGACATGGGTATCCGCACCATTGTGGGTTCAGCCATCTTCAACGCCCTCGGAGTTGCTGCTGTGGGCGGCATTGCTGCTATAAGTATAAGTATTGCCACTTTTCGTGCAGCCGTGTTTCCTTCGTGTTAGAGTTGTTCACGCAGTCGGACATGGGTATCCGCACCATTGTGGGTTCAGCCATCTTCAACGCCCTCGGAGTTGCTGCTGTGGGCGGCATCGCTGCTGTAAGTATATAAATATTGCCACTTTTGGTGCAGCCGTGTTACCTTCGTGTTAGAGTTGTTCACGCAGTCGGACATGGGTATCGGCAACATATTAGGGTCAGCAATCTTCAACGCCCTCGGAGTTGCTACTATAAGTGAAAGTAATATTTAGTATTCTAAAACGTTTTTTCTGCAGCAGTCGTTAACACAAGTTAGACAGTTATACATGACTAGCGGTATTTCATTCCATACTTGTCTGTGCCTCGAGCACTCAGTTTCGTATAGTAATTGTCTCGAGTTACCATTAGTGTGGGAAGATATCCTTCCTTCTTCATCCTTTCAGCCCTTGGCAGTCCACTGCTGGACACGGGCCTCCCGTAATCGACGCCACTCCACCCGGTCCTGGGCCCTCTGAATCCAACGGTTTCCCGCTGCCTTCTTCAGGTCGTCAGTCCACCTGGTAGGAGGGCGGCCTGTGCTCCTTTTGCCTAAACGTGGTCGCGATTCGAGGACCCTTTTCCCCTATAAAACTAATGACTGCCGTTTACCTTACGGAGACTTAGACGACAGTGATCTGATAGTTCTGATGCACCATTCCTTTGCAGCCGATCGCGATAGAGAGGAACGCGGTAACGAGAGACGTGATCATCTACATGGTGAATGTAGCCGTGCTGGTGACGATCGTGTGGGACGGCCAGGTGGACTGGTACGAGGCGGTGGTCCTCGGGGTGATGTACGTCCTCTACTTCGTGATCATGTTCAACAGTGCCAGGATCTTCAGCCTGTGCGGCAAGATATACGATGGCGTCACCAGGTCATGCAACAAACGGGAGTCAGAACGTAAGTTTAAAAAGGGGAAGTAAGCCTAGAAAAAATCTTTAACACTAGGGGAAGTTAACCCGTTGCTTGTACGTTAAGTAAACACAATAGTTAAACAATGGGAATGTACCACATAAGGGTCACTGCACAGTGAATGGGTTAAGTAAGACTAGAAAAAATCGGATAGGGGAGCGATAGTCAACGCCATTTGTTAGGCCGCGAATCGCTAATGTCTTAATTATCACATTCAATTCCTAATTTAAAACTTGAGGAATTTAAGTAAATTTAAAACGAATCAAAATAAAAAATTAAACCGACTTCAATAATGTATGAATGAAATAAAATTTGTTACATATACTTACTATTTTTAAACGGTTTTATTTGAGGTTGGTGATAAAACTGACCTTAAATACAAATACTTAATACAAACAGATACACCAAATTACTTTTTTAATTTTTTTGTTTGTATTTGGGTCATCGGATATATAGCGCTCCGATATGCCTATGTATCGGAGCGGTTAACACTTATTTCGTAATGGGTTTACGGTTGACTCCGTCGTTGTTAATAGTTCGCAGTACCTACTCGTAACTAGATTTGTCGTCCTTTTATATAAATATTTATAATTAATTATATTTATCAATCATTTAACATATATCTTTTATTTAATTTTATAAGGAAAATAATTAAAAAGAAACTTAAATAAATCTTAACTATTAAAAATATCTATTTACACAAAACAACGAAAAAAAAAAAAAAACTCATAATAAAAATATTTCATCTAAAGTGCCCATGTGAGGCATCGTTCCCAAGACGCTGGCGGCATTTCCACGCTGAACACACAGGCTCAGCCTTTGAGCGAAATAGCCGCCAGCTCTTGGGTCACCAGAGGCAAGAGCAATTAATTAATTATATTAAATTATTACATTATAATTATTTTATAATATTCATATATTTTATAATATTTATATATTTTATAATATTTATGTTATAAAATTTAAATATTTTTACAGCTTACGTGACAGCATGCAACAAACTCGCTGATGAGGGGGAGAAGGGAGATGCCCAAAACCGAGTATCAGTTACGGAGAAGGTGACGGAAAAAGGTAAGCTCCAATGACGAAGTCTCATTCTTCGGGAGAATCAGTCTTCAGATTATAAATTGAGATTAATACTGTTTGGTTGCGAAGATACTCGGAATACTCCATATAATTAATTGGAAACAACAAATGTTATTTGGCCGATCTATAAATCTGAAGGTCGTTTATTAATTTCCGGTGTTTAAAGCACAGTGTGTCTTAAACACGCATTTAAGCCAAGGTATTCCGTGCGTAAAGTTGTACTATTCGTATTTTGCACCGTCATTTTGACACCACTTGTGCTTTTAAATAATATACGACACTTACGCCGTTTCGTATAGTAATCGTATCGAGCTGCCCTTAGCAGATATGTGTAAATGTCAAGATATATTGAATGATACCATACTGGTAACTAAAGTTTACTATACGAATACTTTGAAGAGTGTTCATACAGATGTTAGGTGGTCACTGCCAGCATTAGACAATTTTGTTGTATACTTCTTAATAGGCATGATGACAGTAATCAAGTGTCGCCAAAATATTTATCTGATGTAATGAAATAGGATTCAAAGATTTCGAAACATGTATTTATTCTATAATTAATGTCGAGATTAATAATTTAATTGTTAAAATAAATCTACAAAATACAACAATCCGCCATGATAGCTTAAATACCCATCAGATCGAATTACGTCAATGTACGACACGTCTCAGTAAACGTCATTTTTTTTGTAAGCATATTATACGCAATCTGCAGTTTTTACTGAGCCATGACGTAATGACAGACGCCATGACACGGGCGAGCGTTTTGGAATGAATTTGAAACTTAAAATTTAAATGTACATTTATTGCACTAAAACCTTAATTATCTACAAAAATATGATATATTTTAGACATAATAGAAACTTCTGAATATCATAGATGAGTTTTTGAAAATTAGTCATCATGCCTATTGTAGCCCAGCCCACTCTTATGGAGTTCACCACGCTCAAAGAGGTATTGCACATGTCTTGTGCATTCTATTGTAGTGCATTCATTCAGCATGTTCTACATGTCTTGTGTTTCGCATCTTTGGATTTGGGTGAAAAGGTTGGAGGGTGTATAAGCTACAGATACAACTCAAGAAAATGAGCACGCTGATTGTAATTTGGTTAAGTGCTCTTGACTTATCCTACTTGAGTGTACCTGAATTCTAGGTATGCCATTACAATCGTAGAGGTACTTATCTTATACTTAATTTGGAGTCTAGGATCACTCATTTACATGAATACACTAATCACATAACCAGACGGTTACATAGATAATTCCTAATCGTTCGCGATACCTAATTGGTTGCGAAACGCAAAAAAATTGTAGGTAAAGTCAATAGATTTTTTTCAATATTGAAATGTTGTGTAGCTCCTATTCTGATAACAGTGCAGTGACCATGAACACTATCATCAAAGTATTCGAATAGTAAGCGTCAGTCATTAGTATGTCATATTATGTCAGTCTGTTTTGACATTTTTCTATACTAATGGCAATTCGATACGAAACTGCGTGAGTTTTTGCTCGAGGCACAGAAGATTCAAATTCGACTTCCATTTTAAATTTAAAGTCAATAAGACAGGATTTTTTATAGTGATATTGTTGTCATAGCAAATTGTAGGTATTATGAATTTCTTGTTAATACTAAAAAAGGGGTAGGTTCAATTCAATGATTTCAATACGTCAAGATGGAGATACAGAATATGAAAAATGGGACACCTAAAATGAGCGCACATTTATTTTTAGGTCTTTTGGTGATGCATTTCCTCTTTAAACCTATATTTTTTCCTAGGGTTAGGGTAATTTTCTTGCTATGGTGTTTCTAAAAAAACTTATCTTCTTAATTAAAAAAAAATAATTAAAAACTCCATCTGGCCATCAAGATAAAATCTTTGTTTTTGCTCGTAGTAATAACTGATCACAAATCAAAATAAAAGCCGCGATAAAATTCCCGACTATAAATCTATAAAATTCCACAGGTGACGAAGAAGAGAAGCCGCCGAAGAGTATCTGGCGTTTCCCCAAGGAGAAGTCGATAGTGTACAAGGTGTGGTGGCTGCTGACCTGGCCGCTGAAGCTGGTGCTGGGGCTGACGATCCCCTCGCCCCTCACCTGCAGGAAGTTCTACCCGCTGGCCTTCATCATGTGCATCATCTGGATCGGAGTCAACTCCTACTTCGTGTCCTGGAGCATGACTGTCATTGGTAAGTTCTATTGAACATCTATTGCGCCTTCGCAGAAGATTGACTCGCGTCGTGACGACAAGTGCCGTGACTCCCTTCAAAATCAAAAAATCAAAATCGAAAATCATTTATTTGCACGAATATGGGTTAGTTATTGGTTTTGCAGGGCATTTTGATCAATTCATATTTACCTTTTCAGGTATGCAAATTAAAAAATAAAAAATAAAACTAATGTCAGTAATACAAATTAACTTATAAAATATTAAAACTTATTACTAATACACAATTTGTTTGACATATTTTGCACAATTTATTTGTCTATTTAGCCAAGTATATTAGTTATTTTCATTTTATTTAGTTATAATTTTACCTAATCAAACTCATCGGCTGCCTGTCACTAACCTAGAGTCTCATTCGGATTTAGACATTCTTACATCCTATTCATAGTGTGACGAGACTGATCGGTCAGGATTAAATTTAAAGAGGATAACGCTGGTGAAAGTACAATGGAATTAATTTTATCTTATGTACCAAGCACTCAAACACACGCCTCATATGAGCTATTGAGTGGGCACTCGTCTCTACACAATTCTGTTTTTCCTCCTCGATTTCTTTCAAGTATTCTTGCGTCAACTAAATGGCAATGTAGATTAGAACAGGCATTCTTTTCACGACACAATGAAGTCAGTATAATATGCCAGGAATATAGAACTAACAGCAGTTCCAGTCGAAATTAAAGCCATAAATAAAAGGTTGCTTATTTCAGGTTTTTGATATCTATTTTTATATCTATCTTGAAATTCAACAAAATTCCTTCCTCACAACTTATGAAAATTGGTGTACGCATTATGCAATAAATCCATACTAAAGTCACAAAGTTTAACATTTATCATTATGATTATAGGATTACGCTTCTTAACTCTCACTCCAGCAAGATTATCAAATGCTGCCTATTTAGATAGAGTGCTTATTGATAAAATAATAACTTGATAAATGACCAAAAGAAACGTGCAACTCGTCTATCACGTTTCTTTTGGTATTTAGTTTGGTAAGATCTTAGTCCACTATGCTGGTCTGGTGCGGGCTGGTGCAATTCACACACCTTTGAGAACACTAATGGGAACTTTTAGACAATCAGATATCCTTCCGATGTTTTCCTTCACTATTAGGTATTGAAAGTAACATTATTTTATTCTTATATATAAAATTCTCGTGTCACAATGTTAGTTACCATACTCCTCCGAAACGGCTTGATCGATTTTTATGAAATTTTATATGCATATTCGGTAGGTCTGAGAATCGGCTACTGTCTATTTTTCATACCCCTAAGTGATAAGGGTTGTCCACACCTAACATTTTGATTTTTTTTTCATTAATGTGGCATCAAAAATACACGCAACACAAACCTAAATTTTCACCCTTACAAATATTAGTTATTGATGTTAATAGATTTATTTATTAGACAAAGTCTCCAATTCGCCTTTTAAAGGCTCCCCTATAAAAGGCATATCCTACTCTATAAATCGAGTGTTGCAAATATCGACACAAGCAGGACACAATATCTACAAAAGTATTGTTTTCTTTCTTTGCAGGCCACACATTCTTCATTCCCGAGTCTGTCATGGGAATGACCTTCCTCGCTTTTGGTGGGTGCTTGCCTGAAGCATTGTCCATTTTCATCATGTCGAGACGCGGTAAGTGTTTTAGAATCTAGTCTCTCTCCACAACAGGGAGGCCTGGATCATACTCCACCACGCTGCTCCAATGTGGGCTGGTGGAGAAACGGGCTAGTAGCCAACACGTGTCAAATGTTTTCAAGCCGACCTTACCAAAATAGGGCGTCCGACAAGGTTTAACGACTGCTATTATATTAAATAAACTACTATTTGAGATAATATCACATCGTTATATCAGCTAAACGAAACATCTAGGACTTGGTGCATCATAAACATTTGGAGTTATAATATAATTGCAGAGCGAATTTCATTCGTAACGTATGTATGTATTTTTCTGTAATAGGAATGCCGTAATACAATAATTATCGCATTAATCTTGTAAGGTCGAGGATAGAGCAATGACGCCAATACTTCGCCGAAAATGATATATTGTTTTAATCCATCAGATACGAGTATATTCGTATCGGTAGCTGACAGGTGGCGAGTGTTTTCTATTTTTTATTTCCTAGTTTGTACCTTGCATGAGTTTGCGCTCTGCGATTGTTTCAAAATATACTGGTTGCAACCCTCTTAGGCTGCGTTTCCACCAGAGATGTGCGAGGATGCGTAGCGAGGGATGCGTTTTTGAAGAACCAATAGAATTGCTTCATTTACCTAGCCTCGCTCCGCTAAGCCGTTTCCACCAGAGCTGTGCTAAGCGAGGCTAGGCTAGAAGAAGAAGAAATGAAGCAATTCTATTGGTTCTTCAAAAACGCATCCCTCGCTACGCATCCTCGCACATCTCTGTTGGAAACGCAGCCTTATGGTCCACTGTTCGGCGAGAGTTCTTCCCCACAATAAGGGGAGCCCTAAAGTAGGTATACTCCACCACGCTGCTCCAATACGGATTGGTGGACAAATGGGCTAGTTGCCACCCCGTGTCGGATGTTTTCAAACAACTGTTATCTTATCACCCTTAGTCTGAGTTTTAGAAATGCCGCTACTACACAGTAGATACGTGAATCATACGGCTTACTCTACACAGGAGTCGCACTGTGTAATAACCCAAATAGAGATACATGCATGCATGTATGTATGTATGTATGTAGATATATTTGTCCTCGCATTTTTCCTCTCCTCAAAAATAGTAAATGTGTAACAAATTTTATTTCATACATTTTTAAGCTTCATCTTTTTAAAATTATTTTTTTTAGAAAAAACAAATCATCCAAGTTTATAGCCACTGCGTCATTTCGGATATTAATTTTGATAATATTACTGCGTCAAAATTTTGCTTAGCGACATTATCGAACGGTTTTCATGATAGCAATAAAATTATCATTGTAGATATTCACAATTTAAATTTATACATGATTATGAATATCACGGATTATGTTTGGTATTTATCTTATTTAAATGATTACATATCTATAATTATATAAAACGACTGTGCTCTCTTGCGAAATTGTGGAACTATTTCGTTAGGTACATTGGTTGGCTGAAACTGTTTTTATTTAATGGATCGCCTCAAAAAGGAAAGCTAACAATAAGTTAATAAAACTACGTTCATATCTACAGACATTGAGCGTGGAAGACGCGTGTCTACGCAGGTATTTACGCGAATAAAAGTGTCGAGCAGACACAATACAGTGGACCCCTGGTAATCCGGCCCCTAGCTAATCCGGCGCCCCTGTAATCCGACATACTACTATTATTATTGAATATTTTTTGACAATTTTCGCAAATGTTATTTTTATCATGGGGTTTGGGATTTGTGGGATTATAAGGTACTATTTTGTAAAATAATCGGATAGGGGCTTTCAGATAAGGCTGTATATTGCAACAAATTCGATAGTTCGATTAATGACGACGATGGTCAAAGTTTGTCGGATTACCGGGGCTCCACTGTAACAATAATTCTTTTTTAAATTTAAATTTGAAAATAGTCCCCGCAAATTGCTAATGCTCCTTCCCGCCATTTCGGTAACGGCGTCAATTAATTATGTTATTTTATCAATATGATATTTTTATGCTACTTTTTTTTGTTTTTGATGACGTCATCATGACCAATGTGGCAAGATTGTGGCGCATTAGCAATTTTCTGTAACCCATTAATGACCCACTACAGGATCGGGTCTCCTCCCACGACGAGAAGGATATAGGCCTTAGTCCACCACGCTGGCCTACTGCGGGTTGGTGGACTTCACATAACTTTGAGAACTTTTTTTTGGAACTCTCAGGCATGCAGGTTTCCTCACGATGTTTTCCTTCACCGTAGCAGCAGGTGATATTTTATTGTATAAAGCGCACCTAAATTTTTTACAAGTTCAGGGGTGCGTGCCACTGGGATTCGAACCCGGACCCCTCGATTGAAGAAGACGTTTATGAGTAACTACCAACTACCAGCCGTAAGAGGTCGGGTTCCGCTATCTGTATCTCTGCTTTCTTAATAATGTTATATGTTTCTTTACTATTATTATCTTATAATAACACTTATCTCAAGTAATATAGCGACGATTTCATTTGCTCTAATCTATAATTCAATTTAATCTACAGTTTATAAATCAGTTACCGAGTACTGAGGGATTAAAATTACGTGGTTAAGTGTAACTCGGATTCACATATTAGGGTTCCCAATAAAATTAAATAACGAGATACTTTACTTGAGGCGAACACTTTAGTCCTCATGCGTAGCAAACCATTTCAGATAGGATTTCTTCTCTATTTGAGGTTGGATGGGGGTGGGGGTAAAATTTCGAACTCATATTATCCCGTAGGTATTAAATATTTGTTAGTACTAACTACTACTACTACTACTACTAGTATGCATTCATATCTTTCACTCCGTACAAAAATTGGATTTTAACAAAGAACAAATTTTATGTTTGACAGAGCTCTATAATTTTACACTGTGGGTTAAACGCGCTACGTCACTTATTCACGTCATTGGCCGCAAACTTGCTTTTTTTGCGTTTCTTAACCACATCGATGTGCAGCATTGCTGAAACTCAGAATAAGGGTACAGGTTGCCTGGATGTCCGGATCAGTTTACTATTCAAACTCAAACTCAAACTCAATGAAAGTCATACAGATAAATTATACATTCTACATTCATCCGCTTTGATCGCCCCTCAGGCAAAACGTAGACTGGGAGAAAAAATCCCTCGGAAATAAACTCCCAGTAAGTTAATCCTGTAATTGCAAAGGTAGCAAAAGAGAGCGTTAAGTTTACGGTTGCAATTTTGCTTTACTTTATATACATACATGTAATGTTACGGCTTAACATTCACTGAAGTAAGATTTTCAATAAGTTCAGTGATAGCCTAGTGGTTAACACCTCAGGTTCAAGTTCGACTCCTAGTTGCATGCATGTATGTCTTTTCGGTCGGCTTTGAAAAAATGTAAAGGTATGAAAGTGCGTGAGAGCATAGCGAGCATAGAGCGAGTTCTAAAATGCATGTGAAGTCCACCAACCCACTAATAGCCCGCGTGATGGACTATGGCCTATATTCCTTTCAATTATGGGACCAGTAAGGTCCAATGCAAGTTGCCATAACCCTACCAGCACGTACTTTGAGAAACCTTGTACTGGAAGTGATTTCTAAATACACGAATAAATAGTAGGTACCTATCAGTTCTATTAAAAAGTTATCACTCAAATAGATACTTCTGATATAAATATTTATATAAATATCCGGAATTCGATAACGCTATCGAGTTTTGATTCCTAATTAATACAATTATCAATGATAACGGTAGGTGTTTGTACAGTAATGTGCGAATTGCAAGCGTTCAAAGGTTCACTTAGTTCAATTGGGCTAAGTACTATCAAGACAGTTGAAACTTAGATAGATATAAAAGATTAGATAGAAAAAAAACTTTTTGGAGAACCTTTAAACTATTTAAGTTGTATTTATGTATATTTCTTTGCAACAATCCGCAACTTTCATCGACAACCAACCATCGTAGAGTTCACACGACCTGATGATGCTCTGTTTTGCGGCGAAAAACGTGTCGTGTGCTATTGGAATAAGTTGTGATCGCATATAACTATATACCTACCTGGAGATAAGGAAGAGTGGTGGGTCCGTACTAAAACAAGTTCCACGTGCGCGGATTGTTGCAAACAAATATAAATACAACTTAAATAACAACGGATTTCCGAAAAGCGACAACTGATATAAATTATAAATATGAACCTTACACCATTGGCTGTTTTGCGTGCGATCTGCTTTTCCATTCCCACTCACGCTCTAAAACATTGTGTTGACCCGGACTCCTTATCTTTCCAGGGGAAGGAGGCATCGGCGTTTCAAACGCTCTCGGGGCCAATTCTCTGGCGATTCTCTTCGCTCTGGGGCTGCCATGGCTGATCAAGACGCTGACTCTCCTAGTGGAGGGAGCCGACAGCTCAGCAGTACAAATCAACTCTACGGGCATCGACTTCGTCGTAGGCTCTCTTCTAGTGGCCGTCACTTGTCTATGGATCGTCTTATTCCTAAGCAAATTCACTTTAAGGAAGAGCATGGGATTCGTTCTAGCGGCATTATACCTCATTTTCATCACATTCGCTATCCTCGTGGAAATGGGTATCATTTTAGACAGAGGTGTTGCATACTGCTGACCGGATATTTAAGTGTGTTTGGTGTTCAATTAAAGGCATGACGTGACGGCGTCTTTTGTGAAGTGGTTACTTTACTTACGTTCTATCCAGCAGTTTGTAGGCAGTAGTCGCTGAAATGTTCCATGTGTACCGGTAGGTGCTGTATGTACCGCTAAAAAGTCCAATCCTGATATGAGATATAGAATCAGATATGAGATAATTGCTAACTCTAAGTGGTAACTCTTTTAAATATTGCAGAGTGGGTTAGAAACACTAATTCTAGGTCGTAGGCTCTAGAGTAGAGTTGTAAAGTTATAGGTAGTTGTAAAACTAAAATTGCATTTAATTTCAAGAAACCAAGCTCGTCGAGCACTTTATAGACGCCGCTTGTCACTGTAATGTGTTAAAAAAACGAGGCAGATATTTATATTTGTTTTTATACTACTATTAATAATGATTATTATTTATTAATAAATGTAGAGCTTGACCGGTTATATTGTGTATTTCGAAAATTGCCGCATTGCGTAAAATATGGGTATTGACAGAATTAGTTTTAGCCAATCAGCTGTAAAACACATAAGTCGAAAAAAGACTTTTTCTGGTCAGGCTATGCATTACTTTTTTTTAAATATTATTTTAATTATTTAATACAGTAGGTTAGTAGTCTAATTTTATTGTGGTATAAGATTACAATTTTGATATTATGAACTATTTTATGGGAAAACGTAGCAATTGTTTGTGTTAGATCTGATTATGTGATTAAATGCGTCAGGAAAAGTAATATTTACTAAGGAGTGCTTGTAAGCGAATTTAAAGACATGTTACTATTAAATATTTTCCATACAATAGTGTTACTTTATGCGTGTTTTATTTTCCCCTCTAATTTTATGAGTTTAATCAATATTTATAACATAATAATATAATAGAATGCAAATTTCTCTGTGGTACAGAGGAAAACACCCGAAAAAACATAAGCTATATTAAAAAAAAAATCAGGTATCCTTAGGAAAAGCCTACTCGAAATAATTATAACGGTAGAAGTCTTGGTACTTGGTCTGAATTAACTACTAGTCCGTGAATATCCTCAATGATTTATTGGTAAAAAGACAATAAAAGGTAGTAGGTAAATGAAAATAAAAATAATTTCAAGTTTCAAACATTTTTATTTATTACTATTTATTTAAAATTCAATGAATTGATTCTTAAAATGTCAATTGACAGAATACAATATAGTTTTAGATATTTTTTAAATGACATTATTTGAATTCTGAATTGTGAGTTAATAGGGTAAGTTCGTATTAGTATATGGGAACTTACTCCTCTAATCATATTTTTTTCAACGGGACATATTACATAAGAGAGGATTCTATTTGCAAGATAAATAACACAAAAATATGTTTTCCTTCGATAAATACAAACTTAAATGTAGATAAATTAAAAAAGATTAAAAAATTTTTAGACACCCAGCTGACGACGTTGGCCATTGGTATTTAATTGTATGATCACGATTAATAGTTATATATACTTATTTTATTTACAAGATGATTATGAGATATTTGATACACAAATACTTTTCTTTTTCTTATTCTCAAAACTTTACTTATAATTAAAATTGCATACTTTGACACAAATAAATCACATTAATAAGTTCATCATAAAAAGGTTTCATGTAGTTTGCTCTACATCACACTGTTAATAGTTTTTTTACATAAATTTTACATCAACTCTTTTATGCTACGTATTATAATTGAAAAATATTGACTCACTTTAATGATATACAAGAATAATCACGACTTTTTAGTGAAAGCGTCAAAAAAATTAATGGTTATAATTAAGTATAACTTTAACAACATGTAACGTAATAAAAATATCGTACTCTACGTAAAACATTAACTTACTCAATAACTCAATTTATAAAATTGGGGGTAAAATAAAGTTTTATAGAAAACTGAGAAACCAAGTGGAATCCTAAAAATAACATTTTTTATAATTATTCATCACTACACTTACACTATCACGGCCACGTAGTAAAAGTACTACTTATAACATGTTTTGACAGATTTAAAAAATAATGGTTTTACCTATAACTTTTTACAACAATTTTTTCAACACTTATTAAAATTGGAAAAAATTTACTCGCTTAACCGTTGAACTGGAAAAACTAACTGGCAATAATTTTAATAAATAAAATCATTAATTTTTACAAAAAAACTATATCTAAGTGTTTATGAATTATCTACAATACAAAAAATAAGTACGTGTATAAATAATATTTCTCATTGTGCTAGTACAAATTGTACCTAAAGATATAACTTGTAACATTTTTAGTTAACTCTCCAAACAATCAATCTAGACGTAAACCCTAAAAAACCCTTATGAACAGTCTTTTCAATTTTTTCAAAAACAATACTCCTAAGTGAATTTTTTTGTTACTTAAATTTCGATTAAGCCTTTACTATTCATATTTTGTAATTATGTATTTTATTGCAATATTAATTATTTTATCGGTGGGATCACAAGGAACGGGAAACGCATATTTGTAAAGAAAATCTCTGATAAATTCTGCTTCAATTCAAAATTACCTCAAATCGAAATCTCTCTTTTTTAAAGGAGAGTCCATTTCTCGCCGTCAAATCAAGTTTTAACTGTACAGTCGAACTGTGCTTTTATAAAGCCCGCTCCAGACCTTCAGTTTTAACTGTACAGGTGAACTGAGGCCGCTACAGACCTTTAGTTTTACTGTACAGTTCGACTGTACAGTTAAAACTGTGCAGTTAAAACTGAAGGTCTGTAGCGGGCTTTAGACTTGTATTTTGCAATACAGAAAGATAAGATTAAGCCCCAAACTACTAAGGCAGCAGAAAGGATGAGACGGGGGAGCGGAGACCGTAATAAAATTAAAACCACGTCTTCTTTAACCATTTACAAAGCGGTGTCAGCGACTTGGACGCTCTCGCCTCCTGTTACACCTGAAAAACGATGTTTTTTTTTAATATTTCAGAAGTAGAAAACATAATTAGGTATATGATCCCTGAGCCGAGTACAAATTTCGACAATCATTTCCTCCCGGCTGATAACTCGTGAACGCTTTAGAGAGCAGAACTAAGAAGAATAGTGATCGTCAGTTGCAGGTCGGTGGGTGGGTTGAGCAGCGCCAGCCACAGCCTCCGAAGTATATAGAATAAGAAATTAGCCATTTTGTAAAAACGGCAAGATGTTACTGCAATGCAACTAACAATCGTTTAAAGGGTTGTACTAACAGGCCTCGTATATCTATCTCGTTCTAACATACTGTATTCTTAGTCATTTCTCTTTCACATGGCCAATCTCTCAATTGACTCTGAGACATCCCAATTATCCGGAACATTCAGATAGACTTCGATATAATGTGCGCATAGCTCGACCGCATGTTACTTCAATAAACATCGGCAAATATAAGTGCTTACCGGTTATTTGCTGCAGGTCCTGTCGGAGTTGAACACGCCTTCGGTATGCGGTCCTCACTTTGGTCCTTACTTCTTCACTAAACAAGCACAGTATCACCGCTATGAACGTTCCCTAAAACAAACAACTATTAACCTACATCGGCGACTACCAATGCTGCGGTACAGTAGTAAGAGGCGGAGACGTAAAAACATGAAGTACCTACATTGCTACATGGCGGGCTCTGAAGATTGCGGACCGGTCCCTGGTCGAGCTGTAATGTTTCTAAACTGCGGACGCGATCCAGGAAGAATTTCGTCCAATGACCTCTCCTACTACTGTCAGTTGTCGCAAACATTTTGAACAAGTGCGAGTTTTTAGAAATATCAAAATATAAAAAAGAAATAAGAGGTTACTTAGATAATTAAATTGCTACACGGACTCGTTATAATAGTGGACAATATTAACCTAACACTTTTTATTTTATTTTTGGGACAATTTTTAAATTTTTTTTTAAATAATGTGGCATTAAAATACGTACAATCCTACATTTTCACCCCTCTATCATGAATCCCTATTTTTTAATAGTGATTTTAGTAATTTAATAATTATTCATCCCGCTCGATAATTTATATGGCAAAACAACGTCAGCTAGTTTTATATAAAATCGTGGATTAATATTACCTGATTGCTTGTAATCACACCGCAGCAAAAAGCGTATATCTTCTCAGCATCAGTGCCCACTAAAGGTTGCACCGGCATAATCAGGAAGTGTAATCCAAACAGAAGGATCTGTGAATAGAGTACTTAATCGCATCATAATTATATGGATACGTGAAGCGAAAAATTTTAGTACAATTTACATCTCACTACGCGAACGGAGCTGTTTGTATAATACATATTATAAAAATATTTACTAATAACTTTTAAATATATACTAATAGGGACAAACCTATTTAAATAATAAGTACTCACAGCATACAATTACTCACTACGAAACATCCTGGGAGAACGCACAGAAACTGCAAACAAAAAAAAAATATTAAGTATACATACTTAATATAATTTAGAACGTGTGGCACAAAAAGTCGCTATTCTTTTTTTAAATCTTAAATCGTTTGACCGCCACACCGTGGCACGCTACCATACACAAGATAAATAACATAAAAACGTATCTAAATAAATAATAAGTCAATATTCTACCCATAGGTATAGGTTTTCATGCAACTTAAGCAATCGTGTCAATAACTGTACAAAATTTGTTACTTCATATTAGCAACCGCATTAAAATGTCCCAACTTACCAAGTATATAATGTGTCGCCTTTGGTTCAGCCTCTAAATAAAATATATATATTTATAATTTATATATAAGAAAATACAAGAAAGATGGAAATGTTAATAATAAATAAAGACACATTAAGATAGTTTTTTAATAAACAAAACAAAGCTATGATTCAAACTCATATTTATAGATAAGTATGAATGAGCGAAATAAAACGTCAATATTTGGGGTTTAATAAATAAATAATTTGTCAATAAATCTTGTAAAACCTCAGAGTGCGTGTTACTTTGTGAAAACATTAGGTATACTATACGTACGCTCACTTAATTATTATAATAGGTACGGTTTTAGAATACTTAAATTTAATCATGTATTGAAAACAATTGCTTTGCACATGACGCAACACTGCAAAATTAAGTAAAATCTACGCATTTTCCTAAAATAGACATAAGTAAGTTGTAACAAAGGAGTTGTTTACATAAAATAACCTCCTAAAATAGACACAAGTAAGTTGTTAACAAAAGAGTTGTTTGCATAAAATAACCTCGTTGTAACCTTACCTGTGTTTAATGATATTAAAGGTTTGGTTTAAATTTTTTCCAAAAAAAATTACAAATTATGACGCCTACGAGACACAGTGTTACGTTTCTTATACCAAACTATAAACTATATAACTCCAGCTTTTAAACTAATACCAAACGAAAAATTAAGTAAATCTGTCGCTTGAAAGAGAAACATACAAACCAATCTTCCAAAACATAAAATATCATATATTACGCTCCAGCTTTTCAACTGTCTTCACACAAATAAATCACATCAAACTATGAAGAACAAAAAAGGAACAAAAAATAAACAAAATATCTACATCGCCATTTCAGGAACGGCTGAACCAATTTATTTGTAATTTTCACTATTGTATTGAGGGGGGTTCTGGGCAACACATAGGCTATATTTTTTAAAATAAGGATCCCTTATGATTCTTACGAATGCCCCTAATGGAAATAATAATAATTATACATTAGTTCTTGGATTTATATTTTAAGGCGATTCAATTAAGGCTTCAATTAAGGCGATTAACACACTGCTCAGCATCACGTACCATAGCGCGGGAATGCGTGATATAGCGTTGTATGTCGATATTTTCATTCGGTTCAGCGTAGAAAACACGCACAGAAAGCGCACCTGCATGTACGCACGTGGATGCGTTTTATACAAATGGAAGCCTGCCGGATCTACTAGTTTATGATACTATCATGGAACGAAGGTTACTCACCAGGACCGTCGCTGATTTACACGCCGGGCTCGCCGCGGATACCGGACGTACACCGTCCTCCCCAGGAGCGTGCCTGGCCTTCTTGTAAATCACGTGGAGTATGCAGAAGAAGAAATCTGAAACAGAATAGAAGAATAATAATGGTACGACTAAGTAAGCGGTGATAACCTGGCTAGAATTCGACCACGAATCGAGGGGTCCGGTTCGAATCTCAGTGGCACGCACCGATGACTTTGTAAAAAAGTTATGTGCGCTTTATAAAATTAAATATCGCCTGCTGTTACGCTGAAGGAAGACATCGTGAGGAAACCTGCATGCCTGAGAGTTCACAAAAATGTTCTCAAAGTTATGTGAAGTCCACCAACCCGCATTAGGCCAGCGTGGTGGACTATACACAAATGATTAGTGGTAGGGATATTGTACATTTTGTTTGCCAATGTACAGTAATCGAAGAACAAGCGCTAGACCAATAGACGACGTTCACTAACCGACGAACCAATGAACTGAACGAACAGCGCGGTAAATGTCAAATTGACCAATGAAGATTGAGCTCACGATTCGTGCTGGTTTCTATACACTGTTTTGAAGGGGAGCTGTTGTAAAGATATTTCTAAATAAATTACTTTGTGAGATAATTGTTTTACTCGCTATTGCCCTTTTCTTTTCTCTTCTATACAATAAATCGGATAGCGAAACATGACCATTTTCACTGGGTTAATGTGTGTTTTTCGACGAAAACTAAGAGTAATTGCTCGATATTCGATGCTTTTTGGACGTTACAGTCCACTCGCCAAACCGATCGATGAAATTGCTTGGTTTCTTGTTGTAATGCTATTCGTGTTTGCTACAAAATCACTGAATAAGTCGCTTGAATTCAAGATATCTAGTATCAAAAAGCTAATTATTTGACCGTACGTTTTTAGTCTCTTGTCCTATTTGGTAAACAGTCTTGGTACTACTTTTTTGTGACAAAGTTGTAAATTGCTTTGAAAAATAAATTAAAGTTACTAGAAATCTGTTCAGTATTATATGACTATTTGTTTTTCAATTTCTATTATTTTGTGTCTACGTTATTTTTAAATCGCAGATTGAAATAAAAATACACGCTAATATTGTGTACCGAATTGAACAAGTGTAAAAAATCGCTCACCCAATTATGACACCACGATTGTATGAAAAAATACCTTGGAGAAATTATAAAATGTTGGTAGAATAATACGCATTTCAATTTTCCATTGCTTTCATGAATTCAATTGTATACGTACATAGAGATATGACAAAAAAGGAGAGCGCTGGTACGGACAACACATAGTTGGCAGTGGAAGACTCTATCAGGCATCTGAAACAATAAATTAATAGTAGAAAAAAAACATTAAAAAAGTCTTTACTATTTTTGTATTATCAGTAGATAGTATTCCTGTAATTCCTGGTATCAAATTGATCCTCATATCATGAGAGGCTACATAATTGGCTAGGAGGAAATTGGTCAAGAAAACATGTTGTTTTAAACTTACCATCAGCGACTGATTAAGAGCTCTGACCGCCCTAGGCTAATTATGAGGACGCGCCCCTGCCAGGAGTGTTACGGTCAGACTCAAAAGTAGTATATTATGTAGTAGTATAATACTAGTGTGAAAATTTTAATATGGCTCATACTACCAATAAAAGTGCTGCATTAACTATTAGTGTTTTGTCTCTGTCTACTTGAAATTAGTAGGATAGATGCAATGACGCTAGATTAATAGTGCATGAGAAGACACGGTTTCAACGCGCTTCCCCGATCCTTGCGCCCTAGGCTGTAGCCTAATTAGCCTACGGGTATTCAGGCTCAGTAATTTACCATACTATTGCCATATTCGAAATAAATAGGTTATTTACTTATTGGACCTGTCGTTGGCTTACCATACCAGTACTATATATGTGAAATAAATAGGTTATTTATTTATTGGCCGCCTTTTACCTGTTCCCATCACCGTAAGACCTTCGCAGCATGAAGTGCGTGAAAGTCAGAAACAGCGGGGTCCCCCAAGACGCCAGCATATACCAAGTGTACAGAGGCAAACCGAACTCTTCTCCTAGTATCTGTAACAAATTAATGTTAAAAAAATAATATTTAAAAAAAGGGTTTCGTCATTTTCGTATTTTCCGCAGCAACCCCTTTCATTGGATCCCCTTATCATGGGTGCGCATAAAAATAAGTTGGGCCGGCCGCCATATTGGATTTAAATGACGTCACTTAGATAATCGGAGGGCATCCTCCCCAGACGCCACCGGACGCGGTCTCCAAGCTACCAGCCGCCTGCTTCAGTGATTATCTGCAACGGCATTGTCCATTGCCAATTAAGCCAGTATGCTTATAGGCCTTCATAATTATGTCGGTAACTCTGGTCCTCTCACGGATTTCCTCATTTCGGACTCTGTCCTTAAAACTGATCATCGCTCCATCCATAGCACGCTGAACGACTTTCAGTAGTTGCTCCGTAGTTCATCACTGACAACTGTACACGTGGTAAGTAGTTATGAATGAGCTAATTTGCATTATCTATTTAGATCTATATCTGTGGAAAGCGTCTTTAAATAATTGATGGTAAAATTTATGGCTACTACTTTTCTTTTGTCTCTAATCTCGCTCGCGTCGCGATTCGGTTGTTCGTATTTCGTAAATTCATGGGCTCGTAAGGTCGTACTTTATTTACACATGAATTACTCCTAGCGACGACACAGGAGTAATGTTGGAGGATATCGAATAAATTTTCATACATGACAAGAACACCCTGTCACATTATATCGGGTGTTATTATTTACACCTTCTACAAAGAAATAGGACATAACGAGGCCTCGTTTTTTGAGAGTTTTTTCTACTAAATGTCTTTTACATATTACCTATACAAAGTAATAGGGCTTACCTTTAATTTAATCACTATTAGTTAGAATCAACTTGAGGTATGTTTTTGCCATTAGTTACCTACAACATCGTAGGTCCTAGAAATAAATTTAAAGAAAGGTCTCTCTCTATAAGCTGGTCTTTTGCGGTTTGAACTTCGCATGATTTGAGAACATCAGCATATTTTGGTACAAAAACTACTCAAAAGATTGGAAAAAATATGTTGATGTTGATTATTATCTACATAAATTGTATATTTATTTATGGTTGTATACAAATTGTATATTTAATATTTGTAAAATATGTACTTCATAAATAAAAATTAACTGCCGTCCGTTAGTCCCGCTAAAAGTCGCTTGAACGATTTGGCTCATTGGTACCGAAATGTTTGTGTATGTGAAAGGAAGGTTTAAATAGTTAGAAAATCTGAAAATATAGTGAGAGAATAATTTGAAGCAGGTACTAATTTCCTATAGGTATTTGGCAGAACGAAGAGTCAGCTAATGTGGATTTCGATTTCTTTGCAAGTAAGTTTCTTCGCAATATTCTCGATTTTCGCGATATCCTCGCGATATTCGCGATATTTGCAATGTTAATAAATGCAAGGAATTTTCTTATGTGAACGCCATGTCCTTTCTACTCTGCGTTCTTCATAAAGAACGAAATATTCAACAAACAATATCAACACAGAATCAAGTGAAATATTTTCACTCTTTTTTTCGCGTTATACGACTTTCACAAGTGTATTGTATGGCGATGTGGAGCAAACTATCTGTGAATAATAGAATTCATCCATCACTTCTTATTCAGTAGAATCTCGTATGATCTTTGCGACTTTTCACGTGGAGTTTGCGTATTTTCGTTGTATTAATATTGATAGTTGGCTGAAATTAAGTACCTATTTCTGTATGCAACTGCTGAGTGAGCATTTAAAAATGCTTTTAGAAACGTCGAGAACTTTCTAGTTTTGATTTAAAATGATTGATTGATGATGATTCAAAAGAGTTGTTTTGTAATGTAAGAATCTGAAAATTCAAGGAAAAACTAAAATATTTTGCAATGTTGGCGTAGGTTTTTTTTGTTCACCAACTGCTCGCACTATAATCAATCTAAATTATAACAATATTGTCAGAGAAATTGCGTTTTCATAGGATGGCGTAATCAGATTTGATAATCGGCTAGATTGAATAAATAACCGACTTGGTATAACATAGACCTCACAATTCAGAGAAAAGAAATGAGTGGCGAGAATTGGTTTTTTTTACACGTTATGTTTTGATGGCACAATACTTACCGGGATCAGGGAGCGGTATATGTGGACACTTTCGCAAAACATCCAGAAGTACGATGCCACCATGAAATACACATTGACAGCGTAGATAGCATGGCAGAGAGCCTGAAAGAAGATATACGATTGTAAGACGATTAACGCACTGCCCCACATCACGCATCGTAGCGCGGGAATGCGTGATCTAGCATTGTATGTCAGTATTTCCAATTGTATAGAAAACACGCACGATCCAACATACAGAAAACGCACCTGCATATACGCGCGTGCACGTTCCGTGATGGAACCTTGGGTTGAACCAACAGTTGGTAGTTTCAGCTTAAATAAAAGCGATGTATTCCATTGTTGATATTCTAACATTATTGTTTGGGGCAATAATAATACATATAAGAGGGTAAAAATTAACGCACCCACTGGTAAAAGTAGACAGGTACAGCCGGATTTAAGTACTTACCGGGTTTTCAATGTGTAACGTTGACTTCACGAGGGCCGTGTAATACACGATCCACCATATACTACTCATTGCCAAAGAAAGAAATAACTGAAAATGCACCTTTGTTCGAGTGCACGATATTAGGCTGTTGACAAAAAAGATCATTATTAAAAAAGTAAGGGCCAACTTTTAATGCCAAAAACAAAATGAAATAGTTTAGTAAAAGTTTTTCATGTAAGTGAATTTCCGTGTAATTTGTTTGAGAAATGAAGCTCTAGAAAAATGAAAACATTTATGATAGAAACATATTTACTAACTTACCCGAAGTACCAATAAACAAATATCGTGACACTTAGGCAGAAAGCAGATAGTGAATATCCGGCTATGCTTAAGTCTGTCACCATAACTCGGAACTGAAACAATAATACTTACATTAATTTATTATTTATAATAAAAACGTTTTATTACATAACTTTACCAAATTTGTATACAACTATTTACATAACTTATAACAAAAAAAGGAATAGAATAAAAATAAATAATAACAAAATTTTATAAATAAAATAATGTTATTACAATAATTAGTAAATGTAACAAGAAAACAATCATTAAATGCTAATTAGCCTAAGGGCCTGCTAACGTACTAAATAAATAATAAATAAATAAATATTGTGGGACAACTTACACATGGATTTCTGATTACAAAGTAAGCTGTGAGCTTGTGTTATGGTGATAAATACGTACGTACATAGATAATTTACACCCAGCCACTGAACAAACACTTATGCTCATCACACAAATATTTATCCTGAGTGGAAATCGAATCGCCGGAGGTCGTGGTCCGGCGTAGCAGTATGTGTCGCTAACCACTAGCCCAACAGTACCCTTAGTCTGAGTTTTAACGATACCGAAACGAAACGTTTGTGCGTTTCGTGCGTTTGTGCGTTACAAATAGAGGGAAAAGATTTTTAGAGGAGTTAAAAAAATTAAAATCAAATTGTTGTATGGAGTGAAAGATATGAATACTAAACTTATCGTCACACATTATAATACTAACAAATATTTAATACCTACGGGATAATATTAGTTCGAAATTTTACAGTGCATTACGGCCAATTCACGGTTATTATGTTTCATTAATATTATTAAACATTGAAAGAGTGTTGATTAAAAATAAAGCAATTTTTGTGATGATTTATCTAATGCTTTATTAATTTTTAACTGTTCTAAAAATCTTTTTCCTCTGTTGGTTATTACACTGTACATTTTCGTCTGGTAAGCTGTGTCTTTGTGCGTTTCGTTTCGGAACTGCTAAAACTCAGACTAAGGGTACAGTCCAGTTACTACTGCTACATACTAACAAACCAACATACTGACATACGACCGAAGCTAATGAAAGCGTGTTAAAATTGGTTGGTATTCACGTACCGCGTAGTCGGCATAATCAATGCAGGTGGTGTAGTTAGTCCAGGTGAGGTTAGACTCGTCATGCTTATACCACACTCCGTCTAAAAGGCATCTGCAACAGTAAGTTATTTATTTGGTGGTAAACTTCAACAAAATTATTAAAACAAAATTCAAATTAAATGGCCGCCATTTGAGATGTGGGGTGTTTTGTCGATGAAAATTAAATGGTATATTTTATGCCCTTAAAATATCGCTAGTTCGAAAGCCAAACACACTGTATATCTAGTCCACTTTTTGTACTTGTCCTATTTGGAAACAATACCTATTTAGTCTTTTTATTTCAATTTGCGATATAAATATAACGCAGACACCTAATTACAAACATTTAACAACAGTCATTTAATAATACTGAAATAAATTTCTAGTCATGGTCATTTTTTTTAAAGCAAATTTAACCTTTTTTTCAATAAAAGTAGTGCCAAGATCATTAACAAAGGTGCAGAAGAGCAAATAACGGACTGTAGTAGTTAAAAGAAGTCGTAAACAAAGATTTGTAGATAACACAACTCTCAGTTAATGTTACTCTAGACACATTCATTATTGAGCTCACAAGAATTGAAACGAGTCTAATGTTATCTTTACTGTGTCTGCGGTAGTTCATTGTGAGTAAACGGTACTCGTTAAATTACGAGTAGGTACCTACTAGATTTATTTTATGTTTGCGTAAAGCAATCTGAATGAGCCGACCGACAACGAATTAGGTAATGTATGGATAAATAGACCATTTTTTATAACCGACTTCAATAAAGGAGGTTATCAATTCGACACGTACGATATGTATGTATGTATGTATGTAATATTAATGGAACTGCACAATATTTACATACCTATTTACAAAAAAAAATGTAATTGGTGACAAAACGATACAAAACACCAACCTCAAAAAAATAGTAAGCCTAATAAAGTATGTATGTAACAAATTATATTTAATACCTTTTGAAGTCACTTTCATTTCTTATCATTCTAGACTTTTCTTAGATTTTCGCTTCAGGTGGGCCAATTTTTATAAAATCTTGTCACGTTCGGGCTAGTGTACGCTCATTTTTATTTGTCGAAAAGAAAGCTGCTGTCAAAGCTATTTACAGCCTGATATTAGTGCGGTTCAACTGCTTATTTTACATTTTGTTTATAAGAGGACATTTTGTGTCCCCATAATGTTCTTGTGGTTATTGGGATCAACTGCCTATTTAAGAATTTCTAAAACAGGACATTTTTTGTCTGAGTTGCAGCCGGGACTGTCCCGCTTAAAACGAGACGGATGTACACCTTAATAATGGATAGTCTGTCTAAAGTTTTTGTGCACCTCACCATGTGATAGCCCAGTGGTCCAATGACGGCGTTGACACCACAAAAGTTGCCAACTTCTCTTCAGTGGAGATCGAGTGACAGTACAAAAGTTTTAAAGGAGATTTTAAAAGAGATTTAGTTTAACGTACACTTTATGTGCCATTTGGGATGGGTTGAACCCCTCGATGTTGTCTGGGCAGTTCTGGTAAGCGGTGGCTCCGGCTGGGGTGTCGTCCCAGCACAGAATCCCGTCGTAGACTTTTGGGCAGAAGAGGCCTGTAAAGTTGATGACATTTAATTTTGTATTTGTAGTCCAGTCATAGTGGGCGAGCGAGTGCGACTCACTTGTCGGAGGCCCTTGGGCAGTTTGAAAACGTTTCGCCACCAATTCGCATTGTAACAGCATCATATTCATATAGTATCAAAATATTATATTACGAAACGTGAAGCTTAAGAAACGCGCATAGCCCCGCTGCAGAAAAGTGTTTAGCCCCACTCCTTGAGCACATCGCAAGCGACCGCAAAAGTTAAGCATCGTCGGGCGCGATCAGCTGGACGGTTGACCGCTAGTGTCGAATTAAATGAGCGCTTTCGTGCTTCGGAGGACACGTTAAGCCGTCCATCTCTCAGCAGTAATAAGCAGTCGTTAAGCCTTATTGGAAGCCCCATAGACGGTTTGAAAACATCCGACACGGGTTGTCTTTTAGCCCGTTTCTCCAGAGAGCGTGGTAGAGTATGCAAGACCATCCAGGGGTATCACATGCCTTCCCGGCTTTCTGTCCAACCATCTGTAAAGGTACAATGAAGGATACTTACCATCCTCGATGGTATCCAATGCTTTGCTCGGCGGTAGGTCATAGAAACTGTGAGTGTTGTTCTCATGGAGGCACGCGAATATTTTCCTTTTCAAAATTTCTAATTGCAATGCCAATTCCGTGTCATTTATCGTAACATTCATTTTAGATCACTTTTCTTCTATCACGCTATGTCTATAAACTACTTTTTACATTACCTAATAAATCACTAGCACAGAAACGCTTACGGCTTTCCTGTACTTATCCTGTGAACAAAGAAAACGAACTGTTAGACAATAGATAAGTATATACAATAGATACTGTTAGGTTGCACAAAAATACATGTTACAATTCTAATGAGGTTTGTAATTTATTTCTTAGTTTTTAGTTTGAAGGCGGTTCAAATTTTCGATAAAAATTATTATGACATAATTGTATATAAGGTGATAGTCCAGTGGCTTAGAATTCGACCTCGAATCGAGGGGTCTGGGTTCGAATCCCAGTGGCACGCACCAATGACTTTGTAAAAAAGTTATGTGCGCTTTATAAAATTAAATATCAACTGCTGTTACGGTAATGGAATCGTGAGGAAATCTGCATGCCTGAGAGATCACAAAAAAAAGTTCTCAAAGGTATGTGAAGTCCACCAACCCGCAGTAAACCAGCGTGGTGGACTAAGGCCTACATCCCTCTCATTACGAGAAGGAGACCCGACCCTGTAGTGGGTCATTAATGGGTTACTAGCAATTGTATATACCTACATGATACCTACTTACGTAATTTTGTACGCCTTGTATTTTTTCTTTACTTTGTATTTGGGGAACGAAATGAATATTAATTATGATAATGAAAATACTTTTGTTTTTGGCTGCAACTCTTTTATGGTCCACCGTTGGCCACGGGTAACATAATCGTACACAATTTAAATTTTTTAAATTTTAAAAAATTTTTTTTTATCCTCACATGGGGAGGCTTGGAGCATACTCCACCACGCTGCTCCAATGGGGCTTGGTGGAATCTTTTGCATACTGACACTCACCCACACATTGATGCTCGTACGAGTATGTTTGTACAAATCGCTAACATACGAGTACATACTCGTAACTAAACCGGCGTCGCTTCATGGAATAAACGTACGCCGTTTCGAGTTTACGTTTAGACGACTGATTCATGCCTGAAGGTAAGTTAAGGATAAACAATGTAAATATTAAATGAAAACATTTCAACGCAGACGACAGTTTTATTGTGCACGTGTTAAATTTTATGGAGTCGTCCATGCTTGCGTTTAGCGGTGGTTAGAATAGACATTGGCTAATTGAAATAGACATTGTACTTTAAATATAAAATGAATGTACACCAGATTGTTGTAAAATCAATCTATTTATCCAGGAGAGGAGAACTGGTGTCCTGAAATACAGGCTTCCAAGCCTAGCTTAGATATCAATCTCTCGCAATATATCTAAATAAATCAAACAAATTTTGTACATAATTATTTAATTTATAATTTAAAGCTTACATAGCCGTGTATTGTGGAAAAAAATAAAAGAAAATGTAAAATGATTCACGTGAAAGGATTGTGTACAGACCAAGAATCCGGCTTCTTATTCGAGAGATCTGAATTCGAATTTCAGTGGCACGCACCAACGATTTTCTTAAAAAGTGTAATGTGCGCTTAGTGTAATGTGCGGTACTATAGTAACTGTAGTGTGTTTGTTAGTCTCTAGATTCATTGGTTTGGTAAGATAAGCAGGCTACGTATAAGACATGTATTGGTACGTCCATTTATCCTGTTTCTCTAAACATTGTAGGCGTAAGTGTGTTTTATTGATCTTTACATCATTCCTCGGGCGCAACTCAATAACTTACAGTCTTACAATAACAAAGATGTAGCAGAAATTATGTGGATTGCCGTGGGTCAATCCAACCCATAAGGCCTATAGCGTGTTAAGGGACTTTATATGTCTTTAAGTCGAGTGGTGCAGTGGTGGCAAGCGCGGAGGGTCCTGGGTTCGATTCCTGGCAGAGCAGAGAACAATGAATTTGAATGTCTGTTTCTGGTCTGGGTGTGTTGTGTTCTTGACTTGTGTGTGTCTAGCCATACCGTGTGTCATGGCATCCATGACACACGGTATGGCTATGAGTGTGAATTGTTATTTATTATTTATTTGTTTATTATATTTTACTTTATTATTTTACTTTATTATGTATATAGTTTATTATATTATACACAAAACCACTGAAATTCAGATAAAATTTGATAAACATGAGTTTAAAACGTTAATGTAGGAACTTTTATATGTCTAATAGGATCAGTATTTAAAAATCGCAGGCTGAAGCAACAATAAAATAAATTATCGTCAAGTTACGTTAACGTCCGCCCTACACGGCACTTAACCATCGTTCCCTAACCCTACGATTGCAATAAACTGCGCATCCGGAAGAAAACAGCAATAACATTTAAGGGTTATTTTGGGGTTTACTGAAGTTTGGGTATTTGGAACGGAATAGAAAACCAATATTTATTAGCGGTGATAGCCCAATGGCCCCTTGCTCGAGGAGTCCGTGTTCGAATTCCAGTGGCACGCACCAATAACTCTTTAAAATAAAGTTATGTTCGGCTTATAAAATAAATATTACTTGCTGTAACGGTGAAGGAAAAGGAGTGGGGAAGTCAGCATGCCCGAGAGTTAAAAAAATGTTCTCAAAGGTATGTGAAGTCCACCAACCCGCACTAGGCCAGCACCGCGCTAGACTAAGGCCTGCATCCCTCTCATCTCATTGTGAGAGGAGACCCATATAGTGGGTCATGAATGGGTTACGGACGGACATTTTCTTAGGAAGGTGTTTACCGCAGACTACCATTTGTCATCCCTTGTGCAGTGAATAAAATTAAATAGTCTTTAGGCAAAGCGAGAGTTCCTACTACCTTAGGTGATCATGCCCGGGAAGCGGCCGTGCTTTTTATAAATACGTTTCTATAAATTTACTCGAAGTAATCTCTGAGCATAATTAATCAGTTTCTTCAATCAGTTGCCTTTTCTCGACTGACATTTCCATAAATAAACAACGAATAGCTACGAATCTCATTTCCGGGATAGCAAATATGTATATAAAGCGGCCAACAGAAGATTCATTTTGTATGCCGTGAGTGAAAAAGTGTTGGCGTAACGTCTTTGTTACTAACACACAAATCAACCGCATACAACTTCAGATATGATTTCCATTCTACATGTGGTTGGATTTGGGTGTCCATGGGTTTCAGGGACCACTTGACATTAGGTGGCCTGTATGATCGTTGGCTACTCAATTACCATAAAAAAGTTTGCTCGTGTATGTATGTGTGTTAGACCAAGGTGAAACTTGAAAATTAAGTATTGTTCTCCTCGATATCTTGATACTGTAGGCCGCCTTATGAAGTGCCTATATTTTAGCTTTTCAGTCAAGGGCGACCGTTTTTCAGGGCAATTTATTGTTATTGCAATGTTGTCATAAAGTCTTGCTGATAGCGGCTCCCTTGGCAAAGCTCCCGCTTGACGAACAAAGAGGTGTGGTGATAGCCCAGTGGTTAAGAAGGCCTCTTACTCGAGGGATCCGGGGTCGAATCCTTTCGAAAATCAAACTTTCGAAAAAAAGTTTTGTGCCGCTTATAATCTTTAATATTACTCGTACTTACTGTTACGGTGAAGGAAAACATGCCTGAGAGTTCACAAAAATAAATTCTCAAAGGCATGTGAAGTCCACCAGCTCGCTCTAGGCCAGGTTGGTGGACTAGGGCTTACACCCTTCTCATTGCGTGGGGAGACACGATACTGTAATGGGTCATAAACAGGTTACAGATACCTGAACAAAGATAACCTCCCTTTTTGAAGTCGGTAATAACCATTTCGGATAACCAACATTGAACCAACCCAGAAACTTATACACGTGGTAGAGCCATAGAAGCTCTCCCGAGGAATAAACCGCCACCCCCTTGACCCGTCGTGAAGCAGCATGTTCACATCGTGTGTTTCAGCTGGGGAAGTATGGTTGCCGGATATACTTTGTTTGAGGCGAATATTTTGAGGCGAATATTTCAGTCATCACGAGTAGCAACGCATTCACATACAACCTCAAACAGGGTTTCTACCTTATTTGAGATTGAATGTAGTCCATGGACTGCAGTGACCAATTAACACGTGAAGGTCTACTCGTTTGGCCATGCCCAGGTAGGTAGTAACCTAGTGCCGTTGAGTGATTGAGAGCTAGGCCTCCAAAGTCCTCAAAACGGGCTGAAGAAATTCAAGCTTCATCCCCGGATTGTCCTATGCTTGATGCTTGCTACAATTTTGTCTGTGTGTTTGGAAAATTTACACAGTTGACTTCGCTGTCAAGACAATTATCAGGGTACACACATGAAAATTCCTAGAAATCCGTACTGATCTACCAAGTATCTCTCATGTGGAGATGAAAGAATCAATCACTAGCTTGGTTTATTTACAGACATCGGACGATACGGACAAGATGTGGATTTAAAGTTTCTATTTTTAATTTTAAATGATATCAAACGAGTTTGTAGGACAGTGAATGTTAAGTGGGTAACTGCAACCTATACACGTAATCTTTTTAAAGGAATTTCTTAAAGAAATTTAGGACGTCAGTTACTGGGAACCCAAAGGGAAACAAAGGGCGAGCATTGCCCTCCAAAGGGGGAACGCAGCCAGCACCTTGGGTACCCTGCGGCAGGGCAGTGGTTTGGCCTAATCATATTTTTTATTACATTTTATATTTATTTTGATATTGGTTGTGCTATACAGGCTGAATTTTTCAAGTGTGCGTGGATGGGGAGATCCGAAACTATGAGGAATAGCGGAAAATACTGAAAGGAATCTGGAAACCGATTTTGGTGAAAACTAAAACTGCATCATTAGATTTTTGAAAAACCAATATGCCTAGCCCAGGCATCGAACCCGCTGATTTTGGAAAAAAATCTCATCCTGTATTATTACACCATTCGATAGTAACTACTAAGGAATAAATTCTGGGAAGTAATGAAATACAGCAAACATGATAGACCTAATTTTTATCAAAATACGTTTTTTTCACACAAGTTTTAACTTATTAACTACTGATGATGATCCCAATTCACAACGGTATTTGATGTCTCAAGGATTGTGAGCCATCCACGCACACTTGAAAAATTTATGTTTTTTTAAGTGGGTGAATTCAGCATAGATACAGAATTACCGACATGGGTGATGCCAGACTCCTGTCAGCTGTAACTCATCGGTGGCTATTGGCATCGAAAAGAACGACGGACGGAAAGAACGACTCTTGAAATGCTACAAAGTCAAAGTCAAAGTTTTTATTATTCATTATTAGGTACAATTTGTGCACATTTAATGAACGTCAAACATGTAGTTAATTATACATTCAGCTTAAATACTTAATTATGTGTTGTTTATGTGAGATTCGTTTGTCGGTGTTTAAACTGAGTGTACCATTTAAAGTATCTAAATAGGATATAGGGTACCTTGGTTACAATAGCTGTTCAATCTGTTATACACAGAATATTTCCGTTAGCCACTACGTAACTCAAAAAAGGGGAATATTAACTATGACTTCTGATATTTTAAATTTATTGAAGCATTCTATTCGTCTATGAATAATGTTTATGTACGCTGATAAAAAGTATCAATGCCATACATCAGTTTCATTTCCGTCCGTGACGTAGGTACAAACATAATTTAGATCACGAATACCTAATCTAAAAATAATGTTTCAGTCGTTTTAGGATTATCTTTCCGGTACCAAAAGAAACAAAAGCGGTAGATATAGAATTGTTACATGAAAGTTTAATTATGGCTGCTGCAATCTTTTTTATATCTTTTTTATGAAAAATGATTTAATTTGACTTGTATCAATTTATTGATCAACTAGCTGACCCCGCAAACGTTGTTTTGCCATATGTCTAAAGATATAACTAAAACTTTTTGTTATATCTTTAGACACTCTAAAAATTTGTTAATAACTCATTGACTAATTATTATTTTAGTCGTATTGTAAGAGTAAATCTCCTTTGCACTGTACTCCTCCAAAAAGGTTTGTTAATTTTTATTTACTGTTTACTGTCATTAATAAATTAGCTACGATTTTTAAACCTTTAACTGCGATTTCCTAACAATCAGGATTTTTGACTTAGATCCCTTTTGACTGGCGGTACAGAATTATGCTATTGCTTCTTTGATTCGATTGCAGGCGACAGAAATAATATTTATTTTAACAAACACTTATTGAATGGCTGAAAAAGGGATCTTCTTCAAAATCCCTTGATCCAATCCGTTTATTAAAGGTTCTTCACATAAATTTTTTATTCCTTTACTTACTTACTGGATTTACTAACCCTGAACAACGACGTTTCGTAATGTAATAAAGCTCTATGAATGCAAATAGCATAATACAATCTTGCTTGCTCATAAAAGTCCTTTGACTGAGGAGAATATTCCAGAAGCCTATTTGGCGGTAAATTGTGCTGACGACGCATTGCTGAACGTGTAAATATTTTAAGGAACCCTTTTTAAGGAAACTTGAGTATTGTAAAAATAATGGGGATGTTTCCACTATTCACAATTAATTTCAAAATGTAATTCTGCTTAAAGCTGCATTCATGACTATCTTAAAATATAGCCACCTTCCAATATGTCTAAATTTGCATACTGCCAGGTATGTTAATTTAATTGACATTTTTGTAACTAACTTTAAATTAAGTAGATGTCTATCCACTCAATCAGAGATTATACAGCGTCGATATTAATTGTAGCGACTTGATACCCACCTACATTAATACGAGCTCGCGCCTCACATGAAATGCCGACCAGGCATGATGACTCAAGCAACGAATGTAGTAAACAATAGAATACGTCACACGCGTCACACCAAGACTGGCCAATTGGAAGTATCCTTAAACGCGCTATCAAAGTTCCATGGAATCTGTGCATAAATACAAATCTCCCCCTTTCCTCCAAAACACTGCTTCAATATGCGGGACATTTTCCTTATTCTGTGTCAATTATCTATCCGTCTCATATATCTTGGTGTCTTCAGCGTTACGGTCCATTACTGAGGGGCGCAAAACACGCAAGAAACCAGGCTTCCTTCCAAAAGAAACTCTCAACTTAATTGCCTCCAGAAAGACATTAGATGCCAACGCAATTAGGGTCCCGTATCATATGTCAGTCTATCTGACATTTTCCTATACTAATGATACACGTTAAAATACGATTACTGCGGTACTGTTCATGTTCAGCGCATTGAAGATTGTATTTGTACACAGGAAAATATTTTTGTGGAAAATATTTTTGCATCGGTTGGTCGTTGGGCTTGTACGCTTTTTTTTGTACTTCTATAATTAATTAAAGTCTGCCTGACATCTTCCCATACTAATGGCACACGCTAACTATACGAATCCTTCGTCGATAGTGCCTGCATGCCCGTGTGTTACTACCAATATACAGAAAGAAAATGTTTGTTATCTATACGCATGGTTCTGAATACGATTGTTTTGATTCATCCAACCTGATACACGCCACACGCTCCCGCTGTACATGCCAATTGTAACAAGTCCACGCTTTCGAGATTTTATAGCGATAAACAATAATAGCCCTGCTGCTTAGCCACTTCGCTGTCCTGTGAGTCACATGTGACTCATAACCATTGTTTAACTATTGTGTCTATTTAATAGACAGGGAAAGTGTTAAGGAGATCGCAAGCGATCGAATAAGTTAAGCAACGTCGGGCGCGTCAGTACCTGGATGGGTGACCGCTGGTGGCGAATTAAATGTGAGCGAGCTTCCGTGCTTCGGAGGGCACGTTAAGCTGTCGGTCCCGGTTGTTATCAATACGAAAGCAGTCGTTAAACCTTGTCGGAGGCCTGCCGGTGGTTTGAAAACATCCGAGTCGGGTTGGCCGCTAGCCCGTTTCTCCACATTGGAGCAGCGTGGTGGTGTATGATCCAGGCCTCCCCTAGTTGTGTGAAGAGATCCGTGCCCAAGAGTTGGGGCATAAAAGGATAGCAGCCAGTGTACATAGCAACTAATTTTAACAACGAAACTTTGTAAAAAAGATGCTTTAAATACCTGATACATGACCGTAATTTAATTTGTAAGTGTTATCAAAAAGCAATCTATAAGTTCCGGCATTAACAAAAACGTAAAACATCCAAGGCAGATAATTAATGATTTTGTATGAAAACATCATGAAATTTTATTTATTACTGTTTATGTTCTGCCGTTCTAGTAGCCATAAAAAGTAACTAACTGAATATTTGTATACATTGCAAAAGGTGATTTATGAGATTTCTGTAACAATTTACTCGAGCAGCGGGTGTAGCCCCGCTACGAACGTTGCCAGTAACCCATTAATGACCCACTACAGGGTCGGGTCTCCTTCTCGTAATGAGAGGGATGTAGGCCGCCGTCCACCACGCTGGCCTACTGCGGGTTGGTGGACTTCACATACCTTTGAGAACATTTTTTTTATGAACTCTCAGGCATGCAGGTTTCCTCACGATGTTTTCCTTCACCGTAACAGCAGGTGATATTTAATTTTATAAAGCGCACATAACTTTTTTTACAAAGTCATTGGTGCGTGCCACTGGGATTCGAACCCGGATCCCTCGATTCGAGGTCGAATTCTAAGCCACTGGGCTATCACCGCTACGAACGTTACTGAGAGTAATATCTTACTCAATATACTTATACTTTACTTTGGTGCATTCGACAGACGAAAATACAATTGGTCAGCAATTTGTAGGTGTGTTACGTATGAACTGTGATATTATGATTGTTGTTTGTTGCAGCCCAACTAGTTGAAACACAAAATAATAATAATAATATAGTTGACACATACTTCAACCTATAGGTATATTTTTAAGCATAAGCGCGCGTAGTCTCGCCGCTAGAGTAGATCGCAAGCGATCTTATAAATAGGCAACATCGGGTGCGGTCAGTATCTCGATAGGTGGCTTAGTGATGAATTAAATGTTGAGCTTCGGTTGTTACCGATAAGATAGCAGTCGTTAAACCTTGTCGTTAAACCGCGGGCGGTTTGAAAACATCCAACACGGGTTGGCTAATAGCGCGTTTCTCCACCAATCCGCATTGGAGAAGCGTGGTGGAGGTGCCCTACAGTACAAAAGGGTTGCAACCAGGCATATTTTTATCGATTTACTCAAAATTTCATGCATCCAGATTTTGTAAATCTAAATAAATAAGATATTCAAAAAAAAAAGAACTTAGAAAAACACGCACAATTATCCTCTTATTATAGTATACTATACTGCAATAAATATAAAAACCAGTTACTTACACAATAAATAAGCACCATAACGATAGGATAGCACAGACACTTTTTGGGGAAATTTTACGTAACCAACCTAAGCTGTTACGACCGGTTACAGCACGTAGTTTCAGACGTCCGTTTAGTACAACGTCTCAACGAGAACTGCTTCGTTCGTTGGAGATTGAAAGGGTGACCTTCTTTCTTACTGAAATCCCGCCATAACTTTCAGAATCCATGGAGTTCCCGCGCAAAGTTTTCCTATAAGGGTGCGTTCACATTAACGTGTTAACGCGTTAAACTACACGTTAAAAACGGCTTTACTCGTTAAAATCCTTTGTTGTTTCAAACGTTAATCTTATTCGCATTAGTGTTTAACTAATTTTACCTAACCTTACCCATTGAAGGCAGTTCTGTGTTAGGTAACTTGAGACTGTGGGGAGGGTTTGAAGTTGTAAAAATGCGTCGAAAAATTATTTTGGGTATTTTGGGTATGATATTCTTGATCAGCGCGTCGAAATACATAAGTGTAAGTAAGTACCAAATTTCAGATCGATCGAAGGTATCTAAACGGAAGTACACCCCAATTTTTTATGTGTATAATTATGTATATTATTTATATTTTTTAAAGTCTTATTATTACATTTTTTAAAAGTCTATATGCAGCAATTTTCTACGGTTTAATCCAAAGACAATTTATAGCACATCTATTGGGTTGGCGTGTCAACACATTGTCACATTTCTACACCTATTGTCAACAAAAAAAATCATAACAAACCCCAATATAAATACATTGTGAACAAGCAGCTAGAAATTTAAAGGCAGAAAAAGCTGAAATCATGTCGGCTTCTCTAGACACGTCTCTGGATCCCATGGAGGAGATTCGATTCAGGAAAAAGCATGGAGCGCTGTGGATGGAAATTCAAAAGGACACCCATTTCAGTTTTGATGAACTTGAACGTATGTGTGGTTTCTCAAAGCTAGTTGTCAGTAATCTATTAATAACCCACTACAGGGTCGGGTCTCCTCTCACGATGAGAGTGATGTAGGCCTTAGTCTACCACGCTGGCCTACTGCGGGTTGGTGGACTTCACATGACTTTAAGACATTTTTTGTGAACTCTCAGTCAGTCACGATGTTTTCCTTCACCGTAACAGCAGGAGATATTTAATTTTATAAAGTGCACATAACCTTTTTTACAAAGTCATTGGTGCGTGCCACTTGGGATTCGAACCCGGACCCCTCGATTCGAGGTCGAATTCTGGTAATTGTCTGTAATTTAACGTCACAGCTGAACGTTAAAGATGAATAAAGAATCAAATAATTCATATTATTTTTACCGGTGCTTTTGACCAAAAAGCGGAATGCTTGGTCTTTATACTAACGGGAGAACTTTCGTTATCTATTTAAATCTATATCTATGTCGAAAAAGAATAATAATGTCACACTACCGGCGAATGTTGGCAGTGAGAGGTCACGTTAACTCACACGGAAAACTTGGGAATACTCCTTCACTCAACCAATACTTACTGCTCGAATTCGTGTCAAAACTTTATTTAAATGTCATCTTCCTTACAGAGATAATGGTCATCTTTTTCAAAATCCAGAAACGTGACGAGAAACCTGCTGCCTCTGATTTGATATCGAGGTAGGTATATAACTCTAATTTTATCAGTCGTTATAACAGAGACGGTTATTTGCCAAAAATAAGTACATAATCTGACGAAATTTAATCTTGGGTCACAGTCTGTCTGCATCTGTCAACCTTTTGTCAGCCACGTCATGTTACGAAGTTGATGCCTCCACACGCCATGTGTGCGTTCCACTTAACGTTCACAAGGATCAAACTCAAACTCAAACTCAAAAGCTTTTATTCATTATTAGGTACAATTTGTGCACACTTAATGAAAGTCATACAGATAAATTATACATTCTACATTCATCCGCTTTGATCGCCCCTCAGGCAAAACGTAGTCTGGGAGAAAAAAGCGGGCGGATAAAAACTCCCAGCACTCTTTTAAAAGTACATAAAACTTAGTCTATAATGCAGTATGGCTAGGTCCAATAAAGGAACACACGTGACAGCTATCGTGTGTGTCAATATCGCCCCATTGCCATCCGCTCACAAAAAAATATTTACATGGTGTATAGAAATAGCCTATAGTGAAGTTATTCAATCCCACGCTTTCTTATCTTCTAAATAGTCCTTAGTTTCATAATAGGCCTTTCGGCACAGGACTGATTTGATAGTTTGTTTAAATTTGTGAAAAGGCAGGGATTGAATTTCTATTGGAATTTTATTATATATTCTCACGGACATTCCCATAAATGACCGGCTTTTTTTATGAAGCCGACATTTTGGAAATACAAGTTTGTGGACATTCCTGGTTACAATACAATTAGTTTTGTGTAAGTCCTTAAATGTTATGATCACACTTCGACCGCAGTTTCTCCCGTTCCACTTACTTGTGAAGTTGTGAGCGTTACTGTCAAAAACTCGTAAGAGCCGTACTTTGAGTTTGGCTATATTTAAAAGAGCCTCAAGATTTATAAATGATTGACAATTCAATGGACAACTAATTGACAACGATTACTTCAACCGTGTATTTATGAAACGTGTATTTATGAAATTAAATATCACCTGCTGTTACGGTGAAGGAAAACATCGTGAGGAAACCTGCATGCCTGAGAGTTCACAAAAAAAAGTTCTCAAAGGCATGTGAAGTCCACCAACCCGCAGTAGGCCAGCGTGGTGGACGGCGGCCTACATCCCTCTCATTGTGAGAGGAGACCCGACCCTGTAGTGGGTCATTAATGGGTACTGATATGACACTTCAACCCACCTTTTTAGATGGGTCGTCGTGAGCTTCGCGTGAGCGTGTTATGACGTCTTAAGTGACTTATGGCCCCGACCACAACGATCGCGGTATTTATGTGGAACGACTAAAGGAGCATTTTGATCGTTGTGCCAAATATAGAAATTCCTAGCATTTTCACGCATTCATTTCAGATTTTCTCACTGTACAAACCTTCCTTGAACGTATACGAACATATCCAAACTAAAATGAGTGAAATCCGTCGAGCCGTTCTCGACTTTTAACAAGACTAAGGAACGGCGATTCATTACATGCTTTTTTTATTTTATAAATTGCCAGTAACCCATTAATGACCTACTACAGGGTCGGGTCTCCTTCTCATAATGAGAGGGATGTACGCCTTAGTCCACCACGCTGGCCTACTGCGGGTTGGTGGACTTCACATACCTTTGAGAACATTTTTTTTGTGAACTCTCAGGCATGCAGGTTTCCTCACGATGTTTTCTTTCACCGTAACAGCAGGTGATATTTAATTTTATAAAGTACACATAACTTTTTTACTGAGTCATTGGTGCGTGCCACTGGGATTCGAACCCGGACCCCTCGATTCGAGGTCGAATTCTAAGCCACTTTATTTTATAAATAAGATCCTTATAATCGTTCAGTTACTATGGATGTTTTCAGAGCCCACTTCAGGGACGTGTTACACACTGGTCTAGGCATGACTGATGCCTATATGATGGAGAGGGTGATGGTAGCCCTGGACCGGGGGACCTCACCGTTCGTCACCATGGCAACCTTTGCGAAAGCGCTGTCATTGTACCTTCGAGGGGATCTCGAGGAACGGATATCTTATGCTTTCACGGTAATCCCTTACCTTACCTTACCTCCCTCCCTTACCGAAAGCGAATCGAAAGCCCTCCAATTATTGTTGTCCCATTTTTGATAACCTCATCTTAAAATATTAGAAATAATCTTGAAAACTTATATTAAGTACCTAATATTTTTTGAAAAAATTATATTAATATTTTTTGAAAAAATTATATTATTATTTAAAAAAATATATATTAATATTTTTGAAAAAAATATAAATATTAAAATTTTCTGAAAATGATTTTTTATATATTTGAAAAAAATATTAAAACTTTTTGAAAAAAAAAAAACTGTTTACAGTGCTACGATCTCCTCGGCGAAGGATATTTGAGGAGGGAGACGATGTACCAGCTCATGAAGAAGAGTTTGGCGAAAGCCTCACGAGATGATGACGTAGAGGAAGCAGTGAAGGTAAGCATGTAAAAAAAAATGTTCTCAAAGGTATATGAATTCCACCAACCCGTAGTAGCGTGGTGGAAGGCCTATATCTCATTGTGAGAGGAGACCCGTCCCATTAATGGGTTACTGACAATATATTTCAATGGTTACTTGGGTTACTTTTGCTTATGGTTACTTGCATGGGTTACTAACAATATTTATTTGTGAGCGGATGGCAATTGGAACGATATTGACACACACGATAGCTGTCACGTATGTTCCTTTATTGGACCTAGTCATACTGCACTATACAGTAATTTTTATTTACTTTAAAAGAGTGCTGGGAGTCTTTTTCCGCCCGCTTTTTTCTCCCAGTCTACGTTTTGCCTGAGGGGCGATCAAAGACGCGCGGTGAATAGAGCGGATGAATGTAGAATGTATAATTTATATGCATGACGTTCATTAAGTGTGCACAAATTGAACCTAATAATGAAACAAAGCTTCGAATTTGAATGCAGGAACTGGTGGACATCATGTTGAAGCGCATGGACGCTGATTTGGACGGCGTCATCAACTTCAACGACTTCCACGTGTCCGTCACGAACACGCCCTCGTTGCTGGAGAGCCTGGGCTACTGTCTGCCGGAGCGGCCCGCGGTCTACTCGTTCATAGCCACCTGGTGTCCCTCGTGGGGTAAAATGTGAAACGACGCGCGTGAGGTCAGTGCCTGAGCATGAATCTATCGTCAATGTATACACTATACGTATAGTTAACGTGTGCCCTTAGACATTAGTATCGGAAGATGTCAGAGAGACTGACTTACTATGACACAGATTACTATAGTATAGTTACCGTACGAATATGTACGAATACTTTGTCGATAGTGTTCATGTTCACGGCACAGGTTGCCGCAGCTACTTAATTTGAGGCGACATCCCAGTTCTCATTAGTAGCAACGCATTGCTACTTTACATTCACGTATGACCTCAGTGCTGTGAGTATGGTCACACTGTCGTCAAATGATTCGTACGTCATAATGTGTCGAGATCGTACGAGATGCCATTAGTATGGAAATATGTCTAACTGACTAACATATGACATACTAATGACTGACGTTTTAACTTAAAACTTTTTTTTTATTTAACTGAGTTTGTGGCCATGATTTCAAAGGCGTTTCAATTTTTTAAAGTCTGATTTTCAATTTTTAGCTGTATTGAATAATTTTAATAAATGAAATTAAAGTATCTGTTTATAATTTTAAAATTACAGCTTTTTACATGTATACAAAGGTATATTTTTATATTTATAATGCTCCAATTATACTCGTATAAAATCTGTTTATTTTTGTTTTTGTTTGTTTGTACTTTGTGTGGAAATATTTTACCGGCTGGAGACTGTCAGACTCAGAAGCTATTATTTAAAGCATCTATTTGTTCTTTTATAAAGTATGACAGTGTTTTTCTTCTTATACATACATACACACCTATTATAATTCACAACTGTATGATTTGCTGATTTTATATCATTAGCTCCGTTATTTGGCAAGCTATAATTTTAAGTGTTCCAATAAGAAATGCCAAATTTTTTTTCTACGTACTTCGAAGTCCTGCCATTGCTCAACCTGCATAATGAGCTCCAGCCTACGATCACCAGCCTCTTCGTTCTACACTCTTAAGCATTCTATGAATGATTGGCCGGAAGTAAATTGGTCATGCGGTATTAGTAAAGCGCTGATAGCCCAGCGGCTTAGAATTCGACCTCGAATCGAGGGGTCCGGAGGGATCGAATTCCAGTGGCACGCGCCAATGACTTTGTAAAAGAAAGTTATGGAAAGTTAGGCTAAGTCCCGTTAAAATCGGTCTCGCCGTTCCAAAGATTAGTAGGAGCAAACAGACAGACAGGAAGACAGACAAAAATTGTAAAATTGTTATTTTGTTATATGTACCATGTATACATATATAATATGCATTTAGTAAAAAGCGGTTGTTTTAATGCTACAAACTTGTAGACACTCCAATTTTATTTATTTGTATAGCCAAATCGTACTTATATCGCGGCATAAAACTCTCTTTAAGTGGAAGTAAATCCTGAAAGTTTCTACGAGAATTTAATTAGAATTACTTTGATAGTCCTCCCTTTAACCTCGCCAGCCTGCCCTTAATAAAAAGATACAATCTACATGTTAAATTCAAACTGCAAAGAAAAGAAAAGAAAAGAATGCGTTTATTGTTGACTGTTACACGAGAAAGATGTTACAAAAATTATAATAAGTTAAGAACAGTCTACCCTATGCGGGCATACAATAATTATATGTTAAATAACTAAAACAAAATTTTATATTATAATTATGTTAAAATAAGCTGTGATGTGTGAAGCATACGAATTGTTTATTTTCTTTTCACGATCACCAGTAACGCTATGTACCTGTGTTTTTTAGAATTATTATTATTAATGTCAAGGGATTTTTTAATTTTAATTTTATTCTTTTTATGGGTAGGTACACACTTATTATAATGTAGATTTTGTTAAGTTGTGAATACATAGATTTTTGTCCAAATTTCGGATTTCTATCCCCATTTTCTCCCCACCACATATATTTGCAGATATTTATTTATCACAGCGCTGTAACTGTAGACTACGTATTTGCTTTTTTTTAAACGGAACTCGCTAGTTCTCATTGCGATTGAAAATGGGTTCTTGTGAATTGGAATATCTGAACTTGGTGGGATGTCTGTGAAGGGACGATGAACGGTCCTAACTCCTATTGAAGGGGGTACAGGACACCAGGATTACTGTCATAGAGCATTCTGTCATAGGCTACACTGCCTCAGAGGCGTTCGAACGAGTATGTTATTACTATAATATTAACTATCGCTGTATATCTCATAATAACTTAACATTCAATTACTGTTAAATCGAATCTTTTTAACCAATCGAATAATCGGTTACTTTTCTTGTAATTGTGGAGGAATCATTAAGTTCGCTACAATCGCTAACCCCTTGTTCCAATCGATCCATAATTCACCAGCGTGCAATATGCATAATAATTGTGTCTACAAATAATTACATTGTATTTATTGTATATATATTTGTATTGAAAAATTGTCCAGAAATATCTGTGATTATTTCAAATTAAAGCGTGTATTATCATGGAAGATTTTTCAAAACAGAACAACGGATTACAACATACCTACATAACATACAACGAACATAGAAGATGAAAATGTTGCTTTCTAAATATTTTGAAGCATTTTTATTGGTTGTTTTCATCGGTTATGTACCCCTGTTTCGACGCTTCTCGTACAGCCGGCGTAGCTCAGTTGGGAGAGCGTTAGACGCACAATCTAAAGGTCCCTGGATCGAAACCAGGCGTCGGCGACAAGTTGTAATCGAATCTTTTGTTTTTTTTTAATTATAATTTTATAACATTTAAATATTCTTGTATAATAAATATTTCAATCATAATCAATGAATAATAAAATCAACAACATTTTTATTGATCCCACTATACGTACTTCAGTTAACCAAATATAAAGTTAAAATTAAAAAAAATATATTGGTAGTTATTTAAGATTTCATTGTTTTTAATCGATAAATTGTGAAACTATCTATTCAACTGATTGTTATGTGTATGCTCACCCGTAGCTTGCATCAAAGCATCAGGCCATTACACGTTTTAGTCTATATCAGGAAAATCATTGAACTACACTTGACAGTCAGCGTCATCTGTTCAAATCACTGAGAACTACATATATTCAGGAAGGGATGGTTCCTTATTCGCTTCACGTACAGGCCACCCGGACGTGAAAACTGACGTCATAATATCCCTCTCAGTGTTAGAGATGGCGCAAGTGGTAGGAAATGACCATCCGAAATTTTTTATTATTACTTCAAAAAAGGAGTTTATCAATTCGTGTATGTAATATTCTCAGAACTGCGAAATTTTTATATTATGTTGGTCTATTACGGCTTCCAAACGTAATATGTAGATATGTTTGTCCATGCATGCATATCATCGAAACGAATTTTATTGACGGATAGTGTTCGTTCTTTTTATTTGTATTTGTTTGCATTTTGTTCAACTTAGGAAATGGTAAAAGTGTCATCAAAATCGGTCCAGCAGTTTCCGTGATATGGATTTAAAACTGAAAATTACGAAAAAATAAAGTAACCGACATCATAAAAGTATGAAATAAAATTTGTTACATACTTTAGGCCTACTATTTTTTGCGGTTTAAATTATTTTTTGGTGTAAACCGCCAGTTGTATGGACCGCCGAGTACGTTTTTATGGCGATCCAAGCTCCTAGCTACGCACCCTAACATAATATTGACTCAAAGTCAATTGAGATACTTTTATTGAACTGTCAAAAATGAAAAATGAAGTCACAATCGGGGTTCTTCGTTCTTCATTTAAAATTATTGATGTTTTGTCTATAGGTCGTCATATTGTTGCTAGCAAAATAGATATCAAATTGTACCTACACCATTATAATATTTACGCTAATTAGCAGTTGACAGGTTTTATTGAAGGCTCAAAGTGTTTAATTGACCAGGCACTGAACCCGACTAGACTTTCCACTCGTAAGTAAATTGGATTGTTTACCAGTTGCTTTAAACAATTATAAAGATTTTTCTGCATAAAATTTGAATTTTGTGATTTTACTGCGTGAAATTTCAGTTTTGTATCAACAAAAGATTATTTTTCTTTCTATTTTTCATTTCAGCAAGTGGATGTGGAGAATAGATTTGCTGCTTTCAGTGTTTAAACCAGTTTACTAAATTGAGCAATATAAACATATACAAATTATCAGGATTATTGCTAAATTAGTTGTATTTTTTAAATAATTTTATTAAAAGTAATCCAAAGTATCTGGATACGAAACTACATTATGTTTATGGCTAGAAAAGATTCTTTAGATCTTGTTTTCTTTGTAAGTAACTTTGATGATAGCAATTTAAAATTTTTAGGGTAGACTTCCAGTGATATCAATTAATGAATGATATTTATTTTAATATAATGTGTATTCGTGTGAGATTCATAGTGCTTTCATGCGATGGTCAAGTCCACGTCAAGTCAATCTATGGATACATACATGGATGTCACAACTTTTTACGGTGCAAGAACTGAGACATGGGTTTTTTACAAGTTATGTCTTTGATGTTATGAATGTTTACACGCAATAAAATAATTTTAAACAAAAATGTGAACCGACTTCAAACTAAAAAGTAAGAAATAACTTTACAAACAGACTTCAATAATAAGGTATTTTTGGAGTCTGTGCCCAAGTTCATCCTCAGTTTAACCTCAAGTAACCTCATTTTTACACATATGCCAACCATATCTTATTAAGTATTGAAGTCTGTTTGTAAAGTTATTTCTTACTTTTTAGTTTGAAGTCAGTTCTGATTTTTGTTAAAAATTAATTAATTTATAATTACGTGTGAAAATTAAACATATTATTAATTTTTTTTAAACAACTTATGACGATGATTTGTAAATTTGTTATATGCATTTTTAAAGAACATTAAATCTCTCTTTCCATTGTACATTATTGTACGGTGCAACCGTCAGCGCGTTTTTCCTATAGCACGCGCCGGTCACATTTTCAATTTAGTATGCATTTGGGATACTAACATATCGCGCGCGTACTCATAGCAACATCATTATCATACCTACAGTGTACAACAATAAATATTATAAACTTTAACAACATCTTTTCTTTGACTATCGTATGGTGTCGATACTAGCCCGTACAATTATAATAAATGAATAAAATATTACCTAAGTACATATTTACCTACATACTTCTTTTTTAGTAAAATATATTAAGGTACCTATATTTCATGATTTCTTCATGACTTAAAACTCGTCTGCAAAAATGAGGTTACTTGAGGTTAAACTGAGGATGAACTTGGGCACAGACTCCAAAAATACCTTATTATTGAAGTCTGTTTGTAAAGTTATTTCTTACTTTTTAGTTTGAAGTCGGTTCACATTTTTGTTTAAAATTATTTTATTTAATGCTTTTTAGTTGTCATAGTTTCACTTCCACTCTATTATCTGACTCTGGTATCTTAGTTTTAATGCTTCATCGTAGGTTGCGGCAACTGGCTACTTAATGGTAACCTTACGGATTACCATTATTAATGTTTAAATATATAATTTGTACAGTTTATTTAAATGAACTTGCTTTAAACACGATTTAATTATTCCTATTTTATAACGAGATCCGCTACATCATTAGCATCGAAGGTGGTCAATGTTTATATAGTTCTGCAAAGGTAATGTGACCAACAATAATAATTTATCAATTTGCTTCCTTAACTCTTATCCGTTGAGGAGTTCCACTCTGTATCTCATAAACTCTTCATCAGATCATCACCTACTTAATATGGGACCAAATTCAAAGTAACAGCTCTCAAACCAAAAAAAAACAATTCAAATTGGTTACCAAATGACGGAATACGGCGGTCAGAAATATAAAATAAAAACGAGTTCCACTCCATCATCAGACTCGAAGGTGGTCAATGTCTACATAGTTCTGCAAAGGTAATGTGACCAATAATAATATTTTTTTAACCCGGTTCCTTAACTCTTATCCGTTGAAGAGTTCCACTCTGTATCTCCGAAACTCTTCATCAGATCAACACTAACTTAATATGGGACCAAATTCAAAGTAACATCTACCCAACCAAAAAGAAAAAAATCAAATCGGTTAACAAATGACGGAATGCGGCGATAACAAATATAAAAAAAAAAAAAAATAAAAAAAAAAAACATACAGACGAATTGAGAACCTCCTCCTTTTTTTGAAGTCGGTTAAAAACGGCTGAATCGATTTAATAAAATTTGGTGTGGACGTAGTTTTTATTTATAACCTGGAGTAACACATAGCATAGGTACTTTTAATCCTTCTTTGGACAAAAGTTATAAATCCACGAAGAAATCGCAGCAAGTCTAGTTATTGAATAATGGATACAAGCTGTGACCGCGACTTCGACCGCGTGGAATTTTAAAATATAAGCAGCCTAAGTTACTCATATCTGCCAGGGAAGTCCCGTCAAAATCGGTCTAGCCGTTCCAAAGATTAGTCGGAGCAAACAGACAGAAAGACATACACAGACATACATGTATACATACATAATATGCATTTAGTAAAAAGCGGTTGTTTTAATGCTACAAACTTGTAGACACTCCGATTTTATTTATTTGTATAGCCAAATCGTACTTATATCGCGGCATTAAGTGGAAGTAAACCCTGAAAGTTTCTACGAGAATTTAATTAGAATTACTTTGATAGTCCTCCCTTTAGCCCCGCGAGCCTGCCCTTAATATTAAGATATAAACTACATGTTATATGCAAACTGCATACGAATTGTTTATTTTCTTTTCACGATTACCAGTAACGCTATGTACCTGTGTTTTTTAGAATTATTACTAATGTTGAGGGTTTTTTTAATTTTAATTTTATTCTTTTTATGGGTACACACTTATTATAATGTAGATTTTGTTAAGTTGTACATAGATAGTACATAGTTAGTAATACATAGATTTTTGTCCAAATTTCGGATTTCTTTCCTCATTTTCTCCCCACCACATACATTTGCAGATATTGGGTAGGTTTTTCCCCACTTTTAGCCCCAGAGTTTTCTCAGGACTCAACCGATTTTTATTAAACATATTATTTTGTAATGTGCCGTGATGCGCTTTTATGACTGTGAGACCCCACTCGATTATATTTGCAGACATTCGGTTATTCTTCCCCACTTCCACCCCCCACAACATTTAAACGACTCAACCGCTTTTCATCAAACATGTCAAAAACACTCGGCCGTAACTCACTTTTCATACAAAAAAACTAAATTGAAATTGATTCCTCTGTACGCGAGCTACGGTGCCACAGATAGACTGACAGACCAATAGACAGACTCGTCAAACTTATAACACACCTTCTTTGGCGTCGGTTAAAAACAAGACAAAAGACACCAACCTCAAAAAATAGTAAGCGTAAAGGAAGTAAAAAAAATATTTCATACCTTTTTGAGGTCGGTTTTGTATTTCATTTTTTTTATTTGCTAGCCTGGTATATTTATAATCGTAAAACCGGAGAGTTCGTTGTCTAATAATTATTTGGTAAAGCACCAGCGGTGTTTTGAGTTTTAGTTCCTGCTACTTTTAGGGATTAACTGCATTTATTCAGTTCGATTCAGCTCACTGTGGATATTTTTCACTGTCAGCGCTGTAACTGAAGACTATGTCTTTGCTTTTTTTTAAACGGGACTCGCTAGTTCTCATTGCGATTGAAAATGGGTTCTTCTGAATTCGAATATCTGAACTTGGTGGGATGTCTGTGAAGGGACGATGAACGGTCCTAACTCCTATTGAAGGGGGTACAGGACACCAGGATTACTGTCATAGAGCATTCTGACATAGGCTACACTGCCTACTAAGCCACTGGGCTATCACCGCTGTGATATCGCTGTATATTTCATAATTACTTAATATTCAATTACTGTTAAATCGAATCTTTTTAACCAATCGAATAATCGGTTACTTTTCTTGTAATTATGGAGGAATCATTAAGTTCGCTACAATCGCTAACCCCTTGTTCCAATCGATCTTTACAATAATTATGTCTACAAATAATTACATTGTATGTATTGTATATGTATTTATATTGAAAATTTTTCCAGATATTTTCAAATTAAAGCGTGTATTATCATGGAAGATTTTTCAAAACAGAACAACGGATTACAACATACATAACATACAACGAACATAGAAGATGAAAATGTTTTTTTCTAAATATTTTGAAGCATTTTTATTGGTTGTTTTTATCGGTTATGTACCCCTGTTTCGACGCTTCTCGTACAGCCGGCGTAGCTCAGTTGGGAGAGCGTTAGACGCACAATCTAAAGGTCCCTGGATCGAAACCAGGCGTCGGCGTCAAGTTGTATTATCCTATTTTGGTTTTTTTTATTATAGTTTTATAACTTTTAAATATTCTTGTATAATAAATATTTCAATCATAATCAATGAATAATAAAATCAACAACATTTTTATTGATCCCACTATACGTACTTCAGTTAACCAAATATAAAGTTAAAATTAAATAAAAAATATTGGTAGTTATTTAAGATTTCATTGTTTTTAATCGATAAATTGTGAAACTACCTATTCAACTGATTGTTATGTGTATGCTCACCCGTAGCTTGCATCAAAGCATCAGGCCATTACACGTTTTAGTCTATATCAGGAAAATCATTGAACTACACTTGACAGTCAGCGTCATCTGTTCAAATCACTGAGAACTACATATATTCAGGAAGGGATGGTTCCTTATTCGCTTCACGTACAGGCCACCCGGACGTGAAAACTGACGTCATAATATCCCTCTCAGTGTTAGAGATGGCGCAAGTGGTAGGAAATGACCAACCGATTTTTTTTATGATTACTTCAAAAAAGGAGTTTATCAATTCGTGTATGTAATATTCTCAGAACTGCGAAATTTTTATATTATGTTGGTCTATTACGGCTTCCAAACGTAATATGTAGATATGTTTGTCCATGCATGCATATCATCGAAACGAATTTTATTGACGGATAGTGTTCGTTCTTTTTATTTTTATTTGTTTGCATTTTGTTCAACTTAGGAAATGGTAAAAGTGTCATCAAAATCGGTCCAGCAGTTTCCGTGATAAGGATATAAAACTAATAAAAATTACGAAAAAATAAATTAACCGACATCAAAACAACTATGAAATAAAATTTGTTACATACTTTAGGCCTACTATTTTTTGCGGTTTAAATTATTTTTTGGTGTAAACCGCCAGTTGTATGGACCGCCGAGTACGTTTTTATGGCGATCCAAGCTCCTAGCTACGCACCCTAACATAATATTGACTCAAAGTCAACTGAGATACTTTTATTGAACTGTCAAAAATTAAAAATGAAGTCACAATCGGGGTTCTTCGTTCTTCATTTAAAATTATTGATGTTTTGTCTATAAGTCGTCATATTGTTGCTAGCAAAATAGATATCAAATTCTACCTACACCATTATAATATTTACGCTAATTAGCAGTTGACAGGTTTTATTGAAGGCTCAAAGTGTTTAATTGACCAGGCACTGAACCCGACTAGACTTTCCACTCGTAAGTAAATTGGAATGTTTTACCAGTTGCTTTAAACAACTATAAAGATTTTTCTGCATAAAATTTGAATTTTGTGATTTTTCTGCGTGAAATTTCAGTTTTGTATCAACAAAAGATTATTTTTCTTTCTATTTTTCATTTCAGCAAGTGGATGTGGAGAATAGATTTGCTGCTTTCAGTGTTTAAACCAGTTTACTAAATTGAGCAATATAAACATATACAAATTATCAGGATTATTGCTAAATTAGTTGTATTTTTTAAATAATTTTATTAAAAGTAATCCAAAGTATCTGGATACGAAACTACATTATGTTTATGGCTAGAAAAGATTCTTTAGATCTTGTTTTCTTTGTAAGTAACTTTGATGATAGCAATTTAAAATTTTTAGGGTAGACTTCCAGTGATATCAATTAATGAATGATATTTATTTTAATATAATGTGTATTCGTGTGAGATTCATAGTGCTTTCATGCGATGGTCAAGTCCACGTCAAGTCAATCTATGGATACATACATGGATGTCACAACTTTTTACGGTGCAAGAACTGAGACATGGGTTTTTTACAAGTTATGTCTTTGATGTTAGGTATGAATGTTTACACGCAAAAACGGCTGAATCGATTTAATAAAATTTGGTGTGGACGTAGTTTTTATTTATAACCTGGAGTAACACATAGCATAGGTACTTTTAATCCTTCTTTGGACAAAAGTTATAAATCCACGAAGAAATCGCAGCAAGTCTAGTTATTGAATAATGGATACAAGCTGTGACCGCGACTTCGACCGCGTGGAATTTTAAAATATAAGCAGCCTAAGTTACTCATTACTATCTGCCAGGGAAGTCCCGTCAAAATCGGTCTAGCCGTTCCAAAGATTAGTCGGAGCAAACAGACAGAAAGACATACATAGACATACATGTATACATACATAATATGCATTTAGTAAAAAGCGGTTGTTTTAATGCTACAAACTTGTAGACACTCCGATTTTATTTATTTGTATAGCCAAATCGTACTTATATCGCGGCATTAAGTGGAAGTAAACCCTGAAAGTTTCTACGAGAATTTAATTAGAATTACTTTGATAGTCCTCCCTTTAGCCTCGCGAGCCTGCCCTTAATATTAAGATATAAACTACATGTTAAATTTAAACTGCATACGAATTGTTTATTTCTTTTCACGATTACCAGTAACGCAATGTACCTGTGTTTTTTAGAATTATTATTAATGTCGAGGGTTTTTTTAATTTTAATTTTATTCTTTTTATGGGTACACACTTATTATAATGTAGATTTTGTTAAGTTGTTAATACATAGATTTTTGTCCAAATTTCGGATTTCTATCCTCATTTTCTCCCCACCACATACATTTGCAGATATTGGGTAGGTTTTTCCCCACTTTTAGCCCCAGAGTTTTCTCAGGACTCAACCGATTTTTATTAAACATATTATTTTGTAATGTGCCGTGATGCGCTTTTATGACTGTGAGACCCCACTCGATTATATTTGCAGACATTCGGTTATTCTTCCCCACTTCCACCCTCCACAACATTTAAACGACTCAACCGCTTTTCATCAAACATGTCAAAAACACTCGGCCGTAACTCACTTTTCATACAAAAAAACTAAATTGAAATTGATTCCTCTGTACACGAGCTACGGTGCCACAGATAGACTGACAGACCAATAGACAGACACGTCAAACTTCTTTTGCGTCGGTTAAAAACAATACAAAAGACACCAACCTCAAAAAATAGTAAGCGTAAACGAAGTAAAAAAAATATTTCATACCTTTTTGAGGTCGGTTTTGTATTTCATTTTTTTTATTAGCTAGCCTGGTATATTTATAATCGTGAAAACCGGAGAGTTCGTTGTCTAATATTTATTTGGTAAAGCACCAGCGGTGTTTTGAGTTTTAGTTCCTGCTACTTTTAGGGATTAACTGCATTTATTCAGTTCGATTCAGCTCACTGTGGATATTTTTCACTGTCAGCGCTGTAACTGAAGACTATGTATTGGCTTTTTTTTAAACGGAACTCGCTAGTTCTCATTGCGATTGAAAATGGGTTCTTGTGAATTGGAATATCTGAACTTGGTAGGATCAACTGTCTGAATGGACGATGAACGGTCCTAACTCCTATTGAAGGGGGTACAGGACACCAGGATTACTGTCATAGAGCATTCTGTCATAGGCTACACTGCCTCAGAGGCGTTCGAAAGTATGTTATTATTAAAATATTAACTATCGCTGTATTGTTTGTGTTGTTGTTTTAACCCATTAATGACCCACTACAGGGTCGGGTCTCCTCTCACAATGAGAGGGATGTAGGCCGCCGTCCACCACGCTGGTCTACTGCGGGTTGGTGGACTTCACATGCCTTTGAGAACAATTTTTTTTTGTGAACTCTCAGGCATGCAGGTTTCCTTCACCGTAACAGCAGGTGATATTTAATTTTATAAATCGCACATAACTTTTTATAAAGTCATTGGTGCGTGCCACTGGGATTCGAACCCGGACCCCTCCATTCGAGGTCGAATTCTAAGCCACTGGGCTATCACCGCTGTGATATCGCTGTATATCTCATAATAACTTAATATTCAATTACTGTTAAATCGAATCTTTTTAACCAATCGAATAATCGGTTACTTTTCTTGTAATTATGGAGGAATCATTAAGTTCGCTACAATCGCTAACCCCTTGTTCCAATCGATCCGTAATTCACCAGCGTGTAATGTGCACAATAATTATGTCTACAAATAATTACATTGTATGTATTGTATATGTATTTGTATTGAAAATTTTTCCAGAAATATCTGTGTTATTTTCAAATTAAAGCGTGTATTATCATGGAAGATTTTTCAAAACAGAACAACGGATTACAACATACCTAGGTACATAACATACAACGAACATAGAAGATGAAAATGTTGCTTTCTAAACATTTTGAAGCATTTTTATTGGTTGTTTTCATCGGTTATGTACCCCTGTTTCGACGCTTCTCGTACAGCCGGCGTAGCTCAGTTGGGAGAGCGTTAGACGCACAATCTAAAGGTCCCTGGATCGAAACCAGGCGTCGGCGTCAAGTTGTATTATCCTATTTTGGTTTTTTTTATTATAGTTTTATAACTTTTAAATATTCTTGTATAATAAATATTTCAATCATAACCAATGAATAATAAAATCAACAACATTTTTATTGATCCCACTATACGTACTTCAGTTAACCAAATATAATGTTAAAATTAAAAAAAATATTGGTAGTTATTTAAGATTTCATTATTTTCAATCGATAAATTGTGAAACTACCTACTCAGCTGATTGTTATGTGTATGCTCACCCGTAGCTTGCATCAAAGCATCAGGCCATTACACGTTTTAGTCTATATCAGGAAAATCATTGAACTACACTTGACAGCAAATAAACCAAGCCACCCGCCATCTGTACCTAATACTTATCAGATTTTCTCATGAAGTATGAAACTTACAGCGATAATTATTTATATCTACAGAAAGTGCGTTTTATGCTAATTATCGCCTGTAAACTTGTTGCACCGAAGATCTGCTGATTCGAAGTCTGCGAGCGACCTCGCGTTTGAAGCCTGCTTGAAGTAATGTAAGCTTGAGCTGCTTCCTGAGGTTTTGTATCCATTTTTAACCGATAATGGTGGCATAGGCACAGCCTTTAAGAACAAAAGCTTGTAAAAGTACTAGGCAAGTACTAAGTCTGGATATGGATGGCTTTGTTCTTGCTAACATTAATAATGTATATAGAAACACAAGCAAATGCAAGTGATTGGGGATGCGACTCCTCAGGGAAACAGAAAAATGAATCTAGAGTTAAAAGAAAAGATAAGATAAATTTAAAGGTATTGCTTTCGAAGTTTCAATTTACCATTTTTAACGACTTCAAAAATGGAGGTTGTCAATCTACACGTACATAGGTATGTATGACATCTTCTTAGAAATGACAATTTTTACATGTGTTGGTCTATTACGGCTTCCAAACAAAAATACCAAATTTCTGAATGGTGTATGAATGTTTGAATGTATGTATGTAGTATGTATGTATGTAGATATGTTTGTCTACGCATATCTCCAAAACCAATTGACGGATCGTGTTCGTTCTTTTTTTGTTTGTTTTCATTTTGTTCAACCTCAAAAAATAGTAGGCCCAAAGTATGTAACAAATTTTATTAAATTTAATTTTTTTTAAATTATTTTTACTTATATTTTTCGTATATTTATTGTTTGTCTGTAACCCATTAATGCGATCTTAGTATATACCTAAACTACTCAACCGTCCACATTTCGTTCGTCAGAAAATACGTGACGTCTGGCGGCCCTGAGATCTCGGACTATATTATATATAATTATAGGTATAACACACACGAATGTCTATCCTATTTCGCTCGTTTATTACCAAACGTCAAGTCTCGCAGGCTTTGTTGTTTCGAAATGTGCTTAGTCAGGCTGTTTGAGGACGACGATGAACATTCATTACGTTCTTAATGTTTCCATAAATTTAGTAGCGCGTAGAAAGTAGTAATACCTATATAAATAACTAGCTGACCCAGCTGGCTTCGCTCTGCCAATGAATTTTTTTTTTATTTTAATTTAATAGCCTATGTTACTCAGGCTGAATGTAGCTTTCCAATGGTGAAAGAATTTTTGAAATCGGCCCAGTAGTTTTTGAGTTTATTCGTTACAAACATACAAAAATACAAATGTTTCCTCTTTATAATATTAGTATAGATTAATGAATGAACCCATGAATGACCTATTGCAGGGTCGGGTCTACTCTCACAGTGGGAAGGATGTAGGTTATAGCCCATCACGCTGGCTTAATGCAGATCGGTAGACTTCATATTTCATTGAGAAATAAATAAATTACGCTTCGCACTCATAGCCCCACACTAGGATTCCCTGTGTCGTGGGTACCATGGACACACACAACACAAGAACACACACACCCAGACTAGAAACAGAAATTTAAACTCATCATACAAATCCCTGTTCTACTGGGAAACGAACCCAGGACCCTCCGCGCGGCGCACCGGCGTCTTAATCGCTGCGCCACTCAGGTCGTTTAATAAAGAGAACCTGTTTAATAAAGAGAAAAATCTGTATTAAACAGGTTTCTTCATGATTTTTGGCTTCACGTTTATACAGCAAGTGATATTTAATTTTATAGTAACTACAATAAAAAATAAGAAGAAACTTCGCTCTTGTCTTCAAACATATCGTAATGCGTATAAGAGTGTGATATTAGGTAACTATTGTTGAAGTCTCTAGACTCAGTAATTTGTGTTAGCAAGGAGTTGTCTCTCGAGTTTTCTACAGATAGGTAGGTAGATGTTTAAATACTGAATCATAAACCATAATAATTATTCTATTTATTACGGCGGAACGATTACTTTTTGAAACAGTATCCTATTAAATGCTGCCCTTTAAAGGTCACGCAAATATAATAACGCGATTTAATTTTGTTCTGAATAGCTGTTAGAAAAACATTGTTTGGTTAAAAAAAAGATTAAACGTAAACAATAGTACAACTTTGATGGGCTCTTGATATCACGGTGTCAAACCAAGTAACTATTTAATGCAGACACATTATCTTGAATCTTGTACGTTTATGAAGATACGATACGATACAATATTAATTATTATCTCTGTGTGACATGAGGTTTGACAGATTCTGCCGGGCAGCCATGACAGCGCGGTAGGGCAAAGACAACCATGTTTTTTTCTAAAGATTCTTTTCAGAGTCTTCAAAATAAGTGTGACGCTCTAGGATGCTGCCAGGGTACTTCGGACGGGATGATATGAAGCATAATTACAATCGAACTTCACTTGGTAACTTCGTTTGATTTTACAATTAAGCTACACAATCTCTGTGACGCAAAATGTTTTGAGTGCGCTAAAGAAATATCTAATAGACCCATTAATAACCCACTGCAGGATCGGGTCTCCTCTCACAATGAGAAGGATGTAGGCCTTAGTACACCATGGCCTAGTGCGGGTTGTACTTGACGCGCCTTTGAGAATATTATAAATTCTCGGGCATGCATGCATGTTTCCTCATGTTTTCCTTCACCGATACAGTGGGTGATGTTAAAATTTTATAAAGTAGAAGGGATGTTGGTAGGTATCTTGTACACAATGTAAACCCTTATTTTGTCTCTTTACCAAGAGCGAAGCCAGAGAAGTCTCACTTTTGGTCCTAAGTTTAGGGTTCAAAGCCGCGTCTTCAATACTTTTAACAACGACAGTCGTCCAACCGTTAAGGACTAATCGTAAAGGGAAGGCCATATGAGGAGGAGGTCAACATGTCAAGCATACCTTGACAGGTGTTGACCTAGTATGGTTGGCTACCTGGTATGAGACATTGACAGTACAGTATGATTATGGTAACATTTCACACGAAAAAGTGGGAATAGCTGAACCTAACCTCACAAGTTGTACATTCATTAAAACGTGTTACGATGTTTACTAGATAGCTGTTATCTTATAGTATAAAAATTCGTTCCTCATTGAGAATGCAGCGAGTTGACCTACAAAGTCTGACACTATTCGCTGTAACACTGACCTGGTGGCCGCTTGTCAGTGCCGCTCGGGACGCCGAGACGTGCACACCTCTGCAACAAACACCGCTGCATTTATTTCGTATTTATTCAAAGTTTGTTTATCGCTGTTCGGCAACTTTTTACTGCTGTACCTAGCGGTAGAAAAGACAATTCTACGTGGTGGCGTGGTGGAAGTGTATTCTGGGCGAATGGTTGAAGCGTCAACACTTCACACTCTTCAGTCTGACTGCATTTCAGATAAAGAAGAAACGTTGAAACGCTGAGCACTATATGGATTAGAGTACTTCACACACACACAAACTGCGTGCCAAGATAAGTTTTAGTGTCTACTTAAGAATATGATAAAGATTTTTTTAAATGGAATTAAACAGTCCATTCTAATATAATTCCAGTCCATAAGCAGCAATTCAACGTGGGGCTCAAAGCAAAATCGTAGCCTAAACTTGCTCAATGTAACATCTTCCAGACAAGTTACATCTGACACACTGACTCCGGCTGTCACAGACTCGGGCGGGTGCCCAAAATGGAATAAAACCGCTCGATATTCATTAGCACTCCGGACGCCGGGAGTGAACACGTCTCTGCAATCAATTAACAAGCAGAAGCCACCATAGTGCCATCTTACAGTATTATCGTACCCTTAACTTGCTCACTGTAATGTCTTCCAGACCTATTACATCTGACACACTGACCTAGACTGTCCCAGACCCGGGCGGGTGCCCAAAGTGGAATAAAACCACTCGACATTCAGTAGCACTCCGAACGTCGAGGAGTGAACACGTCTCAACAAACAATCTACAAGCAGAAGCAATCATAGTGCCATCTCAGAACATAATCGTAGCCTGAACTTAGTCAATGTAATGTCTTCCAGACGTGTTACATCTGACACACTGACCCCGACTGATACAGATTGGTAACAAGATGTAATCAGCCGCAATTAGAGATCTTAATGATTACATTAGTGGCTTCTTAGTGGAGGTTTTAAAAACGGTCTCAGTGCCGATAGGTATGTCATAAGGGATGTTTCTGAAGGGTATTTGTGTGATTTTTTGTGAAGTGATTTTTTTTAAAGGACCTACTGAAGTAGTATGGAGTAATGACTCAACAATGGGCCATCCATTACTACATAATTTGTAGGCTACAGTTACCACTAAACATGAGCCACAGTGCTCGTTCAGTCACAATCCATATCCATTCATATTTTAGTTTCTGTTCTGTTAAAGATGAGTTCATCATTTTTCAGGAGCGGAGTTTAGAACAGTAGGTACCTCTAAATAAAAATTCTGATTCGAAAAATGCTTAATCCAACGTTCATTTAAAATTCAAGGTGTCCGTCACTGCTTTGAAGGCAAAGGCGCAAAATCCTTCAGCGCTTCTTTTGTTAACTCCCTTTTATGTCCGGCTATAATTTTTATCTCCTAGTTTTCTCTTTCTATAAAGGAAACAGACCAAGCACGAACGAGCTGGCATATACAGGGTTCTGTATAACGAAGCACTAAATTTCACTTAAGAATATTTTTAGATAGATATACCTATGCAGCCATGTCAACCAACCCGTATTAGGCCAGCGTGGTGGACTACATCCCTCTCATTGAGAGGAGACTCGAATCTGTAGTTGTAGATACAGCTTATAGATTATACAGGTTACAGCTTTTGTGAGCGCGCGTGTTTGTGTGTGTGAGCTTATATACTTTAGCATTGTGTGGTAGTGGTAGTCAATTAGTCATGTGGCTGGCGTCGTCCGAACAACACGTGTTCTTTTGGCGCAACGGATTGGTGTCATTTATTAGTAACTATTGAAATAAATTAAATTTATAGAATGAAGGCTATCGTTAAAGGCTCCATTATCCATCCAAGATTCATCCACCTAGCATTTTAATCGCCTAGAACACAACCAAGGTAAACCAAAGCTCGTTCGTACACAAGTCTACGTAAGTCTCCGATACTTATGTCGTATACGACATTAGTGTCAACGCCGACCACGAGTACGACGCGGGACTAATGTCGGCGACGCGACTAGTGTACGAACCTTGATGGATTTGTATGGCGGTGGTCGTATGGAGATTAAAGTCGCCGAGTGTCGCAGACTTGCGTAGCGTTGTGTACGAAGGGGCTAAGAGTTTAATAAGAGTGTATTAGGGTCTTTTTCACATCCTTTAAGCAAGGATCCCTGATAAAAACAGAAAATACGTGTTTAATAAAACGGAGGTCGCTCGCCGGCCGTGGCAGTGTCCATCGTGGCCTATTGCACCCACTAGTATGACATCAGAGAGCTTGTACAGGGTTATTTGATAGGTGACGTATTCCCGCTAAAGGCAGGGATAAGCTCAAAACAAATCGTTTAAGCCAACTGAAGTCCTTTTGGTCCGGCTTAACGGTTTTTGAGATCACTGATTTGATTGAATTTGAAGAAATTTCACTTTTAAGTCAACTAAAATGCCATGATAAAAAAGCCACTTGATGAAATTGGGATATTTTATCATTTTGGAGTAAGTACTTGACATTTGTAACTTCAATAATACATACATGAAAAAATGCCTTAGAAGTAAAAATCTCTTATTTTTTCACTCATTTTCATACAAATAGCTGGTCTTTGCTTATCTACACGCCCTTACGACACATAACAAATCACTCTGTATACCTACATATCTACACCTACACAGTACATTTTTATTCTCTTATCTTATTTGGTAAACAATCTTGGCACTAAGTACTTTTTATTAAAAAAAGTTTAAAATTGCTTTAAAAGAAATCTGTTTCTGTAATGACAATTTGTTTTTATATTTTAATTTTGTGTTTGCATTATTTTTTAAACGCATGTTAAAATAAGATTGTTTACCGAGTGTAAAAAAGTCGACTTTTATGTTGTCAACGCGTGTTGAATAAAAATTTACCTTAATACCTACTGTAGGAAAAGGTTATACAATGAAAACAACTCGTGGCGTTTTATTTATTTTTATTGTATCTACATGAACGTATACATGAATTTGAACGGCAAGTGACAAACAATATACTTATGTACTTAGTTCCACTTTAGATCGAAGGATAACATACTCGTAGTTTAGTATATTTAAAAAGTACATTTAGTGAATAACTGACATTTATTTATTCTACCAAACAGTATCATAGGGTGCTATTATATTCTTGTGTTATTCCACGGAATCTACGGTTATATATTTTTGCTTACATCAATAACTTCAAATGGTTACAATAGAACAATAAATCTGACTACTTCACAATGAATAACTTGAATACCATAATATTTGATAACACGAACATTCAGATATCTTAAAACTTGATTGATAATAATTGATAATAGTACTACGTCATACATTTCGATCTACTGATTAATATTTTTCATCTAACGGTTATATTTTAGTAAGAAAACAAAGAATGGATACATTACTATTACATAAGTCGTAACGCACAGTTAAGTGAAATACGTTATAAACACAAATCAAAATTTAATATCTTCTTGTTACAGTTAACATTGAATCTATAATTTCAACAACATCAATATTTGGTAGAATTATTATTGTAACTGATTCTCCTACATATTGAGTAGCTCCTACTGATCATTGTATGACAGAATCTGAAACATTGGATACCTGCATTACTCTTACAAAGAACGCAGCATCGCACACTTAAGTGAAATGCAAAACAAAGTCATCAATATCTCACAGAAATGTAATTTTATTAAATTTTTTCCGCCAAAATATTGTTCATCTACTAATACTCTTGTACGAACCGAAGGAGGTAGATCAGGTAGGTCGTATCGCACAATTAAGTGAAATACGACAAAAACGTCATCAATCAACATCTCGTATTGATACCACTGATCCTTGGGATAGTAATTCCAAACGACATATAACTCTATAACACGTATTTAACACAGGACACACAAGGGAGAAAGGCAGCGGGAAAGGTATATGCATAGAATGAAAGGAGAATCTTTACATAATATTATTATCATTCACTCAAGAAATACACAGTAAAGTCTATAACCATCTTATCAATCAAGCTCAAGCACACCCATAAATATTCATATCAATAAGCAATGAGTTCAAAAATATTATCTGAATAAGTATTGTCGAAAGTTATTCCTGCCGATAGTCAGCAGTCAAGTCAAGGTTTAGTCACAGATCGAAATCACAAGAATTTTGATATTAAATTTACAAATTACACAGTTTCGACGAAAGATATCGAAAACTCGAAGTTGAAATGTTGAAGTTAGGGTACGTAAGAAATATCACTAACTCAGACTTACCACTACAACCCTAGTGAACTAGATAGATGTATAAAGTTGCCGTGTCAACTGCTGATAAACTATGTTTATCGGATTGAATATTTTTCATAGAATCAATATCAAAATAACGTCTAATAAAATATATTTTTATATGAATATAAAAGTGACGAGACATCTATGCGATCGTATTTTCAACAATGCCTTCGGGTTTTGTTAATTAAACTGACCAAACATGAACCAAGATCAATGTTAGACCGAAATGAGCATAGAAATATATCGCTATAGATGGCTTTATAAAATCTAAGGTTAGACCAACTTTTATAGCAACCAGCCCATGTTTCTCTCGTTCTATACCTAAATCACATTTAAGGAATGCTCTTTATAAGACAGTATGTAAAGACGAAGGAAGTTTACCCTTCAAATGTATATTTATATAGATTTATCTAAGGTAAGGTACGAATAAGAATAGAAGTAATTATATATAATAGTGAAGGCAAGAGTTACTTTGGACACATAGGTTCACAACATCAATATAATAAAACTTACTTTTATCCGATTTATCTCATATTTATCTTACAATACCTCAAGCTTTTAACTTATCTATGTCTCACTGTTCATTCTTAAATGTTACCGATCCGTTAAACTATGTATGTACCTATCCAATATTTTCATCTTATCCTCGCACTCGATAGAAAATGCTAAAAATGTTTAACGCACGATTAAAATTTTTACATCCAATAGATAAAAAGAGAAATGCCGAGAGGCCGTTTTTATCATGTTTCTTCACAAGTTCCGTGCTTTTTATTTTATAATATATCAAATTTATATGGTTATTCAGTCACAAATTTTACAATCTTAGTAATTCTTTCGAAAACAGGTTCAGTGGAACGTGGGAAATGAACGTTTTAGGATTTTTAAGGAAAAATAGCTACAAATTCTTTTCAATGGCGTCGCATAAAGTTCTGATGAAATTAACCAATCCATAACTATGAAGGCGTTTCCCAAGGTGCGCCCCGGGCCCTATCATTGTGCGTCGTTTTGTTTTATGCACAGGTTTTGAGCTGCTTTAGAGCATTGCTCACTATACGAACTTCACCTGAGCTTTATATTTGATACCTATTTTATTTGTAATGCCATCTGATTCCCTACTTCATCTTAGGTATAATTTGAAGAACAGAATTGTCATTTTTTATGCTTCATAAAGTAGCGACGCCAATGCAAGAAGTCAAGCTATTTCACCTTTATTATACGTGTGCTGTGTTTATAATTTATTGTTTTCTTTTTATTACCCCTCCTCTTATTTCTCATGAAAATAAAATGTAAATGAAATGTATACGATACTATACATTTATAGTTATATACCATTTTATTAAGAAGGCTCCGCTTTGCTCCATATTCCGTCAACGTTAAATTTAGTTACGAGTAGGTAAATATTAAATTCTCAAAAAGGTTTAATTTACATTTATATAATTTTTACAATGCTTAGCTTTCTTGTACACGATTGTCATAAAAGATAATCGTGACGAATGAAATTAAAAAAAATAGGGATCATAATACATTATTTTTATACTTTAGTCTTGAAAAACGTCAATTGTTCTTATAACGTCGGTCAGCAGTAAATTATTTATGAGAGTGATATTGGTTCAATCAAATATATAAAAATTTTAATGTTGCTGTAAAAAGGTAAAACTTCATTGAACTTAATTTCACTGCCAGTAGCACAGTTAATTTCTATGATGTAAGCGACAACACAAATGAAAAGTGTTGGTGATGAGAAAAGAAAAAGGCGATGTAGTTTCTCATTTAAAGTTCTATTCAGTTTAAAATTGGGTTTTGAGAGCGGTGAAAAGAGTAATGACAAAGTTCCCTATCTATAAAACAAACCATAGTAATAAAACTTTGGGAAATTATTACAATATTTCAATATTACTTAAAATATTACTTTACTTATTTATTATTCAAGCAGAGGAGCTTCAATGTAAAGTGATTTATACCAACCTAAGTTACCCTTTGGTGTCAGTAGGTGGGTTAGATAAATATAGATGAAAACTTTCCAAGTTCAAATATTATATTCCACTAAAGAATACGGTAATGGTACTCATATTACAGTGCTGTTAATGTTAAAGGAAATCGATGGTGATATCATAATAAAAACGCGTATCAACAAGGACGATGTAAATGATATTCAGAATATTCCCTTGTTACGTTTAGATGTACTAAACGTAACAAGGGAAAGACACTTATGGAAAGTTCCATGAAAAGGACTGTTATATTCTAGCAACTGGGATGCAGTAAAGTCAAAGCTACAAGTGACCGGATAGTTGGTAAAACTTATATTTTTATTTAAATAGTTAGTTAGTATTTGTTGTGGGACTTGCTTCATAAATGGGACAACGTCATAATTTCTTCTGACCCAGTTTCTTATAATGAATAGTAAATGCAATTGTGGCAAATAAGATATCGAGTTTCATAAATTTAAAATGGCTATTGGTTTAAAACAATCCTTTAAAGTAGATCTTATTTCTGTATCTTTTTTTGTGTATCTTTAGCCTTTGCCAAAGCCTCAAACGATTGGTTTCATGTATTTTGATTGGATTAACATACTTTTAATTGAACAAGTAAAATACTGGACAATAAAATTAAAATGATTTTAAGACGATGATTCTTAAATTTCAAATAAAACCAGTCAAATAATACATTACAATCGGTAACTGTTAAAATTATAAAGTACAGTTGATGTTCATGTGTTACCAAAATTGTATGGAAAGTTAAGAAGATGTTAGATTTTTATATCCAACAGTTTACTGTTTACTTCGGTACTAAGATTCAAATGAGAAAAGTTGTAGCCATTACTAAACGCCCTTAGAGGAGATGGGCTGTAGAACCGTAACCTTGTAACAGTCAATGAGTTTAGTCATCCCGAACTTGGAACTGTACATCATTATTGTTATCAAACAAACATTATACAAAACGTTATTCTTTAAAATATTGTCTTTTAAGATCTTTTGAGTTTGAGTTAAATATCTGAAGTTGCAAATTTCTAAAGTTTTGTTTTATTTTGAAATACTTTTTCAATTTTCTTGTGTGTACATTTTATTTTATGTGTTTTATGGATAAATGATGTTTTTAACTACAATAGGAATTAAGTATGCCTGAATGTTTATTATAACTCAAAAGTTTTGAACTAATAGTAAAATGAAGTGTCTTGAATTAAAATTGAAACATGTTGAATAAAACAAATTGACCGAATAAACTTATATGAGTAAAATAGATAGGCACTTACTAAAACACAAAGTTTTAATGGTGTGGCTCAATCCATAAATTAATAACAATATAAAATGTACGTATAAATAACAATATAAGATGTACAATTGAAAAGCTGATAAAAATGTAAATGATGAAAAATTAACTATAGTTGAATGAATAAAAAAAAAACATGTAGTCCACGTAATATCAAGTGGACTCGAGCCCATAGCATCTGCGAAAAGCTTTGAATACCTTCTCACATGCAAAATATGATTATGGTTTACAAACCCTTTGGAAGAGCTTTTTACTTTATGACCACTGATCCTTCCTATTACTATATCAAGCTCAGTTCAAAGCTCTTCACAGAAACACCCATTGAGGACGCGATGGTCTGCCCTCCCCACCCCAAAGATAAAGAAAAAAGAATAAGGAAGAAAAAACAACTTAAAAACTCTCAACTTAAAGACGCGTCAAATTATTCCGTCTAACCGCGTTTTGAGAACAACCGTTTATCATTCACAAAGAACAGATAAAACTTTCAAGTGGAGTTCTGTGACTTCCTGTTTTGGCACATATTCATTAAATTTCCTTTAATGACCCTAATAAAGTATTAAATGTTCAAAATTCTACGTTTCCATTATCAAAACAAGGAGCATTTAATTTAGACTCTAATAAATATAACAATACTATATCACAGCACCGTATACAACAATTCGCTGTACACTCTCAGTTTGGTAACATTACGTTACAATTCAAAAATTTTCAAATTCTTTATCTCCCTAATCTTTACAATACTTGGACATACTATTCACATTTTAAACGTGTTAAACGAGGAAGTGATATGTCCACATTATACCAATTAAAGCTCACAGTGATCCATGTTAAACGTTGTCTGCCAAACACTTGGATATAAAGTAGCTTTATGTATTGAGCGAATGTGAATAAGTTGTTGCAAGCGAATCAGTCTTCATAGTTAAACAAAAGATAGTTGGAACGACGATATAAAAGAGTAACAAAAGAAGATCGTTACACAGAGAAGGCAAATACAATACAACGACGTAAACTTCACACTCTGATACGCACACTGAAGCGTGAAAAATGAATTAAAAGCATCAAACCTAATCTCCGTCGAACAAAGATCTGAGAATATGTTTACTACGACGTGGGATTCGATGCTTTTGATAAACTTTTTTCACGCCTCCCAAGATTTACTAAATCGTTTCTCTAACAGAAACCGAAGTTTCGATTTCTATCTCGTCTTCTCGGTCAATCGAAGCAAAGTATGGGGTAGGGATCATGTAGTGCGGGAAGGGGGCCCGAGATGCCTTAGTTAGCGAGGGAGATGTTTAGCGAGGGGCACTTGCGGACCGCGGTGGAGGCGGTCTGCCTGAGGGCGTTGTAGCCCGCGGTGGTGGCGCCCTGGATGGAGCTCCACTGGCTGTGCCCGCCCTTGGGGACGCGGGCGGGGGTCGCGGGGAGATGTCTCTGCACCCCCGAGCTGATCTGATGCAGAATACCTTGAAAAAAAATAGCGACTTGTTTTTTGTTTTAAGCTCCCGAGCTAAACTGAAAGAGTAAAACTGGTGGAAGTTAGTTAAGTTTACTTGGTATGGCGTCAAGAGTATAATATGTATAACAAAATACCAAAAGATATACGGAGAACAGATAACGATCATTCATTTGCAACAGCTCCGAGAGTATCTTATAAATAAATGTTATTACAACATAAATATTTATATATTCAGTTAATAAATAATATCAAATTAAAATCTAATAAACTAAAATAATGAAAAAAACTAAAACTATGACAAATGAATAAATAAATAAATTAATTCCTGAGTGACAACGATAACGATTACTAAAAAGTTAATTATTTATTTATTTTTCATTGATTCATTACTCATGTAAGATAAAGTGAAAGCAAGTTGAAAATTGAATTGCATACCTTGGGATCCCTGGGAGCCGCTGGGGCCGGCTGACGAGCGGCGCGAGCGTATCGACTGCATCGATGACGTCAGCAAGTGTGGCACGCTCGACGACGTGTTCGGCATGGACCCACCCTACACGCCGCACATAAATACGGTATAGCGGCTGCACTACCAGCGACTTTGCCAGTAACCCACTACAGGGTCGGGTCTCATCTCACAATGAGAGGGATGTAGGCCTTAGTCCACCACGCTGGCCTGCGGGTTGGTGGACTTCACATACCTTTGAGAACATTTTTTTGAACTCTCAGGCATGCAGATTTCCTCACGATGTTTTCCTTCACCGTAACAGCAGGTGATATTTAATTTTATAAAGCGCACATATCTTTTTTTACAAAGTCATTGGTGCGTGCTACTATGATTCGAACCCGGACCCCTCGATTTGAGGTCGAATTCTAAGCCACTGGGCTTTCACCGCTCTGATTCTGAGTCACTGGGCTATCATCTAACAAACCGGGCTATACGTAAGGTGACAAGCGAGTAACTTTACTTGTAGTCCGTTTTGTTGCTTTGGTTAACAATCTTGACGCGTTTATTGAAATTGCTTTAAAAATAAATTGTACTCGCTGATTTGATTCTGTGTCTGTTTAATTTTTAAATCAAAAATTAAAATAAAAATACTTTTAAGCAAAGATTGTTCACCAAATAGGAAAGTGTAAAAATTGACTTTTGTTATAATAATATCACTACTTTTAACTAATAACTAAACTCGAGTCGCGAAAGCGGCTAACTAATTTTTTTGCTATGCATCAGTACTGATATGTATCTTACGAATTATTTTCGAGCAGAATTATATACTCTATGTATGGCTCGATGTCTCTGGGAAGCAATACTTACTATTTGGTACCTCCCTTGCATGAAAATTACTTATAAAACATGCTACGTTCTAATTCTTAATAGTTAGTTAAGTTTAATTTTTTAACATTAGTTCAACTTATACTTAGTTCAAAATAAAATGATGAGCTATTCCATTTAGCAACTTACAATTTTATAAATATAATTATACCTGCTACTCAATTGCTATTAACTCATTTGGATTACTTTTCTAAAATGTCAATAATTAAAATTAACTATTCAATATCTACAAATGTGTTTAATTAATTCTCAATTATTATTAGGGAATTTCTAAATAATTTACTGATTATTTTGATTCTATCATTTTAAAGCTCTTTACCAAAGCATCTTGATGTTTGTGTATTATCTATGACTGTTAATTTCTATTCTATTTCTATGTAACTTTTAGTGCTTAACTTCTATTTCCTATGCATTGGTAACAAAATTAGGTGTTTGTGTTAATGTTGATCTAATGTGTTAAAATTTAAATTAACATTAACATTATTTACCAATGTTCCTTTTGGTCCAATATACCTTAAAATTAATTAATATACTACAACTAACTTATACTAATTCTTATTAATAGTCTACAAAAGCACCAGCTATTGGTATGAAATCAAAATTAAATGCACTACTCTACACACCTAAAAACGTTTTGAGCGGTGAGTAAATGTCGACCGTCTACTTAGAATGAGTTATAGGTCGACCGCCGTAAGCGCGATTCTTCCGTAATGTGCGGAGCGCGGGAGGGGAACGAAACTGACCAATAAGCTCGTCCTTCAAGTTGCCAAATCAGAGTTTGAAATAAGAACTCGGGCGTTTCGTTTCGATGTGAAACATCTTTAAAATCGTTACCATACACACGGCACCATGTCAGAAAAGCGAACCGTAACGAATTGGTCTATATCGTCTGACCTTAATAAGTATAAAACGATTTATCTTACAAACATCAATTTACTGTCGTTATTACGCCTTTTAAATATTTAGCTTTTTTAGCTCGCTGCTAAAATCTTAAATTTGAATCGGGCCGGGCGTGGCGGCGGTAAACGACGATGAAGTAGACGTTTTACGTTCAAACAAACGGCCGTGTGCACCAACACAGCCCCACCCGATTTTTTTTCTATTTCGGCGGCCGGCAGGAGGTTAGCTTGTTGGTCAGTTTCGTTTCCCTCCCGCACCCCGCACACGGAAGAGCCACGCTTATGCAGTCGGCCTCTAGATGAAGATTTTGCGTTACAAAGCGTGTTATCTAAGTGTGATACTGCAGTAGCTACGAGTACGCACGAAGTTTTCCACGTAGATGTTGCACGTACAATTTGTCGTAGGTAAGCACGGAACGATTTCCTCATTTATGATCCAGTAAAGGCGAGATGAATTGTTGATTATTTTTACATGAAAGACAGCCATTTTTATAATAATAATAATAATTTAACTTTCAATAATTTAAAATTATAAACTAAAAATGGCATCGTTAGTGGCAAATTTATATACAACGCGCTTGATCGACAATTGGTCCCGGTTTTATTATCGACAAATAACTAGTAGTAATAGTAAATACTCATGTAAATACTCATCTCTATTAAAAAATGATATGCTGTTTAACAAATATAGGCTATAGCTGTCTTTTATGTGCAACCAATAAACGCTTTTATCGGCCACGGTACAAGGCAACATCTCTGTGTAATGTCATGAAGAGTTCGGAAGAAACAGATACCCTTGTAGCCATAGCTAGGCCCCGTTAACTCCGTTAATCGTTAACTTCGTTAAACATTTTGAAAGATTTAAATTTAAATTTAAATTAGTCTTTAAACGTTATTTTTTGTAAAATTTGAGTCACTCTTATTGAATAATTACATATATTGGTCTATATATTCCATTACCAATAATATAGTCTACTGAATGAAATGCAGGATATAAATAATCAATAAAAGAATATTGTAAGAATACTAATCCAAATACGCCAGAAATTATTACTAGACAATTTAATCTTAATCGTTAATTGTAAACAATAGCAGATTAACGGTGTCCGTCCGTTAATGGTTTTGAAATTGAAATTAAAAATTGATCCGTAACTTGAAACGTTAACATCGAAAATTAACGATTAACGGCTTAACGGCCCAGCATTGCTAGTTGCACAGCAACTATTGCAAGTTAGAGAGGAATCATACTCACGATCATGCTCCGTGCAAGCTGCATTGAAGGACAAATAGCAACAGTGAATGAGACAGCGTTATACGAGTAGATAGTAGATACAGCCTCCCGGCCTTCTCATGACGCATCGGATTAAGCACATTTCAACTAGAAGCAATTCGCTCGTGTTGGATGCCAAATGGATGACAAAATTAAATGATTATATTATTATTATGCTTTAGATCATAATTATTGTCGCAAGTTACTATCTTAGGTTGCATGTTAATAAGAATATAACTTTAATAATGATATTTTTTGAGCATATTTGTCATACAATTGGCATCCGAGGTTGCAGACGGTATACCCGAAATACAGCAGCCTCAAACAACACATACGATACACTTAGACTGTTAGGTTCCGTTAAATACAAAGTCAGCGTGGAATGAAGTCTACACAAAGTTTGTGCAAGATGGTTTATACTAATGAATAAAGAATACTCGAATATTTTTATTAACACAGTTTATGATTACAAGTACAACAATGTGCGGTTTACAGTCTAAAAGTATCGTTTGCATTCATTATTAATTTCACGCAGTCGTCATATCGGTGACTGCGGTTGTGCTGCTGTATTCAGGTAATTTTGAATTTGGAAAAATAAATTTGTTTTTTTTTCTCTGTTTAATACCAATTTGTGACTCGAATGCCAATCAGTCTGCCAATTAGATTGCCAAAACACAAAGTCGACGTGGGTACCTTGGTTACAGAATCGGAAGCATTTGCCATCGAACGGCGTGCGAAGGTCGCTCAGCACCATGCGTCGCCGGTTCACAAACAGTTTTACGAGCATGCATGTTAACCCTTTCCAAGTTTATAGCCTCAGTTTCCTTGAAGAAGTGGAAGTGGGAGCGTTGAAATGATGTTATGAGATGTCTAATGAACAGAGAGAGCCCACGCTTGTGAAACACCACGTATCCAGGTTCGTGCAGATGTGTACGAGTGATGATTATGCAAACAATGACATTCTCTTCCCCCGTCACAGTGGGAAGAAGACGAAACCGCGGAAAGAACAGACCACGATAAAAGCCGTTCGTAAGACATTCAAAGGATTCGAGGGGACAATGCGGCCATTCAGTCGTGCTGGTGTAACATCACTTACAACGTGTGATGTCGATGGCACAGATAGGCTCGAGCCAGAGCCTCCCACTCGTCCCCTGTGGTGATGTACAGCCTGTCAAAACAACATCACTTCTAGTAATACAGAAGATACCGTACAAATGTAGTAGAGCGTTTGTCTACTGTCGGGGTCTGGAGTAGGCGACAGTATCGGAACACTTTACTATACTGTAGTTGGGAAAGTTTTGGCTTGGCGAGAAATGGCACAGTAGTGTCAGTTTGGGCTATTTTAGTGTTGAGATTGTGAGTGGTTGCGTGGATGTGACTTACAGTCGGCGGGGACAGGTTAATGTTGGATCCGCGTCGCTCCTGGGGACCGATGCTGGAGTGGCGTCTGGCTGGTAGAGCTGAGTTGGAGCCTCCAGGGGTACCGCCAGGGGAAGATGCGCAGGATGGCGCAACACGGATCTTCGGCGTGATCAGAGTGTTGTCGGAGAGCCGGCGGTTGGTGAAGACGTTGGTCACGCGCAGGAAGTTGTTGTCGTTGCTCGTCGATGGATTGTTCGAGTTGTTGTTGGAGGACCCAAAGATCCAACCGAAGCCAGAGCCGGACACCATTTCTGATAGGAAATTGCTCAAGTTAGCAATATGCAATAGCAAACTAATAAGAAATATGTCTGAGAAAGGTAAAAGTGATGAAAAATTGGAAAGGAGATGAATATTTTAATGAGGTGGTTTAATATAATTATGGTGGTTTGACGACCCAAGACACCGGTGCACAGCGCAGAAGGTCCTGGGTTCGATTCCCAGCAGAGCAGAGATTTGAATGATGAATTTGAATTGCTGTTTCTGGTCTGTATGAGTGTGAAGCGTTATTTATTTATTTTATAATCAGGGTTATCATCGTGTCCTAATTACTATGCCAAAGATTTTCAAAGACTCCAAAGATTTATTGAACATTAAATAAAACAATATTTATCGCAATTGTTCGTAAACGACTGCAGAAGTTAAGAAACTGTGTCGCAGCCCTTTACGCCCACCTCTAGACAGTGATAAGGTATGATCACACTTAAACTTTATTGTCACACTTATACTTAACGTCATATTCTTAAGGAAATCATTTTTCTGGTACATAAATGAATAAGAAGGTAATAAAAAACCATACTCTTGAAGTTGCCTTCGGTGGCATTCTCCGTGGGTTCAGCGGCTGGTTGTGGCTGGTAGTGTTTGCGCACAATGTCCTCAGCACTGGAGGTCTTGCGCCGCTCCACGCGCAAGTTCGGAATGTTGAAGGGAGGAGCCTCGTTCTCTGAGCTCATCTGCTGGCCTAGCTTCGAGTTCCGGATCTTTACGAGAAGCGCTAAGAATTGGAACATTTTAACCAATTATTTATGGTAAGGTATGGTAAGGGATGGGTAAGATATGGTAAGGTATTCATCACCTTCTGACCGCAGTTGATGATGCTTTGACAGTTAAGTTAGCATTATTTCTAACGGTAACTCCGACGGGTTTCAATATTATCATTGGCACAAATTTAGTGAATATTTTTTTTTCATTTATTTACTATAATATAATGCTATTAGTGGAGTATCAGTGGGGATAGTTATTATGGGACCAAAATCATATAGCACAGAAAGTTATTTAACCCAATAGGTTCAACGTTCATTCAAACATTTTCTACTACTTTGATCCAACCCTTCCAATTCCACTTTGACGGAAGCGGAAGGTTGAAACGAGTTCATTCTCTCAGTTTCCTTTTGCGGAGTAAATGAACGACGTAACATTTTGTCGATGGTTTCACGGCGCAAACTAGTCTGTATCTAGAGATAGATAAGCAAAAGAAAGCAAAATACGTACACCTAAAGTTCGCAGCCACGACATTCTCCGAGTTCTCAGGCTGGTTGATGATGGAGTGCTTCCTCATCATGTCCTCGGCGCTGGACGTCTTGCGCTGGTCCACGCGGAGGTTCGGAATGGTGAAGGGCGGAGCGACGTTGTCAGTGCTCATCTGGTGTTGGAGCTTGCGACGCTCGGGAGTCGGGGTATGGCTTGGGGGCGGAGGCCGCGTGATCATTATGGTCTGCTGCTGCTCGATGAAGTCCATCATGTGGTATAGGAGCTATGGAGAAATCGTTAGGATGAATGGTTTATGCTTTCGTTAGAATGTTTAAAGAACGGTATATAGAAGGTAAAATTAAATAGAATGTAACGCTTAAAAGAAGACAGAGATTAATTAAAATAAATGCAGAACTCATACTCGTATGAAGGACAGAAGTAAAATACAGTGGAATGCTTAAATTAAAATAAGACAGAAATACATGTATAGTTTATGAATGGCTTTAATAATATTCAAGTGTTTCTTTGTACAAAAGTTTACGAGGATGAGCTTATAACGGTATGTGCGTTTATTAGGATTCATTCATCAAAGTTTTGTTGTTGAAAATTTTAAAGGACATTTTTTTGGATTACAAAAAATGTTTTTAACGACAACGTGTAATGTGATTTCAAAGTGCCAAACGAAGAAAACAAGAACAATGTCTTACTTAACTACTGAATATAGTTTTATAATGCCAAACATCGGATAAGTTATCAAAACATAGTTTATACATTAATATAGATACCTCCATCACGACCCCAAACTGCTCCAGATTGAGGTTAGGGTTGAGAGTAACCGGGCTGAGCATTGGTATTAGTTGTTTCGCCATCACGGAAGTAGTGACTCCAAATTTAGGATCATCAACTATATCCTTTAAGAGTTCTGCAAAAATATCCAAGTTACAGCACGTGTGACCATATAGCTTAATATGTTGCGGATAAACAATTAAAATACAACCTTCTGGATGATTCTGGTAACATCGCTTAGCAGTTATCGCTGTGCATATCAGATACGGCCAGCAATTAAAAATAATAAAAGAGTTTGCTAATAAAAGAGTCACTAAATCATTGCCCTATATCAATATTCACACGCGTGTTCGTTAACACGTATTACCAGTTAGAACAGCTCCACTAAGTGTCGTTTTACAACAGCCTTTAAGGACGAAAGGTCTAAGAGTTAGAAAAAGTCTAATATGTTCTATCTATATAATGTATAGATATATAGATATACATTATATAGATAGAACATAATAATACATACATACATAATAATATGTCATTCTAATTACGTCTCAAGCATGAACTAACACAGTTTCGTATAGTAATCGTATCGAGCTACCATTACTATGGAGAGATGTTGAGACAGACTGATGTAAGACATACTAACGACTGACGTTTTCTATACGAATACTTTGATGATAGTGTTCACTGTTCATGCTCAACGCACTGGAATTAAAATTCCATACCAAATCATATTGTCAATTACAGTATGAACACAGCTTTATTCAAAGGCCTTGCTTAGTATGTAGATTGTAACGTCACGAACAATTATACAAATGTGTCTTAACGATGAAGTATGTTAATGATAAAATCGTGTATAATGTACGCAAATGAAATATACTGTGATTTTCTTCAACTGTTAGTTAATCTTTACTCTCGGAGGCTCGTAGCTTCACCTGTGTGTTTGTTTGTAACCGACGCCTTTGGGCGCGATTTTGACCCACTTTAAACGGCAAGATTGCGTTCAAACTTAGTAGATTTATCGAGGACCGATAACAATACACTAATTTAATCAAGTAACGTTTAAAAATTTTTACAATAAAATTCTTTTTTTATTTATTTATACTTACTAGCAGTTAGATATATCACTTCGGCGTCCTCCAGCTCTACGCACAGGATCGAGGGCACCATGACGTCATTGACTTGGCTCTTCTCAATTCTTTTAAGGATGGTGATGTATACAGTCAGGGCGACTGTCGTGAGCTTGACATCTGTTGAGTTCATCTCAATCATTTCTCTGATCTTGGGAGTGACTCGGAAGTTGAGAGTCCGGTCGATGATGTAGTCGCTAGCTGTTGTGAGGCAGATGAGAGAAGATAGCTGAAACGGTAAAGGAAGATGAAGATCCGGTTTTGACTGTCTGCCGGTGGCGAAGCTAGGCAACCAGAAGTCCTGGAGCAAAACTAGGGCCCCAACTAAACTATTTAAAATCGATTGTTCCGTATTCGTCGTGTTCCGAATTCGAGGTACTCCAGATTTGTCGTAATCCAGATTCGTCGTAAAACGGTTGCTTTTAACAAAGGGTTACATTCCTGGAATTTGGCTTATTTTTATTACGAATGTGGGAAACATTATCGCTGGTTCAATTTATAGTTTGTAAGTCAGAGTCCTAGAGGCCGATGTACAGAGAGAGAGGAAATGAGCTGATGTCACATTAAAATAATCATACATTAATAGGCTTTACCTGCATTTGATAAGTAGAGTCTTCCATAGCTCTATACAGGACCGGAAGCAGATCGATGTTGATTTCATCATACGAGCACTTCTCCATCACGTAATACATGTTCTCCAGCAATATGAAGGAGCCTCGAATCTTATCACCGTCATTGACAAATATGCGAAGTGCAGGCCTAAAATATATGAAGGATATAATACCACAGATCCATGTATTTATAGACTGCTAACCTTTTTATAGTCAATTTAAATTTAAAAATGTAAAGGTACAACAGAGGTAAAATCACGAGTTGCATACCGCAAAACCGGCATAATGCGCCTTTCGAATTCCTCTTGGCTCGAGTCATTGACGAACCAAATGACTGGTATGTAAACGGTGGGAGCCATATCATCGCTCTTCAGCTCACTGCACAGGTACGGCCAGACGGTCATCCAGCGAAGTTTCTGAAATAAATCATTCATCAAGATGCCTACCAACCAACCTTTAATTTGGGATGTCGGCAATGATCGGTTGGTTTCTGCCAATCCTATCTGTATCTCGTATATTCATAGCTAGAAGTCAATTTGCCATTCCTGTTTATGAAGTCGAAGATAATGTGTCTTTAATCTATACAAGACGATAGAAGAGTAGTAAAATTAAACTATTTTATATATCTTGGTGTATGATACAAAGTAAATAAAGATTAAGTTGAAATAAATGAAATAAATAGATGGACCGACCAAATAAACGTGGTGGTGTATTGAGAAGGACTACGACTGATACAACAATTAGTAAAACATAAATCTCATCCTTAGTCTGAAGTTTAGTGAAACGTTTTTGTAGACGAATTAACAATTTTATCCGTAATTTTAACTTTTATTTCGCTTTTCTTGCGATTTCATAATATTATTTCAATTCGTGTTTTTAGTGTTAAAATTCATACTAAGGATACATTTCGCAAAAATCTATCGCTGTATGCAAGGACTTGGTATTCTGCTCGCTTCTATTATATTAGTAATACGGAAAAGTAATTGAAGTTAAGCATTCTGTACTTAATTTTCAACTGACTAGATTTGAATTAATTTAATTATTTTTTTAAAGAGCGAAAACAATTTGGACTAAGATTATTTCGCTCTTTTGCAATTGAAATTGGTTGCTTCCGACGAGTTTTCATTACCTAAATATGAAGATTAAACACTTAAATCGTTTATTTATGTACAGTGAGCAGTCAATTGAAGTTCAAAGAACAATTTTTTGAAATTTGTTTAAAAATATGAAGGTACGTGTATTTTAGCCTTATCAACGCTGAATGTGTCTTTTTTAATGTGATTTTATCGCAATCTTTTCCCTAAATCCCAAAAACGACTATTTTACTTTTAGCTGCGATAATGAAAAAACTCTAAATGGCTATTTAGCTCTAAATTTCCATATCTGTGTAAAAGAAACGTGCAGCAATACTAAAGGAACAGAGATGCAGAGCTATAAAGCGAGAGGCAACATAGGTACGCGTCAAATTTTCAAGTGCCCTTAGTCTGAGTTTTGTTTATATTTTCATAATATTTTTTTCACTTTTCTTGCGACGATGTACAAAAGTATTTCAACTAGCTCCGACGATACTATTCCATTTCATTGTCTAAGCCCAGACTAACGATACAGGTTTTTAATAGAGTTTCGCTATCGCCATTCGCGTTGTCAGTATGCTATGTATAGTTGCCGTCGCGAGTGGTGAGCACATCTTTCATTGGTCGGTTTGACGTTGACTGCGCTGCGGTGCGCACGATTGGTTCGACAGTCGTCAGTTCGTCAGTGTGCGTCGTCTATTGGTGCAGCACGTTTTTTCAGCTGCTGTAAGATACATTGGCCGATAGTATACAATATCCCTACCACTGATAACCTGTGCTCACGACTCATGACGGTTACTATATATATGTGTAGAAACACAATACATCTTCATACACATTCAATCGCATTGCTATAAGAGAATACACAGATTCTGATAATGAAACTAAGGATAAAAACCAATCAAAATTGTGTGCATGAAATTCGTGATAGTATGATAAAATGAATGAGAATTTGGAAAATAAAAAGATTATGATTTTGTGAAGAGCTTTGTTGTAACAACTGCATAACGTTCGGTAAGAATACTTTAAAATCTTTAAAATATCGAACCAACGTTCAGGCCACAAATTTTTTGTGGTCGTACGTGGATGCGTGACTGAAGTAACATTTATTTATATCTCTCCTATATTTGAGATTGTAGGTATTGAACAAAGTTGTACACTTACCTTCGGGATCCTGCTGAGTGATTCAAATAGGGTCTTACGGTAGTACACTGTTTTTGCTTCGCAGTCCCTATAGGGCATCGTATCCAAAAGCTGTAGGGCCACCACAATTTCCGGGTTCCTATACAAAAAAAAAGTACATGAAGATAAAATTTTACCAAAAAAAAAGCATTAATTTATGCTGTTACAATTATATCATGAAAATCTGCAGTTTGTATATGAATGGGGATTTAATGCTTTTATGTTAGAAATAAGGTTTAATGCTAACGATTTTGGACCAATTAATTTTATAAAGCATTATAAAGATCCATATTTGAGATTATTACATTTTTGTCGCATGGTTTTTTCTTTCTCTAAGTTGGAAGAAGGTGAAAGTATGGTATAAGGAATGATTTCAAATCTAATTAATATTTAAAAACAATATTTTTTATATTTAAATGTTTTTCTGCCTGAATAAAAGATTAAGTATAAGTTAGTGTGTAATGTGAGCGTTGCATTGCTATAAGCTATATCGTTTAATTGCGTTGCGTTGTATCGATTGTATATAACAGCTTACTTTTTGCGTTCCTCCGTTTGATCCTGAGATGTTCCCGGCACGGGCTCCTGTTGTTGCCCCCGCTGCGGCGTCTGATAGTTATATGGTTGGAATTGGCGCTGAGGCGTTATCTGCGCTTGGATGTGCCGCTGTTGCTGGAATTGCCATTGTGGCGTGGCCTGCGGTTGCATTTGCCGTTGCGGCATCGCCTGCGGTTGGAGCTGGCGTTGTGGCGTCACCTGGGGCTGAATTTGCCGCGGCGACGGCTGTGGCTGCATCTGCCTTTGCGGCGTAATCTGAGGCTGATTAAAGCGTTGCGGCGACGCCTGTGGTTGCATCAAGCGTTGCGGCACGGCCTGTGGCTGCGGCTGCCGTGGCGTCTGCGGTGTCGGCAGCTTGCGTGGCTGCGGCAGCGCCCGCGGCTGCACCTCTATCTGTATTTGAGGCGGGGCCGTGCTTGTAGAGGGCTGTTCTTCTGCCTGTGCTTGGGCTTGCGCTTGTGCCTCTCTTTCTTCCTTGGCTTTTGCTTCGGCCTCTTCTCGCGCCTCTCTCTCTATGGCTGCAGCTAAAGCCGCCGCCCTCGTGTCAGTTGGCCTAGTAACATCACAGGAATATAACAAAAAAATAATATCTTTATTGATAAAACAAAAAGTGAAAAAGTCTGGCAGTAGCTTGTACCTAGCCTTGTGTATTTGTTTATTTTCATCTTTAAAATATAAATATAATATATTTACTTTCCTGGGAGCATATCGACTTATATCGGAATAAAATGTATTGAATAACCTGCCCTAGAATTCCAACTATAACCATACTCAGTTTCATCTAAATCCCTTCAGAAATTTTCGAGTTTATTGCGAACAAACATACAGACCGACACAAATTTTAGTTTCCTTCCCATTGAAACGGCAGCCATTTCAATTTCAGAGTATAATTGTGGAACTATCGCACTCATCACTAAATGTAGTAGGTATGTATGTATATTTATGTAAACTCACCCTTCCCTGAAGTAGACGATCAGGGGTAGTAGCTGGGGGGTTGGCCGACAAGATGGGTCCTTAGACAGCATCCGATCCAACGCCTCCCTCAGGCTGTTGGATGTGATCCCTTTCAACTTCTCCACGCATTTGCTAAGCTGTGTCAATATATAAATAAATAAGTTCCTTGACCCAGGGGCGTAGGGATGGAGTTTTGATCATGAGCGGCAAAGTCAATGTAAACCGCATGTTTCTTTATCCACGGACGCACGGCAGTCTTTATTCCTTTCCTTAACGGAAATCTACATTTACTTTAGAAGTTTTCACGTAAAATTTCAACTTTCTAACTCATCATCTTGAGGTGGCGCAATGGTTTTGAAGTTCGAAAGAAAAGTTACTTTTTATGTTACAAACAGATCTTGATTAAACATAATATTTGAAATTCATTTCACAGTGTTATTACTTAAATATACCTAATATTACAAGTACTGCCTTAATAGTGAATCAATCTCCACAATTAATATGGATTAATAACCAGATGTAGAGCATTTGTCAGCACCTTCATTTTTAGTGAAAATACTGAGATTTAGATTTAAAAAATCTAAAATTTTAACAGAAATTTGTTCTATTAAGAATAAACAGTCTTTATGTTTGGATATGCAAACAAATAGTGAAGTCTCTTTTACAAGCTTAAATTAATAAAAGCTGAAATTTTACGTGAACACTTCTAGAAGGATAGGTCATCAATTGATAAAACAGCAAAATCGAAATTCAAAAGAAAGTTTATTTCGCTCCACCCTAATATACACAGTATAAAATAATATTTTTGTCTGCTACGCCAAGAATACGTTCGATATCTGTACCCTTAGTCTGAGTTTTAGCAGTTCCGAAACGAAACGCACACATACACAGCTTACCAGATGAAAATGCGCAGTGTAATAACCAACAGAGAACAAAAAGATGTTTAGAAGAGTTAGAAAAATTAATAAAGCATTAGATAAATCATCACAAAAATTGCTTTATTTTTAATTAACACTCTTTCAATGTTTAATAATATTAATGAAACATAATAACCGTGAATTGGCCGTAATGCACTGTAAAATTTCGAACTAATATTATCCCGTAGGTATTAAATATTTGTTAGTATTATAATGTCTAACGATAAGTAATCATATCTTTCACTCTAAAAATCTTTTACCTCTATTTGTTATTACACTGTGGACTCCTGTGTAGTAAGCTGTGTATGAATTACGTATCTATCCGAAACGAAACGCACAAACGTTTTGTTTCGGTATCGCTAAAACTCAGACTAAGGGTACTGTAGATATGAATAGAGCTTATAGTCCAGTCAGTTTGAACATTTAATTCACAATAATTCCAAAAGTTTTCAAACTTCGGTCAAGTGAATGGTACATTGGGACGACAATAAATCTCATTTTGCAACCTTGTCCGCAGTCCGGAACATTGCTAAAATTGCAATTAAATTAATTTTTGCTATATGGTCGTGAAAAAAATTCCAAAAGTTCTGCAAACTTGGAGTGGTGTTAAATATATTATTTTACATCACGTGTCAAATTTGCAACCAATTTAAGTGTACGGAACATTCTTTTTTATTAAAATTAATGTTTTTCTTTATTAAACTGAAGGAAAACGTTCCAAAAGTTCTGCAAATTTGACAGATATATCGGAAAAATATACCGAACGATTGTATAAATTTGCAACCTTTTACGTTGACCGGAACATATTTATTTATAATTCTTTTTAATTCGTGGTCATTTTTTCGAGTAAGGTGGTCTCGGAATAATTACAAAAGTTTTGAAACTTGGTTGCAAACTTCGAAAACATCTATTCTGATGCATTTGCAAATTTGCAACCTCATACGCGATCCGGAACTTTATGCAATTTGCAAAAATGTAATTTTTTTATTTTATCACCTTATTACATTTTTGCAAATTGCATAAAGTTCCGGATCGCGTATGAGGTTGCAAATTTGCAAATGCATCAGAATAGATGTTTTCGAAGTTTGCAACCAAGTTTCAAAACTTTTGTAATTATTCCGAGACCACCTTACTCGAAAAAATGACCACGAATTAAAAAGAATTATAAATAAATATGTTCCGGTCAACGTAAAAGGTTGCAAATTTATACAATCGTTCGGTATATTTTTCCGATATATCTGTCAAATTTGCAGAACTTTTGGAACGTTTTCCTTCAGTTTAATAAAGAAAAACATTAATTTTAATAAAAAAGAATGTTCCGTACACTTAAATTGGTTGCAAATTTGACACGTGATGTAAAATAATATATTTAACACCACTCCAAGTTTGCAGAACTTTTGGAATTTTTTTCACGACCATATAGCAAAAATTAATTTAATTGCAATTTTAGCAATGTTCCGGACTGCGGACAAGGTTGCAAAATGAGATTTATTGTCGTCCCAATGTACCATTCACTTGACCGAAGTTTGAAAACTTTTGGAATTATTGTTAAATTTTCGATTTTGAATGTTCAAAATGACTGGACTATTAAGAGTTAATTGAATCGAAACGCAGAGTAAACAAAACAACGTAACCATATATCAAGTTTCTGTAAAAGCGCAGAATGTTGGTAAAAATTTCAAAACGATATATTAAAAGTAAGCAAAAATATTGTGCTATCCACCGACGGGTTACGACAGGGTGTACCCTGTGCATCTTACTAGAAAACAAAACCGCGTATGGATATTTTTACGGTTAAAGAGGACAAAGCCTACGTTTTGCCTGAGGGGCGATCAAAGCGGATGCTTGTATAAATTTAAATATAATATAATATGACGTTCATTAAGTGTGCACAAATTGTACTGAATAATGAATAAAAGCTTTTGAATTTGAATTTAAATATATTAGCCCAGTATGAAGATCAAGCGAGACGCTTTTTTATTAACTATTGAGACAGTAATGAACGTTTTAGGAAGGAAAGAAGAAATAGATGTTGGACAGTTTTCGAAAGTTGTGTGAATTTTGCAAACACGGAAATGGCATCGTGGTGAACTAAATGCTATCTTCCAGTAGGTCAACGATAAGAACGATACTCGTAAAACTGCGGTGATAGCCCGGTCCAGTCAAGAGGTCCGGGTTTGAATCCCAGTGGCACGCACCAATGAAGTTGCAAAAAAGTTATGTGCACTTTATAAAATTAAATGTCACCTGCTGTTACGGTGAAGGAAAAAATCGTGAGGAAACCTGCCTGCCTGAGTTTACAAAACAAAAATGGTGTCAAAGGCATGTGAAGTCCACCAACCCGCAGTAGGCCAGGTGGTGGACGGCGGCCTACATCCCTCTCATTGTGAGAGGAGGCCCGACCCTGTAGTGGGTCATTAATGGGTTACTGACAAGGTACTTACGTTGTCAATCTGCTTCACGTACAGCTGAGGGTTGTTGGTAGCATTGACGACGGCCCTGCCGCGGTTGAAGATGGCGCACACTAGCAGGCCCAGGGAGAATATGTCCGAGAGGCTGGAGCAGTGGGCGTTCATCTGGCACTCGGGCGCTGGGGGCAATGAACTCGTTTCAATACGTCATCAGCTGCAACACTAAGTGTGCCACAGTTGGGCACCGTTCCTCCCCACAACATACTAGAGCATACTCCACCATGCTCCAATGCGCATTGGTGGAGATATGTCATTATTCATATTATTATGTAACTGCTTAGTTACATACAGTTTTATAAACAGCAAACATTACTACAGTTTGATACGTGTTGCTTAAGTAGCCTATATTAGTCACTTTCACTGTCACACACAATCATGTCACTGACACACTCCTGCCTAATTGACAGTGTTAAAAACTGCAACTTTAGGCACGACAGACCGTGCCTTAAGGCATACTGTGCTTACTATAATAGTAGATGACATTCGCCAGTTAGTCAAGCATATCTGTAGCCCGTGGACAAACACATCCTAACATCACAATATAACTTGCGCTTGGAGAATCACTTTACATTCATACATAGTATTATGGGTGGTTCCCAGGCTGCTAAAATAGAATAATCACTAGCTACCACATACCATTTTGATTGTTTTACCATCCCAAAGTTTTTCTCCAAAAATACTTAATAGGGCTCCTCTAAAAAGGCAATAAATACACTGACGCGCTTATATTGCTTTAAACTGTATTAATTCTTCTGTAGTCTTCTTAATGTCTGCTAACTGTATTAGGTCTCATTCTAGAAGGAACACTTACCCATAAAATCAAGGAGTGGCTGACCGATTCTTGTCGTCTTCACCGAATACGGAGGAATAGGCACCGGCTCCGTTGGATCATTTGGCGAAGTAGGAACTGAGAACAAAATGTCATTTGTAGTATGCTTCAGAGGCACGTCCATCTGAGATCATGTCACTATACCAGCGTTTCCCATTTGACGGGTCGCGAATACCAGGCCGTCAAAATAAATAACACGGTCACGATAAATATGTATACTGGGTGACTGGTAAGACTTGACATATTGATAGGCACTATTCTTCTTAGGATAGGATTAGGATATTAGGATATTTTACGCAGCCTTATTTGACCTAAATGTATGATTTAAAAGAAATACGCCGTTTATTAGCATCTAGAGAGACACTCTAGATAAATTCTACATGTTCACTTCACTACTTCCGAGTCAGATACCGGAATATAATACCGAGAAGCAATCTCAAGGTTAATTAGTAATTGATCCGATTCTGGCGCGACCTTGAATACGAATTGGGCATACATATATTTTATACGAGATCATGATAATAATGTGCGTAGTAAAATGTGTGTGTGATAATGACGCGTAGGTATGTTAATTTTGTCTATTGTGTTTTATGTTTGGACATTTGAAGATTCTCTTTGCTACTCGTATAGTTAGCTCTCTCTATTTCTTTTTGTGTCTTATTTATAGCTACTCCTCAGATTTTCTTTAGATTAACGTTTTAAAAGAATTTACTTTTGAATGAGACTGTCACAAACATAATTGATATTATTATACAGTTTTCGATGCTAGTAGTACAGTAGTCATATATTAAACATTTCGACAAGAATGACTCGATTTATCGTGTGCCAAGCTGCTAAGACCTTGTCACGGCTTTGTACGGAGCTGTAAAGAATTTTATAGATAAACTCCGTAGTGTTCCTAGTGCCAAAAGGCAACGATGGTAGCAACAGGTGGCTTATACTTGTTTTCTCGAAAAAGCTCAATTTCTTAACACAAGTTCAGGCAAATTGACCTTATTTGGCGTATTTTTTTTTTCTTTCTTTTGTAATAGCTACGAGTATGTGTGTGGCATGAAGCGGATATTAAGCAAAAGTTCGTCCCTCTCTTGATTACTGACGTCACAACTTTTCAAGCCGCCTTCCCGCCTCTTGGCAGGCTTAAACGTCAGTCAGCGTTTTCATCTGTGAGATCAGAATTGGTTCAGAATTTCGTTGTTCGATAGCTTGCTGCAAACTAAAAGTAACTAATCTAAGGCCTTGCCCTATTCAGCTGTCGATCCGACCGACCAACCAAAACGATAAAACTGAAACACAGGTATCTGAATGAAGCTGTCCTAAATGACAAAATGCTACAATTAATATACGGAATGACGTTGCCGCACGACCAACTTGTTGCGAGGAATTTTTTGCAATCTTTTTTGCAGTCTTTTTTTGTGAAATACTAACTGTACACAGGAAAGGTACAAAAGAGGACTGTTCAAATGATATTTTGAAGAAAACATTTGTAGTCAGTTGAGAAGGGATCTGGTAAGTGAATAGTTTAGGTTTATTACTCAATAATGTAAGTGTATTACAGCTTTAAAAGAACTGGTACTAGACCTCGATTTAACCAAGCTTTCTATTCAATTTTTGCCACAATTGTATTTAACGCTGTTTTATGCTTGGACAAAATCACATTCAATACAAAGAAAAACTTTTATTAGATGGTAGAGCCAGTAGCCGCCACCCTCTAATAAAAGCCATCCAACCGACAGCCTCTTAACCCATCGTTAAGCAGAATGTTCTTCATGTATTGTATTTCCGTTGGGGAGGTATGGTTGCCAATACTTTATCAAATAATAATAAGTATAAGCGAACATCTCAGTCCTCATGAGTAACAAAGCAGGCATACAACCTCAGATGGGCTACGTGCCCGTAAAGTTTGCGAGCGAATCGAACAGAACTCGGAAATAAATCGGTTGTTCCGCCGTATCAGCGCCGGAACACACGCGGATAAAAAACGCATCGTGAGTTCTTAGCATAAGAGATGACCTTCAATTGGGATCATAGTCAAAATCTACGGTTTGTCTAAAGGACCCGACTCACTTCATTATTATTCTTTTCGTACGCAATAAAAATCATTTTGTAAAGATATTCGAAGTTGAGCTGAGTTTTCAGACGTTTCTGAAAGCACCCTTTTTGGGAATAAAATTTTGAAATTAATTTTGAACGGTGTCCACGTCACAATTATTTATCTACCGAACTTACTAGAGAACTCCAAGCCAAACATCTTCCAGGTGCCTCTCTTGGTGATGACGATGACCTGGGGGCTGATGTTGCGGTGGATCATCTTCCCGGTGTAGTGCATGAAGTGGAGCGCATCGATCAACTGTGGACAAAGAAAGAGGCTTTAGAAGATGTCTGAACATATCTGGTCAGAGTGTGGCATACCTTTACCTAATGTAGCGTTTAAAAGTCAATAACAAAAATAATCGAGATGGCACAGTAGTCGAAATTCAAAGTACTCAAACGTGGGTGCATGGTAGTAGTGTGCAGTAGTGCAATAGTGTGCAGTTTCATGTAGGCACTACTAATGCATTTTATTTAAAAAGTATTAGAATTCGTCCATTATTTTCCATATAAACTTTGTTGTTGTTGTTTTAACCCATTAATGACCCACTACAGGGTCGGGTCTCCTCTCACAATGAGAGGGATGTAGGCCTTAGACCACCACGCTGGCCTAATGCGGGTTGGTGGACTTCACATGTCTTTGAGAACATTTTTTTGAACTCTCAGGCATGCAGGTTTCCTCACGACGTTTTCCTTCACCGTAACAGCAGGTGATATTTAATTTTATAAAGCGCACATAACTTTTTTACAAAGTCATTTGTGCGTGCCACTGGGATTCGAACCCGGACCCCTCGATTCGAGGTCGAATTCTAAGCCACTGGACTATCACCCAAAACTGTCATGCATTTAATTAACAGACGACTAGTAACAGCCGACCTACCTACACCTTCAAGTACCTATTCAATATTTATGAAACTATTGAAGCAGATACGCTATACATTTAATGAAATTTTGTCTGATCTTAGATTAACCTTTCCATATCCTGTCGCCTTTCAAACAAACTTGATTTATTTTGGATCCTAAATAAGACGGTATAAAGGCCTTCTAAGAATTCATGTTTTATTATCCTCTGTAAATGTTTGCAGACATTTTTGAATAAAATTTTAATTTCAGTTTTCTAATTTATTTGTGTCTGTGATGTTTTTGGATAAATAACTTTTTGTTATTAAATGGTGTGTTATTTTACAATTTTTAATTTTTAGTCTGTAGCGAGGGGAAAGGTCTTTTAAGCGGACCTAATTTTTTCAAGATGGTATACTTATAGCTACCCACCCGCTGCAACGGTGAAGGAAAAATTTCGTGAAGAAAAAACGGCTGAAAATATTTGTAGGAAATTTGGTATGTAGTTATATAACAACCTCGATTAATAAATAGGATGATTTTTATCTCTCTCCGGAGTAAGTCTTAAAATCCACTCGGACAAAGCCGCGGGCAAGGCCTAGCTTTAAATGATTACTGATTAATAGATGCATCACTATTTACAAAAAATAAGGCGATTAACCCGCATCTGCATGTACGCGCAAGGATGCGTTTCCTATACAAATGGACGCGCACCGCACTACGCTACATGATGCGGCGCAGTGTGTTAATCGCTGAACATCTAAATACAAACAAATAAATATCATCTCAGGAAAACAAGTATCGACAATTTCTCCAACTTCCAATGTACTAGTTGCCAATCTCACTTCAAAACTCCTTTCAATACCTCCGGAATTTTTAATTAAGCTTTCACCCACTCATGTTTTCGTGCACGACCGTATAGAAAACTAATTTACTGCGTCCTTTCTTCCTTCATTTACCAAGTCGAAGTTCAACAGATTTCATTATAATTCACCCACATGCCGTGAAAGTTGAACATACCCGCATTTCCTTCATTGCCATGTCACATGCAATAGTTGCTACGACAACGTCATGGCATACACTTTGTCGCATGTCAGTGTGTTTTCTAATTGAAATTGGACAGCTCCATAATCTCCATATAGAGCCCTGTGTTTAAATTTAGTCGTGTTGGTTGGTCGGTCGATTGTGTCAGTGTGGTGGATTGGTCACTAATGTTACAGACATCTCCTTACTGATATAATAAAGCTGTCAAGTTTGTTCAACACGCTAATCTCTGGAACTACAAGACAGGTTTAATTTTTTTTGTATCACAACTTCGCAGGCCATGACTGGACATGCCTCCCCTGATAGATGCCACTCGACCCATTCCAATTTATTGAGAGATTGCCCTATAAGTAACGCAAAGCTAATCTAGTTCATGGTCCATATAAGAGGATAGATAATGCAGCGGTGATAGCCCAGTGGCTTAGAATTCGACCTCGAATCGAGGGGTCCGGGTTCGAATCCCAGTGGCACGCACCAATGACTTTGTAATAAAAGTTATGTGCGATTTATGAAATTAAATATCACCTGCTTTTACGGTGAAGGAAAACATCGTGAGGAAACCTGCATGCCTGAGAGTTCATATAAAAAAAAATGTTCTCAAAGGCATGTGAAGTCCACTAACCCGCAGTAGTGGCGCGTGGTGGACGGCGGCCTACATCCCTCTCATTGTGAGAGGAGACCCGACCCGCCAGTGGGTCATTAACGGGTACTGACATAAGAGGATAGATAGATACCCAAAATTTTGTAATTTCTTTATGATGATTTTTATAGCCATCACTTTTTATGTGATAAAGTGTTTGGTTGTAAGTTTGTTCTTCTGACCCTTAAAAAAAGGTTTTTCTTTTTGTTTGAAAAATGGTATAGGTATAGGTATTTTGACAGAAAACCTTCCTCGTGCGACCCTAACCTTAGAATAAGGGCCTTGCCGGGATTGGAAACTTTGGTTTAATAGTTTTCTTATTACAGAACTTTATATTACTTGACCTCTGCGTTTATTAATTAAGTTTAGGGTAATAAAAGTTATTTTAACAACGTGAAGTGTATCTGAAAAAGTTATATACATACATATTATGACAAAATGGACAACAGCAGTATCGGTAGCCTCTGGTATACCTCAAGGTACGAGTATACCCCGGATTATAGCAATAAAAGTCTCAACTTCGCAAAGATCTCAAGTGGCTCCCGATCCGTCTTCGGCGTAACACTCGAATATTATGTCTCCTCTACAACATACTTCACAATCCATCTGCTCCATCTTACCTTCGTGACCGTTTCTCCTTTATGCGTCCAGCTGATGTCCCCAGTAGATCTAACGTTAAAACCCTCCTTTGCTTTCCTTCGTTTACATCCACGTTCTATTCCCAGTCTTTCACTGTTCGTGCAGTTAGGTTGTGGAACTCACTTCCAGCAAGCATAAGAGAAGCTAAGTCTATCGACATCTTTAAGAAGCATATTAAAGATTTCTTTCTTCGCTCTTCTTAATGTATATATTGTTTACAGTATTTATTTAATTATATATTATTATATTATATGTATATATTTATGTATGTATTTATAGTATGTATATATCTATGTATATATTCCTGTATTATTTTTCTTATTACATTTTGATTATATTTTAATCTTTTAGTGTGCACTAAGTTTGCCTCAATCTTTCAAGTATCCTTTTGCGGGTCTGCTGTAAGAGATCCCAGTATGGGATAAGCAGTGCCCTTGTACGCTATTTTCAATCCATTATGTTTCCTAGCATTATTTTGTGTACATTAATAAATTAAAAAAAAAAAAGTTAAGTTACAATGGATTACTGCACTGAAACGCCAAATGCAATAAATTTTATGAAAATATTATATATTATGTAGTTCTTTATAAATTAAATATCACCTGCTGTTACGGTGAAGGAAAACATCGTGAGGAAACCTGCATGCCTGAGAGTTCACAAAAAAAAATGTTCTCAAAGGCATGTGAAGTCCACCAACCCAGCGTGGTGGACTAAGGCCTTCATCCCTCTCATTACGAGAAGGAGACCCGACCCTGTAGTGGGTCATTAATGGGTTACTGACATGTAGTTCTTTATACAAACATACCTACCGTACATACCGACAGTTTTTACTTATTTCGTTTCTCAGTTCTCTAAGTCTACTGGTTGTGTCTGTTTGTATCTGGCTAGTCTCCAAAGTAGGCTATACCTCCACTCCACTAATGTGACGAAATATTAAAAAGTCTGCCTTTTGCAAGCTTGCACTTCGGTCTATAAGTATACTTTTACATTTGAAAATCAATAAGGGCTCACTCCTCCTTGACGTATATTACACATAAAACGTATAATATCATTGAAGCCAAAGGCACAACTCATATTATTATATTCAATTCCGTTTATTAAGTAAACGCACAATAAAATAAATCTAATTCGGTTGAATAAAATAACCCTAAGTCCTTCCCAGTGCTTTAGGTTATTGCGGGCCCTATAAACAGACAGTGTAAAATAGGGATGCTCGATCCAGTTGCTTTGTGTCGATATTTTTTATTGCAATCGATTGTTACATAGTGTATCGATCCGCTCCCATAGATACGATCCAGTGGATCGATCCCTGTATCGAATCAATTGTTAAATGATCAAATTTCTTGCATTTGTTGATACACACCAGTTGGTGTGTTGATGTGGTGTGTTGATACCCACCCGCGGATTGTATATTGTGGTATCGATACAAAAATCGAATGGATCGATCGCCATTGTACCTATCGTCCCATTCATTCATTGTATTCGTTAAATATCGATGCAGATCGAGCATCCCTAGTGTAAAAGGTTTTACGGCGTACACTTCCTAAAGCGTGGAACCGTAAAAATACATCGCATCTCAAAGTTCTGTACTTAATCGGAGTAGTTACTAAACTCTTTACAAGGCATATAAACTCAACTTTTGGAAGGTGATCGTGAACTTTTGACCCTTTATCAACTTCGTCTCGACCCATTAGTAACCCACTGATCTGTTAGGTCTCCCAATAAGAAGAATATACGCTATAGTCCACCTATGCGGAATGTTTAACTTCATATGCACGGAAATCACAGAATTAAGTCTTAGGTCTTACAGTTAGGTTTATGTCTGGCATACTCGTGTGTGGTTGGTAGACTTCAGTGGACTTTCGAGGATATTATGGAATACCGTCAGGAATGCCGGTTTCTTCGTTACAGCAAGCGAAATTTATTTTATTAAATTCGCGTACTCGCAACTTATGAAAGTCAGTGATGCATGATGCTTATGATAATTTTAGATACACCGATACTTATAATAATTTGGATCTGTTCAGATATTTGAACATAATTAAGATTACAGCAATAAATAAATAATGAATAAACGCTTCACACTCATAGCCCTACTCTATGATTCCCTGTGTCGTGGGTACCATGGACACACACAAGACAACGACAACACACACACACACACACCCAGACCAGAAACAGACATTTAAACTCATCATTCAAATCCTGATACTGTGAGTCCATTAAACGAGTTATTCAATTTGGAGGCAAATGAAGGTGACTCAGTTGAAAGCAAACAATCCTAATAGGATCGGAGCGAGCCAGCTATTGATTTTGGAGAACTTACGGACACGACTGTGATTAAACCGTTAATAAACTGTGGCACCTTTATTTATTTAGTTTAGTACGTGATGTTGTAGATGAAGCGCGGAGCGACAAAGCAGCGGGGCCATGCTGCTTGAGTAGAACGCAAGCAAAAGTTAAGCAACGTCGGGCGCGGTATGTAGTACCTGGATGGGTGACCGCTGGTGGCGAATTAAATGCGCGCTCCTGTGCTTCGGAGAGCACGTATAGCCGTCGGTTCCGTTTGTTATCGATAAAGTAGCAATCGTTAAACCTTGTCGCAGGGCCTATGGGCAGTTTGAGAACAGCCGACACTGTGTGGTGAAGGCCTCCCCCTGTTGTGAGTTGAGAGACCCACGCCCAACAGTGGGACAGAGTCGCAGTTATGTCGCGTATGAAGTATTGAATCGGTTTGAAGCGGTGTCAAGCTTCTCTTAGCCCTTTTCTTAATTGCCAAGTCGTTCGACGAAAAAATCAGTCGCTCGCATCAAGTTTGTCGTACGACAATGTCATCACGGTACGTAACATTTGTCGTATGTCAGTGTGTATTTTCTGGCTTTGGCATCCTCAAAAATGGTAAAAGACCGATTTCTTAAGCCAAGCAAACAATTCTCTCAAACAAAAAGCTCTCAAGAGACGTTAAAATCGTTTCAAAAGTCAAATTCAGGAGTCCCTTTACAATATTTATGACTTGGTGTCACTCCACAGGTTCGTCCATAATATCGGAGAAAGCAGAACAATATACCGATTCGCCCTGACTTTAAAAACACATTTATTTTGCTTAAGTACTTATAAGAAATCGTTTGTACGAACGCACCTACAACTGCGCTATTGTAAAACGGAGTTCAGGAGAAGCTTACATAAAACTTACGTATTGTTAACGAATAAAAAATTTGTTTGTGCACGTTTAATAAAAGGACTTATGTATAGTTACGAGTAGACTAACATCTTTAGAGAGAGTTTGTAAACATGTTTTTTACTATTCAAAGTTGAAGTAACATAAACAGCAAACTCTTAGAAAAGTGTTTATTTTCAGCGCGCATTGGTTCGGCCGAAGCGAAAACTTCAGAAAGATTTGGCTACATATTTGATATTACAGTAAAACGAATCTTTGCGTACGAGTACGCAAGCTTTGAGATCCGCGATTGAGATGATTTATTTATTAAACGCCCAGACAAAATAAATCCTTCAAAATCAAAAATCAAAATCAGAAATCATTTATTTGCACTAATATGGGCGAGTTATTGGTTTTACAGGGCATTTTGATCAATCCATATTCACCTTTTCAGGTATGCAAATAAAACAATAAAAAATAAAACTAATGTAAGTAATACAAATTAACTTATTAACTGTTCTTATTTTCTGTCCTTATTTATTTATTTAACCTCTTTATTGTACACACGCACACGAGCACACACACAGACACACACACACTCACACAGAGAGAAAAAAACAGACAGAATCAATAACAAAAATAGGACAATGCACAAATGGCGGTCTATTTGATTGGAAGCGGGCTCCATAGTGGATTGCATAGTTGAATCTTGCTGGTTAATTACTATAAAAAATCACCACGTCGTATATTCATCATCGTGATTAGTGGAAAACTAGGTGCTGGTTCTTAAATGTGGAGAACGTCGCAGACTTTCTCCTGATTAACATAATGGTAAACGACGTACTCATTAAGGTAGAATCTGTAAGATGTCAAATTATTCCGCAATGTATGTAGATTAATGCAAATAGTTTGCAGAAAACACGCCACGATTAACGCCTAGGTTCTAGCTCCGTTGGGTAACACTTTTCACATTGTATGATGGAAAATTACTTGAAATGGTTATTTGTAGGAAAATAATAACGCTTCACACTCATAGCTCATGTGGCGACTTTCGCTACTTGTCAAGAGATGGCGCCACATGATCCTGAATCACGCTATCGAAGTTTTCTACATCGTTGGCATTATACAAAACTCCGAAAAGTCATAACTCAAATATAATCTGTGTAACTCAAACTTCAATCAAGGAAAGAAAAATATCACTTATGGAAAAAGATAAACCTGAAAGGTGAAATCTTGAGATATAAACTCCACGTAGGTTGCACGTGGTGTTTGTGATTTCTTTCATCTGTTGATAAGGTCAAGTTGTAACGATTTCATCTGGAGATTTATTTTTACCGCAACAGGCAATTTCCGCAATTGGCAATCCTTTGGCCGACGCTACGTTTATTTACCAGGCGATTGCAAACTGAAGTTCAAGTTCAAGTTTGTTTAGAAAAATGACTTTTATTTATTTATTTGTTATCATCCAGTCTTATTAATACGATTGGTTTAGTTGTTGTTGTTTTAACCCATTAATGACCCACTCCAGGGTCGAGTCTCCTCTCACAATGAGAGGGATGTAGGCCTTAGTCCACCACGCTGACCTACTGCGGGTTGGTGGACTTCACATGCCTTTGAGAACATTTTTTTTGTGAACTCTCAGGCATGCAGGTTTCCGCACGATGTTTTCCTTCACCGTAACAGCAGGTGATATTTAATTTTATAAATACCACATAACTTTTTTACAGTCATTGGTGCGTGCCACTGGGATTCGAACCCGGACCCCTCGATTCGAGGTCGAATTCTAAGCCACTGGGCTATCACCGCTGGTTTAGTACTGTAACCATACGCATATGTATGTGTAGATATAAAAGAGAACAATGCCGGGAGCTTGGACACTAATCCCTACTTAAGGGTCCTACCTACTGTCTTAATTTATTACGTAATTAGCTATAACGTATTACGTTATAAATAGCCCCAATTTTGGTATACCTTTTTGGAAGCCGTAATAGACCAACGTGTAAATATTGTGCAGCTATATAATATAACATACATACGTGTTGAATTGATAACCACCTTTTTTGAAGTCGGTTAGTAAAAGTGTATGAATTTTAAATTTTGAATTATCTGCTCCGCTTGGAATGTAACGCGTCGTGCTCCTCCGTCTTAAAGACACTCAGGTAGTCAAATGGAAAAAATGAAACGTAAACAAAAGTTGAACGAAGCGGGAGCAATTTCAAAAATACACGTCAAAAGTGTTATTTATTTTCTACGTCGATTTTTAAGGTCACCGCTGTAAACGATTTCGTCTGGAAAGTTATTTCTGCTACGACAGGCAATTTCCGTATTTGGCGATCCTTTGAGCGTCGCGCTTAAGTTCAAGTACAACACTAAACACGTAAATACCGACCAAATCAAGTTCAAACTCTTGACGTTGAAAAATAATGTTACACGTGTAAAATCCTTTTTGAATTAAATAAGAAATGTGATATTTTTTTATGTCCTTGCTTGAATGCGTTCTATTTTCTTGCAGAATACATTTAAAAAGAATCAAAATGCTAAATCTCTACGATAGAATACTAATGGACTGAAGATTCATTCGTTCGTATTAAATCAACCCTAAACCTATTGGTGGATCAATCTGACTAAACACGATCAGATGTCGTAGATAATTAAGGCCCTTTCTACACAAGACGACGCGTCTCCGATATCTGGCGGATTTTGTCTTTCGGCGACTATTGTGGTGTTGCTCGTGTTGAGCAGATGACAGTAGACTGAGGTTTACACGCGCGATTGCTATCACGCGTTTTATCAGTTGAAAATCATACCTAATTCATGACTGATTTCAATATTTTTCAGTATTTTTCCGCCCGCTTTTTTCTTCGGGTCTACGGTAGCCTTTACGCTAGCAGTCTATGATAGTCCTGAGGGGCACCGAAAGCGAACGTATCATAAACGTTCATTAAGTTTAGTGTGCACAAATTATACCCGATATAGGTACCTGTTCTTTTATAAAAAGCCGTTGTGCTATTTCATACACGTGCATACACAGCATCATGTAAACTGGTGTTGCCGACATTTTGTTCACTTGACGTCGACCGGGATCCGACAGATTCATCGCAGCCACCGCGACCGACGTTGTTTAACTTTTTCGATGGAATGCGATGTATTTTAGCCATTAGGGAGCCATTACTGAATATTAAACGTTACTTTATAATGTGTCCGTACACAGTACTCTAGTACTGTGTTATTCTCGTGATGTTAGTAAGGTCATAGGTATACGCCATTAGTATCGGCGACTTACGTAGCCCGTGCGCAAAGGGCCTAACCATGACGTAATGAAGGGATGAAATCCCGTCAATTATCAGAATCTAATGGGTTAATTCTGTCCCAGCTCGCTGTCTTTGACGTTCAATTGACTATAAAATAGAATGAAATGACCTGAATAGTCTGATTAGTTCACGTCAAGATGTACAGTACAGGATATAAGAATAGTTCAAAGACAAAGACAAAACGTTTGTAGCACAAATATAGGTACAGAGTTGTTACAAATTATTTTGATCAATCTACATGATACATACATATTGTATAGAGACTATAGAAGTAAATTAGTATAGCCTTTAGTATGTCTTTAGTAAGAATACTAAAGACATACTAAAGGCAGTGAATTATTGACAATCACTATCGCATACTGATATTGAAATTTCCAAATCTTATAATAATGTTGTGTTATTCTTCAAAAAGAAAGTTGTATTTAAATGCTTCACGGTATAATAATTGGGTTTTACATATTTTAGAATCACCCACTATAAACAAAGAGGATTTAAAAGGATACACCAAGATACAAAATTGAAATCGCTTCATCCGTTCGCGAGCTACGGTGCCACAGACAATGGAGACAGACAGACAGACAGACACATCAAACTTATAACACCCCTCCTTTTGCATCGGGGGTTAAAAATAAGCGTCATTTACACCATTTTATCGGCGTCTATATTAGAATGAGGCGTCGGGTGGCAATACGCACGGAACTTAGTTAGCGGACGACCAGCTGACTTTGTTAGTAACCCATTAATGACCCACTACAGGGTCGGGTCTCCTTCTCGCAATGAGAGGGATGTAGGCCGCCGTCCACCACGCTGGCCTACTGCGGGTTGGTGGACTTCACATACCTTTGAGAACATTTTTTTTTGTAAACTCTCAGGCATTCAGGTTTCCTCACGATGTTTTCCTTCACCGTAACAGCAGGTGATATTTAATTTTATAAAGCGCACATAACTTTTTTACAAACGTCATTGGTGCGTGCCACTGGGATTCGAACCCGGACCCCTCGATTCGAGGTCGAATTCTAAGCCACTGGGCTATCCCTATAGTGGGTCATAGTGGGTCATTAATGGGTTTACTGACGTACGACTTCCAAACAAGTTTACCAAATTTCACGGGTGTAAATATGTATGAGAGGATATGTATGATAGGATGTAGATATGCTTTGCGACTGGTTAGGAGGCTAGCGGTAAGGTACCTCCCCGGACGAGATACTATGGCTCCGCTACCTAAAATCACACACACATTTAGTTGACATCCTCCGTCTTAGGTCTTAATTAAGCTGAACTTCAGTAGCGGACGTCCGGCTGACTTATAGGCGGCTAACAGCTCGCAGCGTAAATACGTGGAAAGCCGCACGAGAAACCATTAAATACGATAAGTTAGTGTGGGCGATGAGTTGACACGTGTAACAGTTGGGGAAATTTTTTGGGAAGATAAAACAAAATAAGGATAACGTGTTATCCGAATGTTAAGTAGGTATATTTAATATGTGATGTTTGGTCTATAGTCTGTCGAGTTAGTGGGCGGTGATTTGCCGCGTATAACTTGCCGCGTATATACAGTTTCCGCTTTATTAGGTGCATAAACATGAAATTTTTATACAATCTATATTAAATAAATAAAATTGGAGTGTCTGTTTGTTTGTTATATAAAAATAAACACTTTTTACTAAATGCATAATTATGTATGTTAACTCGGTACGTATACCAAAATAACAGTTTTTTTACAATTTTTTCTGCCTGTTTGTTTGTTCCGGCTAATCTCTGGAACGGCTGGACCGATTTTGATGGGACTTTCACTGACAAATAACTGATGTAATAAGGAGTAACTTAGGCAACTTTCAATTTAGAATTTCACGTAAAAGTCGTGGGCACAGCTTTTTAATAAAAATATGTTTTACTTTTAAGAGAGACCACACGTGCGAATTTTGATCCGAAGTCTCCATCCGAAGTTTTCTTATCACGTCTTTTTCCTGTTTTTTCAGTGGCCGGGACCACCCTCGAGGTTTTAATTTATTATTGAAAAAAGTTTAAATTACTTTCAAAACCGAAACTTCGTGTTATTAATGTTTTATTTTGAGGTGTATTTAATTTAATGAATATCGGTAGGTATCGTATTAACATGATGTGTCATTAACAATGATATGCTAAGCTTATTATTATTTATATTACGAGTAGGTATATACTAAGCAGTGCAATAGATGTCACATTCAGTTTTCGCTATTTAAATTATGTGTTTTGATGTTATAAATAACGAAATCTTCCCACAACTTACAACTATAATAGATCTGTCGATAAAACCAGTGTTTCCATTGAAAAATATGTCTTATTAATGCTTGGTTAACTTTGTTTTAAATATAGAATAATGGTGGTTATAAATCTAAAATTAATATTAAATAAAATGCGATGGGATGGTATGCGATGAGATGAAATGAAAACCGTAAAAATTAACATGAAGTCTTTCCTTAATTCAAATAATTCAATTCAAATAAAAAGCATTAGTTTCACGAGAGTTTCTGATAAATAAACTTGTAAACTACTCGAAACCCTAGCCTTATACTATACTCCCGTGTGATGTGAAACTTAACGATGCCAAGTTATTAGACGCCACCTCAGAGTATCGCCCCGCACTAATAAGCTTTGCCTCATTAATAAAGGCTTTTGAGAACCCATCGCTCGGCTAATGTTGCGAGACATGTTTCTACAAACACTTATGTAAAGTAGAGGATAATTTCGGTAAATTTACAAGGACAGATACAGTTTGGACTGAGCATATCTCGACTGATGATTGCCTAGTCCGGGTTCCAATTATAGTGGCACAGACGAATAATAATGTAGCCCTAGACTGGGATATCCTGTGTCGTGGGTTCTACGAACTTACAAGAAAAGTACAAACACAACCGGACTACAAAAATATAAACATCGTTTAAATCCACCGCTGTCTTAACTGCTGCACCACTCAGGTCGTCAGTCACCAACGATTTTTCTAAGTTATGTGCGGTTTTTCCAAGATTAAAAGGTCACAGGTTGCAAGGATGCAGGAACTTCAGCTCCTCCCCAAAACGAGGATAGGCCCCCCTCGAGGGTCATCGCTGTCGGGGTCGCGGAGGAATGCGAAAGTGTACCCGTGGAGAGAGGAGCACCGTGGGGTTATAGCCGGTAGGAGACCGGCATAACCCTCTGTCGGATCCGACCCTATACCAGGCATCCATGATGGATTTCCCCAAATAAAAAGTCCATACCTGGAGGATGCCATAAGCGAGCTCAATCTCGCAGAACTCATAGTTGAAGAGGAACTCCGGGTCGTCCGGGTCGGGTGGCGGCGGTGGCGGGGCGGCGGCGTTGTTTAGCTGCAGCGGCGATGGCAGCACCACGGGCGGCGCGTGGCACGGCACCGGGTTCAACTCCTGTGACAAACCAACAACGGTCAACAAGGTTGAACAGGGCATGCCTTTTATACTGACATTTGTTTTACTTACTATGTAGGTGGCTGCAACGGTTTTATGACCATTGAACGTACTGCACCACGGTACCCCAATGGGTTTACGGAGAACGGGCTAGTAATGACCAACTGACTGACTGAATTACCTCACAGGCCATAACTTCACTTAAGAAAAGAAAAGAAAAACAGGAGGAAGGAAAAGAAAAAAAACGTCTATTGTTGACTATCACACGAGAAAGATTTTACAAAAATTATAACAAAGTTTAAATAGTCTACCTCTAGTCTATAGTCTAACTCTCAGGCGTGCAGTTTGGCTCTGGATGTTTCTTTACCGCTACAGCAGGTGAGTTCAAAAACCTAAATAAAAATTAAAAATATAATCACCCAGCACCGCAGGATGTTGTACAAGCTCGTCATAAGGGGTTCGGTCACGAACGCCAGGGTCTGGTCGCTTTCCTCCAGCGAGTGGATCAGCGCCAGGAACTTGGGATGGCGCCACTTGTCGATCTGTTCGACGGAGAACCGCAAGCGTTCCAGGATCGAGTCCCTGCGCTTGGGCCGGTACAGCTTGTCCGCGATGCGCTTGTCGAACATGAACACCGACACCCTCTGGAACAAGGAGAGGAAACGGTTGAAAAATTGGAAGAAGAATAGACGTTCACATTTCACACTCACGTTTATGTGTTGGGAGTAGGTTGTAAAAGACGAACAAACTTTTATGTTCGCACATAGTCCCTGGACTAAGATGCACTGTGTTATGGGCTTCATAGAAGACAACAACACATACCCTAGAATTTTAAACTTTTCATTAAAATCTCTCTTCTGGAGATCGAAGATCTATCCGATAGCTCTTTAACCACTGCGCTACGTACGAATACTTCCACAGGCTCCCAATTCTCCGTGAAACAGTTTGTGCTAGTGGGCTAGTGTTGATCCCGAATTAATTTATTTGAGGCTACGAATGTGGAGAGGAAGACGGTACTGTTATCTGACCTCCCAGTCCACAGCAGACGAGTAGGGCATGGGAAAAGGATATACCACGCCCTTCTGCAACTTCCATGACTGAGGTCTAAGCGGTAGACATGGGTTTCCACCGTCATATGTAAGCGGTAATGCGGTGATAGCCCAGTGGCTTAGAATTCGAACCTTAGAATTCGACCTCGAATCGAGGGGTCCGGGTTCGAATCCCAGTGGCACGCACCAATGACTTTGTAAAAAGTTATGTGCGCTTTGTAAAAAAAAAAAGACGACTAAAATGTTCCCAGCCGAAAACAAGACACGAAGAACGTGCTGCTTTACCACCTAAAAAGTAACAATAATTTTAAAAAAAGTTACACCTAAATGTTTTCTTCATACCCATTTTATCCCATTTCAGTTTGAAAGGAAATATAAATATTCATGACCAGTCGCCAATAGTCCGTTGACCCGAGTTGTGACGTATAACTCTTTGATCGTTTATCTAACATAGGACCCAATCGTTGTTGATACTATCTTTAAATAACCATCCACATTAGGTATTCTAATAAATGATTTATTTATAGAAATGAGTTCACCCCGGGATCAGAATTCGAAATAGTTTTATTAGTGTTAGCAGAATCGTAATTCTATTTTATCAAAGAGTACCTATTCCTCTATAAATAATTTAATACTATTACTGTTTTATGTAATGAACAAAAGAAACGCTTATCCTCAAACACGCTATCACAGTAAAAATAAGTAAATAACTATTCCGGCAGTTACGTCGTCTGGCGGGAGATCTTTCCTATTCCTCCTTCCTTAAAGTAGCGACGCATTCGCAACTTTAAAGATACATGACATACTAATGAAATGAAACGTCATTCATTAGTATGTCATGTGTCAGTCTTTCTGTCTGACTGTCCGGTAATAGTTGCCGGAGAAACATCCGAAATGGAGAATTTTTATTTCAGCTGAACATCTTAGTCCTTGTAAGTATCAGAGCATCTGCATACAACCGCAGAAAGGATTCTGCAGGGACCACCACTACTCAATTGCTATAAAAAATTATTCAAGTACTCCTTTGCTACTAATATCACAAACTCGTTTAAAGTATCATCTCAGAAGTAGGGCAAAGAACTAGGCTGCTTACGTACTAAGTTCAAAGTTTGTAGGTAGTATGACCACTGCAAACTGTTACTCGTACTACTACGAATTGAAAATTATCTATTCCGATGGGACGCGTTAAATTGAATGTGGGGATGCATATTCATGACTGTCGATAGTTCGTTGACGTGAATTTTACCGATCTACTACTCGTTGCTTGCCAGTAACCCATTAATGATCCACTACAGGGTCGGTTCTCCTTCTCGCAATGAGAGGGATGTAGGCCTTAGTCCATGTGGCCTAGTGAGTTGGTGAACTTCACATACCTTTGAGAACATTTTTTTTGTGAATTCTCAGGCATGCGGGTTTCCTCACGATGTTTTCCTTCACCGTAACAGCAGATGATATTTAATTTTATAAAGCGCACATAACTTTCTTACAAAGTCATTGGTGCGTGCCACTGGGGTTCGAGCCCGGACCCCTCGATTCAAGGTCGAATTCTAAGCCACTGGGCTATCACCGCTGTACTCCACTCGTTGTTTAGATACCCAGAAATGGAACTGAAGGTTTGTTAGTTGTTACCAAGAATGTAAACAATGTATATACTAGTGCAGTGTTTCCCAAACATTGTTTTGCCATGGCCCGGTAATTTTCACACTGCTCTATCGTGACCCACTAAATACTTTTTAATCGAAACTGGTTCTATTAGGTAACATAATTAAAAGATTTTATTAGCACTGAATTTCCAAACATGTTTCCAATTAATATCTAGTTAATTTAAACCATATTCCCACTCTCCATCCTAATAACTGGAAAGCTATTTCGGATTGCAATCCGCGCCTTCACTAAACCAATTACCTGGTTATCTGATTACCTATTAACTAATCATTCGTTCATAAGCAATGAACAAATGAACATAAAGTACAACATTCATTCATCCAGACAACCATCTGGATAGGAAACACTTGTGTGTTAAAGTGTGTTGTCTTGATTGTGTCGTGATAGCACAGGGAATCATAGTGTGGAGTTTTGAGTGTGAAGCGTGTGTACTGTTATGTCATTAATAACAATATTAGAATTAGCGTACAATACAATGACTGACGCATCTAAAATGTCGAAATCAAACTTTCTATGGTAGATATCTTACACTGCTCAACATCAAACGATTTGTTAGATAGCGGCAACAGGCTTTTTTCCTTGTCTTTTCCTGAAGCGTTTAATGGCTGGTGTTGTTTTCTTCGGGCCAAAGATCACATTTCAACCGATTACGGAACCTATTTCTGGGCCAGAAGTAATTATTCGAGCTCGCTTTTGTATTTAAAGATGCAAAATATAACGGCTCACCCATTTATTTATTTATTTGTACCCACCCTCACCTTTACCCGGTTATTCCTTCCATACAATTTATTTCTAATCCAATTCTTGTATCGTCAAAGTATTCGTTAAGTAAGCTTCAGTCATTGGTATGTCATATGTTAGCCTGTCTTGACATCTTCCCATACTAATGGCAGCTCGATAGCATGCATAGCAATGATAGCAAATTTCGATTTGTAGAGAATCACTGAAAGATATTTTTGTCACATTTGTATAACCAGTATACATATGTAATGCACCACTTTATTATCACCATTCTTCTTACTCCTTTTCTCTTAAGCATTCTACAAATATGGCCGAGAGGAAATTGGCTACGAAAACCTATCACTAGCTAACATACCGTAATACTTTGTGATGTCTTAAAACTGAATGTAAAACAAAAAATATTGTCATTTAATGGCAAAACTTTATGGCTTGAACCAGAGATTTCTCTTAACGATAATGGCGTTATAAAATGTCCCGACGATGTTGTAAATGTACGCCCTGCTTTTTATTAAGTGGTTGAGAGTGTTAAATTCTTGAGAATCAATGGTCTGCTAGATATAGATAGATAAGATTGCTACGCTTCCCAACAGACCGGTACCAAACAGCGAGCAATAAAAAGGTTGCAGCCATACATGACCGGGAACAAATTTCATCATTATTTTCGTTCACTGTGACTATTTGGATATGAACTTCAGTTTCAGGTGAGTTTACCTACTGATCTAATTACGCCAACAACAGAACTAGCCCAGGGTCGTGTATTGTCATAATAATAAGCCGCGTGAGAAATGCATGGTTCAACGATTAGTAGCTCATCCGTACAAATAGGCATATCTAGATAAAATAATACGAAAGAGGATTCCATATAGGAGGATATTTATTTTGTAGTGACGCGATAACTTCACTAATATGAGCGCTCTCTCATGAAATGACCACGCAAGACGCAAACAGAGAATATAATAAACAATAGAATACGTCACACGCGTCAAACTGGGACTGGCCAATCAGAAGACGTACCCTCAAACGCGCTATCAAAGAATCTGGGCATATACATATACAAATGGTCCGAAGTTAGCATTCGGACCGCGGTAACCCGGCAGTGACATAGTTTGGAGGGTGGTCTGCCCTTTTCCTCTTAATTCTTATTTGGTATTGTTAGAAGTACTTATTATCTTCCAGATGAGATTCCAAGTTTTCTCCCTTGATGCTCACTGTCTCTATTCTTTCAATTATTCATTTTGTACTATACACTATTCCTGTATTCAATTCTCTATACTTTGTCATTTCGTGCACCCTACCTACAACTCTCTCTCTCTTCATGCTTTAACTCCTTACCTAGATGGTTGTCTGGAAGAGATCGCTCGTAGCGATAAGACCGCCAATTGTGCTTTTTTTTCTCATGTTTATTGTTAATCTGATTTTGTATGTATGTGCACAATAAAGAGTATTGTGTATTGTATTGTATTGATCTAAGGGCGGTATGAAAATAAGTTCCTCCTCCTCCTCCTCCTTTCAGCCCTTAGTAGTCCACTGCTGGACATGGGCCTCCCCTAATCGACGCCACTCCGCCCGGTCCTGGGCCCTCTGAATCCAACGGTTTCCCGCTGTCTTCTTCAGGTCATCAGTCCACCTGGTCGGAGGGCGGCCTGTACTCCTTTTGCCTAAACGTGGTCGCCATTCGAGGACCTTTTTTCCCCATCGGTTGTCAGTCCTGCGAACGATGTGGCCAGCCCATTGCCACTTTAATTTGCAAATTTTGAGAGCTATGTCGGTCACCTTCGTTCTTCTACGGATTTCATCATTTCTGATTCTATCTCGTAGAGAAATACCAAGCATAGCTCTCTCCATTGCCCTCTGAGCGACTCTGAGCTTGTGCATTAGGCTCACAGTAAAGGACCACGTCTCGGCACCGTAGGTCATCACTGGCAACACACATTGCTCGAAAACTTTCGACTTCAGGCACTGAGGTATATCGGACGTCAAGACGTGTCGTAGATTCCCGAACGCTGCCCAGCCGAGTTGGATTCTTCGGGTGACCTCTCTCTCGAAGTTGGACTTACCCATTCGGATCGTTTGTCCTAGGTAAACGTATTCGTCTACAACTTCGAGAGCAGTGCCGTCAACAACCACCGGTACGGGTGTGACATGGACATTAGACATGATTTTCGTCTTGTCCATGTTCATCTTAAGACCCACCCGTTGTGAGGCACTATTGAGGTCGCTGAGCATAATGCTGAGTTCCTCCAGCGACTCCGCCAGGATCACTATGTCATCGGCAAATCGGAGGTGTGAGAGGTGTTCGCCGTTGATGTTAATACCACGTCCTTTCCACTCCATCAGCTTGAACACATCTTCCAGTGCAGCGGTGAAAAGTTTTGGGGAGATGACATCCCCCTGTCGTACGCCGCGCTGCACGTGGATGGGGTTCGTACTGTTGTCGTGTACTCGGACTTTCATGGTTGCGGCATTGTAAAATAAGCTATAAGTTAAAAACTTAAAAAAAAAGCTTTCATTTTTTCGAGTTACTCTTAACAAACCCTTTCATTTGATACCCATATTGTAGAAATGCATTGTAAATAACTATTCCGATATCTTGGATGGTCCGCCATATTGGATTTAGAATGACGTCACAAACCATATCGTGCATTATCATCCAAACTTAACGTGTATACAAAATTTCAGCACAATCGGTTGAAGATATCCACTTCAAAATTGAGTACAAAGATTCCACCCGAACAAACATACCAACCCGAACATATATTGCAAGTTAAATAAAAGCTTTTAACAAAACATTTTTTCATAATAGTACCAATCCCTTGTCCTATTTGCCAAGTTGTTCATCGATAGAATCGATACCTCAATTTACTAGTAGTCATCTTTCCTAGTGGCTTGAGAGAGACCACTCCATTATGATGATAATAATTCATAGCACCCCGTGCTTTTGCCCGGCTTGATCGAGGAGTGGAAGCGATAAAAGTATTGGAAAATTATACGTTCACTAGACTTGCCATACATTACCAAGATAAAAGAAAATTTGTATTTTTTATGAGAACACTGACTTTAATAGTCCTACTTTTTTCCAAGAAGGCGGCCGAAGTTTTAGGGTTGTGACACCACAAACTTCAAGTTAAGCTTTATAAAATTGCTTAATCTAGAAATTCAAACTCAAACTCAAAAGCTTTTATTCATTATTAGGTACAATTTGTGCACACTTAATGAAAGTCATACAGATAAATTATACATTCTACATTCATCCGCTTTGATCGCCCCTCAGGCAAAACGTAGACTGGGAGAAAAAAGCAGGCGGAAAAAAACTCCCAGCACTCTTTTAAAAGTAAATAAAACTTAGTCTATAGTGCAGTATGACTAGGTCCAATAAAGGAACACACGTGACAGCTATAGTGTGTGTCAATATCGCCCTATTGCCATCCGCTCACAAATAAATGCATACTAAGACCAAAAAAATTTTCCATTTCAATGGACAAATTCTCATGGCACAGGGTTTTGAATGGAGCTGTCACAGCCGACAATTTACGCAATGACGTTGTCGTACTACAACTTGACCGGTTTCGTCATCGCAATCAGAACAAGGTGTGTAAGTCACTAAAATCAAACACGAACAAAGCCTCGAACCCCTTTATTAAATCATATTGTTGGTGAAGTGTACCCATTATTAGTGAGGAAACCCATGCGCAGCACTTCAACATAAAAGGGTATTAAAAGTCGATCATACCAAAGTTTAGTTCACAACAAAGTACCTTTTAACACAACCGTCGATAAGTCATGAATGATTAATGTAATTAACTCGTGACTAAGCTTCTTACGTCAATATTAGTTACTTCATAATTAATCGAACGATACAGGGGCGCAGACGTAATATAAACGTACATATTTCCCACAGATATAGATCGAAATAGATACTTGCCAATAAAAATAGAACGTTTCAATGATGGAAATCCTACATCAACGTGGATCATATGAATTATTCGATTAGTTATAGTAGTTCATCATCATTCGAATACATTCTAAATTGTTATAATAGTGAGAAGTGTTGAAGAAATAGATTTTATTCGAGTTATTGGACTGGAGGAATAATAATTACTATGGTGTGAACAACGGCAGAATGCGGACTAAATGAAACAGCGACGATAGATATACAGCATTTCACAAAATTCTGAAATATTTTGACACAGTAGTACTAAACTTTGCGTGATCTATTAAGATATATATCTGAGATATTTCACCGCGAGATACCCCAGTACAGTTGACGCAATTAATTTTAAATTAGGTATTAATATTGGTATACTAACTTATTTGGTTACATTATAATATCTCGCGCATATCAATCTGTTTCTGTATTAAATAAAAAACTATTCTGTAGGTGATCTGTCCGCCACTATAGAGTTGGATATACTCACGCATTGAGCAAAATTAAATAATACATTCAATAGACGGTAAAAATACGAAAAGTTCTTCGTCAGCCTCAATGGTGATAACTCAATGGCTAAGATTAAGAATGGCCTTTCACTCGAGAACTCAGGTTCTAATCACACACATGACGTCTGTTAGTGGGTAGGAAAGAAGACGAATTTGCGTTTAAAAAGATATGATACCCCCTGCTATAATTGGGAAGGAAAATACAACAGTGATTCATGTAGGTACTAGGATGAAAGCCAGAAACGTTCTCAATTATTATAGTGTCACATTAATATTCCAAATTGATTTCATAACATTAATAACTCAACACGAACATTCGTAATTTGAATAGGGATGCCCAAAAAATGTCTTGTATCGATATATCGCATTGTAACTATATCGTATGTCTTTGTATCGATGATTTGATCGCATGCTTATTTTTTGCTTTGCAAATACGATTAAATTGGTGTTTTTAATGAAAAATAGTATTTTTTATAGTATTACTTAATTTGAATATGAAAAAAAATTCTTATGTGTTTTCAAAATAATTTAATTCAGATACCTACAAGTTTGAACAAAATCTGCTGGTATTCTATAAAAAATAAATGTCTTTGTTTTAGTACCCGAGGACTTTCTTTTTCAATAATTAAGAATTATAAAATGTTCAATGGCACTATTTATCATCATTTCGCTATCATGCAATAAGAATTTTCAAGTTATAAAAGTAAAAAATTGTCGTAGTTTGGCAATACAATATTTTAAAGTGATTATAATGGAAAGTTATCGTATTGTAAAATATCGTACTAAATATCGATATATCATATTGTGCTGTGTCGATATTTCGATGTATTGTATCGTAATGGGCATCCCTAAATTTGATTGAAATTAGCTAATAAACCAATAGCAACATAATATGAAACGTTGTCATCTCATGTCAATTTAATAAACTCCGTCAATTAGTCGAAATATTTCGCGTCACCCCTCATCATACCTAATTATCACAATAGCTGATAAATGCCGAAAATAATTGTAATAACTTTAATATTATGCCTTATTTCCTCTTATTTATAAGTACTTTCTAAAGTTAAATAAGGCAGCGAAAGTTTTGTAACACTTGTATTGCTTGTATGATAATAAGGGTGGTTCCTTATTAAAAGTAGAGATAGCTGAGTGGCTAAGAATTCCACCTGTGCTTTTTAAGACATCTATTGACACCATGCACCTCACACTTTTTAACAATGCAATACATTTTTCTTATTTATTCATTTACTGCATTGTCAATGATCCTTGATAAGGATGCAAAGTTTCAAATTATTCGATATTTTTAAGTACTTACGTCAAAATCACGTTCAAAGTTTCCGTTACATACTAACATTACACGACCGAAGATAATAAAAGCCTGCTAAAAGATAGATAAGGATAATAATTAGATGTATCTATTCGACAAATGTTGGACGAAATACCTCGTGGTCCACGAGGGGCAAACAAGGACATTCCAACAAGGGGCAGGGCGAGACCCTTACAAATAGGGACGCTCGATCCGTATCGATATTTTTTAATCGATCATTATATCGATAGTTAACTGGATCGATAAATCGATAAACGGCATTCGATCCATTCGATTTTGTATCGATACAACATTCGATCCGCTGATGGATCGATACAAATGCATGGAGAATAGGATCTAAGAAATCGTATTGAATAAACCCTTAGTTAATAGCATCAAAATGTGAAAAATACCAACACCAAGGGGCAAATGGAAAGGGCAAATGGAGCAATGAAATGGAATGTAGAGACTTATATGATATTTGATTCTGTTAACATTAATAAAACACGTGGTGATATCGTTTTATTTATTGTATGTACCTCCAACATTTCACTTCGAAGTATGTTATTCATGCATGATAGATTAGTAGATATTAAATTCATAAAAATAATTAATAATTTGTCTCTCCTTGACAATATGACCTAAATTTTGGAACAAAGTAACATTTTGAATGATGGCTGTGGTAAAAATTGTAATTTTTAACACTTGATTCGATAGGATCGCAGGATGGATCGCATCAAAACGGAGTGGAGCGACACTTAGATTGATACACGGCGTTACGATCCACTGCGACTCAAAATATTGATACAAAGCAACTACATCGAGCATCCCTACATATAAATCAATATGAGGTGCCAATAGAGCTGGAGTCTAACCTTATCAACCCTTGATCCCAGCTATGTTTTACTACGATACACGCACCAAATTTAAATAAATACACAGATAGAACAGGTTTCAGAATTCAAAAGAATAATTCATAAGAATGATTTTTTATTAGGTTTCCCAAAATCGACTCCTAAAGTCACCTATCATGCTATGTGTGTTGACGAATACACAACTATGCAAATATAGACAAATAGATCGACAACACATGGCAGCCAAATAACAAACACACAATGAATTGAATGAATTTGAATTTCTGCTTGTGGTGTGTTGTGTTCTTGTCACGACACAGGGTATCCTAGTGTGGGGCTATGAGTGTGGAGCGTTATTTATTATTATTTTTAATTAAAGATAATATCATTGCTGTGTCAAAAAACAGACAAGTATCAATAAGACAAATATTGTATCGTATAAAGCAACACATGACGATTATTACCAAACATGCCGAATACGCAAATACAAATAGCCAAGTATTTATCAAATCTCCCACTCTAAAAGTTTTATCTATATCTTCTGCAATCCATTAATGCAGGTTCGGGTCTCAGAATGTGAAGGATGTAGGCCATAGCCCACCACGCTGGCCTAATACGTATCGGTGGACCACCTAGACTTTAATTATAACAAATTTACCTAATGTGCGGAATAGCTCTATTATTCCAAAACGTTATTTTCAGCGAGTAATAAAAACACTGGTTTACGATTTCTGTTCCACAAAGCGACCGTGAAATATACACAGTACACACGGAGTAAACAAACGAGGCTTCGATTTTCAAACTCAACATTCCTGTGTAAAATCGCGTTCTGTGCAGCATTTATTCTGTTAATATTCGTTTTAACGAATTTTTCCAAGTTCAAATATTTAATACCGGGATATTATGAGTTCGAAATTTTATAGTGTATTACGGCTAATTCACGGTTATTATGTTTCATTAATATTATAAAACATAAAAAATTGCTTTATTTTTGATTAACGTTCCCTTTGATCAAAAATAAAGCAATTTTTGATGATGATCTATCTGATGATTTATTAATTTTAACTGTTCTAAAAATCTTTTACCTCTATTTGGGTTATTACACAGTGCGACTCCTGTGGTGTAAGCTGTACGATTTACGTATCTACGAGTATGTGTAGTAGCAGCATTGTTAAAACTCAGACTAAGGGTAGGTACAGATCTAGTAATATTTAGTGGAAAATAACCGTGTAACAATTAAACAACCCCTACCTACATCAAAGTGTTTTCCAAAAAACAAACGACTAACGCATGCATGAAACCTTATTAGTTACGAAAACATCTCTTTGATATATATATACCTAATTTTGTAACAAAAATAATACACAACTATTTCAATGTTATTGCAATACATTTTCATTTAAAACATCTTTAATGGGTCACAACAGCTTAATCGGATTACGTACTCCTAGGAGCTTAGGCATATTCGTTTACCTATCAGAAGTTTAAATAATAGTGAAATATTATTTTCGTAGAATTTTCGTTAGAACATCATTAGGTATCTTAACTGGAGTCGTGTCTGGGATGGGTTACTCATTAGGAGATATTTTAAGTCGGTAAAAAGGGGTCCGGGTTCGAATCCCAGTGGCACGCACCAATGACTTTGTAAAATAGTTATGTGCGCTTTATAACATTAAATATCACCTGCTGTTACGGTGAAGGAAAACATCGTGAGGAAACCTGCATGCCTGAGTGTTCACAAAAAAAATGTTCTCAAAAGGTATGTGAAGTCCACCAACCCGCAGTAGGCCAGCGTGGTGAACGGCGGCCTACATCCCTCTCATTACGAGAAGGAGACCCGACCCTGTAGTGGGTCATTAATGGGTAATGGGGGTTATCAATGTCCTTCCGGTCATGAGCTCTTTGAATCCAACGCTTTCCCGACATGATAGTCAGGTCAGGTGGACTGATCATCTGGTCAGGGGCAGCCTGTACCTACACCGCCATTACATTAGACCTTTCTTCCCCACCGGTTATCGGTTCTTCCAACAGTGCAGCGATAACCAATTTAGTTTGCATTGCATATGGTAAAAAGCAAAAATGTAGGTGAACTATTCAACCATTATTGCCGTTGAAATATTGTGGTAACGTAATAAAACTTCGCAACCGATGAAATCTCGACTTCTATAAAACAATAACAAGACAAATACTTTTGCACGACGTTGTTCCAACAATATTCAAGTTCAAAAACAAGTTGAACACTTCTTATGATATTTGTTCCACGTTCCGACGAATTTGCGGAAAATGAGGAACTTACGACCTACGCCTTTGGTCCTTGAACTCGACAAGAACGAGCATAGAATATTAGTTTTACCTATTTTCTGTCCCCGTTTAGGAAGAAATGGCTTGTCTTTTCGATTTTTTCGGTTGTCTGAACCACTTATTGGTAAGCTAGAACGATGATAGTCGCTTACGCGTGACGTCCGGGTTCGAATCCCAACGGCACGTACTTAGGAATTTTCTAAGGGATAGCAATATGTATTTTACAAATATATTGTGCGACGATCCCCGAGCCCAATAGTGGGCCATAAAAGAGTTGCCAAGAATTCCGAGACAAACCCCTCACGCATTCTCCTGACATTGGTTACCTTATCTGACAGTCTAACACTAAACTGACTGATGTAAATCGAGGCAACTCTTCTTAGCTTACTCATATACTTTATGGTACACTTAGGTACTTCACTTAGGAATAAAGTTTCATAGAACTTAATATAGTGGTTAAGTAATAAAACCCTGCAACTGTCGGAAAAGATCTCAACTTCTGTGAAGCAATAAGCGAGACCCGTGCGCACGATAATTCCACCATTCAAGATCAAGATTCCCAGGGGCAAAGTTCGTTCTATTCAAGTTCAAGATCAAGTTGCACGCACGACTTATAATATTCACATTCCGCTAAGTAGTAGGTAAGCAGAATATAAGGAATTGACTACCTACGCGTTTATTCTTTGAAGACGTACGAGTACACGAGATAAGATTTCAAAGATTTCAATCTTAGCTAACTAGGTAAATGCTACTGAAAGTCACCTGAATTTCGCCTAAGGACATCGAACAATTCTATTTTAATCCTTTAAAAGGGATTATGTAACAGCCCAGTTATGGATTAAGAATTGTAAGGAATAAAAAACTAGCGGAAAGCTGGTCTAAATTAGTACGACTAGTAATTAGATCTTTAGGTGATCGAGCCATCGAGCCATAACAACGTATTCTACTTGTTTTGTATTTCGGGTTGTTAGATGTGTGGCATTTGAGATACTATTTTTGAGGCATTCTTAATAGGCTGACATAATAGATCGTCGATTCATCGCCACTCCGCGTGATTGTGGACCCTTCGAATCCAGTGGTTTTCCGCTGTCTTCTTCAGGTCATCGTTCCACCTTATCGGAGCACACACTGTGCTTCTTTTGTCGAAACGTGGTTGCGATTCGAGGATATTTCTTCCCCACCGGTTATCAGTCCTTCGGAGGTCGAGGCCTGTTGCCTCTTCAGTTTGCTAGCTTTAAGAGATACTAATGAATATAGATAAATATAATTTAAAATTCAGGTTCGTCTAAAGATTTCATCATTGCGAATTTGCGTAGAGAAATCCAACATAGCTCTCTCCTTCGCCTGAGCGACTCTGAGCTTCATATCAGGCTCACAGTTCAAATGCATTCAAGTCGAATTAACTAATGCTAATTTTATCTTGCTTCCAAGCAAGTAAGACTGCAAATATACACTATAACTTTTAACAGGAAATGAGGGTATTGCGACCCACGCTGTTTTCTTTGAAATTGTATTCAAATAAGGAATATTATACTGCTTAAGATGCAATCTAAAGGCAATTTAGAATTATGAAATTTTCATTGGATCTTAGAAGGAATGAGGAAGTGATAAATGTCAGAGCCAAGGTTTTCTCTGAAGACCTTTTAAAAATAATATTAAACACGCCTTTATATGAAAAATTGTTTTCTTAAAACGATCTTGGGTTGTTATAACTTGGGAATCAGATTCAACAAGGATATTGAAGAAATAAATCTTATGTGCGCTCTATAAAATTAAATATCACCTGCTGTTACGGTGAAGGAAAACATCGTGAGGAAACCTGCATGCCTGAAAGTTCACAAAAAAATGTTCTCAAAGGTATGTGAAGTCCACTAACCCGCACTAGGCCAGCGTGGTGGACGGCGGCCTACATCCATCTCATTGCGAGAAGGATGTAGGCCGCCGTCCCGACCCGACCCTGTAGTGGGTCATTAATGGGTTACTGGTTTATACGGTGAGAAAATCTGACAATAACTCGATTAAAATAGTAGAAAATTTTATGTAAATTCGGCAGAATGAATTGCGCCGGGACAGCCGATTTTAGATTAAGATTTTATATTAACCGTGTTTTTATAAGTGACCGATTTTTATCAAATTTTATATGCATAATCAGTCTAAAGAATCGGCTAAGTGATAAGGGTTGTGCACCCCAAACATTTGTATTTTATTTTTTGGAGAATTTTTATTATTTATTTTTAAAAACGTGGCATTAAAAAAATATCATTTTAGTAATTCAATAATTTTTCATATCGCTCGATAGGTTACGGTGGACAAGCGGAGGCGAATTCTTTTTAACTGTTTAAAGTTTGCCTGTCGTAAGTAGTCAGTTCTAGGAACCTAGTAGGCTTTTACTTCAGAACAGTACTCATCATGCCTGTCGGCGATTCACAAACTTCTGACAGCCATACCCGTGTCTTCACCAGCCCACCTTGACATCTTACGAGATATACGAATATATCTAAGTAACTCAAAGCAAGTATTATAACCGTGTTGTCGTACTAACAGGTGACCGAGTCTGCTGATTTTCCGTTACAACATCCCATTGTCATTATGAAAAAAAATGTAGTCCACTAAATTTTTTTGTTGGGAGAGACGTTACTACCTCTCTAGGTAAGGTACCTTACCGCCACCCTTTTAACCTGCTATAAAGCGGCATGTGGTTCTTTATGTCTCATGTTTCGCCTGGGGAAGTACCTTTGGTTGCCGGGAATATTTTATATGAGGCGACCATCTTAGTAATCATAATAATCAAGCACCCGCATACAACCTCGGATACGCTTTCTTCTCTATTAGAAGTTGGATGTGATTGTGCACGAGCTGAGAGTGATCACATTTTGATCACAGTGATCACATTTTGATCACAGTGATCACATATTAAATTTTTATAAATTACTATAAAAAAATTACCAATGGTTTATCAGTAGTATCTTCACCCTTGTGTAAACTAGGTAAATATTATTTTGGTCGAGTAGCGAGTTTTTAAGACTATCAAGGTGATGAGGAATTTCAGGCTTCGGCAGATTTTAAAAACTTCTTGCGTCAAAAAGTTATGTTCTATTTTGTTATGATGACAAATTTTAGGTCAATTTTATCGGTATGATTATTATTTTTCACATTATAGGAAAAGGATCCAAGCTCGACGACGGCGTCAGTCAACAAAATCAAAAGCTTTTTGTGAGGTAGTACGTGAATAATTCCCACTTCGGAAGATCATGTCGCTTCTCTTCATAATTATAAAGAATAAAGACATGAAGCGCGCATAGATTCGCTTCTTGAGTAGATAGCAAGTTATTGAAAAAATGAGGTGACATCGGGCGCGGTCAGTACCTGGACAGCTAGGGGCCAATTAAATGCGAGCTTCCGTTCCGAGGGCACGTAACGCCGTCGGTCTGGTTGTTACGATAAGCTAAGATTGTCGGAGGACCTTGAGAAGTATTAAAAGATCGAACAAACTACTACGCCACTAGCCTAATTCTCCACCTATAGATACGCATTGGAGTAGCGTGTTGAATTAAGGTCTACATCATTCTTATTGTGAAAGAATTCCCGACTCTGCAGTGGGTAATAAATTATTTATTGTTTTTAATGGTTTTATAGCTACAAAAAAGTTATTTAAAGGTTTTCTATATACTTAAACTAACGCATTACGCATTTCTCTTAGATCAGGGTCACGTGTCCTTTCGCGAATTAAATAACGTCTCTGGTATCGTGGTACATAGTTCATTCAAATCATGACTAGGTTTTCTTATACCATCAAATCTTACGAAACCCCCAAAGTGCTTTGTTCATTGTATCTATTTGCGAGTCATGTCTATAGCCTAAAATTTAATTTTAGTTTCTTAGTATCACGTTAGGCTTCTACCAATTTAATCTGAACATCGGAGGTTAGAGGGCTTCTTATGTGTCGACTTAGGAATGGACATGGCTGTAATTAATGATTCTATGAACAAAAGCTAGTTAAATTCAGCATCTGATTTTAGCTAGAGCGACTTATAGGCTAATTATTGCTGATAGTTAAAGGTTACTGGGATCAGTTCAAAGCTTAATTATTTTCAGCAACATTTATCGCATTTCAGGGCATATTTCATTTAGAGCAGCTTAAAAGCTCTATGTTTAAATTTTGCCTAGTTGGTTGGTCGGTTACGTCAGCCAACGAAATGGTTCTTGAAGGTTACGACGTAACATATTTAAAACAGAGAAACAAAACATAAATGTAGGTATGCTTCGAAATACTCAGATCCAATGAAGAAAAAAATAATTTAAACAAATTGAACCGACTTCAAGAAAGTATAAAATAAAATTTATTACATGACAAACGAGTAGATACTTTAGTCTTACTATTTTTGAGGTTGGTTTCTTTTGTATCAAGTATTTTATTTCTATTGTTGAATTTTAGCACCAACTTCAAAAAATAGTAGGTAGGTACGCCTTAAGTATATAACAAATTTTATTTCATACTTTTTTGAAGTCGGTTTAATTCTTTATTCGTAATTTTTAGTTTTCAGCCCATATCAAACTCAAACTCAAACTCAAAAGCTTTTATTCATTATTAGGTACAATTTGTGCACACTTAATGAAAGTCATACAGATAAATTATACATTCTACATTCATCCGCTTTGATCGCCCCTCAGGCAAAACGTAGACTGGGAGAAAAAAGCGGGCGGAAAAAAACTCCCAGCACTCTTTTAAGAGTAAATAAAACTTAGTCTATAATGCAGTATGGCTAGGTCCAATAAAGGAACACACGTGACAGCTATCGTGTGTGTCAATATCGCCCCATTGCCATCCGCTCACAAATAAATATTGTTACATAGTGTATAGAAATAGCCTATAGTGAAGTTATTCAATCCCACGCTTTCTTATCTTCTAAATAGTCCTTAGTTTCATAATAGGCCTTTCGGCACAGGACTGATTTGATAGTTTGTTTAAATTTGAGAAAAGGCAGGGATTGAATTTCTATTGGAATTTTATTATATATTCTCACGGACATTCCCATAAATGACCGGCTTTTTTTATGAAGCCGACATTTTGGAAATACAAGTTTGTGGACATTCCTGGTTACAATACAATTAGTTTTGTGTAAGTCCTTAAATGTTATAAACTTGCTCTTATTTTTATAAACATACATAATGTTTTCATAAATATATTGCGATGCAAGAGTGAGTATATTTATTTCTTTGAATTTGTCTCTAAGAGATTCTCTATTCCCAAGTCTATATATTGCGCGAATAGCCCTCTTCTGCAGTACAAAGACAGTTTGTATATTTGCTGCATTGCCCCACAGTAAGATGCCGTAAGACATAATACTGTGGAAGTAACTAAAGTAAACCAATCTGGCAGTGTTTACATCGGTAAGAGATCTTATTTTCCTAACTGCAAAGACCGCAGAGCTAAGTCTATTCGCCAACTTACCAATATGGGGTCCCCATTGTAATTTCGAATCAACAGTGATTCCAAGAAAACAAGCCGTGTCCACAAAATTCAGTTCTTGACCATTAAGTATTGGTTTAGTATCAACATGCTTTACACTAGGTGGCGAGAATTTAATACAATTAGTCTTTTTACTATTCAATAATAAATTATTAGCATTAAACCAATGAACAACAGTAGAGAGAGCATTGTTCACATCGTCATAACTATTTTTTGATCTGGTAACTTTAAAAATTAAGGAAGTGTCATCTGCAAACAATACTATCTCATGTCTTTTCTCTACCAGGTGAGGTAGATCGTTAATATAGATTAAAAAAAGGAATGGGCCGAGAATCGAGCCCTGAGGAACACCCATTTTGACAATTGACCCAGACGAACGTTTACCATTTACCTCAACCCTCTGAGTCCTATCATTTAGATACGAGATCAGAAGCCTGAGGGCGTTATCGTGAATGCCATAGTGACTAAGTTTCCTGATTAAGGTTTCGTGATGGACACAATCAAAAGCTTTGGATAGATCACAAAACACACCTAAAGCGTCGTGTGAATCCTCCCAAGCATCAATAATATTCTTGAAAAGCTCCACACCTGCATCAGTCGTAGAGCGACCCCGAGTAAATCCAAACTGTTTATTGTGTAAAAGCTTATTATTGGTGAAATATGTTCGGAGTTGATTTAAAATAATTTTCTCAAATATTTTGCTACAAGTTGGAAGCACTGATATTGGTCTAAAATTGGTGGGGTCGGTAGTGCTGCCAGACTTAAATAAAGGTATAACCTTACTTTGTTTCATTAGATCAGGAAACTCACCACTCTCAATACAATTATTAAATATTATAGCTAGATGGGGTGCCATTACATCAATTATGGATTTAAATAATTTTACAGAAATGCCCCAAAGATCGGCAGTGTTCTTAACTTCTATTGTCTTAAATATTTTTACAATATCAATGTCGTCTATGGGTCGAAAAGTAAAAGTACTCTTGCATTCGCTTACATTTTGTTTCAGCAATGATTCGGCTACGTCGGGAGACGAGCAAAGCGACTTAGTAACAGAGACTGGAATGTTGCTGAAGTATTGTTCAAAGGCTGACGCAACATGTTCATCTGACTCCACAGAGACATCGTTAATAACAAGTTTGTATTCACAACTGTGGGTCTTAGCTCTTCCAGTCTGATGATATTCCAAGTCGCTTTTATTTTGTTACTGCTCGAGTTAATTTTATTCCGAATATACAGAGACTTAGCTGCTAAGCAAACTCTTTTAAATATTTTGGAATAATTTCTAACGTGATTTAAGAAGATGATATTCCAAGTCGCTTTTATTTTGTTACTGCTCGAGTTAATTTTATTCCGAATATACAGAGACTTAGCTGCTAAGCAAACTCTTTTAAATATTTTGGAATAATTTCTAACGTGATTTAAGAAGGGCTTACTACGATTATACGACATCTCGTGATAAAGATCATATAGTTTAAGCCTACTTCTGTGTATTCCCGGTGTCGCCCAATCACTGAAAGATTTACAATGCTTCGGAGAGATAGTTTTTGGTGTGAAGACAGCGTTATAGGATTTATTAATATGATTACACAATGAGCCGTATTGAATATCACGGCAACTACTGAACCGATTTTGATGAAACTTTTACCATTCTCTAAGTTGAATAAAACGCAAACAAACAAAAAAATACCATCAAAATTGTCAATTAGTTTCGGACATACGCGAGAACAAACATATCTAAGTACATACATAGATAATTACATACATAATAATAATATGTACATACATACACTCATGAAATTTGGTATACTTGTTTGGAAGACGTAATATACCAACAAATTATATAAACATTGTGCAGTTCTCTTAATATTATACATAGATACATACGTGTCGAATTAATAACCTCCTTCGTTGAAATCGGTACAATCATAGTCAAAATCAATATGTGGTTACAGTATTCCACAGTAAAATGCAAACTTTCGCGGTAACCAGGTACCTTGTAGCATGTATGTTTTCGGCATCCAATTACCAGGAATTTAATTAATTTCCAGCTCCGGAATATTTATCGAAAACCGTGTGTGATATGAACACGAGGTTAGGCGAACATATAATATCTATGTTGATTTTTTTGGGTTTTCGGAACTGATACTTTTTCGATGGGATTACTTTTTATTTTATTGTAAAATTCGACAATAATCATACTGCTGTCATAATTTATTTTATAACAGCACCGAATGTTTTTTCGATTCACTTTTATCCCTACGACAGCCTGATGGGCAACCAAAGCGGATGTACTGTGCTATATATAGCGCCTATAAACAAAGAGTCATTGATGCGTGCCAGTAGAATTCGAGCCCGGCCCCTCTGGACTATCAAAATCTCTACCACTAGTTACGTATACACATACGCATACGCATCATTAGATTAATTAACACAGACGGAATATACATTACATTAATAGACGACATCAGATGACCTCAAGCCACGCTGATCTTGACATTACTGGAATAGGCTGGGATGAGAGTTCAAAGGTCTGGCGACATAATTCTACAACTTCTGATTAGTTTGGTGCTCCGTTTGTGCGGTTCGATGTACAAGTACCTACTTCGAAAATGATTTTGTATTACTATCGTTTGAAACTCTATATTTTACAAATGGAACTAATTGTTACCTAACTCGCTTTGCGTCTTACCCTCGTGAAGCGGTGATAGCCCAGTGGCTAAGAATTTAGCCCTTTAGTCCAGGGATCCTACACCCAAAACGTATGGGGGAGGGTTTTTTATTATTTAACTATAATATACAGTGTAATTCTAAAAAATAACTATAATATACAGTGTAATTCTAAAAAATAAAAGTAGCCTTAGTTACTCCTTATTACATCAGCTATTTGACGGCGAAAGTCTCGTTAAAATCGGTCCATCCTTTCCAGAGATTAGTCGGAACAAACAGACAGACAGACAGGCAAAAATTATAAAAAATGTTATTTTGGTATAGGTAACGTGTTTAAATATTTTATGCATTTAGGAAAAATCAGTTATTTTTATAATACAAACAGACAATTTTATTTATTTGTATAGGTAAATGGTTAGATAAGTTATTTATTCGTTTTCACGAAACATAACGATAACATGATTTTCAGTGATGTAACTACTAGCAACACAACATCAATTTATTTCAGCAACACATCAGAAGTTCAATCACCTACGATATGATCCCACTGTTGAGTAATAGCTTACCCGAACAGCTGTTACGAACGTAGTTTTTTTTAGGACCACACTAGTCGATTTATGTAGGTAGTTCATTAAACAAATAAAAAAATTATAATAAAAATAATTAAAAAATGAAACAGACTAAAAAGGCATGTAGTAAAATTTGTTACATACTTTAGGCTTACTATTTTTTTGGTTGGTGTGTTTTGTTGGTTGGTTTGTTTTTGAAGTCGGTAAAAACAAACAAACAGAAGCTATGATATAGTTGAATAAAAAGAGAAATTATTAGGTATCTGAAAATTAAATTTGAAATTAAATAATATATTAAATTGGATAACTCAGTTCGTGCTTACTCACGACCGTTATCGAGAGTAGTACTGAAGTCAGTGGAAGCTGGAATTCCAGCTACTTCCATGTTCCGATGGTTGTCACGCGGGATTTAAAAATCTATATATTCTTTATATACCCGCTATATTAAAAAAATAGGCAATGTCACTCCCGCAATAAAAAAATCTAAGTCTATCAGTTACTTAGAGTGTTGTACTTTACATTAAGCCCTGCATCAAATAAACATACAGACGTAATCACGTACTGTCACGTACTGTAAAAACAAAACATTTCTCCTGACGCAGTTGGGTACAAATGAATTCATTTCTATAAATTGACTTTCACAAGCGTGATTTTATTTGCGTGGTGGTCAACAAATTGACAGTTATACGGGTCTGTTACCGACGCGGCTGATATAAAATCGACCCGTGTAATTCTACACATTTGCAAACAATTAGATAATTGTTGGGATAACATACTGACCTATTTCCTACGATTTGTCGTTTTAGTACTGAATCGTGTAAGTTTGTGTTTAAAACGTTTTTGGAAATGCTTTTGTTGTTTGTAACGTATTTATGAGTTTTTAATCGTAAGACTAACATTACTTTTATTTACTTATTTTTACTGTTCCTACAAGCAGCGAATATCTTTTTATTATTTGTTCATTGATTTTACAAAGTTAAAGCAATGTGTTGGGATAAGTAGGTATAAAGATCTTAATACGTGAAGTGAAAATTTTACGTACAATTTGCAGCTTACTACGCGAACGGAGGAGGTTGGAATTCGGCACAATTTTTAATATGAAGAAGAATGCACGAAGTCTAATATTTTTAATAAACTTATAAAAAAACACGCCACGCACACTGCCATAACTTTGAAGAATTTGACGTTACATACGAAATTCATCTACATGGCAATCTCTAGTAAAAATTAAATATGTATAAGTAGCATGGGTGGCAACACTTCTAAGAATTAGCGAAGCCAGCACGCAAATTATTACAAGAAGAACGAAATTGTGTTCCAGAGGTAATTTATTTTGTAATTGCCTTGGAGATAGCAAACGCAGATCAAAATACAGTCTCCAAGCGCCTTAATGATATTCTTACGGAAAGACAGCCTTCTCATAGAAGGCTAGTGGCGTATATTTATGTTGGCACTTAATCATACGAAACCTTTTATTTTTAACAAAGTTTAAAAACCGAACTTTCATTGGTCGGTTTGACGTTGACTGCGCTGCGGTGCACGCGATTGGTTCCGCAGTCGTCAGTTCGTCAGTGTGCGTCGTCTATTGGTGCAGCGCGTTGTTCGGCTGCTGTACATTGGTCGAAAGTATACATTATCCCTACCACTGATAATCTGTGCTCACGACTTATGACGGTTACTATATGTATTTAATATTTACGGAACTGCAACATTTTTACGTTGCTTTCGTTGCGTCGTAGTGTCTTCTTTGCTAGCTATTCCTGTTGTTTTACCACGTTATTTTACACGTCAATATTTCATTGCTTTGGTAAAATATTTATTAAATAAATATGATAAAAAATGTATTCGATATGCTTGTATTTCCTCCACCTGTAGACCTACCTACATATGTCTATAACCTAATATTAAATACCTATATTTATTTGGCTATTTTGTAGAATTTTCCCAAGGAACGCATGGAAGGAGATTTTAATATGCGTTGTGAATTTATGACTAAGCACGTTTACCCGGCGAAGTTATTAATATAAATTGCATGCTTCCTATATTCCCGGACCCACTTTAATTACACCAGGTTATGTATTTTCTGTTCCTTTTTGTCGCTCGGCATTGCATGCCTATGTTCACACTGGTGTCGGTACGGAAAAGCGTGAGCTCATAGCTCAAACTGAATATCCTATTGCGACGCCCAGCGTGTACAAATTCAATAAAGGGAAAAAAGGAGTTTAAACTCCAATACGAAGTCACTGAAAAACGGATATTCGATCTATTACGGAAATATCCGCCAGTTAGCGTAATTTTTTCTAGTAAGTTCTACAATCATTTTTATTCGCGAGCCTCTAACTTGTCGGGAAATTCGTTTAAATTCTATTACCCCACCTACCAAGACCCTAAGCGAATTAATCAAAACGTAATAACGTGGTAAGATCACTCGGAACGGTTCTTACACTTTTTTAACTTCTTCCTGATTGATTATCTTGAAGAAATCGTTTTTAGTGACTTTGATTTATTATAGACGCTGTGAAACTGCGTGGTGGGTGGATTATAAATTAGAAGGAAGTCTAAGAAAGTCGATACTCCAATGTGAAAGAGACCGTATTATTATCCATTGTAACCTACAAGAGTTAAGGAACACTAAGTTCATACTTCATTTACATATTCATTTTTGGAATTCATGAGTAATTTTACGTTTAATTTTTACTCTTTAACATTTAATAAACTTACATTTAAATTTACAATATATCCCTTTCTTTCTTTCTTTCTCATCTCATTCTTTTTCCCTTTTTTTTCTCATTCTTTCTCACTTTCTCACACGTCTTTCAGTAAGTGTTGTAATAAAACGTCGTTGTAGACGTACCTTGTACCTTCCGAGTACGTTTACGAAACGCTTTCAAAAACTCAGCGAGTAATGTATATTTTATTTCTTTTCATCGCCTTGTTAAGGCGAATACATACTTGTTGAATGTGAGACAAGGTCAACTGGTTACGGAGACGCGCGGGTCGAAGACTCACACTTATAGCCGCAGCGCCTTTGCTTCGATGTGCCCGTCAGGCTTTTGGCACATTACAAGAAAAAATCTTGTGACTTATGAAAAAACTAGTAAGTATACGCATGATTTATGCGACATAAGAAAAAATATTATGTATGGCCTTATATAAAATTCAATGCGAGTGAATTTCTGGTAAGACGTTTCTTGTAATGCAGAAGAAAATCTTATACGAGTATATAAAATTCTCGTGTCACAATGTCAGTTACCATACTCCTCCGAAATGGCTTGACCGATTTTTATGAAATTTTATAGGTATGCATGTCTAAAAATCGGCTACTCTTTATTTTTCAAATCCCTAAGTAATAAGGGTTGCCTAAATTTAATTTACCCCTAACATTTTTATTTTATTTTTTGGACAATTATTTTATTTTTATTTTTAATAATGTGGCATTACATGGGGTGACATATGACCCTAAATTTTCACCCTTCTATCATCAGCCTCTATTTTTTAATAGTCATTTTTAATAGTCATCCCGCTCGACAACTTATATGGCAAAACAACGTTTGTGGGATCAACTAGTTTCATATAGGTAATGTGCAAAAGGCCCATATCGGTAATGAATCGTTGGTTCATAATCCGAGCAAGCAAGTCGAGTCAGCTGGAGTATTGTATATCGTTTATTAAGTTTCATCGGCTTGTTAAAACGAGTACATACTTGTTGAATACGAGACGAGGTCACCGTGTTACGGAGACGCGCGGGTCGAAGCTCGACACCTGTAGCGCCTTCGCTTTGATATGCGTCTTACAATGTATTCTCAAATCGAGCTAGCTAGCCACGCTTTTACTTTGCCGCCCTCTTACTAGGTGGACTGATGACCTGAAGAAGGCAGCGGGAAACCGTTGGATTCAGAGGACCCAGGACCTGGTGGTGTGGCGTCGATTAGGGGACGCCCATGCCCAGCAGTGGACTGTCAAGGGCTGAAAGGAAGGAAGGAGTCTACACAGTAAAGATTAGGTATTAATTTTATTACATTGAATGTTTCTATTCTAGACGAGGTCACCTGGTTACGGAGACGGGCGGATCGCTAAGTATTCGTAGAAATAAAAAGTAATTGAGTTGACTCCAATCCGATTACATAATACGAAGTATTCGATGTCGATGTAAACCACTTGTTGTTTTCTGTTTGTATAATATTTGCACGTGTTTTGAGAACTACGCCGTAGTTTATTTAGTTTGTTATGAATATTCTTTCTGGTTCTTTATAATAGGTAAAGATAGGAATTTTTACATTTTAAGGCCTAATTCGAGGTCGATGCACCGCGGAGACGTACGGGTTGATAAAAACCATTTGTGGATTCTTCTTTAACTTTATCTTGTATAGCAGTATATGGTTTATATATAGAGGATTTTTTTTTATAGTATCTCATCTGCTAAGAATTCGGTCTCTTACTCGAGAAGTTGGGGTTCAAATCAGAATCAGACCTGACCCTTTAGTGGGTCACTAATGGGTCCAGATGAACGTATTATAGCATATGGTATTAAATGAATAAATATAATAAGTAGGTATGTAGATTTTTATTAAGATAAATAGTAGCAAACTATGAAAGTTTACAACGCCAATGTTTGCATAAATAACCTTTCTAAATAAGTCAAAACACGTTGGAGTTTATTCCAGACTTGGCGTAACAGACTTGATCCTGACCTGAGAATAAACGACCTTTTCGTGTTTTGGGAAAAAACTCGGTTACAGATAAATATCTTCCATGAAAATCCTCCTCAGTCGTTCACTCTCGACAGAGTGGTCGTGGCTGATGACGTTGCATTTTCGTTGGACAATGATGCTCTCGCGATGCGTCTCAATTTGTTGCGGTTTGTAGCGTCTCAAAAACTCTGGACTACGGAGGGATGAAAATAAAACAATCCTTTCATGTCTTGCTTGCGTCTGATCTACATTGTTCACGACCTTGAAAACTCTAGAAATAGATAAAAGGGATCCTATGTAACAGGTCAGTTTGTAAAATAGGCATCTATGCCACAAATTTAATTCCAGTTTGTTCTGTTTCATCCATATTCAACAGTTACTCTAGTTTGTATAATATTACATACTAGATTTTTCCCGCAAGATCGTCCAACTAAGAATAAAAAAATATAAAATGTATCCTATATCCTGATCCAGGTAAATCTCGCTGTGTACTAAATTTTAATCCAATCTGTTCAGCTGTTGAAAAAGTAACAAACATCCATTGGACCTCACAAACTTTCGCATTAATAATAGTAGAGTAAGGGAGGATAGGCTTTGCAGCATTTTTATATTTATTAAATAAACAGATAGGTCTATTCGACTGCCTAAAATACAACTATTTAATATGAGTATCTGTAAGTAATAATATTGTTTGCTTGGGAAGTTACCCAGTACTATAATCGTGTTTAACGACCAATATACATCGTCATATTTTATTATTTGCCGTTATCACTTAGCGGAATGGCAGTAAAATTGCCATCTTTTCTTAATAATGAACAATTCAGAAAATGGCTACCGAGTCTATGTTAGAAGACTTAGTATTTCATATTTCACAATCATAAACTAAGACTTTTCTTGATCTCCTTTTCGACGGTGGGTAATAAGGACGGCGGTGGGTACCTCTCGGGACAAATAGCTTAGAGTTCTACTACCTATATAACATCTATGACAGAAATTACATTACTGACTTAAACCGTTTGTAATTCAAAGTGTAATTAGAGATTGCGAACCTAATGCTACGACTGTAGCGAAATTGCTACGCCGTAGCACACATGTGCTACGATCGTCTGACTCTATAATACTCTGTACTTATAATCTGTCACCAACCTATGAAAAGTCGACCGTAGTAAGAGTGACTCTCCCATGGTTTGCAGGGTTCGGGTGGGGAACGAATCTGACCAATAAGCTAGTCTCCTGCCGGCCGCCGACACTGAGTTTGAAATAAGAACTCGCGCGTTGGCGGTTGGCAGGTCGATCTCTAGTGACCCACTGCAGGATCTGGTCTCCTCAGTGGGATGGATGTAGGTCTTAGTCCACCGTGCTATCTACTGCCAGTCTCCTAAGAACTAAGAAGTCCTAAGGAGAAGAATTCCTAAGTATGCATTCCTTACGATGCTTTCATGGACCGTTGCAGAAGGTAATATTTTTTTACGGCAAACTAGAGGATAGGGTTTTATACAATATCTTTTTCTTATAAACCTTAACTGGTTGGTTAATTGTTCAAAAATAATGGTGGCCTAATGTTATCTTGTGGGTACGAAAAAGTTTATTTGCAAAATTATAGATAGAAAGATGTTACAAATTATTTTGATCAATCTATATTTACCATTATACAAATATTGTATACAGATTACAAAAAAATTACTCAATTGTTTATTTATAAGCAACATAATTAAATAATTCATAATCGCCACTTGCTCACATTTCTCATGAAGACAACATCTAAAAGATTTCACTTACATCAAAACAAACACGTATGAGTACTTACATCGCTTATACATACCTCCAAAAACCACAAAAGCGAAAACAACAATATATTATTAATTTATTTACTCGTCCTACGTATGACAGAAATGTGAAGTGTATTGGGGAAAGTACTGACAAAAATTGTCTTTACGACTTAAATTTTCCACGTAAAACAAATGCGCAGGGAAAATAATGTATCTATCAATGTATTATACTCGTAACCTTTATGACGTCATCAATATTAATTTGTTCATTAGCGAACCCTTCAACATTTACTATTAAGGATTTATCCCTACAAGTTGTGGATATACTTTTTCTATACTAATGGAGTAGAAAACTGGTATGCAGGGCGATGTTAAATGGTTGTATGCGGGTGCTTTGTTACTCACGAGGACTTAGATGTTTACTTAAATATAGTCTCTATACAGGATGAATTTTTCAAGTGTGCGTGGATGGTGAAATCCGAAACTCTGAGGAATATCGAAAAATGCTGAAAGGAGTCTGGGGACTGATTCTGATGAAAACTAAAACGGCATCGTTCGATTTTTGAAAAAATATTTTTGAAAAATCAATCAGGCAGGATTCGAACACATTGATTTTGAAAAAAAAACATACTCTGTATTATTACACCATTCGATAATGTCACTAATAAGGAACAAATTCTAGAAAGTAATGATATACGGCAAACTTAAGGAAATGTTTTTTTCCAAACAAATCTTAACCGATTATTAAATCGATCAAAGTTATAACCATTCATAGCTGGAATCGACATCTTCTTTCAGCATTTTTCGATATTCCTCATAGTTTTGGATTTCCCCATCCACGCACACTTGAAAAATTCACCCTGTATACTCCTTTCTTCCATCCTTTATTATATTCTACATCTCTATTAGTCTATTATAATTATACTCCAACCAAACCTCCCCACCCGAAGACACAAGACATGAAGAACATGCGTTACGACAGGTTCAGAGGCTGGCAGTAACGCACCCCGGACGAGGTACTATGGCTTTACGACCTAAATAGACTAAATCTTTTATGGCACATTGTCGGGCAGTCTCTCCCCACGACAGACTCCACAAATCCGCATTCGACACGCTGCTCGAATGCGGATTTGTGGAGAAATAGACGTAACAGGTTTCTAATAAACATTTTACCAACTTAAAACGTTTGTAGTATGTGAAATATCCTGTTTCTATTTCTGATTTGGTTCGGCGTAGCTAAAATATCAGCTTTGCTTACGCTAACAGATAAGACGCAAGAACCTTGAATTGTGTGATTGGCTGCACACATGTATACAAATTTGTTGTACCTTTTAGTGAATCTGTCAGAGAGTGTTGGCTTACCGACTTACAGCAAGTTTACTTTATATTTTAGGTCGTTTTTATTCAGGCGGGAACTGCTATTACGTCACTTCTAACCTTTGCTTCAACTAATGTTACCTCTACTATATTTGCCTCTACTAATATATTTTTCCCAAGTTGTTAGGGTAATTTTCTTACTATGGTATCCTAAAAGTTGAGCATACTCTTACGTTTCCTCTTGTGTTGTACCACTCCGTCTGATCATATGAAAGTCTTTGGTTGCAATATTGGAATTGTCACCGCAGCCAATCAACTCGATTGCGGGATATTCCCGCGCTTGGGCGCCGCAGTGCTTCAGATTTGTCTTATCCGCCGTAATCGCCTCAGTTTAATTAAACTTTTCATCTGCTACAACTGGTTATTTACTTAAGGCTTCGAGGGTTGGAACGGTACTTAATCTAAGCTGTAATCTTGTCAAGGCAACAATAATAATTGCCGTTTTCATATATTTTTAGCAAAGGCTCATTTACTTATCAAGGTTATCAAGGAAAATAAAACACGAAACTGCGGAGTTTATCGATGTTTAAACTGGTTGCATTTGTCTTGACATTTTTCCATACTAATGGTATGCGTTTACGAATACTTTGACGATAGTGTTCATACTAACGGCACAGATGACCTGTAACTTCGCAACTTTTATAAACAAAGAACAATGCCTCAAACAACAACCTCAAGCACAAAAACAATCTCACAGCCAACATTTTTTCTTCCGAAGTCGAGTAAAATAATTATTATATTTCATTCACTAACTGAATTAAAAACATTCTGCAACTTTTTCTAAGGAAGGAACTAATTAAACCGGGGATAAAAATTTGGTATTCTTCTTTGAAAAAATAGCATTCAAATATTCTAATTCATACTAAATGTTAGGTATGTATATGAATTTTAGGTAGATACTAGTTGTTTACTCTGACTTCACTTGAATGCAGTTAAAATGAAAATATTATTTTGAACTATCTAAATGTATGCATAATTGAATATTGATGTCAATTTTAATATTCAAGTTCAACAGTCAAGTTTTATATATTTTTTATCTACTGCTGAACTTGAAAAATAGATAAAATTCTGGAACTCAAGTAGACGGTAAGTAATAAACTATGCTAATAAGTTATCTATTATAAGTTAAAAAAAAATTCAATCAAATCGGATAGTTAGTTGGAAGTGTAAATGTAATCTGCCATTTTGTTGTGTGGCCGTTTTCGATAGACAGCAACACTTATCATTGATTGCATTGTCATGAACCAAAGGTATATCAGTCGTTAAACCTTGTCGGAGGCATTATGGGTGGTTTGAAAACGTCCGACACGGGTTTACTTACGAGCCGTTCTCTCTACCAATAGGCATTGGAGCAGCGTGGTGGAGTGATTATATACTCCAGGTCTTTTGTGGGGAGAGACCCTTGCCTGTACATGTATGTGGTATCAATTGAGAGTAAAACAAGATTGTACCTAACGATTTATTAGTTGATTCGAGAACAATTCGGAAGTTTCTAGTATTATCAAAGATATCTCATTTTAAGTTTGAAACTAGAATTTCTAAGTTCCACCAGCATTGTGGCTTTGTAGAGTAGAGATAAGGAGGGTTGTTCTACATTTTGTTTCGATATCGACTTCATATTACAAGAGGGCTATTTTCAATAATGATCCTAGGCTTACATATAAGTATGGGAGAACCATTCATCAATCCCCTAAAACGCCATGGCTACGGTAGTTTGGAAACGTGAGATATCAGGCGAGGTAGGTCATGGGGGACTATTCAAATACTAAAACGGGACACATTAAGATCAAAATTGTCTATTAGGTATCACTTTATGTAGGCAATATTTGATAAAATCTGGTCACGTTCGGGTTACTGCACGCTCATTTTTAACAAAGCGGAAGCCGAGGCGCAATTGTCACAGCCAGATTTTAGTGGTAACTGCTTATTTTACTTTTTTTGTTTAAAACGGAAACTTTTTGTATCCCCAGGATGTTCTTGGGGACACCAGGACAGAGTAGCTCAAAACGGGATGTATGGTCACGGTATGTATAGCCATACACCATCCTAATTGTTCACCGAATTGTTTCACTTACACAGATTATTGTAAAAGAGATACTCTATAACTACTACTTACTTAGAGATACTCTATAACTAATACTACTTACTCGTAAAATAAATCAGAATAAATTCCCGTAAAGACATGATACAAAAGGGAAAAAGCAACTGTCAAATTCTGGGATTCGATCGATACTTAATTATCTATAATTATATTATATAACTTCGTAATCATACAAATTGTACAGCGGTCTTTGGTAATTTTCCTCAACTGAACGGAAGCGAAAACTTTTCTCATTCATACGGTCTCTTAATGAAAATTATAAGTAGCGAGCGACCATTGACGGAAATGAATTACTTTCAGATGTTTTTATACCTACTCTATTTCTCATGATATTTTGCTTAGTCCAATGATACTCGTATTATCCAAGGTGCTAGGTCTTGTCCTATTTGGCTGTAGCAAAATGACAACCAACCAACGGTAACGACAACATTCACTGGATTCTCTGAATTTATCAAAATGAAATTATCAAAAATCACGCCACGCACACTATCATACTTTGAGTACTTTGCACACATGACGTGTACGTACATTACGTTACGAATCAAATTTCGACTTCTGGGCGATCACTACTTTAAGTGCAGGTAGGTTTAAATATAGATATTATTATGTCGCATTTCTAAGCACGAGCATCTGTCACATTCTGTACGAATTATTTCCTCTGTCCTATTTCTACCATCACACGACCAGGCAAGGCATTTATATATAGACATTCCTGAAGCTCATACAAAACGATACGCCTCACCTTTTTTCATAAGAAACGAAATAAAGGAATTCTCTTGGCGTTCGCGTTTCCCGGTAAATATGACCCGACCTGAATGAATCGTATTCTATGTAGAGTGCTCCATAATAGGCCATATTTCAATTACGAATAGTTGGAATTACGGTTAAAGGCTCTCCTTGCCTAATTGGTAGCCCATTGATTCCTTAAATATAACCTTTATGACAAGAGAAATTCCAAGTATTCATCTCTCCATTGCTCGCTGAGCAACTTTGGGCTTATGGATTAGCCCAGCTGAGGTAAAGGACCCTTTCATTGAAGGACCATTGAGAGGCTGTGTGGCTAGGTGGCAAATCAGATCAGTCAGAAGATCAGACAGAAGATTTCAACGGAATGACACAATTTCATTTAGTTCTGCAATATCCGTTCAATATTGGAAAAATAAGGCGCTAGTGTGCAACAAATCAATGACGGTCGATCGGAATTGATTTCAAGAGTAACCCTACAGGTACTGACTGACCGCGCCCGACGTTGCTTAACTTTTTCGATCGCAAAAAATCCTTTACACGCCATACCAACTTTACATATAGTTGCCGTCACGAGTGGTGAGCACAACTTTCATTAGTCGGTTTGACATTGACTCCGCTGCGGTGCACGCGATTGGTTCGTCAGTCGTCAGTTCGTCAGTGTGCGTCGTCTATTGGTGCAGCGCGTTGTTCGGCTGCTGTACATTGGCCGAATGTATACAATGTCCCTACCACTGATAATAATCTGTGCTCACGACTCATGACGGTTACTATACCAAGCTAAAGGCGTGTTAAAATAGCCGCACGTCATTTGCTATTCAGATCTCAGTTCACGTACCACATCGATAATACCGATGACATGTTCATCGTTTTGTACTACTTTCCTTGTCGCTAGCTTTCCTTTACAAAATCACTATGATTAAAGTTGTGACCCGAGTTTAATGATCACGTTCGAGCGTTCTAATAGTTTTGAATATAATGCATTAGAAATATATGAAATTCAAAAAAGTTATGGGCTGTTTATTTAATTAAATATCACCTGCTGTTACGGTGAAGGAAAACATCGTGAGAAGAGCCATCTTCAAAGCCGGCAACGCACAGGCGACTCTCGTGTTGCTTATGCCATTAGGTGACGGTGACCACTTACCATCCAGTCGCCTGTATGCCACAGTTTTACGGCGGGTTATGCTAACGGCGATAGCCGATAGTACTTACCTCTCTCTCGGGATAAATTCAGGGATTCAAAACTGAAGGGATTAAAGTGAGAATTGCGAGTATTAACTCTCGTTACTTCAACCTTCAAAACATCGCGAAGCAAAGAGAAATGTTTTAAGTGTGTCTAAGTCGAATTTCCAGAAATTACCTTACGAACCCACATGTATTTGATCCGTTGTTTCAAGTGGTTTTGAAAGCGAAATAGATACAATTGCATCGTAGCTTTCACAGAAATTCTATGAGTGACTAGTTGGAGTACTTTGTTTATGTTCATAATCTAGATAACTTTAAATTTCGATTGCATGATCTCATTTTTTTATTTGGAAAAATGGCTTGAGCAGTAGCTCGGAGCACTAGCTTGTGTTTTACAGGCCATTAATGCCGAAAGTTAGAGCAGTTCATTGAGAACTCTCAGACATGCAGGTTTATCCACGACACAAATGTCGGCTGAAGAGAGAGAGACGAAGACAAAATCCATTTGAATAAGAATACACGAATTCTAATAATTTTGAATAAAATGCATTAGAAATACATGAATTAGGAGTGACAGGGCAATTAGGACAAGGGGTTACGCCTTCAAAATAAGTTTCGTCTCAAATACAAAGTATATTTAAATTGGAATTACGTAAGTCAAAATCAGGGAACGTCGCACAACATTAGTTTTTCTACTGTAGGTACTATAAATAGTAGCAGTCTGGAGGAATCATGCTGCAATAATAATTCTTTATTCTATGAAAATTTTGTATACTCAAGTTTTGAAAAGTAGCTTACATTTTTCCAGATAACTAGTCACGGAAAGAAATTTCTGGTAAGTCACAACGAGATCGAGCCGTATTGAAATTATTATTAATGTAAATGTTTAAATTATTATTAGTGTAATTATTTTGTATTTATCTGGAAAATTATTAATTAATTACGACTAATAGGCGATCTCTAGTGCCTATAAATGGCGGTCAAATGAATGCCCATTCACTACAATAAGAATAAAATGATACAAAAGAAATAATAAATAAAATGACTTTTTTTAAAGCAGTCCTTAAAGAAAGTTACAGGAATTATCGAACCATTATACTCAAAGTTTCAAAGTCAAGAATAATAAAGTGAAAATTCAGGCATAATATTTACGTACACAAATGTTCAGACCTCGTCCATTGTTTGTTTGAAAGGAATTCTATGTAGGTACGTGATATCAGTCGACTCGTATTTCTTTAGATATTTCATTAAACTTTGATAAAAAAACTTAAGTGTATGGATGCTTAATGGATGCTTTAAAAAGTAATTCTTAAACTCGCTTTTATTTATGCAGTACATGATTTCAATGTGTAACATTGCTCACAATGTTTTCTTCACAAAATTGTATTATTCCTTGTGTTATACAAAGAGTATTATTAAGTATTCCATTTATCCTCGAATACAAAACATCCGTAACCACTTAATATCAGCTAATCACATTAAGAGTTCAAATCCCGGAAAATCTTTCCGATTTTCGATAATCGCTACGTTTATATTATACTATACTATAAGTAGGTATGTAGGTTGTTTTTTTCTTTATCCATTTACATATCATGAATTTCGGTGAAACACTACCTTTGAGTTTCTGAGACCACGTCACTAAACTAATACTGAGCGTGTCTGCACGTCCGTCTGGGTAAGTATTTCAAGTTCAACTCTTGAATAAATAAACTGAAATGCTGCAACTACTTCCATGAAAAAGTTTCTTTGTTCCTTCTTAGGTTTCAAGGTCTCTGTCACTCACCACGGTCTTCGTGGTAAACGAATGGCTGATGAGGTGCATTTAAAAAAATCTCTTTTTTAATTGAAGAAAGAAAAAGAAAGGACATCGTAGGGTTAAACACTGTGACCGCTAGCGGTGAATTAAATACGCGTTTCCGTGGTTCGGAGAGCACGCTAAGCCGTCGGTCCCCGTTGTTATCGATCAGATAGCAGGCGTTAAACCTTGTCGGAGGTCCTATGAGCGGTTTGACGACACGGGTTGGCCACTAGTACATTTCTCCACCAAGCCGCGTTAGAGCATGGCCCACTGTTGGGCAGTCTCTCCCCACAACTTGGAACACACTCCACGCGGTTTGGCGAAAAATGTTATATATGTAAATGTTAATCTTGTTCTATGTCCGCTACTTCAATATGGAACAAAAGATGCACTTATTTTTTGAGGACATAATAAAATTATATTGACCAGAAGCAAATAACAGTTTCGAATATTTGGGAGTATACAATATATCCCTTACGATCTGCTATAGCTATAGCGCAACATTATTATTGAGACTCAACAGAAGTCAATCTTACCAAAGAGCTCAGACAAGGTCATCGTTCCCGTGTTATTATACAGGGTTACCCGTAAACCATGAGCAACCTCGCAGCACTAGGTAGCTAACAATATAAGCAACAACTTTTGTTCTATGAGTTCGAACATATCTCAATACATAAAAAATAAATGGTTAAACAAGTTTTTGTTGCACTGTTGTGACATTTGTAAGTATACGAAAGTATGTATGTTTCATTCATGAATGCTCGCATGACCGACGGTCGACTGGCGGGCGAATACACAGGTATAATCCGCTCAATTTGATGGATCAAGTTAATGGTGTATACCTACTGATAATTTTGGAATATCGCGCAATCTGTTGGTAGGCTTTAAAGCGAAAACAAATTTAAGAAATTATTCGCTGCAGTCCACCAGCCCGCACTAGGCCAGCGTAGTGGACTAAGGCCCATATCCCTTTCATTCTGAGAGGAAACCCGACCCTGTAGTGCATGGGGAAGCTTGGATAATAACCGGGACCAACCGCTTAACGTGCGTTCTGAAGTACGGAAGCGCGAATTTAATTCGCCACCAGTGGTCACCCATCCAGGTACTGACCGCACCCGACGTTGCTTAACTTTTTCGAACGCTTATGCGATCTACTTAAGCAATGCGAATTAATCTCTATATTCGGTAAACTTTCCTCTTACGACCATTACGACTATACAGCAGTGAGCAATAAGCGTTTTCTCCTGCGATATTAAAAATACTACAGCTACCTTCCATACAAACTGCATGCCTTTTGGGTTGTTGATGCGCATATTATTTCACCAATACCAGAATACCAACGCCCCCTACCTTGTTGTTCATAACGTAAATATCTACGCTATTCGAATTTTTCGCCAGTTCCGATCCAGATTTGACAGGGGGATGTATCGCGCATACACACCTATTCTTACGGGAAAATACGGTTGTAAACGAGTGAAAATTAAAATAGATGAACACGATAAAGAAAGTAGGATACTGGCAAATATTTCCAGACGCATCCGTTGAATCTACAAAAAAGATGAAAATGACTCACAACGCAACAACGATTAGCGTACAATTACCATTCGAACACCTCTACCGCTTATGCTACGAACCGTTTTGCGAACTCCGTTTTAGGAATCGAACTCCCAAAAATCAAAATACTTGCAGTTGATTGGTCAATGCTCGCGGTCATATATAATACACATGATGACTAATTTTCAAAAACTCTTCTATGATATTCAGAAGTTTCTATAATGTCTAAAATATATCATATTTTTGTAGGAAATTAAGGTTTTTGTGCAATAAAAGTACATCTAAATTTTAAGTTTCAAATTCATTCCAAAACGCTCGCCCGTGTCATGGCGTCTGTCATTACGTCACGGCTCAGTAAAAACTGCAGAGATCGCGTATACGCTTAAACGAAAAAATTACGTTTATTAAGACGTGACGTAAATTAACGTAATTCGATCATGAGTGTTTAAGCTATCATGGCGGATTCTTGTATTTTATAGATTTCTTTTACAAATAAATTATTAATCTCGACATTAATTATAGAATAAATACATGTTTCAAAATCTTTGAATCCTATTTCATTAGATCAGATAAATATTTTTGCGATACTTGATTACTGTCATCATGCCTATTGCAACAATGAGCGAACACAGTCCGCTTTCAAGGACGAGAGGGTCACGAGAGGATCACCAACGGACGCACTCAGATATTAATCTTTGGGAGCTCGTTTTGTGGAATGAATGAATTTTTACTTCACGCTATAAGTTCTTCTCTTGTTTGACTTAGACACGGAAAATCCGTGACCTTCGGAGTACGCAGCCTAGGCCATTGACATGCATAGCGCTGAACGGGTATTCTTCTCTAGCAAAAGTGGCGCATGTCCGACTATACGGTAGTACTAAATTAGAGCTAAGGGAGGCATGTCGCTCGCAGACGCATCTCGGTATTCCTACAACGTTGTAGGATATTTATTTATTCAATATTCATTGATTCCTTTTGAACCGTACAAAAGTATCTCAATAGCTGAGTTGATTGCGTCTATTATGATGTTGTACTTTGCCGATCAGGACCGATGTGTTACATCAGGCAACACCAGAAATATACGGGTTATCCAACAAAAATTGGTAAAAGCGGCTTTCGCAGATTATATTGATTAAGCAAATGAATTCCCACTCAATTCCCAGTTGGTTAAAAAATACCATAGAAATTCTCATCTTAAACCGCATACTAACCAAACCTCACTTCCAAAGACCTAACGTAACGTTAGAAGCGGATGCGTGTTACTTCCGAAGACGGTATAACTATAGAAAACTTAAATATTTTACTCTTTAGATAAAATTCTATATAATTAGAAATGAACTTTAATAATTGACCCTTTATAATAAAGCATGCCAAGCTAACATAACGACAGTTTGACAAGCTATAAAACAGGTCGCACCTGAAGTCACTCATTGAGGCCCACGCACTTTCACAACGTAGATGAAGCTAAATGTTAATCAACAGTGATGCATAGTAAATAGCCTAGTGCCCGGGCATTAACACAACCGTTAAAGTATTCATTTATAGTCCTGTTCATGCAATTAGGAAGATCACTCCTCATGATTTTCTCTCGTATTTTGGATATTTGACGCCGAAGCTGTCAACTATCGTTAAAGTTGGCAACTACGACTCAGATGAATAATAATTAATACCTAAATGACAGACTAGTTATTTATTATCTACTTCCATGATTTGGGTAGCAAATAATAGATTTTGCTGAGGAATGCGAATAATAAAATGACGTCACTCTAAATCCAATATGTCACCTCCCTCGGTGGACAACTAGTTATTATGGATGAGAGTGCACATCATGCATATATCAAGAAACATTGTTTCTAAAACAACGTTATGTTAGTAAAGTTTCTACTATTAATTTAAATATTACTATTTAACTGTTACATGGATATTTTTATCTATAGACCTACAATTTAGTACACAAATGTATTATGTATTTATCTATCTTCCTAATTGAATGAACGACCGGCCGATCAACCAAAACGACAAAATTTGGCATATTACAAGCACATTACTCGCAGAATAATTTGACGATACCTAATACCTACTTATGGTTAGACTAAAAATAGTTTAAGCAACAGTGCCGTGAGAATGAATTGTCAGTAACCCATTAATGACCCACTACAGGGTCGGGTCTCCTCTCACAACGAGAGGGATGTAGGCCGCCGTCCACCACGCTGGCCTACTGCGGGTTGGTGGACTTCACATGCATTTGAGAACATTTTTTTGTGAACTCTCAGACACGCAGGTTTCCTCACGATGTTTTCCTTCACCTTAACAGCAGGTGATATTTAATTTTATAAAGCGCACATAACTTTTTTACAAAGTCATTGGTGCGTGCCACTGCGATGGGACACGGACCCCTCGGTTCGAGGTCGAATTCTAGCCACTGGGCTATCACCGCTTACATGAAATCTACCTGTAAGCAAACTATTACACAAAGGGATCCAATATAAAGCACAGAAAGGGATAAGATATCTACAGAATACAACCCACATGTCGCTTTGAGCTCGCCATGCTGAGTCAGCAGGTCACATGAATGTCCGTCACGTATATATGTGTTGGAGTAATCCTCTTAGCTTTGCGTCCACTGTAGCTCAAGAGCTGGGGACATTTTACGAAAAGTGCTTGAGGCACCCTAAAATCATGTTGGATCGATAATTTTTAATGTCCGAACACCAAAAAGACAGACGTTGTGAATGAAAAAGACAATTTTTTACGATAAAAAAGTGTTTCGAAGCTTTTTACAACAAATACAAAAAATAATAATATAAAATGATATTTTAAATATAAACAACTTTTTTTCAGGCCATTTGGTGAGATTTAAACAAAAATTTCAAAACCAAAAACTTTTTTTTGAGTTGGCAAAATTGGAAAAATGTCTGCATTTTTGGTGTGAGTAATCTATACTAATATTATAAAGAGGAAACATTTGCATTTTTGTATGTTTGTAACGAATAAACTCAAAAACTACTGGGCCGATTTCAAAAATTCTTTCACCATTAGAAAGCTACATTCAGCCTGAGTTAAATATATAATTAAATTAATACTAGGCTATTAAATAAAAATAAAAAAAAATAAAAAAAATCATTGGCAGAGCGAAGCCTGCTGGGTCAGCTAGTTATAAATATAATATGTTCAACATCACTTTATGATGCCTCAAACACTTCTCTAAAAATATCTGCCAGCTCTCGAGCTTTATGCTTTTTTAACCTGGCACGTGATGTTCAATATGCGTTTAATCTTGATCTGCTCTCAAAGTTTACTTAAAAGCTTTGAACGCTTTTGATGGCGAGCTCTTTTAATCTTATACTATGGAGAAAGAAAACGTTTCTGCCATTTCATATTAAGGTTTCTAGGCAATCAGTATTATAGGTAGAGCATAGCAGGTAGAGCCTTTTAAGAATAGAGGTGTCTTACCACTCCTTTATAATCCGTCGGGAAACGACAGAAAACAAAGAACGAAAGACAAACGAAAAAGCGACTAAAACGTTTATTACATCATAATTATATACCACGTGTATTGTATTTTAGCACTTTGATCGTGGTCTCCATGGCGCGAGATTCAGATGCCCCCTCTGCTTTCAAAAGCCGTAAACCAAAAAAGATAATTTAAATACAATACAATGCAAAACTTATTGCAACACAAATAAAAAACACTTAATAAAGAAAATAGTACGTTAATAGTCGTACGTTACGACAACAAACAAAACATTTTATGAAACACAAGACAAATGAAAGTCGTCCCACAACAAACCAGAAGACATGGCTATTTACAATAAATAACTTCTTCCAACACGTTAGCTGCAAAGAGAAACAGGGAAAAATGTATGACTGATAGTGTGTGAGTTTCCGCATACTCTCCTTTGTGTAGATTCACTTTTATACATTACACATACGTTTGCGACTTGAATAATATTTATTCTTGAATAAAATCTGGAATATTCTTCGAGCGACCTGTTTCCATATACGAGGCGTGAAAGGTCTATAAATATGAATATTGACGTGTGTCATTTGTTCTAAAAGGGACATTATTTTTGAATGGCACAGGCTATTCACAGAATTGTCATAGTCACCGGATGTTTATTGTTTGTTAAGCCATCCGTGTAAAATAATTCGTTATTTTCCCAATTAGTGGATAATCTACGAGTATGTGAGATCAGAAAATGTCTTAGTAGTATGTTGTATAAGCAAAAGATAATTTCATAAAATTTATTGAATCAGGCATTGTTTTGCGGAAATCCGTTGTTATTTAAGTTGTATTTATATTTCTTTGCAACAATCTGCACACGTGGAACGGTGGAACGTAAAAACATAAACATAGCTTATTTTTAAGCTATTTACGTTATAAATATAACAGAAGGGCCCTTAAGTATGGACTTTTCAGATAAATATATTAGCCGACTTAGTATTACAGATCTCAGAACTTTTTATGGTAGAAGAACTAAGTTGCGTGAATCGTTATTTTACACAATATAGTGTTTTGTGTTTTTATGAAATAGCGTTAAAATTCCAATTGTTAACTTTATTTTATAAATTAAAATAAACCAAATTCCCATTGTGATTCACAATTGGTTGAACCAGATGGTGTAGTTAACATACCAATTTTTAACAGCTTTATATTTATCTGTGTAAATTTAAATGTGTAAATAAAGAATTTGAACTTAACAGTAAACACTTACCTCCCGATCAGACTTGCGGATGCCGTCATGGATGCGCCACACCAGGCCATGCCCAGCCGTTCCAACCTGAACCCCGATCTCGTAAAGCTGCAGTATGATGTTGGGGTCATCGGCGTTGATTGGGTGGCCTCCGTGGCACTTGAGCTTGGACATGAGGCCTTGGACCCTGGCCGGAATGATGCGGTTCAGGATTGGCTGTGAGTTGGCGCTGCGGGCTTGACGGTTCTCGCCTGCAACAATGGAGAACCATTGTGAATTGTAGAATTGAGTATTTATTGTAAAGCAAAGAGAATGTCGTCGATTCAGAGACTACAATTAAGTTTTGTTGAATTATATCCTGTCCTAATATGTACAGCTTCATGTCAGTCTATCTTTTTTCTCTTTAGCACGAGCCTAATTCATACTATTTTATCTTGTTTATGTCTCTTTCTGAAGCGTGGAATGCATGCATGCTAGTTCAGACCGATATTAGCAACAAACGTTAACTCGTAACTCGAACTGAATATTTTATCGCGGAAAGCATCATAATCGTGTTCTTTAAAATGAAAAGAAAAGTTTAAGCTTTCAATAAAACCTCAATATGTATTAAAGAAACAAAACCGCAACCCAAAATGAATTGCGACGCAGATTGCGGTTAACCGCAGAGCAAGTGTCATTGGTATGTCAAAGCCGCTCGGTCAGCGCGACCGCAAACTTGCGAAATCTGCCGCCGAGTGTGTGATATATTTAATAGATAGAGTAGGATTCACACACCGTTCAAAGAAGAAGGGACGGAGGAACTCCAGCTTCATCCCAAAATGAGAAGATTCCCCTCCTTGAGGGTCATCACTGTCGGAGTCGCGAAAGAATGCGAAAGTGTATCCGAGGCCTCAACTACAGGTGACGGAGAGTGGGGTTTTACCCTGTTGGAGTCCGACTTAAAAATACATTATGGATTTCCACTTGTTAAAAAAAAAGAAAGCGGGTCGTAATTGACCGTAAAACAAGTTTTTGAATTTCCCAAGGAATGTATGGCGAGGGAATTGTGTGGTCAATAGCATACGACTAGCACCTACTTTTCAGTTTATTATCAATTGGTATGTGCCACTTACAAATTATGTCTACCTTTCTTAAATTAAGTCAAAATTACCCAATTGACACCCGCTTTAGACCACACGGTCAAAAATATCAACGAAACGAAAATCGTAGGCCTAAATTAATAACGGAATTGCGGTTAACCGCAGAACAAGTGTCATTGGGACGTCACAGCCGCTTGGTCAGGCGCAAGGCTACCACAAACTCGCGAAATCTGCCACCGTATGTACTGTTCACCTTTTCAGCTTAGGTTACTAGACAGAGCGCGGGGCTTCGCCCGCGTGGAACTTGCGGTTATTGTGACTAAACTATGATAGCTTTAACACAAAGCTTTGTAAGCTTGCAACAAAATGTATGCAGTGACGTTGTCCTACGAGGAACTACTTTTTACTACTAGCCCAGTGGCTTAGAATTCGACCTCGAATCGAGGGGTCCGGGTTCGAATCCCAGTGGCACGTACCAATGGCTTTGTAAAAAAAGTTATGTGCGCTTTATAAAAATTAAATATCACCTGCTGTTACGGTGAAGGAAAACATCGTGAGGAAACCTGCATGCCTGAGAGTTCAGAAAAAAAGTTCTCAAAGGCATGTGAAGTCCACCAACCCGCACTAGGCCAGCGTGGTGGACGGCGGCCTACATCCTTCTCATTGTGAGAGGAGACCCGACCCTGTAGTGGGTCATTAATGGGTTACTGACATAATCATTTTATTTACACTAATATGTGTTACATTAAGATGGTACATGTTAAAGTAATTAGGTTCTAATTATTATGACTAATGAGGCGTACAAATGTCAGAATTAATTTCAAGCTAAATTCAAGTAAAACAGAGGGCTCAAGACCGAGTGGGCTCAAGGCTGATAGATTTTTAATGATAAATACTAGTAGTTAGAAATATTCTAGTTCACCTGGGGTGTACCTACCTACCGTCTACAGCCACAGTCCTTGTTAAAAAGGCCAATTTCTTTTGATTAGATCTTAGGCTCGGGTGTATTTACAATACGAAAAGGTCCATACGTATATTTATGACATCGCATTAGAAATAAAATTGCTGGAAGATTTTAAAGATCATCAGGACACGAGTCCGACCCGGGCGGAATATCTACAATTTAGTACATTTCTACAAATCTATAAATTTTGATTAAATCCCTGATCTGACCAAAATACCACCCACGATAGACACAATATTTCTCAAGTTTAATAAATATAAGACGTCGAGACGAGAAAATATTTCCTACTAAGTACCTATCATTGCAGTTCTCAAGGTCCAAGGTTATACGTTCAACAATAATTCAAAAATAGATCGCATTTACTTAACTGCCCATTATTATGGATACCGATCTCAGCTTTCGGTTCAGTGGGCATTCGGCAAATGCAAGCGAATATTATAAGCCACATAAAAATTCCACCGAAGAAAAATGTACAAATATTGAGTTGTCAACACAAATAAAATAAAACTTATAGGATTCTCTGTGTTTTGGGAGCCATGAACGCACATAAGAGTAGAAAACAACATACCCAGACTAGAAACAGAAATTCAATTTCAGTGAAAACGTGTATATACAAACAAAATACTCGATACAAAAACACCAACCTCAATAAATACTACGCCAAAAGTATGTTACAAATGTTATTTAATACGTTTTTGAGGTCGGTTGAATTTTTTTAATTATTTTTTTCTACTAGTCTACCTAGTCAACCCTTCTCATTGTGAGGGAAGACCCAGCCATTGCCTGTGATAGGGAATCAAGGCGGCACGCAAACATGCATTAAATAAATGCGTCAGCCTCAAATAATAACTAAATACCTGAACGATCCGATATATTATTATGAAATTGTTAAACACCATTATACTGCATATCAAAATCGGCTTAATTTTTGGGCTCTTTGGGCTGTGTCGATCACCGGGATCGGCCCATGCAAATATTGCAGAGTTTTGTGTACAAATAACAGTATTCTGGGAAGCCGTTTGACGTCACAAACTCTCATTACCAGTCGGCGATCATTGCCAAAGGTTGAATTAAGTCTACACCCATACGTAAACGTTTTTAACTTTTAATGGACATAAATATTTAGTTACGCCCAAGCCGCTAGTACCACCTGCTCGTGCTAGTCTATACAAACACTTTTATAGTTGTAGTCGTAAGATTACTGCTGCTTGTATCCACTTACCGAGTGTGAGCGGCAGATTACGCGCTTCGAGGAACACGGTAAGCGTCTGCCCCTGTTGTTATTATTAAAACATTATCACACCTCACGGCCCCTGTAATAGTGGACTTTATACTGCGGTCTTTGGTTGAAAAAGGATTGTCAGTAACCTGTTAATGACCCACTACAGGGTCGGGTCTCCTCTCACAACGGTGAAGGCCTTAGTTCGACACGATGGCCTAGGGTGGACTTGACATGCCTTTAAGATCATAATGGAGAACTCTCATGCAAGTGCAACGATGTTTCCTTTTAAGTTTCACAAAACTTTTAAGATGAATACCACCGGGATTCGATGCCGGACCCCGTGAAGAGGCCGTTTCAAGCCTTGAGCTATCGCCACATACACCTATGTTGCTTCTGGAATATTCGAACTTCAATTCGAAATTCAATTTTCTCCCACATAAAGCTATCAACAGCACGGTTCATAATCGATACTGCGCAGTTCAAAGGCCCGTCACTCAGTCATTGTGGAATTAATTCAAGTTCAATGTTACTAGAACCAGTGTGAGTAGCTTTGGTAATTGGTTGTAGGTACGCTTAAAGTTTGATTATCTTTGTATCGGTGCTTTTGTGTTGTGTGTGCGTCATGTTTCTGCCACAGTGGCGTATATAGAGTTTGAGCCTCATTTGTTTCAGTTATATTTCTATAGAGAAAAACTTGAATACTCAGTGCGCAAGATTATGAGCTTAGATGGATAGATGGATGGATGGATGTTTGTTACGCTTTCACGCAAAAAGTGATGAACAGATTTGGTTGGAATTTTGTACACAGGTAGATTATAACCTGGAGTTACATTTAAAGTTAGACACAATGCAACATCAAACCGCAAACACATCCGTGTCACCTCTCATAAAGTTTCTAACTCGATAAAGCCGTCCCTTAATAGCTCACCCTTGGTCGACGGCTTAACGTGCCCTCCGAAGCATGGAAGCGCGTATTTAATTCCCCACTAGCGGTCACCCATACAGGTACTGACCGCGCCCGATGCTGCTAACTTTTTCGGTCGCTTGCGAACAGCGCTATGCGCGCATCACTATCCAGCCTTACGAGCTATCGCTATAGGTATATTATACTGGCATCCAATTTGCCTGAGCAATCCCAGTTCAATTTCAACGGCAGTTTGGAAATATTTCTATTATTAGATATCAAATTTTCAACTGTGACGTGGTGCCTGCACAAATGCTGATGCCTTGATGGGAGTTGAATTGAAGGAATAGTTTTGACTGCGAAATTGAATGAGTAATATTTAGTTCGGTTTAAACTACGAAATTAAACCAGCAATAGTTCACTTTGAAGCATAACATGCATTGCTTCACTATTATTCCGTTCAGTACCCTTAGTCTGAGTTTTAGCAATGCCGCTACTACACATAGTTATGTACGTAAATCATACAGATTACTACACAGGAGTCGCACTGTATTACACAGTGTATTACACAACCCAAATCGATCTTTCTAGAACATTTTTAAATAATACGAATTACGAGTCGCGATTTATTTTTCTCATAGTCCGGACCCAAGGATTTCTCATTCAAGGATACACACGTGGTGTATTTATTATCCGAAGTCCCATGACTCCACATCATTTTTTTATTTTCTTAAATACTAAATTTAATGCTGTTAGAATTTTAAAACGCCTCAAACACTTCTTTCCTTCATTTCTTAGGGTCCCGCTTTACCCCATTACCCGCCAGCCAGGTCTATATCATTAATTTGGATTCGGGTATTCCAGTAAGCTATATAAAAAGATTTTATCGTGCCTTAAATACTTCACGAAAGGCCTGACAGTTCTGGGGCTAACACATTAAGGGCTAACACAATCTACCAGGCGTAAGTATAACAAACATTGCTTAAGTAAATCTTTCGACTTCAGCCACCAGGTGTATCGGACGTTGCCTACGGGGTTTTCAAATTTTAATTATTTTCAGTGTAAACATAAGCCCAATGCCTGTCGAGTTACGAGGGACCCTTTATATTAAATAACATGTCTTTGTGTTACGTCCGTTGTATACGAACAAATGTTTTACAAAAATCACCGGTACATCGCATTGAAATGTCATTGTATTGTATTGAATAATCTCATTTGCAGGCCGTTCTGTAAACGTATTGTTCGATATGGCTTGTGCTTATTTACTCGTTATTCACCTTGTATCGTTTTAATAAACCACACAGATTGCGAGAGCTAATCAATTTTGTAGTTTTTATCAAAATAATACCTGGCCACCCATTCAACTCACTACACGTATAATGAACATTTAATTATCGCCTATACCTGGAGTCGGAATAACATTCAAAATATTTTAAGCGAATAAAATGTCATTAGAGCGCAAGGTCCTTTCGAGGTTCGAAAATGATTAAGTGATTAATTTCTGGCAGTACAATCATATTAATTTCAATAACTACTCGTATGTGTATGCAGTATGTTATAGAGATGGATCAAGGTGAATCGGTTTATAATGCGCAACTCCTGACATTTCAAAATAATAATCGCTGAAATTCTTATGTGTTAAATTTTATTTTAAAAATTAATGTTGAATATCTACCAATTGTTAATACCAGGGACAAAAAAATATTATTCACAAGATATTTTTCGAAAATGTTGCTGTACCAAATAAACTTTGAAAACCAAATCAATCGGTCAAATTATCACCAAAGTATAGATAAAGCCGCGTAGCTTATACAAAACTAGGTACGTTGGTACCTTGCTCACTTTGAACGCGTTTTCGTAACAATTAAACTCGTGTGTACCTATACGTATGAACACGCTCAAACAATCCCGACCTTAGAAGTATTTGGGAGCACTCACAAAGCGCGCGAAGAATTGTACCTACGAGTAACTCTATTCGTACGATAAAGCCACAGAACAGATAAAGAGGTTAGAAGGGCCTTGTGGGCGGGGCAGGCGTGCCGCTCATTTGAGCAGACGCGCAAAAGGCAACCGAAATGTGAATTACCGGTCAACAGTCGCGCTCTTGTTGTAACAGAGTTCGAAACTCCGCAAAAAAAAATAATTATGCCGTCTTGCGCGATTATAACGTGTCGGAAAAGAAGTCAGGAGTCTAATGTGGCCCGAGGAGGGATTTCTTTTCACCGGTAAGTCCAAAAACCTTAAAATACGAGTGATATTTGTAATTATTTAAAAGTTTTATGAAGTTTGTAGACAAAAACGATAAAATCGCATTCAGATGCAAAATTATACATTGCTTGCAATACATGGGTACGATTTTGTACGACTTGAGCGGTTGCGCAATGTATTACGTTCACTGCGAACATCGCGTACGTCGAGCCAAAGCTAAATGTGGGTAAACTGTGCGGGTCTATAGTGTTGTACCAAATTGTAAACGATGTCGATATTAAGTATGTGTATACGATGAAAAATATATTTATAGTTAATAAATATATTTTATAGTTAATAAATATATTTATAGTTAATAAATATATTTTCCACAGAGTAATTCACAATATATTAATTAGATTATATTATTATGTTAATTTGACTTAGCATTTGATAAGGCCGTGAAATTTTAAATTCCTTTTAGTTTTTTGCAAATTGTAGCTTTGTTTTACGTTTTATGTTATTCAAAATGCTTTTTTCTCTCTTTCTATTATTATGACGTAAAACAGAGCTGCAACGAGCATAAAACGAAAGAAAATTTAAATTTCGCGGCAGTATCGGATGTTCCCCCTTAGTTTGACTTTGCTTGAATTTTATTCATATGTAATTAGGAAGTTCAAATTATTCGTACCGTACCCGCAACTTAACTATTTCCTTTCTAATCTCTTTTACCTGTTCTGTGGTTCTGCCTTCCTTTCCAATCTATCGATAATGACAATATTTTGTGTCACCGCACTGGCTGAGTAGCGGTGACACAAAAGCGGTTAATGATATTTTAAGGAAATGTCAACCTTATTTCGAGGTTTATATAGTTCAAAGTTATTTTCTTACTGTGTTCTTACTGCTGCCTGCCATCTGTTGTGGAGTAGCTGAACTTCTTAGTAAATCGAAGCTGGTAGGTTCAAAATATGAAACGTTGTAAATGCTTTTTTTATCTATAGCAAAATGAACTCTATTTAACAGGCTGAAGGGCTGTTTTGTTTTGCAGTTTGTATAATTTAGGCTAATTTGGGATAGGAGATATGCGACAAATCAAAACTATTGTTCATTAGTAGTGCAATGTACAATTTACCGTTTGTATGTGTGAGTTTGGCGACAGCGGTTCTGGTATTAAACTTGCCATATGGCCCTTCCATCCTTTTTTATCTATTCCGTGGATAAAGCGTTCAAACTGAGCGCTGCCTAACCTTTCAAGGACGCCACAAAACAAATCGCACAAGTATACTACCAGGCACAACCAATATAAGTTCGCATTCCGCTAATGTGACAATTTAAAGCATACATTAGGCAGAACAAACTTTCCCGGGTACGAAGCCTTCAACCCATATTTTGCTCTTTGATTTTATATTTTGAGAATTGCGAATACGCGTCCCGTTTATGTTTTCAAATTTCAAATAAAATTTGAATATGAGACCGGCATAATGCCTTCGGTTTCACAAAGTCAAGGTTAAACGTGAACTACATAAAATGAAGTGTTTTGACTAATGTTATTTAATTTTGAGAACAATACGAATTTGCTCTCAGTCACATATTTAATTTGGCATTGAATTTTGAAATGAATGCTACGTACAAAATGAAGTCAAATAAAGGAAAGTACTCTATTTTATACCTTTAATTCCTTTAGTAAGTACAATGCATTTTTCAAGTGTGCGTGGATAGACAAATCCGAAATTATAAGGAATAGTGAAAAATACTCAAAGGAGTGTGGGTCCCGATTATGGTGAAAACTAAAACTTCGTCATTGAATTTAAAAAAAATAATACGCCTCCTAACCAGGAGTTGGACCCGTTGAATTTGAAAAAAATCACACCCTACTTCAATAGTATAAGGAACTAATTCTGGAAAGTGACATACGGCAAACTTGACCTAGAAATAAGTCATTCAAGTATTAATAATATGTTTTAATCACAGATATTATGATTTCTGTAAACCTTTGAAAAACCCGTGGCAGCGACTCAGTATCAATAATCCGTAAGGAAAATTTCGTCTCCGATTGAATTTTTTTCCATTCTTATCAACGTGGAGCCAGCTTCTGAAAAGCAATACACTCGTATAGCCTAATGATGGAATATCTCTCTGCGAGATATTGATAGTTTTGCAATTTTTTATTGAACTTTTCTGATTAATTTCTTCTTATGTTTCCACCTAAAATTATTCTTCTTTACTTTATTTACATGTATACGAAGACCGTAAGTTCTCGTGAGAAACAAAAGGTGTACACTATAGAACAATTGGATTATTATCCACAATGCATAATACGTACTACTTACTAAGAAAAGAATATTAATTTAGATACTTTTAGGTACCTGCAGTCATGATCCATATTTGTCAGTCCACTGCTGAACGTCAGCCTTTCCTAATTATTTATATCTCGCTTCTTCACTTCACCTAACTTCACTACGAGTGTTGAAACAATATGCATTGTTTTCCGCATTTAATAAATATTTGTGCTACAGCCAACATTCCACGTTTAAGTGAAGGCTAACACACACTTATTAGTATGCGCAGGATCGCAACTGAACTATAAACTATTTCAATACCGGACCTCGGACCAAGCAGCGTAGAGCTACGCCGTAGCCTCGTAGCATCACGTCAGTATTATGCTACGTGACTTGTATCTTCTCGTATCAGTGTAATAGACGAATGAAAACAGTAGCCATGGAGTCATCAGACATTTTTCGAGGAGGGTTCGAGGCAACATAAAAGCACGTTGAATAGGCTGGCGGGTAATGGAATTTAGCCAAACTCTTAATGATGAAAGAACAAACTGTGAGTTTTTGGAGCGTTTTGACTTTTTTAACAACATTAAATTTAGTATTTAACAAATTAAAACTGAAGCTTCTGAAAAAGCACTGAAAATATTAGATATTAAAAGAAAAAAGTGTTTTAGGCACGCTAAAACATAATACATATTTATAAATTAAAAAAACTATTTTTAAAGACAGAACCTCTTGGAGAGATTTATAACTATTTGCGATATTTAAAACTATTTTAAAATACATTATTTTGCCAAACCAAAAATCGTGTTTGAAGCACTTTTTGTTTTTTCCAACCCCGGTTTGTGTTCTTGTGTTCGGATATTACAAATAAACTATTCAACATGATTTTATTATGCCTCAAATTCGATAAACACTTGTCAAAAAATGTCTGCCAGCTTCCCGTAGAGGTATGAAATTACACATTGTTTTGGAAGGTCTATAACGCTAATATTTGTGTTTGTTTGAGAACAATAGATATCTCAATTTTCGTGTACAAATAATACCAGTTTAATTACATTACAGGAACGTTTCGTTTGTAATTTAGAGCTCGTTATTCTCAGTAATTCTTGACTTGACAAATTATTAATGCTATTACAAATTGTTAACTAATAATCTCTTATATGTATATAAAATTCGATTAAAATTTGATTAACCATGTCCATAATACTGGGATATTTTCAAAAAAACGTTCGGAAATTTTGAGTTTTACCTATTTTAAATAAATAATAGTCGACGTCTATGAAACAAATCTGAGGCACCAACTCAGGCCCTTCGGCTACAAACGAGACTGGTTAAACATTAAATTGTGAGGAGAATTGTACAAACGGCTGATAAGTTGTAGCCATGTTTTGAAGTCCTTTTCTGAGGCAATAATAATATTTTTTTTAAATAAGCTTTTCATGGTGTATTTTATTCTATGCAAATTGGGTTGGTTTTGCAAAAATACGTTTATCGCTATTACGCCGGCCATTTTGAATTGAATAATTAAAATTATTTCAATTTACAACTCAATCGAACACTGGGCAGTAGATTAAATATAGCTTTGAAGATTTGAACATAAATGAAATGTTACTAATTTTCTTTCAATGTCTCAGTGGTAATCCACGTATATGTGAGAGTATTTCTGTGTTCCAGGCATATACATAATTATGCAAATTTATGTGTGCTTGGTATTTCTCTACGAGACAGAATCAGAAATGATGAAATCCGTAGAAGAACGAAAGTGACCGACATAGCTCTCAAAGTTTGCAAATTAAAGTGGCAATGGGCTGGCCACATCGTTCGCAGGACTGACAACCGATGGGGGAAAAAGGTCCTCGAATGGCGACCACGTCTAGGCAAAAGGAGCACAGGCCGCCCTCCGACCAGGTGGACTGATGACCTGAAGAAGACAGCGGGAAACCGTTGGATTCAGAGGGCCCAGGACCGGGTGGAGTGGCGTCGATTAGGGGAGGCCCATGTCCAGCAGTGGACTACTAAGGGCTGAAAGGAAGGAAGGATGTGTGCTAGTATTTAAAGAAATACCTTCAAGAAAAAAACTAGATAAGCAATATAATAGAAAAGTGCAGGTTTTCCTTTCAAACATTTTTACAAGGGAATGATTAGGCCCTTTTCTACAGAACGCTCACCATGCTTTGAAACCCTCGACAGTAGGATTGTATTCTGCTTTCTACATGACCGATTTACTGTAGTAATGCCGCTCAAAGACCAATTTTCTTTTTTCTAACCAATAATTCTTTGTAACAGTTAAATTGGCAAACAATTTTAATAGCGCGAAAGTAATTCTCTATTAAGGTCTAAAATCAGTTTTTTTTTATCTTTAATTGCTATCCACAGACTCTAGGTGCGTGCCTTTTTTTGCATCACGTTACTAGTAATATTATTGCTCCAGAAAAAGTCAATTTTGGCCCGGTGTCTCCTTGGATCGTCCCGGGCGTTCCTTTAGGGTTCAGATAAAGAAATCAGATATTAAACACATTTAAAAATTTTAGGAGAAATAAAAAAAGGTCAATCTTTTTTAATGAGGGAAAACAAGGGCGAAATCGTTTATTGGCACTAATACGGATTAGTTTAAGGTTTTACAAAGGATTTGAGCAATCCATATTTACCTTTGCATACATGCCTAAGTATGACTAGGTGAAATAATGGCCAAAATAAAATAGCAGAAACTTCTCGAACATAGGTTGTTAAAATAAATCAAAGTTAAAAATATCAACCTGTGGAGGCAAATGCTAAAAAAGTGTATCGCTTTTTGTGTTTGAGTTTTTGATAAAACCATAAACTATGAACGGACAGTAAATTTCATTTGGTGATTCATAATAGAAATCTCGTGAAAACCTCACCTGTATTTCCACGAAATTTCTTTCCAATTGCCTAATAATGAATGAAAATTTGTGTTTTCGCTTCTGTAAAGGTCGGTGAGGCCTGAAACATAATAATCACATCTTCATCTCATTAGTGACCCACTTTGGGGTCGGGTTTCCTCTCACAATGAGAAGGATATAGGTATTAGTCCACCACACTAGCCTAGTGCGGTTTTGTGGACTTTACATGCCTTTGAGGTCATTATAAAAAAATAAATATTTGCTTAAGGGACATGAACTTAGAAAATGTCATTGATGCCATTGGCAAATGAGATTCAAACCCATCCAGGGGCCCGATTCTGTATGACCATTCCCACTCGTATCGCGGCAATGTCGTGTCTTGCCCGTGATAAAAAGTCAAAAAAGGCTTAAAAGTCAAATATCGTGACAATCTATTGTGTGCCTTATAGAATAGACATTAAGGTTCCTTGTCGTGCCGAGTTCATGAAATGACATACGGTTGGATGACACACGATATCGACACGAAATCCGAATGGTCATACAGAATAAGCCCCCTGGCCAAATTCATAGCCACTGGGCTGTCGTAGCGTGTTTAAAATCAAAGCTACGTAAATGAAAATCTCCAAAAAACAGACTCCAAAAAATCAAGTACTTCCGCTTTGTTAACAGAACCTTTTTTCGGCAAAAAACGGCCAGTAGATAATCAGAAAGTCCAACTTTTAGTCTAATGGGTTGCTAAAGTAACAAACTTGATCATTCTTTCGTATAGCCCTCTGCCACCCCTCTACCCTACCCTTACTTAATTAAACTGTTATGCCCTTATTTCATTCCACTCCAGTTTTAATTACTTCGAATAACTACAGAGAAACCTGTAGGCACTATATATTTCTTGTCTTAAACGGCAATTAAATGAACAATCGAATTTTACTGCGAGCTGTTCGTACAAATTATAACTGAAAAATAAACGATTGAAGCTCAAGGTAATTTTTTTATTTTTTGTGAACGTGAAGATTGATTTTTTTGAGCGATATACTGATTGATGTGAAACCTTACTGGTCCAAGGGTGTCCGCTGATACTGATAATGCTCGCCTCACACCGTTCTTGCCCGGGAATTGGGAATATGACACACACGTGCAACAGATCATTTGGAAATATGAGCCAGAAGGAATTACTTTCTAATAAACCATTGCATCAGTACACGTTAGGTACACGTCTAGTCAGAAGAAGCACAGGCCGCCCTCCGACCAGGTGGACTGACGACTCGCAAAAGACAACGAAATTCTCTTAGATTCAAAGGGCCCAGGACCGAGCGGATTGGCGTCGATTAGGGAAGGCCCATGTCTAGCATTGGACTACAGAGGGCTGAAAGAGGAAGTAAGAATGAGTGGACAAACAAAATTTGACGTCAATTTTAATTTTATTCTGAATATTCTATAATAATAAATAAATAACGCTTCATAATCATAGCCCCACACTAGGATTCCCTGTGTCGTGGGTGCCATGGACACACACAAGACAAGAACACACCCAGACCAGAAACAGAAATTCAAATTCATCATTCGAACCTCTGCTCTGCTGGGAATCGCATCCAGGACCCTCCGCATAGCGCACCGATGTCTTAACCACTGCGCCACTCGGGTCGTCTATAATAAACCATGTAAAGTATTTATATAATTCCACGTTTATAAATCCAATAACAAACACAGTTCCCGTAACTGCGCGCGACAGATGTCTATACAGGCAAAACGTGACCAAAAAATATTTTTTCTCATTTATTTGTGATGAAGACTAACATGGAAGCAGATGACTTCCTTAACGTGCCTCGCCTGCGAATCATTGTTTTGTGAGATACATATCTACAAGGAATATTTGACTAGCAAATGCATTGCCTTGGGTCCAGTATTTAAAAGACACGTTTAATGAGAAGCATTTTGAAAGATCATTTGCAATTTTTCGGCAACCTTGGTAGTTTAATTGGCGTCTCGTTCTCAAGATTGTCAGTTAATATCACAATTTATAAGACTAGCTTCCGCCCGCATATTCGTTCAAGTGGACCAAAGAATTTGTCTTAGAGAGGGATAAAAAGTATCCTTTATATTTTTAATCCAGATTATAAACTACGTACACACCAAATTTCATCCAAATCGGTTCAGCTGCTGAAAGAGTAAAAAATATCCATCCACACAAACTTTCACATATTTTATAATAGTAGTAGGGTTTATTTTGGTTACCTCTCAGGCTTCGTAGGACAGAAGAAAAAAACGGGTAACAATAAACTCCCTATATTAGACTCCCTTGACCTAAATAACTTTATTAGTACCTTAACTGTTCTTTGCGAAGATTCCTATGAAGTTATTGTTACCTTGATGCAGTAGTTGATTGCCCTTAATCCTATTTACCTCACTACGCGAACGGAGCAATTTAAAATTTGTCACACTTAAAGTTTATACGGACGGATGCACAATTTCTAATTTTTTCAAATAAAATGCCGAAACACATGAAATTCATAAAAAACATACCATGCACACCATAACTTTGAGTACTTACTTCCACATGCACACATAGACAAACATGGCGTGTACGCACATTCCGTTACGTGTCAAATGCAGGTAGGTGCCAGCGAGGTGGACTAATGCATCCTTCTCGATGTGAGAGAATACGCGACTCCGCAGTGTATTATGACATTTATGACAAATGCTGTACAGTAATAAATTACCTATAGGTCACAAATGCCGTACAGTAAATACATTTGTGTAATTCCTTTTGTATAAATATACAGATACTTTATCCATACGCCATACATATTCCAAGGGAGGGCTCGAAAGCCAAGGGTCGCAACCCTTATATCTGATCATGGTACCAGGTGTACCGCTCACAAATGACCGCATAGTGCTCAGAGTTGTTTTCTGATATAGTAACAGCCTTCTAAGCGTTATTCACGTTGGTTCATTACACAGGTAAATTTTGTTCATGGGCTTGTAGTCTATTACAGACTACCTAAAACATTATAGGACGCGAAAACACGGACAAGAATAACCTTTTAAAAATATGGTGATAAACGGCTAAAAATAAGATGGACCAAAATATCACCCAAGGGCCAACATAAACATTTTGACGCTAATGGACTAATAAAATATTAATATTTTTGATTCCACGCTCATCCGGTCCGTATCAGGTTGTCTCCTAAATATTCCCCGAAATCCTACCAACACCTAATCTAAACAGGTATCAATTTAATTCCGAAAATAAAGAGATCTTTTCGCAGACAAATTTCTCATTTCTTCCCGTTAGAAACGACCTGAGTGGCGCAGTGGTTAAGGCATCAGGGAGTTGCGTGGAGGGTCCTGGGTTAGATTCCCAGCTGAATGGGTTCTGTTTCTGGTCTGGGCGTGTGTGTCTTATGTGTGTCCGTGGCACCCACGGCACAGAGAATCCTATTGTTAGTATTAGTGTGGGTAAAATTTTATTTTTTTAATTTTAGCGATACGACACAAAATACGGTTAATTGCGGTAGGGTAGATAAAATTTATTCCAATAATGAATGATACGATTGGTAGATACATAATGTACCTACACCTTTTATTGAATTACTTTTTAAGTGGCAAAACGCATTAATATTCATAGAAACGTTTATAGAAACACAGATAATATAGTGTACCTAATATAAAATCTTCGAATCGTGTTATAACACAATACATTTAAACGTATATACAAAATAAACTTACAATGAAATAAATGCATTGAATCATTGAAATATGTCGTTTAGACTAACGGTGGGTTTTAATAACTAATCTTCAGATGTGGGGTGAGATAGACTGTTTGGTTGCTAAGATACTTCGTAATTGCTTGGCAACAGATGTCGCCTGGCAACCAAAAATTAATTAATCGTTTAATGAAAACAAATCATAAGTCCCATGGAACAACAGAAATCTCTATGTAGGTTGGATTTTAAATTTCATGTTATAAATTTTACTGAATCGTAACAAAGTGTCTATAAAAATTAATAAACGTGATATCTTAATAAAAAATCTTTTCAAAAATCTTTTTTGTTGAGAAATCCATCCATAAACCAAGTGTTCAATGACTAATGAACTCTAGGTACACAAACGCCTCGCTTCAAATTAACATTCGTCGATCACCGTCCAATCGCAGGATGGAGTGTTAATTAAACCCTTATAATCGCGGAGGTGGAAAATCGAAATATCGATCGCCTTGTTAGAAGAGGAAGCAATATATAAAATTAATCCTTAGCTTAGCTAGTTTGCAGAACATAAATCTTTATCTTATACCGTTAAGACTTGTTATTCTTTAAAGCAATATGTAGGGTGACTTTAAAAGTGACGTATTTTTAAAAGTATTCCTATTATATCGTATTTCACCCCTATAGGAGTTGAGTTCCGCAACAGCCATTCTTAGCTGACGTTTCCTCTATCTGTCCATAAAGCTATGTTTAGTTACCATAGATCATATTCAGGATTTCATGATCAGGTAGTGCCTTTTATTTTATACATAACTAATATTATAAAGAGGAAAAATTTGTATTTTTGTGTGTATTTTTGTAATGAATAAACTCAAAAACTACTGTGCCTATTTCAAAAATTCTTTCACCATTGGAAAGCTACATTCACCCTGAGTAACATAATCTATTCTTATTGCAAGAAATGATTAGGGCTCCTTACTAAAAGTTTGTGACTCAAAAAAACTTTGCATATTAGACAAATTAATTCGCAGAGCGAAGCCTGCCGGATCAGCTAGTACATAATAATTATACGCTCAACCGACACGAGACGTATTTGCATATACGTACCTACATTTATACACTTATTATGTGTATACACCTACTAGCAAAGATCGCGTAGGATTAATATTTTGAAGCAAAGAGAAGTTGCTGAAGATGTTGAAATAGATATTTGCGTCACTTTTAAGCGATTTGTGCGATGGAAGCCCTCAATTTTTAGGATAAAAATTGTCGTCTAATATGTTGCCCTACAAAAAACAATCCATTAAATATAAAAAGAGCGAGCAATATTGAACTGAAAAAAAATTATTTCAAATACTACCTACGTAATTCCTACGCGTAAGCCAAATGGATACGGTTTAGTTTCAAAATCTAGTCTAGCAACAAATGGACCAGATGGGAAAACCAAAATTGAATTTTATCTTGGACGGGGACTTACCAACAGATTCCTTTTTCAATTACTTAGAAAAAGTATTTTTATACACGCTGCACTTAAATACATCGAACATAGAGCTCTAGAACGAAATAGAATCCTTTAATATTTGTAAGTGGTAAAGAAAATCATCGTGAGGTAACCTTCAGGCTGAGAGTTCTCCATTATGTTTCAGACATGTGTACTCCAGTGACGGTCAAGTGGACTAACCACCGTACTCAGAGTCATTCATTAACGTTAATGGTCCATTATGAAAATAAAAATGACTCTTATGTCAATACGAATAAAGACGATTTTATTTGTTTGTTAATGAACATTACGTAAAATGACGTCTCTGAGTGCGGCCGTAAGACTCATAGTGAAAAGAGATCGTACCCTATAGAGTAGGGAGTCACTCGTCGTCATGAGCCGTGACCACAGATAGACGACGCACACTGACGAACTGACGACTGTCGAACCAATCGTGTGCACCGCAGCGCAGTCAATGTCGAACCGACCAATGAAAGTTGTGCTCACCACTCGTGACGGCAACAATAAGTATGTAATAATAAATGATTGTAATTACGATGAAATTTGAATAATTACGTTAATTATTTTATTTTCTTGGTCGTTTTGATATTGTTATGTTAATTTTATTAAATATTTTACACAGGAATGTTATACTTTCGCTGTAAAAAGTGAGTTAAAACTACACACCATATGCGAATTATTTGAAGCTGATATCATAGCGAACAATAGGGTATTTTGCACCCTGCAAGGAAAAATCCAAAATTATGTAATATTGATAGATTTTGTTAATAGCAAGTGAAAAATGGTGATCTCTGTTCTAAAAAATGTAGTATACATTTATTATTTCAATTTTAAAATTCAGGTTTGTTAATCTGTTTTTCAAATGTCAAATACGCTATATGCCATGAAAGCTATCGGCGTGACGTCATTAGCAGTGTAAATAAACAATGGAGTATAACTTTCTTCCTTTACTGAGATATATTGTTTACACTGCGAGTGACGTCACAAGCATGGCGGCAGCGCCGAGACGGCCGAGACCGTGTTTTCGCGGGGATTTTTGAAATTTAAATTGTAAAGTCTTTTTTTACATAATATTTGTTTGCAATTTTTTTTTCCAATTTTTATGGGTTTTTATGACTTACAAATTCATATAAAAAGCTTTTTGAAATAGGCCGTAATACCCTATTGGTGAAAAAACAAACACCGAAATGGGCCGGCCTGCGCTCCGAGCATTCAACAAGTGAGCCCAATGTCAAGGTGAGCGACTGAGCGTGTTGCGTCACACCGAGTCGGGTCTAAACGGGGCAACGCACAGATAAGGTCTATCTCTTAAATTAGTTTCGTTTCAATCTTTCTTTGAACGCAAGAAATGATTTCATTATGCGGTTACAACATACTGATGCATAGAAGAAAAAAAATAATATTGGAAGACCTTTTGACAAGTTCACATTCTTTTTCATTTCGAGAATTTTATTGTCAGTAATAAGTAATCCATTAACAACTCACTATAGGGTCGGGTCTCCTCACGTTTATATCACTCGTGCTGTAAACTGTGACTGTTTTTCAGTTTCTCATAAGAAAAGAAAAGAAAAGAAAAGAAAAGAAAAGAAAAGAAAAGAAAAGAAAAGAAAAGAAAAGAAAAGAAAAGAAAAAAAAGAAAAGAAAAGAAAAGAAAAGAAAAGAAAAGAAAAGAAAAGAAAAGAAAAGAAAAGAAAAGAAAAGAAAAGAAAAGAAAAGAAAAGAAAAGAAAAGAAAAGAAAAGAAAAGAAAAGAAAAGAAAAGAAAAGAAAAGAAAAGAAAAGAAAAGAAAAGAAAAGAAAAGAAAAGAAAAGAAAAGAAAAGAAAAGAAAAGAAAAGAAAAGAAAAGAAAAGAAAAGAAAAGAAAAGAAAAGAAAAGAAAAGAAAAGAAAAGAAAAGAAAAGAAAAGAAAAGAAAAGAAAAGAAAAGAAAAGAAAAGAAAAGAAAAGAAAAGAAAAGAAAAGAAAAGAAAAGAAAAGAAAAGAAAAGAAAAGAAAAGAAAAGAAAAGAAAAGAAAAGAAAAGAAAAGAAAAGAATACGTTTATTGTTGACTGTTACATGAGAAAGATCTTACAAAATTTTATAATAAGTTTAGAACAGTCTACCCTATGCGGGCATACAATAATTATGTCTTATATAACTAAAACTTAATTTTATATTTCATGGCAATTATTGCTAAATTATATTTATTTATTTATTATTTTGTTCAGCAGTTCAAATTATTTGTTTATTTTAATATTTTGCCTATTCGAACTCATCGGCTATGCAATGTGCCACCCATTACTGGGCAATGAGAGAAAAAGCCGGAGGAAAAAACTCTCGACACAGTTTTTATTTAATTTATTTGGTTATTTATACGCGCGTTACTACATTCCTGTTTATAATTGTTTATCTATGAACATAATTTACATTGAAATTGCAAACCATCCATTCATTATTCCGTTCGTTATCTGCATTTTTATCTTATTTATCTGCATAAATAATATAATAACTCACAAAGTAGTTCCTTTAAGGCAAATATTTGTTTCCGTTTTTGGTACGCGAGCTGTTTAAATTTTGTTTGGTTAGTTAGTTGGTTTGTTACGTCGCCCAATTAGTACAAAGCCTTACTCAAATGTAAGATAAAATGATAATTACCAAAAAGACTTTGTTAACGCATGTAAAGTTAAGTGTTTTATCGTATTTCGTTCGTTGAGGTCGAGTACCGGAGGGTTAGCATTTACCCTTGAGATAAAGGGTGCGTAACAGGAGAGCTGAGTGGCAATCGATATCTAACAATTACATCTTCGTTCTTATACCAATGCTGTGCCGTGAGTGACCATGAACACTATCTTCAAAGTATACGTATGCTATGACGAATATTATAATTTATAAATATTCTGGCCGGCCTACTGCGGGTTGGTGGACTTCACATACCTTTGAGAACATTTTATTGTGAACTCAGGCATGCAGGTTTCCTCACGATGTTTTCCTTCACCGTAACAGCAGGTGATATTTAATTTTATAAAACGCACACAACTTTTTTAAGTCATTGCTGCGTGCCCCAAGGATTCGAACCCGGACCCTTCTATTAAGAGGTCGAATTCTATCACAACAACGTATTGTATTTACCAACTTTGCAAAAAATAACATAAATTTATCGATGTAAACTTGTAACGAACTTTACTGATTTCTTTAGCTTATTTCCCTCTAGATGTGCCTTTTCCAAACAATGGTCCAAAAGTACGTAAATAGGAAATTGGAAAAACATTATCGAAGAATTCCGCCTACACCTAAACTTAGGTGTTCCCTTCGCGCAATTTATCTTGAGTACATAATGATGATAAAAGAAGAAAAAAATTGTTGTCTCAATAGAATAAAATTACATTGTCATTTTAGTAAACTATGATGTAGACAAATTACACCAGTTTCTAATATTTTCAATATTTACACAATATTTAGTTTCTTAGCGTTTTAACTCAATTCTTTTCATAACATAGAACACGTACACAGCCTTGTCCTAATTGTATGACATAATAGGCATGATGACAGTAATCAAGTATCGCCAAAATATTTATCTGACCTAATGATTTAGGATTCAAAGATTTTGAAACATGTCGAGAATCGTCTCTAATTAATGTCGAGATTAATAATTTATTTGTTAAAATAAATTTACAAAATACAACAATCCGCCATGATAGCTTAAACACCCATCAGATCGAATTACGTCAATTTACGTCACGTCTCAGTAAACGTCATTTTTTTCGTAAGCATATTATACGCGATCTCTGCATTCTTTACTGAGCCGTGGCGTAATGAAAGACGCCATGACACGTGCGAGCGTTTTGGAATGAATTTGAAACTTAAAATTTAAATGTACTTTTATTGCACAAAAACCTTAATTTTCTACAAAAATATGATATATTTTAGACATAATTGAAACTTCTGAATATCATAGAAGAGTTTTTGAAAATTAGTCATCATGCCTATTGACTGACCGACCAACTGACCGACCAACCAACAACGCAACAAAATTTATAAACCGGGCTCTGTAGGTACTCGTGTAAAGATACCAACACAACAAAATTTATAAACAGACCTCTGGATGGTGCTTGACATTAGTAGTTTCAATAATAAATGAAAAAATGCATAAAAACTACGACAGGTTTGATATTAGATAAATTATAGTCTTAAATGCATAAACAGGTTTTATATTAGATAATTAAAGTCTTAGAAGTAAAAACGTCTGAATCTTTTTACTCACTTTCATACAAATAACTGCTGTAAAAGCCTAATAAATTAAATATGCAAAATACTTTAAAAACTTCCTTATTTATCCAGCTTTCTAATATGTAAGTATGTCAGTGTATGTTTTATTATAATATTATTCTGTGTTTACGATTCCATCCATACTCTTAATAACAGTTATCTACTCTTATTATATTTATTATTAATAGAGAAATGAAAACATAAAGATGAACCGCACACTAGAGAAAACAGAGAAAACAAACTATTTGACTAATCCTCATCTTTCCATAATAATTTTGTCACAAACATTTGCGTGATACTACCTTATTTAACGTTGACGTGCCGTATCTTAAAATAGACGAATACACCCACTAAAACTATTTTGGGTCCTTTATACTCGCCCAATTAGTTAGATGTTATTCACCGTTGCTGGCTTCATTACCGTTGTACGCGTTCACGCGAAGTAATCCGAACGTGTGAATATCAGAAAGTGACCTTAGGTTCTGTCAACCATTTTATATTATTAGCATTTTATCGGATAGGCTTTACTAATCCTTTTTAGTAAGAAGTTATAGTTATAGAATATCTTTCTTCAGAAACCAAAGCTTGTGACCAACCCATCGGATGTTTTCAAACCGCCCATAGGGCCTCCGACAAGGTTTAACGACTGCTATCATATCGATAGCAACCGCGACCGACAACTTAACGTGCCATCCGAAGCGTAGAAGCACGCGAGAATTAAATATCCGGCACTAGCGATCACCCATCCAGAGGGGGTTACTACAAACTCCTAGAACCATCATAAAGCAATGATGTTTTGTATTAATTTAAAACGTGATTTTTTATTTTAATTTAGAACAAAACAAACCCAGGTATTGACCGCGCCCGACGTTGCTTTACTTTTACGATCGCTTGCAATAATCTATTATGCGCTCTTCATGTATTATTGTATACTTTTAACTACATACTTTTATAGATAACGCATGCTCAGACATTGAAACCGAATCTTGCCCACGACAAAAATATTTATCATGAATGCCGATCGAAACCACGACCTGCTTCGTAGTATGGTCGCTAACCAGTAGACCAAAAGGCAAGTTATATTGTCCACTTCCAGCTCAATGCTACCGGTTCATAAACCGACGTTAATAACACCGCCGTGCGTCCCCGCCGCCATATAACGTCATTCCCTAACACAGATATAGATATAAATAGATAATGCACGCTCGCCCTTTAGTTTGAAGACTAAGCGTGCCACCGTATTACTATGTGCTAAGAAAAAAAAGAATGTTCTAGTGATAGGAATCCTCCACCAATAAAAAGTCAAAAATAATATGAATATGAATAATAGAGTAGAAATAATATGAATTATTTCATTCATAATTCATAATCATTCGAATAGATTCCAACTTATCATAATAATGACGTGTTTCAAAAATAAATAAATCCATAAATCTGACGTTCCATGTCAACAACGATGGACAACAAGGACTAAATAAACCGGGTCGACGTTTTTGCATTGTACCTTCTTTTCACATACTTTATCACTGGTAGCACTTTTATTTGCGTGGTCTATTTAGACCTACATCTGTGTCACCTAACCAGTCCCCTTTTACAAATTAATTTTGAACATTGTTGTTTTAGTACCTTACAGCTGAGTTTGTTAGAGGATAATAAAATTAAAAAGCTGTAAAGAACTCTCTTCTGGAGCCTAATTATATTTTGATGCCATACTATGAGTTATGTGTTTCTGTTGGGAAGGTGAGAACGACCTTCGTTGTGGGTCAGCCATTCGTGACCTAACAATGCAGGTCACGAATGGCTGACAGGAGCAAGGTCAGGTCTCATCTCTCAATGAAATGGAGGCAGGCCTTAGTCCACTATGCTGGGTTGTGGGTGGCTAGACTTCACATGCCTTTGACAATACAAAGAACTCTCAGGCATACAGGTTTCTTCGCGATGTTTTACTTCTTTTATTCACTACAGCAGGTGAAATTCAATTGTATAAAAGCACATTCCTTTAAAAAATAATTGGTCACGCAGATACGAACCCAGTTTCTTACTCTTACTGAACCAACTTTTGCTTCTGGGGTTTTATATGGAGAAGAATGGTCGAAAAAACACGCCACCCAAACTACCATACGATACGTTTAAGTAGGTACTTTGACATGCACTCATAGACAAACTTGACGTGTACGTACATTCCGTTACGTGTCATTTCAATAAATTATAGTCGACTATTTGGTGATCTCTAGTATTTCTAAAGCCGCTAAAAAGTTGAGCCCACTTTAGTTGTCCTCTTATACAGTATCACTTCGTCGATAGAAGACTTTTGGTAAAACATAAAAGCACATAAACCTAGGGTTAGATCTCAAAGGAGAGTCCAAAGCAGTTGATCTTTTTTGTAGGCCCTATCGGCATTTTGACAGCGACCCTAGCCCGTATCTCCACAATCCACTGGAGCGGCGTGGTGGAGTACACCCATGTTCAAATAATATATTCTCTTCATCATATAATATTTTTAGATGAATACTTTAAGGATTTCAGATTTAGGTCACCATCAGGTCAAAAGCAATTTTACTTAACAACTTTTACAAAGCCGAATAATATTTATGGTACCTCCATTATCGTAACACTAACGTGAGTTTGATTCCTGGATACATGTTTAAGAAAACTGATCTTGGATTACGTAAAAGCTCAGCGAAAGATAAAATTTTATTATATTAGAAATAAGATATATTATGTTGCCGTCATAAGCAATACTCCCACATTGTCATCAAGCTGAAGAGCTTTTAAAGGATGTTAAAATAAAGTAATTTTCTCAGAGTCAATTGAGCTTTTAATAACCTGACAAAAACTCATCGTCTTCATAGATTCTATAGTGCGAATGACGGCAAACGCAAGATAATAATTATAATCGATCTTTAAGCGAAATTACTAAATTATTATTGCTGTTTATTTTTAGAGTTCATTAAAAGTATCTCAATAGGGATATTTCCATCTTTTACAGTAAATTTCAAAAGTAATTCCTGATAAAGAGCGTTTCCAAACCAGTCTGAAATATTAACTCAACTTCCAATATAAAATGAGTAGAAAGAGTAAAATCGTTAAAGTATTTGTACGGTAAACGTCAGTCATTACAATGTCCTAATATGTCAGTCTGTCTGAAATCTTCCCAAACGAATGGCACACGTTAACTATACGAATAATTTGACGATAGTGTTCATGGTAGGGGCACTGATGTAGCGCGGTAGCTACCTATGAATAACAACGTAGCTTTGGGCTACGGCGTAGCGATAGGCCTACAGCGTAGCGTAGCTACGGGCGTCAATTGAATGAAAGCCGTGCCAAAATTGAATATCGCACCTGTCACAAACACGTCAACTACTAAAATTGCTTCTAAATATAATAGACCAGTCAGTTTGAACATTTAATTCACAATAATTCCAAAAGTTTTCAAACTTCGGTCAAGTGAATGGTACATTGGGACGACAATAAATCTCATTTTGCAACCTTGTCCGCAGTCCGGAACATTGCTAAAATTGCAATTAAATTAATTTTTGCTATATGGTCGTGAAAAAAATTCCAAAAGTTCTGCAAACTTGGAGTGGTGTTAAATATATTATTTTACATCACGTGTCAAATTTGCAACCAATTTAAGTGTACGGAACATTCTTTTTTATTAAAATTAATGTTTTTCTTTATTAAACTGAAGGAAAACGTTCCAAAAGTTCTGCAAATTTGACAGATATATCGGAAAAATATACCGAACGATTGTATAAATTTGCAACCTTTTACGTTGACCGGAACATATTCATTTATAATTCTTTTTAATTCGTGGTCATTTTTTCGAGTAAGGTGGTCTCGGAATAATTACAAAAGTTTTGAAACTTGGTTGCAAACTTCGAAAACATCTATTCTGATGCATTTGCAAATTTGCAACCTCATACGCGATCCGGAACTTTATGCAATTTGCAAAAATGTAATAATATTACATGTAATTTAAATTACATTTTTGCAAATTGCATAAAGTTCCGGATCGCGTATGAGGTTGCAAATTTGCAAATGCATCAGAATAGATGTTTTCGAAGTTTGCAACCAAGTTTCAAAACTTTTGTAATTATTCCGAGACCACCTTACTCGAAAAAATGACCACGAATTAAAAAGAATTATAAATAAATATGTTCCGGTCAACGTAAAAGGTTGCAAATTTATACAATCGTTCGGTATATTTTTCCGATATATCTGTCAAATTTGCAGAACTTTTGGAACGTTTTCCTTCAGTTTAATAAAGAAAAACATTAATTTTAATAAAAAAGAATGTTCCGTACACTTAAATTGGTTGCAAATTTGACACGTGATGTAAAATAATATATTTAACACCACTCCAAGTTTGCAGAACTTTTGGAATTTTTTTCACGACCATATAGCAAAAATTAATTTAATTGCAATTTTAGCAATGTTCCGGACTGCGGACAAGGTTGCAAAATGAGATTTATTGTCGTCCCAATGTACCATTCACTTGACCGAAGTTTGAAAACTTTTGGAATTATTGTTAAATTTTCGATTTTTAATGTTCAAAATGACTGGACTATAATAGGCGTAGATACATAAAGTTTTGTGCATTGTGGCGACTTCCGCCAGACGTCAAGAGTTGGTGCCACACGATCCTGAATCACGCTATCGAAGTTTTCTACACCGGTGGCATATGTACAAAACCCCGCCATGATGTAATCACCTAGCCTGATGGAAGTTTCTCTCATGTTCAACAAAACACCAGTACAAAGCGTGTCAGACATGTGCCGTAGCATACCAAAAATAGTCGTTCATTCAGTGTACACGGGTGTATTCACATCCATACCTACAACACGCCCCAGTCACATTGAGATTATTTAATAGTTTTAAGGGAAAATTTTGTATTCTTAAAGCGCGTTGTTTAACAAATTGTGCGCTTAAATTGAAACAAATTTATCAACGAGGATCGTATACACTGTGTGACCTCACTGGTTCTTTGAGGCTTAAAGTTCAACGCACTAGACGATCATGAGTTACAATTAGTTTAGACGGTAGGTATATCTTAATTTTTGGGTGTACATATTACATATTACATGTTAACAGCGGAGCAGTATTATGAGCAGTAAGTGTTTAAAGAACGAGCAAACGCTAAGAGATCACTGGAATCTATTAACACACGTGTCCATATCGAAAAAACAGACAAACATTAGTAACGATTGAAAGATACAGCATTTCTATGCGCACAATTTTTTTTGTTTTTTTTTTTTTCAAAAATTGGATCAAGAATTTCGTTTGTATAATTAAGATAAATTTGTAAAGCCTATAAGTATGTAACAAGCCTAAAGTATGTAACGGACTCCAAGGACACCGGGCCAAAATCGAAATAGAACTTTTTCTGGGGCATATAATTATGTATAATAGAAAAGCAGACAACTAATGTGATGTGACCTAGAGTCTGACTTATAGTTTCAATAAATTAAAAATTTAATAATAAGCACTATTTTCTCATAGAAGACAACACCTAAGCATTGGTAATATCCGACAGTCTAATAGCTTGAAGAAAGTCCCGCCTTTCTTAACTTTTCCCTCACGGAAGTACCTAGCGATATAAAAAGCAACTTTTATGTAAACGCGGAAAAATCGAGCAAGCGGCCACCTGGGGCTGAGGGATCTTCTCTTAAATTAAACATTTTCACACTTACTTTACTTGTCTACAATGAATGGACATCGATAGTCCATCAAAAATCTTCCCGTATTCTGTATTAAAACGATAGTAGATAGATATTTTAAAAAAATATATTTTAAAAAATTAAACCGTCGTCAAAAAATTATTATATAAATCTTTTTACATACTTTAGGCCTACTTTTTTTGAGGGTTTGTTACGGTGAAGGAAAACATCGCGAGGAAACCTGCATGACTGAGAGTTCAAAAAAAAATAGAAATAAAAAATGACAATAGACCAACATAATAATATGTAAATATTGGCAGTTCTGAGAAAATTACATACATACGTATCGAATTGATAACCGCCTTTTTTGAAGACGGTAGCACTAGTAGGCAAGTATTTTTATGTTTTAAAAGAAAACGAGCGTATAGGCCTCCTAATGTAAAATTATTTGCCGCTCATATACATGTATCATTGTACTACATAGATAAAAAATAAGAAAGGTATGCCCTGACTGACATCTGAAGAGACAGGCACGATCAGCTAGCAACATCATCGTCATAGTCACGTGATTCATTTACTTCATCACCCTGTAGTTACAATAAGCTAAATCCTCATCACTAACCAAACGTGTTTGGATTTAAACCCTACAGCATAAAATTTGATACATCGATAAATCAATAACCATTTTAAAGTACGTTACGTACGTTAAAAGCCACAAAAATTTGGTTTACCCAAAAACCATTTACGCAACTATGTACCTATACAAATTACCGTTAAATTGGTTTCGAGAAGTTGTCCCAGAAGCCGTAGTAAGGTCCATTAAAACGTAACAGTGACAGTTCCTTATTGCAAAAAGTGTTTAAGAAACTTTCATCCCTTGACAATCTATTTTTATCTTAAGCTGCCTTATCTCAACTCCTCACTAAAAGTCCTATTTGTGTACCTCAAGGTTAGAATTAGTTAATTTAGCGATAAAAATTTGTCGTCAACAAGTAAATGGGTCCATATAATAAAAATCTTCCATTTGACACGGCTCATTATGCGTTAACACGTTTTATATGATTTTTGTGCGGTGATAGCCCAGTGGCTTAGAATTCGACCTCAAATCGAGGGGTCCGGGTTCGAATCCCAATGACTTTGTAATAAAAGTTATGTACGATTTATAAAATTAAATATCACCTGCTGTTACGGTGAAGGAAAACATCGTGAGGAAACCTGCATGCCTGAGAGTTCATAAAAAAAATGTTCTCAAAGGCATGTGAAGTCCACCAACCCGCAGTAGGCCAGCGTGGTGGACGGCGGCCTACATCCCTCTCATTGTGAGAGCAGACCCGACCCTGTAGTGGGTCATTAATGGGTACTGACATATGATTTTTGTGAAGTAAGGCACCACGGAAAATTTTACAATATAGGTACGTACTTTTATGGGCGGATTTAGATTAGCTTAAAAATACCTATCACACTTTCACTCTTGGAATTGACATGAAAGTACCAAATACAGACTGACAACATTATAATATCCTAATGACTGACGTTTACTAAACGAATACTTTGACGATAGTGCTCGTATGCACTGTTATAAAATTGAAAGGGAATTACTATGAAGTGTTTGCCGCTTATGAACAACCAGGTCACATTGAGGCCGAAGTAATTGGTGGCTTCTGTTATGATATAGAATAATTCAGGGTTGGATTAGTTTGGAGGGAAGATTCTCGGTATTAGCAGATTAGGTTATTGGGTAATCTACTGAAATGCAGTTTTAATAAGTCCATACTTTTACGCTTTTTCAACATGACATAAGAGTAACAGACTGTTTATATAATCAATGTAGTTTGTTATAAGTACTTTGGTTTTCTTTTATACTTTTTTACATCAGCAACATGTGACGATGATTACCAGATTTACAATTAGTTACTTAAAAAGTAGTAGCTGTTTTAATGCACATACTATAGGTACATTTATGGTACGGTTCTTAGCTGTCAAAAAATCCTCAAAATATATAGCTCTCATTCGACTTAGTATAATGTTTTAAACATACTTTAACAATTAAGAAAGCTGCACTAAATATACAGGGTGTCCCAAAAAGAATGGAAAATCCTGAATCCTCTTATAGTAGGCCTTTTGTGGACCCAAAATATGGAATTCAAAAAAATATTTTCCTGGTAGTACCAAAACCGACTTTATTTCCCTTTAAATTACAGCTACACATATTTTCTTAATTCGTATTGATTGGAGTATTCTATGTAGAATATTATAACATCAAATACCCAATGGATTTTATTTATTCATAGCTGTGGTATACAGAAACAGACAGTAGTATGAAAAACATGGAACTTTTTTTAAAAGTTACGTAACTTTGGTACTACCTGAAAAATATTTTTTTTAATTCCATATTTTGGGTCCTCAAGAGGCCTACTTACTATAAGAGGTTTTAGGATTATCCATTTTTTCAGCACATCGCTATAAAACAAAGGTAAGGCCTTTGCAAATAAAAATATAATGCATTCGTCGTTCTGAACTTACCATTCTGCTTATGGTTAGCTTTCATGTTACCTACAAAATAAAAGAACATTGTTAGATTTTAATTTAAATAACTATTTACGCACTAAGCGCGCACAGTTACGCTGCTTAAGTAGATCGCAAGCGAACGAAAAAGTTAAGCAACGTCTGGTCATAACCTGTTCCCTTAGCCCCTTTGTACACAACGCTACGCAAGTCTGCGACACTCGACGGCTTTAATCTCCATACGACCACCGCCATACAAATCCATGAAGGTTCGTACACTAGTCGCGTCGCCGACATTAGTCCCGCGTCGTACTCGTGGTCGGCGTTGACACTAATGTCGTATACGACATACGATAAGTATCGGAGACTTACGTAGTCTTGTGTACGAAGGGGCTTAGTCTGAGTTTTAGCAATACCGCTACTACACACACATACATAAAAATAAATCATTTCAATACTTTTTAAGGATAGCTCAGAATTGTTCTATAATAACGATGGCTTATAAAGATAAATCCCACATAAAATTAATCGCTCTCACGACATTGAGTAACAATTTGTTTTTACAACACAAAAGTTTTAAACATCGACATAATGTTTTACATGACCCTTACAGAGTTTCCGAACTAGATCATTCCCGTGGTTCCTATCGTTCCCGTGTCCTTGGCCTACTTCCGAGCCACTTTGAGGTACCTCAACGATTTTCTTGCTACCCGCCCGCAGGCTATACTCCCACGGAATTATATTGTTTCGCTCAATATTATTTTAGAAAGGCTTTGATAGAAAAGAAAACGCATTAAATTTTATCTCCTTTGTTACGGTTTATCGTTTATGGACTCTGAAAGTTAGTATACTAGTGAGTTGTCATAGTAGCTACTATTATTATCAATGAAAAAAATTAAACGAATATATTTGTATGCAGTCTATGGACTGTTTGATATGGTTGTCGTAATTTCAGATTGAAGATTGGTTGATCTTCAAACAGGATTAATGTACAGTCTCTTGTCTATCTGGCAACCATAGCATTAACCAAGAACTAAAAAAGTTATGATGGCTATTTAATAATCTGAGTTTTGGCTCTCTTCAATAGGCAAAATCTCAGTGAATACCAGTTCCTTTTTCTAAAATTTAAGTACTTAGACAACTGAATGCCATCTACTACAATAAGGCTTATTTGTATCATTGACTTTCGTATCACAAGGTTCTTAAACAGCATCAAAATATCTTACAAACGTTCTAAACTTGCGTGAAATACAATCCCACAATAGAGCTTTACAGTATCTGTGAGCTGACTCTCAATCAATTGATAGAGGTATACCCCATCATATTGCAGTTTAGAGCGTAAGCCGAGGCTCGTGATGTTATTTTCAATACCAATATTACTAGAGCTCCAATACTCGTATTGAATAAGAGGATTTATTTGATACCAGAGCTACCTTTACCTCGCACTGGACTGTTCTGTTCAATAAAGCAAAGCTCTATAAAGCTTTGATCATTAAATGGACATCGTATGAAAGAGGTAGAAAAATAATATAGCAAAATACTTAGTTCGTAAAAAATATTCAATATGTTACGGTCAATCAGAACTTTGAATCCTTAAGACGTACCTTTATCCACATTAAAATGAAGGAAATCTGTGTCGTCAAAAGTTGATACATAAAGCGACAGCACGACAGTAATATTATGTCGAAAAAACATTATTTTTATCAATATAAATCAATTTTCAGTCAATATTTTAAGACGGCTAAAAGTTATCCGAGTTGACTGTATTTATATAACAGAGGTCTGAGTGAGACACCACTCATTCACTGCCAATTAAACACGAAATACATTTTTTTAAACAAAAGATTTTTTTTCTATGAAATAAACCTGCTTCGTGGTTCTATTTGCTTCTGATATTCTACCTTCATTAATCCATTTCTGAGTTGAAAAATGCTGCGAGATTTGTTTTGTATTTTTCGTGGGTACAGTCAAAGCGAAGGTAACGCTTTGTTCTGCCGGGGTGATTCGGGACTACCGACCAGGCATATAGTGGGACTTTATCAACAGAAATTCGACTGAAGCTTTAGGGGAAACTATCGAAAAATATAAAATAAAGGTAGAAAAATGTTAAAAATTGAATAATTCACTGTCAGAAATAATAAATGCGATTGTTAAAACGGAGGACTAAAACTTTTCTATAAAATAAACGTGGTTCGAGGCTTTATTTGCTTCTCTTATACTACCTTCGTTAATCAATTTCTGTTGAAAAATGCTTAAAAAATCATTTAATTAAGTAATTTTATCTTCATTCTTTGGCCATATTTTATATTACCTACCAATTTTATATAAATATATCCTCATTTCCAATCACAAACATTATATTGTCATATCCTATTTTTTATAAAAGCAAAGGTTTAACCTTTTGCTCTTTCACAACGACATTTTCTCTTACGAATTGGATATAAAAATATCGGAGTTCTCTCCACAAATGTGCCACCTAATTACATTAAAATTCACGGGAAACGGTACAAACAGTTCTAAGACACACTGACTAATGACGGATTTAAATTTATAATACTGCTGTTTAGAACGCGGCGAGTGATAACAATTTCGTGCGAAACTTTTGTCAGCAAATTAGAACAAAACCACACAAAACCGCGAAGGGAACAAAAATATTCGACAATTAGCATTATTATATCGATATTATCGTTAGTTAACTTTAAAAACTATTAATTGTATGCCCTAATTGCCTAATTGCCGTGTCGCCCACAAATGTTGCTCGTACTATACGTCATTGTTTTGCCGCGGTTTATTTTGTATGTTTTTATTTTTGTGGTTAATATTTTTCGGGTTACACAAGCAATTTTCGGCTTAGTTGAGCTCTATAAATCTAAAAGTTCCTTTAATGCTCATTGACATTTCGACACTAAAATAATCGTAGCACACAAAATAAATCGTCCAAGAGCCTATGGGTAACAAGCACTATTAACTAGTAAAACTAAATGAAAAACTAATATGAAAGTTGGAAATCGAAAAAGCGCGCGGACTCGTAATTGAACGGCGTTCTTCCTTTGTTTTTCGGGCTCGCGGCAACGCGCGCTTTCGTTCTCTTTTTAACCCCCGTCGCAAAAGAAGGGGTGTTATAAGTTTGACGTGTCTGTCTGTCTGTTTGTCAGTCTGTCTGTGTGTCGGTCGTGGCACCGTAGCTCGCGAACGGATGAAGCGATTTCATTTTAGTTTTGTAAGAAAAGTGAGTTACGGGCGAGTGTCTTAGATATTAGGAGTCTTAGATATCTTTGATGAAAATCGGTTAAGTCGTTTAAAAGTTGTGGGGGGTGAAAGTGGGAAACAATAACCGAATGTCTGCAAATATAATCGAGTGGGGTCTCAAATGCAAGCGCATCACGTGCGCATTACAAAATAATATGTTCAATGAAAATTGTCGTTATTGTGTCAGGGGTATTTTTAAATTTTCAATTTATGTTTTACTAAATGAGTAGTACAAAATATTATGACGATTGCGCGCACTGTCATTCTCAATAGAATCCTCTGGATTCTCAATAGAATCCATAGGCTACAGCGGTCTTTTATAGTTCATCTGATCTTTTCAAATGGCCCAACATGAATTCTACGGGTTTATAAATGCGGCAGAATACGCAATTTAAACTCTGTTGCTCAAGTAATAAGAGCGTTTCGACAAATCGAACTTGTTGAGTCCGCGGCCGGAACAATTGACACTCAACAGGTAGTTCTTGAAGCGAGTGAAACGTACCAATTACGTAAATGAATTATTTACATACTTTGCCGAATGCAAAGAAAATAATAAATTTTGACTAAGTTTTATCGAATTACGTAAATGAATTATTTACATACTTTGCCGAATGCAAAGAAAATAATAAATTTTGACTAAGTTTTATCGAATTCGTGAAAGATATAAATACCAAGGAAATGTTGGGTTTTCGAAAGTTGTTCGAAAAATATATTTATAGTTACTTTTTAGATAATAAAACCTTACACCTCATTGATTAGACAATTACAATAGGCATGATGACAGTAATCAAGTATCGCCAAAATATTTATCTGATCTAATGAAATAGGATTCAAAGATTTTGAAACATGTATTTATTCTCTTATTAATGTCGAGATTAATAATTTATTTGTGAAAATAAATCTACAAAATACAAGAATCCGCCATGATAGCTTAAACACTCATCAGATCGAATTACGTCAATTTACGTCACGTCTCAGTAAACGTAATTTTTTTCGTTTAAGCGTATACGCGATCTCCTCAGTTTTTACTGAGCCGTGACGTAATGACAGACGCCATGACACGGGCGAGCGTTTTGGAATGAATTTGAAACTTAAATTTTAAATGTACTTTTATTGCACATAAACCTTAATTTTATACAAAAATATGATATATTTTAGACATAATAGAAACTTCTGAATATCATAGAAGAGTTTTTGAAAATTAGTCATCATGCCTATTGTAGCAGTCTATAATGAAACTTAATAATTCTTCCACCATGACCCCGCCCTTCATGAAATGTTATATCGATTCGAGATTGAATATTTCGAATAAAATCTACAGGTAAAAATGATTTCAGCAATTTGCCCAACATGTCCTTTAGGTAGCTAATGGGAAACATACCTACATCTGGGATTCTTCGGATTTATAGATTGCTGCAAAAACGCATTTCATTTTAAACTCTGTTGCTCAAGTAATAAGACCGTTTTCAGACAAATCCCAGAACTCGTTGAGCTTGTAGATGGAACCATTGACACTCAACAAGTTGAAGCGAGCGAAATGAATGATGCTCTTTTACACATTCTGCAATTCCTTTTGTGTATTTGCTTTCAGACTTTTTTATGTGTGGGCAGAATAACTTTTAGATGACTGCGACGTTTTACTTTATAAAAGAGCAATTTTTGACTTTTTATATCCTAAAAATCGATAGATGAAGAAGCCACTCTCATAGCAAACAGTCTTCATGATCTATGCCACTTATTGTGCTACCTATCTCTATAACAAGAGTTGGGACCAGGTCTAAATGACAAATATCTAGAAACCAAATTGGCAAAGGGTTGACGACAACTACTCTAGATCTGATCTATCGTTGGAGTAAACGCATTGCGAGTACACAATCACTATGCGTGCCTTATTTCTTGTAGATAACTAAACGCAATATTTGATTTTGAACACTGTTGCTCACCTATTAAGGTTCACATTGCTTTACATGAACACCCCGTTGAAATCGCTGATGGAACAATTGACACTCAACAGGTTCCTGAAGCGAGCGATGCGCGGGCAATTTAATTTTGAACTCTGTTGCTCATATAATAAGGTTCATATTATTTTTCTTAAGTAAATTGTTGAGCTCACAGATGGAACAATTGGCACAACATGTAGGTAGGTAGTTCTTGAAGCGAGCGACGCGCGGACAATTACGGAAATGAATGATGCTCTTTTACACCCTCTGCGATTTTGCTTGAAAAACATTTCAATTTGATTGGAACTTGGCAAAGTTATTGCTTTTTGTTTTAATTTTTGATTTGCTTTCAGAGTTTTGATGTTTGGAACCAAGCCGTTTACAGTGTGGAAAGTATAGGTAATCAGCTCTTTATAGTAACCGTCATGAGTCGTGAGCACAGATATCGGTGGTAGGGAGTTATTTCTCGTAAATAACAGTACGCAAAACATTTCAGTTTAATAAAAATACTTTAAAAAAATTAAACCGACTTCAAAAAAGTATGAAATAAAATTTGTTCACTAAAACTTGTAAATATTGTGTACTTCCGATAGTATTACATTGTATACGTGTCGAATTGATAACCTCCTTTGTACGTGGCATGTAATGTGTAGGATGATGTAATGTGTGAACAGAATTATTTTTAGACGACTGGGGTTTCACTTCATTATGCGCAAGAGAAGTTTTGACTTTGAACTGTTCAAAGCAGATTTTGTTGTAGGTTATTAAAGACGTTTTGAAGTTGAAAGGTCGTGCTTTATTAACAACGTGTAACGCACGTTTGGATATATTTGTATGTTGTTAATGTAACCTTTTTTTGTACTGAAGTTAACGGGCTACGGAAGAAAAAGAATACATACCTAGGTAGGTATGTATTCTTATGTATTCTTTATGAACATTTGACTTGCGAAAATAAAAGACTTTTAATAAAAAGTTCGAGATGAAAATTATACGTGTATTCTTCTTTTTCTTCCACAGCCTTATTTTATTTAATCTGACCATTTTATTTACCCAGTCCATAACACTCTTCTTACGTGAAAGTGAGATGAAGAATAGGTACAGTCCGTATTTTGCACTTGTCAAACTTGGTAAACAATTTTGGCACTACTTTTTATTAAAAAATAGTTTAAAATTAGTATAAAAAATATAATTCCTAGAAATTTGTTTCAGCATTAAATGGCAATTTGTTTTTAAAACTTTATTATTAGGTGTATGCGTTATTTTTAAATCGCAAATTATAATGACACGTTAAGATTGTTTACCAAAAAGGACAAGAGTATAATATACGGTTAAAAATTTAACTACTACGCCAGAGTAAATCTTGAAGAAGCTCAAATAATATCATTATTAGGTAAAACCTTTTCTACTCCGAATTTTCTATAAACGAAAGATTAGACGCCAATAAGCGGCCCTTCTTTGCTAAATTCAACCAAACTTTTTAGCGCATCGTTAAAAATACTGGAAAATCCAATAGGCGCCGAGCGCTCGAACAAATAGAGTTATAAAATCTTTAGCGCTTTAAGCGCCCGCTGATGGCATCAATTCATTAGTGATGCTGATTGCTTAGCGATTGTGTTCCGATGAATGCTTTTATAATAGTAAACTTCTAAAACATAATAAAAGAGGAAATAAGGCTAGGGAGACAGTTAGGTGGCATGTGGATACTTTTAAAAACTTCCACGGTTATTCTTTACTTTATGATTCGATATATTTTATCTACCTACGATATATTTTACCAAGTCGTTACACGTCGAAGTGTTTGTTGCGCAAATATTTTGTCGATATACGAGTAAGTATCCACACGCACTATGCGAATACGCAAATACAAATACTAAATAAAGCACTAGATTGTTAATAAGGAAGCTAAAAAATATATTTATTATTATTTATTCTTATGCCCACAATTATGGAATCCGTCATCACCACTTTTTTTAGATACAATGATACTACTTAATTAAGGTAAAAAGGCTGATATTGTTATGTTATCGTCTTCTTTTTAGATTTTCAATGTATTTAGTTAATTCTTTTTTCTTGGACGAAACTGGCACGGGATCTGTTGCCCATTAACTGTTTTACAGTTTGGCAGATAGATTGTAAAATTGTATATGTATTTTTTTCAAGAATAAATAAATAAAAATAGTCAAGTGATGTGCCACCATAAGACTTTTCACATCAACATATTCCACTCTTTTTTGTTCACGTCTTTCACCATTTCTTTAATTGTCCCCTCAAAGGGACGATTGGCGTTATTGGATTTTTGAGAGCGATTGCTGTTTTCCTGGAGTCGTTCTTCGTACCTACTCACAATCGTTGGCATTGCCTCTAATAAGTTTGTCAAGTTAATGCAATTTGCGTTATTGGCTAAATATCGAAATTTGGATTTAGTCAGAGTGAATCGTCGAAATAATTCATGTGATTTCAGATAATTTTCTCATATTAGTTATAGGCATAATACACCCCAACATGTCTAGTCGCCCTCCTTTCGGAATGGCAGCATTAGAATTTTATATTAAAATTGTATTTGGGCGTACAAGATAATTTGATTTCTCTGAACCTGAATGTTCAACTTTTTGATTGAAGTCAGTAAAAAAGTCTTTTTTACGAATTAAAACATTTTACGAAATTTTCTTTTTTATTTGATAGATGGTAATATAAGAAACATTAAAAAAGCTCTACCACCTAGTATAATGAGGGTGGCGGCAAAACGTATTCATTCATGTTGGCTAGTACTCTATGATGTTTCCGGGTTCTAATTAAGCCACGTACGAGGGAACGTATAAAAGCCGAGTTGGTCAGCATTGATGAAGAGGATACCCTATTCATTCCCGGACGGGCGGCTGACGTTTTGGTATTAATGTGTTGGATTTTGAGCTGAATGAAGCTAAACAGCGGTCGAAGGAAGATATACCGTGGAATAACTAGGCATTTCCATCCCGCTTTACCAAAATTTTTGGGAAAATTAGGCTGTGTTTCTATTCGTCCCGATATTTTTATCTATGTCTAAAGCCTATAATTTTAAAGGCTTAGATCCTACCAAAAATAATGCATAGTATCGATGCATGTGTCAGTGGGGCAAAAATAATAACGGTAGGTACTTTATTTTGAGTAGTAAAATAAAATATTTCGTTGGACAACGTTATGAAAATACGTTATTTTCTATCAAAACACATCGACGTTCAAACGCAGTCAAGCGTTTTATCGTGGCTTTACTCCCAATCGTATTTAGAAATGTGTAGCGAATTGAATTTTCTTTCTCACAATAATTTCCACCCTAAACACAATAATGTTTATTTATTTAATATAATATATAAATCTTAAGAATAATAACTTTATGACCATAATCTATATTTAACTTAACGAGCCTAATCTTTTATACCTCTAAAGATAATATAAAATTTAAAAACTTCTACACTTTAAACCATACTTAACCTTTTTAATCTTACAACTAAACATTGATCAGCAAGCCTTAATAGCGTACAATATTTCTATTTCACGAAGCTCCGCGTGTTTTTATTTGTGTTCACATTGTCATATACATACATATACAATCAGTTTGTGAGTACTTACTTACACTAAGCGGACACGCACACATTTACAATGCCTAAGTATGTTCAATACAGGCAGATGAACCACGCAGAGCCTCGCGAGATCGATGGTCTCTCAGCTTTGTTAATTGTGTTAGTGCCTGCTGTTAGTTTGAAATGAAGTGCGATGTACACTTACAATTGCGTAAATGGCACAACGGTTTATTTTTATAAAGGCATCGTTATAAAATAACTTATATTTTTATGACAGATATCGTCCTTGATCATGTCGGTCGTTGGTTGGCATGGAAAAAATTGGGATATTGTAGTAGGTAATACCCACCTACTAGTATAGTGGTGTTGTAATCTAGAAAATACCCTCGTATTTTCTATCAATTTCGATACAAGTATATGAGAAAAAATATTTAAAAACATTTTTATAGGCTTGATACATAGGCTTTAGATTTTGAATAATCAGACCGATATCGATATTAAATGGAATAATCTAAAAAGAAACCTTCGTACTTTTACAAAAAGTTAATTATAATCATGTAATTCGGTGACAAACATGGCATTCTAATGTACCCTAGCAATTTGATGAGAAAGATTTTGACTTGCGAAATAAGTGCTTCTTTGAGTAGATACGTATGTTGATGAAGTCTGCGCGGACACGAATGTGAATACATTGATAGAATATGCGAAATGAAGTGTGAATGAAGGAATTTTTACGTAATTTGAGATAGACACAGTCACCGGCACAGATAAAATATTCTTGTGCAATATTCTCCGTTCACGGAACACCCATATTAAATGAAAGAATATTTTTAATCTGCCACGGCAAGTGTCTGTCACGCTACGTCCTGGTAGATGTGAATTCTTCTAATGTCGATGTCAGCTTCTAAACACTGAAAAGCGGGTCACGACATCCAATTGTTCGAATGTTCTAGAACTTAATACATACGAAATCCCTCAGAGATGCGAGCGCAGAACTCCCTCACTGGACGACTGCCGTTGGATTCGCCGTTGCCATTCCCGTTCCTTTCAGTCCCCGAACCTGGGAACAAACGAAGAACTATGGCTCGAAATAGCTCGCAAATACTATAATAATATAGGAGGCTAATTTTACATAGTAATTCATAAATAAATTTATTTATATACATTCTTTATTTCACACCAAACAAATACAATAAACATTGGGAGTGGTACAATGCAGAAGGCGGAGTAATCGTTAAACAGTGATCTCTTCCACACCATCAGTTATGAGGATATCCCTAAATCCCTAGGAAGTATGGGAGTAAATGCCCTGGTCAGAAAGGTGTGTCTTAATTATTGACTACCCTAAGCCACGCTCAATTTGAACGCACTTTTTCGTACGAATTTCGTACGTACCTACCACTAACTCGAGCGGGGTCTTAGCCCTCCCATGGTACTTCTAAATGTCGAAATTGTTCGCAAGCGTTTGGACGCGTGTTCGAACTCGCCCGTGTACGAACGTTCACGCATGAACGAGTCGCATGAACGCATGATACGTGAACTTAGTCGCGCGTAGTGTGAGTGCTCCTATAGTATTTCTAAGCTTGGGATTGTCCGTAGGTGAACACACGCATCCTAACTGAGAAAGACCTTAAACAGTGTTGTAGAACACGATGTGTTCAAACGTGCTATCATTCTGAACTATCCGCTAGAGTGTGAACGTTCGAATTCAAATCACCGATTCATGCCAGTTCTGCGCTAGACATCACATAGATTTTCGGATTTGTACATTCTTTTGCTGAGAGGAGCCCATGCGTAAGCTCAGTCAGTGGACAATGGAGACAGTTGTGCTCGATATTTCTCACCGGACTTGGTCCATGTAGATAGTGAACAAATGCTTTTCAAAATTATCAAAAGTAGCAATGGGTTGTTCGAGAGAGAGTAGCTAGCTAGAGATACAATAACTGACTAAGAAATGTTCCTTGGTGGCGAACATGAAGTAAAATGGGAAACTGAATACAGTCTATATGCGGTGATAACTCAGAAAAAAACGGCACGCACCAATACCTTTTTTTAGAAAAGTTATGTGCGCTTTATAAAATTAAATATTACTTGGTGTAACGGTGAAGGATAACATGCATGCTTCCTCATGAGAGTACACAAAAAAAACGTTCTCAAAGTCATGTGATGTCTACCAACACGCATTAGGCCCGTGCTGGACTAAGGTCTACATCCGTGTCATTGTGAGAGAAGACCCACTGCACAGTGGGTCACTAATGGGTCACAGTCACTTACGGATACTATCAGCAACGCGCGCGCAGAACGCACGCACTGGTCGCGACGAGGACGACTCCCCATCTCTATCATTCTTCTTATCTTTTTTCTTCTCAGTTCCTGGGGACAAACGAAAAAATATCATAATTATTATTTATGTAAATAGAAAATCATTTAAATGAATTTATATTAATGATATTAAAATTGATATGAGTGTGTTGTGGATGTGTTTTAATTTAAAAACCGTGTTCTTCGTTGTTGTGGTTATTATTGGCCATAAACCAGTGGATCAAATCTGTCCGAAATATTTCCGTAACCTAATTGCCATATGCCTGTGTTTAACAGGCTTTAACAAGTGCTATCTTATCAATAACAACCGGGACTGACAGCTGTGACGTGCCCTCCTAAGGCTCCGAAGCACGGAAGCGCGCATTTAATTCGCCTCTAGATCACCTATACAGGTACTGACCACCCCCGACGTTGCTTAACTTTTTCGATCGCTTGCGATCTTCTCGAGCAGGGGAGTAGGGGTCACTCGGCTTAATACAACACAATATTAAACCAAGTAACCTGTATGTGTATCCAGTCGTTTGTCATGTAAGAGTATACTATAAAAGCATTCGCAATATTCGGAATCGTATGAATTTTAATGTATTACTACTTGTGTTTGATACCCTAGAAACCATTGGATGCCCTATTTCTCCACTTCTGACTTCTGCATCCTGTTTTTGTGATGATCCTATCTTGCTACGATAGGTACTACCTACTATAAATGCGAAAGTTGATGAAAATGGATGGAAGGGCGTTTTTTACTCTTGTACCTATTGTACCTGACAACGAATAAAAGCTTTGATTGACAAACATCCATATTTTCGTATAAATATACAGTAGGAATATCACCTACTGTATACTCGTATTTATGCTAACTGGTGTGCAGTAGGTAAGGCTATCAAGCAACAGAAGATCGAACCCCGGATGAGAATACCCGTCTGAAGGTAGTTAGTAAACAATTTCCTTAACGCTACGCAGTTCAGACGTTTTACTCACTTGTTGAATGTTCATTGTATCTATACCTAGTCGCCTATAGACGTAAGATCATAGAAGACGTAAGGTGTAAGAATATGATCGAAAATTAAATCCCTATTTTTGGTTTCACCCCGTGTCCTATGGCTATGTCGCACCACAAGTTGCTCGTACGACAACGTCGTTGCATACATTTTGTTACATGTCTGTGTCATGTTCAATGAGGACAGCTCAATACAGAGCCCTGTGTTTAAATTTTGTCGTGTTGGTTGCTCGGTCGGTTGTGTCAACCAAGTACGACATTCTCAGCAAAATTTTTTTTTATTTCTATACCTATCTGTAACGCCAAATAAATATATAAATTTATAGGTTAGGTACATTTATAAAGACATCGTTTCGTATAAAACAGTATTATTTATAGAAACGACAAGATATGGTCCTGATTATATCCACAAAACTCGAAAAGTATAAGATGAATTAATTTGAAATCTGTACAAATCCTTACATTTCTATGGAATGGTGTTTTTAAATATACTTTTTACCCCAAATTCGGAAATTAATATCAAAATAAAGCTCAGCCTCAGGTCAGAGTATAAAATAAATTACGTTACGAAATTTTTGCGGTAGCAACAAGTAGGTACCTACGTTTGAACCCAAATACAAAGTAATTAAAGTGTATCGACGAAATTTTTGCGGTAGCAACAAGTAGGTACCTACGTTTGAACCCAGATACCAAGTAATTGAAATGTATCAACGTCTGTGGGAGTTTAACATAGGTTTAACGTTTTGTGAAGACAAAGATGCCCACTCTTAACATTTAAAGAGCAAGAGACAAGAAACACGCGGTTCAATTGGTTATTATTAATTGTTATGTAGATTTTTCGAGTCCTCTTTATTTGTCACTTTTTACCGTTTACCGCCAGCCCCTTAATCCGTCTAAAGCTGAATGCTCTTCGTGTCTTGTGTTTGCTTAGGAGGTGTCGTAGCCGGAGATATTCTGTTTTCTATGCTGGAGATACTTTATTGGAGCGAACATCTTAAGTCCTCATGTGTAACAAAGCACCCTCAAACAACCTCAGATTTCTTCACTATTTGAGGTTGGATGTGGGTGTCCATGGCCTGTACCCTTAGTCTGAGTTTTAGCAGTTCCGAAACGAAACGCACACATACACAGCTTACCAGACGAAAATGCACAGTGTAATAACCAACAGAGGAAGAAGATTTTTAGAAGAGTAAAAAAATTAATAAAGCATTAGATAAACCATCACAAAAATTGCTTTATTTTTAATTAACACTCTTTCAATGTTCAATAATATGAATGAAACATAATAACCGTGAATTGGCCGTAATGCACTGTAAAATTTCGAACTAATATGATCCCGTAGGTATTAAATATTTGTTAGTATTATAATGTCTAACGATGAGTATTCATATCTTTCATTCCATACAAAAATTTGATTCTAAATTTTTAACTCCTCTAAAAATCTTTTATCTCTATTTGTTATTACACTGTGGACTCCTGTGTGGTAAGCTGTGTATGAATTACGTATCTATCCGAAACGAAACGCACAAACGTTTCGTTTCGGTATCGCTACAACTCAGACTAAGGGTACTGTAGTGACCACTTGACCTCAGGTAGCTTATTATTTATGAAACGAAAGTAAGTCGAAATATACCCAAGTAATGGACCTAAGTTTCATGATTCTGATGAAATTTTATACATAAATTGTGTACAATCAGATTTTAGTTTCAGAATTTTCTGACGATTGTTTTCCACGAAAAGATATACTTAATTACCGCTCACCAGTATTTACTCAGTTATTAACGTTTGTTGAGTTTATTTATGAATTGTTTACATTTTCGACATCTTAATCTAAATAGAGGTAATTTACTTGAAACCTGTTGCTGATTCGCCTGGTAGGAGATACTAGTTTAGTAAAAGGCAGATCTACCAGGAGGCGAGGTGATAATTCCTGGGCCTGGCCTAGGCCTGGGAGGCGGAGCACACACCATGCTGCCTTAATGCGGACTGGTGGAGAAAACGACTAGTGGCCTAACCGGTGTCGGATATATTTAAACCACTCATAGGGCCTCCGACAAGGCTTAACGACCGCTATCTAATCGATAGCAACCGGGATTGACGGCTAAACGTGCCTTCCGACACACGGAACCGCGCATTTAATTCGCAACTAACGGTCACCCATCGGTACTAACCGCGCCCGACCGGACGTTGGGGGCTATGCTCACTTCCACTTAAACATCTATTATAATTTTTTTAATGAATTTAAAACCTAAGTTAGACTCACATTGATTATAATATTAAGTAAGAACCTTGTATGTATTGTATTCACCCTAAGGCAATCTTAATTTTTAATGCTTTAAACTAGTTTACCACATGCAGGGCATTGTAGGGCCTAATTGCATATTGATTCAACTAAACTAGAACAGTTAAGTGAATCATTGATTACAATACCTCTGTATGAATAGAAAAAATCATACTAATACTAAAAGTACACGGTAGCGATGAAGTCATTGCACACGTCACTACTTATATAAAGCATTAGCTGCCCATTCCATCAGTGAGGATTTTGAAATTGTCCATAAAGATCAAGTAATTAATTATGTTTTCAGACTTTAAACTATCTGAGTACAAAATAACATCAAAACCCGTTTAACACATTTCTGTAAATAATGTCCATCAATTATGTCCATCAATCCAATCATTCATTCTACGTTCAAAACTATCATTTTTATAATGTATGTTTATATTAAACTTCATTGTTATCTGTTCACCCGTTTTTTCATACAAACATAAACATCCACTCGTCGATAAAATCTTTGGATCCACGAATCCAACCATCCAGTATCCAAATCACATTGATTTGATGTGATGTTATTTGATTCATCATCATCGCTACATCAATCATCTAATCATCCAGCTTAAAAAACTTTCGGAGGTTTACAACATTCTATCAACAGTTTTTAATCAAAACATTTTTGAAAATCAAATTAAAAAAAGTTTAGTATTTTTACGACTTCGGCAATGGGCTTATCGTTTTAATACTTCTCTTACTTTTTGCCTACTTTCTACCATTATTCCGTAACTGTTGGGTTGTTTCTAAAGTAACTAAGGCTTCTTTACCAATGTTTCCTTGAAACTTTTTGGATTTCGTAAGGTACTTTTTCTGAAGTTTACGCAATGCATATTGGTAATTTCCTTTGGCAAAGGGCAGTATTAAATTTCGACCCAATATTCGAATATTGAAAAATTTGTTTGTCTACATTTCGATCCTTTTATTTTATGAAAAGCTTATAAAAACTTTGGTTGAATGTCACTGTATGTGTCAATGATAGTGTTTAAATTAATGTGTGTATGTGTGTACAGTTTATTATAATATGTTTTGAAATAATTTCCGTAATAATTTTATTAAGTTTAGGTTTTAGTTAATCTAGAAGTTAATCTGAGTCATCTAATAAGGAATAAAATTTTTAGTTATGTTTTACTTTTTTCTTCTAAAAATAAGGTTCATTTATTTTTATAAATTTGAGCAACAATACTTTATTTGCCCGTATACCTTAACCATCACGCCGTTTACCGTCACGACATACGAATAAATCTTATTGCTATAGTGCTACCAATGGATGTTTCAAATCAACAAAAAATATTTTGGTCCATAAGCCATCAACACGTACAAATATTCGGCGATAAAAATATTTTCCACCTACGATAAACTAGAACAGATCCTAACGACTTATAATAAAATCACTAGTGGCAGCCTAAACAAAAATATCGATAATATTAAGTTAGACGACATCGGATCCAAGCAACCAACACACTTATCCATTTACGGGATCGCAGACTAAACAATACTAATTGTTTCTGCTACACACGATCAGGTGGTATCGACATATTACTTAACAGCGCCCCGAGCATTAACCTACACTATCGTCAAAGTATAGTTAAAGTGCGCCATTACTACGTAAATATGCCAAGACACACTGACATTATGTGTATATAAATTATTATTAACGATGCACATAAATATTGATATAAAATAAGGTATCTTGAGACAAAAAACTGATATTTTCCCTTTTGATTCGATCCCTTTTAAAACAGTAGTTTTGATTTGTGGTCCATTCTGTTTAAGCAGCGCGTAGCGATATTATGACTTGCGTTTGTTACACAAATACTCTCACGGCACAGGTTCCATCGACTTATTTATTTACAGTGCCCCGAACAAGTAAAAAAAAATAATTAAACCGACATCACAAAAGTATGAAATAAATTTGTTACATACTTTAGGCCTACTACTCGTAGTTTTTGAGGGTAGTGTCTTTAGTATCAAGTATTTTGTTACTTTCAGTATCGTTAAATTTTGGCACCTAATTCAAGATAGAAATCTTGTTGACTGATTTAGCTCTTTAGTACTTACTTAACGTGAAAGTAAGTAAGAAAATGTTAGAATGTACTATTGTATACTACTATAATGTAGAAACGAATTATTTTCAAACGATACCGCCCACAGCACTAAAACGCTTGTCTATAATAATATTATATAAATATACGAAAACATCTTATTCCAGAATCTAATAATTTGATACAAGTTAATAGTAAAACGTATACATGAAACAAATCATGTAATTAGATACAAATCCTTGTGTAGACTAAACATAGGGATGAATTACACGAACTGATAAGAAAATCTTTTCCAAAAATGAGTACAATTAATATTAGTGCGAGTTTTTGTAGCAGTTTTTAGTCTTGTAACGAAAGGCTCAATTTTCAACCGATAGGAACAAGGATAGATAGAGGCTTATCTTCGATCACATGAATCGGTGACTTAAAGAAGACGGTAGGAAGCCTTTAGATTTAGAAGGCTAAGTATGGTAACTAATCCAGAAGTGGAGTTCAAAGGGGTTGTGCGACCATCAGAAAAATTTATATGGATTGCATCGAATCTACTCGAAAGTGCTGTATCGATTTGTTTCGTGTCGTGTCATTTCATTTCATAGTATTAATTTTTGTTTCGTTTCGCTTCATTAAGTTAATATTCAATTTCGTTTCTTATCGTTTGGTTCATTTCATTTCATTCCATTTCAATTCATTCCATTTCGTTCCATTTCATTCCATTTCATTTCATTTCATTTAATCGGAAACTTAAACGGCACTTTGATCGGAAAACACGACGAATATTATGAAAATAAAATTAAAATTTCATAACGGGGCTTGAACTCCGACCGATAGGATAAAATAGTAGGCCTAAAGTATATAACAAATTTTATTTCATACTTTTTTGATGTCGGTTTAATTTTTTTTATTATTTATTGATTGCATGTCATTTTTTTAAATATTGGCAAACGTGAATAAGCCGAAATTAGTATTATATATAAAAGTATTAGATACACATCATGTCATTGTTGGATGTACAATAAATACTTGTGTTCATTTTCTGATCGAAAGGAATAAATTGTATACAATTTTGTGTACATAGTCCTAAAGAATATTCTATCCAACTTCAATTAAATAAATATTTTGTGTTACTTCTATTATCAAAAATGTATATTATTTTCATTTGAAAAAGAAAATAAAGCAAAAAATCATTTTCCTCTCATTAGTTCTGCGATATATTTATTTACTCCTTAAAATGAATGCCTTTATATTGCAATGTGTTCTTTCTTATTTTATGTTCATCAGTTTTAAATTTCATAAGGAACTGTATCGAATTTTAAGTTTTTTTTTTTGTAATTAAAGCGAAACTAATTCATTATCACTCCAAAGCGTTGTCCTATAAACTTTCAGTGGCCGTCTATTGAAAGCGATTGGCGATCTCTAAATTTACGGTAAATGACGCAAAAAATTAAAATGCACATTGAAAATTTTTATTATATTTTGACATCTTTACAAATAAAATTATTAATTCACAATATTATGTAGTTAATACAGGACGAGGAAAGTAAAAAAAAACAAAAATCAATAATCACATTTATTAATTAAGAAAAAAATTTAGGTAACACATAAATAATACACTCATCACACGAATAATAAAATAAACAATGCAAACCAAATGATGAATTAAAAAAATCGAGGTATGAATAAAATTACAAACTTTTATCAAGTTTGGGGGCGGGAAAAAATTTGTGCAAGGCGACGGCGGTTCTCGGCGATAAAATGACGTATCCAGGGAAGATCCCACCATTAGCCCGCTTTACGAAAAGTAAAAGTGTCCGTATCTTCGCTCGATACGCCCTACCTGTTGCGGCCTGCCCGCCTTACGCGCCGCGTTCAAACTTTTACGCGCCCAGGATTATAACTTACTCACCGGAAGGTCCGGCCTGGTTGTCGCGGTCAGCATACTTCTTCACGACTTTCGCCACGGCTCCGGTGAACAGTTTGCCGCTGTTGAAAATACTTTCAGGTCGGTTCGAACTGTAGTTTCCGCGCGCGTCTGTTTCGCGAGTTCAGCCGGGGCGGGCGGTCGTTCGGACGAGCGGAGAGAAAGTGCGGGCTTCACTTCGCGCTCGGGACTCGCCGCACCCCTCCCGTCCTCTTCTCCGACAGCCCTCCATATACCCTGCGCGCCGAATTACTTAAATTTCAATACGTACATTATTTTCTGAGACGGGCCTACCCCGAAGAATGAGATTGGGGGTGAAATCGCGCAATCACATTAGCTATAGATATTCCAGGTAGGCACTCAATTTTTCTTCGGCATTCTAAACGTTCTCTAAGCGCACGGATTAAGATTTTTTACAAATAAATTGACGCGCTGAACACCAAACGAGTTCCAACAAGGGTATACGGTCAAATATAGGTTAAACATGATTCCTTTAAATAACTTTTCTTATAATCCTAAATATTTAAAGATATCTTCTTGTATATGTATACAAAATAAAAGAAAAAGCCTTTTAGTCGTAATAAAAATAATTCTTCTAAAATGCCCATGTGAGGCATCGTTCCCAAGACGCTGGCGGCATATCCACGCTGAACACACAGGCTCCGCCTTTGAGCGAAATAGCCGCCAGCCCTTGGGTCACCAGAGGCAAGGATAAATTTTATTTTCATCATTATAAAATAAAAATTAAATAAATATTTTATCTATTAAAGCAAAACAAGTACGTATCGTCAAAATACAAGTATATACATAAATGCAACAAGCTAAAACTCTAAATAAAAATTAAATAAATAACGCTTCAAATGCATAGCCCACACTAGGATTCCCTGTGTCGTGGGTGCCATGGACACACACAAGAGAAGAACACAACACCAGACCAGAAACAGAACAGAACGTTCGTGGACTTCACATTTGAGAGCCGTTGAGAGCACTTAAACTCTAAGCATATAGGTTTCCTCAACTCAATCGTATATTGTAGTAAATAAGTCTAATTTCAGTACTTACCTGATATTTAGAAGCCCCTGAAAATTACTTTCAAAGATTCCGTTACCCACATACATAGATACGAGTAGATACGAGTATGTGGATAATTAGTAAGAGGCAAAGTTAATATAAGGCGTCTAATATCAGGCGTGTAAAATATTCATAAGTACATCCACAAGCAAATCTGAAGCGTGTAGAATTACCAAGTTGGTAATTGAGTAATACCTTTTCTCGGTTGCCTTTGAGTGACGGGTGGCAGGGTTATCTTAGTCATAGATCTTAAGCGCTAAGCATTTCAATTAAATCATTACGCATTTAGCAGGGCCCTATCTTGGTGCGCTGCCACATTTGTCATGTCATGTCAGTAACCCATTAATGACCCACTACAGGGTCAGGTCTCCTCTCACAATGAGAAGGATGTAGGCATTAGTCCACCACGCTGGCCTACTGCGGGTTGGTGGACTTCGCATGCTTTTGAGAACATTTTTTTTTTTGTGAATTCTCAGGCATGCAGGTTTTCTTACGATGTTTTCCTTCACCGTAACAGCAGGTGATATTTAATTTCATAAATCGCACATAACTTTTATTACAAAGTCATTGGTGCGTGCCACTGGGATTCGAATCCGGATCCCTCGATTCGAGGTCGAATTCTAAGCCACTGGGCTATCACCGCTGCCACATTTATAAATGACCAAGTAGAATAGAGGTGGCGAAGTAGCCCAAATTCGACTTTAATTTATGGTCACTTTTGGCTATGAGTGCATGTCAAAGTACTTCACTCTATGATAGTGTGATTGGCGTGTTTTTTTATGGATTTCATGTATTTTTAAGCATTTTATTTAAAAAACATTACAATTTGTGCATTCTTCTCCATATAAACTTTAATTATGTTCTATTTCAAACTGCTCCGTTCGCAAAATTTTTGTGTGACGTATAAGTAACGTGACCATAAACATACAAAAATGTCCCGTAGTAGAAACAATTAAAATAAGGAGTCAATCACTAGTTACAAAATTAGGCTATGATAGTTGCGCCTCGCTTGCGCTTTGCTAAAAATGAGCGTACAGTAACCCGTACGTGACCAAATTTTATCAAAAATTGCCTACATAAAGACTGATACCTAATAGACAAATTTGATCTTATCGTAAAAGTCTAAGCGAAGTCTTAAGTGCTAAAAGACATCTCTTTCATTATACCAAAGCCTAATGGCGAAATCGATTCATGAATAACCTGATCTTTTTATATTACAAACAGACAATCCAATTTTATTTATTTGTACAGATATTTATATAAAATAAAGAAAAAATGTCTTTACCGCGGCATCTGCCAGTTCCCGCCAGTTAATTTAAAACTTGAACTTGTACTCATACCTACTTGTAGAACTCAAGACTTGATTAATTTTTACCGTAAACCAACTACTACCTCTCTGTTTGTAAACAAGTTTTTGTTGTTTAGTTGTTCAGCTTGTTTAGTTTCGTTTAAAACTCGCTCTTGTATAAGTAGAAGAAGAAATCTATAAAAACTTCTCCGATCTCGTTTACTTTGACAACATTTTAAGGCTTCGCTTGGGCAGCAAATTGTGTATACGTAAGTGTGTGTGAGTGTGTGTGTGTGTGTGTGTGCGCGTGCGTGCGTACGTGCGTGCGTGCATGCGTGCGTGCGTCTCTCTCTCTCTCTATCTCTCTCTCTCTGTGTGTGTGTGTGTGTGTGTGAAGTTAGCTGCACTACTTTCCAGAATTCAGAATGATTTTCATCAAAATCCTCACGCTAATCCTTATAGTTTCAGATTTCACCATCCAACCAAAATGGGGAAGTTTAATGTTTATTGGCTGGCTATTCATTAAAATATTTTTTGTACAACGAAGAACTGGAATCGTTTTAAATCAACTAATAACGAAACCATCCGTACTCTGAAAATAAATACTTCGACAGTCGTATACCTATAGTTATTAACCCAATCAAACTTTTTAGGCTGTAAAAGCAAACTTATTAAAGGAACTTGTATCCATCACTCGTTCGTTTTTTAATCTGTAGCTTTGTTTGTTTGAATGTGTAACAAACACTCATACCGTCCTCACATGGTGAACTTTAAACTTGGCCGTGGGAACAAACAATTTGCATAGGTTGAAAGACCCTCGGGCTATCGCGTAGGCCCTCACAGCGCAAAGTTAAGTAATTGTCGTGTTTTAGTTGGATAAAATTACATAATTATCATTAAGTATAGTTCTCGTTAGCGGTGATAGCCCAGTGGCTTAGAATTCGACCTCGAATCGAGGGGTCCGGGTTCGATTCCCAGTGGCACGCACCAATGACTTTGTAAAAAAGTTATGTGCGATTTATAAAATTAAATATCACCTGCTGTTACGGTGAAGGAAAACATCGTGAGGAAACCTGCATGCCTGAGAGTTCACAAAAAATATGTTCTCAAAGGTATGTGAAGTCCACCAACCCGCAGTAGGCCAGCGTGGTGGACTAAGGCCTTTATTGTCAGAGGAGACCCGACCCTGTAGTGGGTCATTAATGGGTTACTGACAAATGGTTCTCGTTTATTGTTATCATCAGACTTTACTTATTTTAACTAATACTTTGACAAAAGAGTTCAATATGCTACTATCGTCAAAGTATTCTTACGGTAAACGTCAGTCTTTAGTATGCCGTATGCCAGTCTGTCTGACCCTGGTCATCTCACGCTAATGGCACACGCTATACGAATAAAATAACGATAGTGTTCATTAGGGTAGACAATAAAAAAAGTAGGGCAATAATTTTGGGTATTACTCTTGTTATATTACCCTGCAAATTGCTAATAGGCCTGGCCAACGTTTCGGTGTCGTCATCTAGTGCATGCTAGACTTTGGTTCTACTCTGAAGTTTAGGTTTTCTGGTCCGTGTGTGGCGGGCATTATTTGAAAGGTCCAAGGTTGCATTCCAGAGGTACTCGTATGCACCATTGATTTAATTATGTGAAGTTCACTCACCCGCAAAGGGCCAGCATATTTTTTATGATCTTCTTTCTTTTGTGAACTTAATATCCTTCTTGTTCTGTAAAGACGAAAATACCCTAAGGAAGTTATTTCACACTAAAATAAATTACAGGAATAGCTTTCACGCAACTTTAGTACGTCATACGAACACAACATCGACACTCGGTTACGAGTACCGTAGATACTGCTACGAAATGTCTACGGCTTTCGTAGATGTGACTACGACATGTCTACGAATATTGCTACATAATTGCCATTACTTAAACTTTTATTGTAAGTGATTTTTGTAACAAAAAGTAATTAAAATTCAATTTATTATGGTTGTGTGATAAACCGAAATATATTGTCACCAAACGTTAATAATAACATAAATAAAAATAATTGTTATCTTGTCTGCAATTATTCAGAACATTTTTTCATAATTTTTAATACTCTGGACGGAGTTGTTAATTTCTCGTAGGGACTTAGGAAAAAGCGGAGAAAGCTCGTAAAAAAAGCGTGACTTCATACTAATTCTTACAGCATGTTCAAGGTTCAATTCCAGTGGCACTCATTGGTGGGTGCCACTGGGAATCGAACCCAGTCCCCTGGCGTAAGAAAACGAATTAGTTTCTAGGCTATCACTGTTCTTTTTGGGTTTCTAGTTTTTCTATGTTATCTATACATATAAAATGCTTTGTTTCGAATGACTGAGCCATCAACGCACAGCCTAGACCGCTGATTGTAGAGACTTGAAACTTGAAGGCTGTATTTATTGTATGACTTCGTCATATGATAAGAAAGGAATTCCGAAAATCCGAAAATTCCGAAATTCCGAAAATAAGAGGGTGAAAAACGGGGGCAAAGTTTGAATAACAACGTGATTTCTTGGTCCAATCTACTTCAAATTTCGCGTAAACATTCTTTTACAGAATTGATGGAAAGCGGATTTCGTATCATTTTGAAAGTCATAGGACTTAAAAAAGAGTAGAAACTATTTTAATAAATCTTTTAAATGTTATGACTTTTAAATGCGATCTCTTGACCAAATTCTAAAACCAACGCAGACGAAGTCACGGCATAAGCTAGTCATTTATAAACTCCAATATCAAATTAATTGTTCCACATCTCAAGGGCATGTCCTGACTGAATTTTAATTACTTTTTTAAATTATTTTTCAATTTCTATTTACTAACCCTCTCCCGATGTGACAGTTATAGTAGGTACGTAACCTATATTTTAAGAGTCTCGGCCTCACCAAAAATAGCGTTTGTTGTCATCGTTCAATGATGATATTAAAACGGCGCACGATACTTTTTTTATATCGATGTATGCGAGTAACACACTCGTTGCTACATACTCATATTAATGAAAGTAAGTACGTAGCTGAAAATAGAGCTGTATTTCTTTTAATACTTGATCTTTACTAATACTTCATAATTAACACATAATTCAGATAATGAGTACCTACCTACTAATTAGTGATAAAACAACGTTTGTCTAATGAATTCATCGAAACGACTTTCATTGTCTCAGAAATTTCATGGAAATTCCCGTGGAATAAGTATCCTGTAAACGGAACACGGAATAAATTTTCACTCCCCTAATCATTGGAGGCATATTTTCATAATAATATATTTTTAAATATTTATGTGACTGTAATTCTGAAAAGGGTGCTACAAAAATTTCACAAAATGATATGAAAAATATACGCTGCGACTCTTTAATGGCCCACTGCCGAACTCAGGTCTTCCCACAACAGTGGGAGACCTGACTGGAGACATACTCCTTCACACTGCACCAATTACCACCTAGTTAGTGGAGAAACGGGTTCGTGGAATAATCCTCGAATATCCCTATCTACCCAGCTATATTGCAACATCCATTAGGTAAATTGGTATAGAATTGTCAAATGCTTTTCATTTGACTGAAAGCCAATCAACTTACAAAATAGAGAAGCTTCTACCATTCGATTGGGATTATTTCTCACTGGAATCCCATGGAAAATATAGACCATGGGACTTCAAAAATAGTTGAATATACATATAAGTATTTACGAAGCGCGCCGGCGGACATACAGACGGACCAATGTTTCATATTTCATAAGTCGCAGATGGCAATGATGTCAATTTATTATTTTTTTAATTATCAAGATAAAGATAACAGTGGCAAATCTTGAAGTAATTTGTATCGCCTAAATACCTAAGCTAATTTAACGAAGACTAACTATTATATATTATGCGGGCTTATACCTATATACTACTTAACTATTAAAAGCGCGTATAGTAACCGTCATGAGTCGTGAGCACAGATTATCGGTGGTAGGGATATTGCATACATTCGGCCAATGTACAGCAGCCGAAAAAACGTGCTGGACCAATAGACGACGCACACTGACGAACTGACGTTTTTCGAACCAATCGTGAGCACCGCAGTCAATGTCAAACCGACCAATGAAAGTTCTATTCACCACTCATGACGGCAACTATACGAATGCGCTTACTATATACTCCTGTCCTTACCATAATGCAAATTTTAAATTTCAGCCATATCAGCCACTATTCCAAGGTCGGCCGCCATCCTCTTTTACTCGTATCCCACTGTTGGGCGAGGGTCTCTTACCCTTTAAGGCTGCACGCTGCTACAACGCAAATTATTGGTAAGTTGTCTAGCGGTATGTTCTAAAATCGCCCAGAGGATTAACGACTAATCAATAACAAACGGCATCAAATTCTCACCTCAAGACACCTAAGTCTATCCGTTAGATGACCTATCTCATCGATGCCCTTGACCCTAATGATGTGGCCTGCGTTTTTTATAATAATTGTAATGTAAAGTACCTATGTGCTAATACCTATGTTTCAAAGAGCAATTGACACCAGCAAAACTTGCACATCTTTTAGGGGTTTAAAGCTTATTTGACGCCCTTTTACTTTATTTATTATTATTCTACATATCGGTTACGAGCATACTCCTGGCATCTAGTGTCAATATATTCGCAACTTGCGAGACACACTCGGTTTGGTGGCGACATTATTTGTTCCGTGGTGGCGACCCCGTAACTTCATACATAGAGGAATAGCACCGGGTAAGGTTTTAAGGGCGGTCCACTAGATGGCGTTTAATAACAGTGATAACAAAACAGATTACTAATTCGGAGTACAAGTGAGTCAGTTAATAAAGTTGTAGGTAATTCGGACACATAAAGAAGAACACTTTTGTGAACACTTCTCATACACCCAGTGTGTGTTCTCAGTGGCTTCTAAGTGGTATATTTAGGTAGCTGGGTAAATAAAGAGCCTCTGTAAGAGATAAAAAATTCAAGGTCCCTTGAGATCTTACTAATACAGGGCTCGCTGTAATTGCAACGTTAAACTTCAGGATAATAAAAACCTACTAGGACGCTACTAACTTTCTATCTATAGTTACTTATAATAAAATTGTTGAACTACCAATTGTAAAATGCGTTTGTGCCTGCTAATATCAGGAACCGCTCAAGAGATTTATATGTACTTTTCTGTAGAGGAAACTTGCTGACAATACGTAGGCTTTATTTAATTAGGGATCACCACGAAAGCCCCAAGCGAATTAATTATTTGGATAGTAATAGAATAAGGACGACGCCTGCAGGATGTTAAGGTCTGGATACATTTACCAACCGAAATGAACTTTTTTTGTGTAAGATAATATGTTTTGTTGAGATCCAAAAACTATAAAGTAAACCAGTCACTAAGAAAAGGATCACGTCAGCTACATAAAATTATTTCATGTTCAGGTGCGTATTAAATAAAACAACAATTAATGATATATATTAATCCATTTATTGGATTACCTAATACACATAGATATAAGCCATGCATTTCATAAGTATATGATTTTCAGTACATTTTTATATTCTAGTCATAAAAGTTTCGTATAAATAAATTATATAAAACAAAACACTTGAGCTCGTATCCGAAATAAATTCTATCGTACATTACAGGAATAATGACCAATAATTGTTGTAAGTGTCATATTTGGGCCACGTCCAAGTTAAGGAAATGATACAAAAACAGCTATATTTTTTATAAGCATCAACCTTTTTCATTTCTTTCTCAATTAGTGACCAATAATAGAAGGGTCCATATAATTGAGCCACGTCCAAGTTAACGAAATGTCCCGGAAACAGTCCCCAAGCATTATTTTAAATAAAATTACACTTTTTCTTTCTTTCTCATTTACTGACCAATTATTGAAGGATCTATATAATTATGATGGGCCACGTCCAAGTTAAGGAAATGTCCCTAAAACAGTCCCCATTAAATTTTTTATAAAATCACACTGTTCTCTTTCTAATGTACTGACTAACAAATGAAACGTCTTATATGATGGGGCCACGTCCAAGTTAAGGAAATGTCCCAAAAACAGTCCCCATTAATTTTTTTATAAAATCACACTGTTCTCTTTCTAATGTACTGACTAACAAATGAAGCGTCATATATGATGGGCCACGTCCAAGTTAAGGAAATGTGCCAAAAACAGTCCCCATTAAATTTTTTATAAAATCACACTGTTCTCTTTCTAATGTACTGACTAACAAATGAAACGTCTTATATGATGGGGCCACGTCCAAGTTAAGGAAATGTCCCAAAAACAGTCCCCATTAATTTTTTTATAAAATCACACTGTTCTCTTTCTAATGTACTGACTAACAAATGAAGCGTCATATATGATGGGCCACGTCCAAGTTAAGGAAATGTCCCAAAAACAGTCCGCATTAAATTTTTTATAAAATCACACTGTTCTCTTTCTAATGTACTGACTAACAAATGAAGCGTCATATATGATGGGCCACGTCCAAGTTAAGGAAATGTCCCAAAAACAGTCCCCATTAAATTTTTTATAAAATCACACTGTTCTCTTTCTAATGTACTGACTAACAAATGAAACGTCTTATATGATGGGGCCACGTCCAAGTTAAGGAAATGTCCCAAAAACAGTCCCCATTATTTTTTTTATAAAATCACACTGTTCTCTTTCTAATGTACTGACTAACAAATGAAGCGTCATATATGATGGGCCACGTCCAAGTTAAGGAAATGTCCCAAAAACAGCCCCCATTATTTTTTTTATAAAATCACACTGTTCTCTTTCTAATGTACTGACTAACAAATGAAGCGTCATATATGATGGGCCACGTCCAAGTTAAGGAAATGTCCCAAAAACAGCCCCCAGCCGGAATTTATTTTTGTATAGCTGTAATTATAGTCATTAAACGTAATGTACGACAGTAAAATTCGAACCAAACTTAGGAACGTGAAAAGACCGCATCAATTTTGCATCAATTATGCTTTGGAACATAAATATGGATGATACTCATAATATAATACAAGACTGCATTTCAATAACCTACAATGAAATGCTTATTTTCAAAATAATTCATTTTGTACGACAGACAAACAAACTACACGCCACCAAAAGTGGGTACTCCAACAAACAAATACGTAAAACAACAAATTAAATATACAAGACTCATAGGACACGAGTGAAATGATTCAATTTATACATAACATTATATAGAAATCGACATCAATACAGATGAGTTTGCGATAGTTGCGTATATTCTACTGAAGTTTAACTTACTGAAGTTACGTCGGGGGCTTGATTCTGTTCGACCATTTACACTCGGAACAGACCTTGTCCAATGGCATAACCGACAGAGCAACCAACGCGACAAAATTTTAACACAGGGCTCCGTATTGGGTTGTCCTTATTGAACACACTGCCGTGCAAAATGAATAGAATTACTAAGGTCTTTGAATGGCTGTCCTAACTGGCATTACGCACTGAGATGCGACAAATGTATGCAATGTCGTTGTCGTCGGACAACTTGACGCGAGCGACCGTTTTTGCCGTCGCAAATGCCGTCCCCGTCGCAAAGGGGTTGTGTTCTGAAGTGGCTTTTCTCCAAATTTGGTACCGTCATAAGATCATGAGCGAAGACACAACGAACACGTTTGCATCAGTCAAGAATTTGACGCACCTCATATTTGTCTCGTTTCAAAGTTATACCTACATTATAGAAATGCTTTAGGATTTATCCGACATTTCTTGTTTTTAAATGAACCTAAACTGAAAACTGTCATAAAATAGACTAGAAATAATAAAATCGATACTTTATCGACCGGTTGGAAGAAAGGTTTTTGGACGAATACTGTGAAATCGATACTTTTAAAAGTATGTCATAAAAAGTTCATGACACGAGTCTGCAATGACGTCACGTGACACCACATGTTTTTAACGTTTTAGTGGTCTTAGTGAATCAACAGGAAAAAAGGGGGGGAAAGGTCCTCGAATGGCGACCACATTTAGGTGGACTGACGACCTGAAGAAGACAGCGGGAAACCGTTGGATTCAGAGGGTCCAACACCGGGCGGAGTGGCGTCGATTACGGGAGACCCTTGTCCAGCAGTGGACTACTAAGGGCTGAAAGGAAGGAAAGAAGGAAGTGAATCAAGCCCCAGACCTGTAACAGTATGTGCCCTTGGGTATTTACATTGTATAATATGGGCGAATATAATGATATTGACACCAAACCGACTTATTGTCGCTTAATCTACGTTAACACATCGAGAATAATATGGACACCCATAAAGAGAAACTACATAGTACTTTGAAAGTACATAAATAATTCACCAATTCCACACAAACATAATTGTTATTTAAAATGTTAAATTAATTGCAGATATTAAAAGTGCGAACGAGGCTTGGGCAGCGATCTGTTTGAACGAGTTTTCGTACGAATTTAACTGGTGCGTTACGTACACGCACGAACAATTCCAACCTTAGAAGTATTATGGAAGCGCTCAGACGGCGCGCGAGTTAGTCGTGCCTACGCGTTAAAACTGAACGCGACCTTAGAGCCTGCGCGTGCGCACTCACTGCTTTGACATCGATTACCGGGCCATTAAAACTTCCAGTTTCTAGACCGTAAGCTGAACTACGTTATGATGTAGGACCAACATTCAATTTGTGAGTCCGAAATTTTAAATTTTACTTCAAATTCCATTTCTATTTGAAAATGGAAATGCTTTTAATTACTACCGAATTTATTTATAAATAGATAGATAAATAATATATATAGAATCGTCAAAGACACTAAATTGAGTACTTTGAAAGCACGTGAATAAATCGTTAAATACATAATTCAATAACATCGGCTAATAACAGCCAACGTATACAGGGCTTGGGCCTGTATCTAACTTCACACCTGTAACTGGTGCTGGTTAAAATTAAGCTCGGTGTCTTTAGACCCAAAACTAAATTATTATGTAATATTATGCACTTTCACTAAGTGGTCTATCGAAAACCAGAGAATCTTTGTTTTATGCAGGACCTGATCCAGGGGGGGAGTTAAAGAGGAATTTCTATAATTTCACCGTTTAGAATTAATTTCAAAATTCAATTCCCTTATAAGGGTACTTTCGGGATCATCTGAACTCAGCCCACCTTTTAATGTGTCTAAAAAATTAATTTTGCAATTTTTGAGGTCCAGCCGTTCGTTCGTCATCCAAAATGTATGGTTGCTTTTTAAACAGATCGTTAACAGACGTATGATTCATACTACGATATAGTGATGAGCTTGCTAAAACAGACATAAAATGTGTTTTATTTTCCTGGTATAGATATATCAGACGGATCAAGGACGGAAAATATAATTTTAATATAAGAAAGTGCTGAATCAGGCCCTGTGTTTGCGGTGGTTGAATCTCTGCAGTGATGTATGGAATTACTTATGTAAATTCAATCAAGTTACAGAAGTTCACATCTAATAGTTACTGTTATAATGGTTATATAGACACTTAGAATTTCAAAAAAACATCGAATTCTTAAACGTTCTGTAACCCACAATTTCAGCAATCATTCGAGGAATGTATGCGAATAATCTTAGCCACGTCATAAAAAAAAGCTACGTGTCACAAAGCCGAGTCAATTACCGTTGGCTCGAGACTAATCAGTCGAGGTCACAAACCAAGATATGAGCAAATTAAATGGATTACAGATGCATCATTTAAGTATTCGACCGCTTTATGACTAACACCTAATAGTTTGCTTAAAACTAAACACTCAGATATTTTAAATAAATATTAAATACTCAAATTTTCAATAACTCAGCAAAAGAACCCGCTCGATATAAATATTAGACGAATAGCATCGAGGTACAGGGAAGTCCACTATTTCAGTCAGATCACTTCGTCGGTAATCATTTTCAGCATATTAATGTCAAATTTATCAGCTTTGTTGGTTGCGAAATGGAATCGAACAATGATTTTTATATAACATGTAATCCGACGTGACAAATACGACAGTAATAATTAACGATGTGACCATTATGATTCAACTGGAATAGTAGAGTAGTCCCAGAAACGTTGAACATCGATAATTTGGACATTTGAGTATTCAATCGAGTACTTAATCGCTAAGTTGAATAATATTGTTTGAAAATAACACCAAGATTTTTTTAAAACACCTATTGAATCCAAATAGGAGTTACCAACAGATCGAATCGGTACAACGTGAATAAATGCCAATTATTATGTATTCACTGGTAAGTACGGTGACATGAACGACACCGTTTCTTTTACATGGTTCTATTCCAACGCCAGATTGAAGTAACCTTAGTCGGTGCATACATCTGTCAAAAGTAACTACTCTTAAGCCACCAAAAACTTTTATTGTACGTCACAATGTCTAATTAGGGTTTTGAGCAAATATCAAGGTGCGGTGACGTACGCCTCGTCAAGCAGGGGATACAATCTTGGTATGATCCAGTGGCGCAAATGTAAACATCGTATTTCCAGGTAACTCGCATATACCTATGAGCCGAAAATCCGGGGCTGTGAAATGTACCAAAATGGTTCGAGCGGCAAAACGAATTTCTACGAACACCTTAATCAAACCCACACCCTGCCCGACCATTCTTATAAAATCTCACTCCAAAATACACCTGTTGAACCATTTTTATATACATTACACTAATGTGTCTTTTAGTTTAGATATTTAAATTGGCCTCGTCAGAAACATCAATCAGTCATCAATATAGCCTGACCGGAATTTTTGCACACCTCGATAATTTACGGAATAATTTTGAACTAATTTCTGTTACTGCTATAGTAAAAACAATTCCAAGACTGAGCCAATGAGCTGGCAGGAAATTGACATTGAAAAGAAAAGAAAAGAAAAGAAAAGAATGCGTTTATTGTTGACTGTTACATGAGAAAGATGTTACAAAAAAATTTATAGTAAATTTATAAACAATTATAAACATGATGTGTGTGTGTGTGTATACAGCGTGTTTTATTTACATTTTTGTGTGAATTCTCTCTGATTATATTTATTATTTATTATTATTTCATTGTATTCATTATAAATCTTGATGTTTAAAGAAGACAGATATTGGTGTTGGCCTTTAGATGAATATGACGCCGCCTTAGGTGTACTAAAACCCTGGTCAGACTGTACATATCGTATCGATACTAATATTTAGACAGCTAGAGGGTCCGGTGGTACAAGCAACGAGTTATCCATTCAGTAGTTCCGAAAACGATTTTCAAAGCTACTAGAACAGACTCAGAACGCAGGTTTACATGTTGTTATTGTTGTTGGGTTGTTGCTCGGGAGTTTCAGATCGGTCCTTGTGAATGGAACTGTAAAGAAAAAAACTCCACTTTAATTTGTAGTTCTTTCAAAATTACAAAATGAAAGAATTACGAAAAATGTTTCTAATTGAACCTATTGCCACCTAATGTTTAGTCATAACTGCGACCAAAGGACACACATGTGGAGTCTCAAAACGGTAAAGCCTCTATCTGTATGGCTATAAGGCCTCTATGTGGGTAATTTAATAATATACTGTTAGCATGTCAGGAGTTCGGCGAGCGTGATGTGTGAATGTTTTAATTAAAGTTAATAAATAAATAAATACCTAACAGGTAGATAGATGAAATATCCCCAGCAAACACTCCTCCCTAACCAAAACCCAAGACACGAAGAAAACGCTGCTTCGCGACGGTTCATACTTTTTGAGCACGAGCAAACTCCGAAAACAATGCAACTTATAGTAACCGTCATGAGTCGTGAGCACAGATTGTCAGCGGTAGGGATATTGTATACATTCAGCCAATGTACAGCAGCCGACAAAACGTGCCGGACCAATAGACGACGCACGCTGATGAACTGACGTTTGTCGAACCAATCGCGTGCACCGCAGCGCAGTCAACGTCAAACCGACCAATGAAAGTTGTGCTCACCACTCGTGACGGCAACTATATCGAAACCCATGTAACACAACTGCTTGTGTTCACTTCAAATCATCAATGCTCGTTCAAAAATGATACCATTTTATATTACGTATTTTTATTTAGCACATGGGCAGGATATTTATTAACTGATATGTTCAATAAAGATGCGGGCTGTACGTGGAACTTGTATCACTTAGACAAATGCTGTGCGATATAATAATACACATGTACGAAATAGTCAACGAGCGGTGATAGCCCAGTGGCTTAGAATTCGACCTAGAATCGAGGGGTCCGGGTTCGAATCCCAGTGGCACGCACCGATGACTTAGTGAAAAAGTTATGTGCGCTTTATAAACATTAAATATCACCTGCTGTTACAGTGAAGGAAAACATCGTGAGGAAACCTGCATGCCTAAGAGTTCACAGAAAAAAAAAATATCTCAAAGGTATGTGGAGTCCACCAACCCGCAGTAGGCCAGCGTGGTGGACTAAGGCCTATATCCCTCTCATTGTGAGAGGAGACCCGACCCTGAAGTGGGTCATTAATGGGTTACAGACAAGACGACATCGTCAGTCATATTGCGTGTGGCGTTTATTAACTGCGGCACAGCAGCTGGTGCGATGACGCTATTATTTTGTATTCTCTTAACGGCTCCTATAGACCTACTGCCAGCAGTCACTTCACTTCACGGAGCAAAATTGACATCTGATTCCATTCATAAAAATTTAATAAACGCAAAGTCGCGAATTGAGAAAATCTAATAAGAATAAAACAAAATATAATAAGAATAAAAACAACTCGCATAATTGACCAACAAAACAAAACAACGTATAATAAACAAAAATAATCGCGAAATGACCAACAAACGAATACATAAAATATAAAAATTAAATAAACATACAAAAATCGCAAAAAGAACTATTCAACAAAGTATAAACGGTAAAAATAAATAAACTCAGAAATCGCTTTAAGAACAATAAAAAAAACAAAATAGAAAAATTAAAAAAAATCGCAGAAATCGCTTTAAGAACATTCAACAAAATATAAAATAGGGAATTATAAATCGCGAAATTTTTATCTAAACAAAACATAAAAATTAACATTAGGTAACGATACAAAATCGCGAGATGTACAAATGAAAAAAAATTGAAAATTTAAATAATAAATCATTAAATTAAATAATATGCAAAAATCGCGAAAAGAATAAAATTGCATTGTACTGCCAGCAGCTTTACCCGCTAGCACATCATTTATTGTTTCCGTTTTATTGTCAATTTGGCAATTGCTTTAAAAATTATTTCTTTGTCAAATTTGGCAAAGCATCCTTTTGGGTAATTACTTTGAGGCACGATTACCCCTAAATTTTTATTTGAAAGACAATCAAAGCTCAGCATATTATCATGTATTCGTTGTTTTTTAATATTGCTATGCAATTTATATAAAAATTAAGGTATGATATGAACAATGCAATGGCATTTTTTAAATGTTAGTGTGTTAGTCCCAATAGAATAAAACTAGTTAGTTATTGAAGGCGTGCTTAGGAATGTAATAAGCACTGATAGTACACGGAAATAACAGGAAATAGACATATTTCGCCGCTTAAAATTTTAGAACGTTGACCTTAAAATAGTTCAAATGCCACATTCGGGCTAAGTACTGATTGATCTAGTGTCAGTACCCATTAATGACCCACTACAGGGTCGGGTCTCCTCTCACAATGAGAAGGATGTAGGCCTTAGTCCACCACGCTGGCCTAGTGCGGGTTGGTGGACTTCGCATGCCTTTGAAAACAATTTTTTTTGTGAACTCTCAGGCATGCTCACGATGTTTTCCTTCACCGTAACAGCAGGTGATATTTAATTTCATAAATCGCACATAACTTTTATTACAAAGTCATTGGTGCGTGCCACTGGGATTCGAACCCGGATCCCTCGATTCGAGGTCGAATTCTAAGCCACTGGGCTATCACCGCTGCATTGATCTAGTAATTGTGGTATAACATGCCCACTAGTACAAAATATTTCTATTAATAAAGTGGTGTCGAGATTCTCAACATTTCTTTATATCTAAGTATGTTTTCTTACACAAATCGAAACTTAAGTAACATCGCATGGCAGGTATTTCGTTATTTTATACTGGCCCCACGTACATCCCACAACACGGCGTTGAGAGGTCTTATTTCACGGACATGTTTTTCGAAAAGACCATTCAGTGGGTCACATTGAATTGACGACTGCCCTACGCACTTGTAGCGTGCGTCCGTTTGAGCCAGTCCAGAACGAATACACCTATATCCAGCAGTCGACCTTACGAAGCCGTCTCGTAAAGGGCGAGCTTACCTAACAAGTTTGCACCACCGCGGCACCGCTCCGACACTGGCATCGAGTAATGAAAAGCCAAAGGGATATTTCCTACCAAGCTAGGTGATCCTGCGTCTAAACTTGTACATAATTATGTCAACGTTGGAGGCGTGATTCAGGACACCCGTGGCGGCATCTCTCGTCATACACGTATATAATATATTAGATAAATAAATTAAATTGAAAATAAAAAAAAACCCGACACAATAACGACAATTTTCATTGAACATATTATTTTGTAATGTGCACGTGATGCGCTTTCATTTGAGACCCCACTCGATTATATTTGCAGACATTCGGTTATTCCTCCCCACTTTCACCCGCCACAACTTTTAAACGACTCAACCGATTTTCATCAAACATGTCTAAGAACACTCGACCGTAACTCACCTTTCATACAAAAAAAAACTAAATTGAAGTGGCTTCATCCGTTCGCGAGCGACGGTGCCACGAAACACAGACAGACAGACAGACAGACAGACACGTCAAACTTATAACACCCCTTCTTTTGCATCGTTAATTATCTAAATTGAAGTGGCTTCATCCGTTCGCGAGCGACGGTGCCACGAAACACAGACAGACAGACAGACAGACAGACACGTCAAACTTATAACACCCCTTCTTTTGCATCGTTAATTATCTAAATTGAAGTGGCTTCATCCGTTCGCGAGCGACGGTGCCACGACCGACACACAGACAGACAGACAGACACGTCAAACTTATAACACCCCTTCTTTTGCATCGTTAATTATCTAAATTGAAGTGGCTTCATCCGTTCGCGAGCGACGGTGCCACGAAACACAGACAGACAGACAGACAGACACGTCAAACTTATAACACCCCTTCTTTTGCATCGGGGGTTAATTATTATCTCACCTCTCGTTCAACAACTTGTGAACGGCCGCGTGCTGCATGGGCCGGTAGTCGTTCGAGGCGTTGACGCGCGCCGCAGCGTAGCTCCTGAACGAGTTGTAGAACGCCCCGAACACCGACCGCTCGGCGTCGCCCCCCTCGATAGCCTGTTCGGACGCTGTTGACAGACAATCTGTGGGAAAGGTAATTAACAATTTTATAGCACATTTTTATAGCATGCTTATTCGTGACCTAAGTTGCCTAGTTCTCTTTCCGCACGCTCCCGTCCGGGGCGGGTTTATGTCTTGCTATAAAATAGTAATAGTGGTGTACTATTTAATTAATCTATTCAATAGAAATGAATCGCCGTTCGTTAGTCGCGCTAAATCTGGAAAACGGCGGGAGCGATTTGGCTCATTTCAATTTGGATAAGGTTTATACGGTGACGAAATTTGAAAAGAGTGCAACGAGTGAAAAATAGTAGAAATTTATATTTAGCAGAATGAAGTGTGTCGGGTCAGCTAGTGAATAAATAAAATAATATAATAAAATTTGTTTACATTCTGTATTCTGCGGTAGAGACCATTTTGAGACGTTTTGTTGAAGTGAAAATAATAATTTTGCTTGTGCTTGGGGTAATGCTCCTCTGTGGGCTGTTTCCCACTACTTTTTAGAGAAACTTTATTTTTAGTCATTTGCAAGCCACTGAGATAATTTTAAGACACAACTACCGTTATTTGTACAACATATCCCATACAGGAACATTTAACATTAATTATTTTTAGGTGTTAACCTGCCTACCAAAGTTTTGTAAAAAAAAAACACAATGGTAAAAAATTTAAACAAAAATGAATGCAGAAACGAGACAACCCAGGAAAGCAAGTACGGGGTCCTAGCATATCTAGTTCTGAATGGTTCAAAATGGCGTCGGTACGGAAAACCGGTATCGTACCATGCAAGAACGCGCCGGCCTCTTGAGGGGGTCGAGCCTGCCGCACGCGCCGCCGCCGCCTCGCCGACATGCCGGTGAGGTACGCGTCGCTGAACGGCGGCTGCGGCTGCGGCGTCACCTGCCGGTCCGCCTCCACCACCGGCCCCCACTGGCTCCACTCCCTGTCCAAGCACCGCTTGCTCGCCTGCAACACACCGACACGACCCGCGATGTAATGCGAGAATCACGACCGCGCGCGCACCGTATGTTATGAGACGGTAAAATCGGACATTGTCATTTTTTGATGAACCGTTTAGCGTAAATAAACAAATTTTAATATAAGAGTAACAATTCCGCGTTGATGTCGAGATATAAATTTTCAAAATTAATTATTATTTTATTTTATAAAATAGAAAAAAAATTCTTATTCGATAACTAATAACATTTCATTTAGAAACGTTTCAATACTTTATAGAACTCCTACTACACGTAATAAGCGTTTTAAATACTCCGTAAACGCTTGCCGTTAATTGGGAAAAATGATTATTATTGCCAATTTTGTGTTTTTTTTCTCCATTATACCATAATATATGCAAACTTTTTTAATTGCATGATAAAGTCTAATATGTATTCTAGTTGTATAAATAAAATCAGCTTTAAATTCCGTGGTATATTTGAGAAAAAAACCGTCTCATAACATACTGTGTGGCGGGGAACACCGAGTAAGGGCGCGGCTCCACTGCCGCGGAGTTGGCGAGGTGGGGGAACGGCCGTGGATTGGCCATCACTCTAAATCTCCACCGAGTAAAGGATTTGAGCACTGTCATTGGCCAATTCACGATCCAATCCACTCTACTCTGCCACATCCGCGTCAATGGAAACGCGTCCTAATTGACAACATTTCGAATGTACGGGCAACCATTCAATTTTTAAAATAAAAATGCTGGTTTGTGTCATTTCAATGAGTCAATCAGCACCGTGTGCAGCTGAAACATTATTTTGTGTGACATAGGTATTAATCTTGTAAAACGTTAGTTTGTTTGTATAACGTTACAAGTGCACAACAAAGATACTGTAAAAGATTGTGAAATGTTGTCAATACAAACTACTATCACAGTAGCAATCTCAGAGGTTGATTACAAAAAACTGTTTGATCTTAAAGAGCCATATTGAGAATATAAGCGCGGTAGCACACCTCCGCCGCGAAATCGCGAAATCGCAAAATACTTGAATGTTTCACCCAAGTTTCGCCCGTATTACAACGGACAAACGGTGGCAAACTTCAGCGGTATCGCCAGGCCTGGCCCACTCCCCGTGTCGGTATCAACAATGTAACTACGCGCAGCGGCCGTTCCGAAACGGCTAGAAAAGAAAGTGGAATAGGTAAGAGTAACGCTCTAGAAAGAGACGCAACATGTAGTGGGAAAGTGGAAACGGTAAGGCTTATGCGCTAGTAAGAGACGCAACATTATCGTAGGTCATTAAGCGCTGCGCGATCTGAATTGAACTTAGTCGTATCGTAGCTAGTGTATATTTGTTTAAATGACTTTTCGAAGTGGGCCTTCTGTACTTGTACTATTATGTATTCTGTGGTATCGCTAGTTCGCTGTTTCGCGGCGGAGGTGTGCTAACGCTGTAAATCACGTGTGGTATCAAAAACAAATTAACAAACCCTCTGAGACAACTAGCACCGTCATCGAGGGCTATCACAGGTTCAACGAGGAGCGGTATAGACGAAATCTTGTTAACCAATTCAACCAAGCTTACATTTGGATGTCCGAAGTTCTTTTATTTAGTGTCTAGCGTTAGTTATATAGCGTTTATCTAGTTTATCAAACCTCGATTCATAATTAGAAGTCCAAAATGGATCCAAGAAAAAAGCTTGTTTCAATGTGTTTTATTTTTTCGAGATTAAAAAAAGAACTGACAAAAACAAAATGGCGCACGAAAAATTGTTTTGGACCTTTCTGTTTCCAGTAGCTAACAAGAAACATTCGGTCATTTATTATTATTTATTACTTTTGAAACAAAATGAAGCCAAACTTTATTGAAGTATGGGACAATATATTACAGAATGAAAGTTGTTCGGAGTTTAAATGTACTAAAAGAGTTCGATGTTTAGAAAAAATCTTAAGACTGTTTTCGTGCAAAACAGGAAACAACCATTCAATTTATTCTTTTAAGATAAAAATTTACTGTGTTACTGTACTCTGTCTTTTTGGCCATCTATTTCTGAATCGAGGAATTCAGTGTTACGTGTTAATTATAGCGTTTGTCTAGTCTAGCATGTTGGTAATAGGCACGTAACCGTATACCCGATAGTAAGGGAACTTACTTCTTCTCTCTCTTTACTAGTTATGATACTTAACATGAGTGATGATAGCTACTTGACCAAGCCGCACACACACGCTCGACGTGAAATAGCCCAAGCACGCACATGGTACCTTTTACGTATCTCTTTTATAATTGAATAATTGTAAAAAATTCAAACGTAACATGTGCGTTGACAAGTACATGAACAATTTACAAATTTGCATGTAAATTATTCATTTTATAAGGCAACAACTTATTGGATGGGTGTTTTGTTCTCGTTAAGCAGTCTTTCGGTGTTAAAGCTTAAAGAGTCAGCATTCAATTTGGATTTGAATTGGTAGAAATTATGGCTGTGTTTAAATTGAGAAATGTAGCTCGTGTGAAGCATCAATGACGAAAAAAATATAGTTTGTTATTAATGGAAATCAAATGGCACGAAGCTTTGAAAAGTCATGGCCTTCAAAGTGCTTAATGCACTTTAAGGATAAACCGAATGAACGAATGAATGAAAGATCATGCGGCTGGAATGAGATAGGTGGAAATGGGTACAAAATAACTGAAGTATAAAAAGATAAATGTAAGATTATCGCGATCCAATCAAGACATTTTATGTGACACGTCTCTTATAAGGCGTTATTAATATCATGTCAATTTTCAAGTAGTCATTTGTTATCAAATATTAAATTTAATGTTGTTCCTTTTTGTCACAGGTTTTTGTGAAACGAGTACCACTGCAACATCTTAAGTGGATCGGTTAGAAGCTTAAACGAAAAGATAGTTAGTAATAAAAAAAATACCGTAGAATAGGGACCAGATGATCTCTTAATATTTCTTTCATCAGATTGCTTATAACTGATTTTGAACTTTACAACACTTGAGCAGCAAGTCTTAGTTTGCTATCGACACGGTCGTCATTCTTTTGGCAACTATCCAATTTGTTGAGCCTTACGTTTTAGAGGACCTGAACAGCTCTGTATCAGCTCAAATAACTTTAGTTAACGTTCTCTAAAACAAAGAGAGCCTGCAAGTGTTCCATTAACATTTGTCGTTCAAATTAATCAATCACAGTATCTATTACATTCAATATGATCGTTTCAATTTTGAATTCGGAACACCGTAGACGCTCTAAGATCACAACAGATCATGCGGGTCACGATTCTCACTACAACGGACATCCAAAAATGTGTTAGAAACCAAAATGTACCTAGTCACTTACTCTAGACTGCGAATTGGACTCTGAGGAGTCCTCCTTCGGGCTTTCATCATCATGGGAATCCCTGTATAAACACAAGTATATGCACATTTTTAATAATGTAGATATAAAATAATATAATAAAAAGTACTTAAAATACCTAAGAGAAATATACAAAACAAAGAAAAATATATATTGGAGTGTGTACTGGATAAAATCAAAGATGGGGGTAAATAAAATCAGAAATAGGTACTCTCTACCGCGGAACCAACGATGGGTTACCTGTCAGGGCGGTAGGTCGGATATTTCCTCCTATTTTCGCAAGTGTCATCGTTAGAGCTTTCGTTACTAGCGGAGGCCTGGTCCGCGCCCTCGATCGACTGAGGGTTACTATTTTCACCGCCCTCTCCCTCCTGTCTCATTCTCTTGTTGGTCGGACTGGACGTCGACTGGCGCGGGGGCGCCCGCTCGGGGCTGTCAGTTACCAAGTTCGGTGACGCGGAACTCGAGCGGTGAGCCGCCAGACTCCCCGACGTCACAGTCGCCGTCGGCATCGCCCGGCCACCTTGGGACCTCGGAGCTAGTGCCTTAGCAAAGATAAACATGGGGGCGGTCGCGGTCGGATCGTAGGGCTGCTCGGCCGTAATAGCCGGGTTCAGACATCCGTAACAAGCCTGCGGCCGTCCTTCGATCGGACGCCTGAACGGGTAATAAGGGTTGCGGAAGTTTTGAAACCTCTCCAATCCAGCCATCGGCGTTTCCTCGGCTATCGCTGGCGGCATTTGGTCCGACGAGCACTGCATCATCTCGGCCGTGGAATGCTTCGGCCCGGACGGCTTGCTCCTGGACTTGGACGGCGTCGGTTTGGATGTGGACGGAGATCCGTCGGACGACGACGCCCGGGAGGAGGATCGTTTCTCCGCCTTCGATTGGTGGCGTTCGCCCGGACCGGAGCGAGGCGTCGGCTGATCGGGCGCTCCGGCGAGGGTCACGGAGGTCTGGTCCGACACGGCCTGCAGTCTCGCGGCCACCGCCGCCATCATGTCTTGGGACGAGAGCTGAGGCGTCTCCACCGTCAAAGTCGAAGACTGCTGGTCGCCCGTCAGGGACGAGAGCCGCTTTACGGATATCGCCGCGGGGCGGTCGGAAGCGGCGGACACCGGTCTCTCCGGTACCAAGAACGGTGAGGGTTCGGGAGCCAGGGACGTCGGTCTCTGTGGAGCAACGAACGGAGACGAGTCCGAGGTAGAGAACGGCCTCGCGGCGAACGCGGACGCTGGCCTCTCCGGGACGGCGAACATCGGTTGATGCGGTGCGTCGGGAACGGTCATCGCCGCTCGTTCCGCGTTCGATCGGCCAGCGAGCGCGAACGAAGATCGCTCTATAGCCTCGGCCATCGATCGCCGCGCAGTCATGGACGCCCTGTCGTCACTACACGACGACATTCCGTGACACGACGTGGACGGCTGCGGCTCCGTCATCTGAAAATTGAAGATTGTTTAAAAACAAAACACGATTATCGCTCGCAATTATAAATCTAAGGGAATCGAATTCCATCTACAACAATGCGTTAACGATATTCAATGTCCTAAAAGCCATTCCGAGTACAACATCGATCGCCAATCTGGCAACGGAACATACTGTAACGTTTCGGTCGCCGTCAGTCACAAGGAACTGGAGGAATTCAACGGGTCTCGTCTGAATAGTGTGTATACCCTGGGATACAATATAGTTCCCGATGATTTTCAGGTGCTCGCGCACTTTTTCGTTATCGATCGTTGCAAGTATGTCATTCTGAAACAAAAAGGATATTAGTATGTTTGGTACGTCATATTTAATTGAAAAGCAAAGAAAATAAATTAGAAGTTTGTACTATTTTACTATTAATTATTGCAATTTGCAATTCAAAAATAAGGCAGGCAAATAAAGCATTATAGAGATTTTAAAATAAAAGCCAATTAACGTTCAAACACCAGGTTTTTTTCACCAAAAGTAGAGTATCCACTATAACGTGTACCAGAAAACGCTGACGTCAGTGGAACAACTTACGATAAACTCCCTCATAATGAGCTTCAGACCAAAGATACCGTCGTAGGTCATCGTGGAGAGTACGGTGAGTACAGTGCAGAACATCTCCGAGATGATGCCTCTGAAGTTCTTGATGAACACGTCATCGATCTCCATCAAGAGGCCCACCACATCCGACATGTAGTGGCTAATGGCCGCGTGCAGCGACGCACGGATGCACGTGTCGTGACGCAGTCTTGGGCTGTTCACCTAAAAATTCAAACTGTTCTATAAGTTCAAAATTCTAGTACAAGAAACAAGAGTAAGTTAGGAGGGCTGTGTATTTAGTATCATCGATAGAAGAAACAGAAATAAACTGACAAACAAGAGTAATGGACACATTAGCAACGGAGAAAGGCTATCTTCTAATACGAAAGTGGATATTATAATGTCCAACAGGTCGTAATGTGGTACGTAATGCAATTGTTTAAGCTAAGTAAAATCTCTTCTAAATCAATTCTATAGTTTGCAGCTGAGAAAGAAAAAAATAACTCACGACTTAAGAAGTAAACATTAAGAAAACGATTTTGTTTGGGGGCAAGCAACTTTTTACAGGTATTCCAAAGCGATTGTAGAAAGAAAGATGAAATCGCTCCAGCCTACTAAATATACTGGATAGCAAATAAACCGAGCCACCCGCCACCTTGTAACATTAATCCGATTTTCTCAGGAAGTAGAAAACGTACACCCATCAAACTCATACCTACAGAAAGGGTATTTAATAACAATTAAAATGACCATAAATTTAATCTAAAGTACTGGCAACTGACACTGAAAACAAATAACAAACAAGACATTAACGATTTGCCCTGTTTTGACTAGAGTTGTGATATTGAAAGTGGTCGAATTTTCTAATTATTTCTTTAGATCAATTGCTCAAACGCGTGTTCCTATGCCACCTTTATCGGTCAAAATGAATACAACACCTCAGGAAGCAGCTCAAGCTTACATTACTTCAAGCAGGCTTCGAACGCGACGTCGCCGCAGACCTTCGGTGCTACGAGTGTTCAGGCGATTATTAGCATAAAACGCACTTACTGCAGATATAAATATGATCGCTGTAAGTTTCATACTTCCTGAGAAAACCTGAAAGTATTAAAGTAGGTACAGATGGCGGGTGGGTCGGTTTGTTCGCCGTCCAGGGGGCTTATTCTGTATGACCATTCAGATTTCGTGTCGATATCGTGTGTCATCCAACCGTATGTCATTTCATGAACTCGGCACGACAAGTAACCTTAATGTCTTTTCTATAAGGCACACAATAGATTGTCACGATATTTGACTTTTAAGCCTTTTTTGACTTTTTATCACGGGCAAGACACGACATTGCCGCGATACGAGTGTGAATGGTCATACAGAATCGGGCCCCAGTGTAGTTCACAGCACCGTACTCACGATGCGTCTAGCGAAGTACGACAGGTGGTCGAGCACACCGGCCGTGGTGCGGTCGAGCATGCCGGCCTCGCGCACGTCGAACGAGCGCGTGAACTGCTGCACGTACTCGGCGAGCAGCCGCCGCAGCGTGCCGTAGTCCTCGTCCCAGAGCACGCTCGGCTCCGTGGTAATGCTCTCGCACTACGAACACGGGTTGTGTGGGATTTACACGGGACGATTTCCGCCGTGCGGTCCTACCATGCCGCACCGCTAGCCCGTTTACACAGGTGACTAAAATCGCCTGCGGTGTTCGTGCCGGAATTGAAATAGTTATTCATTCAATTATTGCTCGAGGAACAAAGAGAGGAGAAGAAACAAAGCGGGAGAAATGCGCGGAAACACACTCATGCGTCGGGCGATCGGCTGCAACTGATCGTTTACACGGTCGATTATAGTTGCCAGCCGCACGCGGCCATCGTCGCGCGGCTAACGTCGGATGCTACCCAACTTAGGGGCTAGCGGCTATAGTCACTTGCGACCTAGCCGAATTGCCATTTAGACGGTCGAGTATAGCCGTGCGGCAAAAATCGTGCGGCTTTAGTCACCCGTGTTAACGCCACATTAGTAAGCGACCACAGGATACACCAGAACGGGAACACTTGAAGCACTATGCTTTGCTGTTATCCTACACAGGTAACTGTACCGTTTCTATTTGCTTTCAAATTTCTTATTCTACATATCTGTGTCAGTATAGGGTATAATAAATATTATATACGGTATTTAAGTTATCCACTTTCACCGCTTGCTATCCTTATTTTTTTGTAACTTAATATGAATGCACAAAATACGCTTTTGCGTTTGTCTGCAGTCAATTTTATGACGGTAGTAGTGATTAAAATTACCTTGTTTAATAAAGAAAACATCGGTACTACTAGAAGTGATTCTTAATAAAACTACCTATATCATCTTCTCAGGACAAGATCTGACTTTTGCAGGCAGCTTGGCTTATTCACGTAACACGCGCTTATTTACACAATATGTCCACTTATTAAAAAAACCCTAGACCTCGACCTCTGAAGTTCCAAGAACCGACAGTCTGCACATTCAGGCCTTGAACACAATTTAGCACCCATAAGCTTCTGTTTTTGGACAGCAAGACACTAAACAATTCTGGAATGAAGCAATCTAGATAGACACTTTAGAACCAAGTCATAAGAAGTAGTTCTCGGAGCCAATCTCCAGCGAAAGCTTAGAAATTAAGCATATATCAGGCGTTCTGTTACCCCGGACTATACTTACGACAGAAAGCATCAGTGCTGTAGCCATCTCCTCGTCAAAATTAAGCCGGCTCGCCATACGCATCACAGTATTGACGCTCTCCTGAAAACCGACCTTTACGTCAATAGGCCAATAACAAAAAAGACACGTAATAAAAGCAGGGAGAAACTAAACAAAACAGCATATCAAAATAAAAAATAAATAAAAAATACTTACATGCACAACACAAGTAACGAACAAAAATGTGCGCGGTTCACATCGAAATAGATAAATATATAGACTTGTACAGAATCAAAAATAAAAATAATTCGGACATCACATAACCTGTAATAATTTACACACACGAGAAGGTATAGCTCGGAATGGCTTCGTTCAACGATTGATTGCGAGGATTTTGTAATGATCTGGTCACTTATCGACCGGACGGCACATAAATAATAATACACATCACATATAGGTAGATAAATTATCTAACTAAATATCAAATATAAATTCAGGGTAGGGGGTATATCGAGCGAATTTACCGCGTGTAAAATATATCACACAAAAGTATGTTATATCTTATTGACACACAACATTTCGGTTCGAGGAAGACGATTCGCCAGTTTTTACATACGGAAAATGCGCTCGATACATACAAAACTGCTCAAAACATGCTAGGTATATAATATTACTGCATTCATTGTGTTCTGACAGAGAGAAGAATACGACACGATACGATTTTATTTTATTCATATCATCAGCTTCATTGGTAGTAGGTATAGTAGGACTGTTGTTGATAGTAGGGTTGCTTTATTCTCTGTTACCGAATACGAAATACGGGCGTATTGCTACTAGCTAATACTTATCGCTAATCACAATAGGCCGCACATATAGCTGTGATAGCCCAGCGGCTTCGAATTCGACGAGGGGTCCGGGTTCGAATCCCAGTGGCACGCACCAGTGACTTTGTAAAAAAGTTATGTGCGCTTTAAAAAAATTAAATATCACCTGCTGTTACGGTGAAGGAAAACATCGTGAGGAAACCTGCATGCCTGAGAGTTCAGAAAAAAAAGTTCTCAAAGGCATGTGAAGTCCACCAACCCGCACTAGGCCAGCGTGGTGGACTAAGGCCTACATCCTTCTCATTATGAGAGGAGACCCGACCCTGTAGTGGGTCATCAATGGGTTACTGACAATCACAATAGGGGATAAAGGACTGGCAAACTTCTCGATCAGAACACGGAATGGAATATAAGGTGCATCACTAGCGCAACGTTCAAACATTAAGTATCTTCCAGACAGGATTTTTTTTCCAATCAACTTTAACTTTAGGGGCATTTAGAGCGGATGGGATTGACGATCGTATCCCACTTTATGTCTACGAACGTCAATCCCTATGTAAAGTGGATCTTTTATGATCCCTGGAACACTTTTTGTCGAATTTTTAATTTGTCCAATTCCAAGACGTTTGCCAAATAAATACGTTTAGATAGGGGAAGCGTTCTGGAGTATGTTATTACCGTCGGATATTGTCCGGGTGGTTCAATCTCTGGCTGAGCGGGCTCGGTCTCTTGGCTGTCGCGGCGGAATGCGCGGCTGAAACGCTGTCCAAACAAATGCAAATTTTAATGAACGACATAGACATAATTATGTAATGGAGTTAGTCTTAAACCTGTCAATTAGCCTACTAATATAACTACACTCTATAAGAAGACGAATCTAGAAGACAATATTCAATATAACAAAAAATACGACACGCGGAAATTAGAAATAACTAAACCAACGCCCACGCCCCATCGGGGGGGCAATTTGATAGTTAAGTTTACAATGTTTTGATGACAATTTCATGGTGAACTTATAATAATTATATATCTTAAGAGAACAAAACAATTATTAAAGGTTGAAAATTAAGTATGGGGGTCATAAAAAATTTAGAAATGATAAGGTGGGCCATGGCCAAAAAAAGTTTGGGAAACACTGCACTAGATGGTCTGGCGAAAGGGCAAAAGCTCTATCACTGAAATGGAAGTGGGCTGGACACGTGAGAAGCCTTCAAGACCAAAGATGAACTAAAAGCATTACGGTGTGGAGCGGTCCGGTAGGCCAATAGAAAAAAAGGAACACTTATTTATAAGAACACACAGGGTACAATTTAACTGTTCATCAAACTATCTTTTCTTTGCCAAAATTGATTAATATCTATAGTTGCCGTCACGAGTGGTGAGCACAACTTTCATTGGTCGGTTTGACGTTGACTGCGCTGCGGTGCACACGATTGGTTCGACAGTCGTCAGTTCATCAGCGTGCGTCGTCTATGGTCCAGTGCGTTTATTCGGCTGCTGTTGGCGGAAAGTATACAATATCCCTACCACCGACAATAATCTGTGCTCACGACTCATGACGGCTACTATACCAAGTTATCGTTTCACTCACCTCCGCCTCATCGTAGCAGATGCACTGCGGCAGTCCGTCTGTGCGCACGACGAACTGGTGCGGGTTCGACGGGTTCGTCTTGATGTGATCGACGACTCGCGAAAGCAGCGAGGTACTGAGCATGCGCACCAGGTCGCGGCTGCGTTCGGTCGTCACTAGCGGGAGCAGTTCCTCCTGTAGAGGATACAGACAATTAGTAAAGTAAGTTGTGTGAGCGTTTGTTGACATTTTACATTAAAAAAACAACTACACAATAGTGTACTGGTTCAAAAGATAAAAAAAAATATTACTTGAAGTTTTGTGAGCGTTTGTGGACATGTTACATTAAAAAACGATTAATTTTATACAAGTTCGAAACAACCTGACCTGAAACTTGCTTGTAAGCACTGAAATAACTTAATAATTTTATAAGGTTTCAATAACTATGTAATATGAGGTTTCCCGTTGTCTTATGCAGGTCGTCAGTACTCCTGATCGGAAGGTCTGTATACCTTTTGACTAGACCTGATCGCCATTCGAGGACCTTTTTTTCCCATCGTTTGTTAGTTCTGCACGCCTGTATAGATGTGGCCAGCGTTTGCAAATAACACTTCGAGCGCTATGTCGGTCACCTCCGTTCTTCTATGGATCTCATCAATTCTGACACTTAATAGAGCTAAACGATAAAGTTGATAAGTATGTTCTTATGACTGCGAGCAGCCACTCTGCGCCGACGGTATTATAGCGCCGTCGGTTGTTTCCGTATCCGTTCGTGCGTCGTCGTGTGCCGCGTCACTACCTGAATACACATAACGAGTCTACCCACGATGAAGCTGGTGAATAAATAACGCTTCACACTCACAGCCCCACACTAGGATTCCCTGTGTCGTGGGTGCCATGGACACACACAAGACAAGAACACAACACACCCAGACCAGAAACAGAAATTCAAATTCATCATTCGAACCTCTGCTCTGCTGGGAATCGAACCCAGGACCCTCGGCATAGCGCACCGGTGTCTTAACCACTGCGCCACTCGGGTCGTCGCGCCACTCGTGTCGTCGCGCCACTCGGGTCGTCACGAATATCGCCTTGAATATCGTTCTCGTTGCGACCACCGATCACCATTAAATCCTACAGCCTTGAAGATTGGTAGGATCTTGTAAAACTGCTGGACACGGTCCTTTCCTAATCGACGCCACTCCGCCCGGTCCTGGGTCTTAATCTAACGCTTTCCGGCTGACTTCTTCGAGTCATCAGTCAACGCGCCCGCATCTTTTGGAGAATCAGACTCCTCCCAGCCTTGCCCTCTGAAGAGACAAGAACACAACACACCCAGACCAGAAACAGAAATTCCAATCATTCAAATCTCTGCTCCGCTGGGAATCGAACCCAGGACCTCCCGCGCAGCGCACCGGTGTCTCAACCACTGCGGCACTCGGCCGTCTGTTGTCGTCAACGTGCAAGTCGCCTACTCACGATGAAGCCGGTGAATATCGCCCTGAAGCCCCGGTAGCCGTCGCGCGCGACATGCACCAGCAGGCACGCGAGGTCGTAGAAGAAGCTCGCGAACAGCTGGCGGTAGGACGCGACGCACAGGCTGCCGCCGTCGCGCTGCAGCACCGCGCACAGCGCCGGCATGTACATGTTGAACACGGCGCGGATCGACGCCATCGCGTTCACGTTCGGCCGGATGCTGGTGATCGTGTTCTGTGGGTGGGTGCGGTCGTTTAGCACAGATAGATACAGATATAGACGCCGTCGCGAGTGGTGAGCACAACTTTCATTGGTCGGTGCGGTGCACGCGATTGGTTCGACAAACGTCAGTTCGTCAGTGTGCGTCGTCTATTGGTGCAGCGCGTTTTTACGGCTGCTGTACATTGGCCGAAAGTATACGGTATCGTTACCACTGATAATCTGTGCTCACGACCCATGACGGTTACTATAGTACGAGTTAAATAAAAATGAACGCCATTGGAATGTCTATACTCTCTTGAAAATTCGGTGTTTAGATGTATTACATATAAATAAAAATGGTAATTTAATACGGATTAATCGTAAAACATAGGTTTTGACCGGTGGGAACCTTACGCCGGGAATTAATAACCAATCTTTAGATTATGGATCGCCTCAATGATATAATTATGGTTGCCAAGCAACATTTTGTTTTTCAAAAAAGTCATATCGAGTATTTTGAGTATCTTTGTCAGAAACTGGGGGGTTACTACAAACTCCTAAAACCATCATAAAGCAATTTTGGAACCCCCCTGGTAACATGACACAACACACACCCGCTTCCGTCGGCCCTCGGGCTATCGTAGACCGGGAGAAAAAAGCGGGCGGAGGAGAACTCCCATGCGCTCACCATGTTGTCGATGAACTCCCGGAACTGGTGGAGGATCACGTCGGCCATCGCGCTCGGCGTGACCGGCAGGCCGCGGTTCGAGCACACGAACGTCAGCTGGCGCACGCCCGACACCATCGCGGAGCGGAGGCCCTCGAACTCCGACTCGGCGAGCACCATGTACACCTCGGGCGTAGTGGCCTCGTGCTGGACGGAATTGAGATAATTATTTAGTTACTAACAGCCATCTGGCACTTCCTCGAGTTAGAACAAAGTTTGGTTAAAATAATTTATCTTTTGCGGGAGCACAATTATTTACTATCACAATTATTTACTAAAAGTTACCAAAAAATGTAAAGGATGCGTCTTCCCTTAACATCTTTAAGAAAAATTTATAATACATTTTACGAATAGTAATAGATAAATAATAAAAATTCCAACAGCTCTTTACTTGGACCACAACCCAAATTGTTTAATGAACTCGCATCTTATCTCTAATAGAACCGGCGCAAATTTCTTCAACTACCGGCACGGCGTTCAATGTCAAATATTGTATCTACTTAAGTTTTTTTCTCATGTAAGTAAGTGACGATGTAAAGTAGTGTAAAGAGAAATAAAGATCTTTAAACCGAACAATAAGGTATTTTACTCTATTCGTGAACAATTCTAAAAACATATTATTGAGATTGCTTAGGCAAAAAGCAGGCGGAAATCGATAGATTTGGTTCATAAAATAGCAAACTAAATTTTAAAATTGAATTCAAAAGTTTCAGCTTTTTTAATCTGTTTGAAAACACCATTTAATAGCAAGCGCCATGTTATTACGTCATACGGCTATGTAAACTTTAGAAATGTCATCTGCCTTGTTTACACGTCATGGCCACAGAACAATATGGCGTCCACTGCGATTGGTGTTCGCTGTTGTTAAATTACGCGTGAAATTCGAAAATGCAAAATTTTAATGCATTTTTATGACACATAACGATTAAATAAAAAAATTGTGAATTTTTAGTGGTTCACTAGTACTATAAAATCTAATTGACACTCTTTTTAAAAATGGGTGTAATACCCTTATCTCGCAGACCTTACGACATAATATAAAATACTAATGACTTAAGCGGTGATAGCCCAGTGGCTCAGAATTCGACCTCTTAATCGAAGGGTTCAAATCCCAGTGGCCCGCACCAATATCTTTGTAAAAAAGAGTTCACAAAAAAAATGTTCTCACAGTCACGTGAAGTCCACCAACCCGCACTAGGCTAGCGTGGCGGACTAATAGAATTTTAAACATTATTTATATAATATATATTATATTTAAACAAAAGGCTAAATAAATAGGTACAATATTTAATTCGTGTCATTTGTTGTGTCAAAATTTTGTTATTTTAACTTTTAATTAATATCTATAATTTTCTTATCTCAACTATTATAAGGATAAATATAATATACTCACAATGGTCACAATCAAGCCCACGACCCAAGATTCCCCGAAGGTGTTGGGGTTGCGAATGAGTCGCATCAAGGTGTGCACCGCCGACTGCAACAAACAGTGACAAGTTGTAAAAAATACTTAACCAAAAAACAAAAAAAAATCACTACAGAACATACCTTGTTTAACTCGTAGGTATATATTCAATCGTATGTTTTGAAGTGGCTTCAAAGGATATTATTTCAAAGGGTTCAGTTGCATACATACAAACCAAGATAATATGAGGCGTGTAGTGAGCTGATACGGCAGACTTCGCTCTGCCAATTAATTTGTCTAATATCGCGAAGTTTTTTGTATATATTGACATGTTCTTTAAAAATAAAATTGAAATATAAAATTGAATAAAATGTTCTTTAATATTGTAGAGCATACTTTTGTTCTATGATCAATAGTTTCCGCAGCGCATGCGAAGAAAGACGTTACTTAAGTTTTAGTCTTATTCCTTATTTATATTTTTTTATTTTATTTAATCAATAAAAATAGCCTTGTTACTCAAGCTGAATGTAGCTTTCCAATGGGGAAATAATTTTTTGAATAGTCATTACATACACACAAAAATACAAATTTTTCCTCTTTATAGTATTATTAGTGTAGAAAAAACCTACCTGATTCTGGGGGGCATCGCGGCTCTCCCTGTCTTCGCGTCTAGCCCTCTCCTGAAGAGCGCGCTTCTCTTGTTTCTGGCGGGCCGCTTCGGCCGCTTGCCTGGACGGATTACAAGAAAATACACAGACGATCAAATTTTTTATAAGTCGACATGTCATTGTCATGGAGAATGAAAGGGACGGGAGAACATTTTTAGGCGACTGCTATTGCTGTCAATGGCGTAACTAAACCATCTGGGGCCCGTGGCTAATCATTGGATGGGGTACTTTCGTAATATCTTTTAGTTTTAAGTTTTAAGGCTACTTCTGGGCCCGCGGCCTCAGTCCTTTTTCTCAGTCTTTTTGCCAACGCTGCCACTCTATAATAACGCCACTGATTGCTGTTATGTCACACTAGCGATACATACCTCTTCTAAATATTTTCCCAAATATTTAAGTTAAGTTTCTTAGTGTGGTGTCCCTAAAACGCTTGAGCCTCTTTTTTATTTTTCAAAAATTAAAAAAGCTGAGCCCGCTTTTGCTTTTTCTCTAGTATAGTACCTATCACGTCATCTGATCATAATAAAACGTCTTTCATATAGAAAATCTTATTAGGATCAAAGAAGTTAACCAACATCAGGCTCACTTATCGCTTTGATGAGAGAATCTGGATTGATCCAATTTGCCTGGTGACATATATTTATATGGGGCCTGTATCTGATTCTGTCATCATCTGTGTGTGTGAAAACTGATGCGTTTGTGTTGCTTTTGTAGTTCCTGTCGATCAAACCAAATCGCCGCTTACCTGCGGCGGTTCAACTGGCGCCTCGCGTGAGAACTGTTGCATACGAGGAACCGATCGTAGATCCCGTGCGAGACGGGTATGGTGGGCGCACGCATGCGACTGCGGACCGCCCGCCGAGGGGCGCGCTGGGTTTCTGTTGGCAACAGAAGAAACAAGGTCACATCCCATCGCGGTTCAACAGTCAATCAATCAAATGTCACTTTACGATACGCGTGCCTTAAGCAGCTTACTACTGGAGTGAAGTTAGCGCTCGAGCGGAGCGAACGTGCTAAACGCTTTACTGTTATTGGCTAACTTCAGACGCGAGTATCGTAGTATTATAACACGAACGACACAAACCCGTCGAAATGTCGGTTCAAATAAAAACAATTTCACGCACGTTAAGCCGTGGCTTAAGTTCCGGTATATGTCACTATGCTATAAACGTTATATTATTGAAAAAAAAAACGGCTGACCACAAGCTTCCCTCGATGAGGATTCATGCGAGAGCCATGGCATGGGCAAACGAAACTACAAGAATACACACAATATAATTACGTAGTTGGCAACAAATGGGGCTATATAATATTTATATATAATATATAAACAAGGTTTTGAATCAATATATAAATGTATACAAAAATGCATGCATAACTCTCCTGTAGCCAATCTTTACCGCTCTGTAAAAGGGTTATTTATATGACTACTTTGAAGTTCGTCCATTAGTCCGATCGATTAGAAAATGAGTGTCGACGAGTAGCAGAATGATATGAGCGTTTCGTTCATCATGATTTGATAATAAAACCAACTTACCAGTATCTTCGGTCGATGACTGCGGGCGACGAGCGCTGGACGGTGCATACTCTTGAGCCACGGCTTCGATTTGAGCTGTAGCAGTAGCCGTGGCGCCGTCTTCCTCCGCCTCAACTTCCTCTTTTGTTTTAGGCCCATAAACCGGTAGATCCTTCTTGGGCTGGGGGTTTCCTGAGCCTTCACCGGGGCCAGACTTCGGCGCTTCTGAAGGACCTCCGGATCGTCTTTGGCCAGACCCCGTCTGGGCTCCATCATGACCGGGACTATTGGATTGGCCTTGGGTATCAGTTTGGGCGGGAGCTTGCGTTTTTGGTTGTGATTGGGATTGGGCCTGAGCGCCACCCGAAGACTCTTCTTGGCCAGAACCTTCCAAGCTCATCACAATTTCCATATCGCCGAAGCCATGCGCTTGGCTCAGTCCCCTGAACAGGTTCTCGAAATCTACGGACATACCCAAAAACATTGTCAGTAACCCATTAATGACCCGCTACAGGGTCGGGTCTCCTCTCACAATGAGAGGGATGTAGGCCGCCATCCACCACGCACCACTACTGCGGGTTGGTGGACTTCACATGCCTTTGAGAACATTTTTTTTTTGAACTCTCAGGCGTGTAGGTTTCCTCATGATGCTTTCCTTCACCGTAACAGCAGGTGATATTTAATTTTATAAAGCGCACATAACTTTTTTACAAAGTCATTGGTGCCACTGGGATTCGAACCCGGACCCCTCGATTCGAGGCCTAATTCTAAGCCACTGGGCTATCACCGCACCCAAAACCTTACTGACAAATAAATAAAACAGTAAATATAAAAATCACAAATTAATGTGGAACAAAGTTTGTTTTATACAGTGCATCAAGTTTAACTTTATTTCTCGTTTAAATATTTTAAAATTTATGCATAAAAATAAGTATATCAATAAATAAGTATCTGGCCACTATGTTATGAAATGGATTTGTTAAAACTACGACACAATTAAAGCATAGGAGCACTACGGGCACTAAAACGGTATAATGTTCAAAATATACGAGCGCAAGTTTCTCTGTATCGGGCATTTACATTTCAGCTCGTTTTCTAGTACATTCTGTCGTTCATCTTAAATGCCTTACGATACTTAAACACACTGGCGCACGTAATGTATATGGGCCGGTATTGTTAGTATTAATGTATGGCAAGAGAATAAAATTAGAAATGTGATTTATCGGAAGTACATTTAGTTGAAATACAATTTATTTTTATACCAAATATGCCCTAGGCTTTAGGCTCTTATTAATCACTGGGTATGTGGCATTGAAAACCTCCTTTGAAGTTCCTTTTAGTGTTTTACGATTTAATGTTTTTCTTTTGACCGAAGGTATTTTGAAATCCATTGTAGCAAATAAATCAATTACGATCTACAATTATAAAATTAAAAAAATATTAATTTATATTTGAGTTTAAACTTAATTATCACATTTCTTCATTACAAACTTTTTAAATGCACATCTCTAATTAAATACATAATATTTGCCTCCTGTCAGTAAATTTTTAGTACAATGTTTAAAGCGCACATTGATCACATTCATACTGAGAATACCGTCCCACATATTCGAATGGTCCACAACACCGATAAAAATTGTTAGTGTTAAACCTTGTGACTGTGTGAAGATCCACCACCACTAGCCACCGCTAGCTTCACGGAGATAACTATTTGAAACGACTTACCGAAGAGCATTTGACGGGTGGCTTGTGTGTTCTGAGTTTGGTTGTCTTGATTGGTATTTGGCGCGTTGTTGGCACCTTGGCCATCGGTTTCCATGTTAGCCGCCCCGCGTGGGGTGGATTGATTGTCGACATCGATGCCTCCGGCGTTTATGGAACCCAAGTTGAAGGTACCCAAATGCCAGGAGGTGCCAATGTTGAGACCTAAGATAGATGGCGTTATGTGCGCTCGGGCGCCAGTCGGGAGATTGGCGGTCGGACGAGGAGCGGCCGCGCTGTCAGCGTTGGCGCCTGGGTTGTTGGCGCCGGGGTTGTTGGCGCCTGGGTTGTTGGCGCCAGGGTTGTTGGCGGCGGGGTTGTTGGCGGCGGTATCGTTCGCGGCGGCATTATTGGCGGCGGCGTCGCTGGCGGCGGCATTGTTGGCGTGGCTCGCGACGAACTGGCTGACGGTGTTGAGGAGGGCGGCCTCCAGCGACCTGGTCTCTATCTCTAGTTGGAAGGTGACGGGGTTCGGCTGCATATTTATATTAAGCGCTGTCGCCGGCGTACCGAGCATCACCGGCGCCTGTACTCCGGGGAGCACTTGCTGCATTATGATCTCGGCGGCCGCGGGGAATTGCTGGTGGTTCCCGCGCGTGTGTCGTTGCCCCGGTGGCGCGTGAGGCGGCATTTCACCGCTCTGCCCCCGGCCCATCTGAACCGGTTGCTGGTATCCCATCAATCCTTGCCCGTCACTCGCAAGAACCTACAACAAACATTCGTGTAATGTAATTGTGGATGATATCCATTCATTCTCAAGAAATTAAAGTTACATTTCACGAAAATAATTGCTACAGTTTTGTACTATAAAAAGTAAGCGCTTTATATAATTATTGATCATCACCTGCTGACGGTGAAGGAAAACCTGCTGAGGAAACCTGCATGCCTGAGAGTTCTCTAATATTCTCAAAGGCATGATGCCAGCATGGTGGACTAAGGCCTACATCCTTCATATTGTTAGAGGAGACCCGACTATGTAGTGGGTCACTCGTTGCCTAGAGTTAGCTGCGACGGTAAATTTAAAAATCGAATCGTTAACATACAACCAAGCGGACCTGTGCTTGTATGGGAGATGAGTACAGTTGGGGCCAAACTGATGCGGACTTTGGATCCGTACTTCGTATGGCACGTTAAACCACCTATCTCGGTTGTTTTAGAGAAGGTAACCGTCATTAAACCTTGTTCGTGACTCTATGGGCCGTTTGGAAACATATCACCGATTGGCAACTAGTCGGTTTCTTCATCAACCCGCACTGAAGCAGCGCGACGGAGTATACTCCAGGCTTACTCTCGTTGTGGGGAGAGGGCGAAAATTGTGAGGAAGTCTGCTATCCTGAAAGTTCTCAAAGGCATCTGGAGACCACCGACCTACATTAGAACAGTGTGGTGGACAAAGGCCTACATCCTACAGATTGTCAGTGCCGCAGCGGGCCACCGATCGGATACGCGCAACTCCGATGTCAAATTTAAAAATCAGATCGTGAACTTACAATCGAGCCGACCTGCACTTGTATTGGGGAGAGCACGCTGGGGTCCGAGGTGAGGCGGAGGGCGGTGGGCGTCACCAGCACGGTCAGGTCGCTGCTCACGTGGTGCGCGTGCGCGAGGCAGTGGTGCAGCTCCGACATCAGGTTGGAGAACTGCTGGCGGCGACGCACCTCCTCCTCGTTGAGCACGACCTTGGAGGAACAAGAAATAAATAAACAAAACCGATAAATAAAGAAATGAAATAAAATAACGCTTCACTCATAGCCCCACACTATGATTCCCTGTGTTGTGGGTGCCATGGACACACACAAGACAAGAACACACACACCCAGGCCAGAAACAAAAATTTGAACTCATCAATCGAACGCCTGCTCTGCTGGGAATCGAACCCAGGACGCTCCGCGCGGCGCACCGGCGTCTTAACCACTGCGCCACTCGGTGACAATCTATTGTTTGCCTTATACAAGACATTTAGGTTGTGTGTCGTGCCGAGTTCATGAAATGACGTACGGTTTGATGTCACGCGATATCGGCACGAAATCTTTTGGGATTTATAGAATCAGGGGCCCGATTTTGTATGACCGTTCACACTCGTATCGCGGCAATGTCGTGTCATACCCGTGATAAAAAGTCAAAAAGGCTTAAAAGTCAAATATCGCGACAATCTATTGTGAGCCTTATAGAATAGACATAAAGGTTCCTTGTCGTGCCGAGTTGATGAAATGACGCACGGTTTGATGTCACACGATATCGGCACGAAATCTTTTGGGACTTATAGAATCAGATCCTGCAAAGAATCAGCAATGTGACACTAACGCGCGTGTCAGCGGTGGACCGGATCCATCGGATGAACAGGCGGCGGTACTCGTGGACCTGCTTCTCAATTATCATCAGCTCGGCCATCAGGTCGGCGAAGCGCTTGACGGGCGACACGTTTATGCGGGGCTCGAACACTACCCTGTGGGAAACGACACAAATATAAGGGTGGCGCAGGAAACTGACTTTTGAGTCTCGGGTGGAAAATGCTTTATTTTTTGATGTCCTAGGCTGCTTTTCCGCCAAAGCTGAGCTAGGAAAATGTGTGATGCGAGGATATGTAGCTGTGCTGTGGAAATGTGTGGGCGTTTCCACCAAAGCTGTGCGAGGATAATGTATCGGACGAGGATGTATAGCGGAGCTGTTAAATGCGCATTAATGTGTGGTGCGAACCGTGCGAGGATGCGTTGCGAAACTGTGTAATGTCATGTGTAAAAGATGGACGTCTATGGACTGGCAGCAAACCTCGGAACGCATTCCTCGCAAGACATCCCTCGTAAAACATTTCTCGCAGACTCTCTCGCTTGTTTTGTACGTAAAAAAACCTCGCTCCGCTACGCCGTTTCCACCAGAGCTGTGCTAAGCGAGGCTAGGTAAATGAAGCAATTCTATTGGTTCTTTAAAAACGCATCCCTCGCTACGCATCCTCGCACATCTCTGGTGGAAACGCAGTCTTAAAAGCCCCCTCCAAAGGACAGCTCAAAAAAAATTAAGAGGTCGCTCCGAATTTTTTGTTATACTTAGGGGCCGTTCAAGTAATACGTAAGCACTATAGGGGGGCGGGAGGGTCTTTGCTTTGCTTATTTTTGATGACATGACGGGTGGGAGGTCGAGATGGTGATTACGTCAGCAGTAGTTATGTTTATTTTCCACATTGTCAATAAAGTTTGTTACTTTAAATGAATATTATGTGCGTTAAAGTCCTCTTCCTTGACGTCAGTTCCTTGACGTGCCGACTTTATGAAATGACCTACGGTTTGATGTCACAAGATATCGAATGATTGATGTCTCACTTTACCTACTGTCGTTAAATTTTCCTCAGCCCTCCCCGTCACATACTGGGCCTGGACACGTATCCTTGTCGTGCTAACGAAGGCAACAATAACACATTCTATATCACACAGTTTTGAACAAAACTTAAGCCGCTTTGAGCTCCAATTGTTTCTTCTACTGTCCTAATTGTTTCAACTTGTTCCAATTGTTTCTTCTGTTCTACCCGAATCCGCGGTGCTTCTAAAGGGGTCTTTGCGATCTTCTCGATTCTTCTGGCGATAACAACGTAATGTTGCAGAAAAGTTTTGCATTTTCGCGCTCCCGACGCGTTAATACCCTATTTCGCGATATTTCGAACATTAGCCGATCCAGATTCCGATCGAAGATCTGAACCATTGCAGGGAACACAACGGAACACCGAAAATAAAACACCTCGTACTTGCCAAATGTTGACAAACGGACTCGCCTACCCTCGAATTCACATCGTACTTACTTTTTACATAAATTGTTGCCAGCTTTTGAACATGATTTAATTGACACAAAAAGACGTGCAAACAGGAGTAGAAAAACATGCTCTCGCGTTTATTTTACAAATTAGTACTAAGCTAGTTATTGTTGATTCTGAATTCTGCTACAAAAACCAAAAAAAAAATGTTTCGGTGGTAAAGCCATGTTCGCCCAGGAAGTTACTTTACTGCCAGCCTCTTAATTGTCGCGCGTCGGAAAGAAGCATGATTCAAAGTTGCCGGTGATACTTTATTTGAGGCGAATATCTTAATCGTCATGAACAACAAAGCATCCGCATACAACCTCAGATAGAATTTCTTCTCTAATTGAAACTGGATGTGGGCTGCAGTGAACACTTAACATCACATAGGGTGGCCTACATGAAAAAAAAAAACTAACGTCGGTTATATTTTCATAAGTGCGAAAATGTCTTATGTAAATATAACTTTTTAATTATTGTTTTATTATCAGATGCTATTTAATTTCAATTTAGTTGTTACTCTATGTTTTATTAAATAATAATATTACAGTAGAATATGAGGCCCCTTTCATTTTCTCATAGAGGGTGATGATAAGTAGGGTGTATCACTCGGGACAAAATATATTTTTGGCTCGGGCGACGTACTTTGAACTCGTCGCTACGTTCAGGATTCTACTAAAGAAAACCTCGCTTAGCGCGGGATTCTGCTCTAGAACAAAATCTTGTATCACAAGGGAGCAAAATGATACTTTTACGGCGAGGGCCTTTTTTGAATCCAGAGCGAAGTGAGGGATTCGAGAACCTATTTATTCTTTAGTAGAATCCCGAATATATAATTTCATAAAATCGGTCAAGCCGTTTTCGAGGAGTATGGTCACTAAAACTGTGACATGAGAAGTATATAAGATATATAAAATTCTCATGTCACACTTTTATTGTTTTGGCTGTACATTTGATACACCTTTGAATAAACCATTTGAGTTTTCATAGGGATCCCTAATTTTTTTTTTATAAAATATGTTGCCAACAGTTTACCCCTACAGAACAGTAATTGTATTGAAATCGGTTTAGCCGTTCCTGAGATGTGCGTGCATAAACAGACAACCAAACAAAGAGACGAAAAAAATGTTAAAGTATATTTTTGGCTAAAATGTGTGTCTTGACATGGAAACACTTGATTTCACTCAAAAATATTACTTGTGCAGATTTAGTAGCGCAATAATTTTATTAAATGTATAGAAGAAGATTACAAAATAGTACATTACGATACGCGTGACCTAAGTAGCCTATTATTTCACGGCGTGAAGTTAGTTAGTTAGTTAGTTAAACGCCGTACAATAATAGACAACTTTGGTCACAAGTATCGTATTATACTATTTTATAGCAAGTGTGACATAAACCCGCCCCGGACGGAAAGCGTGCGTAAATTGCGGGTTTAGGTCACACATGTCATTTACGCACTGTGTAGAAATAAGCCAGTTAGGTCACACTGTGCTATAAAAGCAGTTGCATACTGTGAGAGTTGTAATAGCTGGAGAGCAGGCAGACGTTTTTCGAAGTGTTTGGGGCATCGTATAGTCATGTTGAATCGATTATTCAATTTTGTAACATCCGAACACAAAAACTGAAGGCCTGGCTGGCTGGAATTTAGCAGAACTCAAAAAAAGTGTTCAGGCGTATTGAAATGGCCTGTCTTTTTGAATATTGATTATTTACGCCCTTAATTTAGAGTTTAATTTAGAGTTTAGACTATCTATCTAAGTTACCATAATAATTGTTTCCAATGGGGCTATTGTAAGGCACACTCGTTTAAAAAAAGAAAATGTAGCCTATGTGTTGGTAACATTAAGGCTAGGCTAAATTTCATCACCCGCCAGTAAAATCTGCATTTTTTGTGTTCGGCTGTTACGTAATTAAATAATCTATTCAACATGATTTTATGAAGTACCAAGTAAAACCATGGAAACATTGGCAAAGGGGTAGGCCCGACCCAATAAAACTCAACGACCACTCAATTCCAATTGTTATTATGTTTACCCTAGTCTATCCGTGAAAATGTTGGTGGCAATGGCACCAACGTGCATGCCGCTGTCAGACGAATCGTCGCTAGTTGGGCTCGAAGGCGAGGCCACTTCGGGATCGGCGTGGGACGGTCCCGGCTGAGGGGACCCGGCCAGGTCCATGGACCTGAACCCGCCAGATGGAAACCTAGGGTGGGCGGACCGAGCCCTCTTCGCTCGACGCTTCGTGTGTTTATTCATCGAGGGATCGTAGATCCCGGCACCATTTAGACTCTGCAAATATTATTAAATAATGTTATGTCCGATACACTAATGGCCGGTTTCAGTAATCAATTCTCAGATATGGCTAGCTCCAATGATGATCTATGCTGTCATTTAAGCAATACAAAACAGTTTCCTGGCAACCGAACAGTATCTATCCATATCCGAAGATCCATATTGAAACCCACCATAAGTAAACATATCTATTACATTGACTTTTCCTCTCCGGCTTTTTCTCCCTGCCAGCGGTAGGTGGCACATAGGCAGCCGATAAGTATGATTAGGTAAAATTTTAACTTAATATAAATACTTGAGTAAACTGACAAATAAGTTGTGCAAAACATGTCAATCAAATACCAAATAGAGTATTAGTAATAAGTTTTAATATTTTATAAGTTTTAATTTGTATGACTAACATTTGCTTTGTTTATTTTTACTTATTTAATTTGCATACCTAAAAAGGTGAATACGGATTGATCAAAATGCTCTGTAAAACCAAAAACTAACCCATTTTCAGGCAAAGAAATTATTATTGATTTTTTTTACTTAGTTGTTCGTGCTCCACTTACCTCAAACTCTGGTGTTGTGTTCTCAGAGTCTAGTTGGGGTATCCAGATATCCTGAGAACAAAATAAGACTTCAATATGACATAATTATAGCTATATTACTAGACGGTGTGTACGTAAATGAGTATTGTTTAGGTGTTCAAACTATATCATGTTGATACACAACAAAAAACTTTTGAAATATTAAACATGTTCCAGCGATCATGCTACTGATTGAATTAAATAAAGGAGACGTATACAGTATACACTTACTGGTCTGTGCAGCAGGTCATAGAGACTCTTGGCGTCTTCAATACAGCGCTCCAGGACTTCGATTCTGGCCAATGTTGCAGGTGACTCATTATCAACTGTCCCTGGACCTTGCTATAAATATACAGCATCAATGAATATCAACATTAACATACCAGCCTTACATTCTCCCTCAAATTATATCATTTAGAGATCTAAGAGACAAGTGACCAGTGGTACGAGATTGCTTGTCATGTGTCATGTCAGTACCCATTAATGACCCACTACAGGGTCGGGTCTCCTCTCACAATGAGAAGGATGTAGGCCGCCGTCCACCACGCTGGCCTACTGCGGGTTGGTGGACTTCGCATGCCTTTGAGAACATTTTTTTGTGAACTCTCAGGCATGCAGGTTTCCTCACGATGTTTTCCTTCACCGTAACAGCAGGTGATATTCAATTTCATAAATCGCACATAACCTTTATTACAAAGTCATTGGTGCGTGCCACTGGGATTCGAACCCGGATCCCTCGATTCGAGGTCGAAGTCTAAGCCACTGGGCTATCACCGCTGAGATTGCTTAATCATACAAAATTCATAAAAGAAGTCAAGACAAGTGTTCCTCAAAACAATACCAGCAGGCATTTTGTATACAGGTTGACATAACTGTCCCGTAATCAGTGGACCAATGGGAAACTGGTAATCCCCCCCATTAGCAGGCCTAGGTCGAGAAAATTTAGTGATTTCGATTAGTCCCCCCCTAGTCTAGTTTTGAGCAATGAAGCGTGAATGAACTAAAATGGCTGCATGAAGAAAATGTTTTTGATACTGATTGTATAGTTCATTTTTAGTGTATTGAAACATTGTAATCTTATAAATGTTTGAAATGAAAATGTACAAATAAAGTAGAAACATATAATTGTAAAATGTAAATTCTCTGAAGTTGCATCATATTCTTAAGATTGTTTTTCTCAAAAAGGGAAACGTCCATTTATCAAATATAAATTCTTTGATGTTCTATAATATTCTAAAAGTTGTTTTCATCAAAAGGGACACCTCCATTCATTAAATGTAAATTCTGTGATGTGACGTTATATAAAATTCTAAAGGTTGTTTTCGTCAACAACGGAAAATACCATTTGTTATGTGACTGTTTACTTGGTTATTCCTTTCAAAATTTTAGAACAGGTCTAAACATGAATTACGTAAGATCAATAACAGAACGACACCCACACATAGACACTCTGAGCGCACCCCCACACCACTGTAATTTTACCTGTAAAGCTCTATTTATCTATCTACAAACATTGAGGGTGGTAGACAAGGAACCTGGCAGACAAAAAAATGTTGTTTCACAATGTATATTAACACCTAATATGTCAGTGTGGTCGTGCTCCATTCTTGTATGCTGAAGTTTATTTGTCGATGGAAGCAAACATTACATTCATATTTTGGCTCAATTTCTTTATTTCCAGTGTAGAGAGAATATGTAAGTACTTTTGTCTATACCGCCTATTTGGTGCCGGCCGTGCTACTTGCTAGACATGGTATGTGTACTTATATACATAGTTGCCGTCACGAGTGGTGAGCACAACTTTCATTGGTCGCTTTGACATTGACTGCGCTGCGGTGCACGCGATTGGTTCGACAGTCGTCAGTTCGTCAGTGGGCGCCGTCTATTGGTCCAGCACGTTTTGTAGGCTGCTGTACATTGGCCGAAAGAATACAATATCCCTACCGCTGATAATCTGTGCTCACGACTCATGACGGTTACTATACATACTATTTCAGACATCCGCCGAGTCATTTCTTCATCAGCAGACTGTTGGTGGCGCTGCTGAGAAGTATGCTGCTGCCGTTGACGGTGGAACCTGGGTGGAGGACGCTCCACTAAGTGCAGTACTTTTCCATGTACTCCTGAAACATGAAAATATTATTATAAGAACTGTAAGAATGAAAATATATTGTCATATTATCAGTTACACAAAATAGAAACGAAGTGTTTTATACAAGTGAAATTAAAAATTAAAAGTCTGAAAGAAAAAAGCAAATCGATTTTAGTAAATCCTCACAATCATAATATACTAACCATAATCGGCGAGTTTTTTGTTGTCGTGTAAAACTCGGCCAAAAAATATCAACCGCTGTTGATCTATTTCGATCCCAAGCTGTTCCAGGATCTTTTGCTTCAGTCCAAGAACTGTAATCTAAAAATAAAAAGCAAAATTAATATAATCTTAGCTTTTTTTGCAAAATACTTAACTTTATGATTATATTAATAGAATTTTATGTCTGAGACCTCACTTTTACTGTTGGAAAAATTAAATCTAACTGGCTGTCTCCAATGTCAATAAAATTTCTTTCCGACATTAATGACGCCGCAACAGATGAAATAACAAAACAATGAATAATTTCGTCTAGACTGATTCGAATACTCAATGAAGACACTTACAGCGGTCAAGTGGCAATACTAGACGGCGCTATATCGTTAAGAAAAGGTACAAATCGCTCCAAAGCTAACGCCGAACATAAACGAATTATTTATCAATGGCCAAGAAAAAAAGATGGGAGCCGGCGTAACATTTCCCTGGGGATTTCAGTGCGTAATTAGAGCTAGTTTGCGGCGCAGGTTCTGCGCACGCGCCCTGAGGTATACCGGCGCGAGGTTCGCCGGCCGGCAAGCGTCATCGTCGGCCATTTTTCTGTTGCTGACCCGACAGAAATCGATGCAGGATACGCGCAGATGGCGTTATAACGCGCAGATGGTGTAACGCGCACGCGCGCTCCCTAGCACCTGATTCGCCAGGACCTCTCGACCTTTTGTGACCAATGCCTTGCTAACTAACACTAACATTGTGAAGAAAGAAAACTGATATGCTTTTAGACACTTATTTTTAACGTGTTTAAGGGTCAACAAGGAGTTTCAAATGGAATTCGAATGTTGATTCAACAAAAGCGGTATGGGCTTGAAAGCCAGATACTGGATGGGATAATATTTGCTATAAGCTGTTGCAAGAATCATATCAAACTGTATTCAGATAAAATAACCAAATTTACCAAATAACATAATAATATGCTTTATACAAGCCTTAAGGGCCAATATTCCTTAAGAGATGTCTCATAAACTATAGTGACTATTACACAGACTTGTGCTTCAGTAAGACTATAAAGCGTTTAAGAGGATAGAGCATTATTTCTATCGAAAATAATTTAATTTCACACTAAAAGTCAAAAAGACATGATTTTAAGAGCAAGACAATATATGCATGAGTTTTGAAAAACTTTTGCCTGTGCAATCAAACAACATACCACTCTCATAATTTACAGTAAGGCAATGAGGCTATACCCTTCATTGCCAAACATTGTAGATAGGATAGGATAGATAGGATATCTACAATGTTCGCCTTCAAATGTGAATGAGTTTTGTGATTGACGACAGTGCATCTTTCCATTCTGTACAAGGTCAGAACGCAAGGGTATGAAACTAACCACATATAGATTGGAAATAACTTTTTTACTAAGTTCTTCTAATCAATACAAGAGCAGTACACAAATAATCACATATACATACTTCGTAGTAACATAGAAATATATTATCTTGTTCCATAATATACAATGCCATTACACATAAATTATAATATATGGACTAACCTAACTATTGAAGGGATTTTTGTGTTAAATTTAGACTTCTGTCACTGATGTAATATTAATCTAACCCATTGAATTTAGAATGTGGAGAGGGTTTTAAGTTGTTAAAAATGTGGGAGTGACACCCTGCAATTCCTAATCTCCGCTGTACACACACAATACAAATTATACACAATCCGTACTCAAAATTTGTGTATGAGTTGTAATAACTGATTTAAAACCAGCATTACAATATATACGCAAGCAGTTTCCTATGGCTGCGTTCTGCCGTTGTATACAATGGAAAGATGCGATGACAACAGGTGGCCACTTTTGCTATACAACACTTAAAAATACAAGATCTAGCTTAAGAATATAAAAAAGAATTATATTATAATTTTAAAACATACTCGGCCTGCAAGGCCTCTTCAAAACGAACTGTCTGAATGATAGTGAACACCACATTAAAATCTGTTGGATAGTTTAAAAGATCTAAGTGTACAGACAGAATGCCACTTGTTATAAATGTAGTGACTTCATTTGAAAATATAGAATATAAATTAGAATGATTTTAATATTACCTATCAATAAAGAACACAATATTAAAAAATCTGTATTCATTGGCTCAACTGTTTTAATTTAAATGATAAAATCATACCAGTCAACTTTGTGCCCCCATGCAGAAGTGTCAAGCAAATGTCATTTGCAAACACTTATTGAATCAAAACTTTGTTATTGCTTAAAATTCAAAGACCTCACAATATAAAAGCAAGGCACCTCATTAAATTTGCAAGAGTAATAAATTCAGCCATTACAGGTACTAGCTCACAGACAAAGGACCAACCCTCCAACAAACCAACCCCTCCTCTCTGACAAGCCCTTCCTCTGCCTACCCCTCGCCCCCTCTCACCCCATGCAGTTTATTGATTTGCAACTGAGCATGACTGTCATGCAGAATTGATGTATGTACTTCACAAGTACCTGGCTGCCATGATACCTATATAAGATATACCTATACCTATATAAGATAATCACACATTCAAACTACCAAATTGCACCTAACCTAACTTTCCTGCTTTTTCCCATGAATTCTAAATGGGGTGAATAAACTCAAAAATAAAGGAACAAACAATAAGAGACACCTTAAAGTTAGATATTGTAAGGAACACATAAACATAATTTGAGTAGCCTCTGAAAAACATGATCTTGACAACTGAACATAACCAAGAGGCATGATCGTTTTTAACATATTTCCTCATTACCAAATATGTTGAAAGACCCATTTATCGTGAGTGCGTTCATATCCGTTAGAAACTTATTGATTTTATAGTTAAAGTTATAAATAGATTACCGCGACATCTTGCGCATACGGAAGGCCTACTGCGCGGACATGTTGTAGAAATCGATAACCAATTAAAATATAGTACTAATTTATTAGAATATTGTGGGCTACTTACATCATCATCCACGCTCAACGTGTGGTTATTAGAATCTAATGTCTTTATCGTAAATTCTATCATGATCGTAAAGAAAACATGGACACTCAGGAAGATGGGTGCGCCGCAAATCTGTAGAACAATAGCACTTGTTACAACACAACACTTTAACACAATTAAACTTATTACAATTATTTAACTACTCACAAATAAAAGAAATAAAGGTGGAAGAAGAATAAAAGCCAAATAAAAACCGATTCGAACACTAAGTTCTGCTAACATAGGTAAGTACTTTGCTCTATGAAGTGAATGAGTGAATTGAAATGATTGAGTTGACAAATGACTCAAATGAGTTCATTCATGTGTTGTGCAGGCAGCATGCGCGCCGATGACATTCCAAAATTTCCAAATCAATGCAGAGCGAATGGATACGACTCATGAATATGACCGACCGCATGAATGGCGCTGCAGAAATGTTGGGTTTATACTTGTGACACCGAAACCAACTATTGCAAATCGGACATTAGGACGTACATCGAAAATATGTCCTCAATGCAGTAGACCTTATTTTGATAGTTCATATTAATGTAATGATTGCGGGACTGGGTTCACCACACAGCATACAGTACAATATGTGCCTCTGAGGCTGTATAAAATTTAAAATATGTGTAATTATGTATAAATATCATAATTTATATTGCAGTTTTATATCTATTAAAATTATTACATTTTAATGTCATTTGGCAATAATTTATTATACAACAGTGCTCCCTCAAGCAAAATAGTTTTCTTTCCGCCCTTAGTACGTACATTCGGTAAAACAAATTTTTGTTTATTTCTTAAGTTATGAGTTATTGTTTTTCCTTTTCTGCTGCAAACTAGATACAATTGTTTAAGAAGAGATGTAAAAATTATGTATAGACTTGGCGAAGATTAAATAATTTAGTTTTTTATAAACTTCTGATGTTCTTTTCGATCTTCTTTTTTCATGCTGCACCGAGCGAAAGCCATAAAGATTAACTCATCACTTTCAGTGGTGATAGCGCAGCAGTCGTAGCAGTGATTCGGTGGTGGCGTATAAAGCCCAATATCACCCTGCGGAACGTCCCATGAAACCACAAAGTCGTAAAAAAATCTCTGCACTTCCGCTCTACCTCTATTCTCCTCTAATCCACACAAAGATCCACAAAAATGGAGCACGGCATTATTTTCACTAACCCATTGATGACCCACTACAGGGTCGGTTCCCCTCTCACAATGAGAGTGTGTAGGCCTTAGTCCACCACGTTGGCATAATGCGGGTTAGTGGACTTCACATGCCTTTGAGAGCATTTTTTTATGAACTCTCAGGCATGCAGGTTTCCTCACGATGTTTTCCTTCACGGTAACAGCAGGTGATATTTAATTTTATAAAGCGCACATAACTTTTTTACAAAGTCGTTGGTGCGTGCCACTGGGAGTCGAACCCAGACCCCTTGATTAAGAGGTTGAATTCTTAGCCGCTGGACTATCACCACTGTTATTATTATCATTCCATAATTATTTATTAATCCCGCCAGCCCAAGTGACTGACTTAATAATCTTGCTTGCACAGTGAAATCATAATGGATTGAGAGTTGCGTTAAAATGGTTAAATTAACTGCATTGATTATAATAATGTGTATCTGACTAAATATTTTTTGGCTAACGCAAGATTAAATATTTGGTATTTAATGCTTTTCAAAAGTTACAGTAGTGTGGGCCCACCATTTTATATTTCTATTGTATAGCGACACATTTTTTTAATATTAATAATTATGTTTTATATTAAATACACAACAAATTTTTATTGCTATTAATCATTCCAGTTTAAAATATTAATTTTTGTTGTAAGCATTTTGTTAAAAATTTTGTTTCAAAAAGTTTTCCATTCGGTCGTATAAAGTGTTGCTAGAATATAACATGAATTTGATTAATACTACTCAACTAAAAAAAAACTTTTAGGAATACCATAGTGAAGAAATTACCTCAATAATTGGATGTTTTTTGTTTTAAAATGTTAATTAAGTTATATTATGTAGTTTTTATAGATCTTTAAAGGCGGCGCCACATTTATCTTTGATGCGACCAAACCTATATTTATCTTCTTTACTAACCATTTAATAACGTTGTTAAATTTTAATTCTTTTTAAGCTCATTGGCTCCAAAATATGAAGCATTGTCATTATTTGAGCAGACAAAATCTCAATTCGGACTTAATATTTTATATTACAAATTGCACTCACTTTCAGTGGGGAAATCAGAAATCAGAGTGTGGTATCACTAAAGAGTGAAATGAATGACAGCATTGATTGACAGTTATTTTCCCGCTAAAACTTAAAACTGATTAGGTAAGGTTAAGGTTACTACTATTACTGGTTTGGAGTATTTAGTATTTTTGGTGATGATAGGAAAGTTATTTAAGTGATTTTTAATTAGTATTGATCTCTTTATAAAATACTGATAGAAATCTCTGACTTAAGTCGAAGCAACTCAGTGGGCTAACTTGGACCTCCGCTACGCAACTCCTTTCCGCTTTGGTGGTAGACAGGCTTGGTTTCTCAGTGTTTTAAATAACAAAACCTTTTGAATCAAACTTCGAGAAATGACCCGTAACAAAAGTTTATTGCTTATTCAGAGCCCAGAACTTTAGGATTGTTTGTTTGGTTCTTTGCTTTTGAAGTGTTGGAAATTCATAAAAATAAAATTTTATATAAGTAAAGATTAAGTAGGTAATTCGTCTAAAATTTATTCTCTGGTTAAAATTAAATGTCTTTTTCTATGATGATGCATAATCATGAGTAAACCTTCATGGCTGAGAGTCCTTCGTATTAAAAATAATAACAAATCCAAAGTGGACCATTTCAGCATTCAACTCCAACTCATCATATCTCATCTCTATTCGTAACATCCTATAGTGAAACGTAATCAGTGGACCAATGGAAAACTGGTAATAGGGGAGACCCTGTATTTATATGAGAGACCCTGTATAACAAATGTTATTGTTGCTGACCATTTTGTTCACTGACACAATTTGTTCTATTAAATATTGAAATTTCTACAATTTTCTCACCATATAATCCTTCCTTGGACGACTCTTATACAAATTTATATTTAAATAAGCCAAATTGGTCCAGCCGTTCTCGAGTTTTAGTGAGACTAACAAACAGCGATACATTTTTATTATATAGAATTTCCCATGTTAGTGCTCATCAATTCATATAATTTTATTATTTTCCATCTAGTGATACTGGTACCTTTGGTTCCATATTTGGACTGACATCATCTTGTGCAATTCATGATAACTATACATTATTCCAAATTGGTGTATTCTACCATGCATCATCGTCATTGGATGTGTTCCATTCCACTAGGAACCTTACATCCATAACCAACATACAAAAAGTAACAGCAGATAATGTGGATGGGGAAACATTAAACATATCAACTGTCCTGTTTGCGACCCTAACTAATACGCTGGACTACAACGCTACTACGGTTGTGGGTTCGATTCCCACCCAGGATAAATATTTGTGTGATGAGCAAAAGTGTTTGTTCTGTGTCTCGGTGTCTCACAACTTACTTTGGGATCAGAAAGCCGTGTGTGTGTTGGTTGCCTCACAATATTTACTTACTGTCACTACCAGGTGATGCTGCGTTTAGCAATGTTTTTAGTACCGATGTCAATATTATTTTCTATAAATAATGTTAGGACCATTTTCTACTTTGAGGTAAATTTCTTTCTGATGTGCTGTCTCCGCTGTTACAAATATTTCCAGTCACCCCTTATGGTGATAACACAAATAAGAATAAATTAATTGTACCAATTTATTCGTAGGCATCTATTCTGTCCTCATCTAACTGCAACCCATTGGCGTTTGGAGTTCTTGTTAAGTTTATGAGGTTACTATACAATCCAGCAGCAGGCTGTTACGCACGGAGGGTAGGGAGGAAGAGGATCACCCCCGTTTACTATCACCGTAAACCCTACCCCGCGGAAACGAATAGTTAGGTACGGAGATTCATGAGATCAAGGTTTTGAGGTTATGCCACCAAAACCATTTTTAATCCAAACTTCGACCTGAAAAGCAACATTTTCAAACACAGACAGAATGAAAGGAGAGAATGGTAAGTACTTATATATTTGAAAATGAAAAACAAACAAAAACAATTTCGTATAGGTACCTATTGGTCGTAGGACCAATTTGTTGCAAGCGACCGATTTTATCGTCGAATGACTTTGCAAATAGGACAGTGGCACATAGTATTATCAACATTATACATAGGTATAATACATACCCTCTGGTGTCGTAATAAATAATAATAGGTATTTTAATACCAAACATTGGACTGGGTAATTGGGTTAGTGTAAATTTAATTTCTTTTTATGGGTGATTAGGCCAATAAAAGTAAGAAATTGAGGAGAATAGAATAGTTTATTTGTGAAGATATATAGACATATATAATTATATTATAATATTTTTAAATAAATATACGTTTATAATTATAATCGTAGATCGAACAATCCAGAAAAATATGATTTTAGGTAAATAAGCGCACTCGGCCGTCATCGTGGACTACGGCCTTAATCCTTATTAGAAAGGAATAAGTACAATTTATGTGTAAGTCTCCAAATATTAAAATATATAATAATTATTTCATACCACTATAAAATAAGTAACAAAAGGTCCTCATGAAGAATTTAGAGATCAACGATATTCTATGTAAGTTATAAAATAATCTTAAACCTAAAACCTAGGTAAAAGTAAATTATCACAATTCAATGAAAAGTTGTAAGCTGAACAATAGGTATGTTAATACATAATTGTTTGTGCAGAAGTGTTTGAGCATGTATGGTATGTTTAAATGTATGCCTGTTACGGAATTAACTAGTTTGAAAAAGCAGAAAAGGTAGGTAGGCTACGATCGAATCGAAGTAAGTACATAGATATTTTCAAAATACATAACAGATACTCGTAGAAGTAGATCACAATAAATAAAAAGGTACAATCATCAAATGAATGTAAAGAGTAGAACTAAAGCATTGTAACGATGTAGTCGCCGCTTAATCTATGCTCATTTTCGCCTCCTTGATGTCGAAAGTATCGATCAGTTTCTTCCACCGGTCCATATCTATGGAGACGATGCTCGTAAACCTTTCCTGATTGGCTTCCACATTTTCCGGGTCCACCGTGCGGATGAACGGAATTTGATAGGTGTCGTGGATATAGACGTTCACCCTGCCCTGGCTCACCAACACCGAAATATAATAGATGTTTTCTACGGTGCGACTGAAGCTATCTGGATCCAACACGCAATCGTAGAAGCTCAGCGGCCCCTTATCGCACTCCTTCTTGAGGAACGCATAAACGGATTCAATTCTCAAAATCTCGTTCTCCTTGTCGCTTGGCCTGCCACAGCTGTCGTCGTCGAGGTCGTAGAAACCTGATGCTTCATCCATTATTGCGCACCCCGCCCACTACGAGCTTGAAGGGCTCACCCGCGTGGTGACAAAGCAGCTCAGAAGCGCCGACAGAAGATCGCCAACGAAGTTATCCGTATATTTCGTCGAAACAATGTACTGGAGAGCCCGTGGATGAGGTTCTTCCCGATGATGATATTTTTTAAAGAAAATCCTTAGTTACCGTCCGAATTCCCTAAAAGCTTCGCCCCGATCGATACTGATCGGCGAATTTTGCCGAACGCGGCCGGAAAAGGAAACCAGTGTTTCCTTTATCAAGATTCCAAAATCCAACAGCCTATTTTTTTATGTATGATACGGTGCGTCCATGGGTGGGCCTCATGAAATTGTACTTGGAACAGTTGTAACTAAACTACACCATACAAATATGTAAGGCTAGTAAGGTTAAACGAAAACAGAAAAATTACGACATAAATGTTTTCGGAGAGGGTAGGAATGTAATAATATTAAGGGGATAGGAATATGTACCTATATTAATGTTAGTCTTTGATATATATAGGTAAAATTAGGTATAATAATCAAGATAGTTCTAATTGATTGGTAGGTAGCTAACTTTTGGTGATTTTAGATTGATTGCGCTAGAAGCCAAGAAGGGATATGTTTTTCTATTGTATTATGTAGGTTAATTTTGCTGGTTAAGCTATACACAAATAAATGGATATAATATGTGCCTCCTCGACTACTTCCAAAACAAAGAAATGAACATTTCATCCATAAATGTTAATTCATTTAACAAATTGTCAAGTAGCACAGTCAAGTAGCCACCAATATTGAATCTGTGGTTTAAATAATTTCGAAGTTTTAATTATCTGTAGCATTATGGTCGCATCTGTGAATGATCTGTGATTCCTTCCTGTGATCTGTGGTTATAATTTGTTTTGTTGTTAGGGATACGCAAAATTTCAAAAGTATCGATACTTTACTCGATACCAGTATCGTATCAAAAGTATCGATACCAAAAAAAGTATCGGAACAAATACTTTTTTTGCCAGTGTTAATCCACATTTTCATACGTGAAGTTTAGTATTAATTATATTCCTCCGTATTGATTTATTTGTGAATTCTCAGGTTTGGTTGAGTTGAGCGTATCGTTCCTCCCTTCATTACTGTCAAAATGCCAAAAAATAAAGTACTTAAAGGACAAACAACTTCAAACAAGAAGTATTTTTAAGAAGAAGTATTTTAAATTCATTAATTTGCAGCGAATACATTCGATCCCATTACACGAGTACTATGGAACTGTTTTCATTACGCAAATTATTTATGCATTAAATAGAGCCATTTAGGGCAGTTTAATGCAAAATAATAAAGGTTTTTACTTTAAGAAAGTATCGATACCTCAAAAGTATCGGAACAAAAGTATCGATTCTAAAGTACTTGGTATCGTAACAAAAGTATCGATATCCTGAGGTATCGATATTCGATACTATTTGCGTATCCCTAATCCCTATTTGTTGTGGGCAACTGGCCAGTGGGCAACCACCTCATCAATAGTACTCACTCATTGTTTTTAATTTATTGATTACAATACAAACAAGCAGATTCTAAATAGGATTTTGAAGTGGTCTTGCTTGCTTGCTTTTAGCTGCTAGATCAGCTTTTAGAAATGTCTGATGAAGACGACGGCCTGCCTCCAGGATGGGAGTGCCGGAAAAGTAGGAGTACGGGTAAGTGTAAACATTTGTGAATATAAAATATACTTTAGTATAAAAGTAGCGTAATAGTAAGTATTATAACGTAAAGTAGTCTACAGTTCTCCACTCCACCGATCCACATTGGAGAAACGTTTTAGTGTATGGACATAGCAGCTAATCTACAGTAAAAGTAAAAGTAAAAAAGTAAGTAAAAAGGTTTTTATTCATTAAACTTAGTCAATACAATCAGTGGCTAGGGCCCCTGTACTAGGTTGGAAACCTGTATAACGGGGTGCCCCGCTCAACCTCCAAGGGAAAAACAATGTTAATGAACATTATAATATGTAAGAATAGGGTATTTAATTATAACTATTAATGTACTTAATATAAAATTATTATCTTTTTACAGTCTTTCGGAATAAGAGTAATAAACAAACCTTGTATGTGTATTGTCTTGTAAACTCTTGTAATATTAGCTTACCTAAAAATGGTAAATATACAGTGCCAATTTCATGTAACGTGTCTCGATTTTGCACCAATCTCCCATAATAAATTTCAAACTGCATATTATATAAATAAAAGACAGTAAGAATCTTCTTACCCTCACTTCATATATCTGTAACTCTTCTATGAAGTCAAAAATGTGCAATTGCTTCAGTGATGTTGTATAGAGTTTACACTGTAGGTTGATCAAAATAATTTGTATGGTAAGGTGATACAGGAAAGAGTTAGCATCTGTACTAAGGGCTTACATTTACCAAAGAAATACACCTGAATAGAATACAATATACCTGATAGACTTTATAGTGTTCTTGCTTGAGTCACAGATGGCTGGTTTGCCTGATTTTTATTTGTCTGATAATGCACTGAAATATTTGATGTATTTTAATAACATAAGGTTTCTGTTACTCGGTAATATCTCAATGATAACCTAAATCTAATCGATTTGATCGATCATTGACGAGGAATGTGTTCCTTCAGTTTCTGTTTTGGTAATAGTATAAGTAATATATAGTATCTTCAGTAAGGGCTACATTGTCTGTGTTGATGTTTCTGCTAAAAGGAAAAGAATAAATTTAACACCTGCAAAACATTTCAATAACAATGATTTGTTATTTATTTTATTCAACCTTTCTGTGAAGGACAGATATTTTATTGCTTGATTATATCTGAGTACATTACTTTAGGTTCATTTTACAATGATGCACTTCCTGACATAAAGCATAATAATATCAGAGAGCTGTTAACAAACTGTCATTGTGGTCAAAAAACAACAAAAGACTCAAACAGGTCTAACTCAAACTCAAACTGAAAAGCTTTTATTCATTATTAGGTACAATTTGTGCACACTTAATGGAAGTCATACAGAACTTATAAATTATACATTCTACATTCATCCGCTTTGATCGCCCCTCAGGCAAAACGTAGACTGGGAGAAAAAAACTCCCAGCACTCTTAAAAGTAAATAAAACTTCTCTATAGTGCTGTATGACTAGGTCCAATAAAGGAACACATGTGACAGCTATCATGTGAGTCAACATCGTTCCTATTGCCATCAAAACATTGTTATATAAATAAAACTTCTCTATAGTGCGGTATGACTAGGTCCAATAAAGGGACACATGTGACAGCTATCATGTGTGTCAACATCGTTCCTATTGCCATCAAAACATTGTTATAGAGTGGGTTGTTGAGTAGGTGATGCTCCTTCAGAATCCTTCAGGTGTTTGAGTTTCCCAACAACCACACATTGTGGGTACACAGTGGATACTTCTCCCTTCCACTGAATCTACCCCCTACACCTGCTATAGTTATAAATATAGTTAAAAAAATCTATTCCTACACTGTTTATCAATATATGTTAGTATGGAAACAGTGTAAGGCAACCTTTTGTATTTTTCATGTACAAATATTGCATTATTCATTCCACTGATAAATAATTTACTGTTTACCACAAACTGAGACGGAAAGGAAAATTCTTAAAACCTATACTTTGTGTCTCCTGTATATTTGAAACTTGATTTCCATCCCATTACAATATATTTTCTAGTGACATAGATCAAAAGCCGTGAATTACTGAAAATCATAGGATTGTATTTCAGTGTCAACATTGAGTGGGAAACTTCAGTAGGCAGTGATCATTTCAGCACAACAAAGGTCCCTTGGTGTATATTAACTCAATTTATAAATGTGGTGTGCCAACATTCAGATCCATATAGGAGATACAAGTGACCTAGGTTGTTTGAATAGAATAGTGACTAGTTTGAATTTCTTCTTCTTTTATTTTATACAATTACTAACTGCATGTAGTTTATTTTATAGAACTACTAACCTCCTACAACCTTACTCGGTACCTATGTACTGTGTAAAGATGTAAGATGCCGTGTTTCCCCTTCTACGAGGCCTAGACTAAGATTTTTATATTGTATACTCTTTTTATATTGTGTTTATATACACCGGGTACTACAACACGTCTTATTATGCCCTTTATATCTGTAGATTAGGTTCACGTGTCGAGATATCAAACATAATATTGTGTTACTGCATCATAAGATTTGTTCAGTGTGTATAACAATATGGGTTCTTATCAATTAACAGGTATGTTTTTGTATTATAGAAGTCGAAGCAAATGAGAAAACTGTGCGCTTTACGTTAAATGGGCATTGCATATATAATCTATGTACCTATATATTAGTTAGAAGATTAGTTCAAATTATTCAGATGATTTCTTGTATCGTTACGTTGCCAAACACCTGAGTTTGCTGGTGGTTTATAGCGGTGCACTTTCTAAGGACAAAGGTCCTGATCGACGGGCGAATAATACCTCGGCTTTGTGGTTTGTCGATAAAATTGTCCGCTGGGTCATTGCAATACTTCAATTTAATATACCGAGCTTACGCGCACAATCAGTTCGGTCGCGTGTTCGTACGAATTCAACTCGTGCCTATACGTACGTTCGCACAAACAATCCCACCTTATAAATACTATAGGAGCGTCCACACTGCGCGCGAGTTAATCGTCATCGACTTAGTTGAATTTGTACAAAAACGCGTCCAAACCGAGCGTGGCCTGAGGCTCATCATGTTTGCTATATTTTACCATAATTCTACAGACGTGGCGGTTTTATTTTATACAAAATCTAGTCGATTCGCACCAACGAGCCGCGAGTAAACCCTTCTTACTTTAAGACCCACCCACTCTACAAAAGATTCTACCATCGAACTGTGTTTTGTCTACAGGTATGACGTACTACATGAACCGGTCCACGCGCGAGTCGCAATGGGACCGTCCCCAGGGCCCGTCGGAGCCGTCCACCTCGGCCGTAGACGAGATCACGTCGGTCCACTGCAGCCATCTGCTCGTGAAACACGCCGACAGCCGCCGCCCGACCTCGTGGCGCCAGGAACGCATCACTCGCACTAGGGAGGAGGCCCTCGCTCAGGTGCAAGGTATGGGACCTTCATTAATTCATCTAATTTTGTCAAGTCGCAACGGTGATGGAAAACCGTGTAACGATGGGTTGGTGGTGCCCGAGTTCTCCATAATCTTCTCAAACGCTTGTGAAGTCCACCAACCCGCGATAGGCTGCGTTTTCACCAGAGATGTGCGAGGATGCGTTTTTGAAGAACCAATAGAATCGCTTCATTTACCTAGCCTCGCTTAGCACCGCTCTGGTGGAAATGGCTTAGCGGCTCAAGTTCAAAGTTTCCGTACTCAGTCACATACTAACAACAATTCAACATACTAACACAGGACTGAAGCTGATTGATGCAAGCGTGTTAAAAATAAGCACTTTCCCATGATATCCTACAACATCCTACTCTTTATTTAAGTTGTATTTATATTTCTTTGCAACAATCCGCACACGTGGAACTTGTTTTGGTATGTTTTGGTATGGTTCCACGTGTGCGGATTGTTGCAAAGAAATATAAATACAACTTAAATAACAATGGATTTCCGCAAAGTAACGCCTGATACAATATATTATATAACATCCTACTCGTCGTTTCCAGAGTACCGCCGTCGCATTTTGAACAAGGAGGCGTCGTTCGGCGAGCTGGCGCGCTCGTTCTCGGACTGTTCGTCGGCGAAGCGCGACGGCGACCTGGGGCGGTTCCGCCGCGGGCAGATGCAGCGGCCCTTCGAGGACGCCGCCTTCGCCCTGCGCGTCGGCCAGCTCAGCCAGCCCGTGCACTCCGACTCGGGCGTGCACATCATCGTGCGCACTGGCTAGACGGGCCTTGTCCGTTGGCTACCAGGAGCTGGATGAATGTTCTCTGTCTTCTCTCTTCATACTAAACCTGGATGCATGTTCTATGTCGCTCTGTCTTTCTATTTCTCTCTTCTTACCAATACCTGGATGAATGTTCTATGTCACTCTGTCTTTCTGTTTCTCTCTTCTTACCAATGCCTGGATGAATGTTCTATGTTACTCTGTCTTTCTATTTCTCTCTTCTTACCAATACCTGGATGAATGTTCTATGTCACTCTGTCTTTCTATTTCTCTCTTCTTACCAATACCTGGATGAATGTTCTATGTCTCTCTGTCTTTCTATTTCTCTCTTCTTACCAATACCTGGATGAATGTTCTGTCACTCTGTCTTTCTATTTCTCTCTTCTTACCAATACCTGGATGAATGTTCTATGTCACTCTGTCTTTCTATTTCTCTCTTCTTACCAATGCCTGGATGAATGTTCTATGTCGCTCTGTCTTTCTATTTCTCTCTTCTTACCAATACCTGGATGAATGTTCTATGTCGCTCTGTCTTTCTATTTCTCTCTTCTTACCAATACCTGGATGAATGTTATCTGTCTTTCTCTTTCTCTCTTCATTCCAAAATCTGGATGAATGTTCTTTGTCTCTCTTGTCTTTCTCTTTACCTCTTCATACCAGAACCTGGATGAATGTTCTCTGTCTTTCTCTCTTCATTCCAAAACCTGGGTGAATGCTCTCTGTCTCTTCAGCCACTGTTGCAGGATTAATTTGTATCTATCCTTCAGCTTTTCAAGCTAGGCAGAAACTTTCCCCACCTGTTTCTTCGTGATTTCCCTACTTTTCTGGGAAGTCTCTTTAATCTAATTTTTTGGTTATACCAAGATAACCAAAATTCGGTGATAGTCCAGTGGTTTATCCTTTAAAAAAAGTTATGTGCCCTTTGTAAGATAAGATACCACCAGCTGTTATGGTGAAGGAAAACATCATCAGGAAACCTGCATGCCTGAGAGTTCACAAAAAAAAAAATAAAAAAAAAATCTCAAAGGTATGTAGTCTACCAACCCGCAGTAGGCCAGCGTGGTGGACTAAGGCCTACATCCCTCTCATTGTGAGAGGAGACCCGACAATTATTAATGGGTTACTGACAACCAAGAAATGAGTCTTGCCAGTTGGCTACCAGAGCCTGGACGAATGTTCTGTCTTATTCTCTCTTCAGCTACAGTTGCAGGATTCATTTATATCTTCATTTATACCTTTCAGCTAAGCATTTCTCGGGTTACTTTTCAAGCTAGGTAGAAACTTTCCCCACCCGTTCCGTTTTAACCTGATTTCCCTATTTTTTTGGGAAATCTGTTTAATGTAGTTTTGTGTTTTCTGGAATTACCTACATTCATCCCAGAAAAGTAAGTATGCTATAACTTGCTCAGGGGTTCCAATTATCAATATACCAAATTTCATTTAGATTTTTCAAGGAGTATTTGAATTTATTGCTGTTAGGTAAATCCTGGTCTTTGATTTGACTCCGGCCTACAAATCATCATACGCAATGGCTAGACGGAGACTGGTTACGTTGGCTACCAACGCCTCGATACACATTTAAACATTCAAACTTGTTGTTATGTGACTCGACAAGAATAGCTCTGGCTGGCTAAATTTTTATCTATACTTTGGCTCAATACCCCATCAATTCCAACCTGAGTTTAAGATAACCTAACAGCAATAAACTCAAAACAAGTACATACAGGTATTTGTTACTCACTTACTATTTTAACTTTTAAAATAGTAAGTTGATAACAAGTACCTGTATGTAATTGTTTCTCAAATATTATTTTAAAAATTGGGTAACATTTTCAACCTGCTTCTTTGTTCGGAGTATTTTTAAAAGACGACCCATTTAGGGCCATTTTGATTTTTTACACAGACTTTATATAGGTATATTTGATTTTTTGTCATTTGGTTTTATTTTGTACTATTTGGGTGTTATTTCTCATATAAGATTTTAAATCTTAAGATTTTAGTGATATTTTCTTTCGGTAAAAACTAATATTTTTTTTATTCATAGTGATTGATCTTACCAAACCATTTTAGTATTAGCATTTCGTAAAGAAATTCGAATTATTGTTTTACAAATTTTACATTTGGAAACAACTTATTGTTATTTTTAATAATATATTTTAATATTTTATAAAAATTTTTTTAGAATTCGGAATTCATTCTTTTTACCAATAAAATGATAGCGACTGATAGTTTTTAAAGAAAAAAAATTAAAGAAAGAAAAAAATTACATATTGGTGAAATTGGAAAATATTATTAGTATCAAAACGAGTATTTTATTAACTTAAGTGAAACTGTGAAATTTAGTCTTATATAATTTGTCTGGATTTATTTTAAACTACATTGTCATATACTTCCTATTTAAAGTTATGTTACATATTAAAATCAGTAAACTTATTTTGTGATTGTTATATTTTATGGATAAGTATTTTTGTGGTTCATAATGTTTGCAAATATTATTATGTTCAGGCAAAGAAAATACGGTTGTTTGTAAGCTTCTTTTGATTTATAGAAAACTTTCTTAGTTATTTTTCATTGTTGATAAATAATCTTTAAATCTTTAAAATCTTAAAATCATTTATTATTTAATAGGAACTTGCTATCTGTGTGAATTTTTATTTTATTCTTTAATATATATGGTTATGAATGTACATCATAAAATTGTGTTTTATTTCAGTCGCTATAAACAAACACCAAAATTCAGTAGTATTTACCTATGATATAATTTTCATTGATTTCAATAGGCTTCAAGTAAAATATATTGTATAGAATAGACAAACAACTAATTAAACTCTTTTCTCTTTTTAAATTTTGACTCTCAGGATATGTATTGAAATATTCGTCGGCATACATTACTAAATCTATATTTATTTATACTATATTTCGGTAGTACACTACTTACAACACCCACAATACAGTTTATTTGTGCCCCACCCATAAGATTACCAAAAGAAGGTGGCTTTATCGCTTAGATTGCGTTTCCTTGCAGACAACCCTTGATAGAAAACATAAATATAGCAAAGAGAAAAGAGTAGGTATAATGCTGAAAATATTTATTCATAAGATCATGTGTCATTTTTATGACAAGGGGTACATCAAACAGGGTATAAAAGTGATTTGATGCTTGCAACAAACTGGTGACTCCTGATATTGCTCGTACACAATAGGCGACGATGACCACTTACCATAAGGCGGCTCACTCGTATGCCTGTTTGCTGGCTTAGGTACCACATAGAAAAGGTTTTGCATATATTGCCTTTTGAAAAAGAATAGCAATTGCAGATATTGCTATTCTTTTTCAAAAGGCGTTTTACACACAATTCTGTTCTTGTTCAATTGTTCATGCATGTATCAAATTTAATATAACTACACACAATTCTGTTCTTGTTCAATTGTTCATGCATGTATCAAATTTAATATAACTTCTTGGTAGTTATTTTGGACAAAATAATAATTTTGCAAGAACTCTGTTGAAAGATGGAGTATGGAAGTTTATAGTCTCCTTCGCATATACTATGTACCAACATTCTTATAAAGACTGCTCCGAGGAACAATTTTAGGGCAAATCCTATGAGATTGGATTTTGTTTTTGTGAGCTTCACTGATTTTTCTGTAGTATCATGTCGACTGCCAAGCAGGTCTGCCCATGTAGTCTGGTAGGTAGGTGAGAGATTTGTCAAATTTGTTTAAGAAAGGTTTTGGTGCGTGCTACTGGGATTCGAACCCGGACCCCTCTAGAAAAAGGCCGAATTCTTAGCCACGGGCTATCACTGCTTTTTTATAATCTATTCCAACGGCAATTTATTTTTAAATTATCCCCAGTTTTGCTTATGGTCCTAAGAGCTTAAGGGTATCTACAGATGAAAATATGCACCTATAAAAGTATCTATAACTCTGGGAAACAGAGGCGTTGACGTCAATGGAGGCCGCGAGGTTGATCAGCCAATTGCGAGGGCGAGGGGAGAGCGACCTCGGGCTCCGGCGACATCCGCCCCGGACCCCTGGGCTATATCCGTGCAAGCCCGACTACTGTAGGACGTGATTTGCCCGTTACTGCTGGTGAGAAACTCTGCGCCAATTGTCCTCGCGTAAGTGAGCTCCATTGTTACTTATTGCTAAATTCGTTTATTCTATTACCTATACGTACTGCGATTGATTAGAAAATTAGTGTACCTAGTGTCGCCACGCGTCGTGTTGTGCTAGAAAACTTTTGCGTTAGGTACGTTGGTTTTGTTACTTGGTCTAGGTTCAATGTAACTATTGTTTTTGACTAACACGTACTAATTATGTTGCTAGATACATTGTATATTATCATCTCGCAAATGGACAGCACAATAAAGGATTCTAAATTTATCAAATACTTTTTTGAGAACTTTTAGTGCCTAATTTTTTTGGTTAACTTTACCTGAGCGCTAAAAGATCAACGTTATCAAATTTTATCACGGTTCATACCCATACCCATAAAAGTGCTGCGTTAACTTTTAGTGTCTTGTCTCGGTCTAGTTGAAATACTTACGTAGGTAGGCGATGACGCTAGATTAATAGTGCATGCGAAGACACGATTTCATCGCGCTTCCCCGATCCTCGCGCCCTAGGCTGCAGCCTAATTAGCCTAAGGGTTAATCAAGCCCTGTATGTTTATCTTTGATTTATCTATTGCCACTAAGATTTTCCGCTTAGAACCGGCGAGATTCAGCCTGCTTCGTACATTGTACGATAGTATTGACATTACAATGTGTTTCCGATAAAATTAATCTAAGTATCTACTGAATGTCCCAACGCTCGTTTCCAAGCTAATCTGATAATTAATATGGAATGTGCTTATCATGTTTGATCCCGAGGTTTATGGATATAATGAATACAATAATTGTAATCCTTTTTACTTTAACTTCACTTACCTACCACGTTTATGATTGCTAAAGTAGGTATACGTTTGTTCTTTGTCAACTGCTCCAAGCATGAAATTTATCGTCAAAGTATTCGTACGGTTAACATAAGCCATTAGTATGGATGGCAGAAAGAATAAGTACTATTAGATACCACAAGTAGATACCACTAGCTGTATATCTTCCAATACTAGGTAGTGTACGAACAATACCTAGTATTGGTATGAGCTACCTACCTGGCATGAGCTCGGGGCACACGTAGGTAGATAAGTGGAAAATTTCTGTTTGTTTTGTCTCAACTTCTACGCCGTGTATTAACATGAAATATAAAATTTCCGTCGCATATCGACATGAAATATTATTCGCTACGTTTTACATTGTTGACTTTAACAGCACATAATTTATTATTTTATTTTTTACCTTTTTTATTTACTTGAGTCTATCCAACATTGCACTGAATTTACCATTTTACTGACTGAAGGTTATCAATTCGACACGTATGTATGTAATGTCATCGGAGCTACAGTTGGTCTATTACGGCTTCCAAACAAGTATACCAAATTTCATGAGTGTATGTATGTATGTTTGTCCTCGCATATCGTCGAAACTAATTGATTTGTGATCGTTCTTTTTTGTTTGTTTGCATTTATTTCGTTTCATCAAAATCGGTTCAGTACTTTTCGTTATATGGACTTAAAACTAAAAATAACGAAAAAGATAAGAATTAAACAAAACTCAAAACAGCATGAAAATAAAGTTTGTTACATACTTTAGGCTTAATATTTTTCAGGTTGGTGTTTTTGTATCAAGTATTTTGTTTCCATCGTTAAATTTTGGCATCAACCTCAAAAAATAAGCCTTTACTGTATGTAATAAACTTTGTTTCATACTTTTTTGAGGTCAGTTTAATTATTTTACAATAATAATTTTATCATATCTGTTTTGTCTTATTAATGTTTCAAAACCCATTAATAACCCACTGCAGGATCGGGTCTCCTCTCACAAGGAGAAGGATGTAGGCCTTAGTCCACCTCGCTGGCCTATACCGGGTTGGTGGACATCACATGCCTTTGCGAACATTTTTTTCTGCACTGAGTGCAGTCCAATTTGTGTATACTCCTATGTATTTACGAGTATAAGTGTGATACAAATAACAACATAGTGGATTTAAAGTGTAACCCTAAAATATAATTAAAGAAATTACTTTGAAGACTCGAAAACTGAATAGAAACTGAAATTGCTTTGAAGACTCGAAAACTAGCGGCATGGTCCTAAGAAGTGGACGCGTTTCCCCTTAGATGGCCTTACGATAAAATCTGAAGGGAAATGCATCACATCTCTTAGATACTTTATTGCACCGAAACCAAATCCAGTGTAGCCAGTTCTGTTTACATACCAGCAGGATAACTCCTGAAGATGGATCATCTCGCCTGAAGAAAATTTTTAAGGAGTGGTCCATTCTACTCTAGGTAGTGAAAGATGTACCATCTAAAGGAGAATGCACCAAACTTCTTGGATATTTATCTAGTCGCTACACTTTCAACAGTTTCAATCAAAACCCAGAACCTGCTACTGAAGAAAATGATTATACTCGTAGTCTCAAGAGTTTATTGTTCTATAGACTATTTTAATGTTTCTATTTTTAATTCAATCATGTGCTATCTTTGTTTTCTTTTGTAAGTTTTTAAAATTACTTGAATAATTGACTGAATCTATGTACCTATGTGTAAGTACCTTTATATGCAGATTTGTTTCAGAGATTTCATGAGACTTTCGAATCAAAATGTGTCTTTATAATTTGTTACAGTAACTGTTGGATACTTCAACATATTTGTTGATTTTGAGAAGTGGAATCTTAGGAACATTATCCCAAGAAGTGGCACATTACTCGTATAGATAAGTACTGTAATATAGTAACTATCTATAGGGGAATCTAAAGGGGAAAAGCGGTGATAGCCCAGTGGCTCAGAACTCGACCTCGAATCGAGGGGTCCGGCTTCGAATCCCAGTGGCACGCACCAATGACCTTAAAAAAGTTATGTGCGATTTATAAAATTAAATATCACCTGCTGTTACGGTGAAGGAAAACATCGTGAGGAAACCTGCATGCCTGAGAGTACAAAAAAATGTTCTCAAAGGCATGTGAAGTCCACCAACCCGCATTAGGCCAGCGTGGTGGACTAAGGCCTACATCCCCCACATTGTTAGAGGAGACCCGACCCTGTAGTGGGTTACTGACTGATAGGGGAATGCTCAAGAGATCTACACCAAGATAACAACAAATTAACAACACAACAACATGACAGTCAGACAAACGGTATCACCGTAACGCATTATCATTTCATGCTGTTCGTCTCAAATAACGTATCCCCGGCAACCACACCGACGTACAGCCGTAACACAAGACACAAAGAACATGCTGCTTTACGGCGCGTTAAGAGGCTGGCTGGCTGTAAGGTACCTACCACCCCGGAGCAGCTACTATAGTTCGTGGCGAAGCCATTAAAAAACCTTTACAGAAAATTAATATTTACAACTATACACTACTCAGTACTCATTACTGACTTTTCATTTTCCTATCGTGACTTAAATTTAAAATCAATCTCTGTTTTGTTTCTAGATATTAGACACCATTTCTCTCTAAGAATTGAGGTACCTAATCTCGTTTCTGGTAGGGTAGGTAGCGTTGCTACCTGAAGGAGACTATCTGAAAATTCTTGGACCCTATCTTCTCCAGGGCGCGGCATCATGGAAATATACAGCGAACGGTCAACGAACGGAGTCCCCGGGACTGAGCCATTCTCGCTTTGGGTAGCGTGACTTTATTGCTACAAAAAGGAGACTGACTCAGCCTTCGGGTACTTAGCTACGCGACGCAGACGCGACAACCAGACCTGTCAGAGAAGCAGCCCGCCAAAGTAAACACGAAGTCTAGAAATAAAACATAACATAATATATAAGAAGAAGTAGTCTTCTGATGAAGGTTCGACCTGGTGGCACGCAAGATAATATATTTCTTCATCTGGAACTTTCAGACTTTCACCGCGTGTGTAATGTCGTGAATCCAAAAGCCCAGTCGCTGACAATTTGATCCCTACTTGAGGGACCCGGGCTCGAGTCTCAGTGGCAAGCACCAAAAACTTTCTAAAAAGTGCGTTTTTTAAAATTAAATTGCTGCTGTAACGGTCAAGGAAAATATAACGGAAAGGAAAGTAACGGTGAGGAAACCTGAAACGGTGAGTTCACAAAAAATAGGTCTCAAAGGCATGTTATCACATAAGTATGATTATGTTTTCTGATTTCTGCCTATTCATCGTATCAGACTATCTCTCTAAGTATTGCACTCAGCACGTTACAATTACCTATTTTTTTTTTATCTACTTCGATAAGAATCAAGTACCTGTGACCAAGACCATGTGATTAGCAAATCACATCAAACATCGAGATAATTAATAGGTCATTGCTGAGTAGCAAAAAATAATCTTGTTTGTTGACTTTCACTTAACTCTGCCAATTTATTTTCAAAAATCCTTCGTTTAAGCTCGGATTTTATATTGAAGGAATTCGTCACGATAACTCTATTTGGCGTGACTCCAAACCACTTAAGTAAAATGGAAGGACGTCAAATAAGATCATAATTATTGCAGATCAGTCCAATTTTCTTTTAAATCAAACTCAAAACGGATGTGCTTTCGCATATACCATTGCGTGAACTGCGTCCCATGAAAACATGGCAACATTTTAACACAAATGGAAATCTAGAGTTAAAACTCTAACGAAACGTCATAGATTTATTGGCTAACATAACTGACCGAGTAACCTACACGATAAAATTTAAACACAGGGCTCTATATTGTGCTGTCCTAATTTTACACGACACTGACATGGAACAAAATGTATGCAATGATGGTGTCGTACGGGTGATTCAAAGGATTCATGAACACTTACGAGTATGATCAAAGGCTGAACACGGCATTAGTGCGATTGCGATGCCGATGCATGGCATGACTGTAATTGTCCATCTCAACAAATTTTACATTGTTGCCTTTATTACGTGGTTTCCACTGGAAAATGCCGTTTTTCAATGTACTTAGGTAATAACATGATGATGGCCAATTTACGGTATCTGTTATAATTTTAACCATACCTACTTTACTGTAATAATTTTCTGCACATCCCTACTCGTACTTTTCGGGGGATCTGAAATAATAAAACGAGAATACATAGTTTTATAATTTATGAATCTTTTCTATATAACGTCCATAACAAATAAAAAAGCATGTATTATAAACAAACAAAAATGGTAGCATTGGCAGCTCTTACGTATCAACATCCGTGTTCTTATTCTTCCACTGCGCCAGCCCGTCTTAGCTCTTGAATTCACCGAGAAGGCCGTTGCTTCAGCCATCTATACTGTAGATTCTACAGCAACCGCTTACGAGCTTCATACTCCGTATTACACTACATAAAAACATCGCAATCGAAAATAGAATCTCAATAATTTTTTTGTAGTCGATTAAATAATAGTACCTACTTACGTACAAGCTTATGACTGACGTTTACTACGTATAGGTACGAATACTAAACGTTGACGACTAAACGAAACATTGACGACAGTGTTAATGCTCACGGCACTAATCTCTGACTTTTGTTAGGGAAATGACCCTACAGAGTTTTAATTTTCATCCGGCGTGATCTGTTTGCGACTTCTATTTTTATCATTTATTCATTTCCCTGCTATAGTGACATGTATTTAGCTAGAGCAGACCATAGACGTAGCAATTAAAACAAATAGCTTTCCAAATTTGGTTGCGAATAAACATACCAGAACAATATTCTTAAAATTCTAATAAATAAAATTGTAATAAAAAATAGGGTATAAGAAAAATATGATAATAAAATGTATCTTAAGCATACAGTTATATTATACCATAGAATAAGACTGTAAAAATATATAAGAATAATTATAAGCAATTAGTCTAAGATGAAACTGTAACATAATTATAAAGAACAATCGTGTCAAAATTTATTTACCCTGTGTCTTAGTCTTAAGGACATAATAAAGATAAAAAGGAATTAGCATAGTGTAGTCTACTTAGAAGGTCTATACCGGCCTATTAGAAAGAAAGGAGACGGATGAGAGAAAGATATAGTATGAAGAATGAAAGTGCGAGAAGAATAAATGCGAGAACTGGAATGAATGTGGAAAATTAGGATATTGTAAATAACTAGGCACCGACTATGTTGGTGGGGAAAAAAAGAAGGCCCAGAAATGTGGAAAAAAAAACATGTATTTAGCTGTATGAAAGGCACTCTTGAAAGATTAAAATTTCATCGTGCGGTAAAATGGTATTTATTGTTACAAGGATTATGTTATCCGCGGTGCGTTGTTCGTGACTTTGACACAGTTCTTTATTTTCCTTATTTTTGCGATACACATTTTTTACTTAATAGATGCGTCCTTTAAGCACGAAATTTAGAATAAAATAACATTATGAACAAGTATTAAACTCTTTTTATTTGCTTTATAGGATAACTATACCAATTGCTGTTATTTAAAAAATGTGAGATCTTAAAGTAGGTTAGATTTGACCTGATAACGTTAAGTAGTCAGACGTTTGTTTAGTAGTTGTAGCAAAAGTCACAATCAATACTTATTTGTCAGTAACCCATTAATGACCCACTACAGGGTCGGGTCTCCTCTCACAATGAGAGGGATGTAGGCCGCCGTCCACCACGCTGGCCTACTGCGGGTTGGTGGACTTCACATGCCTTCTAGAACATTTTTTTTTGTGAACTCTCAGGCATGCAGGTTTCCTCACGATGTTTTCCTTCACCGTAACAGCAGGTGATATTTAATTTCATAAATCGCACATAACTTTTTTACAAAGTCATTGGTGCGTGCCACTGGGATTCGAACCCGGACCCCTCGATTCGAGGTCGAATTCTAAGCCACTGGGCTATCACCGCTATATAATACTACAATGGTGCTACAACGGACTCTACAACTCAGCAACCAACCGTTGTAGAGTCCACATCACCTGATGATGCTCCGTTTTGGGGCGAAACACGTGTCGTGTACTATTGGAATAAGTTTTTATGGTATACACCTACTCAGAGAGATAAGGGAGGGTGGTGGGTCCATACCAAAACAAGTTCCACGTGTGCGGATTGTTGCAAAGAAATATAAATACAACTTAAATAACAACTAGATACTATTTGAAGGTTGCTATCGTACTTCTTATAATTCTAATAATCTATTAGTAACGGTTGAAAAGATGTAGGCTTTTTTATCTAACGTCTGATATTCCATGAGTTTCAGCTGGGTACATAATACATAAGCACAGCTTAGTTTACAGCCTGTAATGAGGTCGGTTTAGTACCTTCACTACTTCGCCGGGTGAATAACGACGGAAAGATTTAATTTAATAATTGTTTAAATTGTTCGAAAAATCTAGTGAAAATGGATGAAGGTTTGGAAAGTACCTGTGTCCTTATTGCCATGTCGCACGCAATATTTGCTCGGATGACAATGTCATTGCATAGGTACTCGTATCGTATGTCGCATATCAGTGCGTATTTAAATAAGGACAACTCCATTTCTACAAGCCTGTGTTTAAATTTGTTCAGAGTTGATCAGCCGTTTATGTCAGCTACTAGGACAAGGCTTAACTTTTCAAGACTCAATGCAAGACAAAGTAACTAATTTATGTTATTTACATATAAGTTTAAATGATGAGCGTTTAAAATCTCATAATTTACTGGTACACGGTAATATACACGGTATGTTAATTTACTTTAAGTCACGGTTAGTAGCGAGAAAATACTAAGTAATCATATCTAAACTCATATTAGTTTTGGTAGCAACAATGTTAACTTCTATTTACCATAGTTTAAATAAATTAGCAATATTACAAATGTATTATTCTAGACGTTAGTAATACAAAAAGTAAAGAAGGCTAAATACTTTGAAACAATATAGACGCCGTGTTGTTTGTAGACAATTAGACTCTTTAGATTGGTGTTTGTCGTAACGATAAACCGTAGACGAACAGTAGTATCCAACATTCTCGTAGAGCTCTCAAAGGTAGCAAACTGAAGTGGCTATGGGCTGTCCACAAATTCAAATTCAAATTCAAAAGCTTTTATTCATTATTAGGTACAATTTATGCACACTTAATGAACGTCATACATTTAACATTATACAAACACATCGTTCGAAGGACCGATAACCGGCATTACGCATTAGTCTATCGTGGTAAAAGTCGTTTGGGTGTTTACACTGGTTGTCACTAGCCCGTTTCTCCATCAATCCACTATAGCGCAGCGTGGTGACTATGTTTGAGGTCTCCTCTTGTCGTGGGGAGACGCCCATTTCCAACGGTGGGAAATAAGAAGGGATGCAGCCAGCCACTTTATCGGCAGCACAGCCACAGCGAGCTGCTCTTAGTCAGTGGTTGTCAGATACACCCTTATGACCATAGAGCCTCAGATAGGATTTTTATCCTATTTGAAGTTGGAGATCCATGGGCTGCATCGACCACTTACGAATAACATCAGGTGGCTGGCGACTAGGTACTTATGCCGAGAGGTACTCTGTCCGTAATACATTCGCTTAAAATAGAAATTCAAAAGGTCACACAAAAGAAACAAGTAGTTACTAGATTAGATTAGCGATCACGTGACCACTGGCGTCATACTGTCTATTCTATACAGTCTGTGTGTTTTGTTGGAGATAATGCATTGACGTGAAGTTACGCGCGCATAGCGACGCTGTTTGAGCGAATTGCAAGCGACAAAAACGTTAAGCGACTTCAGGCTCGGTCAGTACCTGGAAGGGTGACCGCTAGTGGTAAATTACATGGGCACGTTGTGTTCGCATGCGTCGTCCACCTGAAAGGAGGGCGGCCTGTGCTCCTTTTGCCTTAACCGAGAACCTTTATTCCCCGTCGGTTGTCAGTCCTGCGAAAGATATGGCCAGCCCATTGCCACTTTGATTTGCAAGCTTTGAGAGCTATATCGTTGTGTTAGTAACACAATTAACGTAATTATTATCTTTTGTAAACAGTACCAACGAACGGCACGGAGCCAAGCAATCGCTTTCGGACGAGTGTGACGCACATCGTGATAACATGACCCCCAGTAGACTGAATAATGCCTACTTTACAGAATTAATGATTATGCAATTACTTGGAGGATTTCGTTATTGTCTGGCAAACCTAATCTTACGCGTTTTACAGTTAGTACCTACTTGGTTGTATGAACGTAGTGAAATGATTTTTGTAATAGGTAAATTTTTATGCTCTACAATTCTTGAATAGATGTTAACATGTGTGCTACAGATCCAAGATAATCGCGAAATCCAAGAAATCTGACTTTGACTTTGACAAGAATAACTAACGATGCCTTTTTTTTGTGACGGGGGGGAAAACTTCATAGGTAGCCGAGAGCCGTGGGAGCGACTCCGGGTTATGTGGGATTCTTACCCACAAAACCCCCTCGGTGGCCTTCCTTTACGCATGTGGGGGGCTCAGGGATTTCCAGTGGAACGCACCGGTGCCCCCTTGCGCGACGCCTTTGACGGGCTCATCCCGGGGGAACTGACGATGCATAGATCAGATTTTATGTGACTTTTGACGCAAGAACTTTAAGAACACCAAAATGAAGATGTTTACAAGTTTACAGCCTGTCACCTGATCATTCCGAGGTGACATCCTTAGTTGACTGAATCGCTAGCGATCGAAAAAGTTAAGCAACGTCGGGTGCGGTCGGAACCAGGATTGATTAATCGTTAGAGGGCTAGAGATGAATAAAAATTAAATGTTAGCTTCCGTGCTTCGGAAAATATGTTAAGCGGTCGGCCCGGTTGTTACCTATAGATACTTAAGTCGTTAAACCTTGTCGGAGGCACTGTGGGCGATTTAAATACATCCGAATCCGACACAGGTTAGCCACTAGATCGTTTCTTCACCAATCCGTGTTGGAGCCATGCCTGCCCCTGTTGAGGGGAGACACCCTGCCCAACGGTGGGCTTAAAGTGATGCAGCCAATAAGTAAGTAACATAGTGTACTTAGGTCTGTATAATTATAAACAGACGAGTGTATTAGTCTCGTGTATCTCGTGATGTTAGTGATTATTACAATAGTAAAATTTTATTATTTTTTGTATGTAAGTTTTAAGGTCCAATCCGACCAGTCTGATATAGAAAAAAAGGTAGCCTACTGTTGATATTTTAAACTGTTTAGTTTTAAACAACTATTATTATTTGTTTAAACCGACTTTTATAAGTACGCAAAACTGTAACTGCCGTATACTAAGCTAAGAACGTTCATCGGACCATTTTAAATCTCTAATATTAAGTAGATCAATTTCCGCAATTATCTAACTACAATAAAAAATCTGCATAGGAAGCAAACAGTCTAAATGTTTTTAATTAATTACTTCAAATAATTAGAATGTGTGAGCAGCCGGATATTTGCTTGCTACTAAGAACCCAACAGTCTCATTATCTCCTTCGATATACCTAAGTGTATTATTTATGTACTAATACTCGTACTTACGTATGGTTGATGGTTCACATGAAATGTTTGTGCCATGTTGCGTATAAATATATCACGCGACATATAAGTATTTTAAGATGGAAGTGTACTGATCTTATCAAAATGTCAATAAAATATTTTGTATGTTGCTACTAAGAGTTTAATTAAAAACTAAAATCAGACTACTAAAAACGCCCTAAAAAGTAGAAAACAAGTAAATAGTCTCCGCAGAAATTATTGTTATGTACAAAATATCAAAAATTTACCGACTAATAAACAACTTACTTTCACGTGTGTATTACATTTAACGCAGTTTTATACTTACGTCATACTGATAAAAATATCTTTAAAAGAATAGTCGTGGTCGCATCATAGTCGTATGCCACCTAAATCATAAAGACTCCTGTTTGAAAATGTATTTTTACCGACTTCCAAAAAGGAGGCTATCAATTCGACAGGTATGTATGTAATATTCTCAAAAGTGCACAATTTTTACATAATTGGTCTATTACGGCTTCCATACAAGAATTCCAAATTTCATGGGTGTCTGTATGTATGTAGATATGTTAGTCCTCGCATATCTCCGAAACCCGAAACTAATTGACGGATCGTGTTCGATTTATTTTTGTTTGTTTGCATTTTGTCCAACTTAGGGAATGGTAAAAGTTTCATCAAAATCGGTCTAGTAGTTTTCGTGATATGGACTTAAAACTAAAAATTACGAAAAAAAATGTTACACACGAATCATTCATGTTGTACATACATGGAAAATTTCCGCCACCACGAAGTTTTAGATACGATACTGCGATAGATAGATATAGTTTCGCGTTTGCGTCATGTGAAATTATCGGAATATTTGTCGCATACAGCAAGTAGAGGTCAATAACACGAGGATGCTCATTATCGAGGTTCTGATCTTCACTTAATCTTAAGAAACAGCATGATATTAGGGTTGGACGGTAACGTTAAGAAATCACGTTGGTTTAAGCCGCGCCCGTTGCGGCGGCGACACAGCCGATTTATTACGCACGAGACCGCAGTTTTGTGCGGTACCGCAGCCGCAGCCTAAACCGATCGACTTCAAAAAAGGAGGTTATCAATTCGACACGTATGTATGTAATGTTAACGAAAGTATACAATATTTACATATTAATATGTTGGTCTATCACAGCTTCCAAATAGGTATACCGAATGTCATGGGTGTATGTGTGTATGTATACACAAATATGTAGATATGTTTGTCCTCGCGTATCTCCGAAACTAATTGACGGATCTTGATCGTCTTTTTTTGTTTATTTGCATTTTTCTCAGCTTAGTGAATGGTAAGTTTCATCAAAATTGGTTCAGTAGTTCTTGTAATATTGACTGAAAATTAGGAAGCTCTAATCCAATCGCGGAAACGGAGTTATCGTATTACTCACCTGAGGGCAGCGGCGTAACTATACAATCCGGGCATACAATGATTTTTTTTGGATAGGCCCCCTTTAACGTTAACACGTTCTAATTTCATTTTAACTAGCTTATTTTAACTTCTAACTTCGTACGCTTGGAATTAAAATAAAAGCAAAAATAAAAGTTACTCCTTATTACATCAGCTATCTGCCAGTGAAAGTCCCGTCAAAATCGGTTCAGCCGTTCCAGAGATTACCCGGAACAAACAGACACACAGACTTGTTCAAAATATTATTTTAACCCCCAATGCGAAAGGAGGGGTGTTATAAGTTTGACGTGTCTGTCTGTCTGTCTGAATTGTCTGTGGCATCATAGCTCGCGAACGGATGAAGCGATTTCAATTTAGTTTTTTTTTGTATGAAAGGTGAGTTATACGACCGAGTGTTCTTAGACATGTTTGATGAAAATCGGTTGAGTCGTTTAAAAGTTGTGGGAGGTGAAAGTGGGGAAGAATAACCGAATGTCTTCAAATATAATCGAGTGGGGTCTCAAATGAAAGCGCATCCCGTGCACATTAGAAAATAATAATAATGCGTTCAATGAAAATCGGTAGAGCCCTGAAAAAACTGTGGGAGTAAAATTGGGGGAAATACCCAATATCTGCAAATATATTATAATGTCGGTGGTTTTTTTTTAAATTTTTAATTTATTATTATTATGTATCTACCTACCGTGTATATGTATATACCTACCTACATATATAGCAGCGGTTATACGTAATATTACAAACAGACACTCCAAGTTACAGCCCTATCCCGTGTCGCTGGCTTGATAGTCGAACTGCGATATTTAGCACGCGAGCGAAGCGTGCGACTGATAGCGCTTTGCACACTTCTCGGCTATCTACGAGTACGTATGTCGGCTTGATACATCACTAGCACTAACAAAGTAATCGTGACCAACGAAAAATGCGAGATATTCGCGAGTCAATTTGTTCAACGTCAATTTCATCATTTGTTACTCTGGTCATAATTTATTCGAATCGATGATGAATGATGATGAATAATTCATAGTATTCGTACTGGCACTTTTGGCTGTGCGTTGAAATTTTGGGAATCCTTCCCATCACTAACATTTTTTTAATTTGTCTGAGTAGGTCATAAAAATGTGACACTTAGTCTTCACTTCATACTGTTGGACCAACTCGCGTTATCTATTTAGATCTATATCTGTGGTTAAATAGCCACTAGTCGGTTTTCCTGTAATTAATTCATACGCCGTCTGTACGTTCGTGACTCAACGTAAGAAACTCTATTAAGTGCCTCTTTCACTGTCGATTTTTCTTGTAAGTTTTGCGTGTGTTTCGGTTATTTTTTTTATCAAATCCACAGTAAGCTCGCTGTTAATAATTGAGTTGTAAAGATCGAATCTAGGGAGTTATTGTAAGGCATACGCTCAAGACACCACCACCGACATCATTCTACAAAGGCCATCGTATCTTTTAGCCACCAAACTCCTTTTCTACTCCTCGATTAAAAAAACACCCTGCAAGGTTTGGAGATGTGTGGCGCAGTGGTTAAGACACCGCACAGCCCGAACAGTCGAGCTGAGGGTCCTGGGTTCCATTTCCAGCGGAGCAGAGAGGTTCCAATTTCTGTTTCTGGTCTGGGTATGTGTACCCATGGCATAAGGAATCCTCGTGTGGGACTATGAGTGTGAAGCGTTTAAAAATAATAGTCAGTCAGTCAGTCAGTAACCCATTAATGACCCACTACAGGGTCGGGTCTCCTCTCACAATGAGAAGGATGTAGGCCTTAGTCCACCACGCTGGCCTTGTGCGGGTTGGTGGACTTAACATGCCTTTGAGAACTTTTTTTTTCTGAACTGTCAGGCATGCAGGTATCCTCACGATGTTTTCCTTCACCGTAACAGCAGGTGATATTTAATTTTAATAAAGCGCACATAACTTTTTTACAAAGTCATTGGTGCGTGCCACTGGGATTCGAACCCGGACCCCTCGATTCCAGGTCGAATTCTAAGCCACTGGGCTATCACCGCTATAAATAATAGTAGTAGTATATATTACGTAAATACTCGTACCTTCCGACGTTCGTCATCTCCCACTGTCTAGCAATACACTTGTAAATAATATTTTTCACATAAGCGCTGAGCATATTTATGTATTTTATGATTTAATGATACTTTATAGTAAGTAGTCACAAAGGTAAACACGTGGAAATTATCTTGCAGGATTTATTTAGATTACTTAGTTCATCAAAAAATAATAAAAATAATGGTGATAACATCGCTGATAAAATACTACAAATATGTTTTGCCGATTACTATTTATACCCGCTGTATTGTGTCTGAGTGCATGCATCGGCATAGTGACACGATAATTTGTCATAATATGACAATTGCGACGGTTTGTGAAGATAGATGGATTTATCTACCTATTTCAGGTGAAAACGATTAAAGATATCTATAAGTACGCAAATTATTATTTGTAATCATGATATACGATACTTTTGCACGCCGACGGTGATCGTTGCTCGGCACTCACGAAGCCTCAAATCTGCCATTTTTATTATTAAACGGTTTTATAGATACGACGGCTACCTTCGTTCGTCTAAGAATCTCGTCATTTCTGATTCATTAAGGCCAAGTGGATTCCTACATATACATAACTATAACTTTACTATATTTATACATAGCTGGCCCCGCAAACGTTGTTTTGCGATATAAGTTATCGAACGTTAAAAATCGACTATTAAAAATAGTGGTTGCTGATAGAAGGGTGAAAATTTAGGGTTGTATGTATTTTTTGGTGTCACATTATTGAAAATATTGAAAAATAAAAATAAATAAAATTGTCCAAAAATAAAATAAAAATGTTAGGGGTGGCCAACCCTTATCACTTAGGGGTATGAAAAATAGACAGTAGCCGATTCTCAGACCTACTGAATATGCATATAAAATTTCATAAAAATCGGTCAAGCCGTTTCGGAGGAGTATGGTAACTAAAACTGTGACATGAGAATTTTATATATAAGATGATCTTTTGACACAATTTATCTTTCTTTAATTTTGAATTTATCGTTCTTTTGTAGGGGGCAGAAGCTAACAGATAAAATTCGAACCCGAACCTGTCGTTTATGAGATCGAAGTTTTAAGTGTATGACTTCACAAGTCATGGGTAGGTACCGATTGTCCACGCAGTCACACCGTGAACAATACTTATTCAATAAAACACATTACACAACTTATGTAATGGTGTTATATGTTTTATCAATGAAATTTATCTTCTGATGGCGGTACAATTGTCAAGTTTCATAACATAAATGATCTTTGTTGAGCTTAGAACAATACCTAATTGAACTGCTAGAATCGTCTGTTCAGATAACTTGTCTGTGGTCATTGTTGTTCGTAATGTGTGATAAAAACAATCATTACAATGGAGCGCCTAAGTCATATTATTATTTTACTTGATTCAATAAAATTAATTTATACAAAAAATTGAAAAACGATTGAAAACTGAAAAGTAAGAAATGATTTTTCAAACCGACTTTTGTATACTAATAATGGTAATCTTGGAGTGTGTGGCAAAGTTGCGTTTAATATTTTTACTTTTACAGTAAGTATTACAGTTTTACGATTCACTTAGAAGGTCCTTGTGGCACTTTCTGCATCTTTTGGTAGGTGCCAAAAATGTTGAGCATCCCTGTCTATGGCATCGTAGCATGCGTAGCGTCTACATCTACGAATTATTCGTAGCTCGTACTTTAAAATTATTAGACGGGAATTGCATGTTAATAAAACTTCCTGAGAACAACTCTAAAAATAGTACCTATTGCTTTGTGTCCTAATTGCTATCTCGCTATCAGTGTTTGAATTTTGACGCGTTGCTTGGCCGGTCGGTTGTGTCGTATTGCTACAGCAACAGCACAAGGCCTTAAAATTAAGTCCAATCTAATCGTTCAAAAAATAAATTCTAGGAGATCATGATGAACTCCAAAACCCTCACGGACGCCGTCGCGTGCAAAAGCTAGTTTATTTTAATGTAAGGCAGCGGCTAGAGTTTTGCCTACATCTCCAAATAAGGCACATGATTCCAATTGCCTGATAATGGATAAATCAACTACACATCAAACTGCAAATTGATGTACTCGTAGGTATTGACAGGCACGTGCTTAGCCCGTGATGCAGGATCCGGTTTCTGAAGAAAAGAAATTTGACTATAACTTCTGACCCTTTTTTTGTGACGGGGGGAAACCTTAGGTACCCGAGAGCCGTGGGAGCGACTCCGGGTTATGTGGGATTCTTACCCACTAAAACCCCCTCGGTGGCCTTCCTCTGCGCATGTGGGGGGCTCCGGGATCTCCAGTGGAAAGCAACGGTGCCCCCTAGTTAAAGAAAACTAGATAAAAAAACTGTTGACTTTCGTGATCTCATAGTTTTCTACATAATTAATGATAAGTAACAAATAACAGCGATGATAGCCCAGTGGCTTAAAATTCGACTTCGAATCTGAGGTTCGAATCCCAGTGGCACGCACAAATGACTTTGTAAAAAAGTTGGGTTTATAAATTTAATTAATATCACTTGCTGTTACAGTTAAGAAAAACATCGTGAGGAAACCTGCATTCCTGAGTTTACAAAAAAAAGTTATCAAAGGTATGTGACACCAAGTCACCAACCCGCTACTGCGGGGGTGTCTTTAGTATCAAGTATTTTGTTTCTATTGTTAAATTTTAGCAAACCTCAAAACCTCAGTTTATTTAAACCTCAAAAAATAGTTAGCATAAAGAATGTAACAAATTTTATTTTTTTATGTCAGTTAAATTTTTTTAAATATTTTTTTTCGTAATTTTTAGTTTTAAGTCCATATCACGGAAACTACTTGACCGATTTTGATGAAAATTTTGCCATGCTTACAAACATACATATACACCAATGAAATTTTTATTCTTGTTTGGAAGCCGTATAGAACAACATAATAATGTAAAAATTCTGCAGTTCTGAAAATATTAACATACGTGTCGAATTGATAACCTACTTTTTTGAAGTCGGTAAAAATTTAAACACTGGAGGATTAAACATATGGAGCTGTCAAGAAATACGCTCAGACAAACGAAGAAAAGTACGCAACGACAAGCGACTTTTTTTTAAATAAAACGACCAACATCTTTCTACGTGATGGCAACACGCAGCCGGTCCGTGCTAGCTATGATCCGGTTTCAGTGGGCAATATTCTTTAGTGCCAATTAGATCCCCGTATCCTCGCACCTGAGTCGTGACAGCAAACAATTATACGAATGGAAGTTTAGTATGTAAACACTGAAACGCTCCGCTAACAATGACGATCGGTTCTAGCTCAATTCGGACATTTTTCTAGATGTCTTGGAGGCAATAACCATAGAGAAAATGTCCTTGCCGGCGGGTATTGAAATGCCATCAAAACCTGTAACATAACGTGTAAAAAAAACCAAGTCTCGCAACTCAATGCTTCTGCCGTAAAAAAGTGTGATATCTATGTAACACATTAGTGTATATTAATTATATAAATAAGTTCCCACTTAGGCCCACTTATGGGTCACTGTCACTACAGGGTCGTATCTCCTCTCACAATGAAAGGGAAGTAGGCCTGAGTCCACCACGCTGGCCTACTGCGGGTTGGTGGACTTCACATACCTTTGAGAACATTTTTTTTCTCTTTCTCAGGCTTGCAGGTTCCCTAACAATGTTTTCCTTCACCGTAAAAGCAGGTGATATTTAATTTTATAAAGCGCACATAACATTTTTACAAAGTCATTGGCGCGTGCCACTGTGATACGAATTCTGTCCCGGACCTCTCGATTCGAGGTCAAATTATAAGTCACTGGACGGTGGTAGCCCACTGGGCTGTCACCTGAAGGAGAATATACCTATACAGAGTTTTTTTTTTATATTTAATTAGAGAATACTAGCTGACCCGGCACACTTCGTTTTGCCATTATAAAATATGTATATTATATCATTGCAGTTTGCATAATAGAAGTGGCATCCAAAAAGAAAAATCTTGACGTTTCTAAATGCATGACATTGGCATATGAAGTATTCAATCTGAAATGATGTTTGACAGACCAGGTAGAACATGGGTAGAACAGTTTATATAGGAAAATGAAATTGTTGTTTTTATTATTTTCTTTGCATTGTTTTCAAATTTTCCCTCCGTAAGAACCATCCTCGTACTTAAAGGAATATCCAAAAAAAAAAAATTAGCGAAATCGGTCCAACCGTTCCCGAGATTTGCGCTTAGCAACACATTCAGCGACTCATTTTTATATTATAGATTAGCAAAAAGAAGTATGCCTGTTTACTATAGGTCGTTGACCGTCATGACCCAAAAACCTTTTAAGGGTTCAGCAGAAATGGCCGAAGAGGAAACCTTACGATTACGTCATTCTCGTGATGTAATTTTGTACCGTACCTTCTTATTAAAGTATGGCTGCAACCCTTTTAGGGCCCACTGCTGGGCACGAGTCAAATACAAGGCTGTCACTATACAATGCAATACAGGGCTGCTTAAACGTTTAATATTAAACTAACATTATGAACATGCGTTGAAAATACAGTCCTAATTTAAAATATACACCTAAAATAATAATTATGACAATATTTTATTAAATATTCTTGCAATAAAAGTTTCATTGGGAAATATAATAAAAAATGATAAAAAATGGTAGCTGCGTCAGTTTGTCAGGTGTGGGGTTCGAACCCACGCTCCCTCTCGGGAACCAGAGCTTAAATCTGGCGCCTTAGACCGCTCGGCCAACCTGACTTGTGGAAGACTTTTCGAAATTATTCAACAGTATTGTGTATCGCGCATGCGCAATACAGTTTATTCTGCATAATTACATTTTATAAAGCGTTTACTCTGTTAAGGTAGACTTCTCTGAACGCAGTTTAACTGATAGCACACAATTATAGAGGCAACGATTCTTATATCAAAGACTTCTTCATAGTTTTCGATGCTACAGAATAAGTAAATAATGCATCAGTAATGAACAAAAAACTAAAAGTGCAAAATTTTAGCCTGAAAATTCGAAAACCAATATGATTCGTACAATATATCTACCATATTTTGTGGGAAACGAACTGTCTGCAAACGTTGAGATTTATTAATTTGATGTTTAACTAAAATTATTTACTTCAAATCGAATGGTAGGTAGGTATGAGAACTCTATGCGCTTTTGACATGACGTGAAAATCGCAAAGCAATCGCATAAACTCAGCGCTTCAGCTTCGACGTCCGCACACTGCGAAATTCCACCTTTTTAACCCCTCTGCCCGTTTTCATATCTGACGACACGACACGCTTAATATCTTAATATAAATTAAAGTGGTGGACTAAAGCCTACATCCCTCTCATTACGAGAAGGAGACCCGACCCTGTGGTGGGTCATTAATGGGTTACTGGCACTGGCAATCTTGTTGAACGGTCACCGTCATCTATCGAAGGAATAAAACCAGGGGACTGATCATCAGCATGTTGATTTATGCGTTGTTGTTTCACCAAAAAAGCGATGAGCGCTTTAAGATTTAATATAACTTGCTATACCGGCGAAGGAAAACGTGAGGAAATCTGCATGTCTGCAAGTTGACATTTTTTTTTTCTCAAAAGCGTGTGAAGTTCTCCCGCATTAGGCCAGCGTTGTGGACCCAAGCCTTCTCGTCATTCTCATTGTGAGCGGAGACCCGGCTCTGCAGTGGGTCATTAATGGATTACAAACGGTTCCCATAATTGCTTAATCATTAGGGCGCTGTGGTAGACCAATCATTAGGGCGCTGTGGTAGACCAATCATTAGGGCGCTAAAGGTAGACCAATCATTAGGGCGCTGTGGTAGACCAATCATTAGGGCGCTGTGGTAGACCAATCATTAGGGCGCTGTGGTAGACCAATCATTAGGACGCTGTGGTAGACCAATCATTAGGACGCTGAGGTAGACCAATCATTAGGGCGCTGTGGTAGACCAATCATTAGGGCGCTGAGGTAGACCAATCATTAGGGCGCTGAGGTAGACCAATCATTAGGGGGCTGTGGTAGACCAATCATTAGGGCACTGTGGTAGTCCAATCATTAGGGCGCTGTGGTAGACCAATCATTAGGGCGCTGTGGTAGACCTAGACCTATCTATAATTATTCTTCTCAAAGAAAGAGATTCGACCGTGGGTCACTAATGGATTTCAGAGGCAGACGACTTCAAATCAATCAGCCCGAGGTGATGTAGGAAAAATAAGGTTTGCCGAATCCTATCGTCGTGTTCTTTAAACTTCGCTTCAGGCGACGTTAGTCCAGTGCTGGACATAGACTTCTCGTAAGGCACACCACTGAGCCCGACCTTGTTATTATTACGAGTATGTAATGTAAGAAAGAAAAGATAATAAGACAATATGTTTTTATATTCTTGCAAAAACAATTAATCTATGTAATTATTATTAATTAAGATTGTTGTTATTATTTATTTATTTGTATCGTGACTGGCATTATAGCTCATTAGATAACTGTACCTATGTATGTACCCATGTGTTTTTAAGATATAGATCTTAAAAAAATAATCGTTACCCATAAGTCAACCAAAGAAGATTAATGATTTATATTAAAACGTAATCAAAATATCTATTATATATTTAGTAAATAATAACAATATCATTATCACGACACGACATTATATCGTGACGTGTAAACACAAGCTCAGTGGGATGGGGTGAGGTCGAATGAATATTTTACCTTTTAAAGCACTGCTCAATGTGTAGCGGATATTTGTTTCACAGATTTTCATTTTCATGATACAAATTAAGTGACTTCATGCTCACGGCTGTTTTCCTATATGCTGACGGATTGTTGATGCATCAATAAAGAAACCAATTTTTTTATTAAAATATAGTAACCAATTTTTTATTAAAATATAGTATCAGCTGAAACAGCATTTTTGGAAACATGAGGAAGGGTAAAATGGGTTACTTTCTAAAAGTTTCTATCTAATCCTATCGGATCAGTTAGAAAAAATAATGCGCGAAACAGTTTATTCATGATTTTGATGACTTGCGTGACGTTAAGCAATCGCTGTCCTGCACGGAGAATCCAGGGTTCAATTCTCAGCAGAGTAGAGATGATGATTGAGAATGATGACTTTAAATTTCTGTTTCTGGTCTGGTTGTGTGTGTGTGTATTATTGTCTTATGTGTATCCAAGGCACCCATGACATTCGGGGTCCTGATTGGTGCTACAAGTGCAAAGCGTTTATTATCCGCCACATATTGAACAGAGCATTAAATAGACTACAGCACTGACTAACAATATAATAGTTTTCAACATAGATTACTATTTGCTGTTATAATATTTATTGCAAGCATAGATATATAGCTGGCTGGCTGCAACCCTTTCATGCCACACTGTTCACGGGTCTTACTACATTTGACATTTATTTCAAACCCTAAAACGGGACTAATTATCAGGGCATCCATTATCAGGTTGAACAGATTTCGCCATTAAGCTTGGGTACAATGAAAGAGATGTCACAAATGTAACAAAAGCAAAAGCATGTAACAAATTTTTTTAATGGCTACATTGTAGCACTCGCGCCGCAGACACCGCGCGCGTCCTGTGGGGTCATGAGCGAGTGACGCACGAGGTAATGGGACATAAGTGGGACACTTCTTTCGTTACCGTCCGTCAGAAGGGGAATGGATGTAAATGAATCCTGGCTGGCTGTTTACTAGCTGAAATATAAAAGTACAACATTATAACGACTAAATAAATGTCAGTGTCATGTTCAATAAGGACAGTTTACAGACTTACAGCTCTATACAGAGCCCTGTGTTAAATTTTGTCGTGTTGGTTCAGCCGATCAAGACTAGACCTAACTTTCATGACGTAATATTTACAATTGACATCATAGGAAGGGAACAAATTGTTCAGCGAGTCCGACGCCGTTACAGGCGAATTATTCATTATCACTCCAACAATTAGCGAATGACCGACTAACGCGGATGATGTTATATTTAACTGGCATGGACGTGAATAATTTCGGCTTAATTACTTGCAATAAAACTCTTTACATCTGGTTAGTGCGTCAAGGTTTTAAATGTTTTTGAATGAATACATGATTAGCGGTCATTTAGGTCGATTACTTTAATGAAATGTTGTTCAAAACATCCATGGAGAATGGTTTTTTGAGTAATTGTTTTAAAGAGCCACAAATTGATGCATCCGTTTGGGGCCAGCAGGGGTACAGACGGGTACGACCTTTTATGTGTCTGTAACCCGTCAATGACCCACTACAGGGTCGGGTCTCCTCTCACAATGAGAAGGACCTGCATCCCTCTCATTGTGACAGGAGACGGGAGACCCGACCCTGTAGTGGGGCATTAATGACTGACACTGACATCCAGGTTATAACCGCCGACGTTGCTTTACGGTTTCGCTCACGATCTACTCAAGCAAGGGCTATACACTATAGTAGACATCTGTGTGGAGATGGTATTAGTTACATACACTGATGCACAATTGCACTTATTACTGATACTTCAATACTTCTGTGGTTGCGGTTTAAGTAGACCCGCAATGTATAGGTACTTAAGGACAAGGTCAGTTATCAATATTCAGTTACACAGTTATCACTATCTGAAACCTAATACTTGTGTGTTGTCGTAATCCGTAATCGTCTGATGAAGAAGCTACTTTTACACCACTAATTCTAGCCCCGCTGCTAGAATTAGAGGTGTAAAAGTAACAAAAAAAGCGAACCCGTATGTCATTATTCGTTACTTTTACAATTAACACTCGAGACTATCGTATCGTTACGTTACTCGTTACTCATGATACGTCATACATACGGGCCACTAGCACGTTTCTACACCAATCCGGATTGGAGCATCATGGTCGAGTATGATCCAGGGGCCTGATTCTGTATGAGCTATTCACACTCGCATCGCTACAATGTCGTGTCTTACCCGTGATGAAAACTCACAAAAGGCTTAAAAATCAAATAAATGAATTCCCTTAGCATGTTTTCTCTCACCATTGAATGCAGACAATTAATTAAGAAATTTTATTTTTTTGTATTGATCATTGAACATTTTCTAGTTAAAATCAGCAAAAGTTGCTACCCATGTGTTATAAAGAATACGCCTCTGTTTAAACAACTACTCGTATTTGTAAAGGATCTTCATAGAGCACCAACGATCGTTTTTATTTCCTCTGCCTTATCTGTAGAGGAAAAAAATACTTTATCTAAATTCCATATTAAGTATCTCAAATTGTCTAATGTTTGTCATCATCATTATCAGTTTATAAAAATATGTACCTAGTGACACACAAGTGACACCACGATTACAAGTTCAAATGTTAAACCGATCAAGAATTTTATTGGTGGCTAAAAAATTTACAAGAAAATACATCTTTCAAAGTTATTATCACTGTGTGTCCATCATTATGCTGTAAGTAGGATTCAAGGCATAAGACATTTATTTTTTTGTCCACTTCAAATTCGTATAAGTACGAATAATAAATGGTGAGGTTATTCTCTGCCACTAAATTAACCTAATATTAGCACCAAATCTATAAGGAAGACAACTAATGTTCCAGAAACAAAGCCTGCCAATTTCATTAATCCTGCGGAATCCTGCCCTGATTTACTCGCAAGCGAAAAACATACTCCAAAACTTTTAGTGGAATATGAAAAAGCACTTCCACATACCATGGCGGTGAAATTTAAGTTTATTTGGACTCATTTGTAGTGTTAATTAGGTAGAAGTTTGCTCAGAGGCGGCGAGTACCTACTTAGAACCAGCGCGCAAACTGCATTCAAACTATTTCAAACTTACTTAAACTTTTACATACCAGCGCACCACGTGGTAGTACACCCAACAAGTCACTAATTTGTTTACCATCTCAATGAGTTATTAATAAGGAACCAAAGTCAGTCGCTAAACTGTGCTACAACGCTGGAGATCGTTATTATTACGTAACGTCACCATGATTATTATTTGTTAGTAAATTTCCTCTTAAAAATTTTAACTCCTGAGATTTCCCCATAACTTTTGTTGTGATAAGCCGGCGTGAATAAAACAAACAACGTGATGTGTTCCCGGTCCCAGGCTAAGACATAACGTTTAGCGGTTCCCGCTGCCAATTTGAGCAAAACCGTTTAATGGGACCATCTGAATGATCTGACATAGGATGTGGATGATGATTGTCATCTATCAGAATGTAGGGGGAGCACCGCAGATGCGAGATTACCGGAGCAATTTTGAATGAAACGATGTCGGATCTGTGGGGGAGGTTGTACGAGGTTCTCCCACCACGCACGCGTATTGAGATGCGCGCGCATAATATATTCTCCGACGCGCTCGGCGAGCATCAGTCAATCCCTGAGCGGCGCGCGTGTCGCTCGATTGGTATTAAGAGTACACACGTGTTACACTCGTCACGCACGCTTCGCGCGCGACTTCGAGGGACTTAAATCAAGGTATCGTAAATAACATACAAGTACATTTAATCGGGAGGCAGGCGAGCGAGTGGGTCGTGCTCGACCGCTGCGGCTGTGGAAACTCCCCGCAGCACGTGCACATCGGGTGCATGCCACCAGCCCGTTGCACTGCGAATTGCATCATATCGGCCAAAATACGCGCCGTTGCCATCAGTTACGCTCGCGTTTCTAACTTTTATTGCAATGCGAAATATTTACTGTTGTTCATCTCGCTCCCAAACACTAAATCGCGGCGGTGTTCATTCATCTGGAGCCGTAGGATGCATTCGAATATCGAGTCGTGACGGCGCAACAAATCAAAAACTAGTTCGAAAGACGCGGGCTTTTTTATGAAACTCGCTTCAATTCGACCCGATTGTGAAAGAAAACTGGTATAGGCCGTCTGGCAGATAATTATACACTTGCTCGCTCCTTGTCGCTTACGAGTTGTTTAAAATGTAACAATTTTCGAATGTTTGAGTTTGTTTTTTCGGCGCCAAATTTGGGTGTCAGTGCGGGTTAATTAGACACTGTGTTACTTACTTTTGTATCGGTTCGATTATTTATTATTCTGGGTCAATCGCATGCACGGTGCTCTAATAATGCGTATTAGTAGCGGCGGCATGCGATGTGAGGAAACATTGCCATTAACTTAAGTTGGCAGTGCGCCTTCCCGTCGCTTTGTTGGAATATAAAACTTGGCTGTTTTAATGGTCTTGCTTGCGTGAGGGGAAGTTGTGCGTAGGTACATTCAAAGTTTTGTTCGTGACCCTTATTCATGAGTAGTTAGACGCCTCCCGCGTGCTCGGCTGAGGATTTCAAAAGGGGCCTCGCGTTCGTTTTTTACTTTACAATATTTTCTGGTCTGTGTTTAAGTTGCCTACTTACTAAAGGTAAAACCTACCGCACGATACTGTCTTACGACAGTGTTTGTTTATGACTATCAGAAAGAATTTCTTTAGAATGTGATCTTTTCTTTACGCTTCACACTCATAGCCCCACACTAGGATTCCCTATGTCGTGGGCGCCATGGACACACACAAGACAAGAACACAACACACCCAGACCAGAAACAGAAATTCAAATTAATCATTCAAATCTCTGCTCTGTTGGGAATCGAACCCAGAACCTTCCGCGTAGCGCACCGGTGTTTTAAGCATTGCGTCACTACAAATGAAGTAGAATTTTGTCGTTCTTCTAACCTGTAAATAATTTATAAGGGAGAACGTAATAATTTATCGGTGGCGGCGGCTGCCGATATAAGAAATTACAGTCCATGAAATCAACTTTGCAAATGACTAGTCATTTCATTTCACAAACAAATTGTTTGAAAAATATCACTCTTGCAACGACTGGACGTAATTATTTTTCCATACATTTAATATTACTTAGAAGAATAGGTATACTTACATTTATTAGATTTATTTCTTGCCATTGTTCTCAAAATTCTAAGTAGTTTTAATATTTTTAATACACCTACCTACCTACCGTATGTTTAATCCGATGATGAGGAAAGGATATTACATATTTACGTAAAAAGGTCCAAAAGTTATTTCTATAATGTGTACCTCTTCTAAAATATTCAAGTGTAGTTATGAAAAAACAAACCCATTGAGCGAATGACGGTTGACGGTCGGAACCTTTGACGGTTTAAATAAAAAATATTTGTACAATTTTAAAGGTTTTGACAAAATAAATAATCCATTTTCCGCAATCCATCCACGTTTTTTGCTTTTAACAACATGAAGACTAGCAAGGTGTTTTTTGGCATTTTTTTATGATAAATAACATGGTTTTATCACTGTCATGGTGTCAGTATAACTTAGAATTTTTCCTACACTTTTTATGTTCACTATTTTACGCTGTGCGGTGTTTATAGTTAATAATCAGTCAAGGATTTTATTGAAAAGCGTAGATTTTCATCCAATCAATTATACAAACAAATACGCACGTATAAAATAATTTTGTATGGCGTACCGGACGCATTTGTGAGTGCTTCCGCGTCTATTCATCCAGCGTTTCACTACAAACAGTCGTAAGAAATGAAAAACGGTCGGAACTTTTCGACATACATGACTATATATGTATAACAAAAAGTGTGTTATTAGCCGCAATCATGACATAAATACGTAATAGTGGGATTTCAGCATACAATTACAATAAAATACAATCCGTGTTTTGCGGTTATCGGCAAACAATCAAACGCGTGTCAATAACGGCATTCAGCAGACAGATATTTTTAGGATTTTTTTCAGCATACAAGGGTAACAAAAATTGTGTTTGTAGTGGCAATCGACATACTGATATTTGTGGGATTTCTAATTGTTTTACAAGCAGTCGGCACACGTATTTAAAAATAACGCTTCGTCCATGAACTTACGCAGTTCGTATCGTAAACCAATCGAGCTGTCATTAGTATGGGAAAGTGTCACGACAAACTGACATATGACATATTGATTGACGATTACTATACATTCGTATAGTATTCAAGTAAAGTATTCACTTTGACGATAGAGTTAATGGTCACGGCACGGACTTGGGTCTTTGTTTTTCTGTTAATTTAAAAAGCAATTCAATTTACCATTCTATCACGATTGTCACGTCAGCGCTGCAAACCGAATACGTTAACTGAATGACTGAAGTGACGACGAAACCGAATAAATAAAATAGTCCCTAAATGATTTACTAAACAAGCTATTGAAAATTTTATTGCGATTTAATTGAAACCCTCTTTTAACCTCTTTTTCAATAAAGATAGGCAATGCCGACTCTCTTACCTTGCATTAATTCAATTGCATCAATTTGCATCAAAGGCCGTCCTTACTGTCGCGTACTAATGGCTAATTATGAGTTATTCCATTGGTATGGTGCGGTGATAGCCCAGTGGGTAAGGATTCAGCATCTCGAGGGCTCCGGGATCCAATCCGCATACTGTTCCAGCACGTACCGGTGACTTTCTTAAAAAAATACATGCGCTTTCTAAAATTAAAATTTACATATGTGAGAGTTCACAAAAAATGTTCTTAAAGGCGTGTGAAATCCACCAATCCGCATCAGGCCAGCGTGGTTAAGGCCTACAGTACATGGGTCATTGTGAGAGTGAGAGGAAACCCGACCCTGCAGTGGGTCATTAATGGGATACAGACACACATTGTAATAGTTAGGTACTTTTATTCTGCTGTTCGCAATTTTCTTTGCGAGTACGGCTATACTTTATTATACTCCATGTTCACAACTTTGCCCACTTGGAATTCAGTTTGTGAATATGCAACTCTGTTATACGATTTCAGTTTGTGAATATGCAACTCTGTTGTACGATTTCAGTTTGTGAATATGCAATTCTGTTGTACGATTTCAGTTTGTGAATATGCAATTCTGTTGTACGATTTCAGTTTTTGAATATGCAACTCTGTTGTACGATTTCAGTTTGTGAATATGCAATTCTGTTGTACGATTTCAGTTTGTGAATATGCAACTCTGTTGTACGATTTTAGTATGTGAATATGCAACTCTGTTGTACGATTTCAGTTTGTGAATATGCAACTCTGTTGTACGATTTCAGTTTGTGAATATGCAATTCCTTTGTACGATATCAGTTTGTGAATATGCAATTCTTTTGTACGATATCAGTTTGTGAATATGCTACTCTGTTGTACGATTTCAGTTTGTGAATATGCAATTCTTTTGTACGATTTCAGTTTGTGAATATGCAATTCTGTTGTACGATTTCAGTTTGTGAATATGCAACTCTGTTGTACGATTTCAGTTTGTGAATATGCAACTCTGTTGTACGATTTCAGTTTGTGAATATGCAATTCTGTTGTACTATTTCAGTTCGTTGGAATTATGGGGAGCGCTCAGCTCATAGTGCTCCAAGATGGTAGGAACTAGGAACTAGTTTGGTGGTATATTCAGAATTTTATTTTTCGGGTAAAGAAAAGAAAGAAAACATAGAAAATAATGCGAGAGGAGTCCAAAAATTCTAATTTTCTACGGGATTTGTTGAACGTTTTGTTGTTATAAAGTGTTAGATAAAAGCGTACTTAAATATATAGATTAACTATGGAATTGTTATGAATGTGATTAAATTAAGTCAACACTTAACCCAAATAACAAATTACATTCATTATTGACAATGTATTTAACAAAGGAATTTTTAATGATCAACAATTAAATAAATTATACAATGAAGTCTCAAGTTACTAACTACAATAATTTAATAATGAAATAATACGAAGTCAAAGTCCTTTTAAGTATGGGTTAATGTGTCATTATGTTTCAGATAACAATACGTAAACTCATTAATAACTGGCACACAAATAATAACAAATACAAAATAACAAATAAAATTCCGTAAGGCCTTGTTCTAATTGGATTTCGTAATCGACTGACCAACCAACACGACAAAATTTAAACACAGGCTCTGTATGAAGCATGGCACTATTGAAATGTATACAATGACTGTTGTACGAGCAAGTTTTCTTGGTCCTCTTTTTTATTTTTTAAGATGCTAAAAAGTTGAGCCTTTTTACTTTTTCTCTAACATAATATAACTCTGTAACTGTCTTTAATGAAAGTGTAATTATGTTTACTGGTTATACGTCTCGGTAATTGTCGTCACTTCACCCTACACATTCTGTCCGTGTCCCTTTGTCTTCAGATCATCGTCCACCTGGTCAATGGGCGATTTGAGCTTTTTTGTTTATGTTGTTGTTCTAGAATCATCGTTCCCCTATTGTCAAGAGACAAAGAGCAATCGGAACAGCACGATATAATGGACCAATGTGCAAAGTGACGGTAAAATGGTTTAAGTTCGCTTGTTGACCAATCCCTTTTTGACCCACCATGAAGCGGCAAGTTCTTCAGGTCTTATATTTTGGTAAGGATAGAGGGAAGAGAATAAAAACGAAGATCTATAGCGTCAGTTCCTCGAATGGTCCCGCCTCGGCACAAGGAGTACAGACCGCCCTCCGGACAGGTTGACTGATGACCTGAAGAAGACAGCGGGAAACCGTTGGATTTAAATGCAAAGAGCCGAGCGTAGTGTCTTTGATTAGGATCCCATGTCACATAAACTCACGATCCCGTGACCCCATGTCCATCAGTGGGTGAAGAGCTGAAAAGAAGAACAAATTCGTATATTAAATCACAAATGACGCCATAACTCTGAAAGTTTGTAGGAAGCAATTTGAATATTAATTGAGTGTAAATGATGCTGTCAGTTCGCAATTCAGTTCGCAGTACAGCGGACGTGGCGGCTTAGCGAGATCGCATCTAATGCTTCCTGTTTCAAAACAAAGGGGACACTCCATTGTTTAGCCTTTAGTGCTACATTAAATATTTATTGAAGACTCACCAGACATTTAATTTTAATGTTTACGGAGTGATGAACTGTTTGTAATTGTATAATAGATTTGCGGCTTCCTCTTTAGTCCCTTTAGATTGTTCGGGATTTGGAATTTGCTTACGATACTCCGGTGGCTCGAAAAACGGTCCGGTGGCTCGCTATGTGATTAATGTATTTTTGTTTCAAAAAACTAAAAAAGATGCTTCATCTACCTTTGTCAACAGCCCAGTCAGACAGAATCAAAACAGATACCTTCAAAGTGAATCTTAAAACAAATGCAAACAGCCTAAATACAGTTATTCTAGATGAAAGTAGAACCCGTCTATTTCCAATCTTCATATTACCTAAACCAGAAAACCGATAAACGGCCACATTTGTTGCACATTTTATTAAAAAGAGAAAAAAACAAAAAATCTTAAATAATAAATGAAACCAAAAGTAAACTACGCAAAACAAACATCAGTAGAGTTTAATGTGCTCTCTGAAAACGACAACAGGAAGTCAGAAGTCTACAATTGCAGGTTTAGTGCCATAGAATTACCTACCTACACAGTAAACCAACGCGGGAAAAGTATGCTTTTTCCAACAATAAAAAGTATTTTACCTCGGTACTGGTATACTTGGATTATCAAAGCTTTTTGAGTACAAAACAAAGTCCACTCAAAGCTTAGAGCTAAATTGTTTTTCAAGATTTTCTTACCTAGAAAACAATGCTATTGAGGTTATTTTCTTCTAAACCGCTTAAAATTTTAAATGTGAATAAAATGCATTTGTTTAACTTAAGTATCTACTCCTTTTCTTCAGTTAAGATAATTATGTATCAACAAAGAGATATATAATTTATTGTATTGACGTTTTTTTTGCGGATTTCTTTTTGGTTTCTTTTTTGTTACTTTGCTACAATCCACGTATACATATATGGAAGGCGTGACGATGCACACATAATGTACAAATTGTTGTTTACGAAATAAAGTTTTTATTATTATTTATTTATTATTTATTTACACTCAAAATTAGTGAGGCACTCGTATAACTATAGACCATCACACTTTGTCTTTCAGACACGTGTTTCACCCCAAAACGCTGTTTTATATTGGCTGCCGTGTTACCTGCTGTATAGACTAATAACTCTCTATAAGAAGGGTCTACACTATCACGTTTCATATGCGCAGATTGCTGAAAGTGACAATAATAAGTGAGTCTCAAATACATGAAAAATACAAAAAAATTCCGACGTTACACGACATACTCGTATTTTATCGAAAATTCCGTACGAGTACGCCACCCTTCCACGCCGCACTTTAAGAGGCTTATGGTTTAATGTTTATTAAAACACTTGGGGCTTTGCAGCTCCGTCGGTATTACTTTCAGCTATAAAGTCTTAGCGAGTGTCTCAGCCTCCACCATACGTCCTGAATTACGTGGTGTTGACGAGGAACTTTCTACAGATATGTCGTAGTTCTTGTTTTGTGAGTAATGTCGAACGGGGAGTAAAGTTCTAGTTAGCAAATAGAAGTCGAATATCTGATAACCATAGCTGTAGGATCTATAGTGTAAATAGTGATTCACTATTTACACCATAGATCTACTATTTTTTCCGAGAACACTATAGGTTCACTAATAGTGAAAGTAAAGCTTAACCATCCAACATTCCTTAATAGCAGACTAATAATATTCAAGTAATTTTAATTAGTAGTCCAAACAATTATTATCAATGATCAATGTTTTATCTGCTAATGATTGCGGTGATCAAATTGCGATCAAACAGTATGTAAACATAGATTATATTTTCTTTCAAAAGACATGAAAACCTTGATTAAATACTGGATACCTATAAAATATTTTCGCAACAAAACAAAAAATATTTGGCTCGCTGTGTTAAAATTTCAGTGACAATAAAAGTCAGTGAAAAATTGATAGTTTTTTTAACTGAAAATACTGGTTTTCATAAAGCTTGTCGATATCAAGTGCTCTCTTTTGAAGAGGGCTTGATATCTATCGAAGCTAATGGCATTTTATTTTTGTACTAGCCCCAGTCTACGACTTCGTCCGCATAGACTTTAGAATATGGTCTAAAACGAGATAAAAGTATCCCATATCTTGATAGTCATCATATCATTATTGGGTGGCAGACGGATTCTAAAGAAATGTAAGTAAGCGAATTTCTATTTAACATTTAAATTCTGAAAGAGAATAGTCTGTCGTTATTCTGATTTCCCTTTTGTTTTCGGTGTCAGTGAAATCTCTTTACTTGAAATTTACGAGCGGCGAAAGAAGAAATTCAAAAAGCTTTCACATAAATTGAAGTTTTATTACTTGGAAATAAATATGGCAAAGAATACCCCGTCATCACCGTAAAAGTAACTTAATGTCGACACTTGTGTGGGTGGATATTCTCAATATTTTGGAGTTTATCTTTGAGACCAATCGTTTAAAAACTCAAAAACACATGCTTACTTTACTCACTTCCTTATCAGTCCAGTAACGGGGTCATAATCAAAGCAAAGTGCATAGCTAATAAAGGTCCGGTTTCCTCTCAGAATGGGAGGGATATGGGCCGTAGTCCACCGTGCTGGCCAAATGCGGGTTGGTGGACTACACATCAGGCACTTTCCTTTACTATTACAATGGGTAGTATTGTATTTTGTTAAACGTTATTAACTCGGAATGCGCTACTTCTTCAAGTGGGATTCGAACCGTGACCTCTCGAGTTAGAGACTTACTGACTGGGCTATCACCGTTCCGTCTGCCATGTATCACAGTAATTCAAGACTTCATGCCATCGGTATAACAACACTTAGGCGTTTACGACACAAGCGATTTTATCGCCACATAAATGCATTTAACATTTCTGCGATTTATTGCAATCAGAATTTCGTTGTGAAATATTAAGCTAATTAATGGTTGTTCGGGATAATTGCTAGTGAGTTTGTTTGTAGTGTGGCCACCGATCAATTAATTAACGATTGGACACATCGGACGTTAAATTAAGCGGATAAATTAAGAAGGATTTATCATTTCGCGTGATATTGCAATATTTCGCGGTTTAAACGTATTGTGTGCCGATTTATCAGTGGCAATTGGGTGTATACAAATAACTTATTTTTGACCGTTTTATACGCAAAAGTAAAAAATGTTGAGGCGAAGGTAAATGGAATACAGAAACATATATTTTTCCTTCCTTCCTTCCTTTGCTTTGTTTGCTTTTCGGTAAAATTTTATAAAAACTCGTTTTAGTTCAATGGCGACATTTGCGATATATTGACAAGGGGACAAGTATTTATTAACTGGTATTCGGAAAGCTTTTCCTCGAAATGCTATTAATAAAAATACGATGCACACCTGATGTATGGCAACCATGTATGCATTCAAAATAGAATTATTTTTTATCGCAACATACTGCTTATTTACATAAAACTACTATCAAACAACAAAAAGGGTACGAACAAATTAGCGTCACTAATCGATTTTTGCGGAATCAATAAACATAGAAATCAAATTTTCTAGTGTAAAGAGCGTGAAAAGTGGACCGATATACGCCCGAAATAAATAACCGATCTTTACATTATAGATTCAGATTGCCTGATTGATAATGTTTGGTTGCTAAGATACTCAAAATACTTCATATTTTTTTCATCTAATTTTTCTAAATTAACTAATGTCTGGCCACCTGTTTACCAATTTGTTGTAGTAAAGAGATAGTAGCTTGGAAAAACTTATTGTTATCGGAAACACGGAACGCACAAGAACTAGGCTATAAGATTAAACAAAATTACAAGATCTAATCCAATACAAATTAAAAATCCCAAAATTAAATGAAGATTGATAACTTGAGATGTGCATTGTCCATTCCCGACCACGATCCTCAGTCGTGAGGGATCAACTAAAGAAAGAGAAAGGGAGATAGTGTATGTGTGAGAGAGAGAGAGTCAGACTTTATTTATAATCTTGAACAATTCAAATAAACCATTAAACAAGCCAGTGTCGCGATGTCATCAATCGCTTGTAGAGGAAATTGTGAACATCGAAATCAAACGTTCAGGTGTAAAGAACATGACAGTAGATCAGTATCAGATCGTAATAGTAATGAAGATCTGACAAGTCATGAGGTTCTATCGACGGTCGCAATTACGTTTCCCGTCTTCATTACCACTAATAGACAGGCTGATCCATTACCAACAGGACATGGCGGATATAGGGTAGAATTAACCTCATTTATTGAAAGTAACAACGTGTAGGTTGGCTCCTATTTCATGCGACTTCTATATCACCAGTAGATAATTGCTTTAAGTAATTATGATTGGGTTTTCTCGGGTTTGGTTCGAAAGAAAAAATAGGCGTTAAAGCGAGTAAAAGGAATACAAATTCTGGCACAAACATTGTTATTGTTCCTTTAAAAAATTATAAGAAAAATCATTCTTTTATGTCCTTTGATATTCAAAGTTCAAACGACTGTGTCAAACCAAAAACTAACCAATATTTGTGCAAATAAACGTTTTTGTCTTTTGTCGTTTACAGTTTTAGGCAAGAAGCCTAAAAGGTAAAGGAAGACTGTATGAGCCTGGCATGACGTTTTACAGTGTATTTGCTTAGAGCTCAAATAACACTCGGAGCGAAAGCTGTAATTGAAAAGCCTACTCGTAATCACAAATTTCCGAGAGCCGAACTAAATATAACTAAAAATCTAGTAAAGAATTATATGCAAATCTAATAGACATTCCCTCGAATATTCCAATATCTGAATTTCGACATATTCCAAATACGGGCACAGTTCTCCTACTCGTTTCAAATTCGCTCGGTATTCGTAAAAGCAAAAGACGTTCTTTATTTCCAAATAAGCTATCGGAACTCAAGGGCGACGAGCTTCCAAAAATACCGCGCACAATCTGGGAAAGACGAATCGCGTGGGCAAGTTAATTTGCGAATGGAAATCTCACAAAAGCGGTCATAAACGATCGCAACAACAAAGAGAGGTGCGTAGCCAAGTGTGTCGTAAACGAATCGTACGTAAACGTTTTTTACAAACCCGCCGAAGGTTGCCAAGCCGACATTGTACGGTATGGCCCAAGAGCTGTCAGACATTTTTCGAGAAGTATTTGAGGCATCGTAAAAGCGTGATAGCCCAGTGGCTTAGAATTCGACCTCGAATCGAGGGATCCGGGTTCGAATCCCAGTGGCACGCACCAATGACTTTGTAATAAAAGTTATGTGCGATTTATGAAATTAAATATCACCTGCTGTTACGGTGAAGGAAAACATCGTGAGGAAACCTGCATGCCTGAGAGTTCACAAAAAAAAAGTTCTCAAAGGCATGCGAAGTCCACCAACCAGCGTGGTGGACTAAGGCCTACATCCTTCTCATTATGAGAGGAGACCCGACCCTGTAGTGGGTCATTAATGGGTACTGACACAAAAGCGTGTTGAATAGCTTGCAATCATGCAGACCTGTCTGGCTGGTAATGGAATTTAGCCGAGCCCTAAATGATGAAAGAACGATTTTTTGACGAAAAATATGTTTGAAGCGCTTTGGAATTTTTACAACATTAAATTTTGTATTTAGGAAATTAAAAATAAAAAGTCTGTTCACTGAATCGGGTTTGTAAAAAGCATCTTTTTAACATATATGCCATTTTGGCGGGCTATTACAAACGTTTCAAAACGCCTCAAACACTTTGGAGTTTGGCTAAATTTTGGCGTTTTTTGTATTCAGATATTACAAACAACTTATTCAACATGCTTTTATGATACCTCAGACGCTTCTCGAAAAACGTGTGCCAGCTCTCCAGCTAGCCCTCGAATGAATATAGCGGAAACCGAACCAGTTCACTTCAGCTTTGATTAACGGGTGAGTAATTGCATAATAGAGTTTCCAAGTCCCAAAATTGCACACGGCCGGAACCGTAGTATTTGTGGGATTCACTAAAGTTTATACGTTGTCGGTAGGCGATTGTGAAGATATGCAAACGTTTCCATTACCCAGATGCTGAGAGCGATCGCAATATATTTATCAGACGCTAATGTTTTTCCGATAGCGCGTCATCGAAATTAATATGTCAATGTTGCTAAAACCGACGAAGTACAAGTATCTAGGGAATACAGGTCAAGTAAATCGAAGCAGAATACGGGTGATAGTGAAGTGGCTAAAATTTGGTTTCATACTAAAACGGTCCGAGTTCGAATCCCAATGGCACGCACCAATGATTTTCTTAAAAATCTTCTTTAACCCATTAACGAACCACAGAGACGGATCTCGTCCCCCGATGAGTGTAGATGTAGGCCAGCGCGGCGGACTATGGCCTACATCTCTTCCCATAATGAGAAGACCCTGCAGTGGTCACTAATGGTTTGCAGACAAATCGAACAGCGATTCGGCAGTTGTATGTATGTGAGTGGCTAAGGTCTTAAATAACGCATTGCGTGTCTAGCCAATCGATCTGTGTGCTGCTAGACTCAACTGGCCCCGTCCTATACAACGCATAAATGAATTACTCTGATACCCATCTTTTATGGAAAGGTAGGTCGTAAAGGAATAATTGAAACTAGAGATCGCAAAGTACTCGAAATTTGAGTATTATTTATTGAAATTTGAATTTGATACGTAACAAATTTATTTGTCTATGTGTGCATGACAAAATACTCGAACTTTTGGGTGTGCGTATTGTATCATGTATTTCTAATGCATTTTCTTTAAATATTAGAATTTTTGCATTCTTCTCGATAAAAACCTGTAAATTGTACCCAGTTTTCGCTTCACGTATTAATATATAAGAAGATAGAAGAATGACGTGTTGTAGGTGGGCATGTTTATCGTTTAGGTAATATACCTGTTATATATTTAGCACTGGACTGTTTGCGTGGTCATTACAGTTGTGAGAAGTAGAAACCATTAACAAATTCTCCGATGTCTTGTGTCCATCCCTGAAGGTAAACTGATACATATTTAGACTGACCTTTGTAAAGCTTCAAAACAAGACATATTTTAGTATCTTCTTACAGTAGTGCAGGCTTTACCTTTTATCAAGTGAAAAAAGGTGATTTTTCTCTGGTTGATATTAAAATTTATTACCAATTATCTTAAAATCTTAAAGGGAAGCCATATCACTTTAAAATTCATTGGTTTATTGTACACTTTAAATGAGATACAGCATTGGTGAAGGTATAAAGTGCAGGAATGTTCGATATTGTGCACTTTCGGTTAATGTACAGCAAGCAGCCTATGAACACGCGCTAAACCAATAGACGACGTATCCTGACTGTCGCGCCAATCGCGTGAACCAAGAGCAGTCGACGTCAAATCGGACAGTAAAGAGCTCACGACTCACGCCGAATTATACATCACTAGTCGTCACGAGTCGCGCGCGTGGCTCCGTCATTCAGCCGAGTACGACGCATGCACTACGCCGAGGAATCGCACTCGTAAATACGAAAACAGCCGTGATTCATCACACCTCGGGTCACGCACCTCGCACCCTTGCCCCGCGGCTCCACCAACCGCAGTATTTTTAGCTCACAGCGCTAACCGGAACGTAACCTATTTAACTAAGCAACAACACTGCAACCGTTATTAACTGGGTTTAATAAGTGACATTGAAGAAGTTTAATGTAGATACTGGATTTATTTTGAGGCGATAGTCGACGACGCGTCGAAGGAAGACCAGAGTTTGCAGACACCATTATATTAGAAGTGGGACGTGAGCGTACAGACCAGGTCCAACGTTTATGCAGTCCAAATTCAGTCCTATGTTCCTTCCTTTCAGCCCTTGGAAGTCCACTGCTGGACATGGGCCTCCCCTAATCGACGCCAATCCTCCGGTCCTGGGCCCTCTGAATCCAACGGTTGCCCGCTGTCTTCTTCAGGTCGTCAGTCCACCTGTTAGGAGGGCGGCTCGTACTCCTTTAGCCCAAACTTGATCGCCATCCGAGGACCAGCTCATTGCCACTTTAATTTGCATACTTTGAGAGCTATGTCGGTCACCTTCGTTCTTCTACGAATTTCATCATTTCTAACTCTGTCACGTAGAGAAATACCGAGCATAGCTCTCTCCATTGCCCTCTGAGCGAGCCTGTTTGATATCATTACAACAGTGCATGATAGTTTGATACTTATTTACAGTTTAAAATAACTATAAAACAACCAACACGGTCCACACTCGCTATCCGGTAGATTAACTCGTTATAATTAGAACCGTCCTCATTAATGTACCCTCGAACGTAATCAGTCAAGTTCGTTTCCCTTCCGTGTAACAAAAACTGACGATGACCCTAAGATCAAAACACGCCCGGCTAATGAATAAAAAGGGTCGTCTGCAAAACCTTGAGAAGCTAACGGAATCGATAAATATCAACAGTTTTTATGGGCTGCGTTAATGAGTTATTTTGTTGCGAACGTAAACATTGGAACGGTGCCGTGTTTACTATACTTCCTAGACGTCGCACAAAAAATGCGTAGATTTCTAGTGCGTTTTTTTCCTTAGATTGTGTTGGAATGTTGCAAGTAGAATCGAAAGAATAAGCGTATACGACCTGAGTGGCGCAGTGGTTAGTTAGACATTAGTACGCTGCGTGGAGGGTCCTGGGTTCGATTCCCAGCAAAACAAAGATTGGAATGATGAATTTGAATGTCTGTTTCTGGTCTGGGTGTGTTGTGTATGACACCCACGACACAGGGAACCGTAGTGTGGGGCTATGAGTGTGAAGCTTTATTTATTTATTATAGAGGAAATTAAAATTAATTTGTGTCTTTTTTTACATTTACATGAAATAAAATAAATTATTATAAGATTACATTTTAATCGACGCTTCAAATGTGCGGGAAAATATACGTTAATACTCGTTACTGACTAAAAAAATCTTGTAAAAACTCGGACTAAACGTACTGACTACTGTTTTCACGTTTCATAAACGTGATGTCACAAAAACGTTGGGGACTTTAGTTTCTTTACTTTGTTTGTGTGCTACTCATTAGTGACCCACTGTTAGGTCGTGACAGTGGAGGTCTCCTCTCGCATTGAAAGGGTTGTTGGCCTTATTCGGTCGTACTTAGTGTAAGAGTATCGTGAACAATTCTGTCTTTCAATCGGGTGGCCCGAGTTCGAATCACCAATAACTTCTCAAAATTAAGTGCGCTGTATAAAAGTTAAACGATTTCTGTAATGGAATAGAAAAAATCATGAGGAAACCTGCCTGAAAGATTTCAATAATGTCCTCAAAGGCATGTAAAGTGCACCGACCCGCAATAGGCCAGCGCGGCTCCACTCATTTGTTTACTATCAGATTATTTCACACAGTTTCCGGAACATTCCACTCGTAACTAGTCTGGTCAAATACCTAGTACCGCGTAATGTCGGCACTCCACCTTGACATATTATTGTTTGTCTTTCGTGTAAACAATATAAATTTAGTATCTAGTAGGTAATACTACGTCTGGCAAGTCGCGATAAGGAACTTTATCAAATTTTAATGTAAACAAAGATCCTTGTTGTTAAGCGAAATGCTCATAATACTAAAACTAGGGTATCTGCTATATCAGTTCTAATGGGCACTTCAATTTTATGTCCAATTCATGTTGCCTCGTTTGCTTAATAAAGTTTTAATTAAACAGATAATAAAAACGGGCTAGCCGTTGAGCGCGTTGAATATTATAATGAAGCGTCGATAGTGATATGTTAAATGAGAAACGCAGAAGTAGGAAAGAATTATAATTTTGTAAGACAACTCACACTGTTATTTGATAAGAAATGAGGCGGGTGAACCATAAGTCGTGTTTTGTACATTCGGGAATGAGTGTTCGCCAGATAGGTACATATTTTGAGGACCATCCCAGACATTTATGAGTAGCAATGCACCCACGCAAGAACACAGATCAGATTAGACTCAAGACTCAAATTTAGTCTTGACTCAAGACTCAAATTGAGTCTGAGTCTATGGTTAACAGTGGCCAGTGATTCTTCGACCGACTATGACCTTTCTGTCACAATGTGGCAGATTAGTTGAGATCGCGAGACTTATAAGCCAGGCAGATATTTTTATTGAGTGCATTGTTAAAAAAAACTTGAAGTAAAGTTTGATACGGTGGAGTTGCAATATTCCTTTGTCCGATACCGCGTGATTCATATGCGTTGCACTTTGCTTTGTTTACTTTGTGGAAGGCTATTAAAATTAGTTGCAGCTGAATATTAACAAAACATACGTTCTAGAATATTAAGAAAACGCAAATATTTTATATTACATAAGTACCTTTATAATATGAAAAATTCTACGACCCAAGTGCCCATAGATAATACTGTTCAAATGTAAACCGTTTCGGACCCATTGAACTATTATTACTAGAAATCAATGTTCGGACCCAGTAAAATCGTCAAAATATTGTCTAAGTATATAAAAAATCTCGGTCCAACCGTCTAGTTCCTTTTTGGTAAGTGGTAAGTGTAAACCAACACAATCGTGACATAACAGGGCATTAAGACTGGAAAAAAAACGACAACTCTCAAACCGGTTAACTTTATAATAGCCGTCACGTGTTTTTATGTTCCTTGACCTACTAAGCAATCAGTGGCGGTTTAACCTTCGAAACGGAATCAGTTTTTTAAATTAACATTGCTATCTCTAATGAGATACTCACATGCCCGCGGACCCATCAACGTTTAAATTTAAAGGATAAGGAAGGATAAATAAGATTTTTATAGTCTCCCGTTACTTTTACGATAGGCCAATAACGATGGGGTTTTATCACGGAACGAAAGTACTGATAACACACTGGTATTACCTTGTCAACACTGTTTGGAAAGTTTTCATGAATCTGTAATACCTCTGCTAGGTTGTTGAACTATTGTAAGTAGGTAATCTAAGGTAGGTAGATACAGTTGCCGTCATGAGTGGTGAGCAGAACTTTCATTGGTCGGTTCGACATTGACTGCGCTGCGGTGCACGCGATTGGTTCCGCAGTCGTCAGTTCGTCAGTGTGCGTCGTCTATTGGTCCAGCGCGTTGTTTCGGCTGCTGTACATTGGCGGAAAGTATACAATATCCCTACCACCGATAATCTGTGCTCACGACTCATGACGGCTACTATACTAGGGTTGATGAGGAAGGAGTTATGAAGATGAGAAAGAGGAACTATCAAGCACAATGTAAGAGGATGAGAATGAGGATGAGGACATATTCATGAGGAAGAGGTCGAGGAAGAGGAACGGTATATAAAAATAAATAGGCTGTCTAGGGAAAATTCCTCTTAATTTACGAGGAAGTGGAGATGAAGAATTTTTCAACTTTATGTCGCTCGCAAAAGTTATTCGTACGATGTCATTGCGTACATGTCTAGTTTAAATTTTGTCGTGTTGGTTGGTCGGTCGGTGATGTTAACCAATTAGGACGGGACCTTAGTCCTCAATAATGCCTCTACAATACTTGGACGTTGTTGATAGGAGTGTGTGCTAGGTCTGAAAAATTTGTACCTACCCAAAAATGAATAAAAAAGTTTGATGCTAGGTGCCATCCATAAATTAAATAACACGATTTTTAGGACCTTTTAACCCCTCCCCCCGTCCTTGTCACAGTTTGTCACATTTTAAGAACCCCTGCCCCTGATGTGACCACACATTTTTAAATTCATGCGTGTATTTAAAAATACTTAAAAAACAGTTTTTTTTTCTTTATAATCTTATCTAATAGCGAGAGTGCTAAATTATTCATAAATATAGATCAAGTTTGTAAATTTTTAAAGTTTTTTATTCACATATGAATTTCGCGTTATGGATTTCAAATTTTAGTCATCAAAGCTTTTGACCCCCCTGCCAATTGTCACACTATGTCACATTCCGGTGACACCCTCCCCCATTAACTTAAGGATGACTCCTTAGTCACCATTTCATCAGATCTATTTTAGTACGCCAGCTGTAAATATTGTGATTGTTATCAGGAGATTTAATAATAAAACGCCTTAGATTACTTTGACAACAATCTATTTTATAGCAATAGGTTTTATCTTATCGGCGTCATCGGTACGTTTGAAAATGTTTTTGAAATCGCGCACTTACGAGTATAGTCATTGCATAACCAATCAACATTGTAATGTTTTGTTTCCAACGCCTATATTTAGCTTCACAGTAAAACATGTCAAGTGTTTTCTTGTTGACTAGACGATAACCGATACAATTATTTGTTTTCTCATGTATGTTTTCTTTGTCTTTTAATTCCTTAATAACACATTCTGCTGTCGACGACATCGCAATAGAGAGTGAGTAAACTTCACGTGTGTCACCGACGTCGAGCCGAGTAAGTTCGCGATCTTAAAAACCGCGTACCTACTTTAAGTTCATACGTCTATCACCCACTTAATAATGCCGTTCCTGCTTCTGCTATCTGTAAATTTGTTCGATTATTTTATTGCTACTGTTTACTTTTACTTAATGCAGTGTTATAGCGTATTTATTATCTCAGTTTGCGTGCATTTCTGAAACGTGACTGAGTGTTTGATTATGTTATGAACTAAGGATAGGTCAATGTAATGTTGATTTAACATTATTTGATTTTATATGATTTAACGTTGATTTTATATAATTTTATACATATACTTTTAATTTATTCTAGCAATATAGTAACTAATTGGGATTAGACAATGCCCAATTAAATTTAAATTAGAGGTTTCCTTCAGAGCTTCCTTCAAGCGAAATATTTTAGAAAAGGATTCCTATGAAAGTATTAGAATATGTTCTTTTTGAATTGTTAAATCAATAATGTTAAAATTCATTAACCTACGAAGGTATTACAATCATAAAAACAATCAAACAAAATTTACGAACACGGTATTTAGCAGTTACTTTCCAGTAGGTAGTTGCTTATTTACGAGTATTGACTTAGAAGGAAGTTAATAGTCCTTAGTAAACTTAGTAGATATTGTCCGAATGTTTCTTTCATCAGTTACAAATAAAACGTCAGACGAGACAAAATAAGGCAAAATTTGATGGTGATTCGTGACTGGCAACGATACTTCTATAAATAAACGCGAGTGGGCGACTGGAAGTATAGGTACACACTGTATGTGTAAATAGTTTATTTCGGAAAATTTTACCGTGTCCAGTTAGTTTCGAGACTTAGGTATTTTTGTAATGCAGACCATAGTCATTTTTTTAGTATTGATTCCTCATTTTGTCACATAATGATGTGACTATATGACATAGTATAGATAGGTGGAAAATTACCTGGCAATGTCCCGCTGTCTTCTTGGTTTAATCAATATAGGTGTAGGTAAACAAATAGGCGATTCCCTGCTATAGCATCAAGCACCGGGGATTCCTAAGATCATTCTAATTAGTACAATGGGCACGAGTCCTTGGAAACAGCCATCTATTTGATAACAAAACAAGTGGAATATTCACGGAAATTAATAAATTAAAAGTACATACCTTTATGATTCGTTTTATTTATTTATAGTCATATTTTCAACCCAACCTCGCTTCATATGCTAAAGCAACCTATTTTTATTTAAAAAAAATTAACGCTTCACACTCATAGCCCCACACTAGGATTCCCTGTGTCGTGGGTGCCATGGACACACACAAGACAAGAACACACACACCCAGACCAGAAACAGAAATTTAAACTCATCATTCAAATCTCTGCACCGCTGGGAATCGAACCCAGGACCCTCCGCGCAGCGCACCGGCGTCTTAACCACTGCGCCACTCAGGTCGTATTGATGGTAAAAATATTGTTTCTTCTTTTATTTCGGGTACAAAGTGTTCGGTTGTCTGAGAAATAGACGATCATTTTACTCCTATGAAGTCTAAACCTCAAAAAGTACTTCTGTTAAACGCTCATAAAAATTTGTTACTATCACATTGAAGAAACCGGTCCTGATTGTTCTTCCTTAAAATTTCATTTTGTGTAAGATTTGAAATGATATTTAAAATGGAATTTTTCCACAGCACACAACGTATCCCATACATAAAGACACGCTATCCCGTAAATCCCGTATTTGAGTAGCATAAATGGAGGCATCCCGGCGTGCGCGGGATCGGCGCTAGTCACCAGCTCTTGGAACTGCGCCAGCCATCGATCTGTCACTAAACCAGTGGAAATTTTAACAATTTCATCAAAAACTTCAATTGCATAACAGTTTCTGGCAAAAATTGAACAAAATAAGGACGTTAACCCAGGGACGCACGGTTGGAGTTTGAAAGAGACTACGTTTTTAGTTCAATAAGTTAATTGCTTGTTCCAATATCCACGGAGCCAAGCCAATGAAGTTTTAAAGAGCCACGTTTTTAGTTCAATAAGTTAATTGCTTGTTCCAATATCCACGGAGCCAAGCCAATGAAGTTTTAAAGAGCCACGTTTTTAGTTCAATAAGTTAATTGCTTGTTCCAATATCCACGGAGCCAAGCCAATGAAGTTTTAAAGAGCCACGTTTTTAGTTCAATAAGTTAATTGCTTGTTCCAATATCCACGGAGCCAAGCCAATGAAGTTTTAAAGAGCCACGTTTTTAGTTCAATAAGTTAATTGCTTGTTCCAATATCCACGGAGCCAAGCCAATATTTCTTCTTATAGCGAGATTCTAAATGACACGGCAGTTTATGTATTTTATTTATCTTAGGTCGGTACGGATAAACGTTAGCCCTTAGCTAGAACACAATATCCTATGAAGGTGCGCGTCTTACACGTGTTATAAAGAAACACGTACGTACATTTATAGGACGCGTAGAGGAGGTTCGTACGTTTGTGCACAGAGCAACACATTAGGTACCTACCTATATACCTTATGTTCATAGAAAGGGCCCAACGGTTATACCCCTTAAAAGGGTTGCTAAAACATTATTTAGTTCCATTAGTCCATTCCATTTTTAGTTCCGGCCTAAATGTTTAGCCGTAAAAGTTTTAATACCGTATTACGTGCACACATAAGTACACTGCTGTAACATCGAAGCACTTAGTTTAAACAAATAATTAATTGAATACGAAGCATACTTCATTTTAAGGATTCCTTAATGTGTTTTTTATCACTTTCCACGCGGAGAGTCCCTGTATTGGGTAGGCAGTCAGTTTTTTTAACATATCAAGTACCAAGGCAAAGATTTCTACAGACGGAGGGATAAAAAAGTAAAAAAACAAAGTTTGAAGGCTAGGTATAAAAGTGAAAAGTCTTTAAAAGTAAGTGAGTAAGTAAGGCACACCATAGAAATAAAATAACGATAAGTAGATTTCGTTTAATTAAATCGCTTTACTGCATTTCGCGGTAACTGCATCAATCTAATGAACATACGCGAAAACATTTTATTTGGAAAAGAAAAACATTTATTCAAGAAATATGCAATATTAAACAAAAAAAAAATAAAAAAAGTGTTTATGAAATTAAAACATCTTCGCACTTTAACTTCATTAACTATAGTATTTTAAATAACCATGAAATTGAAAATTAAAAAAAAACCCCGACACAATAACGACAATTTTCATTGAACATATTATTTTGTAATGTGCACGTGATGCGCTTTCATTTGAGACCCCACTCGATTATATTTGCAGACATTCGGTTATTCATCCCCACTTTCACCCCCCACAAATTTTAAACGACTCAACCGATTTTCATCAAACATGACTAAGAACACTCGGCCTTTCATACAAAAAAAACTAAATTGAAATCGCTTCATCCGTTCGCGAGCTACGGTGCCACGACCGAATCACAGACAGACAGACAAACAGACAGACACACACGTCAAACTTATAACACCCCTTCTTTTGCGTCGGGGGTTAATAAACAAACAAATCAAACGCCATCTGACCGTGAGACATTCGCAGTACGCAGTGCAGGAAGCGGCTCAAAGGCTGGGTTCAGGTTTACGAGTGCTTGTGTTCGCGTAACTGGGTCACGGGGACGTGACGCTGTTCTGTGGGTCACATTTCACTCGCACAGGAAGGTCAATGACTTACTTTTTTTATAGAAAAAAACATTTTTTCATGTAATATGCACAACACAAAAATATAAAAAAATGACTGAACCAAGATAACAGAAAAGGAAATAAATATGGAATAAGGTAGATTAACTTTTTAATGTATCTTTCGAATATACGCGAGTTTTTATTTTAGCAAAAGAAAAACATTTATTCAAGAAATATTCACAACACATAAAATGCAAAAAAATCATACTCTATATAACAAAGTAAAAAACAGAGAAAGAAAAAAAGCTAAACTACTTTTACTAAAATACTTTTTTACAGACGAAAAAAACACATACGTTATAGTCATCAGAGACACACTTAACACATAGCACCGCACACCAAGATGAGTTGAAGCATTTATATAATTTATTTAGTAGACCGTCTGTTAAATTCAGTAATAAACATACTAAATCGTAAAACCGAAGATACGAGTACATTAATCTGCGGAAAATCGGAATCGATAGCCGTTTGTCGATTTCAACTTCCTAAAACAAGCTTCCAAAATCTTCGCGCTTCAAATACCTAACACGTAGGAAAGCAAACGCAACTAACGAACGAACTTGTAGCCATTGCTATCCAATCATTTTTCAAAACAAAAAAATGCTAAAATATCTCGATTGCTCTTACAAAGCAAATAACAAACATAGTAGAAGCAAATAAACCAAAGAAACGCTCGTCAAAGCTAGGAAGTACAGAATCCCGTCAATATTGTTTGGTAGCCATGTTTGATTTGCCACGACACCCCTCGGGCCCTGAGTCGGGGTCGATACAAAAGGTATTTCATTTGCCCAAATAGACCCCGGATAACTGCGTAAAGTAGTAGTAGTTACTTTATGTTTCCTAACTACAGCTTCGAATGTATAAGTTGGCATACTTCTTACTATTAACAGTTTCCTTCGTTGGCTGTTTTGTTAAATATTCGATTTGTTATACGTATGAAGATATTGTATACATTTATAAATGTGTCCGAAACGAAATGTTCTATAAAGAGTGACTTTAGTTCTTGTAAAAATGGTAAAATCCTATTGTCTTCATGCAAAGTAGGCTTTAAAACAAGTGATGTCATGACTTCGACAGATTTATTGTTTTTGCCTGTTGTAGACGGCTTAAGGTAAATCACAGAGTAATCGGCCGTGAAAAATTTATACGTGAACGTATTATAAATTCTCCGTAGGTATTCATTATTCATAAATGTATGTGTTGTGTATAATTTACGTGTTCTTAAAACCTATATTTTAAAGTACAATAATAAAAATTAAACTTCTTAATATATTTCGTTTTAAATTACGAATAAGCATATTTAGGTATCATCACCAGTATCAAGTAACATACTCGTAATTATATTTTAAGTGGTTCGTATTTAGTGTCATTACAATTCTTACCCTGTTCAGTGATTTGAATAAAGTTTGTCGTACGAAAACGTCATTGTAGCATGTAAGTGCATTCAGGAGAACCCAATTCAGAGACCTGTGTTTAAATTTTGTCGTGTTGTTGGTCGGTCGGTTGTGTTGTATTGGGACAGCGACAAAGCCTTATGGTATGGTTAAATAATTAACATGTTGCGGATGGGTTTATTTACAAATAGCATCATCGTCATCATGATAAAATCAATAATTGGACACTTTAGCAGTTTTTACTGCAATTTCGATAGTCAAAAATTGCAATTTTGTTAGTTATAAATAATAATTTATTGTTATATCAGTGTATGTTCGTGTTATCTTCATCAATATTTGTTTTTGCGTTGTTATATTATTATGTTTTGCTTATTATGCGATCAATCGATTATATTTAATTTTTGATTATGTATGACTTGCTGTTTCTGCTTCTAAGGCAAAATGTTCTCAAATTATATTAACCCATTATTAATATTTTAATCCTGAACCTTAAAGCATCCGCTTAATAACGTGCTTAGTAATTCTCAGTATTTTGATTATATCATTATTTTATTATAGGATGCCCATTACTGGTAACGAGCGGACCCATAATAATAGGGGGAATAGGGGGTCACAGCATACATTATACCGTAGCTAGACATAAAATGAAACATAAAAGGAAACAGTAAACTAATAACTTATGTAGATACAACTTAAATATAGATATAAAAAGTATTTTGAATAGTATATACCTTTTCCCGTGAATTTTGAGATGATTGTAAATAAGATGGCATCTAACGTATCTTTTCCCGGACCTTTTGAACCAAAACATAAAGTGTGGCTTATCTCACGGCGGTTTATGAGAAGTAGTACCGTTGCCTAATAAACTATGACTATTCTACCACCTATTATATTTTATTTTGTTACGGACCCTCCCCAAGGCTGTGCGGGTTAGTTGTTGAGGTTCGCAATCTAATTAAACATTTATTTGTTTCAGGTACGTTCTACTCTACCACATAAAGAGACGCGGCCCTTTTTACGTGAGTCCCGAACAACTCGCTAAGCTAACGAGAACACCCGAAAATGTATTTAAAAAGTTTACCCTTAGAGCCTCTTCACACGACGTATCTTTAACGCGATGACGACGATGCTGTGGAAAAAGCATTAGTAACATATTTGCTCCGAATCCACTGTAGCTAGCTCAGCTTTTGCCCCATACTTCATTCTATTACACTGTCTTACAGTGCAACGAGAGTGATAGAATGATATGATATATATTTCTAGAGTATTTATTTCTATGACGTAAACAATCACACTGTGGAAGTATATCTTGACCTACTCGTATTTTTTATACCCCATACTCTCTGTCTCTCTTCATAATATTATGCCCTATCGTTTTGTTTGTGCAATTTTTTTGTATTGTTTAAAATTTTATTTTCCCTTGAAAAATAACGGTTGTTCCAGAACGATTCCAGAAGGATCTTAACTAATAAATTCGAAGCATTCGGTTACAGAGTACGTTAATTCGGTTTTACGTCAATTTATTGCATTGTTTAAAAATTATATTTTCCGTTGAAAAAAAATGAGCATTCCACGTAGATCGGGAACTTACTATTAACTGCTACATAAGTGCTCATAAAGTGGAATAAATTCGCATTCGGCCAAAAATTTCATTCATTCGGTCGTACGTCATGACGCGTTATAACCACGCCGTGTGTATAAACCCTTAGGTTGATAAGCTTCCCCGCGGCCGACGACATAAAGCTTTGTTGGTTTTGCCCCGTTTTGGGGAGAATCAAAGTTCGCTGTTGTTTGTGCTAACTAAATTGTCGCAGTTGGCTCGTTGAAATTCTTTCATTAGTAAAACTGGATTGGATCTAAGAAGGTACGTACATCTTTACCATGTCTGTGACCCATTAGTGACCCACTGCAGAGACGGGTCTCCTCTCACAACGAGAACAATGTAGGCTTTAGTCCACTATACTAGCGTAGTGCGAGTTGGTTGACTTCTCATTTTCTCATGTCTTAGAAAACGCTATGGATAAATTGAGTCATGCAAATTTCTTGCTACATCGTTAATAGAAGATGGCTTTAATTTTTTAAAAGCACATCATTTAGAAAAGATTTAACATCAGGAGGCTAGCGTGCCCTCTGATACTCAATTACTAAAAAATGGGATTTGAACTTGGACCTCTCAAGTGTGGGACCGAACCACTGGGTCGAAAGTACTCATGTATACACCCTAAGTAGTACTTACATATGTGATACTAACGTGGTTTAGGAGAATATACTGAACTAAAATCACTTATGTAATGTATAGACCTAAGTATTAGTTACACACCTGTGATACTAATAGACTACAAGCCCATGAACAAAATTTAGGTAAGTAATTGTGAAATGAACCAACCGGCATAAGCTCGTGTTTGTTATCCAGTGACTAGACAACTGACAAGGGCTGATTAGGTACTAGCAATCGACTGAAGATCCATTATTCAATCATTGGATCCGGAAGACGTGATGAGCAGTACGAGTACATACAAACCACTCGCTTCCCCTTCAATTAAGACCGTACAAACGAAGTCCGTATTCATTCTGCTTCCATTATACAACAATGGATAGGTCGGGGCAGAGTCTAATTTGAAAGAAAGAAAGTTAGATCACAATCGACTGAAAAGCGAAATCGATTCACTTTTCAATAGATTGTGCTCTAAAACGAACACTTCGGTGAGGAGTACTTCGAAAGGTGGCTCATAGGCGTTCGGCCTTCGGAGGGCACGTTACCTGTTCACAGGGCCTTTGGTCTAGTGGTTACCGATCCTAGCTTCGTGGGTTCGATGCCCCCTGATGCCAGACAAATATTTGCATGATGATCAGAAGTGTTTGTTCTGTGTCTGGGTGTAAATTTTAATCAACCTTTAGATGAATCTGAAATAAAAAAACGAAAATGTACAACTTATAAATCCTTTCTATTTTACGTCCATTACAATTACGGCATTTCTTATATTACACGGATGTTCTTCTTATCTTCCTCTGCGCTAGCCAGCCCTAGTTCTTGAATGAACCATGAGGACCGTAGCTTCAGCCATCTGCAGCAACTGCTTGTCAATAACCCATTAATGACCCACTACAGGGTCGGGTCTCCTTGCACAATGAGAGGGATGTATGCCTTAGTCCACCACGCTGGCCTACTGCGGGTTGGTGGACTTCACATGCCTTTGAGAGCCTTTTTTTTGTGAACTCTCAGGAATGCAGGTTTCCTCACGATGTTTTCCTTCACCGTAACAGCAGGTGATATTTAATTTTATAAATCGCACATAACTTTTTTACAAAGTCATTGGTGCGTGCCACTGGGATTCGAACCCGGACCCCTCGATTCGAGGTCGAATTCTAAGCCACTGGGCTATCACCGGTTACGAGCAACAATTACAACAACTGCTTACGAGCTTCAAACTTCGTCTTACACTACATAAGTGTGTATTTAATTTCTGCTTCCGAATTTGTGTGAATTTTTTGATTCTTGTCGTCTAAGTATACATAATTACGTAACGAAACGAATTGAGATTCAGCTCGCGAATGTAATATAAAACATTGTAATGCTGAAGTATTAGTGCCAACGAGTATTATGCAGAGGACGCGTATTAAAACACATAGTTTTAAAACAATGCAAATGACTTGTCCATTCATCTGTCACATGCTGGCCGCATTTGTAAGGAAAACACGGCGACAAAATTAATGTACGACTATATTAGTAGAAGTACTCGTAGATACCTACTCTCGTTTAGCCATGGTATTTAAAAAGGTCCTCGAATGGCGAACACGTTTAGGTAAAAGGAGCACAGGCCGCACTCCTACCAGGCGGACTGACGACCTGACGAAGGCAGCGGGAAACCGTTGGATTCAGAGGGCCCAGAACCGGGCGGAGAGGCGTCGGAGGGGAGGCCCGTGTCCAGCAGTGGACTGCCAAGGGCTGAAAGGATGGAAGGAAGGTCTCTCGTTTACGTACCCTTCTTTATGGACTTTCGATAGGATTCAAACTCATCGTGTTTGCTCCGCTGGTCGCCATGCATTCACGTGACATCAGTCTTTCCTAGATCGAGTAACATTGGTTTTATTTTGATTTATTTTTTTACCGTTCTTAATTTGCATACCTGAAAAGGTAAATACCCTGTAAAACCAAAATCTAATCCACATTCGTGCAAATAAATTATTTTCATTTTCATTTTCATCGCTGACTGCACGTTTGAGCTCACTACTCAAATAGCAACTTTTAGTCGCCTTTTGCGATAGTCATAAAATACCGCAGCTCACATTCTGCTTCCGAGGTATAGCGATTCGAGTCGACTTGTCTCGAGTTACATTCAGGTAGGTGCCTGTTTGCAAAAAATGTGCAGTAACACGCTTTCGTAAAGTATGATGATTTATTGAAGTGGTCGGTACTAGCATAGTAATCTCTTGATCTTGGATAGGATAAGTCAAATGTGTTGTCTGAAAGTGTTCGCCTATCATGAGGCGCCTATTTCTAACTACATATAAAAACACAAAATTTGGTTCAGTAAAACAAAACTTTTATCAACCTGGCGGCCTCTTGACAAGACTACATTCAGCGTAAAAATAAAACTTTATAGTGGGGATACTTATTCAATAGCTTTGTATCGATAGTTGGATCGTAATGGATCGTTACATAAAGCATCGATCCAAGTGTCGATCAGCTCCGTTAGATATGATCCAGTATCCATACAAGTATTTAGAAATTATTATTTTTTGGCAGAACCAACATTAAAAAATATCACTTTATTTACATATTCCAATCTAGAAAATACAATATGTCAAGTAAATACAAATTCATGTAGGGTATGTAATACTAATCTGTCACGAACAAGCTCAAACGAAATGTTGGATCGCCAACATAAAATAAATAAGGGTACCGACATTTGTTTTACTTATTATGTTAACAGAATCAAACGGCAGAGAATTGTCTACAATAAATTTGATTCCATTTGCCAGCAGTGTAGCTGTAGGCGTGATCCTTTATGAAGGTAAACATTCATTCTTATTTTTCTTCATTCATTTCATTCTTATTCTTACTTTTCTGCTTGCTATTAAATTTTTCTGTGTGAGTATTTTGATTTGTAGAAATTTGAATCAAATTCAAAATGAAGTAAATGTTTAAGGTTATGTAAATTGAGTTTTTCCATTCTATGCACCTAACAAAGTTTAATGATAAACTGATCGTAGGGTCCATAGTACAATACAAAACTGTAGATAAATGATAATATTAACTAAAACTTAATTCAATACGATTTTTTCGATCCGATCCTCTATGCATTTGCATCGATCCACCCGCGGATCGTTTATTTTTTGTATCGATACCTATATCGAATGGATCAATCGCCATTGTATGAATCTAGTAAAGTATCATGGTTTACAACAGCATTTCAAAGGTTATGATTCTATAAAAGGGTGCAAGGCTATTGGCATATTGATAACTCGAGTAAACAATGTATATTATCGTGTTATACAGTACTCACGCCTTGCCTGCTTTTAGTTACTGACATTCACAATTCAAAATAATAGCCACAAATTTACGTGTCAGGACTACTCTATAAACTTCAGTAAACAATATCTGTAATTAATACATAGCGTATACTGAGATTAAAAGTTAAAGAAATAACATTGACTCAGTTTCAAAAAGTTCGTCATAGAATTCCTGTCTTTGTTAGAAATATTATTTGGAACTAAGGGTATGAAATTTATTATTTTTCAGGCCAAAACCTGATGAACATTTTGATGATTTAAAAATAATCTAAGCCTACAGTTTTTTTGAAGAAGGACGTTTAAATTTGATAGTACATATTTAATGTACCTACCTACTGTATTGTTAATTCTAATTGAGAACTTCAAAGTTATAAACAAGTGCATTTATCATTAAATAAAGAGGCCGCGTAAATAAAACACTGTTTGGTATCTGTAATAACATGTAAATAAATTCTTGAATCACGTCTCATTGTACCTAGCTACCTAATTTATTTATTTAATAATAAGGTTAATGCACATTCTACGCTATGCATACTTAAATGGTATGACAATTACATCTCAAACCATTTATACTAATAGACGTTTATTTATGTATCTCATGAACGTAATAATACACTGTAGCGTTGTTTAAAATGTATTATTGTAACGGGAGATTGATAAATCACCAGTCACTTTGTCTTTTGTTAAGAAATAATCTTACCATGTATTTTTTCATAATATATTAATACTACGAGTAGGTACCTAATAGAAATTTTTGGTTACTTTTTTACTTATTATTTTTTGTTGTGACCCCTTTTCTTGCAATAAAAATAGATCCAAAATGGATCGAATGAGATATATTTCATAGGAAAACAGACGTTTTGTGTGTTCTTTCTTATAATTAAGAGTGTTTACGTTTGTTTCTTTATATTAGGTTAAAAACAATATTTAAAACATATTTTTTAGTAAATTTAGTAATCCTAAATCAGATTTAGCGTAAAGCATATTATTATATGGAATAGGGTAAGCCTTCTGGGGTTTAAGAGCGTAGAAACATCCCTTATCCACGAACCTTCCAAACTCATAAATTATGATTCGCTCCTGACAAATAATTCACGACACTTCTGTAGTATTAATTTTTAAATCGTTTTTGTTGTGGATTTACCATAATATAATATTATGTATGACATTCTTAAAACGAACGCAACATGTCATTGTGTCTGAATGTTTAAAATTTGCGTTTATCAGTTCAAAACTTAAAAATTGTCAAAAGCCTTCTTTTTGTTGCAGTTTTGGAAAATAAGTATGTGAACTTACTTTTATTGGTAATTGATTGACATTTACTGGTAATATAATATTTTACTTATTGTTAATTTATGTTAAAGAAGTAAACATTTGTTTTATATTTTATTTATTTTATGCCAATGTTACGTTTGAACGAATAAGTTCGCAAAAACTTTACATCAAAGAAAGATATTTATGTGGCTATAACAAAGACTGATGTGACGTTTTTACCAAAAGTTTCTTGATTTTTTATTTGGTTGTATCTATTGGGTATGGGTTTCTTCCAACAGACAAAAGGTCCTAATGATCCAAAAGGAATCAAGAAGTGATTTATGGTTTATTTACCATGCACTCTATGCGACGCACCTACAAACATATTAATTAAATTATTATAAATAAGTAGGTAGGTACTTCGTTGTTAGAATGTCGCGCTATGATAGATAGTGTAAAACGTGATAATAGCATTGTAGGAATACAATAAATAAATGATAATCATTGCTAGATATGCAATTATTATTTATAATTGCCTTTTCCTTTACATTACTAGTATGTATGTATTTACTACCAAGGACTTAGTACTTAGTCTCACCTACTCCGTAATGACTGTGGGACTATTTACTTATATTTTCTTTTAAAATAGTAAGTTACTACACGTAGTAGTTTCTTGCTATACTAATACCATTGCATTTCATTACTAAATAGCAGTATTAAAGCGGATATAAGGCTCTTATCAGTAGGTAATTAAATATAATTAAGTAAGATTACTTATTCAGATTGATAAAGCTAATCCGATCGATTGAATTTAAATAGTTAACTAAAGCAGGATTAAAGTCGTTCGGGCCTATTGCCACGCTGGCCACGTTGGCCCATTGACATTATATTATGCTTACATATATGTGTTCTTAACACATGTAAGCAGGTTTCTTCCTCCACCGTTATAGCAGGAGACATCTAATTTTTATGAAGTTCACATAACTTGGTAAAGTTATGTATTCTATTATTCATACTATCATCGCTTACTTCGTTTTGAAAGGGGCAATTTTCGAAGACAAGTTCTTGATAACCTTATCCTTTTGAAATAATAATGTTTACATACCTCAGATGTAGCTCTCCATAGGCAATAAGGACTCCTTAAAATTAATAGTACCTACGTACGAGACTTTAAGTTACTTCGATATTATCGATAAGAACCATTTCTAACTAGTTTACCCAATTAACTTACCGGATATCCGGATACAAAGTTCTAAGAGGCGACAAATGTTTTAAGAAGAAAAGTCACTTCGTTAGTTGTTCATAGAAGTCGAGCAAAGACCCCTTTTCATTCGATCACGATTTCGTCTGGAGTTTCACTTTTGTCCGATGGCCATTTCAGGCTTTTGACATTAATTGGGTGTCTATAACTTCGTTTAAATATAAAATGAAATGTTAAAACTTACTTTTTCTATTGTCTAATTATTTAGTATTAAAAACGTTAGTTTCATTTGACACAGTATCTTTATCTAATCTTTTACTTCTTTTGTGTCTATAAATAAATGATAAAGAGTTTTCTGATCTCAATTTTAATTCAATTTACCGATCTATAGACGTGATTCGAACAACATTGTTTCTTTTTCCGTCCAACGTGTCATTTTTATTTATCCTTCTTAGTCCCTCCGGACACCTTGCCAAAATAAATTTAACCTTTTGCTAGCAAGTAGTTTGTGCAGTTTCATTTCTCTTAATATTTTCCTTAAAACGAGCCAAGGTGTAACCTTAAATATTACAAAGTAACTTTTACTTAAACTCATCATACAATATGACCATTGCCGGCTATTTGTTTGATTTCAGGATAATTGGCCGTCAACATCCATATAATATGTTGCCATGTTGTTGATACGGCTCCAAGCCTGAATTCTTAGCGTACATTTAGTTAAATTTTATATTATTATTTATTAGCATCTTGAATTTGGGCCATAATTTATATGACTGGCTTTGACCACATAGGTACCTTTGTTTTTACCAGCTGATGTAAGTTTACTAACTTTTAAGTGGTTCTACAGGTATTACTGCTATTTCATTTCTGTGGGAACAAAAATAAAATTTACATTTCAAGACGCACACGGGCAACTGTTGGCTAAAAGGCAACGAACAGCAAAATTTTTGTCAGTCGGCACAAAATGTGCACGTATTTTTCCAGCGATATTCGACCGTTGCCGACAGCGATGGTGTTAATTATTTCTCACGCCGGGTGACAAATGGACACCACTATTAAATTGAATGCACGAAGCGAATAAATGAAATATATAATGCCATTTTTAAACTAAATTTGGTTCAAGAAAGTGTATAGAAATGTTTTACATTCGCTGGTTCATTGTATTGTTGTATTTATAAACGCGAAAGTTTGTGGGGGTAGTTGAATGTTTATTACTCTCACGCAAAAACGGCTGAACCGATTTAGGTGAAAAATAGTATTCCGGTACCTAGTTAAAACCGGATTAACATAAAGGATATTTTTGATCACAAACAACCAAATTTTAAAAAATCATCAGATATAATTACTTTATTAAAATTTTCAGCAATATTCCAACATGTGATATAAAACTAGATATTAGGTGGATCAGCTGCAATAAAATGTATTTTTCATTTTTCCGCTCAGAACAGAACGCGATATGTCAAACATTAATTATTGTGTGCAATAAATAAACATTACCCCACTTAGATAATAATATTATTGTGAACTCGTCTGCCAATACATCGGGCAGATAGCACCACTGATCGCAAATGTAATATGTAATATGCAATAAAACATATTTTTAGATATGTATAAGGTAAAGGCGATATCAACGACTTATGAAAATTGACAGCAGATTATAATTATAAAAATAATACTTAGATACCTAACGACTGAATAAATTGTCTTTTAAAAGTTGGCGCCTATTTTTAAATATTTTGGAAATTTCGTCCGTGAACAAGCAATGCATTCGAAAGTCTTTTAAATATGAGTACAATAATGTTTATATAACATACCTCTAGCTGCTGCATACATACATTTCAAATTTGTTGATTGGTCACAAACTACTAGGTATACCAAGTCATTCTGTTAGCTGTTGTTATTTTCTGTTTATTAATACCTACAGGTCTAAAATGTTGAAACATTGCCTTGAAAGTTTCAGATATAAATAGGTTAAGATTCTTCATTTGAAGTAGGTAGGTACACATAGTTAAGTAAATTTCAATTGCGACTTGCTTTTAAAAATATTCTAAGAGAATTTTGCGCAAACATTATATCATAACATTTTCATAAAGAACTTTGTAAACCTGATGAAGAGATTTCATTAGAATATTTTTTCTTTTCTCTAAAACCTATTAAGTTCTTATTACGAATAAACTGTAAAATAAAATGCACGCTCATATATCAACTATTATGATAAAGAGAAAACGTGTACAACTGTACAGTAAAATGACGGTAATTGTTATAATGAACATTCTCATTTATTAGTCGCAAAATTAATTCCGAGCGCGACCTCGTACAGTATAATTATTACACAAACTTGATCACCTCTTTTGTTAACTTAATAGGCCCGTGATAATTATATTATTGTCATGGCGGAGAGAAAATTATCATGTAGCAAATTAAATTGTTTAATTTTGTAAATAATTGGACATTGTTCTCTGTACTATAATTATGACTAAGGCCCGAACTAATCTACTCTTATACCCCGTTGACATTGGTCCAGTCTAGCATTCCAGTCCAGAACATTTGAATTTTAAAACAATTTCTAAACTCCTTTCTTGAAAGCATTGTCACTCAAAAGCTGTGTGACAGCTTTTGAATGACAGGACTAATGTAGACGGTATGATCCAGTCCAGTACTTGACTGGATAGACTCCCTTTGCCAATTTGGTGACCGCGACCTGATTCTCAAAAAAATAAACCGCCAAAAAGTTACCGAAAAGGAAGCCACGAACGAATTCATTTAGAAATTAAATTTGTCCTAAAACTGTTACTGGTTTAAGTTGTCTGAACCGTTACTGAAAAATTATTTACCGAATAAATTTTGAACCTCCAATTTTATAATTTAGATGCAGGTTAAATAAAACTCGATTTTGACTCTGAAATAAGAAGTCATGAATATATTTTCCATCCATCCATATTTTCCAAGTAGAGAAGAAGTTAGTCGTTTGACGCATTCCGATCTTTTTCTTTTCCTTCTTCCGATGTATAGCATAAAAAAATATTTTATTTATGCTGTTACTATATAATTAAAAAACATGTATCTTTAATATGGTTATACAAATATCTGCCTTCTGTTCTGTAACGCTGAGGATGAGAAGGTTTTGCACGGGCATTGGCCCAAAAATATTGTCGTTAGTGCAAACACTATTGACTATTTTCCTACGAGGATAAAACCCAAGTTTTTAAACCAAGAATTTTTTGGCAACGTGGCGAGGTGCGCAAAAGCTTCGATCGGCCGACTATAAATATTTTCTCTCTTCATATTGACATTACACACGTTTTAAAACTGGTCATATAAAAGATAAAAGGAATAAAAATTGAATGTCAACACTGGCAAACGTTCATGTCCATTTTAGAATTCGAAATTCAATTATGGTGGAAACGTGATAAATCTTCCGATTGGCGGCTCGCCAGTCAGCGATGGGACCTGTCCGAAAAATATGTTAGCGTTACCCAGCATGTACTAGATAAATGTGAATAGTAAAAATCGTTTTATCTATTTTACCGACGGAACCGTCAAATATAGTGGGAAACTAACATTACTTAGAAAGATTGCCAATATCTGCTCTGTGTTGTCTTTTGTATTTCGTAACATTTTTCTTTGAGGCAAATCTTTTAGAGTATTGCATCCGCAAATGTCTACTTGGTCTTTTAAAAAATCCAAATTAAAAAGCTGTGCTTTTTAAAATATCTATTGACAGGACACCATGCACCCCACGCTTTTATTACAATGTCGTAATTTTTTTTCTTATTTAGGTACACTATTCTCAATTTAAATATAAGTATTTTTTAGTTTGGATTTATAAAAGCGTGTTTTTTTAGTTTTTTAAACTAATATTTATTATTCATGTTTTAAGTCGAAAAGCGTGTTAAAAACAAAATGCATGTTTCCTGTTAGTGTAATGTGTGTGTATAAATGATATATCAGAACATAGTCGTTCCCTGCATTCATGCAACCGCATAATCTGTGTTGCTTTGGAATTGCACATTGCACATCGCTCCAAGGACATACTGCAGTGCTAGTGCGGTTGCAGCTAACTGCTAATCATCGATTATTTATTTATTTATTTCTTATATTATTATGATCATTTTAACCAATAAATCTGTGGGTAGGTAGTACTAAATGTGTCTTTATGAACTAAGAGATCGCCAAGTACTGGTAGTCGAAATTCGACTATAATTTATTGAAATTTGAATTTGACACGTCACGTTTGTCTATGATGTGTTTGTCAAAGTACTCAAATTTATGGTAGTGTGCGTGTCGTGTGTGTATTCTTCTCCATGTAAACTTTAATTGTGGCAAATTTCAAACTGCTCCGTTCGCGAAGTGAGCTGTAAATTGTACCCAAATGCTATACGTATCTTATCTTATCGTTTAGAGACCCAATACAGGGTCGGACCCCTCACAATGAGAAGAATATATACCTTAGTCCACCACGCTGGCCTTATGCGGGTTGGTGGACTTTTCATGTCGTTGAGAACATTCTTTAGAACTCAGGCATGTATTTTATAAATTGCGCATAACTTTCGGGTAAGCCGGATTCTTAACCACACGGCTATCACCGCTTCACTTTGTGCCAGTAACTGATAATAGGTATTTCCCTACATTAGCCGCACTGGCTGGGCCGGTATTATGCAACGTATAGCGAGTTGGCCAACGTGACCCCAATGTCTTTGCAAAATGCATCTTGTTTGTATTGGGAGAAACTCTTAACGTCGCATACTAATAGAATTACTTGCGGGTATTAAAAAAATAGAGGGTACCAGGCCACGCGGTAGATCGCCCATGCGATGGACCGATCAAATCAAATCTGCTGTGGGCGGTCCATTGCATGAGTGCACCAAAATGACGACCAACCGAGAAAAGTGGCGAGAGATTGTGAAGAAAATAACATCTGCCACAAACGCGACTACATGACGACCACGACCGCTCTGCCAAGAGCGAAACGATTAAGAAGAAGATTAAAAAAATAAATTATCTAATTTTAAAATTAGATACCTAATGGACGACCATCTTTTAAGTAGGTAGTATGGAAAGACCGAACTATAGGAGTGGCACCCATTCGCTTTTTAAAATTAGATAATGGACGACCATCTTTTAAGTAGTATGGAAAGACCGAACTTTTGGAGTGGCACCCATTCGCTTTCTTAAAAGTTACATGCGCTTAAAAATTATATATCACCAGCTGTAGCGGTAAAGGAAAAATAACGTGAGGAAATCTGCAGATCATTTTGATTTCATTTTTTTTACTTACAACATAATATCCGTAGGATCTTTAGGTGGTAGAGCCATTCACCCATGGTAGTTCGGCCGGGGAGGTACTCGTACCTTACCGCCCGCTTCATAACCCGCCGTAAAGCAACACGTTCTTCATGTCTTGTGGTTCGGCTAGGGAGGTATGGTTGCCGGACATACTCGTACCTTTTTTGTAACATCTTAGTCCTGATGAGCAGCAAAGCACCCGCATACGACCTCAGATAGGGTTTCTTCTCTATTTGAGAAGGGTGTTTGGATTAACATCAGGTAACGTTTGAGAATACTACATTTACATAAACGAGCCACATTATTACACATCATTCTGGACATGGACATGAACATTCTGGATTGTAACATCTTAGTCCTGATGAGCAGCAAAGCACCCGCATACGACCTCAGATAGGGTTTCTTCTCTATTTGAGAACGGTGTTTGGATTAACATCAGATAACGTTTGAGAATACTACATTTACATAAACGAGCCACATTATTACACATCATTCTGGATTCTACACGGATGATGTTATGGGCAGTAACTAGTTTAAAATATGACCAGAATCGTTGCCAACTATTGAGGTAAGTATAAGGAAAATGGCTATGACGATAATGGAATAACATCTAGTGTTTACCTTTGCTTGATAATGTTCATGCTATTGCCTATCTATCTATATAAAAATACAAAAAAATAATTGAAAGACAATAAAAAAGTCCCATTATTTCCTAAGGTTTTTCTGTACCTCCCATTAATTACAGCTAACCACCAATTATAACAAGAAAATAAACTAAAAATGAAAACAAAAATTAAACAGACTCATTATTATTAAATGGGTTTTCCTGTACCTCCCATTAATTAAAAGAACTATTCTCATTAAGTACACATTATTATCTTACTCGTATCTTGATAACCATTAAATAGTGTTCTAATAAATAGAACAGATAAAGATATCAAATTCCCCTTTACAAAGTAAAATTAACCCTCTGCGAACTCAAAGCGAATAATCTAAGTCTATAGAGTTATATTTATGTACAGGTACGCAAAACAAAGTGGCTTGATTCGTCCGAAGTTCAGTGGACCGTGGCGCCCACTTAGCCAGAGTGGCACCACTTCTGAATTCACCCATGAATATGCATCGTCGCTCACGTCAGTGACGGACTAAGGCACATGGTACCTTGCCCCGAGCAAATATCGTCCTCTAACGTCCACTGCAATTTAGTGGCTTACTGCATCGCCGGTTCACGATAAAAAGGACGTTAGCCTTAGTCCACCATGCTGAATACCCCGTGTCCTAAGTTGCACGAAAAAGTTGCTCGTACGACAACGTCAATTGCATACATTTTGTCGCATGTCAGTTTCATGTTCAATTAGGACATCTCAAAACAGGGCTTTTTGTTTGAATTTTGTCGTGTTGGTTGCCCGGTCGATTTTGTCAGTCAATTGGACTTAACATGCCTTCAAGAACATTATGGAGAAATCTTAAGCATGTAGGCATCTTCAAGAGTTTTTCCTTCGCCGTTATTTAATTTTGTTTAGTTTATAATCATTGAACTGAATAGAAAAATATGAAGTTACCTACTCGTACGTTAGCTTACTGGGGCATCCGATGGTCTGAGTCCGGCACTGGCGGATTTGAGTGCATCCGTAGTTTCAAACTTAATCTGAAAATCTCTACTTTTTACAATTCATATTTTATATCTGCATGTTGGGAAAAATAAATTGAAAAAGTAAAATGCCCTTCAACGATTATTATAGCGTTAAAGTTGGCATTCAGATGATAATATAAAGCAATAAATTCGAAGAACAATGGCTGATTTGCGATTTCGTGAGTGCAGAGTAATGTGTAATGATAGCCACCCTTAACAGATACGTTTATTGCCTTTAAGGCTCTCATTTCCCGAAGTCCAGCGCTATCACGTACCCAACAGTACGTGAGGTCACCGAAACCTTCCTTCTTCCGATATTAAAAAGAAGACGGATAGATTAATCTAATTTGAACTGTGTGATGTTTTGCTTTGAAGTACAATGTGCAAAAAACGTAAAGATTGCGATATTATTTATATAAAGTGGGGTCAAAAAGTCTAGGGTAGCAACTAGCCCGTTTCTCCACCAATCCGCATTGGAGCAGCGTGGAGTATGCTCCCAGGCGGCTTCCTGTTTGGTCCATAAAAGGGTTGCAGCCAGCCATTACCCGGTACCCGGCCGCTTTTCCGCTAAATTTCCGTCCAGTCCATTTGAATCACGACATACACAAGCTCCACTGTTTATTTACCCTTGGATTTAGCGCTTCCAAACCGTGTTTGTGAACACAATTTGCGAGTTAGCGACCGGCGCTTTGATGGCGCTTCAATTTCTAATGCCTCAGGCAGTGAGGTTGATTTGAATATTACATACTTAGTGGAATTTTAACCGGAATATTTCCTTTTAATGTTATATTAAACTAGCTAAGTTATAAAGTTACTCCTTATTACATCAGCTACCTGCTAGTGAAAGTCCCATCAAAATCGGTCTAGCCGTTCCAGAGATTAGCCGGAACAGACAGACAGACAGACAAAAACTGTAAAAAATGTTATGTTGGTATATGTATCGCGTATATACATACTCTATGCATTTAGTAAAAAGCGGTAATTTCTATCTTACAAACACACTCCGATTTTAATTATTTGTAAAGAGTATAGATGTATAATGTTTTTCCGCAATACAATAGAGGTTATCGTTCTTGAGCTGTCACCAATAGAGGACGAGGACGAGAAAGGGATGACACAGTATTAAAAATAAAAATTCAATAATAGAATTAACTCGTGTCTTTCAGCTCTTAAGCAAACTTCGATCCACCGAAAAAATAAATCAACTGACGCGCAAGGGAATTTCTGAATCTTGAATCAAGATCTGTGGCCAAATGTTCTGTTAAAACGTCCACGATTTCAGTGACTATACCGTTAATGCTTCTATACGGAAGCGAGCATACTGTGTCGATGTGAGTTTGATTCAAGTGCATACCTGCACGATTTGCAACACTATTACACGTTTTTGCAGATAGATGATACATTTAAACATTTTTGGATTCAGATAATGCTTTGGAGAAAGATTCATATTACCAGCACTGCACTCTTCGACAAGTGCTACTCGGACAAATTTGCCACTTTGCTAGGTTATCATATGAAACTTTTCGTTTGTATATAATATCTAAAAGGTGTTAATCTTAGATATCTTAGACGCAACTATTTGCTCACAAAATCCTCCTTATGACTTTCAAATAAGTGTTAAGTACTCTCTCGAAGAAAAGCGGTGATAGCCCAGTGGCTTAGAATTTGACCTCGAATCGAGGGGTCCGGGTTCGAATCCCAGTGGCACGCACCAATGACTGTAATAAAAGTTATGTGCGATTTATAAGATTAAATATCACCTGCTGTTACGGTGAAGGAAAACATCGTGAGGAAACCTGCCTACCTGCATGGAGAGTTCACAAAAAAAAATGTCCTCAAAGGCATGTGAAATCCACCAACCCGCAGTAGGCCAGCGTGGTGGACTAAGGCCTACATCCCTCTCATTGTGAGAGGAGACCCGACCCTGTAGTGGGTCATTAATGGGTACTGACATGACACTCTCTCGATCGTCTCGATTTCAGACTTCGCTAGTTATCATTCGGTAGTTTAGAAATCGTCTTTAATTCGTTCAGAAATTCGTGGAACTTTAAAATCCATTTCCGCCAGATACAGGCCACTTCAACAAAATTAAAGAATCAAAGAATTTATTAATACACAAAAAATACAGTATACAAAAGAATATGATCGTAAACAGCGGAATTGGAATTCGAACCGTAAACGTCATACCCAGACATTTGTAACGGTTTAAAGTCATAGCATGATTTATAAATGAGCTAAAAGGGCAACCTAGTGGTTTTAGCCCAGATTTCAACAAGCGTAATCGTAGACCATATAATAGATATAATACGTAGTCTAAGTACTTAAAGTAAAGTCACGAGTGAAATTATACGCTTCAATTTGAAATAGGTTTGATTGCGATTTTATACAAGAGCCAATCGCATAAAAAATTTCGCGTATACCAAAATTCACTTGATTCGTTTTTATGTCGGGAAAAATTATTGACGTCGGATAAGGCCGGCGTGTTATTCAAGATCGGGGATTTAGGATTAAGCAAGTAGGTAGTTTTTGTATGTAGTTTTTTAAGTATGTGTTTGTATTACCAGTGTGTGTAGTAATGTGTTTGCATCTACGAGACGATGTGGTCGCTATGCGACAAAGTCCTTTTTCGTAAATAAAAAAAGTTTTAAACAGAATCGATTGATTGTTTGGGCTGGGGAGGTATGGTGGCTGGCGATACTTTATTTGAGGTGAATATCTTAGTCCTCATGAGTATCAATTCAACCGTATATAACCTCCGATAGAATTTCTTCTCCAATTGAGGTTGGATGTAGCCGTAGGATGCAGTAATCACTTAACATCAGCTGCAAACCCGTTTTCTAGTCAATTAATATAAAAAAGTAAGCCAAAGGAACACTACAGGAGCATACATAATACTTGTCCACTTATCCGCCATCAATATTCAAAGTCAGTAAATTGCACGTTGTGTATGCAACAGACAAACATAAACCGAGCGTCGTCTAAGTGGCGGCAAATGTCATGCATAATTTCCTTTGTATATGGCTACCGTCACCAACATGGTCAACATTATGATAATTGAAGCTGAAGTGTTAATGAGGTGTGAGATACAACATTTGTATGCATTTATATTGTACTAGCTGTGTCCGCGATCCAACAATTATATATAATATAATTGTAAAATAAAAGTAGCCTAAGTTATTTCTTATCACATCAGCTATCTGCCAGTGAAAGTCGCGTCACAAACGGTCCAGTCATTCCAGAAATCAGCGTTGTTTGTGTGCGTCGTGCGTCAGAAACGAATGCGTGAATGTGTGTGCATACGTGTATGTTTGACGGTTTGTGTGTCGATGTTTCAGGCATAGGTTTCGAGAATGCCATTGAAAAAACTTACTGCTACTTACAAAATATTAGACCGTCATCAGACTTAGGTTTCCAGCACGTACAGTTCTTTTCACCGACTTCAAAAAAGGAGGTTATTTAACCTTGTCCTATATAATTTCTTCGCATTGGTCAGAAAAGATTCGTATGAGTAAAATCCAGGGCTCCGAGCTTTCTCCATTTTCGAGAAGAGAGCAGACTATAATGGGTAATAGTCATTCTCCACTTGTGTATCAACAAAAGCGCCCAGTAGGTACTTTGAACCAAAGCCATTCAAGACACAATTAGAGAACACAACGTCGGTTTCGATACATTTTTCGGTGACCCAATAACCCAATAACATGTTAATCGATAGATAGGTACGCATTATTACAGAGATGTTTATCATTACCTATATTACACGTGCCAGATAGTATGAAGCTAAGGATAGTATAGGTGCAAAGTCATTTTCATAATAATTGATGCCAGATTAAAATCTATACAAAACAATACTATTCAAAAGTGTTTACTACTGTCAACATTCACGTTGAGGTAGATACATCTCGTTGTCTGGTTTATTTACGACTTCGGTTACTGATTAGCAGTGTAGTTTAATGAGGCATTCAATATAATTAATAAACATAGCATCACGTAGTAAACTACTACGTGATTAGTAGTAGTAATATTTATCAATAGTAATAACATGCAAAAAAGCTTATAAAACATCAATAGTGCTGTTATCTTGCTAAAAATAAACTACAATAATAATAGCCCATGAGCAGCTAGTCATTTTCCGAAGTGTTCAATTCTATTCAATAAGTAGGTTTATTTATTAGTGAAGTTATATTAGATACAACTTGCCAGTAATGGCGTATAAATATAAAGGTTTATACAATCAAATTTAAAGTATGTTAATTAATAATGAAATTAATCATTTTTAAAATTACAATGTTACCTACACTTGAGAAAAATATAAGTAATAAGTAATAATTTATTTAATACAACTTCCTCGAAACCAATTTTTAATTAAAATTGTCAGTAGTAGTTAAAGTGTAGCGTTTAATGTTTAGATACCAAATATTTTTCAAGTGTGATCTTCATTTTTATTTCTTAGATACTAAATTTAAAATGTTGTTAACATTTCAACACCTCAAACACTTTTTTCCCGCAAAAGAAATTCGTCGTTTCATTACCCGCCAGCCAGGTCTGCATTTTGTGTTCGGATAATGCAAATAAGCTATTGAAAATACTTTTCTGATGCCCCAATCACTTCTCGCAAAATGTCTGCCGGCTCTCTAGATAATATAATGATAAACGTAGTGTAATTACAGGCGTGCGAATTAATTAGTGCTCTTGCATGATAACCGAATTTGTTGTGTGATAAATTAATCCTTGTTAATTTCATTGCGGTACAAACGCTACTGTAGTGATAATAATTATGTTTTGTATAAAATTTATTGTGTGTTCTACGTCCTCATTTTCCTCCAAAGAAAAATGGCATAATTATTGTCATAGTTATACAATTATGAAAACAGTGTTGGAACTAGGTATTTTATTTTGAAAAAAACTTTTAATTTAGTTTATTAATGCAATTTATGTCCATCTGACTGTTACTCATTAATGACTCACTGTGATAAATTAATCCTTGTTAATTTCATTGCGGTACAAACGCTATTGTAGTGATAATAATTATGTTTTGTATAAAATTTATTGTGTATTTTACGTCCTCATTTTCCTCCAAAGAAAAATGGCATAATTATTGTCATAGTTATACAATTATGAAAACAGTGTTGGAACTAGGTATTTTATTTTGAAAAAAACTTTTAATTTAGTTTATTAATGCAATTTATGTCCATCTGACTGTAACTCATTAATGACTCACTGAATATAATGTAGGCTTTAGTCTACAACGCTGGCCTTTTGCGGATTGACAGGCTTCACTTTTTAATCAACAATTTAGAATTTAGGCCAAGCTAAGACACGTGGCTCACCGATTCTTTCAATGACACTTCCTTCCGTACACTTTAATGTGACATTAGCGAAATCTTATACGGTGATTGCTATTCACATATGACAAGTAGAATTAATGTTTATCTATGTACGATAGATCACCTACACCCACGGGGGCATTGAGCCAAAGGTGTTACACCTTTTAAAGTTTATTGGCTCACTACAAACCTACGAGCAGAGAGTGTTATTTTAATTGGGAATACATATTAGTTGCTAATTTTCTGAATACATGCCAATATTTTGACAGTTCCGCATCTTGGCTATGCTATATCTGCCATACATTTTACGCATCACTACAGTTCGTTAATAAACGCTCAGGCATTAATTTATTTACAGTGTAGACAGCAGTAACAGAAAACACCTAAATACAAAACGTAAGACACACGCAGCTCTAGGCCTCTAGGATCCAAACCGCAAAAAGTATAGATAACTTAAAAAGCAAATCAATTGAAATAAATACCGGGGAACATCACTAAGCCTATGTTATGGTAACCGGATCGTTGACACTGGACATTTACACAATCTTACACAAACTTCTTATGATACAGTACAGACGAAAATAATGAACCATAGAAAACAGATTACTATATTATTTTTTCTATGCAAAGAACATTGGGAAAGGTACAATGCAATAGACGGTCTTATACGCGATATTAGCGATCTCTCCCAGACAAGTAAGTTACCCGAATGTGTCAGTACCCATTAATGACCCACTACAGGGTCGGGTCTCCTCTCACAATGAGAGGGATGTAGGCCGCCGTCCACCACGCACCACTACTGCGGGTTGGTGGACTTCACATGCCTTTGAGAACATTTTTTTTTGTGAAATCTCAGGCATGCAGGTTTCCTCACGATGTTTTCCTTCACCGTAACAGCAGGTGATATTTAATTTCATAAATCGCACATAACTTTTATTGCAAAGTCATTGGTGCGTGCCACTGGGATTCGAACCCGGATCCCTCGATTCGAGGTCGAATTCTAAGCCACTGGGCTATCACCGCTGCATAATATAATAATATTATGTACCTATCTACATTTTAAACGTTTTTATTATCAACGCAATATCTTACGCACTTTCTTTGATAACCATTAGGTATGTAGGATCTAGGTCATCAAAATCATTGAAAATGGTTGGGAACCTCACGAAATATATAAATGCCTTATACGCCAATGACAGAATTATATAAAAGAGGCTAATCAGGCAAAACCTGTTTTTGACGTTAGTATCTATTTGGGCTATAAGTTTCAACAAGTTGCGCAGTAAGATATCGGTAAACTTAAAAAATCTTGGTATATCTATGCTCTAAACATAAAACTTTTTTTCGTCTTTGTTCAAGTTTAAAATCAGATGCAAAAATATCTACTACCTAACTTTAACAAATAAGATAATTCTTTACATATATGCCTTTAAGTAGGTAACGCAGGTTGTACGTATGTACGACACTAGAATAAAGGTATTTATTTACGAAACCTAAGCACGTTTTAGCAGAAGTAGCCCATGGCTCTACGGTCTGATCCGTTCGATCTGATAATTGTTTTATCAGTAAAAAATCAAGCAAAACGCATTGTCATCCACAACAGATGCACCCAGAAACAATATATCAAACCAATAAGTACCATTGATTGGGTTTTGTAGATAGTAACGAAAAACTGGGCAGGTGCCAATTCTCGATAACCATCCGACTCGACCCGCGCCGCCAGGTACGCCTGTATGCCAGTGTGTCTGGGTCAATGCTAACTAGTCTGTGCGCATCTCAATGAACTGTATACTCTGTGGCGATGTCGTCTGTTGTTTGTTTTTGTAGAACATCTGATCGCTTGGCGCGTTTAGAGACATAAGTGACTACTAAGTGTTGATTAATTGTGGCTTTTAATGAACAATATTGAACGTACGAAGACGATAACATAAATGATGAAGGTTCAGATCAATGCGCGATCATATTCGTAAACCTAATGAGCTAATTACCTAAAATTGAATAGTTATTTAATTAGAGAACGTTTTGTATTACACTAAAACGTTAGGTATTACAGAAAGTAAATAAATAATGTATGGTAACGAAAAATGTTATCACTAAATTCTGCAGGACGGACTTTCGAAAATAGAACTTGAACATGAAATGCTGATTAAAAACGCATACGTTAAATTACAAATGCGCTTCCGAGTCTCGCCGCGCCGCAACCGTGCTAGCGTAGGTACGTACCTAACCACACGACTTTTTCTTTTTTTGCTTTTAATTCACCAAATTCAACGGGCACGAGGAATACTCAGCCATCCTTTTTTAATAACCACGATAGCCGGCCAACGCGTTCAAGCGGTTTTGTAATTTCATTTTAAAGTTGAATTTTTAATGGCGCGCTTGCACGTTTTCCGCTGTTTCTTGAAAATACAATGCTTTTCACTGTTTCGAATGTGACTGGGCTGTTTTAAACGTGGGATTCTCTTTGCGAGAGAACACAGAGTATTCACCATTCACCACTATTTTATTCACAAGCCAGTCTACAAAGAATTTAGTTGTTAAGCCGCTTTACACTACATTTTGCTTTTGCAATGGAATTTGAAACGTAGTGGGTAGTAGATATTTGTAAATACAACTACCTACCAATAAGTTTATGTCGATCAGATATAAAGTAGTATTTAACTCAATTTAATTTATAAGAGCAGACAGGATCTCGGATGATTCGCAGATGAATTCTTCAATTTAAATGAAACTTAATATAATTCGAATTATTGATAACCCAACTTTAATAGGCGTTTTAATACATTCTTGCAAAATGTCAAGGAAATGTCGTTAACGTGTCGTTATGTAAATAATAATTTACGATATAACAGAACACCAGGTGATACTTAAAACTGGAATGCCGGTCGTAAAACTAAAGGTGCTCCCACACAGAGTTATATAATGTTATAAAATATCGAGTAACAGAATAACATTTTATAACAGCGTTACAACATGTCCAGAAATGTAAATTAAAATCTAATAAACTAAAATAATGAAAAAAACTAAAATTATGACAAATGAAAAACATCGCTGCGATGAGGAAGAGTGCCCAAGATACTTGCTGCATTGCCTCTCTGGACAGCTAAGCTAATGCGCTGTCCAAAGTAGGCTCCTGCCTTCGGGTCACCCAACGCAACGACCAGACGCGAAGACAGATAGTAAGCGATGGTAAGCGACCTGACGGTTTGACTCTTGTTCCCTGGTAGCAGGGGAGGTCCTTAGTATGGGATGGTACTTGCATAGATACCTTGGCACCGTCTCATGTTCAAGCGACCTCGATGCGCGTAGGTGCGGCGGCTGAATCTGCGGAGGCATTGAAAAGAAGGAAATACGCTCGTCTGGCAGAAGGATATACCTTCTTGCCATTCGCAGTGGAAACATTGGGACCGTGGGGACCAGAAGCAAGACATTTCTATGAAGATCTGTCCAGAAATGTTATATGTTATAAAAGCTTCCACACTGGTTGAACTCGTTGTATCACATCGTATAACATTAATTCACATTTTTGAAAAAAAAAACCCTTCCGCTAACGTCCCGTTATATTTTGTTATATGATGTTGTAATGAGTTGCAAACCATTTTGTTACATTCAGTTGTATTGACTTCATTAACAATTTATAACATTTGTTATAATTTGTCAAAAAAGGTTAGACAACAGTCTCTAACGTTATATAACTGTAGGTGCTCCCCTAAATAATGTAAGTATCTAAGATATTACAGGTAGACTTTTGTCCACTTGTAACTAACTAGGTCAAACCAGGAATAACTAAGGAAGGCAAACCCATGTCCAAACTAAACGTGCCTTTGATTTGCGCGTGTGAAATATTTTCTATGGAAATGAAAAAGTATTCCATTAGCTTATCTAACATTTGAATACTTGTCATATTTAGGTACCGTCCAAATTATACTGAATCTAATTTTTGGAATTATTATTTCTTAACTTAGATATTATTTGTTTTGTTAAACGAGTCATTTTCAATGACAAATATGTATATACTTCGTTCTGCCAAATATTGGCTGTTTTCCTCGCATTTCTTCAGATTTTCTCACCGTTTAAACTTTCCTTGGACTCGCACGAACATTTCAAAACTAAAATGAGTCTTCATGTTTATTAAAACAAGTTAAACATATATATAGATAATATTATTTGGTCACTGTTAATTGTCGTCACGGTACGCGTGTGAGATGAGCATTATTGTTTCCAAAATGTCTAGTCATTGTTGTCGAGTGTTTAGGCAACTCGTGCTAATCATGAATTAAGGCCGTGATATATTATGAAATATTACTTAGATAATGAAATCACTTACTAAGAGTAGGTATGTATACATGAACAATTTTTTTCTCTGCGCCTAACGATAACGGATCGAAATGAGAACTGCTAATTTTTGTTCAAATGGTTTAACAAAAATTTAAAAATATATTGTGTATTTAGGTAAGAAGTCATACTTTATTATTGTTAGTTAACGAAAACGCTTGAGAATTTTGTTGGATTGATCTGTCATGTCGAGTTAAAATTTATAGTTATTTAAGTAGGTAAGTATATTTGTTGTTTGAATATTACGTACCTAGTTGGTAAGGTACTTATCCACTACCTAATAAATAAAACCCTTGGAAAAATTAGTTATTTTATTTAAAAACACAACACTTGTAAGAAAATTAAATGCTATTAAAGTATTAAATGGAAAATAATCCCGTATGAAATATAATTTATACTTAGTGGAAAACTTAGGTTACTTGCAAAGTCGTGGCATTATGAAGCATTGTTAATTGACTGACTGCCGTCGTACATTCCATTTATTTCAATTATTTATGGAAGCAGCTACGAGCAACTGGTTGTATTATAGCATGTTTAATATTCCTTCTATTTTATTTGAGTCTAGACTACCTAGGTCTTTAAACGCTCAAATGTTTATGTTACTGTCTGTAAACCATTAATAACCCACTGCAGGGTCGGGTCTCCTCTCACAATGAGAAAGATGCAGGTCCTGGTCCACCACGCTGGCCTACTGCGGGTTGGTGGACTTCACATGCCTTTGAGAACATTTTTGTGAACTTTTAGGCATGCACTATAATGTATAGGAAATAATGCTTTTAGTCCGCTTATTTTTCCTCTTAATGTTTAATGTGGATTTAAATCGAACTATCTATAAAACTTTAATGTAAAATAAATCTTGAATCACACTAGATTTCTTATTACAAGTATCGCTCCGACGCCTTATCTGAATAGCGCACGTACACTTCGCATTAAAATCCGCAGACAATCTGAGCAGAGGATAATTTCTGTTAATGTCCCGGATTTGCCGTCTATCTGACAACTCCCAGTGAATTAAGGTCGCTTGCTATCTAGAAGCCACTTACGCTCAGCCGCTACATAAACAGACAGACAATTCCTGGAACATCTCTTGCAATGCACTATTTAAATGCACTATTTAACTCATCATCGCGGCATGTCTACAGATGCACTTAGTTCAAACATCCTGACTAATGCAACTACCCTTCTCGTGACAAAAGTCATTAGTAAACTCTATCTGCGCTCTGAGCCTCATAAAACAGTGATAGACTTGTGGTTATGAACCCGGTCTCTTAATTAAGAGGTCCGAGTTGGAATCCGAACACGCTTTGATGTTTTACAACACTCAACGACCCCTTCCCTAACGGTGAAGATAACCGTGAGGATTCTTGCCTGAGAGTTATCCACTTAGTTATGAGGTCGTGAACTTGATAGTGATGGACTTACAGAATAGACCCTTTTCATTGTGAAATGAAACCCATCCATGTCTACAGTAGGACACAAATAGGCTGCTGAGCTCTTCAATATAGGTATGATTATTGTTTGCAGCCAGCAACGACATGGGAGTTACAGTAATCCGATTGTTTTTTAAACTCCAGTACTTATAACTTTTTTTAACTGCTTAGGTACATAAATTATGTAGGTGCCTAATTTTTACATTTTATAAATAGGTAGGTAGGATACTATACCACTACCTAGTTGAAATAGACTAAAGCCCGTTTAAAAAAACAAAGAATCTTGTTAAAGTGTGAGAACTGAGAGGCAAAAATTAATTCCATGTAAGTAAATTAAATTCGAATAGTATTTAGTGCCTTCTTATAAACGGTATCTACAACAATGCACAAGTTGAGTTCGGCAATGACACAGGTACAATATGTTTGTTCTGTAATGCAAATAAAATTGTATGTGTTAGCATAATAATATCAAACGTAGTGTTTGTGTTTACTTACATAATTATGTAAGTATTTAATGATACTATGTTCATGCAACATGATACTATACTGTTCTAATAAAGTTTATCTTTTGTTACAGATAACAAAATAAAGCAGTGAAAATGGCTGATGCGGCGCACGGAAAAATAGAAGGTACTATAAATCGACTTTAATTATCTTTATCGCTTTAGATTGGTTGAGATTATTCATAAACAATGATTTACTCATATTTGTAAGAGTATAATTATTTTATTATTCATAAATAATGACATTTTTTGTCTGTCATCGTCTTTTAACGAAACCGCGCTTTTGACTGTCAAAGTTATTGTTGCTATTTGCATTTGCTAAGGATCTGTCACATTGATTGTCGTTCGGAGTTGTAAAAATAAATTCCAGTGATAACAATAAAATTAACACAGTTTATACATAATTGCTTTGTATACTTACATCGAACATTGGTCATGAGTCACTGTATTGGATATAGGTCAGCGATAAGTGGTTAACGCCTTCTGTGAGCCAACGTTTTTGTTTACATCGAAATGCTAGTTTTTGACAAACAATGAGGCAATTATTGATATTGGAAGTTACAACTGACATTATCGATCGTAGAAAAGGTTTGTGTTCATTCTAAAATCAGATCATTGTAATCTATGAGTAGGTAAAGTATTGATAAAGAATGATTTTAATATTACGCTTACAATATTCCACTTGGCAATGATAGATTTATGCCATAGACAAAGTTTAATTATTTATGTAAGACAGATTAAAAATATTAATTTCGTTTTATTGGCACAGATAACCCAAAGATACTATCGGGGCCGGTGCTAACGAACTCACCGAATGCCGTACTTTCGAAGACTCTTCTGGGCAGGTACAATGACCTGCCGCTGCCCGCAGACAGGATCCTCGCCACATACATCTGGATTGATGGCACAGGGGAACACCTGCGGTGCAAGGACCGTACACTGAACTTCATTCCGAAACAGCCTAAGGGTAAGTTTCTAAAATTTTCAAGTACCTACTTTCATCAGAGTTTTATACGTTTTTTAAAGTCGAATAGCAAACAAAGCCTCTAGCTGTTAAATGGCTATTACAAAGCAGAATGAGCCTACATCACATGGCTGTTACCCGTTTATGGCCCACTGTTGAACAATTGCATGTGCATCACATAAGGCTTCGATTTTCTTTTTAAGAACGGGACTAATAAAAATAATCATTTGAATATAAACGGGCGAACTTAGATTCTTGAACGACCCTATTTATTTTGTGACACCGCTCCAAGGATCGTCGTCGATATTCCTTTTTTTTCTTTTTCTGATTTCAATGAAGCAGGTAACTGAACTCGATAATTGGATACTTTAGATATTATCTTAAATATCTTTGTAAGAAGGTTGTTTGTTGTTTATTGACAGGTGTCGTTACGTAGGTAGGTACATAAGCACCTACTTACTTTCTTCGATGTGGTAGAATCATTGTACACGCACACTTAATAAACGTCAGAAACATTGCATTATTATAAATTTATTATACAATCGACCCCATTCTCAACCTAGACCAGGAATAAAAAACGTAGCAGATAAAATATTTTTCATTTTTTTTCTCTCATTCTTTTTCTTTTCCTTTGTTGTGATTTATATTTCACGGGTTTGCCCATAATCGTTAGTGCATCATAACTAAGCTTGTACGCTTTTATAATGTAAAGTTTGCTACTTTTAAAGCATCTGTTATTACGTTTAACAGCCATCCATAATACATCACAATGCCCCATATTTGTGCCCACTTATTAGCAGTCCTTCATCGACAATGTAACTTACATTGGTAACATGAAACGACATAACGAGTAACGAGCTAGTTTTAATACATCCGTATTAGCGGCGTAATTAGCACAGTTCGCGCTAATTGCTCGACCTTCAGTCGGTATGAAAACAACATTTCACGCGAAACACCTTGCTCTGCTCCGAAACACGAGCGTATCGTCATTCTCCTTTTTGGGGATTAGTCAATTGAGGTAGTAGTTAAAAGTAGATATTTTATGCACTGTTGGAAAGCAGATAAAAACATCGATTATGACGTCATAAATTAGTACATTGTTTATATTTATATTAGGTCCATTAGTGCATGTCAGTGAAACTATTATACCTAATAGGCGTGATAATGTTATATGAATAAATAGAATATTTTACAACCAAGCTATTAATTATGGCTCGTATTACACAATAGGTAATAACGCATAAACTGGCAACTATGACCAAGTTGTAAAATTTAAATGAGTCCGTTTATGGATATTTAAGAAGTTGTTCCGCAAAATTTTCCTATCACAAACACTTGAAACTTAAATGAACTAACTTTACTAATTGGTAGGCAGATACAACTAGTATGCTATTTGAATCCTAGTAAACTAGAATGGATTTTAAAAGTAATGAACCAAAATTACAAACTGACGAGTTTAGTTAACTCGAAAATCAGATTGAGTAGGTAACGCGGTATCGCAATATTTTTCAGCGATAAATACTTACCTACCTGAAACTAAACTGAAAATATTTTTCAAAGTGATTTCTTATATATCTAAGACTAGCTGACCCAGCAGGCTTCGCTCTGCCAATGATTTTTTTTCTTTTTATTTAATAGCCTATGTTACTCAGGCTGAATGTAGCTTTCCAATGGTGAAAGAATTTTTGAAATCGGCCCAGTATTTTTTGAGTTCATTCGTTACAAACATACAAAAATACAAATGTTTCCTCTTTATAATATTAGTATAGATATAGACTAGCTCCTAGAACAAAATAGTTACAAACAAACAAGAATAGGCGGATTCTGCGAACGGATATTAAAGAAGTTGTAAAATGTCCCTGTTTGAAAGTTAGATGGACTCTCCTTACAAGGTAGCTGCTAAAGTTATAACTCGTTTATTTGAATCCATGTAAGTTATCCATGTAAATATCATTTAAGAAGGAATGAACGATGCCGCGGCATTCATACTAAAGCAAAGGCCAGTTTATTCAATTTATACCTCTAAATACTCAACGACAAATACCTCAAATCTGAATGGACTCACACAACATCCCGACAACTAACGTTACAACTCGTGCATTTGAACGCAGGTAAACTACAAATCATCTTAGAAGAAATGAACCAGAAATGCATTTTGAACGCCACTGAGTGCTTACAAAAGAAATTCGCAATAGAACATGCACCACCTTTTTTCTCCCCGAAGGATCTCGAAAGCACATTCCAAGTGAAATGCAAGTTGCCCGAACGTGAAAACACGAATAGCTTTGATGAGAATTTAAAAGGTTTCTTGCTAATATTATACTTTGCAGTCGTAGAAATGTTGGCCACATGTATGTAGACATGTAGTACGAGTAGGTACCAACAGACGTTCAACGCGTTCCTTAGATGTTTTTATTTGATCTTCGTATAGTATTTTTACTATAGATATCATGGTACGTAGAGTCAAGATTTTGGGATGTTCATAAAAAAATATTTGCGGAAAAATACCATTAAATTGTTACAAATAGCACTTAGAAGTAAGTGAAAACATTTTGTGGTAACTAGCATTTTGCAATCATCATTACCTATCTCATAAGCGGTTTCGATACTTGTGTATTTATAGGTATGTCTCCTTCACAGTTAATTAGTGTAGTAGGTACTATAAACATGTAACTTATAAATATTCTAGTGCATACGTTTAATTAAAGTATCAACTTGTACAGGGGTGCTCGTTAGTATATATGGAAACTTTAGAGCTACTTCTGATTGATTTTTTGTTTGAAGTCCGCTCCAATACTGTTTTATCCAAAGATTAGTTACGGTCTGTCAATTTCAAAAGTACTTATATGTCGCCATTGTTCCCCGGGTTGTACAAATCAATGTCGGTTTACAAAATAAAGTATCGATGCCACCCTGCTATCTGGGTATTATACACAGATCAGCGCATTTTCCTCGTCTACAAAAGTCTACAATTTAAGGCTATAGTGCATAAAAATAGTAAGTAGGTACTTCATTTGAATATTAAATATCTCGTCGAGACTTTACTTCTAGTTTGGAAATTAAGGTGACGGAATAATGATAGTATCTAAGCTGCATACGTATTCTAACTAGGAATAGATATACAATAAAATGTGATGTATAATACAGAATCCAATACGCAGATATCTATGTGGTCTAAAACTGAAGTTAACCTAGCTAAACCAAGGGTTAGTTTTTCCCGTAATTAGGTCAAGTCTGTTTTCGACTGTTTGTCATAGTAAAGATTTTTTATTTTATTGGAAAAAATATCTGGAATAATCGATATGTTACCGCTACTCAAATAGGTATTTTTTCCTTGAAAACAATATACTTACCTAAATATATATATATAGTTATCCCTTATCGACAAATGTTGATCAAGCGCGACTTCACGCGAGCACTTTGTTGATCCAAAAACCTATGTTGATCCGGCGCCTTTTGTTGATCCAATATGCATCTCTGGTAACTAATGTGGCTCCGACCGGATCAACATCTACAGTCACGTGACTGCTTACTAGTTTTTGCCGATGTTGATCCGATATACAAATCCACCTTGCGATAGTTACGGAAAACGTTGATCCGATTCAAATGAGCCAATCAGAGCACAGCAAACGATCGGATTGGCTGAAAGCAGCCGCGACGTTGCCGCTCAGCATACGATCGGATTGGCTGAAAGCAGCCGCGACGTTGCCGCTTCGTATCTTTGACCCTACAAGCTACAGATTTTATTTGGAAGTTTGGAACGCACAGTAGGTACCTATACTGTGTTATACATTTCTTGATATATTTCTTTGCCATCAATAATTGTAAAATCAAACGAACTTACCAAGTGAAGATCGATTGTAATTAAGCTTCATATCATCCCGTCCGAAGATGATGAGATTACCACCTGTTAGTATCCTGGTAGCATCCTCGAGCATCACACTTATTACTGAGTGGAACTCCTCAACGGATAAGAGTTAAGGAACCGGGTTAACAAATTATTATTATTGGTCACATTACCTTTGCAGAACTATATAGACATTGACCACCGTCGACTCTGATGATGGAGTGGAACTCGTTTTTCTTTATATTTCTGACCGCCGCATTCCGTCATTTGATAACCGATTTGAATTGATATTTTTTTGGTTTGGGACCTGTTATTGTGAATTTGGTCCCATATTAAGATGATGATGATCTGATGAAGAGTTTCGGAGATACAGAATGGAACTCCTAAACCGATAAGAGTTAAGGAACCGGAATAAAAAATATTATTGTTGGTATATTATTATTGTTGATTTGAATTGATATTTTTTTGGTTTGGGACCTGTCATTGTGAATTTGGTCCCATATTAAGGTGATGATGATCTGATGAAGAGCTTCGGAGATACAGAATGGAACTCCTAAACCGCTAAGAGTTAAGGAACCGGAATAAAAAAATATTATTGTTGGTCACGTCACCTTTGCAGACGTCCTCTGTCTTATGTTTCTCGGTAATCCAGGTCCTCTTTGACTGACGACGCAAAGACCACGTCCGCGGCCTCCACCGGCTCCGGGGAAGTTAACGGGGCCTTATGGTCATAGGAGGCCAGTGCAGACTTGAAGCCCTCTCAATCCGTCCTACGCTTCGCGCGCGGCAATGACGTGCACTCGGGTCCCAAGCCAAGAGTGACCAGTATGGGGAGGTGCTGTTTGTTCATGTCATACCTCCACATAGACCGGGCACGGTAGATTCCCGTGGAGTACGATGTCAAGCACATCCGGACGGTGGTTGACGTTAGAGGGAATGTGAGTGGGTGTCTCTGGCCCTAACACCTGATACCCATTCGCCTCCGCGTCCACGAGGATTCGCCGTCCCGCGCTGTTGGCGACTCTGGAACCCCAAGCTTAGCGTTCAGGTCGCCAGCCAGGAGGGTCGGGTTCCCACCGTCGAAGATGTGTCTGAAATCTTGGAGGCAAAGATTACGTCCAGGCGGGCGGTATGCCGCAAACACAAGTAGTGCCTGGCCCGTCGCGTTCAGCTCGACTCCTGTGGAGCGCATAACTGAGAACGGCGGGATTGGCAAAACCGTGTGTACCACGTCGCGGCGGACCGACACCACCGTGCCCCTGAAAGGGTACCCGGAGGGGGCGATCTCATCGCGGCGGTACACGAAGTAATTCGGGAGGCGGAAGTCCTGGTTAAGAGACAAATTCGTCTCTCCCATGAGCAGGACATGCACGTCTTGCTCGCGGAGGAGACGGAGTTCCTGTCTGGACTGTGAGGACAACCCACCCGGGTTCCAGTACATTAGTCTAAGACTGACTGACATGCTGGAGCCCGAGGACTTTGGTTGAGACCCCTCTAATTGTCCCCACGAGCTCCGGGTACCGCGCAATCGCCTCACTGATGGCCGATACGGCGGCTACCACTTCATCGGCGGCGTTTCGAAGCCCAGAGCTTGTAAGGGCCTAGAGGGGGCTAGGCGTCCCGTTATCTGTAGCGGGAATGGAGTGGCAGGATGGGGTGGGGTCGGTGTGGGGAGGTGGGCAGGGACTGGTTGGGGTACCTGGACTACCTCCTCCTGGGTGCTTTGCGGCTTCTTCCCCTTGCACTTTGGCATGCGCTTGCGCTCGGGGGAGCCGTCCTCTGCAATGGCCGGCGGCTAAGCCGTGGAGGGGAGTGGAGCAAGGGCGGGCGCGGGGGCGGGCGGAGTCGCGACCATCGCGGGCGCTCGAGGCGTAGGTTTCGGTTTAGGCGGGGCGGAGGAGGCCTGCTCTTCAGCGAGCCCCTTCTCCCGCTTACGCCACCTGGCCTGGCGTCTACGGCTGGTGTGCGCGGGCGGGCCGCGTTCGCCAGCCGGTATGTTGACTGGGGTTCCGGGTGGAGGTGGGGGGACGCTGAGACCCCGTAGGCGCGCCATCCGCCTAAGGTATGGGCACAAGCCGTTCCTCAACGCTCACACGCTCCAGCTGGACGTAGTACACCCTTTCTTGCTACCGCCGCGGGGGGGCGATGAGCCGGCAGAAACGAGCCGGGAAGACAGGTCCTTAAGACCGCCGGTTACCCAGTTTGGGTCCATATTTTCCGGGAGGCCGCGGACGCTGGCCTTTGTCGGCCGCTCCTCCGTCAGGGACAGAAAGTACCAGACTAGGCCCGGCTCGGTCTCCTGAATCTTGATCAGGTAGGCCTGGACCTTCCTGAACTCGTCTGCGGATTTAGGATGGAAGCGGAAGCCCTTTCCGCTTGCCACGGAGTGCGGTGGGACGCCGAGGATGTCCCGCAGCGCTCTGAGGTCCACTACCCAGTTGGGTAGCATCTTCGCCACTATCAGCGGCGCGGGACGCTCGCCGGCCGCTGCAGTTGGGGCCTGTGAGGGGGGCGGACCTACCTGACCTCCATGGTGCGCGGGGTGAGTGGTGGGGGGTAGGTAGGCTCCTTTCCGTCTTCTTCAGTCCGGTCGCAGTTGCCAAAAGTGCTCCGGCGCGCAGAGGTCCGGACACCGCGACCCTTTTCCAGTGACCCTTTCCAATAAAAGGGCGCGGTGTGATCGGCAGGTACCATGGATGGCCCCTGGTCTTCCGGCGTGACTTGAATAGTGAGCAGCGACACGCGAAAATCGCCCGAAAGCCAGCGCCAGAAGAGCGCAGTAAGAGTCAATTTTGTGCTCCGGCCGGATCAACTTAGTCTAAGCAAATGTCACATTTAAGTTAAATATACTCCGGATCTAAGAAATCATATTCAGTATGATTTTTGTTTTTGTTTCAGACGGATCAACTTAGTCTAAGCAAGTTAAATATACTCCGGATCTAAGAAATCACATTCAGTATGATTTTTGTTATTGTTTCGGCCGGATCAACAAAGTCTAAACAAATGTCGCATTTAAGTTAAATATACTCCGGATCTAAAAAATCACATTCGGTATAATTTTTTTGACCGTTAATGGATCAACGAATGTTGGTCAAACCACTGACGAGTATGTTGAAAATGTGCGAGTGCAGATCCACCGACGTCACGCGTATATTCAGGACGGATCAAAGTATATCATGTTGCGCGAAGCGGAGCTGAGCAAACACGTGAAATAGGTGGATCAACAATTATTATGACTTCACACTGGAGCAACATTTACCGTGAAAGGATCATTATATATTTTTAAATATATATTTAAAAATATATTTTATAATGTATGTAGGCTGAAAATTTTTGACATGAAAAACTAGCATTTTAAAATGTATTAACTTAGCCTTATTAATATAAACGTTTATTTTTTTTGCGTAACTAAGTGAAAACAAAAGTAACGAACGAGCGACTGGATAATTTTATGCTCGAGGTGCGATTAACCTTGTTTTACCGTGTATGAGCACCAATTACAATTTACCCACACCTACTACACTTTTATATTTAAATAAGTACTTATTAATTATTGAAAAAAAAGTCCTGACTAATAAGAAATATTTGTTTGTCATTTTAAAAAAACACTAATGCCGTGAAATCTACTCATCCATATCTTATCGATCTATAAATAATAAATAGATGCGGTTAGTAATAGACACTAATGAAATTAATATTTCAATTATAATTAGTGTAGAGTAATTGGAATATTTCTTTGAAGTTCATCGGGTTAGATCAGTGCAACAAAAATTTGTTCAACATTTCTGAAAGCACTCATTTATGGGAATTAGGTTTCGAAATTGATTGTGATGATTGGACATATCAATCAATCGATCCTTGCCTTGGTTTCCAGAGCTCCCGATATGGAACTTCGACGGCAGCTCCACGGGCCAGGCGGACGGGCACAACTCGGACACGTTCCTCGTGCCGCGCGCCATCTACAAGGACCCCTTCCGACGCGGCAACCACGTGCTCGTCATGTGCGACACCTACAAGTACAACATGGAGCCCACCAGTATGTGTCAGCCTTTTTAATTTTTAATTTATTATTTTGTCTGTCCCCACATTCACGGGTCCAAGGATTGGACTGATTCTGTCTGACCCAAAAGATTTCGTGCCGATATCGTGTGACATCAAACCGTACGTCATTTCATGAACTCGGCACGACGAGGATCCTTCTTTTTTCTAAAATTTATCTTTATTTTATTTATAAATATTTTTTATATTCAAATCTTCTTTCGTCGGGTCGTGTCCAGAATGAAAGTCCTTCAATGTTGTTATGATTCCTCCTGCCTGCATTTAGGTCACTTTAGGTCAGTGTGGTGGACTGAGGTATTCATCCTTCTCCATACATCTTCTATCCGCTCCGATACAGATAAAATGTATTTAAGATTTTTTTATTTGCCGCGGCACGTGTCTTACACGCTTAATGTCTGTAGATATGAAAAAGCTTAATAATATGAGATTAATATACGTAATCCAAATATAAAAATATTTTATAATAATGTTAGTATTATGAGTATTTCCACTTACCTATTATTTATCATATTGTGAGTGTAAACTTTGCACGTTGGATGTCAGTTTGAACAAACTTTTATCTGTACGAATGTGCATCGTAACGCCATCTCTATCGGGATGTGTAACTAATGTGTGACCAAACTGTGTAATTTTTCCTTTTCGCGATTTGCTGCTGCCATCTATGGAATTGCTTCAAAATGTGTATTTTTCCCTCAAAATGTTCAAGAGATAGAGTGGCTGCAACCCTTTCGTATCCCACTTGTTGCAAACGGTTTTCCCATAAGAGGGGGATATGCTCCATCAATGCAGATTGGAGAAACGTGGCCAATTCGTGCCGGTAGTTTTCAAACTGACAAGGTTTAACAACTGTTTTTTTATCGATAACAACCGGTACCGAGGCGAGGGCTTGACGTGTCCTCCGAAGCACGGAAGTTTCTAGCGATCACCCATTCCCTGACCGCGTCTGTCTGACGTTGCCTCACGCTTACAATCTCAAGTGGCGGGCTCTGCGCGCTTCTAACTTACGTATTCCCAATTACTAATAGTTACTTATTCCCAATTCCAGCGAGCAACCACCGCGTGCGTTGCCAGGCGGCGTACGACAAATGCAAGGACGAGGAGCCGTGGTTCGGTATCGAGCAGGAGTACATCCTGCTGGACTCCGACCTCCGTCCCTTCGGCTGGCCCCCCGGCGGCTTCCCCCCACCGCAGGGCCCCTACTACTGCGGCGTTGGCGCCAACAAGGTCTTCGCTAGGGATCTGGTCGAAGCCCACTACAGGTAAATATACTTCGAAGGTCGACAAGATTATGACGTTGGCCACGCTCAGTTTTGGAATAGTTTGGATGCGATTTTGAATTCCACTCGTGGTTAAACGTGCGAGTTGAATTCGTACGAAATCGAATCCAAACTATTAAAGATTTCTGACAAAACTGCAGACGATTTTTATATCCACTCGGGATTTACCAACAGCATCTTCCGGCGATTAGTTTAGATTTCAAGTTTCACATATGTAGATATTACGAATAGATTCCATAACCATAATTCACTTTTCATTAGATTACATCAATAAGGCCCAAAAACCTTTAAAGCGTTGAAGTTGAAAATACTATCATGGTATCAAAATTAGTGCATTAAACTTTTATCATTTGGGTACTTATCTAAGTAATTAAATTGTGTAGTTTTCTTTGTCCTCGTTTTTCTGAATTTTGCGTCAGTATTATTCTGAGTGAGGGTGATTGAACTTTTGACACTGTGAAGAATACTTATGTGATAACAAATAAGTTTAATATAATAGTCATTTTGTTATTGAGTAATAATCATTAATTTATGCAAGATAAAGCTGCTGCGTCCGAAAATTTCATAAAATCTAATATTTTATAAAGACAAATCTTATAGAATTCCGAAGCTTATTCAAAATACAATGAAACGAGATTACTTCTACGACTAGACCATGTGTGATATCGAATATACCTACAAAAAAGGGGAAATCCTCTTTTGATACAATATGTATAGGTCTAATGTCAAAACAATTACAGTTAATTATAAGTACGTTTTAGATGATGCGTATCATGTAATAAATAACAAATTTGAACATTCGTAGACATTACAGGAAAAATGACATAAACAAACTTTTAAAGAGGTCCAGCCTTAGATGGTGATTGTTTGACAGATTGTTCAAGTCATAATTATCAGTGATGCGTCTATAAGCAATAAACATGACCCCAGAAATACGTCATTATGAGTCAACTTGATTGTGACTATCACTAAAACATGTTATTGAAACGTAGGCTGAACAGTACTGAACACGTTTTGACTACATGTTCCAGTCTTATACAATGTAGATAGTAAAAGCGAAAGGTCAAGCGAAACACCATGTCTTAAAAACTACCTACTTGAACAGTAAACATGAATTATTAGAAGGGAGTAGCTAATAACTCGGAAACCGTCAAAAATAAAGAAAATGGAGTTAAGTGTTATATAAAACTTCGTTCTTTGGCTGAATCAAGTAATGGCCAAAACACTTTTGGTTCTGAAACTCAGTTTATAAACATAGACGCAACCTGATCAGTTTCCAAAGACAATATGTAGCTAAAAGGTTCCTCAAGACACAAGCAAGAGACATATCAAATTCACGTTTGAAAACCAGCACGATTTTAGTAACACCATTTTCATCTTTTTTTTCAATTTGGTACTTCGCTTCTTCAGATGTAATATTCCCATCATCATCGCCGCTAATTTTTAACAGACTTCATATAAATTGACGGAACTGCACAATATTTACATAATGGTTGATCTATAACACAATATACCTACCAAATTTCTTTACAAAAAGTAGTGAGCCTTTTCAATTTCGTGTGTCAGATGTTGCCTGTTCGCTGGCGTGCCGATATCCGGCACCAACGCCGAGGTGATGCCCTCCCAGTGGGAGTTCCAAGTGGGGCCCTCCCTGGGCGTAACCGCCGGGGACGACCTGTGGATCGCCCGCTACATCCTTCACCGGCTGGCCGAGGAGTACGGCGTGATCGTGACCTTCGATCCCAAGCCGGTGCAGGACTGGAACGGATCCGGCGCGCACACCAACTTCTCAACGAAGAAGATGCGTGAAGAGAACGGTATCATGTGAGTGTCGGTTCATTCTAATAGGCTAGTGTCCTACGAGCCAATTGAACTTTTAATGAACTGTCATAAACACCTTCATACAGTCATTTTGTATGGCGGACGCACTGGATGACGTCATTGTTTTTTTAAGTCAACTAGTTATTTTAGTGTTTTCGCTCTGAGCAAAATTCATTTTTTAAACATATTGGAAAATGGGTTAGATTTACAAATAGATAGTGTTTTTGAACGATAGAAAACATCCCCACTGTCTGAATCTCTTTGCAATTGTCGGAGCTATAATTTTTTTTCAGTCTTGATACCGTATTGGTTTGTGTGAAATAAGTTTCGCTTCATACTCAATGACCGTAAAATTATTTGTGTGGGAGTCCCAATTAAATGAGAACCCCAAGTTATCTAAAAGAGACGTTTCAATATATTAAAATAAAGGGAATCAGTCAATCTAACGAACACCATTTCTCAACATTTCTCGAACCAAAATGGGTTCTTTTTAAAAGCTTTTATTTAACTTGCAATGTATGTTCGGGTTGGTATGTTTGTTCGGGTGGAATCTTTGTGCTCAATTTTGAAGTAGATATCTTCAACCGATTGAGCTGAAATTTTGTATACATACACGTTTAGTTTGGATGACAATGCACAATATGGTTTGTGTTGTGACGTCATTCTAAATCCAATATGGCGGACCATCCAAGATATCGGAATAGTTATTTTTAATGCATTTCTACAATATGGATATCAAATGAAAGGGTTTTTTAAGAGTAACTCGAAAAAATAAAAGCTTTTTAAAAACAATTTTTTTAACTTTTAACTTATTTGGAATTAAAGAGTCTGGTTCTTTCTGCATGTATCTGAGGAGCTTCCCTCGATTCCACTTGAAACGCACCAGTTATAATAGATACATCTAAATAGATCGGCTAACGAACCCCATTTCTCAACCTGTTTGCAGTGAAATCGAGAAGGCCATCGACAAGCTGTCCAAGGTGCACATGAAGCACATCAAGGTGTACGACCCGCGCGGCGGCAAGGACAACGAGCGGCGGCTCACCGGCCTCCACGAGACTGCCAGTATTAATGACTTCAGCGCTGGTGAGTTCACTTCAATACCGTTCGTTTGTGGTGTGATTCAAAGTATTTCAAAAGGAGTGACGTAGATTAGGAAGGGCCAAAAAGGGCTGAAAAGAGGAAGTATGATAAGTAAGTAATTAGCTAAGAATTAGTCCCCTTTCAATAGACGTATGGACCTGAATCCAAGGAATCAATTATGTTTTCAATCATGTGCGTTTTAGTAAATAAATTTCACTTTCCGTAATAGTGATGAAAATCGAGAACATTAAAAAACGTTTGGAAAGTAACTGAACTCCACATAGCATTTATGTCACCACACCACACAATCGATCTATAAGTTCTACAAGCCCCGAAGATGGTCCCCGCCATATGGACAAAAACTATAGAAACGTTATTATTATTATTTTCCAGGCGTTGCCAACCGCGGCAGCAGCATCCGCATCCCGCGCACGGTCGCCGAGGAGAAGAAGGGCTACCTCGAGGACCGCCGGCCCGCCTCCAACTGCGACCCGTACGCCGTGACCGACGCGCTCATGCGCACCTGCATACTGAACGAATAGCGCGCGAGCAGCGAGTCGCGTGACGTCACGCGCACCGCGGCCCCGGCTAGCGACATCTAGCGGCAGTGTGAAACATCGCGACGGCAGTGCTCAGTGTCATCTGTTTGTGATTACATCTATGTCAAACTTTGGATGGGGAAACGACATTTTGTTAAGAGTGCTCTTTTATAAAGCAATAATATTTGGGTTATCTTGTAATATTTAAATAAATAGTGCCTCATACTCATCACACTAGGAATCCCTGTGTGGTGGGTGCCATGGACCCAAATAAGACAAGAGTAGGCACAACGAGGCCAGAAACAGTAATTTTAACATCTTAGTTTGAAAAACACGTTCTGTTAGGATTATCGATTTGAGGGTAGTAACCAATTTATTACTACCCACAAATTGATTGTGATTAGATGACACTGAGAAAAAAGGTTGAAATATCTGCCAGTTTACCTACATAAAATTAATGAATCGTAGTTATCGTAAACGCGTCAATTAATAAGGAGCCCGACACTAGATGACGCTAAGCCCGCGCCATGCATCGCAATACAAACAAACAAATCGACAATAGACTAACAAATGGGGCACGTTATAAAATTTTTACAGATTTAAACAGTAGATAGCTAAAGTTTTACAATTTTACACGTTTTATAAGTCCTTTGGCAGGCAACAGCCACCTCCGCCCTACGAATCGTAAAAATTATAAACAGGAGTTACGATTCGCTCTAAATGTTCCGATATCTAGATGAGGCAAGTCCTTACCTACAGCTAGTTGGATTCCCGTAGATACTATTGTAAATTGCTAATATAGAATGTGAATAGTTCATGATGGTTGTTAAAATCGAGTCGTAAGAACGCCTTATAATGTAATATAGTCTTACTTGATCTTGAACCGTCAAAATGTAAATTAGCCCAGACCAGTCCAAATAACTAAGTATATGTTATTACATATAGCTGTGTATACCTAAGTCCTTGTGAAATAATAAATTACATTCAAATCCAATTGATCATTGCAATTTTCACATATTTGATTGATAAAGAATTAACTATCCCCAGATCATGCCTAGCCATCCCAATCATTGTAATATTTGTCTTATCCATAAGTACATTTCAAAAGTGAGTAAACAGCTAAAAGCTAAGATACAATGAAACGTCTATTGACTCGATGGCAGCTTCTCTACATTCGACTAGTTCTAGTGAGTACATTTGGCTGTTTACTAAAAACAGCAAATTCAGCGTAAGCCCTACAAAAATGAAACTGATTGGTATAATAACACCTTTGCGCAATAATGTAATAGATCATGCGAACACGTGATAGAGGTAGTGTGTTACTAAGGACCATATAAGATATTAATAAATAATAATGAAGTATATTATAATTGTAATAGATATATTTTACGAATATTATGTGATATTTAAAAATTAATTGTTATTTTGACGTTAATAATAGTTTATGCATATACAAACAACCACATATCATTATTTCTAACATGTTCATTTATTGCCTGATGATGTAAGTGAGTGGGGGAATTGATTGGACTATGTTTTACTAAGATTTTATATGAAGTTTTCAAATTTACAAGTATTCAAAGAATTTAATGTGCTTGGAAAAACATTTATTGTATGGCTTACTTACCTATTATTTTCTTTTTGCTAAGAAATTCTTTAATATCGAAAGTATTCCCAAAGTTTTTAAGCACATTAGTTTCTCTTTAATGCCTTCACATAGGATCTTAGCTAAAACTCTGGGTGGAATTGGCGTACATAGAGAATTTCCAATGATGGTTGCTACTAACAAACGCCATTTGGATATAGATAATTTATTGTCTAATTTTATAACATAACAAATATATTAGATTAGGGTATAGACTTAATATAATGAGATATGAAGTTCTAAAATGAAACATAAGTAATAAAGGAGCGCCTTTTAAAATAAGCACTTATGAACCAAGTCTTAACCAGAGTACTATTAAGCACAAAGTAGGTTCATATATTTATACTGTGTTTATGGAGATATATAATTTGTTTAGCATGCGTTCAAGGTATTGAAAATTTTATTTAAAGTTATATAGGATCATGTATTGTTATTATGAATGAAATGTTATAAAAAATAAACGACATTTTGTTGGTACAAATCTATTGTTTTATTTATCATTGATTTTCCTGGTTCATATTAATTCTGTCTAACAACTCTGCATATTTACTTTTTTTACTAAGTCAATGTTCATTATGCAGTTTAATGATTTTTACAATAAAATTGATTTTAACAATAAACTAAATGTAAAGCATTTGAAAACAACAATAAATTAGAATACCATAATGAAGTTCATTGAAGGACATTAATTAATGCTTAATGCTCAAAAATATCAGTGAAGTTGATACTTTAAGCTTTTGATATAATAATTTAGTGGACCAAGGCTTGCTTGCTGACTTACCAAGACACTGGCTTGGTGTAATTAGTTCTTCCTTCACCAACAAATTGCATTGGATTGTAACATTAAAAAATCGATACAGAGTAAATGTCATTGACAGATTAATATGAAATAGTAATTTTACTGACTTGATTCGATAATGATTCACAATTCAGTTAATTGCTTGCTTGCTTGTTCGAGTTTGAATCGCACGCACTGTAGGTGCCACAAAACAAACACTAAACCACTAAAAACTTACCCAATTCTTTTGTTAGATAATATATTTTAGTCCGTCATTCGTTGAATCATTTACTTAACTTTGTTTTATAATTTTATATTGTTCTTTTACTTATTAGGTACAACTTATTAAAATTTTAAATTATACTTGCACTTTTCCCGCCACATCAGGCAACGTGACAACGTCACAGACTAACAGTCGTCACATGATGACACGAATGAAATTCCCCTATACTTATTTATTCTACTCTTTGAATGAAATATCATAGTAAGTATAGTACCTAGATTGTAGCAGGCCCTTGCACCATACTTTATGCTTGCATCTTTGAATGCAAATATGCAATAGCCAATTAAAGTGCCACCGTAAGGTGTAAATTCCTAGTACCTAACATGCAAAGTAAGCGTTGAATCGGTGATAACCTAGTGGCATAGAATTCTACCTAGAATCGAGGGGTCCGGGTTCGAACACTTTTTTGTGCACTTTATAAAATTACACATCTTTCACATACGGTGAAGGAAAACATCGTGATCATGCAAGTTTCCTGCATGCCAGTCCACCAACTCGCAGTAGGCTAGTGGACTAAGGCCTACATCTCTTTCATTGTGAGAGGTAACCCGACATTATAACCATTGTAATGGGTCATTAATGGGTTACTGACCATGCAAAGACAGTCTGTAATCCATTAGTGACCCATTGCAGGGTCGGGTGTCGGGTCTCGTTTCACAATGAGAACGATGCAGGCCTAATATTTAACCTTATCCACTTTACTGTTTTACGTGTACGCTTAAAGCTTTAGGCTCCAAATGTGGACGCATCCTTACAGCAGAAATGTCAGACGGCAGAAATGTCAAAAAGGTTTATTTTCTCTATGTCAAACAGCTTATGCTCTCGCTGTCGCGGTCGAGTGACACCCTCGTTGTCAATGTCATAGTTGATTCATTTTCCATCCTCAATCAATCACAAACAAATTCATTAAATTCAATCAGATCGATAAAATTAAAGAGAAGCTACTCTTTCTTGGCACTCTTGATCTTCTCCTATAGTACCTATTCCTTTTCTATTCTGATGTGATCTCTTATCACAGGAATCAGGAAGGAAGAAGTCAGATTCATTCAAATAATAGTTATTGTATTATTGTAATTAAACAATGTAAAATTTAATAATGAACTGATTTATCACTATCGTCTAGTTTACCTTTACGACGTTGGGAGGTTTTAATCCTTACTTCAGACATTGAATTAGGATAGTCAAATCGGCAATCGGAATCGTATCCATTGTTGAAAACGCCAATTACGACTTAGATACAATGAAGGACCTTTACGTAGCTGTTGCCTGCTCTTCCAATATGAATAGAAGTATGGAAGCTCACGCATACCTGATGAAGAAGGGATTTAACGTCAAATCCTACGGAACCGGAGATATGGTGCGACTTCCGGGTGAAACTCCCGAATTACCCAATAACTATGAATTTGGAACCCCTTACACCCAGATGTATAACGATCTTGTCAGCAAAGATAAAGATTTTTATACCCAAAATGGCATTCTGAATCTTCTCAACCGCAATAGACGCATCAAGCCGTGCCCGGAGCGGCTTCAAGACACAAACGAGAAGTTTGATGTTATCATAACATGCGATGAGCGAGTTTTTGATGAAGTAATTAAAATGTTCACAATCAGGGAACCGGCTGGTGACAAGGAAGTCCATGTAGTGAACGTAGAAATAGAGGATAATGAAGAGGATGCTACCATTGGAGCAATCCTAATTGCAGACATAGTCTCTAAGATGTCCATGACTGATGATCTCTCTCGCAACATTGATGCTATATTGCATTTCTTTGAACTTAAACACGGGAAAGATATTCTCAATGTTACTATGCAATATTAATTAAGGAGAGGTAGTAAGTTTACGAACTACTTTGGAAAGAGCAACATTTACTTTTAAAGTTTACTCTTTATATTTTTATATTTAAGTAAGAAATCCTTGAAATTAACTGACCAGTAACTGGTTTCACACTACATGCTACAGAAGCAGATACCAGCAAAAAGTTTAACATAATTATCATTTATATAAAGTAAATTATTAAAATCAGTACCTAAACAATACATAGATAATTATTTCAAATTTTCAATATCAAATATTAATAAACGTTAGTATGTAAAGAATGAAAAATTAGGTTTTAGGTCCAATGGTTTTAGGTAAAGTGGTCCATCCTGTGAAGTCAATTTAATTGAATTTCGTAAATAGTATGAAAATTAATTAGGGTTTTTATTTAATGTATTTCTCAATTTCTGCAATCCATTCATGCAAACAACGGATAGTATAAAACAGCAATTATGATTTTAATGTTTATAAATCACACATAACTTATTGGTGTGTTGCCGGAATTTGATCCAGGTCTCTCAATTAAGGAGGAATTCTCTGGGTTATCACAGCTGTATCATATAATGTATCATTCAAATATAACAGCAAATGCCAAATTTTTTTTATGAATTACATTCAGCCAACTAACTGACTGTCCTATTAAATAATAGTTTATTATTGTTTAAAACTTAATTAAGGAAGAGAAGTTATCCATAGACTCTTCCAAGACGAGGTTTCAATGAAAGTTGAGGATGGACTTTTGTCAATTTTATAACTAGTCAGGGTTTCCCAAAATATCATTTTTGTCTATTATGTTTACAGATGCTCAAAGAACTCAAATTCATTTAAAAAAAAATTTAAATGTGGCAAGATCAAGATGAATGTAGTCCAGAGTATTAAATGTGTACGCAACTATTATATAATGTTGTATTAGATGAAGTGTTAGATCAGTAACAGTGCAATATATTTAGGTAAGTAATAACATATACAAGAATCAGTTTTAAAACATCTTAGATCATGAAGACAAAAGTTAATTTGAACAATCTGAAGGCAATGGATTCAGTGAATAAATAGGCCAAATGCTGGGTGGAGTGGTAGGTGTGAGAGAGATTAAAATTGATTATAGGATATATGGGAGTGGCATTGAGTGGGAGAGATGAGTCTGTACGACTTCAAAGAGCTTAGAGATGAATTATAATCAATAATTATTATTATAATACTTCAGTGCGTCTCTTTCTGAAGTATAAAATTTTGTATCATATTTAATAATAACTATCTTGATAGATTAATAAACTTATTAAACCTGTCCAAAATTATGTATCTACTTAAAAAAATCCTAAACAGCTGACTATAGCTATGATTATAATCTTTATATTTTCATTGATATTTATTGGTGGTTTATATATTATGCTAACTGGAATATGACATTGAAATATTTAATTCCATTAATTTTTAATTTGCAATTGTTCACAAGGATAAGAATTATGAATTATCGTTAACGTTAAGGAGGGAACACATCTGCAATTAGATGGAATTAGGGAAAAGGTAATTAATATAATTATGCAAGTGTGATCGAATGGACACCTTCGGTTATCAAAAATGAATAAACCAAGACACAGATTTTTCCTGATTACTTGCACATGTGGTCCATTTTCTTAGGTCAGGGTTTCTCAAAGTTGAGTTGGTACTGTAAGTGTAGAATTGAAGATGTGCTGGTTAGTAGTTTCACATGCTTCAGTATACATATTACACATGGTCATGATACTCATGATCAAGAAAATCTAGGTATGAATTATTATAACTGAACATAATTACATACATATAAAATTAAATAATATCATTTGTTCATTTTGAATAGGTACATCATGTCCATCAAACCACTGGATACTAAATATGTATTATATTACATGTAGCTTAAATTTTTGAGAAACCCTATCTTAGGTGACAAAATGCCACAACTGGATTGTGGGTGAAAGGTGATTGGATTTATTAAATTAAGAGACTGAGAATTTATTTATAAGTTATAACAGTGTGCATAAGTGCATGAAGTTATGTTTAGGCGGCGTTAAAATATCTGAATTACTCTAACAGAGTATTAATTATTATAATGCAATTTGAATATTTGTTTGTCTTCATTCAGTCTGAAGCTATTTTTCCATTCAAGATTGGCTTGTTTATTATAAATTTATTTTTATAGGCAACTATGCCTATTTGCAGTTATTAAAATTATTTTAAATACTAAGTTTTATATACAACTGTTTACAAGTTTCTTGGTTACATAAGTATTATAAGATTATATGAATGTGTAGATTGATCTGATTGATGTGACTATTGTGAATAAATATCAAATTGAAAATTCGTCTATTATTTTTAAAATATTTTTTATTCAGAACTCCACGACCTGGCAAGAATCACTCTGGCCTTATTTTGTCACTCCCAGGTTATTTCTATAAATTTAATATTCATAAACAGAGGGTGTTTCTTTACTTTTAAAAAACCCCCGACACAATAACTACAATTTTCATTGAACATATTATTTTATAATGTGCACATGATGCGCTTTCATTTGAGACCCCGCTCGATTATAATAATATTTGCAGACATTCCGTTATTCTTCCCCACTTTCAGCCCCACAACTTTTAAATGACTCAACCGATTTTCATCAAACACGTCTAAGAACACTCGGCCGTAACTCACCTTTCATACAAAAAAACTAAATTGAAATCGCTTCATCCGTTCGCGAGCTACGGTGCCACGACGGAATCACAGACAGACACGTCAAACCTATAACACTCCTTCCTTTGCGTCGGGGGTTAATAAGATAGGTACTAGCTAGCCTGGCAGGCTTTATAAGAACAAAGAAACACTTTAAAAAGTAGCCATTGACACTCCACTAAGTCAAGTCTGCAAAAAAATGCAACAGACTGTTGTATTTTTCAAGTAAATGAAGGCGATACAAAAAAACCATTAATATACCCTATCTTCTTAAGAACCCTTTGTATTTTTATATTGTTTGTGGTGAGAAAATGAAAACTTTATTATTTATTTATTTTCTTACAGCTTTTATCATATAAAAATATTTTTCAACTCCTGGTCGTTCCAGAGCTTTGGAAACATTTCATCTTTATTATATTAAGTATAGATAAATTTATTGTGGGATTGTCTGAAATGAAACACTGATTTCATGACATCTCTTTATTTATAACATTAATTCTACAACGACAATCTTTTAAAGAGGATAATCTTCTAGAATTATTATATATCAACATCAATTAAATAAGGGATTTTTTTAAATAACAAAACACCTATAAGTTATAACACAAATTGTTGGGGTTTACAATTGTGAATGAATAAAATTATTCACTAGACACGTTTTTTTATAATTTCTCAAATATGTATACAGCTTATATACCTACATATAAGCATATACAATAAATAGCTTCAAATAATTTCAATGAGTTAGAAATCTTAAATGAAATTTTCACGAAAGCAAAACTTTACACTAAACCAAACGTCTTGGCTTCAATGATCTAATGATTAAATATTTTCGTATCACACTAAAATCCAAGCAATGATAATACAATTTCAAAACACCGATCAAAATAAGATTAGATTCTTATGATGGTAATATGGTTTTCGTATTAATATAAATTGATCTCCTTGTAATTGTTAATGTTTAACAACATTTATTGACAATTGCAAAGAAAACTAAATGATTATATACATACTACCTAAGCTAGCACTACTGTACCATAAATTCAAAAATATATAATTATCATTATTATGAGTAGGTATGTGTTTACGTGTAACATAACTAAAAGGAGCAAATCAATTTATAATATATTGTATATTCACATATAACAAATATTATATAACTACGATTACAAATACAATAGTTATAAAGAGTAATCTTTTATTTTCAAGAAATGTGTTATAACGAATATTGGGTAATATTTATTTTTATTCAACATAGCACTTTTATGTACATCTAATTACAAATCTATTTTAAAGCAATATTTTTAATAATTTACTATTAAATAGCCATATAATATATAAGAAAATATACAATAAACAAAGTGTGATGCTCTTAGTGGTTTTAAATAGCTTGACGCTCCACAGATTGCCTCGGATTACATACTAACTTTATTGTTTTTTTAAATAATATTAAAAGTAGAAAACGTGAATGCATGCCATCTGATTGATAACCCTGTCGTCTCGGGGACAGTCAGATCGAACCTCAAACAAAGCAAGTAGTGTAAGAGGTCGAAAGTGACTGCGTCTCCCGAGGACGTATTGATCACCTTTGGCTGAGAGTGAATGCGTCATCACCACAAAAATTTGATCACCTCGTCGTTATGAGTGCGACGGTTATTCGAAAATATCGATTCGGTATTCGATAAAGAGCATCCGCTAAAAACGAGACCGCATCGACAACACAGGAAGCGGTATTAATAAAATTTAAACAATTAAACGGATACTAAACAATTAAACGGCGAATATCAGATAATATTTTCAAGCATTAATATTCACATAAAGCATCATCAACGTTAACTCAACATCAACGTTATTACATGTATATTTCTTATCTGCCTATAAGTATTATGAAAATTTAACATGTAACTATGTATAACATATTAAATTTAAATTCTATATATTTTGCTACTATAATAATAATTACAGTTGCGGGGAGGCATAATAACTGGCAAAGAATTGATAACAAAGTATCTACAATATCAAACAAACATATTAAAATATGGCGTGAAACATAATAACAGATGAAGCTAAATTATGTACAATTTCAGTTAAAAACGTATAATTTGATATTTGGTGGCCTTTTATGGTATTTTACGGGGTGTGGTAGGCCAATTACGAATTACCTACATTTATTCTGGTCGACAGTTCAGTACACTATTTTACAAAACTTTCCTCTGTATGTGTTGTGACTGAGAGAGGAAATATAATTGCTTCGCTAGATATATTACCATTTGTGGCATATTTCAGCGGCTATCCACAATAGACTGAACAAGTGCAAGTGTAATCATTTAGCGATACCGACGTGACCTAAATAAATGATTAGCCCCTCACTTACGCGCAAGAACATTGCGATAGTATTAGTTCATTTAAAATGTTATTCATCGCTTCTAAACGACGGTAATGTCATGGACAATGTTGCTGAAGTGAACAACCGGGTACATAAAATTTAATTCGGTTCCGTATTGGACCCACCTAAATATCTAATAACGTTTAATTATATAATACCTAATAGACTTAATGTTTTAAAATAGTAGTGTAGTATTTTTTTATTTTAGATTGAACAATAAATTGGATAAATATTAGCTACCGTTTCATACGTGTACACCTTACACACAGATAGACCGAACTATATAACATATAATAGTATAGAGTAGGTACCTATAGCTACACGCGTCATTTTATTCGCAAGAAGAATTATACCTATAACAAAATATTATTCTTTATTTACAATTTTATATAAAAATAATGACTACGGCTCATATAATTGGGATTTAACTGCAAAAATTGTTTTTTCAGCAAGTCCTTTTTCAGTTAAAGGAATTTAGCTAATCAGTGGAACGGAGCCTATATCCGTATTCGTCACAGCAACATTTTTAACACATTTCTTTATAATACAAAATTAAAAAACCTGTACGTTAACTGATATAATAACCGTGTAATCTGATGTTCAATAACCGGCTTATGGAAAACGAAAGTCATATATAAATAAATATGTTCCATTTAGCGTTAAACAAAACCCGTACCTACTGTCTGGAGTTGAAAGTAGAGTTCTATATTCTTGTTCCCATACATTTACAAACCTTTATCAAAATATATATTTCGTTGTATTTGTATCTGGCCAATATATCTCGGGCTTCATCTATTACGATAAAGACACAGGACAGAGTGAATTTGGCATTTAAATTTGGAACATTCTACTTAAATATTAAATTGTTTACAACTTTTCTTGGTGACCTATGAAAAAACACGACAGTAGGTACTGTTTATCCCTCCTAATGACAAGCATTATTACCAGTGAATTCTCGCGAATAAAAATCACGCTGTCACTAAATTTACAATATTTATAATGTAAGTATAATAATTATAATATCTTATTTATTATCATAGTTTCCATATGCAAAGTTTGCGTGTGTACTGTCCGCCTGTTATTAAGCTCGTAGTGGTGACTGTACAGAATTTATTCAAAATTTAATTTATTTACATCTTCCCTCTTATTCACGAGTCGTTAAAAGCTCATTGCAACGAGTGAGCTCGTCAAAGTTTGGACTGCTATATAACCAACGATTCTGTTGTGTAAGTTATAGATATAGCTATTGTAGTAAACACTGCCAATCAATATCTTCTTATAATATGTATATATAAAATTCTCATGTCACAGTTTTAGTTACCATACTCCTCCAAAACTTGACCGATTTTTATGGAATTTTATACGCATACTCAGTAGGTCTGACAATCGGCTACTGTCTATTTTTCATACCCCTAAGTGATAAGGGTTGTCCACACGCAACATTTTTATTTTATTTTCTGGACAAATTTTTTTATTCTTATTTTTCAATAAACGTGGCATCAAAAAATACATACAACCCTAAACTTTCACCCTTCTATCAACAACCCCTATTTTTAATAGTCACTTTAGTAATTTAAAAATGTTTCATCCCGCTCTATAACTTATATGGCAAAACGTTTGCGGGGTGAGCTAGTAATTTATAATGAAACCATCAATCAGTTGCCATTTCAGTGCAACGTATATCCATGCCTGCTGTTCGTACATACTGACGCACACACTAAGCTTACTTATGTATTCTCCAAGTCTAAAATTTACAATTTACATCTAAAACGTGTCCGTATTCGTCCACGAACGTATCTATTAACTAAAACGGCTATCTTTTCCGACTCCAAATTGAAAAGTGTCCAAATCGTTCCACTAGTGACGTATCACTTTAACCCGTGAGAAGGCGCGCTATGAGCAATTTGCTCACACAAAAATTGATTGAGAAAGTTTTTGGTGTTACTAACTTCATAGGGTCCCGAGCTCCTAGGTACCTTCCTAACTATTCAACCCCTCTCCCCTCGCACAACTCACGCATTGCTCAGTCCCGCTGCGTCTGCGCAGTGAATCACTTGTGGAAGCCCCGAACCGTCGCGCGGCAATTTGCTCATCGCGCGCCCATCCGCGTATGTATTTTTTTTCGTATTCAAAAAATGTTATTATGCTTTTCTTGTGTATTATTCTGTAAATTTATATTAAATTGTTTTTTTATTAGGTAAGTAATTATTTTAATGCTATTTTTTATGTTTTCAACTACAACACACATGAAAAATGGGCGATCCGAATGATGCACTAAATCTTCGAATTTCTGCGTGGTTGGAAGAAGATACCGAAGATGACCTAATGAAACGATTTCTGCCGTTTCCTACGGCTACTGCAGAGCCTAGGCCAAGCGGATTCTGTGCGATATGTCCGAGACGTAAGAATAGACGGTCGAAAAAAGCATGCACTTCATGCAAGCAATTACTCAGCACCGAGCACATAACGTATATGTGTTCAATGTGTTTCGAGAGGCACACTTGTCCTGATCTCATGGAAGAGTGAAATTTTTAAATAATATTTACGTTTTTTCTTATCGTGATTTTTTTCAAGACTGCCAAAGATAGTAGATCCAAAATTTGTTAATTAGTTATTTGCAGTAGAAGTTGCATTTATATTTCATAGTTTTAATTAAAGCTCTCGTTTTCATATTAAATAAATGTTGTTTTATTCATGATAGACCCATTTATAGCCAAAAATACTTATATTGAAGAAATATAAGCATTCAAAGTAGTGTGAGCAATTTGCTCGCGCGCGCCTATCCGTGTAACAACATTAGGCGCGCCTTCTCACGGGTTAAACACCGACTATAATAAAATTAAGTCCAATACGCTATTGGTACGTGACTGAATACAGCAGCTAGATATCACGATCCGCCTCACTAGCTTCAAGTTATATTGAGGTCCGTAACACAACAACTAGAAACTGAAATAGAAGAATCGCTTCGGCGATGACTCATGGGGGGGGGGGGGTAACACTGACACTAAATACGAGCGAACGCGACATCGCTACGAGAGTCATTCTCTACATCGGCGCTGTAGAAGTGGCGGTACCAGAAGTAAACGATCCCAGACGCCAGGATCCCGTGGAATACCGCGGACGTGCATATCCAACAGCGCAACCCGTGCAAGCATCTGCAACACACACGTTGAATACATTGATCACGCTCAAATGAAATGAAACGAAATGAAAATCATTTATTTGCACGAATATGGGTTAGTTGTTGGTTTTACAGGGCATTTTGATCAATCCATATTCACCTTCTCAGGTATGCAAATTAAGAAGTTATATTACAGTAAAAAAATTAAAAATAAAATAAAACTAATGTGAGTACTTATTACAATTGAAAACTTATAACTAATACATAATTTAATTGACAAGTTTGTATAAGTAATAATTCATTTGTCACTTTAGCATACTACATTTATTATTTTTATAATTAGTTGTCATTTTACCTAATCGAACTCATCGGCTGCCTATGCTGTACGTTAATGGCTGTTAAACGCATCTAAGGATAGGATTGTTAACTTATTTGAGATTCGACGCGGATATCTATACGTTACAGTATCAATGCCACTTTATTTAGAAATCTATAACCAAAAATGGACTAAATTAAGGGCGGTTTCAGATTAGCGTATTTTTCTGCGCGTATACGGTCGTTTTAGCGTACGCGCTTCAAAAAATCAGACTCGCGTACACGGGCATATTTCGGCGTGATCGCTCGAACCGGCAGTGGTGTCGTGTCAGTATCAACATGGATTCTGACGAACAAGCAATTACTATTTGCGCTACTTATTCGCCGTCGACGCTTATACGAGCGTATAAAACGCTAATCTGAAACCGCCCTTAATTTGGTCTATTTTTGGTTATAGATTTCTAAATAAAGTGGCATTGATACTGTAACGTATAGATATCCGCGTCGAATCTCAAATAAGTTAACAATCCTATCCTTAGATGCGTTGCTTACTTATTAAAACCTAATTATTAAGATAAAAAATTATTAAGTCAATTTCTTATTTAATTTTTATACCGCCTACATTATTTTCTGCATAGCCCAAAGGTAGAGTTACAGAGAATCTATTGTTTTACATCATATTTTTAATTTTAGGTGCTGTTATAAAAAAAACACACACACATAGGTCCTTCGACGCCTTGCTCGTAGTAGTTTTGGTGGAATTAGATAATAATTTTTAACCTCTTTCGATAGCAATCACACCTTCCAGGAGACAAGAACTTGCATGTTCCGTGATGTTATGAAAACGGTGGTAAGGAAGTACACATTCCGATTGAAACGCTTGGGTCTCTATTTAACCGACTTACTTTTTCTGAAAAGTTCAAATTTTGAGCTCACCTTTGCTTTTTCGCTAATATAGTATCACAGTGCCTGGTCATAATATAAAGTCAGTTCGCGACACGATTCATGCATTTGTCGAAGAAAAGCGATGACGTCATCCCTTACAATCGCCGTACAAAATCTATGAAGAGATTGCGTTTCAGCACTTAATTAATAAATAAAGAACGCCTCACACTCATAGCCCCACACTAGGATTCCCTGTGTCGCGGGCGCCATGGACACACACATGACAAGAACACACACACACCCATACCAGAAACAGAAATTCTAATTCATCATTCGAACCTCTGCACTGCTGGAACCCAGAACCTTCCTCACCGCACCGGTGTCTTAACCACTGCAATTTAATAATTATACTATAAACCTCAAAAGCCACTCACGTGTGCTAGGAGGCGACTTCGGGGAGATCCTCCTCGAAGTTCTCCCTTAGCTATTCGTTGATGACGCGCTGCTCGGCGTCGGGCGCGCGGCCGCACCGCCGCGCCTCGTCGACCGCGCCGGCCGCGCCGCACGCCCGCGCCGCGTGGCCCTCGCAGTTGTGGATCACGACGCGCGCGAGCTCCTTGATGCGCTCGTACGGGCACGCCTGCGCGAGCAGCCGCTCGAGCAGCCGGATGCCGCCCTCGGCGATCACCAGGCTGCAGTACTTGTCGGCTGTGGGGCGGGAATTGGGTATTTCAAAAAAAGAAAAAAACTTGAAAAACCATAATTGTGACGTCATAATGTTACAGCTATTTAATAACAGTACAGCGTTTGCGGCTATTACACGTGACTTACTTATTAGACATTACATAGTTTGTCATCTTGGGGAACATTTTTCTATCAACTGCAATGAGTGAAAACTAACATTATGACATCACACGCGCTCGGGAGTTGTCGGCGTGTCTTCGGTACTGGATTCAAAACTTAATTTTTATTTTGAAATAACTTATGAATTATTGCGAGAAAAAAATAAAATAAAAATAGTTTTGTTATAAAACTTACATATGATCTTTTCATTTATCCCAAAAAAAATTAAATACCCAAGTCCAATTGTCAAATACCAGATTGTGCGATGGTTAGTGTCTTTGGTCGTTGGTTGAAACAGGCCAGCGTTAAGCCTTAGGGTGCCTTCCCACCAGAGATTGCTATGGATGCATTTAATATCCACCAATCATATTCATTGCTGCACATAGTTGGATTCAACTAAGATATGTTTTTTATATGGAAGGATGCGTGCTATGGATGTGTGCTATGTATGCCTGCGTCGTAAGTATGCATGTATGCGTCGCGAATGGTGTAGCTATTTGCAGAGCAGAGTACCTACAGTCTGCCCGCGTTTGTCGCTGAAAGTAGACATGCCGTCGTGGAAGCAAAAAGCATAGCTTGAGCCGCGCATCTTTCTCGCGCAGCTACATAGCTTCGAAACGATCACATGTTTTCGTAGCGTAGATTTCACAGCTTCGCTAGCTTGGATAGCGGTCGTAAAAAGGGGACGAGGAAACAGGTAGGATATTCTATGAGAGAAGAAAAGGAATAGAGAAATTTAGGGTGTACAGTTGTGAGCGTCGAAAACATTAGCGACTAGGAAAGAGTGGGTAAGGAGATAGGAAGGACATTCTAGAAGAATCGACAGACGACAGTAGAGACGGAGAGGTAAAGAAGCAACTCACGGTAGACAGTGGTGAGGGAAAAGAGACAAAGCAAAAAAAATCAAATTAATGAGATCAGCAACAGCTCAAAACACGACTGCAGCATAAATGATATTTTACAGTAGGCTCTGGACGACGAAGGGGTCCCAAAAATCGATAGCAGTCGTAAAGAGGGGACAAGGAGATAGGTAGAATATTCTATGAGAGAAGAAAAGGAATAGAGCAACTTAGGGTTTACAGTTGCGAGCGTCGACGGCAACACTGACAGACAAAGAGTGGGGGTAAGGGAAAAGGCAGGAATAGACAAGAAGGCAAATGGAAAGGAACAGAGCGAGAACAAGGCCACTCACGGTAGACGGTGGTGAGGTTGGCGAGCGCCCAGACGGCCCAGTGCTGGCACTGCGGCGTGTGGTGCGCGTTCAGCAGGCTCAGGATCGGCTCGAACGAGCGGTAGTTGATGTTCCTCTCGGCGAAGCGGTCCCAGCGCTCCACGGCGACCGCGACCCGTTCGAGCACCGCGTCGCGCGACGGCTCCTCCACGGTCCACGCGGCGGGGCCGTCGGACGCCATGTGGGCCAGCACGCCGGCGGCGTTGTAGCTCACCTGGAACCCGAGGAAAATTTCATTGGAAGTGAAACCCTCTTATGGGAGGGTGAACGCAACGCGTTGCGGCGCCACTCTGTCTGGTAGCTATGGAAACTGTCGAAAGGAAACACTCATAAACAAAGCGCGTCCAATTAGATGGAACTATGGAAACTGTTAAAAGGAACCATTCATAAATGATAAGTGTATTTTGTTATAGAAAATAGCTAAATATTACAATTGTTGTGATTTTGAATTCGACATTGCGATTAATAGCATTAAATGTCGTTTCTCTTCTTACAGAGAAACTCTATTGTGTTTTAATTGAACTGTCGTCCAAATCACCCAGAAAACACGTCTATAAGTTTTCACTTCCGCCTTAGGAGAAGCATCATAACTAATTACAACTTCATGTAAGGCTCGGTGGCAGATTCTAAGCGAAAGATTACTGACGTCCACTGAACTAGAACATACCTCGATACCGTCGCTCTGAGAGTCGAGGAGCTCATAGAAGACCTGGAGAAAGGTCTTCTCCATCAGCTGCGGACGCAGATACGCCACCTCGGCCACGTTCCCCAGCAGGCCCATCATGTTGCGCAGCAGTTCCTCCTTGTCGGGGAAGCTCTGGAAGGTAGACCAATTCAAGTGAATATTAGGGAGTAAAAAGGGAATAGTCCTGTGGTTGAGATCCGGAGAGGAAACACACATCCTAACAAAACATCATTGTTTTATGATGGTTGTAGGATTTTGTGATATTTGTAGTTATTTGTTGTAGTCTGTAGTTTGTAGTTTGTAGTAATCCGCCCAGGTCTAAACGGTCTACGCACCATCGGCAACACATGTTTCATGAACAGCAATGATGTTTTGTTTTAAATTAAAACAAAACAAAATTGCTTCATGATGGTTTTAGGAGTTTGTAGTAACCCCCCAGGTCTAAACGGTCTACGCAACATCGGCAACACATGTTTCATGAACAGCAATGATGTTTTATTTTAAATTAAAACAAATCATGATGGTTTTAAGAGTTTGTAGTAAGCCCCTGGTATTATTTAATTATTCTTCTGTATGGTAGGACTCGTAGGACTCCTTAACTCGGCACGTTATTCTCACGTCGACCCGCCACTTTTATCCCGAGCCACGCTATCGAATATTAACGAACTTCGGTAGTGTGATTCAGGATACCCGTGGCTATATTGATTGGTGATTGTATATATACAATAGAATAAAATTGAACCGTAACAGTAATATTGTGATAATAGTCGTTTCTTGAGGCAATCCAGAATCTCTGAAACCCGAAAATAATGTCTCGCAGTCTCCTTTTTTCTTTTCAATCAACCCCAAGGGCAGGTCATTACTTCTTAGTCTCTCTTAGCTTCAGTTGCTATTGCTTATCAACTAATTCTATTCTCCTCTTCCAAGTTGTCATTATTATCGTCGACCACGTCATGTCCAGCCGTTGTCATAGTACTCATAGTACACGCGCCGCTTGCGATGACCCGCCACTTTTATCCTGATCCACGCCAACGAAGATTAGTGGACTTCGTTAAGGTGACTCAGGGTACCAGTGGCGCCATCTTTCGTCGTGACTATTGTACTCCTGTAGAAACAGTCCCCGAGATCCCCGACATCTTCCGAGATCAGACGTAGAGTTTCCCAAAAATCACCTTTTATTGGATAAAATAAAATAAAAAATACTACATAATTATTATATCTTATCCAAAAATTCTTTCAAGCCTTACTTACCCACTTTTGATGCTGTTTGTTTTGATTTTGATGTTATCGCAACGTTTCCATGACTCAGGTGAGGAAAAAAATCAGGGCACGGCATTACCTGGAATGCTAACTCCCCCTCATGCCGGAGAAGTGATTATGTGTCAACTACAAATTAAGAGAACTTCAATAGAGTTATTGTGGCGGCACATACATATTGACGAATTGAGGTATACGCCACAATTTTTCCGTTTCGTGGTCACTATTGTGTCGCACACATTTGGTCATTATTGTGATCACACAACGACGACACATTTGGTCATTATTGTGATCTGGGAGCTACTTAGTGTTTACAACAGAGAGTTGGGCATAGGGTGGTACCTTGAGGCAGGCGAGGAAGAACTCCATGCCGCGGCACTCGAGGAACCGCTCGCAGTTCTGCGGCGTCTCGTCGGTGACGTTCCACATGGTCGACCACGCCACCTCGAGCACGTCGTCGCATATGCGCCGCTCCAGACGGTCCGCGATCAGGTTGATCATCTTCTGTAGCAAACGGGCAAAACGACCTTAACGCATAAGTGAGGTGTATTGAATGTTAGTACCTACAAACGGCGGGACATTGTATTGATTATAATGCTGCATAGGATCAGTAGAACATGTACTTTCGAATCGGTGTTACCTAAATGAGAGTTGAAGGCGATGGCCTGGGTGTTAGTGTTAGAAAATGAGCACGATTTTCAGTTGATAAATATTGTTTTTTTGAATATGAAAGCGGTGATAGTGGTTGCAGCGGTGATAGCCCAGTGGCTTAGAATTCTACCTCGAATCGAGGGGTCCGGGTTCTAATCCCAGTGGCACGCACCAATGACTTTGTAATAAAAGTTATGTGCGATTTATGAAATTGAATATCACCTGCTGTTACGGTGAAGGAAAACATCGTGAGGAAACCTGATGCCTGAGAGTTCACAAAAAAAATGCTCTCTAGGGCATGTGAAGTCCACCAACCAATATTTGAAGTTAACTTAATTTTAAGTAAATCTATAAATTCTTAAAACATCTTAGGTAAACAGAACTATAGAAACAATTTAGTACAAAAGCAGGAGAATTTAAACTAATTCTATGACTACATTAAAGCGTCTCATCTACACAACACATAAACGGAAGTCTATCACAATACACCACTAAGTTATACTTATCTACCTATGGTATGACAGTAGGTTATGAATTAAGTCCATTAAGTTAAAGTAAAATCTGTCACCCATTAGTGACCCACTACGTAGTTGAGTCTCCTCCAGCGAGAAGGATGTACTCGTATAGGCATTACTCCACCAAGTTGGACAAGTAGGTAAGAACATAATACCTACACTGTACATACTCGTGATTCTCTTTCTCAAATATTGAATTTAGTTTATCACGCTCAAAATAAACGGGTACAAATAAATTATAACTTTGATTAAGTTTATGTCAGGCATTTCTTCGCCTTCTTTTTTCCATCTCGACAAGTCCAGGCCAGCCCCCCACATCGTTTAGGGTTGGTCGGTAAATTAACCCCGGCCATTGTATTTCTAGGGTGTGGTTGGACTCGTCTCGATGGGAATACACCACACTGAGTAGGAGCAATGCCCTAGGATGTAATTGTTATTTTAAATGTTTTAAATGGACTAAAAATAGCTATTTCACCTGTACAAATAATAACGGGAAACCTGTAAGATAAGACTATATTATTCCAAAAATCTTGACTTTTTTATTCCATCACTTTTATTTCAATTTGGATAGAAATCCAATCAGCGTCAACAGGGAAATATTTATTTACGTAAACCTTTTAAGAAAAAATAAATGAAATAAGTATAAATTTGTTATAAACATTATTGTATCAAATATAGTAGTGATTAATTGTATTGTCGTTAGTTTCTTTGAGACATTGGACCACATTTTGCGACCAAAATAGGCCATCGACCGACCGCAAGTATAGGTACCTATATACTTGACGTGGCTATATCATCTAAGGAGAGCATTTGTTTAATATAAGCATTAGCAATCGTAAAATAATTAATTAATAAAATACTTATGTGAATAACTATATTAACTTATATAGTGTACATTCTAGTACTCAAACCCTTTCATTTGCTAATCATATTCAGGGTGTTGTGTAATATTTGTAATCCGCCATTTTGTAGCAGCGACCATTTTGAATTTACAAAGATTCGAATATAATATTTAATCGTATTGTCGTATTGGAGGCGTTACGTATCCTAAATAGATCGGTAAGATATCAATCTTTCAACACGAGTGGGTAAAGTTGACCCAAACAAATAACAAAGCAGGGTTAACAGAACGTTTAGCAACATCAAAACCGACTACAGTAGGCGAGTCTTTTATGTGTTAAACCTGAAATCAGGCATACGAGCCCCTTGGAGGTAAGTGGTCTAACATTTCTAGCATGTTGCAAAGTTACTTGCGCGCTTCCGTGCGTTGCACGTTACCCCAACCGCTGGTCCCGGCGGTGACTGTAATGTATTATACTTGGTTCCTTCAGCTTCGTCGGAGACTCTATGAGCGATTTAAAGACGCCGTGCCCAACGATGCAGCCAAAAGCACATAAATTGCTACCCGAGTGAAATTCAATTCGCAGAGCCAAATGGCGTGTAAAATTGAAAACCGGTTCAAAATTCATATAAAAAGCACCTTACATTATCATACGTAGCGCTACATGCTGTAGAAGGCCGTAAAGGAAATAAACCGTATTATCCATCCAAAAATGTAAATGCATTTCATCCCACTTTATTCAGGCGCTTGAAATTTTTGATAAAATCTCTGTAAATCCGCTGTGGGAGAGCTATGCCTCCCATATACTGAATGTGCACATTTTATTATATTTATCGCGATATCAATAAACTGAAAAATCAAAAGGATTGCAATTTTATCGAATATGATCTTTCAAACCTTACCAAACGTTAAAATTCGCTTTAACATTTGCGGGTAATGAGCGTAAATACAAAAATCAATTCAATGGGCTACCATTGAATTGATACCAAAACAGGCAACTTTTTTAACGTTTCCTTTGAATTTCGCGAAGACGCCAATTATTCTGATAAGCTCCCGTCAAGGCGTACAAGTGCGGGACAAATTTCCCTATTCTTATTGCCGTTTATTTTTAAACTCTTACGAAACGGAGACCAAGTTTTGACAAAGGGCGGCTACACCTCCCTCACATGGCCCTGAGGGAGACGGGAGACAACCGTTGGATTCTAAAGGCGCTAAAAGTTGACTGTGGTCGATTTGGGATGGTCTATGGCCGGTGGCCTATGGTTGCAGCGGTGATAGCCCAGTGGCTTAGAATTCGACCTCGAATCGAGGGGTCTGGGTTCGAATCCCAGTGGCACGCACATGACTTTGTAATAAAAGTTATGTGCGATTTATGAAATTAAATATCACCTGCTGTTACGCTGAAGGAAAACATCGTGAGGAAACCTGAATGCCTGAGTTCACAAAAAAAATGTTCTCAAAGGCATGTGAAGTCCACCAACCCGCAGCGTGGTGGACTAAGGCCTACATCCTGCTCATTGTGAGAGGAGACCCGACCCTGTAGTGGGTCATTAATGGGTACTGACATGACACTGGCCGACTTCCACAATCCATTACTAAGCGTTCATTTGCTTGCGAAAATCATGAGATATCACAGTGTTGCGTTTTGTTTATGCTACTCGAGCGATCTAGTCAGTTTAAAGCAATATAACACATCGTTACTTAAAAATAATCTTACTGTTTTTTATTGTTAAATGTAGGTCAAATTAAATTTAATAAGAATTAATATTTATGGGGTGGGTAAGAAAATAATAATAGATTAACATTAATATTATTTTGATTACATAATTATCACGAAGCTTTTGTAAGAGAGAAACGACAAGATGACATCGGCATAGCTATGCCAGATGACGAAATTGTTTCTGGTAGACTACCGCTGATATCAGTCATATCAGTAGTGATGGAGATGCTTGGATAGCAATTATAAGTTACCAGATATACAGAACATTCCTAAAACTTATGGGACAGTTTATAGGCAGAGAAATTACGTCGATCACGTAATTGACTCAAAGTGGGTGTTATTCGGCGGGTGTATTTTCGAAGTAATTTGTATGAAAACTTAACGTGACGGAAGATGTTTGGTCGTCGCTGAAGAACGGTTTGACGTCATAGTAGAGAAGTCCACTATTGTATAATTCACTGTAATGTTTTGTTTTGTTTATATAACGGAGTGCCGCTTCGATAATTTTCTTCCATAAATGGCCTGACAAATAAGCTAAACAATCATCAATTAGACGTACGAACAGAACTCGAAAAGGAACGGGAATAAAATCCATTTTGTATATTTAAGAATTACGTAATTTAAATATAGATAATTCTTTTACTTACGTATTAAAAATTGCAGTTTTAGGTAAAAAAGTTTGAGAACAATAGAAAAATATATAAATTAAAAAGTACATAGGTACGTGACTAACTATGGATTGTAACGTACTGAATGGTCTGATTCAGTGCTAAGCCTTAAGCCTACTCCAAGTTTAGTCTTAAAGCCTTTCTTAAGCGCTCGCACAGGCAAGGTAATATTCAGAAACATCAAATGAAAAATGATTCGAATGGATTAGAATATACATATCATAGCAAAATACATAAGGGAAAAATTCATCATCCAGAACATTTATTTTACAAGAGAAATGTTCTTTTACACAATAAAAAAATATTCCCATTTTATTACGTAAATTGAAGGTATTACCATCCGAAATGTAAAATGAATTTTACCGTGCGCCTTCCGTACGTGCCGTTGGAATGTTTTTGACAAAAAGCGCACCAAAGGCCCCCCGTGAAAGCCCCCTCGCCGCCCCCACTGACAGATACATGCAGTTTGATTGGCAATTTCTGATTCGCGTACCTACATCATAAAGGTTTGCTCACTGGTTGCACGTTCCACTGCGATTTGAAAAAGCGGGTATTTCAAATATTTATAAATACAAGCAATCGAAAAAGCTATCAATATTGGATACAGTGTGCGCATCTGTGCCGTGAGCATGAACACTGTCGTCAAAGTATTCGTACGGTGAACGTCAGTCATTAGTATTCCATAATTGACTCTGTCTGACATCTTCCCATACTAATGGCACACGTTAACTATACGACGGTTTGTGGCCAGTAGGGAAGTGGTGAATACCTTCTGCGCTTCAGATGGCACGTTAAGCCGAAGATCCCAATGGTTACCTATAGCTAGCATTCCTTCCACTCGGTCTCTGAATAAAAATTTTGAATATTGAAATTTTAATAAACCTATCTAACAACATGCACCAATCAAATCCAAATTCGTCACTGAAAACCGCATCAAAATCCGACTAGTGGTTTTGGAGATAGGTGGCAACATAGATTTTTGCACAAACACCCTCTCACCCCAAACGCATATACCGTCTCCGTGCCGTCGCGGGTAAGAAAGCTTGCAGTCAGGCACTCCATATAGTCGTTCAAGGATATATTGTGGTGTTGAGGACTAAAGTGTTTCAATTTACGTCAAGGAGTGAGGACATCTTTTTAAATTCCACAAATAAAGTGGGGTCCGAGCGGACAAGGAACATAAAACATCAAACTCAAACTCAAAAGCTTTTATTCATTATTACGTACAATTTGTGCACACTTAATGAAAGTCATAGATATAGATAAATTATACATTCTACATTCATCCACTTTGATCGCCCCTCAGGCAAAACGTAGACTGGGAGAAAAAAGCGGGCGGAAAAAAACTCCCAGCACTCTTTGAAAAATAAATAAAACTTAATACTTTTTAAAATCAAGTCAGGAAAATAAAAGGCCTCAGCCAGTACAAGCCAGCACAACAAAATAAGTGAATTACGTAAAAGGAGTTATCCTTGTTAAGCTATATAACCTACATGAATTAGATCATGTTTTGCACGATCCTATCCAATTAGTTCAACGGGAGATAGCTTGTCATAATACGAGCCGCCGTCTAAAAGCCTAGCTAAATTGAATCTGTTAGGGCAGTTAGCGGTGGCATACGCTCCGCTTAGGTCTCAATTTCATTAGTGCTTGAGGCTCAGGTATACGGAAAGTACATTTCTAATCACTCTGTTACGGACGGGTCAAAGAATTGCTAGTTAAGAAGAGATTAATATGTCAGTGAAGAATTGCCATCACGTCGTATCACCAAAACCGTCAATATTTACTGACGCCAAATTGATGACTATTCGTCGTTGAAGTACTAAAAAAAAGGATTAAGGAATGATAGAAAAATTGATGAATATCACATGCAAGACTGAAGGAATTCTGCTATATTAATTGCTGGTATATAACTAGGTTCTGCTCTGGAGCTAAACGATAGATTGTGTTATCTATATTCTCTCTTCAAAGATGTCATAATACGTCTGTGTGTAAGGGTATCCTTCTTGAATTTCTTTATGTATACCAATGCATGCCATAAAAGGTAAAAGGAATTATCGTCGAACGGACAGAATTCTACGACAGGAAATTGTTACACCGTCGATATGTTTACAAAATTAAAAAAAAACCTGCATAAAGAGTGGCCGTAAGTATTTGCACGTTTTTTAACTTCAATATAACTGCACCTTTACTGTTAGTCTTGACTAGGAGATTGCATTTCGAAGCAAACATAACACGATTATTGGGAACAGGATGTCGCTTGCAATTCAATTATGTCTCAAGCCGAGCCTACAGTGTTATCTAGCACTTTGATCACATCTCAATTTGTATCCAGGCAAATAATCGTCTCCCTTTACTCCCGTTTACTTAACCGAATTTTCTCCATATTTTTATACAAGGTCCAGAGGTGGACCGCTGTAAGCACGACTAAGCCGAACTTTTCCCCATAATTGGTCACGAGTCCCCACACCTGACTGTTGAAAGAAGAGACGTCAAGGAGGGATGACGTTGCTTAAGATTTTCGATTGCCGAAAATGTTTCTCACAGTTCGTCACGAGTTTCCACATCCGAGGAGACCGTTCAAGTAGATAACGTCCACCAAGCTGAGGTTGCGTAGATAAATTTTTCCCAAAGTTTGTCTCGAGTCTCCACACCTGAGGGAGACCGTTGAAAGAAATGACGTCAGGGGGCGAAGATGTTGCTTAAGATTTTCAATTGCCGAAAATGTTCCCCACAGTCGATCACGAGTTTCTACATCCGAGGGAGACCTTTCAAGTAGATGACGTCCTACCTGGCTGACGCTGCGTGGGTAAACAGCCGAAAATTTTCCCAGACTTGGTCACGAGTCGGTCCACACAGCCGAGGGTGGTGACGCCGACAAAACCTGACGTTGTTTTTACGAAGTTTTTTGATTGTCAAAGTCTTTTCTACAACTGGTCACGAGTTTCCACATCCGAGGGACGTTGACGTTGCGAAATTTTTCGACTGCCAAAAATCTTTTCCACAGTTGGTCACGTGTCTTCATATCTGGGAGAGACCTTTCAAGGACATGACGCCAGGAAGCGGTGACGTTGCGTGAGTCGAATGTTCAAGCAGGTGATGTCGAGATGACCTGATTGTTTTTCTGTTTTTCGACTGCCAAAAATCTTTCCCATAGTTGGTCACGAGTCGGTCCACACAACCGAGAGAGGACATTCAAGCAGGGGCTTGATTCTGTATGACCATTCACACTCGTATCGCGGCAATGTCGTGTCTTACCCGTGATAAAAAAAGTAAAAAAAAGGCTTAAAAGTCAAATATCGTGACAATCTATTGTGTGCCTTATAGAATAGACATCAAGGTTCCTTGTCGTGCCGAGTTCATGAAATGAAATGATGTACACGATATCGGCACGAAATCTTTTGGGACTTACAGAATCAGGGCCCAGGTGACGTCGAGAACCTTAGAGAAATTATAAAACTTTGGTTTTGATAGAGTTCACACGTCACAGGGTTTATATGAGAAATGGCGTGGCCAATTTGATTTAATTCGACATAACCATCTAGCATATATATATATTCCATACTAAAACAAGAAAGGTAACGCCCCAACAATACCCTAACGGAGCAACAGAGTTACTCGTAGATGAACAGTTCAATTTTACTAAATTGCCGGCGTAACTTTGCATGCGTTTGTGGTTGTGTATGATCATTAAATATTAGATCATATAATTAGATAACCATGAGAATATTTCATTTTCAGCTAGAATTCTGGGAGACGCACAGATATAGATCTAAATGGATTACATAAATGTAGGTAGGTAAAACTAAAAGTTTATGCAATACACGACTATCATCCCGGTTTATTTTACCGGTCGTTGTTGTCCACTGTTGTTGAGACAGGACGTCCGATTTATTTCTTTGAATGAACATACACGAATAAAATAATTTGTTTTAAAACTAGTTATTACTATGACGAGTTCGAATTGATTGGAATAATCATCAATAATTCGGTGCTTTTGATTCGTCTTTGCGTTGATGTAAGATTCCCATCACTAAAACATTCTGATTTGTCTTTGTAGAAAAAAGGGACAGTTTTGGGCTTCAAAGCCTTCATACTAATGGGCGAACTTGTGTTATCTATTAAGATATGTATCTGTGCATCTCCCAATATTCAACTATTCTCATTATACGCGGTTCGCTATTTAAGGTTCATACATAATCGCGTATTACACGTGTTCCGTTTCCTTGTACAACGTCGTGTACAGGTTTTTCCATAAAGGAAAATAGTCTTTTATTTTCACCGCCAAACGCAGGGTGAGTGGGGCTCAAAGCTCCATTGTTATGGCTATTCTATTTGCCGTGTCAATTCGTGTGTTCCCGCCCGACCGCTAACACAGCCAGACGGGGTTTCACAGGATTTAAAATGAAAAATGTGATACCGAATATGCCTGTACACTGTGGTTTCACGAATATACGATAGAATGTAGCTGCCGAAACTCATAAGGTTTTAATATTTCATTCAAATCTATGCAATACTTTTCGGTAGTGACGTTTCATAGACACGGGGTGTGCTAGACAGATATTTGTCGACACCATTATATCTTCATGAAAGCGAAGCACACAGATACTAATAAACACAAACATAGGATATACTTAAGACAGTAACAGCTCTGTTAATACACCTTCGCTTGTAACATAGACAGTTCACAGAATCCTCATTACAGGCTTTCGAAAACAATAGTCGAAATATGAAACAATTTTTGCCTCTGATGAAATTTACATGCAAATATTCGCATTGTCCATTCCCGGTAAATCTGCATTCGCCCTGAAAATACTATTGATGGAATTTTCGGATAAATGCGATTGCGACAAAACCAATACAATATACGTTTTGGTTGAAATTTCAAAGGGGGATTCTCTTTGTGGCGGCATTTATTGTTTGGGATGGAATCTGCAATATGAATATTGCAGTGCAGATAACAGAGTTTCGTGCGTCGCGTAATTAATAAAGTCCATTTTGAATAGAACACGGGAACTCGTATACGGTTTTCAGTTCGGCATGTACGCGTCGGATTTAAAATGAAAAAATAAAACATTTTCGTGTATTGTTGGTTTCTAGGTGGCAAAGGTACGAGTAGGTGTTTGAGTGATTTACCTATTACAAAGTATCTTTTTTATGTTTTCTGAACTTCTGAACTGAAGCAATTCTGTTGGTTCTTCAAAAACGCATCCTTACACATCTCTGGTGGAAAAGCAGCCTAAGGGTGAGTTTCCACTAACGCGGAGCTGAGCGGACTGTGAAATGGTCATTTTAGCCAATCACACTGATTCCACTAACGCCGACTTAAGAATTCGAGCACTACACCTCCGTGTAGAATGTATAATTTATCTGTATGACTTTCATTAAGTGTGCACAAATTGTACCTAATAATGAATAAAAGCTATTGAGTTTGAAATTGCACCCTAATATATCCAAGGTTCGCCGGGGTCAGTCCGCAACGAGGGATACTCTGTCAATGGGGATTATTATGTCCATCGAAGCAGGAAGCATGTAGGTGGACAATAGAATCATTTTACACACGTGTGCGTCTCGGATATAACAGCCCCGAAACAGTAATTAGTACGACGGATTAGGAATACATGGCACATATAGGTATGTAGATAGTAATCGCCAACACACGTCGCTATTACGTATGTATCATTTGTACATAAGTCAGGGGTAGAAAGTTAACAGTGATTCATTATGTTAAATTACATGTTTCAATGTTTTTGTAGATAGCGTATAAACTCTTCAAAAGCTTCTAAATAAAAACCGATAATTCAGTTGGCTAACAAAACAAAGGAGGAAAATTTTCTGAAAAACTGACTTGGTCTTGAAACCGTAAAAAGTGAACTGAAAACTTGAAGAAGTACAACTGAATTGGTACAAAAAATACATTTGAAATGGCTGACTTGGTATCACATATTTTTGCGAAATCATTATCCATCAGAACTGTACAGTTGTACACCGTCAAAAATATTCGTTTGCATATTAAACGACTGCATCCGACCACTCCGTTAATATGATGTTTGGCTTCGGGCGCCCAATAGGTATGAAGAAAGATTTTGAAATCCTCTTCCATAATGGCGGTACAAATTTACTATTTACGGTAAAACCTTTATTTCGGTTATAAACTCGAGTTTAACGAAGTTTAAAACCATTTTTCTAAAAAATTTTCAAATAGTGCGCCAAAACAAATTGCGGTGTCATGGCGTCTGCTCTGACGTCACGCTTAGGTAAACATGTCATTGTGTCTTTGAGTTATTCGTAACGACAGTATTATCAGCGGAGTTTGTTTACCTAAGCGTGACGTCATGTGCTGTGAGTGGCGTTTTAATCAAAATGTCGAATTGCAATATTTTAATGTTTTGTTTTTATTGAAAATCTTAATAATCTTATTATTTTAAACAAAACTCAACCAGTGTTTTGAATTTATTTGGTATGTAGATTGCCCTAAAATGATTAAATCAACGATTCTTTGATACTGTCGTCACGCCTATTATATTAATTAGCTCCACCATGCATACAAACACCCTTCAGTGAACATTCGACCATTGAAATCTGAACAATATCCTACACATAGGCATATGTAGGGCGCACAACATCACTACTAGCTTCTTGTCTTAATTGGGACGACAAAATCCGTCGTTCGCTTCAAGTTTGCCGTACGAAAACGACATTGCATAGATTTGTCGCATGTCAGTGCTTACAACGAGTTGGGACAGCTGCTTTCAAACGCAGGTCGTTTGAATTTTGTCGTGTTGGTTGGTCTTTCGGTCGTATTGCGAGGGACAATAAGCTTGTGTCCGACGAGTCGATTGAGATATTTTTAGTGGACTGTCATGAACACTACCCCTACATACATTTTGTATGGCGAACGCACGGGATGACGTCATAGTTTCGAGTCAACTGACAAATTTTTTATTGTTTTCGCGTTCAGCAAAATTCATTTTTAGACACATTGCAAGGTGAGCTAGATATTTACAGTCATGCATGCACACAATTTCTTCTCTAAAATCAGAAGGTATTTATTCTTGCTCATGATCCCGTCACTGGGTTTATTCCCGTTGGATGGCAAAGAGACATTATGAGATATTATGATGCAACTCCTTTGACCAGACCGCTACTATTTGGGCAAAGAGACTATAAAAGAAACAACTGTGACCCTTTATTAAAAGCGCAACGAAAACTCATTAGAGCACCCTTCAGCACGATATTAAAAATTGTCCCCCTCAAGGCTAAAATGAAAGGGTCTGCCTTGGACTGTGTAGGTCATTGTAGGTATTGTGAATTTAGTAAATAATCAAGGGTTCATTCACAGATATAGATCTAAATAGATTACGCTAACTTAAGTTCCGTGTCAAATATCTAAACAGTTTGTACAATACGTACTGGCATCGTTGCTGTTTCATTCAGTCTGCATTCCACCGCCTATCTGACGTCAACGTCTGACTTATCATTCCTCTAATCCAAAATCTCAAATAAAATCGATTTGTTTGATACTTTCCATTTGTATGAAGAGTTTGGATCGAATTGAATGATGATGAATAAATCGAATGAATCAATATATCATTCGCGCGTATACTTTTGATTCATCTTCTTCTTCACGTTGATGTAGGATTCCCATCACTTAAACGTTCTCGTTTTGTCTCAGTCTTAAAAGCGCACATTTGGTCATCATACTGACGGGCCAAGTTGCGTTATCCATTTCGATCCATGTCTGTGGGTTCATCGTGTGTTTGATATGTTTCGTACATCGCATCCTATCTCCTGCAGTTGTAGAGTGTATACGAAATTAATTACATCGTACTAGACTCTCTAATGGTGTACTATTTTGTTACAAATTTGATGTTGGCGCTCGTGCAACACATTAGGGCAATATAATAACGTTGTGTGTTAGTCTATAATGGGGCAGTGTTATATCAAATTAATTTTCACTCCATTGAGCGTGCACCTATTAGTGAAACCAATATTCAGGTAGTACAAATTAATGGTGCATTATACCCATATTTATCTAGTAAAACTTGTCACTCCAATATCCATTCATGAATTCAAATTCAAATCAAAGCTTGCAAATGGAAATCGCAAATTAAACTGACAACGATAGGGAAGAAAGGGTCTCCAAAAATTAAACTGATGGAGAAGAAATAAATAAGACTCGTAGGACATAACCCTATTATAAGTAGGTACTACTTCCACCTATAAATGATTAGGCAGATAAAAGCTAATTGGGTGCAATCGTGAATAAATACAAAAATACCACTAAAGTGAAATCAGAACAAATTTTAAATTCAAATACGCAAGACGTTATGTAATCCTCCAAAAACTGTGACCTCAGCCATCCCGACATCACCTGAACTGATGCCGAGACATGCCTAATTTGCACCTAAAAATATTTCCAATAGGATAGGTAGTTACTTCGATCTTGAATTTTTTAACTTCACGAATTGCCAGATATGCAGTTTTATCCAATAGAAAGGAGAATCTTACTTGCCTCTCTGGGTCGAATTATTATTAGGTCGACGTGGTCGAAGTCGCGGGTGGAAGTTACTCGTAGTATGAGAATTTCACGAAATTTTATAATATGTACCAAGTTCTCACTTTCCGTCCTTTAATAAGCGGCATATGATTCAATTAAACAGACATTGTATGCACAAGTAAATCTATCGGCGCGGGCGAATTGTATTTGTGCACAAACATTGGCGATGCGAGCGATAACATTTTAGAGGGTGCTGGGGGCAAAGCCTCACCTCTGTGAAACGGGACGACATAGTAGTCGAGTGGTCGGTCGTCCTGCCTACTGCTCGTTGGTTACATCAATATTTATGTAAGACTAGATCGCCAAGTAGGCGAAATTCGGCTATAATTTATTTTATTGAAATTTGAATTTGACGGTAGCGGAATGTACGTACACGTCTTGTCTGTCTATGTGTGCATAGCGTGCTTTTGACGAATTTCATGTATTTATTATGCATTTAAATCAAAAATATTGGCATTCGTGCATTCGTCTCCAAATAAACCTTAATTGTGCCAAATTTCAAACAGCTCCGTTCGCGAAGTGAGCTGTGAATTTTACCCAAAATTTTCGCTTCACATATTAACGTTAAAAGTGGTCGTTCGTCGTACCTACGCTACCGCTCATTTGGTTATATCAATATTTATGAAAGATAGGTGGAGCTTATATTCAGTTATGTACGTATGTTTGAAAGCATATTTAAGATAAGTAGATCAAATGTAAAGTACTCATCCCGACATCTATGATGGAACAGAAGCACATAAACCCGAGGGCTTCTGAATCAAACACATTTTACTATCTTCTTCATGGTGGCAGTCTAAGAGCGGCTTTTAGTAGGTACTTTTCGTTTCTTTTTAATCGGTTATTCTTCGCCAGCAGTGCATTGCCACTTGTTTGCTTTGATGACTAAGTCGCTTACGGATTTTATTATTCCGAAATCGGTCACACGGAGCAGATGAAATATCCGTCACTTTAAACGATATTTGTCCACACCACATCCGACCTGAAACAGGACTGTTACCTAATTCAGCGTTATAAGCCGCCAATATTCTATCAGGTTGTAAAGTCCATCAACCTTCGACAGGCCAGCGTGATGGACTAAGGCCTACATCCTTCTCAATTGAGAGGAAACCTGGCAACATAGTGTTCAAGCGTTCAGCATTAGATCTTCCATGATTATAACCAGCGGAAAAACATTAACAGCTAAAGCAATGCGAGACGAAATGGGTGACAAGTCGGCATAGTTAACATAGCTCGTAATTGTGATTACTTTTGTGATACGTACTACAATTATGATACTTCCCACAACGAACTAACCTTTAATGCCAGTACTATATATATTTTCGCAAATACATTTTCTGTACATTTAAGTTGTTAACAAAACAATTCTCAGTCTATGTAAATTGCTTGCTGCGTTTATTTCTAAAAGTTAACACGTGCTCAATATTTATATATATCTAAATAATAATATAATCTGTGTGCTTTTTTGAAATCACAGTTGTACATGAAATATACAATAATAACAATCGTACATTTAAATTGTCTGCGCATTAATTTTCGCGGAATTGTCGTGCACGCGAGCTTTTCGTATATTTGGTTCGTTTGTCCTTTTTTGTAATTCCATTGCTTTAATTACAATTTTGGGGCTATTGTCAGTTGCAGGGTTGCAGTTTCGCGTCGTCTGCTCAGCGGCGCTTTGTGACTGTGATTCGATAATAATTCATTTGCTATCAGGGAATTCGCTTCGCTTTGAATTGGGCAGTAGCGCATCCTATAGTTATTTTAATAGTAGTGCCCGCGACTTCGTCCGCGTGGAATTCTAAAATAAAAATAGCCTTAGTTACTCCTTATTACATCAGCTGTCTGCCAGTGAAAATCCCTCATAATCGGTCCAGCCGTTCTAAAGATTAGCCGGAATAAACAGACAGAAATTGTAAAAAGTGTTATTTTGATATATGTACCTACCGTGTATACATACATGCATTAAGTAAAAACGGTTATTTTCATATGACAAACAGACACTCCAATTTTATACGTTTGTATAGATAACCGTTGCGTTATTAACTTATTACACAGCACGTTTATTGATTTCTTATCTTGTCGTCGTCTCTTATATCACTAAGATATTCTTGACCACACTCGCATTTAGAATTAAATCGTTGTTTGAATTGTTGGACTCCAATAACACGTTGCAAATGACATGTCTGTATGAAAACATTGCATCTCCTGCGGGCCTCATAGCATTGTAAATACAAAATTGGAGTGATTTCCCAAATCGCATTACTCGTGATAATCATGCGAGACTGCTGATTTGTTTTGCCACTCGCTAGCTCGAGTAGTGCGAATTAGATTAGTGGACTTCACTCCTGAACTCATTGATACTCTGATAGTTTGATAGTTTAATGGGAAACATCCTATGCAAAGAATTTGCACTCCCGGTCGACTCGATTGCAGCACAGTGGACGCCTGACGACTGACTGACGGCCCATTGCACCACGGCAACTGGAGCCCATTACATCATTTTAACTAACCCACCCTTTGTACCGTCTGAATTTTATCATTCAATTCGTGGGAACGATGGAAACTTTATAGATAGCACTCGTTGACTCCATAGATTGTTGCATTTATCGAAGCATAAGACACGGAACACTACTGGAATGGCTACATGCCTTCACATATTGCGTTGGATGCCTTCAATGCATACGAACCAAGAGCACAGCACGCAAGCGATCAAACGCCTAAGAGATAGGAAAGTCACAAGGCAGGAGCGATGGAAGAGACAGACACAGACACTGATCATAGATTACAATGATTCAGAGCACGTTAAGCTTAGTTCATCCAATAAGGACTCGTCAAAGCCAACGAACTAAAATTCACCCTTAATGTATGACTTACTATTCATGTGCGTTTAACGAAAGGAAAACATATTGAGATTCCTGTATGCCTGAGATCTACAAAATGTTATTTATCAAAGGCATAACAAACCACAACAGACCAGCGTATAACTTGCTGTGTGAGAGTGGAGCCGAACCTGCAGTAGGTCAATAAAAGAATCCACAGAATATTCTGGAGTATCTATACGTTCGATTTTGCACAGCAGAAAACAGCAGTCACTTAAAAGAATATCACCATGTTTACTCACAAGTATAATGAAGCGAAATTAAATGATAACCTGCTTGTTTACTGAATTGCTTCATATACACACCCACCTATCTGAATCTATATTCACATAGTTGCAGGTGCGCGCCTTATGTTAATCGAGACATCTTTTGTTTTTGTTCAGTATCATCTGAACATTTTGAAGGTCAGGGAATTTAAATCAATAATATAAAATACGTGATATGAAATTGTCATTATTCATTATTCAATTCGCAGTTAGATAGACGCTATGCTTGTAAGTATTGGCAAGTTAATAACAAATATGACATTGTTAGGCTAGGCAATCATGGCTGGAGAGCGGTCGTGCTCCGATCACGTCATGTCTGATTTCCGTATATATGCCAGCGAAGTAGAAAACTTCGATAGCGTGATTCAGGATCGTGTGGCGCCATCCCGCGACGAGTTGTGGAAGTCACGAAGGTATAGGAGAAAAAGAGAAGTGGTAAAGGACCGGCCTGTCACAAGCATCTCTGTTCTGAGCACTTAACGTGAGCAATGTGGAGATCCGGATAAAAGACAGTTAATACATAGACAATCTTGTCGGAAAGAAGTCTAAAATACCAGCCCAGCCGCAGCCTCCCACTATAGAAACAAAGAGAAAACGTTTGTTCGCAGCGCAAAGAAGGAAACGGGCAAAAAATATTGTGAGGAACTTCTAACGCTTAACTCTCGAGCTATATTAAAAATCACAGGGCATAGCAAAAGCGTAGAAGTATCGCCAGATCTGCGTTTTGCGTGGAAGACAGCGCAAGCTATTCATAAACCACGACAATGTGATTTTAACAGTTCCAAAAATTAGCAGTATATTAAGGCCTTCAATACTTTATGATGTCAGTAACCGTCACATCACAGGATGTAAGATGATCGAGATCTATATGCGAAAGCAATACATCACTACAGCATACAAATCAATTAACTTTGTGAGTTCAGTCGCATGGCAGCAGGACGGCGTCCTTAGGTCAGCATAATGTATAAATTCTTCGAGAATGAAGAACTTACTGCTTGTATGTTCTTCTTTCCATACCGAAACCCAAAACGTGAAGAACATACCTACTGCTTGTTTGTTCTTCATACTGCCTTCGTGTTTTTATTCATGTTTTAGGTTGTATCTAGCAACTATGATGTCTCCGTCCTTAATAGGTGATAGTGATTGTTTCTGGGCTTCAGTGACTATTTTACGTTACTTTGATTTTATTATAAAAACAATCTCATTCGCTTTCGTTCGGTAATTAAATGAAACATGACAGCGATGACCTAAGAACGCGTTGCAGTCGCAAAGGCATATATTTTTTTTTTCAAATAACCCGTTTTAGTGAGAACCTCGTTATACGTAGAACTCTTCAATATATTATCTAGGATAAACCCTTAGAATTTTTATGATAGTAAAATAATTTATACACGGCTTAAGCCGGAACATATAGTTTATATTCCTACTCCTATTGCAAATGACAAAGTGTGTTAGGATAAGAAGAAGGAGGTTGAATGTTTGTTTTGTTACTGTTTCACGCAAAAACAACTGAACGGATTTGAATGAAATTTGGACTACCCACAGGTAATTTATATTCTGGAATAACACATAGGATACTTTTTATCTCCCTCTGCACTAAAGGAAGATAGGAACATGGCTGCTATCAAATTTGCTTAGAGCTCATCTTACAGTGGTCACTAGATCCAAATAAATGGGATATCGCGATTTTGAACTGACCTATCAGGATGCTTTATTTTTCTTTTCCCCTTCATAATTATCACCTCAATGCTTTGACTAAATTATTTCTTTGTAGAAACAATGACATGCGGTGTCTTTAGGTTTTGTGGTCGTTGTAGGTACTTGTCATGTCAGTACCCATTAATGACCCACTACAGGGTCGGGTCTCCTCTCACAATGAGAAGGATGTAGGCCTTAGTCCACCACGCTGGCCTACTGCGGGTTGGTGGACTTCGCATGCCTTTGAGAACATTTTTTTTGTGAACTCTCAGGCATGCAGGTTTCCTCACGATGTTTTCCTTCACCGTAACAGCAGGTGATATTTAATTTCATAAATCGCACATAACTTTTATTACAAAGTCATTGGTGCGTGCCACTGGGATTCGAACCCGGATCCCTCGATTCGAGGTCGAATTCTAAGCCACTGGGCTATCACCGCTCAGTAGGTACTTAATGTACCTATAAAGGTACGTGACAGTTTTTGTGCGTCGCCGGGGCTCGCGTACATTAACTCGACTAACGCTGTTAGCTCTATTTAATCACCGTTCAGTTAATTGATTTACAGCGGCATGATGATGGCGCTAACGCTTCCGGCGCAATATGGACGCTTCGATTTTCGTCCGCACATCAGACTTTGACGCAATTACGATTCTATCTGGCTCGACGGTGCAACGGATATTTCGACAATATTCAGAGCGACGTCCGTCCATATAGGATTCGAGCGCCACTGATGGAAACGAAAGGATGGATAAATCCACTTTGTCTAGCCAATTGGACGTTTTTACTGACGCGTCCATTCTTCTTTATTCTATACACATTACTTGGCTACCTATCGTATCGTATAAGGATAGATACACTTCAACTCAAGCAGATTGCTTGTGACCGTAACGTGATTTAAAGCTTAACATTTAACCCTATTAGGCTTTAAAATCCGAATCGGACAATACACTGAAAAAAATCACCGAGAAGCAATATCTCAATGAAAGGAATACAGGTAGGTATGCAGGTACAGTCTAATGAAAGCGCAAACTAACTACGACACACACACAAAAGCATGTTTTCAATGCGAAGGGCTGAACCATCGAACAGATAGCGGAAATTTATCTAATTTCTGCAATTGTGGCAGAGGGGAGGTAGCATCAATACCTATGATTGGCTTGTATTCTGATCACAAAAGCGAAATGGTGTTAGCACTATACACAATTAATTGTAAAACGACAATCCTTTAAAAACTGCGCTTAATTATATCAGGAAAGATGGAAAACATTTAATGTTTTCCTATTTTTTATTTTCTTTTTAACCCCCGACGCAAAAGAAGGGGTGTTATAAGTTTGACGTGTCTGTCTGTTTGTCTGTCTGTCTGTGGCACCGTAGCTCGCGAACGGATGAAGCGATTTCAATTTAGTTTTTTTTGTATGCAAGGTGAGATACGGGCGAGTGTTCTTAGACATGTTTGATGAAAATCGGTTAAGTCGTTTAAAACTTGTGGGGCTGAAAGTGGGGAAGAATAGCCGAATGTCTGCAAATATAATCGAGCGGGGTCTCAAATGAAAGCGCATCACGTGCACATTACAAAATAATATGTTCAATGAAAATCGGTTCAGCCCTAAAAAAACTCTGGGGGTAAAAGTGGGGAACACATCCAATATCTGCAAATATACTATTGTGTCGGTGGTTTTTTAAATTTTTACATTCACGTACCGTGATGGCGCCGTGGTGGCCCAGGAACCGCTTCTGGCGGCCGTCCACCTGGCACGCGAGCGAGTTCAGCAGGTAGATGGCGATGCGCTGCACGAACCCCTCCTGGTTCAGGTCCGCCACCCCGTTCAGCAGGATCTGCACCACGCGCTCGTACTCGAACAGCTGGAAGGGGACCGGCTGTTACTAAGGGCCGTCCATTAATCACGTGATTTTTTTAAGAATTTTTAACCCCCTCCCTCCCCCTTGGTGATACATGGTGGCCCAGTGGGTTTAAGGCTACCCCCCACCCAACACCTCGTGTATTTTTAGTATTTACAAAGATCTTAATTTTTTTATAATTAATTTAATATAAAATTTGATTATATACGATATACTTAATTTGATAATATACGATACGCGTACGTAATTTTAAGTCAGTCATACTGAAGGTAATTAATTTGTGTTCGTCTGCTTTTTGATGTGTGCATCTTATTATGAAAATAACAGACTGTTGGTACCGACACGTGACTGGCGAGTTTCGTTCGTGTCAACTCAGTGGCAGCAAGACACGTTTTATAGCAAACGCACATCACTCGGGCCCTAAGAATTGGCGTATTGAACGTCTGGGAGTCAGTCAAGTACTAAAGGTAATTGTTTGTTTGCTTGTTTGTTGTTTTGTGTGTGTGTTTGTTTGCTTGTTGTTTGTTGCTTTGAAAACAAAGTAAACATCCCTGTATATAAACAAAGTATATAACATCCCTGTACAGAAATTGAACGTTGAAAAAAATTTCAGGTTCGAGCACATACAAATGAAAACTAAATTTTATTTGTGAGTAGGAAGGATGAATGTTGTCTCTTTCACGCAAAAATAGCTGAATTGATTATGATGAAATATGGCAGGTATACCTACTGGTACAAAAGTCGATCAACAAATTGGACACCTTTACGCCATTTTAGACAAAACAAAATAAAACCAAATTAAGTAATTCACTAAACTAAACTTTTAGATTAAACTTAAAATATTATATTCTAGTGTGAATGAATTAGGTAGCAAGTGAATCGCTAGTAAGTATTTGTTAGTGTAATCTGCGAAATATCATCCAAAATCCAATCCAAAGGGTTGCATCTCTCAGAGGGGTTCGCGTTTAGGTACAGGAGGGTCGTAGTCTCTGTTTATCTGCATTCGTTTTGTTAAACGTAACCTAAATATTTTTTTGAAATAATTATCGAGTCTTACTAAAGTCATCTCGATCAGTCGATTATGTGCTTTTTGAAATTTATTTATTCCAAAAACTAATTCAATCTAATTGATATTTAATAAATTCTTTCGGCCTTAAAACTTTCTTTAATTTTTATGCGTATATCGTACTTCAGTATGCGTATATCATACTGAGCGAAAGAACACACACACTTGAAACATACGCAAGATATACACGCTCAATCATAGTTTAATAGCGCAAGTTTGAGCCGTCTACCTCGACCATTTTCTAGTATAGCCATGTATAAGCATGCTAGATTAGTCATGTATATAAACATCCTAGATATAAGCTTTTTGAATTTTTCAAAACATGTCAAAAATTGAGTCCCTGCACACATGAACACGCACACATACGTCAATGTACCTACGCACACGAATCATTCGTTTTTGCTTTGTAAATTCATCTATCTCTGTATATTCATTTATGTATAATTATTTGATAAAATAGCTCGAACTTTAGCTATTAAGTCTCTTGTTTCCCGTCATTGCCTGACGAACCAGAGCTCATCAAGCAATCATAATTGCTTTAAGCTTAGCATAATAATCTATCTTGTTCAATTTGCATCAAGCTTAACTTAGCCATGCTTCGATAGGTATTACCTACTGTTCGGTTTATACTTCTACAGATATTTATTTGTATTCTAACTTTTACTGGATGTGTTAATATGCTTCAGTGCTTTGCGATTCAAGTTTAGAAAGCAATATTGCGTGTGGTCCACGACAGCATACCTGAGGTAGCCCTTTCAGTAAATTCGTTTGGCGGTATATTTCTCGATGTTCTTAAAGAATCTGTTTCCCTCTTAATTTTCATGTAGGTATACTATATGTATGTGTGAATGTCGAAGTGAATTATGAGCGATTTGCCATTCATAAATCTGTCATTCTTGGTTTCTTTATGTGATTATGTTTATGTTCTTCGACTGATCATTGATTTACATTACTTAGCTAGGCGAAGCTTTCAAAATGAGCTGAATAAAATAGCTTGTTCGTAGTTAAAATGACCGAAATCTTATCAGATACTATGTTATCCTCTTTCAATGTTTGGTTCGTATTTTGGTGAATATTTCTGCAGGTGATTTGATTAGATGTAATATGCAGCTTTGCAAAGCAGAACTAATTTACTACTTAACCTTTTCATTACCTATTATTTATGACTGTGTTGATGTATTTTTTGTTAATGTTGAGACTTTATCCAATTCACTGTTAAATCCATAGGTATTCTAGACATGTTAATCTAGACTCTCGTATTTTATTTTTAAACTATTTACATCCGTTGCCTTTTGGATATCAACATTACTGCTATAATTCTATTGTTAGTCATAAGGTTTAATAGTAAAATGGATAGAGATCTCAACAAGCGATTTTAACTCATTTCTGAGTGATCATAAATTCAAATGTGTGAACTGAATGGATGTCAGAGGGGTTGTACTTAAGGAGCTTGAATAAATAAAAAAAAGCAAAAGAAAACAATAAAAAATGAACAAAACAAATTTGCAAACAAAAGGAATCGGGTTACAAGCATTTTTTTTATGTACAACTAAACAAAAAAGAACATTAAAACAAAAATAAAATAATGCGTGTCAACTTGTAGATATCGACAAATCCGCAGGGTGATGTGTTAAATAAAAAAGATACAAAATACAGATTAAATTTAATGGATTACATTGTTCAAGCACGGTTAAATGCAGAAGTACTACACATTAGTATATTTATTATAGCTCGTAAACAAGATCAGCGGAGGCATAATAGTAAAAGAATTCAGTGCGTACATTGAAGACTTAGGTAGGACTACCGAACTAGTGTTTACACGCTGTATAGTTTCCGACAATCGACATAAGGTATCACGGCTATGTTTAATGCAGAAACGTCGAAGGCGACTCGGAGGAACGGTGAAGCCCGGCCCGATGGAAGCTGGCTCACCAGACGTCGCTGTCCTCCTTCAGCCAGACACGACACGCTGTAGCTTTTCGCATGTCGTCTTTCGCAATCCGTTAAAAGGTGACGAGCGTATATTCACCAATCGGTGCACGATGTTTGCTGGCGTTAATTAGCTTACATTCTAATGGGTTTTGTACCGGTGCTCTCTCATCCATCACACGTTTGTTGACCGCGGCGGGCCCACCTGTGCCCGTGGGCAGACTCGGACCCGCCACAACAAACGGTGGTTCTACTTATATCTAAGTCAACCAATTAAAACCATAAATAAATCTGAATTGAAACATCTATAAAATTCGGCAATACATAGGTACCATCGATTTGGCAAAATATAAGAAAATCTTAAAAGTAACTTAACATTCGTTAATTACAACGAAAACCGGACAGCAGATACTAAACATCTTAAAATAGACATAGAAACCGATTAAGAAGAGAGATAAATATCAACACAATTTATCGAGTAAAAAAAAATTTACCAGTTCGATTTTAAAACATAAATGAAAATACATAGAAATCTGTACTTAATTTACAAAAAAAAATCTTGAAAATCAAGCAACACACATAAACATTTTGAAAATATACAAACACTAAAAGCTTTTTAAGAACATACTCAACAAAGTGTATGGCACATTGATATTTGGCATTGTTTAAAAACTAGCATCAATGGACGAAACAAAAATAAAATTACAATAATTTACGTACTAGACTAGAAAAAATCCGAAACATTAATTCCTAAACAATTGTAAGTAAATGAACAGAAAAATCTATCACAATATTAAAAAATAGACAATTAATTTTATCACACAAATAAACAAACATTGCGTCAATTAAAAAAAAAATCCTTACTCCATGAAGAATAAAAATTGACAATCTCAAAAGGAATCAGAAGAACTTACCACTAACTTATTTATCCTAAAAATCTACTACCTAAGTCTTCAGATGATGACTGTTATTATAGCATGTATGGTTCCTAATAAGCATTTCGTCCAAATAATCTTTTGAAAATAAATATTTTTTTTTTCAAGCACACAAACTGAAAATCACTATAAACTATTATGAATATTACGTATTATTATGAATATAACGAAGCTCGTGAATGAATTGCTAAGGGTTGAAAGCGCTTACCTATTGCACAAGTGCTAAGAAAAAGGTATTTTGATATCAGGCTCATATTATTATGATTTTAAGAGAAGTAGTTTCAATACCGAATATCTTCGACAAAATATGTATCCATCCTAGCCATTATGCATAGATTGGTATTAGGAACGCCTATATCCAAAACGGCTTTAAACGGTTTAAAAGCTTTTAAAACTTTCCATAAAATCGAATAATTTACTCAAATGGTCGACCGACCCTTAATGTCACATATGACGTAAGACTAGATTCTTTAAAAGAAAATGATTATGATCACTTACCTCTTATTAAATGTTATACTCGGTTATTTAAAAAGAGAGTCCAAGATTTTTAGATTTTCGCTCTGCATAAAATCCTTCTACGTGATTTTTCGATTGGATTATGTCAGAGAGTGCCCCCTAATTGTATAAAACCGAGTTTCTGTCGCCCGAAACCGCGAGCGTTAGCCGCCATCTTGGAAATTGTTTTTTTAATATATCTCGGAAACGGTAAGTTTTACGTTAAAAACAGAAGAGATCATTTTTGTAGAGGACAAAATTTCCCATCTTTTTTATACCAAAGTTTCCCCCTTTTGTTGATATTTTCCTATATATTCAGGTAAAAAAAAGTTTTTTTTGTTTTTGTAAAGTATCTCAATAATTTTTGGAGATGCGAAAAAAATGTTATGTAAGTGATCATAATCATTTTCTTTTAAAAATCTAGTCTTACGTCCTATGTGACATTAAGGGTCTGTCGACCATTTGAGTAAATTATTCGATTTTATGGAAAGTTTTAAAAGCTTTTAAACCGTTTAAAGCCGTTTTGGATATAGGCGTTCCTAATACCAATCTATGCATAGTGGCTAGGATGGATACATATTTTATCAAAGACACAACGACGTATACTATACCTAAATATCACTTAGTTTAGGAATACACCTAAATTATATTATTTAATGAGATTATATCTGGTAAATTCACAAAAGCTATATAATTATGCACTTAAATTCTAAAAGATATCGTCGATTGCAAACAGTTTGTGCAGGATTCCTACTTACGCGGCAGAATATTGAAGCTTGATAATGCGTCAGTGTGAATTATCATTATTGTAGCGTTAGATATGAATTTAATCGTCAAAGAAAGCAAAATCTTCATCGGCATCGCTGTTGTCCTCGTCCTCAGACTCCCAGGCCACGTAGTTGGGGCAGACCGACATCATGTAGGGCCCGAGGTCCGCGTATTGGCTAAAGATTGGGAGTATCTAACAGGAATAAAGAAACGAGGCCATGGTATGAGAGAGCAAACGTAGAGGCTCTGATCGACGGGCGAGTTCAAGCGCGGTTTTATGGATCGTCGGCGAAGCTCGCCAGTATGGCAAAACCGCGGTTTTATATACCGATAAGCCTGGCTCGCGGCCATTTTTTCATCCGCAGACCCGCGGATAGCTACATTTCGCTACGATTCTTCCGACACGAGTGTTCGCTCGCTGTTCGATGAGCTCCAACGAGCCGCGAGCGAAACGGGCGTTGATTAAAGCCGCGGCAGACTCGCGCGTCGATCACCCACACCAAGAGCGCTAGATCTAAACACTTACCACGTCATTAGGGATCGAGAACTGGCAGAGCGTTAAGCAACCGTTGCGCATCATGGTGTCATCGCCGATGTGAGACTCCATGCCGTCGAGCAGCACTGAGATGATTCGATTGCGCAGTTTCATTCCGATGTGCGGCTTCTGCTTTCCCTTCACGATGTAGAACAGCGTCGCACTACGACAAGGGAAAATCCGTCCAGACACTGTTGGCATGCCGCGACCTTATGTGTAAAATATTGGCCAAACGCAAACTAGAGTTGCTGTTGCAATTGTTGGCGTTTGAAGGCGACCGTGACTACTTACCATCCACAGCCTATTTTGATTGAATGTCTACGATAGACACTAACACATCTTGGCGCGCGAAGCTTTGTGAGCGTGAGTTGAATAGATTCTGTGTGTGAAGCGGCACTTCACAGTGTGTGAGTGAGTAACAGGAGGTACAGTCAAGTACTTATTTTATATCAAATGTCTGTAACGTCGGTTTACGGGCGATAATTTTACGTGACAACATCATAAAACATTGTTTAAAAAAATGGATACTTCTATGAATTTAATTTCATTATTATCACTGAATTTTTATTACTTTGTGTAATACGTCTCTCTTCTACTCGGATGCAGTGGAAGAGAGATAGATGCGTCACAAGCCGAACGCATAGGCCGATAACGCATCTCTATCACTCGATTCGCGCTCTCGCTTGCACGCTCGGCTCAGGCGGAACGTGACCATTTTGAGAATTTCTTCCTGAAAGGCTAGGCCAACACATCATTGTAACAGACTGTACCTGCTCATAAAAGCGGTAGGAACACGACGTGTTGCGCGGACAACGTCGCTGCCACGCAATACAACTGCATACTTACGCACTCACACATAGCACCGCGCGCCAGGATGAGTCAAGCATCTATAGGGGAAAAGTGACATGAAGGAGCCAGGTTTTTGAAGGAGCCACTAGCATTATTTCAGTAGTTTAGGTTCAAATCTGGTTGAAAATTATATTCTTAAGTGGAAACACAACCATTGGAAGCCGTTACGTCGGTTTTTGGCACTATAAAGTATTTTACTTACTTGTATTTTGGTATTTTATTGGAAACAAATATAGTTACACGGATTATAAAATTAGTTGGTGCATATATTAGATCTTGTAAATACGAAAAAAGTGAACTGAAAAAGTTTTATTATTATTGTTATTTTAAAGGCTATATTTATTTAAAGAAAACATTATGAAAGAGTCGGGTAAATAGGCTTTGAAAGGGCCGACTCTTTCTATGAAATTTTTGCTAGAAGATGAAATTTGTATTTTGTCAAAAAGTTTAGATTGTTATTAATAAAAAATATGCGCATTTAATATTTAATGATTATATAATCATAGGTGTGACTGAATAATATGTTTAATATTTTTTTAATAATAAGATTAAGGCGATTGTTAAAACTATTTATAATGACTAATAGAATTTAGAAAATCTAAAAAAAAGCATATTTTTTGCTTCGTTTAGTAAACTGGCTCTGCCATGCCACTTGTCCCATATATACTGAGTGTGATGTTACATTAATTCAGTGTGCACATCCGGATGGGACCGGATCGCATTGAGCAGTACTCTCTTGATGTGATAGCACTCATCAATCGTGAGCTCTGACTTCTCGTGCCCGAGGACGACGCCCAGCAAGGTGCAACTACGACAATGGAGAACACATCCAGATTGCCCGGTCTATTCATTTACACACCAGCGTGAAGTTCTTCGGATGTTCTAGGGATCTTCATAGTGATAATCACTCAACGTGATCACAACTATAATTGCCGAGGTTTTATTAAATGTAATAAGTTGTTTATTCAACATAAATATATTCAAAATCGGTGTGAGATTTTAGTAAACATGTTATATAAAAATTTTATTTACTTGAAGATTATTATTTTCGTGATATCTGATAATATTAATTCAGTTAGTAAGAGTTAGTAAGACGTCACTGAACAGAAAATGAGATTGGAAATATGTATATTGACATCGATAAGAACTTCAAATCTGATACCCAAAGAGTCAAGTTGAAAGTTTTAAAAGAAAATTTATATTGATTTACTTAAAACACACATTTATTAAAAAGAAAAACGTGTTTCAATATTTTAAAAATTTAATTGTTTTATTCTTAATTCAGTTTAAACATCCTTGATTGGAAATATTGAAACATGTTTTCCAATAATTTTCAATATTAATTTCTAAAATAAGTGAAGGTATTTGTTTATAAATACAGCTTGATCTCTCAGCAGTCAGAGATTTAAGACAAAAAATACATACAAAAAAATTGGTTTGTTAACTTCACAATTAACATAATCAAATGAACTCCTGCCTCTCTCTTTAGTATTCAACGTTTTATTCAGAGAGAGGTAAACATAAAATCTTTCTCCCAATGAGACCCGACCTTGGAGTGGTAGTTTGGGTTGCAGAAAAACTTCCAAACTGATTATTTTTTGGCTTTTAGTGCCAGTACTTTTCCAAGAAAGTAAAATTATTTTTTGTATTTGCCAATATCTGTTGAAAAAACGATTCTATTGATGAACACATATAAACCAACTTAATGAGGCACTATATTATTACTATAGACAAACACACATTTGAATAAAAAATGACGTTTTCGTCTGCTAGAAACCAAAGCCACTGTTACCACTCTCTTGTTATTAATGAATAATAAATAATAACACAACAATATCAAACCCGCCATTGATCAAGCTGTACCAGATCGTCTACAATTCTGCCAATTAACCTACATTTAAATCAAATTGACAAAATCAGCGGCCGATTCGAATTTCACCTACGGCCAATCAACAGCTACTATCCAAATGATAGATCGCTTACCTTCCAGATATTTGGATGTGCTTCTCCGAGAGGTGTTTCTCCATCGCGTCGAGGACGATGCAGAGGGCGCGGCCCACGAACGCGTTGTTCTCGTAGCGAAAGAGATAGTAGAGATCGTTCAGCACGCGGGTCAGCATGGCGGGGCGCTCCATGTAGGCCACCGCGGCAGTCAGAATTTGCTCCTCGTTGGCGTCACCGGTGATCTGTGCATGATACAAACCATGACTTAACATCTTCCGGCACACTTCGCTGTGACAAACATGCGAAACGAAATTGTTGTTTTACTATGTTCCTAGCATATTTTAAATTTTTTTCACTGTTTAGAGTTTTAGACCTCCCTTGGACTCGCGCAAATTCAGCCGTTCATGGTTGCTGAACTTCATTTGAGGCAAGCACCTTGGTCTTCATAAGTAGGCAGTGCATCTAAATTAAATACAACCTCAAGTAGCATTTCTATTCTACCCTATCTGAAGTTAGTTATGATGTCCTTGGGCTCCAATGACCATTTATTTTGACCATTTACTGTACATTCAGTTACCACACATAAAAAGGTCTATCAACCTGCCAAATACTATCCTTGATGATAAAAGTTGATGATTTTTGTGACTCAGTTATGTTGGCTTCTGGTTCCCTGAAAGCGCTGAACATAAAACCTCATCTGATCAAACCTGATCAGACATAAGGAGATAAATATAAAAATGATGGGGTCCTTAATGAAGAGATTATTTTCTTCTTTGTGGACTACTCGTCACTGACACCTCAAAGTTTGCAGATACCCATAAGAAGCGGTGGGCTGTATGAAAATTTGCATACCATTTGGCATAAGTCTTTTTCTCAACAAAGTGAGGTAATGGATTAACAAATTTAGTGTAGTTATTTTGATTACAACAATAGTTTCATTATTTTCTCAAAACATCTATAAAACAAAAAGTATTTTTAAACAATGGAGAGTTATAGACCTCCATAATTGATGCCCCACCACTTTGCTTTATTTTCATGGATTCTCCGCATTTAAAAACATTTTCACACAAGAAATTTTGTGTGTTAACTGCAATTTAAATAATAAATATATAAAATTTTGTCTTTTGGACAACTTAATCCAACCCCCCACAGGCATATAGGACTGTGTAAGGAAACTGCTTAAAATTCATTTAATTTTTTCTAATTATTTTAAATTTGTTAATAAGTGGAAAGTTGCAAATAGCAATTTTTCACTAAATGTCACCGCACTATTTTTATTAACACACTTCTTTTTATTTACCTTTATTGAGGCTAATATTTGTGGACATACAAATAATTTACCATTAAGTTATTGCTAAAATCCAAAAACTTCATATATAACTGTTTGTAATATTTAAATTTGTAATTGAATGATCTAAACAAAATATTTGAATTGCTTGTTTTCTGTCCTCGATTGTTTCTTATCTCAATTAAGGAGTTGATAAAGCTAAAGTGTCCCCTGGTGTTGCCTGAGTGGCCTATTTTCCTGGGTTTTACATTAGGTAAAAAGTACCCAATTTTCAAAGTATGTTCTACTGTAAAATTGAATAAACTATTGACACATTAATCCGACCCATACACCACACTATGACAAAAAACATTATTGTGTTCAAATAAAAGGAAAAGAAAGAATTTCATGACACAAAAAATAAATTAAACAAAATCTAATAACATCAAAAAGTATACAATTTCAAGAAAACAAACTTACAGTTTTAGCTGGTATGTCATGTCTCTTGCAAGCGCCATGATGAGTCCCGTACAGGCCCAGGAAGTCCAGCGGGTTGTTCACTCGGCTCACCAGCCCCGGGATGTCGCAGCGGACCTCGGCGCACTCCGACGTGCCCTCGTTCATCACCAGCACAGCACCCGCTCCCGATCCCGCCAAGTTGGTGCCAGATATGTCGAGGGACTCCAGTTCGGGCAGGCTCGTCACAATCATCGACAAGATATCATTCGGATTGTTGTATTTGCCCTGTCTGTCATTGGATTGAGACAGGTCGAGATGACGGAGGGATTTGAGGGTCACAATCCACTCGATCATCTCGTGCGACCACACCACAGCGTGCAACACGAGGGACCGCAGGTTGGTCAGCTGGTGAATAGCCCACAGCGAGCTTGTAGAGTTGTATTCGGTGAGATCGAGGTGAGTGAGCTGTTTCAGGGCGCACAGGAACAGCAGCGGGAACACTGTGAGCCCGCGGCACTGGATCGACAGCCGGCGCAGCTTGCGAGCGATGATAACTTTGTCCTTTTGCCTGAAGAAGCTGTCGTCCTGCACTTGCATGTAGGAGAGCGGCCCGAACTTCAGCGACACTAGGTTCGCGGAGTTCTCGTTGATGATGTCCATGCTGCGGTGAGACAGGTAGTCGCACTGGATCAGCTCCACCTCGCGCGGGTGGTGCTCCATCAGAGCCTGGAGGCCCCTGTCGGTGATGCGAGCGTTCTTCAGCCTCACGGATTCCAAATGCGCCTTTGAGCGGTCGCGAAGCATCATCGCGATGTTGTCATTGACGCGATTCTTCTTCTGGTAAATCTGGAGAAGTCGCTCGCAAATCTCCGCTGGCAAGATCACGTCATCCTTCAGTTTACGCCAGCGGACGGCGCTGGTGGATACTGTCGATATGCAACCCAAGTTGGCAGCGATGTACTCCAGACACTGCTTGGTGAGAGTGTCCGGAGAGTTGTCGTACAGCGCTATTACATCTTGATCCGACGACATGTCGACGGTACACTCGTCCGAGTTCTCCATCTTCGATTGTAGTCAAACTAAACACCAACAAACAACATTTCACAAGATGTCTTTTGAAACTAAGTGTTGTTATGACTTTGCAGACCCCGATTTAGTATGTTTATTTGCACGTCCTATTTCTAGGGAGGCTAGAATGGAAGTGATAAAATACGATCCGAGATTTATAGGCATTATTCCGCACAACGCAACGACAGTCAACTGGGGTTGCCAGGTTATACTTTGTAAAAGCTACTATGCACGGAAAAAGTTTTCTTTTTAAATGGTTCAGAAATAACAATTTTTTGAGGCCAAAGATGGAATATTTCATGAAATCGTATAATTTATGTACAAAAAAAGGAATGTGGGTATTTTTAAATAGTGAAATGTTATAATAAACACATTAAATAAAATTATGGGTGACTTGTATTTATGAAAATTCTGAAAATTCACCTACCCTTAAATATTTTTGTATGTTCTGGCTGATTTTAGCAACATAAATTGTTTTATAACTCTTTAGGAAGCTGGATTAATAAAGAAATTTGAACGTATTTTGTTAATTTATTTGACTATTTTAAGTTATTTGTATGAAAATGAGTAAAAAAAACCAGAATTTTTTACTTCTCTTAATATTAATATCAAACCTGATGTAGTTTTGAAGCATTCTTTGATTTTAATTAAAACTACAAAATAATGTCAAGTACTCAAAAATAATAATAAAATCCAAATCATAAAAAGTATTATTTTTAATATGGCGTTTTACTTGCCCTAAAAATGTTTTTTGTTTTAATTCAATCAAACTCAAATATATCCAAAATGGATGAGTTTTGGACAGGGCTTCACATGACTTGCTTTGCTCAGGTTGTGCTTTTCGTCTAAGAATTTACCTTTCAATCTACCATCAGGAGGAATATTATGAGTAGGTAATGATAGAAATGGGCTAACGACATCTCGAGAATAATCAATATCCAATGGGAATGGAAGACTATAGAACAAAAACATGTCCGTGCAAAAGCTGCACAGGCTGCCTTACGAGTCCTAGGTAGACTAAAAAGAAAGACAGCGGATAACCGTAGTAGGTGTAAATTTCTGTGTTAAACTTTCTATGGATCTTTTCTTATTTTCATCGTTACTTGAAACTATTAATTAGTATACATATAAGCTGTATTGTTAAAATTAAAAAAAATATAAATTCACAGTTTAAAATAATTGGTTATTGTACCTATCAATAAACGTTACGGATGTCAATACACAGGTAAAGTTAAATTTTAATTATAGTGTATTACATTAAATATGACAATTTAAAAGACTTAAAAGAATTAGGTTTTTATCATTTAAAATATTTTTCTACCAAATAAATACATTTGTCATGAACTGGTATCACTCACTCCGGAGAATTCGCGTTTCCGAACGAAATTAAAATAAATTACTAGTAAATGAAATTAATGATTTAGTAAATTATGTAATTTAATGTACTGAATCATTTATTATTATTTTTATTTTTACGGATAAATAATGCATGAAAGTTTTAAAATAGCTACAGTATTTTAAAATCAAATGTATAATAATACATTCGCCTGATTTTTTTATTAGCAAAAACACTAAAACACACGGTACCTTCTGTTTATTGTAGAAGTAGAAAGTAATTATTATCTACTTTTTTACTTAATTAGACCAACTAAAATCAACAGTAGTCGCTGTATATCATTAATGTTTTTTGTTCCACTATTTCTAGCTATTAGGTATTGTGGATCAGTGGAGGTTCACAGCCCTGCTCTCATAACCTGTTGTGTAACATGATGTAGGTATGTATGTTGGCGGGCAATTGGTGACCCACTGCTAGCTCGAGCTCCTCTAGCAGCGAGAATTAGCTATCTGACAGCATTATCTATAATTTTGACTCATTCGCTTAATTAGGTACTTTATTTTGATAAAAAATACGACTTAAAATTTAGATAATAAATTTTCCCGCAGCAGCTATAATTCAACTCTACGGGTCGAGACTTCGAGAGTCTACCTAAGTGAGCTAAAACAGTTTATTGCCATAGCAACAAGTCCTTACTTGTTGCTTTCGATGCTGGTATAAAAATTAAATAAGGATACACAATACACAATGTAGTAAAAGTATGAGCGAGTTTCATTTGTCAGGATGGAGTTTCGTTTGCCTTTGTTGGTAACAGGAGGGTTTTTGGAATAGTTGCTATTGTGCTCCAACATAGGTCAGTTCTACAGCAGGTGTGGCCGGTCCACTGCCACTTTTGCTTAGAGCTTTTAAGCAATGTTGGTAACATAGATCCATAAAAATTACTTCGTTTCGAATTCTACCTCCAACGAACAAAGCCATTGTCATCGCAGGCTGAGACTTTGAGTCTTTTAGACTACTCTCTTCGTTAGTAGGTTTAGGAGTTAGGTGCTCGTATCTCAGCCGCGGTGCTTAATTAGTAAGACGTAAGATTAGAAATCTCAAGCGCTTCGGATAAATTTAATGACAAGACGATATAACGACGCTAAACGTTGTTGGAATATCAGGTGACATTGGATTGATTAAGGAAAAAGAAACGAAATTTCAAAAATATTATTTATTCGAAACAACAGCTACATTCAATATTTTATCTTCTTACAGTGGCAATTACAGCTACTAGCACAACACTCCCTTTGTTAGGCTATCGTATACTTGGACTCAGAAGTGCGAGGCAGCCCCGAGGGCCCCGAGCTCTATGGGTACGAGCTGTACGCACTGTCTAGTGTAGCAAAATATCTTCAGCAGTAATACATTGTCCCCGATGTTAATCGCCAATATAAATTACACTACTAACTATAATTAAAATTAATATTACGTTACATAAATTATTTTAGGTACAGCATCATTATTTTCCACTTAGTCGTTAATAATGAAGTCCGAGACACACGCCCCTAATAATATTAGATGCAATCTTCGCTTTGGCAATTACCTATTCTAGTAGAGAGAATTATAGTCGAATTACTCGGTCGAATTCTAGCGACGATCTGCTACGTCGGTTACACATTCACTCAAACTGACGACGATATAATTATCTACACATTCGCTTCTACCTTCTACCCTACCTACGGTTACTACGGTTACTCGTGCGTCTCTCGGGCGCTCGATGCTAGGATGGATCGGTACATGATGGGTATTATTTACATCGCGGGATTCGAACGACGAGAACATTCCGTGCACCCGACCGATTCGGAAGTCACTCTGCCCTAGTCTTATCGGAGGCAGTATATTTTCTAAGGCGAAGCACTCGGTTCGTCGGCGTCGGCGCGCGGCCTCACTGCGGCGTGGCGTCGAGGCGGTGGTCGGCGAGAGGGTGCGCGGGCTCCCTCCGCTCATGCGGCCACTTGACGACCACGTTGGTGCCGGGCGGCAGCGTGACGGGCGGCTCCACCACCACGGGCAGCCCGCCCTCGCGCTCGTCCACCACGTGCCCCATGAGCGCGCCGACCCGCCGGTACGCGAGCTGTGAGGGCGGCGAGATGCGCTCCCGCTCCTCCAGCGCACGCACGCCCGCGCCCGTCTGCGTGAGCACGATGACGGGCGCGTCGGGCATCACGTCGTTGAGCGCCCGCATCAGCACCGGCGCCGTCGTCTGCGTCGCGACGCACGTCGACTCGCCGCTCACTCGCGCGTTCAGGTTCTCCAACACGGACACCAGCTCGTACAGCCGGTCGTCGCACAGCACGGGATTGTCTGAAACGATGCCTTCGTTTTAGGCGGGTGCACGCTGACGGGCTCTGCAGTTTCAGACGCTCTTAAAAGTAATACAGACGATGGAAATGCAGTGCCAGTGTAGAATCTCAACGTGCAGCCGCTTAATGTATTGCGTTAGAACGAGTTAATAGCGACAGCAGTTGTGACAGTTAGCAGAATTATTTTTCGAATAAAACACAGAGAAAACAACAGTAAATTGTCAATAAAATAAACACATTATCAGTCTGGAAAACAAGCAATCGCATTGGCAGCTAAGATAACAATAACTTTATAGTCAGCTAAGATATCACTCGCAATGCAGCTCGATATATCCATAATAGTCGGTGCTTTCTCATGGTCGTTTATATTTAGTACGATCGTGACACGCATAACAAAAACCGTTTTGTTCTGGGTTCCTGTTGCAGAGGCAGAGAATGACAACTTAATCAAGCGAAACGTTCACATACAGTGATGAATACCTCACGAATTTAAAACTTACCTTGAAGAGAAATCTTCAGAATACTCGGCACCCCATTTATCGTACAACGGGATTTGGAAACAAGTTCGTAGTTGACGGTTTGAATTTTGTTGTATGACAGATCGGCGGTGCACAGCGCTGGGAGACCGTGGAAGTCCTTATCCAGGGTTGTGATGTTGTTGTGATGTGCAATCAGTTCACGCAGGGAAGGCAAAAAGGTCTGAAAAGTAAAGTAACCCAAACTTAAGTAAAATTGAGGAATTCATCTCATAAGAAAAGATCTTTAAGTTCGCAATTTCGCGCAAGCGCTAAATCTTAATCAGTATATGTAAGACAAACTTCTCGAGCTTGTTTTGTAAAGGTAAAGTTTGAATAACATTCCGACAATACCGACATTTCCCAAACGCAAAATACGCATAATATCTATGCTTTCAAATTTTCAATGTGTTTTGATCTCCAATTCTCGCTGCATCGAATGTATCGTCCAATGATCGTCGATTGTAAACAGAGTATGGCCACTGCTCAAGCCGACTGCCGCTTTACATAATAGACAAACCTTAGAAGTTTCCTCTAATGACGTGATGTGATTGTGAGATACGTCCAAAAGCTTAAGATCGTCCAAACCGATCAGGTCGTCCGGTGATATTTGCTGAATTTGATTATTGCTCAGATTTAGCGTCATCAGGCCATGGAGCCCCATCAACGCGCCCCCTAAGCTCAAGATATGGTTATGGTCTAGCCTCAATTCAAGGACTCTAGTTTCAACATCCACTAGATTCTGAAATAAAAACAACATGTCATTAAATCATTATTATACTTGATTGCTTTTTGTCCAATCGCCATTATATTTACCTCCATATTTCCCGTGATGCGACTGATTTTGTTGTGTGATAAATCAATAACAGATAACCTCTTAAGACCCTTAATTTCTTGCAATGAGAATTCTGCCAGGAAATTGTGAGTCAAATTCAAATATCTAAGGGCCTTTAAGCTTCGTAAGGAACCGTTTAATGATTGGAGATGGTTATACGCAATATCCAAATCGGCTAAAAATTCTGCTTCCAGAAACTCGTCTTCTGCTAGCTATAAGAAATGAAAATGGGTTGAGTAAATGTTTTCACGTGAAAACAATTAAAAATTCATACGCTTTCATTTTAATTGCTACACTTACATGTTCAATTTTATTAAACGAAAGACTTGTCCTCGATAGCCGTCTAGATTTCTGTAAAGTTCCGTCTAAAGACTTTATATTATTGTCGTAGAAATAAAGAGATACTAAGGACGGCATTTGTTTCAAGTCTTTCGGAAGGCTCGTGAGTTCATTGTGCGCGGCGTGGACCAGATTAATCCTTTTTGCTTTCTGAAACAGATGTGTCAATGATTCGCCTATTTTCAAGGGGTACAGAAATATGGTGGAGAATTAAAATAACCACGTTTTTATAGAACTCTTGTGGCCAAGATTATTATTATACTCACTATTGGGAGCTCATTCTCGATGGTTTTCAAGTGGTTAGCATTAATAAATATCCATTCAAGGTTGTCTAACTCTCGGAGAGCTCCGTTGAGTGTGTTCAATTTGTTGATCCCTAAGTGCACATGTTTTAAGGCCTTGGGCAACGCATGCCTTTCAATCTTCGATATCTGGTTGTCTGCTACCAATAAATGCTCCACTTCTTGAATGTCCTGAAAACGTATGGAAAATACAAATAAACTTCAAATAGTCCATGTTTGTTTCTTAAATATCTTAGAAGTTTAATCAGATATCTAAGTCATACATAAGTCATACATATTTTCACAATAACAGCAGAAGAATGAAGCGAATTCCATATTCTCTAAAGGGACTAGCGGAAACATATTTCGGTAGAGTCCCTAAAGTTGGATTTATAATGATGCAAAGGCCATACGTTAATATGACTGCATTACGTACTGTACACGTAGGTACTGTACTGTACTGTGTACCTGCTCGATGAGTCTTAAATTTTACGATCGTGACCTCGTTAGCTTCAAAAGTTCGCATACCTTAAAGTCTTCTTCTGTGAGCTTCGTGATCTTGTTTCTGCACAAGTCCAACGTATTTACATGGGGCAGATGCCGCAGGACGTGCCGAGGCATCTCGACCAACGAGTTGTCAGACAAGCTGAAGAAATCCACGAGGTCCAGTTTGGTGAAGACGCTCTCCTTTAGATCGCTGAAAAATTACAAATTCTATGTTCAATCTCTTATGAACTAAACTAATCATTCAACGGATTTCAACGTTAGCCTATTTTATCGTTTGTTACGCGTAGATCGTATTTTGCCAACCTTTTAAATTCTTTAACCAACATATTTTTAAAAGCTTCAACAGAATTTGTTACTATTGCTACATACACACCTTTGCAGATTACGGGGTCAAATAAATTAGCACTTGATAAATAAGTTAAAACAATTTTATTCGTTTTTAATTACAATGGTTTAGATAACGGAAATGACGCTCATTATAATCAAGCGTGGCTAAGAATAATTAAAGTAAATGCAATGCACTATAAAGTCACTATTATCTAATAAAGACTTTTAAGAGTATCAGTGATTGAAAACTGGATGGAAATCCCGATAAATCTATTGAGACGGAAAGGTTAAACTTGGTTGATATTGACAGCAAAAGATGCGCTTTTATGACATGACAGAATCAAAGGATCGAATTTTAGCAGTATTGAAAAGTTAGAATTGAGAATTAAATTTTGAAGATTTAAAGACAGTCGCATCAATAAGCCAAAATGGATAACCGTATGAATTGAGTATACAGAATACATGGAAGGATATAACTATCGGCATAAAGCTTAATTAGTGGCCGTCACACGCACGGCAGTAAACTTTTAGGTCTGTTTTTGCCGTGAGAATTAGCTAGGGGCGCGTGTTAAACACGCGTTATAATATTTAAGTAGGTACCTATACGTTATCTTTCTAATTTCCTGCAAAAAATCATGCAATAATGCTTATCACATTTTTGGCTGATTTAATGCTGGAGAGAAAAGGTATCGAAGGAAGACAAATAAAACAACACAATAATAATTAAGTGTTTTTTTTTGTGTAATTGATACGACTTAGTTTCGGATATTATCTTTTCGAGACTATTTAAAGCGCGTTCATGCCGCAAAACAAAGTAAAGAATTTTCATGAATTTTCCATTAAGCATATCATAACTTAACATTTATGAAATTCAAATTTCATAGCATTAATTTCAAACAACACAAATTCATACTTTCGCTCGAAATATTTTTTTACCTTACGGAATTTTTAAGTTTGGAACTTTACATTCTAATTTTCGTTCCAGCGTGATGAAATACATGACAATAATTATACAATAAAACAATAACGCATTTCTTCGTACCCGCTATCAGTGTATCAGTAGCGAGAACAAATACAGACGTTCGATGGATAAAAATAATACCAATTATAGCTTATTATCTTTACAGTAACCTGGAGCCTGGTTCCGTCAAATTGTATTTTTTATAGCCACTGTAATACAGCTGATTTTTTTTAAACATGGCCACTGGCCAGCTTTCAGGCACAATGATGTTTTGTCTCCTTACAGCATCTACGACAATGTTCATGTTATCTGTTACATTTCGTAATGTTTTGAAAGTGTGACTAAACATTACTTATCACTCTTTCCGCGTTGAATATTACTAATCCCAAATTCCCAATTAAATTAATGTAAGCCGGGATCCGGTTTATAGCACATCTTGTGAAAATCGGCTTAATAATCATAGTTAGGTGAAGTAATTAATTATTTATTCCCAAGAACGTGTTATATACATTGATAGATCTTTTACTAAATTACAATATTCATTACACACGACCCACTATTTCAAAATAACTTACAATTCAAACATTACAATTTATATTTTAAATTTATATTAAGAGTAGAGAAATTAAGGCTTTGGAAGTAAATTATTATTTTTTCTGCTTTAATATAATTAATTAATATAATATAATTTAATTTTGTCTGCTTTAATTGACTTATAAACACGAACATCATGATTTCTGTTTAACAGAAAAGTTTCAGACACATTTCTTACCCTTTATCATTTATAGGAGAAACTATAATTTCTACATTTTAATCGAATTTTAACGTTATCGTTGTACCTACTGCTTTGCAAATGTATATCAAAAGTTAATATATTGGAGATAAATTGCCTGTCATTTGCTGGTAATACATGGCAGGACGCTATTGCAAACTTATTGCGTCAATTATTGTTTACTGACAATGTTTTGTAGGTATTGGTTCATTAGCACGTAATTTCCTAATCTCAAAACTCAGTCCATTCATACCTCGACAGTAAAATATAAAGAAAATCTAAATATTTTATTTAAAAAAAGACAGTAAAAAGACATCATAGCCTCTTTTAAATAGTAACGTTAATTTCTACATGAATTGACGAAGCCTTAAAAATTTATGAAAGATTGGGATTTTTTTTCAAAAAAAACGATGTTATTTTTTCTAGAAACGCAATTTTTTTAACGATGATAAAAATGCTCTTGCAATGCTTTCCACTGTGAGATTTATGTTGTTTTGTTTGATTCCTGTTTAATTTTAAGTTAAAAAACTAATAGAAACCATTTCTTGGGTCATCATGATCCAACCGTGAAATAAAGTCTTATTATTCTTTATTCTTTACTATTATTTAAAATTTAAATTAAATTCGCTAACGCGTCTCAATCGAATGGATTTAATATTGCATAAAATTTCCTGCATTTAATATTGAATTTCGAAAAGTGATAGGTAATAAACGGGCGGGACGTCGGGGAATAAATTTATGAGATTTAAATCTGCGCGGATAAAATCAAGGAGTGCAGTCTCTCAGATACATCTAATCTATATTCTACGAGATGTGCCAGTAACTTCGTTTAACTAGAATTTGAATTGCGAAAAACAGAGTTTGAGCCGTTTGCAAACTATAATTGCATATTGATGACGTTGAGGATTTTATTTCACTTCAGTATTGAATAAAATTACATTTAAACCTCTAAAATTTGGATGTAAAGCCGTTTTCATCTTCCTTAATCCTCGATCATTTCTACACCCACTTCCATTAATTGAAACATACAACAACAATACAACTGTTTATACTCTGGAAATTTTATAGTACATTTTCCTATTATCAGAAGGACGATGATCTGACTACTATTCCAATGTCTATATCCTTGTTAATTACAAGATCAATCGGATTTTCAATTGTTTTCTTATGAATATTTATGAACATTGAATCAAAAAACACACGTTAAATCGTCACGTCAGCATAATTTATTAGATATGCTTCTATATAATATTTTCAAATAATGTCAAAAATATGCTTTTATCATAAAAATAGTATCTGTATTATTACCTATTCTCTTTGACTATTTTATAAACTCGCACCTGTATAAGAAATCGTCACTTTCCTTTCACCGTTCAACCTGTCTCCGTCGGTCTGCTCACGAGTCGTGAACGGAATTCTCGGAAGCCGTTATCAGCTCGCATTAGTGGATCGAAGAGACATGCGACATGCATCGAATGCGGTACAGTGCATGAGAGTGGTGCGTTTAGTAAACACAAATGTGGAGGGGTCAACGTTCCCGGGGTTATCGGTTGGGGGTCGGCGCCAAACGGTCGCGGTCGCATGGTCGCATCAACACATCAGCCCGATAGTGGTGCATTCGTTGCCAGGTTCACCAGACCGTGATAAGCATGGGAAAACGAAGAATTATTTGGCTATCAGCCAAAATTCACTTTTTACTGCGTTGAGTGAAATAAGTTTGACTATTGCTAGCAATACGCTATAAGGTCAACATGGAGGATGCATTTGTTGCTTCAGCGGAGTGGGAAAAGGAAAATTCACAAATTCCAAATTCCAAAATTCACTTCTTACCATATATTTGACTATCGCTACGTCAACATTCGACCCTGAAAGACCCTATTCTCTGATAGGTTCAGCGGATACTAAAAAAGCATGGTGAATGGAAGAAAGTTTTGGCTTTGATCCCAAATTCAGTTTTTGGGGTTTGAGTGAAACACGTATATCTACTGCTTGAGTAGATCGCAGGCGATCGAAAAAGTTCAGCAACGTCGGGCGCGGTCAGGGCCTGGACGGGTGATAGCTAGTGGCGAATATAACGCGCTTCCGTTTTTCGGAGGACACTTTAAGCCGTTGATCCCGGTTGTTATCGATAAGTTACGGTCGTTAAACCTTTTCGGAGGCCCTACGGGGTTCAAAAACATCCGACACGGGTTTGCTTCTAGCCCGTTTCAATTCTAAATTTTGGAGCAGCGAGTTGTAGTAAGCTCCAGGCCTCCTAACAATAGGAAAGGGAGAAATCTTCCGACAATAAGGGACGCCTGGAGATCCAACACACTGCTGCCGAGGCCTACCCGCGTAACCGGTTAACCTATGAAACTGATAGTATTAATAAAACTGTTTTTTCGTTACTTTGGTTACTGAACCCTAAAACGCCGAACGGTATCTACAAATTGTTTGATGATATCACCAATTGACGTAACAGGCTTTCCTGGTCCGTATTTTGCTAATTGGGAAGCACTAGCAATTAAAGAACGAGCGTCAACTGGGAAAGGCCTGGGATGATATAATCACACGCAGAATTTGTTTTCTTGTGCTGGATTGTCTGAAGCGACCTACAGGGTTTGGTCTACAGACACGACGAGAAAAATACCTATAGGACACCACGCTGAATAGGCATGATGACAGTAATCAAATATCGCTAAAATATTTATCTGATCTAATGAAATAGGATTCAAAGATTTTGAAACATGTATTTATTCTCTTATTAATGTCGAGATTAATCATTTATTTGTTAAAATAAATCTACAAAATGCAACAATCCGCCATGATAGCTTAAACACCCATCAGATCGAATTACGTCAATTTACGTCACGACTTAGTAAACGTCATTTTTTTCGTAAGCATATTATACTTGATCTGGCAATTTTTACGGGGCCGTGGCACAATGACAGACGCCATGACACGGGCGAGCGTTTTGGAATGAATTTGAAACTTAAAATTTAAATGTACTTTTATTGCACAAAAACCTTAATTTTCTACAAAAATATGATATATTTTAGACATAATAGAAACTTATGAATATCATAGAAGAGTTTTTGAAAATTAGTTATCATGCCTATTATTGGGAGTTTTTCACTGTTCATATTATTATGTCTTTGAGAATTTTAGGGTTGTCTGAACCAAGCGATCGGTCTCCAGGCATGATGAGGAACGATCTAGGACACCACTCTGGATAATTAGGGGTCGGTCTTCACCGTTCACATATCTTTGAGAAGTTTAGGGTTGTCTGAAACAAGTGATGAAGTGACAGTAGGTCACTTAATCACTTCAGCAGGCTCGGGTCTCCAGGCACAATGAGAACTCTCTTGCATAAGAATTCCCTTTTTTATAGTAATTACTCAATTGCTACTCAGCAAAAGGGGAATGCAGGCTACCTAATGTTGAATGATCGTTGCCGCGAATTTTATAGGTACGAGATATACCCAATGTAAGGATATTAAAAATGGGACTCATAAAATTAGCAAACATTTATTTGTAGCGACCTTTTATTGGAACGGGACAAGATGATTTGTTACTTGAGTATTACCATACTCTGGTTTCTAATACACATAATATTATGATATTTAATATCTTTAAAAGCTTTTAAGGAAGCTTGGTAGATGCCACTGGCATTCGAAGTCGGACCTCTCAATGTAACCGAATTCTTAGCCACTGGGCTATCACTGTTCTGAACGGTATCCATAGGTGGCACAATTACAAGTTGTTTTCGGCGATATGAACACTCAGTGCGTAATACTGCGAGCCTAGCGTTGGTCGTAATTGGTCCCGTTTTGTAATTTAATTACCCTTTGGCCCAGGCCACGACGGCAATTATGGATCGTTCGACCACGTTCATTCGTGCCCGACTGTGACAACAACTTTATTCACTGTTTCATTCAGTTTTTGAAGTGTAAACTTCTTTTAGCGCGGTACGCATATTTTTAGATGAGATAAAATCTCTGAACTCGCGTCACCGAAACGAGACGCAGCTATAGAAGCGTATAGAAAGTAACAGATGGAAACTGTCAAAAGGAAACATTCATCAACAAAATGCGTCTAATTAGATGGAATTATGGAAACTGTCAAGGAAACATTCATAAAAAATAAGTGTATTTTGTTATAGAAAAAGCTAAATATTATATTTATTATTGTGATTTTGGATTCGACATTGCGATTATTTAAACGACATTTAATGCTTTAAATAAAGTTAAGCCGTATTTCCGGTAAAAATGATTCCATGATCAGGTTTCCTTTCACAATGAGAAGATTATAGGCCACCACGCTGGCCTAATGTGAGTAGGACTTTACATACCTTTGAAAGCATTACGGAGAACTCTAATTTTTCCTTCGTTACTTATTCGAAATTGTGATTTTACGCTAAAATATTTTCATAGTATTTACAATCTTGCTGTTACCCTTTACGGCGATGTTCAAATATCAAAGATTCAAACATCGTTAGCGTCTCTAGAGGGGCACGCGGAAAATTATAAGTATAGGATTCATAAGTATAGCTGTTAGTTTGTAAGGGCGCCTACACAAGGAAGACAAAGTCGATTCAACCCGGTTGAGACTTGATAACCACGTAGAACGTAACCAGTGAGGAAGAAAGGTCCTCGAATGGCGACCACGGGTCAGGCCCTTCCCCTAGAGGATAGAGGCCACCCTCCGACCAGTACTTCCGATGTGGTTTAAGTGAATCTACGCCGGGTGTCGGATATAGGCCTAAGTCCATCATACTGGTCAACATTTGTTGATGGACTTCACATGCTTTTGAGAACACTATGGAAGACTCTCAGATATGCAGGTTTCTTTACTGAGTTTTCCTTCATTCTCATAGCACGTGGCGTGTAATTGGGATTCGAACCTGGACTTCCCGAATGTGAGAATGAATTCTGAGCCAATGAGCAGTAACCGACTGGCAACTACACGCACCTCCGTCATAAAAAAATTACTACATGACAAATCGTGACGACACCCATATGTACAGTTCCTTACGCGAGCTCGTTTTCCGTTTAGTTTGAGACATAAATAATAAGGTGTTCTGTTCCCGGCAGTCGCGTCTGCCTTCTTTGAATAGAGATTGCAGTGTTGCAGCTCAGAGGAGCAAGTAACGAGATGCCGCCAGTATTGATATTAACGCTAACTCCAAAAGTTAGAGTTGTCTAAGGAAGTAGTTAGAACAGCGTAAATCTCTATCTATACTAATATTATAAAGAGGAAACATTTGTATTTTTGTATGTTTGTAACGAATAAACTCAAAAACTACTGGGCCGATTTCAAAAATTCTTTCACCATTGGAAAGCTACATTCAGCCTGAGTAACATAGGCTATTAAATTAAAAAAAAATTCATTGGCAGAGCGAAGCCTGCTGGGTCAGCTAGTTTATTATAAAGTTAGAGCAATACCACACAAAAATCCCTAGGATGTATGGCCCTTAGAATCGTTGAAAAAGGTAATTAGATAATTGCGAATCTCCCTTTATTAATATACACTAAGGCAGACGCGTCAGATAATGGTATTTATAATTTATCGACCTTTAATTACGCCTGATTCATCGAAAGTCAAACGAGTACCTAATCCTCTAAAATTACTGAAAACCGGCCAAAACAATATTACTTAGTTGGTAATGTTACGAAATCAAAACAATAAACGACACGGAAACTTTATTACATAACACCACTTACAATAACCGAGAAACAATAAATACAACAGCGGTAAACACACGTTATAAAAAACGCATACTTTATCTAAACTTTCTTACATATAAACAACGTTTTATAGCAGATAAACCATGTCAATTTGTTCTTCCTAAATAAACAAAGATATTTGTAACTTAATTGCTTTTATCGGCTCGTCTCGTGGGTTGCGGTCCAATCGCCACGAACGACACAAAATTCCGCCACTTGAAGGCTATTGATCAGTTCATCATCACAAAGTCACACACACACACACACACACACACACACACACACACACACACACACACACACACACACACACGAACACACACACACACACACCCATACACGCACACATAAAGACACACGTACACACGCACATGCACTTACCCATACACATACACAATTACACACACACTTTCACAAACACACACACACACACACACATGGGCGCGCGCACGCATTTGATGCAGCATTGCAATGCGTAAGATGGTAACTATGGTAACTGTCACTGTCAAAAGGAAAAATTCATAAAAAATGCGTCTAATTATATGGCAACTATGGAAACTGTCAAAAGGAAACATTCATAAATAATAAGTGCCTTTTTGTTATAGAAATAGATTTTGGATTCTACGTTGCGATTATTAGCATTAAATGTGGTTTCTTTTCTTAGAGAAACTCAATTATGTTTTAATTGAACTGTCGTCCAAATGACCAAGAAAACGCATCTTATAGTGTTCACTTCTGCCGGCACTCCCGGAGTGCAACCCGTGGTTTTTTTTCTTCTCCAAGTAAACGATCAAAGGTCGTCCAATTGATTGAAATTATTATCGTAGACTTTGTTTAGCAGATTACAATCGCGATTGAGGCCGATTGTAATTGCCAATGATTTATGCAAATCAGGCCGCCGTAGCAACGCATTACTCACTCAAAGGCCTTCGTTATTAGTGAGAGGAGACCTCACGTATAAAAATTTCTAAATGACAAAATGCAAAACTTTAACTAAGTTAATTTTTAGGGAGGAGACGTCACGCGCTACTTGACCGTCCCTCCCCCCTACAGAAGGTTTGTTAAAGATTTGCATTTTCAGTTAGATTTTGGGGCTTGGGCTAAGATTGTTGCTTGAATTAAAATTTCTCCCGCACAAAGAGAAATACAAAACATAAAACCGTTGAGAAATTAATAGAGTTTGACCTGTCATCTTGTCACAGATCGAACTTTTTTTTCCATCTGTCACCCCTAGTGAACAAAACTGGGTGAATATATAATAGGAATAATCCCAACCAAACCCGCCGAAACGTAAGTCATAAAACATTAAAAAAAAATGCAGTTTTACCGCGTCTTGGGCAAGCTAAGTCATCATTTGGGAATTTCTTCTTTCTCTCTGTCACCCCAAGGGGAGAAAACTGGGTGACCAATCGGAATAATCCCAATCAAACCAAATATAACTGCAAAAATAATAAATGTATCTGCCCAACCGTAAGTCGCAAGACTCGTAAGGCATAAAAAATTTACTGTTTTACGACAAGTCATGATGGGCAAGATACTAGGGTATTTTATAAACCAGGAAATAGACATACGTGTTACCTGAGGTAAGTAGTCAGAGTACCCTACATCCTGTTTATTGTTATGTTTACGTACACTTGCCCGATTTTTATTTATAAACGATAGATCATTGCGTCACCGTCGTGGCCGTACTGCCGTCATTTAATAATTATCAATTTTATTTATCGCCAGTAGGCAACAATGAAAAGGAGTAATAAATAGGTATGTTGTCATGATCTTATGGTCTGGTAAAATCTTAGTGGGCAAAAAAATGGCTGCCGTATTTTAGGTTCAAGTAATTTTAAAGTAAATAGAGTTAATTCGATATTTAAAATTTAGTGATTACATTTAATCGATTTGGTGATGCGATGGTCTGCGCAACAAGTTACTGTTTGGGGAGAGCCCAATATCCGGGTCGTTACCCAGGGTCATAAGTCTGTATTTCAACCAATCCGCATTGGAGCAGCGTGGTAGTAAGCTCCAGGCCGCCCCTTGAGGAACACCCGTGCCCGACTCTAGAACATAAAAAGTTCACGTTTATGGGTCTACTGTAAATCTTCAGCGAACAACTCGGATTATGAACTTCCCGTATGCCTCTAGCTACAGGTACATTCTTGGCGTAGCTATTCGTAGCGCATAGCTGAGGCGTAGTATAAGTTTGCTACGCCGGAGCAATGTTTGTCGTAAGTTTCAAACTTCGAAGAACAACAAGCGATCGAGCGATCAAAGCTCGCCCTAGCGAGATACCTCCCCTAGGAGGTACTCGTATCTAAGCCGTAATCTATCGTGAAGTACGAGTACGTCTTATTCTTGTCTATTATGTCGTTAAGGGAGGCGTAATTACTGAAGATACTTCAGTATCCCTCATCATTTACAGTATGTTTGGACATAAAATAGACTAAATTCACCGACAAAACATCCCCCAAATATGGGTCTACCCCCCTAAGCAGGTGGGGGAGATTTGTTTTTTAATTTTCGTAAATGTAAAATGTCGTAAAAAATGTTTTTTTCTACTGATTCTATTCAAAAAGTTGACTGCATTTTCCAATTTTTCTTGAACAGCTGAAAACTAGCTTTAGCGGTATTAGTACGCATAGGTACTCAAAAATATATGAATTTATTCTCTATTATATTCTCCATATAAACTTTAGAACTATGCGAACTAAACTTAAATTTCAAACTGCTCCGTTCGCGTAGTGAGCTGTAAATTAAAATTGTTGAAATTGTTTGTTAAAATTGCTTAAAATTGTCGCTTCACGTTTTAATACAAAAGACTACAAATTTATAAAGTTAAAATAATAAGCAATTATTTATTATTACATTGAAGTTTAAGAACAGTGGCGAAGCATGTTCCCTAGTTTTGAGATGAGATCTAAATCCGACGTTAATTATCACATTTTAAATCCCATTCATTACCTACATTAACAGCAATCCAAAGATAGAATCGTCTTTGCTTTCTTGCATTTGGTCGTTCTAAACATGAATTTCATTGCTTTGATTGCACTTCGATATCGATTTGTAAGAGGAGTATACTCGACTAAAATCCAATACCCCTTTGACATCCTAGTACCTTTGATGCAAGACTCAATCGCAATAAGGCACCTGAAACGGTAGACATCCTCAAACTAAGTGTAGTCAAAGCAGCAATACCAATATACTTACAATACGTAATAATTATGTCGGGTTTTGCATTGAAAAGGATGCCTTTATCCACTACGCTGGCTTACTGCGAGATGGTGGACTTTGAGAACAATATTGATAAATTTTAGGCATGCATGTTTCCTCACGATATTCTCCTTCTCTGCTACAGCAGAATTATTTAATAAAGAACTAGACTGATAGTTGACAGTTTATTTGTGAGCCGAACACAGAAATGCTATCCACACAGGGCTGCATTTTTGTGTTCGACTCATCCCTTTGATATTTGTAATCGTAAACCGACGTCAGATTCGTCCGAGACGGTAAACCTACTCAAATTGAATATGCAGTCAAAGGAGCTAGCAATATAGGCAATACAGCAAGCGAATTTTAACAAAATATGATTGTGAGAGGAGACCCGACCCTGGAGTAAGTCATTAATGGGTTACTGACAATAATACTGATAATGCTCCCTAAAATCAATTGATGTGTGTCCAGGTTTAAGAAACCCTATCTTAGATTATTAATGTAATAATGTATCTAGCTCAATGTCTCACAAACTCGACAGGGGTGTTCGTTATTCCTCCACTTTGACGTAGAAAATACGTATTTCATATGCAAAGGTGACAAGAATGAAACATTTTCCTACGTTACTCTGTACTTACTGATTTCACTTTAGCAAGGACTTTAAAAGCTATAAAGTTTATTTTGCAACGATATTCTTTTTGGGGTACCTACCAATGTCCTTGGTCTCAGTTTATACGCTGGATGGAATTGAATCGAAGCGTTTTATCGAAGAAAAGCGTCTTCACCGTAATAATATATCGTAATCTTCAAATCCCATTCGAAGCTAGTAAAATAAAATCTTTACTCGTTTTATTAAGATGAATTATATATAAAATAGCAATATAATAATAACTCTACGAGTTAAAGTGCGTGCTTACATATACATACATACCTACATATTCTGACCTTGTACACGTAGTAATTGTAAAGGAAAATCAGTAATCAATTAATTAAAGATAAAAAGCAAGGAGATAATTAAAAAATACTCAAAGTCGTTTTAATTAATAAAATTATTTTTAGAGTCGAATTTAAGTCTATTTAGTCGTGCGCCAGTACCATAATAAATTGCCATAATAAATTTGGTGCAAATGATTTTTATTTATTTAGATATTTACTATCTATACAGCGAGGTTACAAGAGCGGAACTTAACTTAATTTTGGTTTAATATTTGGTTTTAAGTTGACTTTGATGAAGTTGGCGCTTTGTACGACCCAATTGTAACTATTAGATATGCAATAAATGATCATTAAAAGTACACATCCTAATATGAATGAACGAAATACATTCTGAATTAGGTATCCACCTTCTGACCCGCACTGAATGTTAACGATTTGTTTACCAAACCCTACTGATAATATTGTGCCAGTAATTTTGACGGTTGATTCCGAGGATTTAAGAATTTTTGTACAAATTATTCGTTTTATTTGAAGAGTTAAATTTGAAGTAGCCTCTAATGGCCTAATGGGGTCCATTTGAATCCATATGATAAGGTTTTGGGGTACTATGAGACATTGTTTAAAATTTTCCCTATCAATTGAAATTTTCGTCGTGCTGATTGATTTTTATATTAAGTCATATGAATATGACTTCAACGTCCCGCAAGGCGGAATTCTCTTCCTAGTACTTTTTTATTTTTTTTAACTCTCTCACCGCTCTTTCACACGTATTAACGTACAGTTTCAGACAGCGTTGTATGTTGTATGTTGGACATTCAGCTTAAAGTAAGCGATGGTAGGAATGATTTCCTTGAACCACTTCTGAAATAAATTCTATATAGAATCTTTGACAATAAAAGCTTTGACTTCGGGAAATCCCGAAGTCAAAGCTGTTACAACATAAATCATTGTTTCCTTTAAAAACTCTCATGAACAATAACAATAACTCATGCCATATTTCATTGTTAAACAGATGATAAGGAAAACAGCAAAAGCCAACCGGGCTTTAGCTGGTATTCCTGAATTTCTTGCTTAGACTCTGTGAAATACCCATAGAAAAAAGAGGCTCCTAAAACTTCCTTTAGCCCTTCCCTTTGCGAAAGTAATATGAGTACGACCAAAAACAGCCATTGATAGAGGGTTATGGACTCCATAAATCATAACCAATCGGGCACGGCTAACTTTATGGGATGTAAAAGCCTTAACAATATCGTTGAACCGGAGTAGGCTTTCAGATCAGTAACCTTAAGCTCCTAATACCTGTATTGTGGAGTTTTACAAACAAAAACCAATAAAACAGCAAAATGTGCAATGTTTCAACGCACTTATTTAAAGTTTCGCAGTCGTTGTATTGAACAATCATGAGGTGTAGTAACGAAAAAATATCCCTTAAATACTTCGCTCGATTTAATCGTGTTTTAAGATATTTACTGTCAATGGATTGGCAATGGATAGTTATGATCAACCACCTTTAATGTTATGTGCCATCAGTAATATTACCAATGAAAGCCACTTCAAGCAGAATTAGTGAAAAGTAGCTGTTCTGGTACACTTCTTTCTATCAAATATAGAAGTTTCTACTATTTTTATTATATTCCTTTCAGTTTCCCACCGTATGAACCTTCATTGGACTTATGCGAACATATCAAAACCAAATGAGCCTAATCAGTTCGTTTCTCGAGTTTTAGCGATACTAACGAACAGCGTTTCATTTATATTTTCTAGATTAGGGACAGAGCGATGTCTGCCAGGTCAGCTAGTTACTGATTTAATACTGATCAATGTAGGTACTGTAGAAGCATCAATAACATTTTCGAGTTAGTCTTTTACACAGGTATTAAAGCATTAGGTACAAAATCCAATATGAAAGAAAAAGATATATTCCCCAATACCAATGAAGAAAGAAATACTGACTGATTAAAAGGGAACTTTAATGCAGTAGTTTATAACTTGTAAGGAAGAACAACTAGCTCAGTTCTGCTGTACATGGAAGGAACACGAGACGATAATTTTAGATTGCTACATAGATGAAATTGTTAAAAACATTTAATCAATTATGACGTAATAAAGTAAGTGGAAGATACTGAACTAGGTAGTGCAAAACTACTCGAAATAAGATATTATAACATTACTACGTGATTTATTATAACTTATTATATCAGCATTAGCACGTGTTTATAAGAATCTATATTATATCGTACACTATTAGTAGGTAGGAAGCACTTGGTAATAATATCGTCGCATCAATAACTAAACAAATACGTGTTTAATATTATGGACTACGTTCTAATAATTCAGACCTGTTTGTTTTTTTACGTAATTATCTCTCACAGACTTTTATCTGTAATTTGTATGTCATAATTATACGGAATATGGTTCAACTTAACGGACTCTGATAGTAATAACAAGATAATAAGTAAAAGTAAGCCAAAGGAATCATTAAATCAATTTGTGACATACTTAAGAAGAAAACACTACCGAGTATTGAATGTAGACTACCGAATGGAAGCCAATGAAATCCAGATAAAAAATATTAACGCTTTAATGTATGTAGGTACTAGATATCTACTGTTACTGTGAAGCTAATATTGACAAATAGGATTTAATACGGGATAGTGGAATTATTCCTATGAAAAAATTAAAAGGAGAAGTAATCATAACAAAATTTACATGAAACTAGTTATCCTAATTATCCATAAGACAAGACGCGTTTTTACGTCTGTTTTCATTAATTGATATCGAGCATTTGATCATCAACAACAATTCACTGACAGCGACAAACAACGGTCGATGTAATTTGTTAGAATACCATTAATGAGTAAATATAGTGAACACGACATTACCAATACGATATCATTCAATTTTACTGCTTTAGAAGCGACCCCCGATAACCCGCAAACTATCAGCTCCTACACCTAGATGCCGTCCCATACGCCACTGGAACTCACGCAGGGAGATCCGAAGTACTCTCTAGGCTTGGTGAAAAATATCGATATATCGATGTATCGATATATCGATATTTTTGTCTCGATACATCGATATTTTAGCCGACATATCAATCCATCGACATAGAAAATTGTTTCAAATTCGTATTTTTCGATCGAATCGGCAAGAAAGAGTTTTCGACGAAGCTCTGAAGCTCGGTCGCTCAAAATTGTGGTTTAGAGAGAGCCTTACCTTATTGGCGTGAAATTTTGTTGGTATTAGTGAATCAAGCCCCTGGTACATATTCATCTCTTGTCAATATTTCACCTCACATTTACCATGAGCCAATAAAAATCAGTTTGTTTTTGTTTTGATTTAATTTGCAAACGGTTATTGAAACGCAACACGAAATGTGCGTTCCGAGAAAAATAACAATGAACATTTTTATCTACAACATATGGAGATACATGAACGGGAACAACTTCATATCTTCGACGCGATGAGTCATGATTTTACAGAAATTGACAGCAACGGTGAAATGTGAATTTCTCGCGAAGCAAACGATACGTAAGGCCATTTAATTATGGTGACGAGAACCTCAAGAGATCAATTGTGGTCAATAAGGGTCGATCTGACGGGTCACGGACATCCTAATTGCTGTCTTTCGACGGACACGGTCCCCGAAAACCGAGCGTATATAGCTGAATGTAATTTAGCTAGGTTAAGTCCGTGTTCCTCGTGTTTGCTCTTAATAATTACAATTCTGATGCTGATAAGCATTACGGTTTTAATAATAAAGCTACACCGAAGGAAATTTACTGGGCAAGTGATCCGATTGTGACGAAGATAGGAGGAAGAATTGCGTTATTTAAAAGCACCAACGCTCGGAACTCGGATAAAAACTGCCGCAGAAATTCTACCGTCGCCTACGCTCACGAAAAATTCAATCTCCACAATCTCTATCCGATTATCACATCCGAACTCGAACGATATCACCTTCGATGAGCCGTTTGATCGTCGTTCATAACAAAGACCAAAACACGGAGTCGACGATTAGGTTCACATAGGATCCAACTAAGCACTAAGCGACTTGCCTTAGGTTGTCGTAGTTGAGCTTGAGCTTGGTGATGGAGAGGCCGAGTTCGCGGAAGCTGTGGTCGGCGAAGTCGGGGAGCTGGGAGTAGGAGATGTCGAGGCTGATCTTGGTGTCGGGGTTGAACTTGTTGGTGAGAGCCTTGGAGATGTCCTGGTAGGTGTCGATCCGCTGGCAGACGACGAGGATGTTGCCGGTGCCGGTGTCTTCCCTGCGGCAGGTGCAGGGGGAGATCTCCCGTCGCATGGCGCAGTGCACACTGGCCCCGGCGCCGAGTTGGGAGGCGAGCGCGCAGAGCAACGCGGCGAGCGCGAACATCGTGTGTGCCGGTCGGGGCTGGTCGCGCTACTGAGTTACTGACTCCGAGTGGCGGTCGCTGGCTACTGGCGCTAGCGGGCGCACGCGACGCCGCCGTCGCGCGCCCACCGACGCCACCCCGCGCACGCGCATCCGCCACCCGGACCATAAACCGACGATGCTACAGAACTCGACCTACCAGTTACCACTACAACTATGTACACTCCGTTTTTATTGTCTTGGCCTATTTTCTAAACAATCTTGGCTCTACTTTTCATTGAAAAAAATTGTAAAATTGCCTTAAAGGTACTAGAAATTCTATATCAGTGTCAAATTACTGATATTAATATTTTTTTAATTTTAAAAATACTTGCTAAGATTATTTATTATTTACCAGAGTGTAAAAAACTGCTTCCATAATAGGAGTTTTATAAGCAGATATGATGAACCGTGATTATTTATTGACTTCAATTGTTTATTGGATCTTGTCAGATGTTTTAAGTTTCGTGATGAAGATTGAAGATTAATAATTGATACACAGTAGGTACCTGTTGCACAAAGTTTAGAGTATGTGCAGGAGGATTAATTTTATGAAAGTTATTGATTCTGAATTATATATTTCAATACCTTTTCTGTAAATAGATATTGAAATACAGTGGACCCCCGGTAATCCGGCCCGCGGCTAATCCGGCACCCCCTGTAATCCGACATGGGCAATCTTTGCTAATGCATATTGTACATGTACAATAATGTATGATTTTTACTTCTGAAATTCTGAATACATATAGTGTGAATAACAAAATATGTATACATCCATTGATGGAATACGCCATGCACGCTTCGCAATCCTCGAAATGGCTGGAAAACAATGAGCGCGTGCACGAAGCGGCCACATCGATTGTCAATTGCGTAAAATCTGTCGAACCGCCCATACTTCGGTATTTTTGTTATACCGAACACCGAACACAGTGCTAAAATACCGAACGGTTCGGTAGAATACCGAACGCCTGGCAAGCCTGGTTACTATACGAAATTGCGTAAGTGCACGGTCGAGGCACTCAACGTCAACGATGCGTGCGTTACTAGAGCGCACATTGTATGAAGCTGTCCTTCTGTACTATCTGTGGTTGATGCCTGTTCGCCAGTCCAGAGACTGGCTACTCATACGCACTCCTAACTTCTTTCAACAACACTTGTGATTTGATTACGAATTAATAAACACCGAGGCGATTATTACGTGCACTCACTCGAACCGCACATGTAATACGATATCGATATCGGGTGCGCTTTATTACAATGCCCCGTTCAATAACACTAAAATGTAGTAGCCTTTATCACTGTTTTATTTTTAGACACTTTCATTTATTTATTCAATTACATTATCTACGGCCACTACATAAATATAGGTATGAGCTGTCGTACATATTATATTATTTCTTTCCAAATAGTATTGCACTGCACTGGGTTACTTGAACTCGGCTTTGCTAGACTTTATCGACTTTGGATATGTGTGTGTGTGTGTGTGTGTGTGTGTGGCTGTGTGGCCTTTTCTTCCCATTGGTTATATGTATAATCAGTCCTTATAGTGATATTGCCACTTTCTTCTGCAATCTTTGAGAACCGCGTGTAGATACGTATTTCATCTTAATTCTTCTTCGGATAGGAGCACAGAGCTATATGGACTGGAGGACGCAAGTGTATGTACTTCGCGTGTAACAAAGGAGATAAATGATCTTCTTTTAGCGCCACTTCATACCGTTCTCGAACGCAGACGTGATCGAAAACAGAGATAAATGCCTCGTTGTAATGTATTAAGTTGTAAAAACTACACAAAACGTTTCCTTTCATCAGTAAGTCATTTTGTTATTAAATTACTTACTGATCTGTAATGATACTGTTCCCTGACTTTGACTCTGAGTTTGTGAATTAGGCCCACAGTAGAGTGCCACGCCTCGACGTCGCTGGTCATCACTGGCAACTATTCATCACTGAGGTATAGGTATTGGACGTCCATACGTGAATTGACAATCGCACGAAAACTCAACGTATAAAAAAAGCTTCTTTAGCGGCGCTGAGCAATTTTTGGTATGGGTGCAAATTGTTAAACTCGCGACAGGACACGTGTCCTTGATCGTAAGCGAAAATGCGTAAGATGGTAACTATGGAAACGGTCGAAAGGAAACATTCATAAACAAAATTTGTTATGGAAAAAAGCTGAATATTACAATTATTGTGATTTGGATTCTACATTGCGATTATGAGCATTAAATGTCGCTTCTTTTCTTACTGAGAAACTCAATTGTGTTTTAATTGAACTGTCGTCCAAACGACCAAGAGAACATAATTATTATTATCTTATAAGTTTTCACTTCTGCCGGCACTCCGGGAGTGCGATTCGTTGTTCTTTTTAACATTGATTAGGTCCCTGTAAGATGCTATAAGGTAAGCTAATTACTTAATAACCTTAGAAGGACCTTAGCAGGACCCTTAAGTAGGGACTAAATAAATTAATCGTCTTGGTATTACATCGATCTCAGATCTTTTTACGGTAGAAGAACTGAGTTGCGTAACTTGGGTTTCTTACAAGTTATGTTTTTGATGGTCTTTTTGTTGTCAATATAATTTATTGCAAATGTTACTTTGTAATCCTATATATTTATATGGGATTACAAAGTTATTTATGCAGTTGGTGTATCTAGAAAACTGGACCGAATTTGCATTTTGTTTTAGTTTTCCCTTGATTTAGACAGTAAACAATAATTGTGATCTAAAGGAGCTTCTATGTCTGCTAGAAGTGCCTCAGAGTTTTGTTGATCGGTCAGTCAGTCAGTCAGTGACAAAATCATGAAGCTTTGACCACTTATAATTCTTAAACTACTACTTTAAATTTAATGAAATTTGAAATATACCGTTTATACAATACCTGCATGTGTACCAAAATTTCAGGCTTCTAGCTGTTCTATACACAACGAAATTAAAAGGGGAAGAAGGTTGAAGGTGGAAGGGGGGCTACTATGTTTGCTCGACTTGGTGGGGAAATTAACACAAATGAATTTCGAAATAATATACAAAAGATCGAACGTAAACCTATGTTAAAATAAATTTTTCATTTTAATACCTAGAAATAAAGTGTAGTTTTTTATTACATAAATTTGTTAAAATAATGGCAAAAATAGTGATGTAACTAGAGATTGTCAGGTGTGGGATTCGAACCCACGCTCCCTCTCGGGAACCAGAGCTTAAATCTGGCGCCTTAGACCGCTCGGCCAACCTGACTTGTGGAAGACTTTTCGAAATTATTCAACAGTATTGGGTATCGCGCATGCGCAATACGGCTCTTTAGGTGTCATACATATATAAATCTAGCGTTATATACATGTTTTATATCGCTCGTCCAGCTAGACTCTCGCACGCACATGCGCAGTGGATGCACGCAATGGCTGATACACCTACGAGCAACGAAATTGGCTCGTCTGATCAAATAAAGTACAAATTCTATCTGAAGTCGTATTTCACTGTCTTTTGTATAGGATAGTAGTCGAGTAGCAAACGGCATCCAGGCCACCAGGTGTTAAGTGAGTGCAGCCCGTGGACACCGTCATCCGACCTCAAATTGATGAGAAATCGTATCGTAGGTTGCATGCGGGTACTTTAGTACTCGCAAGACGATCGCCTCAAATATAGTATTTCCCTCAACCATACCTCTCGACTAACTGTCATGTGAAAGCATAAAACGCGCGTTCTCGTGCTGTGCCGCGTGGTCGTGTGCAATCTGCATAAAAGTGCACAGGTGATGCGATATGATTCCAAGACAAAGACAAAGACGAAGACAAAAAGTTTATTTGTACAAATACAGGTATAGAATTGTTACAAATTATTTAGATCTATGCGGTGATAGCCCAGTGGCTTAGACTTCGACCTCGAATCGAGGGGTCCGGGTTCGAATCCCAGTGGCACGCACTAATGACTTTGTAAAAAAAGTTATGTGCGCTTTATAAAAATTAAATATCACCTGCTGTTACGGTAAAGGAAAACATCGAGAGGAAACCTGCATGCCTGAGAGTTCAGAAAAATAAAGTTCTCAAGGGCATGTGAAGTACACAAACGCGACCCTGTAGTGGGTCATTAATGGGTTTATGACCATTTAGATCTATAAATATTTTCCAGCGCCGAGACACGGCCATTTTGTGCGCCTTATGTACAAGCTCTCGTTCCAAGAGAAAAAGAGCTGCGTTCGATATAGGGCTGTAACTCACCTAACCTAGTTATGGAATAAAACAGTCAGGTTTCAAATTTCGGGTGAATATACCGCGAAGTTGTTTTACTTCCTCCACCATTAATCCATTAATTACTATAATACTCGTGAGATGGTCTAAGGCGATTAACACACTGCTCCGCATCACGCAGCGTAGCGCGGGAATGCGTTATCAAGCGTTGTATGTACATAAGTATTTCCAATTGTATAGAAAACACGCACAGTCCTACACACAGAAACCGCATCTGCATGTACGCGCGTGGATGCGTTTTCTATAGAAAAGGACTCGCATCCCCGCACTACGCTCCGTGATCCGGCAGCGTGTTAATCGCTAAGGTTTATAGATTCTAAAAGAGACCCCAGCTTTGCATTGGGTCACTAATGGGATAGATCTGCAGTATCTGCACACAGGCAATTGGTAGGTCAAGGAATAATGAATAATAAATAAATAAATAATAAATAACGCTTCACACTCATAGCCCCACACTAGAATTCCCTGTGTCGTGGGTGCCATGGACACATACAAGACAAGAACATACACACACCCAGACTAGAAACAGAAATTTAAACTCATCATTCAAATCTCTGCTCTGCTGGGAATCGAACCCAGGACCCTCCGCGTAGCGCACCGGCGTTTTAACCACTGCGCCACTCAGGTCGTCGATACCAAGTCGTTTTTTACATTCTTACAATTCTCGTTTAATCATTGGTTATTGAAACCATGATTTTAAATTAGTATGCAAATAAATCACCATAGGTAGGTTAGGTACTCATAAATTACAAACATATTACAATTCCTTATAAAACCTCATAAATAGAGCAAATTCCAGTGTAACGACCTCAAAATCAATTTCAAAAGTCGTAAAGACGTAAAATAAATTTACAAATGAAGAAAAATTAAAAAATATAATAATCACAATGACGTAACTAATCTAAGAAATAAGGTATACTACACACTTGTGGGTGAAATGGTTTCTTTATTTTCACAGACAATTTCATTCTTAGATTTTATTTTTAGTTAGAAGCCAATAAGTACAGACAGCAAAATAACGTCGAAATAAAAGTAACTTACAACCTTACTACTCTTATAATTCTGTAGCTACCTACCTATCTACCTATTTGCAAAAGCTTCTGAGGACATTTGCTACTCTTTCGCGCAACGGATAGTTTATGCGCAAAAATTATCTCAATCGGATGAAAGCGCTTAAAATTTAGTACAATTCTTTAACTGGACGAACAAGGAACAAATCAAGTCAGTTAACAAATTCAAAAGCTTGAAAGGTCCAGAAACAAAAGACTGCTTCACATACTCGTATGGAAGACTCTACTCTACATCTACTCTACTCTACTCTACTCTACATACATATGGAAGACTCGGCTTTAGAGTTGAAGAGGCTATTCGTGTCGGAGCAAACTTAGAGCAAGTTGCCGCGAGTGATAGCGGTAATTGGGCGGCGGACGGACGCGCAACATTTAATTCAATTATTCGAAGCGCGCTACTAGCTTGAGCTCGCGGGATTATGAAAGATTACCGCTACAGAAACTTTACGCTAACAAAGATAAATTCCCATTGTTTAGTTGTGTAGCTTGGATCGATTGTAGCGCAAGGTAGGTGTTAAGACCCATTCTTGGTCCTAAGAGGGTCCAGCGTAACGTTTGGCGTCAAATTATCAAGTTTTACCAGCTAATTAGCTAAATCAAAAGCGGTGATAGTCCAGTGGCTTAGAATTCGACGTCTTAGTCGAGGGGTCCGGGTGCGAATCCCAGTGGCACGCACCAATGGCTTTGTATTTAAAAGTTATGTGCGCTTTATAAAAAAATATATCACCTGCTGTTACGGTGCATGAAAACATTGTAAGGAAACCTGCATGCCTGAGAGTTCACAAAAAATCTGAAAGGCATGTGAAGTCCACCAACCCGCATTAGGCCACCGCGGTGGACTAAGGCCTACATCCCTCTCATTGTGGGATAAGCCCGACCCTGTAGTGGGTCATCAGTGGGTTACTGACTGACCAGCTAATTTATCTATTTTATGCCAACTTTTTAAGCAGCTTTATTTAATTTTACCGCGCGATCTAAGCCTTAGCGAATGCTAAGCCATGCTCCCGGACGCTAAACTAGTTTTTAAATGATGTACAAAAAGAAATCAGAGCGCTGATAGCTCAATTGCTAATAATTCGGACTCTTATACCATAGGCTGGAATTCGAATCCCAGCGACATGCGTTGCGTGACAGTGTTCATGCACGGGGCACAGCTCCCAGTCGGATTCTAGCTTCTGTGAACATTGCTTTGTTATTTTGAAATAATAGGCTAGTTGACAAAATTTGGAAATGAGTTTAAAAATATAGCTTGGTGTCTATTTTACCCCAAAAATATACTATTTTAAGAAAAATAAGCCATTTTACCTAAGAATTTTGCGTTTTTAGAAATGAACTCCAAATTGACATCAAAAAAGGCCAAGACTGTCATGGCGTCTTGAATGATGTCACGCCTCGCGAAACAAGCTGTTCACTGTATACGAAAATGACGCAACATTATGACGTATCGCGAGGCGTGACTTCACGCTTCTCTGATTTCAATCATTTTAATGTCACGTGATTAAACGGCCAATTTTGCGGATTTTATTTTCCGTAAATATTGGCAATCTTTAATTATTTTAATGAAAAAAGTGTTTATTTGGTTACTACATAACATGCCTAATCATTAGAAACCCTATGCCAGCCGATTTATTCTTAGTGGAAACACGCCTATTATAATTAACCTCAAAGGTTTTGTTGTGCACGGAACCCTAAGCGGCTTGAGCTAGGCGCCCGCGCCGCCGTTCCGCTAATATTTGCGTGAAGTTAGCTGTTAGCTTACAAACGCAGCCTTCAATAAACTATTCACAAGCCTGATGCACCGCGAACCGAAGCTTTTAAAGCAGGGGTTCCCAAAGTGGCCGATATCGAACCCTTGACATAAACGACTTAGTAAAGGATCCCAAGTTCCCAAGTAAGAACGATCTTCACCAGTCTGATAACCAGTTGAAAAGTATATTTTCACAAATTAAATATGTTTTGAACGTGTAGGGTTGCCATAAAAAATGTTCATGGCTATGATTAATTAAAATTATAAAAAACAATTTTTTATTGTTTCGACCGCAGCCAATAGACAGCTCACTAATATAATAGCTAGATTGGCAATGACCAGGTTGGTCCATCACACAGAATTTTCTTTTTTTAAATTTAGTATTTCATAAATTAATTATCTACCTTTAATTTGTGTCTTTTTCTTTCTCAACGACTTCACTCAACGAATTACAAAGTATTTTTATTAAGTAAGTACTAAACTTGTAACAATGGGTACGTTATTTGGCTATGAGGCCTGAGTTATCGAAAACAGTTTGGGAATCCCTGTTGTGAAGGTTCAGACCGATGTGCATTAGTCTAACTCTTAAAGTCTAAAAGCACCTGGAAGTACCCGGGGAAATTTAAGCAAACCAGTGGGTAAGTGCCTTTCTCTCTGTTCCGGGCTGTTGCACTAATACTTAAGTAAAACTTTCTATCAAATATCAAAGATCGTCCCTATCCCTTTGTCTGGAACCCTCTACCTACAGCCTACAGCGCCGATTTCAGATAAACAGGGTTACTCGTAAAACATGAGCAACCTAGCAGCACTAGGTAGCTAACACCATAAGCAACAACTTGTGTACTACGAGTTTTGGTAATTTGTTAATTTTTAATTTCATACAAAAATATTTATCGCCTTCGCTTTTGCAGCTACCGCCTTTGATTGAACTTGACATATTCGCCCGCCAGTCGACCGTCGGTCATGCGATCATTCATGAATGAACATACTTTCGAAGACTTACAAATAATGTCACAACAGTGCAACAAAAACTTGTTTAACGTTTTATTTTTTATGTATTGAGTTATGTTCGAACTCATAGAACAAAAGTTGTTGCTTATAGTGTTGGCTAACTAGTGGTGCGAGGTTGCTCATGTTTTACGGGTAACCCTGAATATTTAATGTAACGTTATCAAGCGTTGTATGTACATAAGTATCCAATTGTATAGAAAACACGCACAGTCCTACACACAGAAACCGCATCTGCATGTACGCGCGTGGATGCGTTTTCTATAGAAAAGGACTCGCACCCCCGCACTACGCTCCGTGATCCGGCAGTGTGTTGATTGCTAAGGTCTCTAGATTCTAAAAGGAGACCCCAGTTTTGCATTGGGTCAGATTACAGATAAATATTTAATGTAACGAGGAAGCAATTTTCACTTTGTGGGTGATGCGGAAATACAATACAGAAAACATTATTGCACACCAATAACAAGGACATTACAATAACAGGGTATAAAGACAGATACACAAAAGGTGGACTTGTGTCTTAAAGAGGGACACAACTCTTACAAACTCCGTATTTAAATAGAAATGCTATCTAGTCGAATAATAATATTTTATTGCACACAAATTAATTACACACATTCACTCAAATTATTACCCAATAGTTCACCATCATCCGTTTTAACATGCAACGTCTTCATCAGGTTTACGAAGGTATACTTATACAAATTTGTTAGGTATAAGTACTGTATACTTTCGAGCGGTGATAGCCCAGTGGCTTAGAATTCGACCTCGAGTCGAGGGGGCCCGGGTTTGAATCCCAGTGGCACGCACCAAAGAGTGGAAAAAAAAGTTAATACAATTAAAATTTCACCTGCTGTTACGGCGAAGGAAAACATCGTGAGGAAACCTGCACGCCTGAGAGTTCACGAAAAAATGTTCTCAAAGGTATGTGAAATCCACCAACCCGCATTAGGCCAGCGTGGTAGACTAAGGCATATATCCCTCTCATTATGAGAGGAGACCCGACCCTACTGACAAGACTCGGCCCTCGTGTAACCTTTACGCTTTACAGTTGATATAAGGCTGTGAATCCAAAACGATACATGAAGTTAAGACTTTCTAAATGTCCTTGAACTTATCGTAACCTTTTTGAAGGTGTAAAAATGGAAAATTACCTCGTCTGGAGTATAAAAGATAATAATATGCAAATGAAAGAAACCGCCAAACCGCCAATGGGAAGATCGGTAATGAAATTGATGCTAATGCGAAAACCAGTCGGATCTAATCATAGACCCACGATATAAGATTATTTACTTCTATTTATTATGTAGAAAAGTAGATTTTATCAAATCAAATATATAATAGGTAATTATTTTGCTAATTTGCGGCAAGTTCATGTTTTAATAAAAGACTTTAGATCAGATGTTAAACACTTACTTTTATTCGAAAACAAGCAGGAGACTTCCTATGAATTTAAATAAATTCTGGCTTATTTATTACTTCACTTATTTCGGTAAAAGAATACTTTTGCAAAAAAAAAATCGGTATCGTTATCGTTGTGTTATAGAAGGAGTATCTACTAATTTAGCTTTCAGTGTGCCTGTACTCAAAATATCCACCAGCTCTCGGACAAAATCAAACATAGACGAAAAGGTTTACAATAAAAAGTACGCAGTGAAATTTTTTTAGCTTTTCAATAGTCGATGTTTAAAGAACGGGGTCCCAAAATATTAAATTCGGCTCCCAGCATACTGCAATGCCCTGGTCAATAGTAGTACATAATCTATACAAGAAAATTGTCTCTTTGTAATATAAAAATAATCGCTTTTTACTGAATACACGGTACATACCAAAATAACATTCTTTACAATTTCTTCGTAACGTCAGACAGCTGATTCGCCGGAAATTGGCAAATCTAGCTTTGTGTGTCCCACAACGTGTCAATGGCACCCACGACGGATAATCCCAACATTAATTAAAACTACATAATGTATCAGCAACGGCAAATCAATCTTTAAAAATCTCGAACCAATGAACAAGTCTATTTCAGTGCTGTGTGAAAGGTTGCAGCTGTCGAAACTGTCTAGTTAGTGCATTCAATATTGAAACACTAATAGCACCCAAACCGACTGGGACGGACGGAATGACTGGTCAGCCCACTACACGCTATCGGACAGGTTTAATCCAGAGCTCTTTCGTATTATAGCCTACTGTACGGTAAAAGAAAATATCGCGAGGAAAGCTGCATGCCTGAGAATTCTCCATAATGTTTTCAAAGGAAATGTTGAGTATTGAAGTTGGAAATGAAGTCGGTTTAATATTTTTAATTATTTTTATTTAAGAAAGGAGTCATCGGTCTGGCAAGTAGTGCTGGACTCCTACCTGCTAAAACACAACGGTTCTATCTGCCCTCTCGCGGGGACAAACACGTAATGGAGAGAGCTATTGTGGTCGGTATTTCTCTACATGATGGAGTCAGAAACGATAAAACCCGTAGAGGAACCCATATGATATGACTGACATCCGAGTAGATCTCAAAGTTTTGCAAATTAAGTGGCAACGGGCTGGCCACATCGTTCGCAGGATTGACAATCGAGGGGGGAGAAAGGTCCTCGAACGTTTAGACAAAAGGAGTACAGACTCCTCTCCGACCAACTGGTAGGCAGCGAAAGCAGCGAAACCCGTTGGATGCAGAGGGATTAAAGGAGGCCCCTGTCCAGCAGTGGTCTACCAAGAGCAGAAAGGGAGGAAGAAAGAATATCTTTGAATGATTAGATAAACAAAACTATTTAATATGACCATCAAAAAAATGAAAATCGTCTCGACAAAGAATCATTATTTCATCTTTGTTTAAAATATTTTTACATATACATTGTACGAGCAAATTTAAATTTTCTCCTTACTTACCCGCATGATTGCATATCACTTAAGTTATAACTTTCAAACAGTGCACATTTTCCGCCTGAGATTTTCTGAAGTTTTCCAAGAGCGACCTCAAATTGAATTTCCCCTCGACTTGCAACACTTTGTGTACTTGTTTGAGAAAGACTGTATTCAGATTGGTAAGACGCGCTTAGCACGTGCCATCTTGGATACGGGAATCAAAGGAGAGGTTATCTGAAGGAAATTGCTTTTAGAAGACTTTTATAATAAATGGAAAACACACTGATTGTAGATTTTTTAAAAAGAGAAAAAAACATGTTTCAGTCATATATATCGCTTGCATCGCTCAATCTTAATGAAAACGTAACGTCGTCAGACGGGGCGGCAAAAATGTATTAGCCTACTGCCGGAATTTTGTAAATCTGGTACTGTCCCCGTGTTTAAATGTTGTTGGTTAGTCGGTCGGTTAACCGATTTCGAAGATTTTTCTCGTACGTTAAAGATAAATTACCAGCGTATCTTTCATATTGAATCAAATTACACACAGTATATTAAATTTCTTTAAAAACTGTCAGGTGCGTAGTTTCGGAGTTCACCGTGGACTACTTAACATAAAAGTGCCACGGGGGTTTTATAATAATAAACAAGTATGTCATAAGTTTAATAGATGATATAAGAAAGATATTAAAAAACCACAAATACAAAGTGCTAGGACATTATGTGAACATGTGTATCATATTTTATTACGACTGTAGCCTTTTAAACACTGAATATAATTAAGTAAATGTTGAAAATCACACAAATATCCATAAAATCATAGGTTAACAACCTTGAGTCAAACTGAGTCTATAAAAGCGTCTTGTTATCTACATTCGACATAATATTTTACCTATATATTAAAAAAATCGTATCTACAACCTTTGATGACAAATGGACTGATACTACCTATACGAATAGGTGTAAGTTCTTACTCACTATTTGAAAATACTGTTAGGATACGACACATATAGAAACACGATTACAATACTAATTTATCTTCATTTAATTTTTATTTCATTATAGAATAATAACCAACAAGAAATAAACTTACCTACCACTAATAATTAACAGAGTAACTTAAAAAACCAATACTATTGTCAGATTACTTTTGTTTTTGTTTTTTTAATTTTGTTTTGTTGATATGTTATATAGAAGACAAAGACATTTGTAAAACATGGTATGGTGTCCACCAATTCTCAAATAATATCGACGACTCGTTGACGTTGAAACATTCAAGAGTTAATAATAATAAATAATATTAGAAGTATCAATCTAAGTTTAATCTAAGTGTGCAAAATTGCATAACCACTTACTTTTGGTCACTTAATTTATGAACTAGAAATTGCGCTATAAATTTACAATACTTATTTAGTCACGAAATATACAAAAATATACAAAGTGTTGTTCACAACACGTTGATAGTTTATTTTATTGCGTCTGGATTTTCCTCTTCAAAAAAATAAATGCCTGAATGTAATTTTTTATCACATCGAAAATAACGTCAAAACAAATAGGTAAACAAAGACAAACACGCTTGGGAATTTATAATTTGAATAGGATGCTAAGATCCTCTAATTGTCACTCAAGGCCATTTAGTGGTCATCTTAGGTATTTCAAAGAAAACGGAAGACCAGAGGATTCTCGTCTAAAAGTTGACCTTTCCAGTCCGTTTTTTTAACTCTTGTCTTATGAGTTTATTTAACATACCAACAGAATATACCAACGAAAGCAAACTTACTCTAGTTTAACTATACCCGTGGCTTATACCACCTACTTTTAACTAACTACTTACTACTTTCACCTATATGTTTAACTACATATTCGTTGAAAATAAGTCATTAATTGCTTTAAAAATGAATTAGTTAAACTTAAGTAGTAGGAATTTGTTTTAGCATTAAATGAAAATTTATTTTTAAATTTTTATGATTCTGTGTCTGCGTTATTTTTAAACCGCAAATTACAACAAAAGACTAAGATTGCTAAGATTGTTCATCAAATGGGACATTAAAAAAACTTATTATAGATAGATAGCCCAGTGGCTAAGAATTCGGCCTCTCACTCGAGGGGTCCGGGTTCGAATCCCAGTGGCACCAATGACTTTGTAAAAGAAGTTATGTGCGCTTTATAAAATTAAAAAAATTGAAAATATACCAGCGTATATTAGGCCCATAGGCCAGCGTACAACCCTACAACCCTACAGCCTACATCCCTCTCATTGTGAGAGGAGACCCGACCCTGTAGTGGCTCATTAATGGGTTACTGACCACTATAGATAGATCATCTAGTATCTTCTATTTTATGTATTTGTTTAGTTTCCTTCCAATACGAAGAACCTATTAAGTATTCGATACGATGTATATCAGGACCCCTCGTAAGAGGCTGTATTTTTAAACACTGGGCCTTATTGGTATGGAAACGTAACTGGTTTAAATTGATTTTATTTTATATCACTTTTCAATGATTACATAGAGAGTCCACCGTCCACCAACCCGCAGTAGGCCAGCGTGGTGGACTAAGGCCTACATCCCTCTCATTACGAGAAGGAGACCCGACCCTGTAGTGGGTCATTAATGGGTAATGGGTTACATAGAGCGAGGCACGTATGGATATATGACCCTGGATCCACTATATTAGAATTTCAATAGAGCACGCCATGTGCCGTGTAGGATTATATAATGCCGCCATTTACGTCTTCTTTTGAAATACTAGCGCATAAAGAAAGTAAAATACTCTTCACATACATATAAAGATGCACAAATGAGGCGTGTGACCAATGCTAAGTAATCCATCTTAAACCTACCAATAGAAGGCTAGTTGCGTGTTGATAATTTCTCACGTAGATTACGTTAAATATTATAACTTATAGATATAGACAAATACCTATGAATGCATCGACCAGAGACGCACGAATGCAGGTTTTACTCAGTGTTGTCAATTTAAACGGAAAAATAATTAATTAATGTAAATAGTATGGCCCTATATATCCATTCACATTTTGAAATAGATGCAATTCAGATTATTGGAATCAAAGGGTAAGGTCACATTCAAACTACCTAGAAATGTGTCGTTATTCAAACAAACAATATGTAATAAAGATTCATTTCTTGGTAACGTTCGCGTTATTCGTTTGAGCTTCTGTGTTTTTTTTTAATTCAGTACATAATAACGATGTCAAGGTTGGCACACAGAATCGTGATAATTTATTAGACAAATCGAAATTAAAGCGCGTCACACAAACATGACTTTATGTCATAGCATTTGGTGTACTCGTACCTTTCGAAGACGATTAGACGTGACGAGAATAAAGTAGGTTTCACACGACGCTATAATATAAATAAATAAATAAATAAATAAATATTGTGGGACAACTCACACATGGCTTTCTGATCCCAAAGTAAGCTGTGAGCTTGTGTTATGGTAGCCAAATAGCTGATAAACCTACATATATATTTTTAAATAATTACATACTTAGGTATACATAGATAATTTACACCCAGACACAGAACAAACACTTGTGCTCATCACACAAATATTTGTCCTGGGTGGGAATCGAACCCACGACCTCCGGCGTAGTAGTTAGGGTCGCTAACCACTAGACCAACAGGCCTGTCAAATATAATAGCATAGAGTAGGTACATAGCTCATAGCACTACAATATCGCACTCCATACATTGTTATGGACACGTTCACACTGTACTGTAAAGTACACACATTAAAAATCCTACTAGTAGTGTTATAAATGTGAAAGTTTGTGAGGATAGATGGATGGTTGGATATATGTTTGTTATCCTTTCACGCAAAAACCACCCAGGATTTTTACCAGGATTAACACTCTGGATACTTTATAGTATATATCCCTCTCAGGACTAAATTTAAAATCTATGCAAACGAAGCCGCGGGCAAAGTGTATTAAAAAATATATTCTTCTCCATTTTTCTGAATTTCCGTGATAGGCGATACCATTAATGAAGTGGGTATCAAATGCGTTTTCGGTGGGTTACCTTATTTTTAGAATACTTTTACGCACAAACCTACAAATAAAAACTATTCTGAGACGTAACTACTTAGTTGCTATGTGAGGATTTTTCTACGCTATCAACTGCCTCCCAGCGATGCTGCCAGGCTCTTGTTCCTATCTCAAAGCTCTCCTCTCAAAGGATATAACACTAATTCACAAAATAAATAGATAAATAGTGATAGTGAACAATCCAATTTGTAAAAAAGTTTCAAGTTCAAAAATCATAAAAACTAACTGAAATTTTCAAAATAAAACCATCGTAAATAACCTTTCCTACTTTAATTTATATGTCTGTCTATAACCCATTACTGACCCAGTGCAGGGTCGGGTCTCCTCTCACGATGAGAAGGATGTAGGCCGCCGTCCACCACGCTGGCCTTGCGGGTTTGTCTACCAACCTGTCTACATGCCTGGAATTTATATGTACCCATGTACTTATAGTCCATTTTTACTTATTTCCATGCCTTTTTATTTAAATTTATGATTAAAAATAATGCAGACACAAAATTATAAAGATTTAAAAACGAATTGTCATTTAATACCGAAACAGATTTCTCGAAACTATAATTTATTATTAAAGCAACTTTAAACTTTTTTTCAATATAAAGTAGTGCCAAGATTGTTGACCAAATAAGACAAGGGAATAAGAATGAACTGTAAATGTTCATTTCATTTTTTTATGATTAATAGTTTTTCCCCTAAATAATCGATCATTGAACAAAAGCTTCACTGACTGCAGTGTTTATTGTTAGGTATCAGACATTTAGTACCTATTACGGCACGTATTCAGACTTCTATTAGGCAAATTATTTATTACCTATAGGATTTCTGCTTGGTTATGGACTCAGATCACGCAGAGACATCTGCTTTATCTGCCAAAATAGATTATGATATTTTGGTATTCCCCGTGATTTTTCCGAATACACACACACCTAGCAATATACTGAGTTACATCATCTTAGCTCGATGCTTTACGTGAACTTACGGTTAAATTACTTTTAAAAATATGAAATAGCTTAGCGGTTTAGAATTCGGTCTATTACTCAAAAGGTCGCGAATAATATCTGATCAAATCTACTGTGGTTTACAACACTGGTACATGTGGAATGCCTAAAACAATAAAATTGATTTACGACGGCTATAGATGATGTTTTTCTACGATATTCGCAACTTGGCCGTACTGCACTCCGGGAGTGCCGGTAGAAGTGGTTTCTTGGTGATTTCGACGACAGACAATTGAGCATAGTTTCTCTGTAAGAAAGAAACGACATTTAATGCTAATTATCGCAATGTCGAATGCAAAATCATAACAATAATTATAATATGTATTTAGCTTTTTTCTATAACAAAATACACTAATTGTTTATGAATGTTTCCTTGTAGCAGTTTCCTTAGTTCCATCAGTCTAATTAGACGCACTTTGGTTGCACCAGATAAGTAGGTGCGAGCAATGATATCGACGGTTCCCGGGCTATTTGTATTAAGCGACATTTTGGGCGAAATTGACTTATATACATATTCGGAATCAGCGAATTTTTCCGCGTCGTTTGAGCGGGGTTTGGTGACGATCTGAGCACTTTTTTGTCGCTTAATACAATGGCATTTTTGGAGCCCATTTTGCACTACGATGTATGAAGCGACACAAAATTTTGACAAATTTAGGAACTGTGTACTTAAGCTATACTATGAAATACCAGAGAGTTATTTAAACCAATTAGCCTCACCTGATAAATATTTTAAAATGTCGCTTCATACAATTAGCTTTACCTTATAAATACATAAGAATGTCACTTCATACAATTAGCTTTACCTTATAAATACATAAGAATGTCACTTCATACAATTAGCTTTACCTTATAAATACATTAGAATGTCACTTCATACAATTAGCTTTACCTCATAAATACGTAAGAATGTCGCTTAATACAATTAGCTAGATACTTGAATTTGCTAGATGTGGCGAATAAACCCATGTTCCTTAATATTTTATTAAACTAGCACTGTCGCTACAGTCACTACAAAAACAAAATTGTAGTACTTCAAACAAATTAAATAATAGCAGTATACACTTAATACAATCAAACTTGACTATGGATTGACTATTGAGGCGTCGGTTAAAACATTGGTTTTAGCAAGGGCGCGCTGGCGGCGCGTCCATCTAATACGGGCGTCTAATAACAGGGCGACTAGTTTTAGAAATTTAAGGGGTCTGAAATTCTACAAAAGGCGGACATTCTAGCGGAACGGTTACGTGGGGCGCTCGGGGACATGGATGTCAAAATTGCCCATCCCACTAAAACCGGAGAAATAAGAATATTGAATTTGGTGGAATCCCTAAGCCGCCAGGAAATTATGGCGGCGATTGCGGACCTGCGGTTGCCCTTGGAGGACATAAAAGTTGGCGATATTCGTTTCACCCTACCGCACTGGGAATGGTATGGGCTCGTTGTCCACTCACTCCAGTTAAAAAACTGGCTAGTGAAAAGTACATCCGTGTTGATTGGATCAGGGCAAGAGTTCAAGTACTAGCACCACGCAAGCTGCAGTGCTTCCGATGTTTGGAGTTTGGACACGTGCGACAAAAATGCACGAGCTCTGTGGACAGAAGTTCTCGCTGCTAAATGTGCGGTGAAAAAGATGACGATCACAAAGCGAGGGAATGCTCAGCTAAGTCACCTAAATGTACCGTATGTGCTGACATTGGCCTACCTGCAGACCACCGAATGCGAGGTAAAAAATGTACTCCGCCTTGAGCAAGAGCTTGGCTGGAAGTTCTCAGGATTCTTCTAACCCATCTCAGGATTGACATAGAAAGTCAACTAACGACTGAGGAAGCAATGGAGATTTAGAATTCACAGGATTTCGGGTCCTCCAGGGCAATCTGAATCACTGCCGCGGGGCTCAAGCTTTATTGTTAAGGTCCTGTGCGCAGTGGTGGCAGAGCCGTACGATGTGCCGAAACATCCTCTTTGGTTCGGGGATATCGATGGCTCTGTTGCCATTTACTGGGGTGGAAAGAGATACCCTTCGTACTCCCTCATTGATGGAGGGCAGGATTAGGCAGGTGGAGTGGGGACCTCTCGCATTTGTAGGCTGCTACATACTCGTATCTCCCAACTGTGGAATTGGTGCCTATGAAGCATACCTAGATAGACTCGCAGTTTTTACCCTTAGATGCCTACCACGCCCTATTATAGTGCTGGGTGATTTTAATGCTCGCTCAAAAGCATGGGGTGACACAAGGGGAAACAGAAGAGGAGAAGTTATCCAAATGTTCTCAACACTGGATTCATAAGTACCTGCGTACGGTGGCAGGGGGAGTCAATTGTGGATTTGACATGGGCTTCAAATGATATCGGGATGGAGAGTCGCAGAAGAGTTAGTAACTCTATCCGACCATCGCTACATCATGTTCGCTGTGACATTGCGACCCCCTAATAACAGACACGTTGGTCAAGCACGACGATGGTCTGTTAAACAGCTTAATAGGGATCTATTACTCGCTGCTACCAACGCTGGATTTTGAGCAGAAACCCTGACCTTATCTGATCCCGAGAATGAATCAGTCTGGGTACGGGTAGTAATGACATCTATATGTGACGTAGCGATGCCCCGATGTAGGGCCTCTAATAGAAAAGAAGTATACTGGTGGTCTGAACACATTGCAGGATTGAGAGTTAGATATCCTTTGAAGCGGCAACAATCCTGACACGCTTTCCACCCCTCGACATCTTGGCGGACATGGATGACAAGATTTACCTGCAAAGTCGGGCAACTCTCCCAACGAGAAAATAACGATGAGCCAAGTCTTCTGCGAAAGCAGGCACATAGACGGGCTTGGACTGAATGGCGCCAACGTCTGGAGGAGAAGTATGCAGGTCAAAGAGCTGTTGGAACAATTCTGCCCAATTTTGACGCCTGGATGGGAGGGTAGTGTTACGTTCCGACTGTCACCGCGCATGGCTGCTTTGGTGAGCATTTGTGTCGGATTGGACGGGAAGAAAAACCCCATTGCTACCACTGTGATGGAGATCAGGACGACGCTCAGCACACCCTTGAAGCGTGTCCTGCATGGGAATATGAGCGTTCCGCCTTGGTTAGCCAAATTGGGGTTAACTTCGCTCCATCTGCAATTGTAGCAAAGATGCTGGCGGAGAAGACAGACTGGAAGGCAGTGGTCTCCTTCTGTGAAGCCGTCATGGTAAAGAAAGAGGCCCTTGAGCGCACCCGGGAGATTGTTGACAAGATAATAATTCCTAGGTACCTTTAAATTCAACAATGTTTTAACCGCCCATTTCAGTAAACTTCATTACTCAGGCACGATTAGAAACAAATTAGTAAAAACAAATCTTCAATTTAATGCATTTAGCCTGGAGCTATTATTTTCAGTTCTAGGTGGTTAGGTCATTTAACCTGGAGCAAGAATTAATAAATCTAGGCGGATAAGTCAGTTAGCCAGGAACAAAAAATACTAATTGTAGGCGGTTAAATCATTTAGCCTGGAACAAAAAAATAAAATAAAAGGGTTATTTTGTATTAAACGACATCTAACTTCGTTAATAATAGGAATATCAGAAAAAAAACCTAATCAGATTATGCAGACTATGTAACCTTATCAATAAATATCCATCTTTTTCTAAAATTTTACAAATTGCGGATGTTATGAATTTTTTTTCAAAAATCAAAACTTTAAACTGCTCTGGTGTAAAGTTTACAAAATGTCGCTTAATACAAATAGCCCGGGAACCGTCGATATGATAGTGTACTTTTTAATACACTAGCACTGGGTACGAGTATATACTCGTAGATCACATGCCAGTAACCCATTAATGACCCACTACAGGGTCGGGTCTCCTCTCACAATGAGAGGGATGTAGGCGTCGCCTTAGTCCACCACGCTGGCCTACTGCGTGTTGGTGGACTTCACATACCTTTGAGAACTTTTTTTTTGTGAACTCTCAGGCATGCAGGTTTCCTCACCATGTTTTCCTTCACCGTAACAGCAGGTGATATTTAATTTTATAAAGCGCACATAACTTTTTTACAAAGTCATTGGTGCGTGCCACTGGGATTCCAACCCGGACCCCTCGATTCGAGGTCGAATTCTAAGCCACTGGGCTATTACCGCTTACATAATAATGTGAATAGCAGTCAATGCAGTCATTTTCCTTATGCTACGTGGTCAGCTAGTAGATGAACAACATATGCTGAGATTGTGACGTCACATTTAATGTTATTTATGCGTGCGGCAATGAACTTGGTCGAATATTCGACTTCTGCCGCCGCGACGTGATGCGAATTTATATGATACTTAATTATATACGGTTTGTTTATCAGTGGCGAGGCAAACTTGGTACAATATCGTATTAGATAGGTCATATTTTGGTTAGATCTTTACATAAATCCGCCTTTCTCTCTCTTTGGTCGGACCTGTTTGTCTAGTTAGTCGCTCATGAGTCATGAGTCATGAGTCATGACAGAGGATTGTGGTCTGGAATGGGTGCACATCTGGGGTTGACAATGTTTTTCCTTTTTCCGTTCAAAGCCTCCTTAACGATTTGTGTTGTATTTGAGCTGCCTCTACCTCGTCTGCATTCCGTGTTTCCGACAACTATGAGTTCCTCCAGGCCAAATAGAATCTCGGCTGAAATAGAACAGCACACGTCACTTCTTAATCACCCTTTGTAGAGTCCAGATCACCTGATGATCCTCTGTTTTGGGGCGAAACACGTGACAAACTATTTGGATAAGTGGTACCACAGCACGTTCCATATATCGTCTTTGCGCTTTCCAAAACTGATATGTGTACAATTTTATTTAAAAGAAATAACACCTCATGTGAAATAACTAAGACATTATTTTCTTTGAAACAATAGATGCACATATCAGAGTTGGTAAGCGCAACGACGATATGCGGATTGTTGCAAAGAAATATAAATACAAATAATATAACAATGGATTTCCGCAAAATAACGCTTGATACAATTAATTGAATAGTGGAAAAGCGGACACTATCTAATTAGGAGTTTGGTAACAATTGTTGTATTCAATTTACTTACTTGTCAGTAAATCATTACTGAGCTCAAGGGGCTGAGGCTCAAGGTATGTGTCTCACAGCCTGGCCCATTAGTGGCCACTCCCAAGAAACTGCTCCGAGCGTGGGAGGGCCGTTCGGCTGATATGCACAAGCTGGACGAGGAGCTCATGTCCACCAGGATCAGGGAGCTCGAGGCCCTCACTGAGCTCAAGGAGCTGAGGCTCAAGGTGTGTGTCTCACTGCCTGTACCGTTGTCAGTAACCCATTAATGACCCAATGGCGGGTGGGATCTCCTCTCGCAATGAGAGGGATGTAGGCCGCCGTCCACCCCGCCGGCCTGGCAGGCTGGTGTACTTCACATGCCTTTGAGAACATTTTTTTGTGAACTCTCAGGCATGCAGGTTTTCTCACGATGTTTTCCTTCCTTCACAACAGGTGATATTTAATTTTATAAAGCGCGCATAACTTTTTTTACAAAGTCATTGGTGTGTGCCGCTGAGATTCGAACCCGGATGCCCCTCGATTCGAGGTCTAGGTGTAAGTGTAAAAATAAGTTTGAAAAATTCACGCAGTTGATTTTTTTCAATAATTCGGTCCATTTTCAAAAATCGATCCAGCCGTTCCGGAGATTAGCCGGAACAAACAGACAGATATGCATTTAGTGAAAAGCGGTAATTTTATATTACAAACAGACAGAATGTGAATATGACGGAATCTGAGGTTTCCTAAACGAAAAATAAAAATATTTGCTTTCCATAAACATTGGATTTTAAAGCATTTTACTAAAATATATAAAAACTGGTCAGGTATCAAACTATTCTCATAGCTAAATTCTAAGCTTGGTAAATAATAATTATAATTAACATGTGAATGATCACATTTTTAACATTCGTTCGTCATTAGATGTATCTACATTTGCCTGTTAAAAAAATATATTATTACTAAATCATGTACGTTTTTAGCTTGCAATTTGCAATAACCAATATTCATAATGATTGCATTAAGAAATGTTTTTCTTGACTTTCGAAACAATTTTTTTTTACATGTCAGCTATAGCTACATATCTTAATAGCTATGGTTATCTTAACAGCGATCAACAATCTTTCAGAACACCTCTGAGATAAGACCGATACTCGTATCCGCTGCTAACCAATAATTAAAACTCTTCGAAATTTCGGCTATTACCGGTTCCGGCGTATCTTTGTTGTGGTAGGGTAACCATGTCTGCCGCGGAAGAATACGAAAGTATTCATTCATAATTTTAACAATTTGCTTACGTGTCTAAACCATAATTATACAAATCGCAAAAACCACGCACAATTTTGTCCAAAATATTAGGAAATTAATATTAATATTCGCTGGGGAAACCGAACTGAGAGGTTTAGGACCGGAAATTTAGTAAAATAATTACCGATTCCGAGGTGTCGAGTTTAGAAAATCCAAAAAACAAAAATGCATTTAACAAAGAAGCTCGCAGCTAAATTCCAGGTCTCTTCCCGTGACGTCAGGCTTTTCTTACTCTCCTGGTCACCCCAGCGAACCAACTTGACACGGCCTTGTACTTGCCCGTCGGAGGTTTCGTCATATAAACTCAACTGGTATAAAAGTGAGCGACGACTCCGACCGGACACTCCTCTCGACACATCTCCAATATGTATACGATCTGGGTGCGTACTTTGTGTGTACTTAACGCTACTTAGTGTTCGTAAGAAGTGAAGTGCGTTGAAAGTTTGATGTGACAGATAAGTAGAATTTTCGTGACATTTTTTTTGAAAAAAATTTTTTGATATAACAAAAAACATTTTTTTTAATCAAACTTATAAGTATTTTTGTGTGCAGTAGTATGAATGGTGGATATCTCACCATAATATCTTAACATCAATATTTTCAATGATACTAGTATAAGCTTTGGTGCTTTGTAACGGATTCAGTTGGAATTTGAATGCCGAACGCGACTTTCTTAGATGTAAGCTCTGCGAATTTTGAATACTGTTATAAATACTGAAACTCATTAACAAAAATCTTATAGAAAGGTTATTTAATCATCAAATTTATAACAGTTAAGAGATTATAGTTTAAAAATTTAAACCTAAAGATCAATTTGTACGAATTGTTTCATAGAAATATCATATTTTTGTTATAATTTTGATGTAAGTGTGTTATTTTCCACTGATTTTTAATTGAATAAAGCTTAAATTGTGATTCACAATTGTTATAAAAAATCAATAACAATAATATTCCTATAAGTAATTGGTTACACAAGTTATAAAACGTATACTTTATACAACTCAATAAATATCTTCTTTTGATTAATACTCTAAGCGCGAAATATCTCGAAAAGCTTTTAAAAGCTTACTTATTGCACAAATTGTTATTTTAGAAATGAATTATTAGTTTTTGAATAATTATTATTATAGTTGGATTTGGAAAACACAATAAAAATTTTACTAAATATTTTACAAAAATCCCCTTAGAAGTGAATATACAGGAATTAATTACTTAAATAAATATGTACTTAAAAGAAAAAAATCCGAAAATTAAAGAAATACTATCATTAAAATTACCTTAAATATTATTCTTCGAGAGTAAACGATAAAATATTTTTATGGGTCTGCTAAATGGTAGGAGCTTATTTAATTAAAAATTTGATGTGATTATTCTTACGATAAATCTACTAATATTGAACACTAATTTTTTTAAATGTCATATAAACTAAAGCACTAACTGACAAAAATATGCCAGAAACCGTAAAATGTTTGTTAAAAAACATATAAGTCTACATATTAATAAAACAATCCTTATACGGATAAGCAAAGCTTCATAGAATATCGTTTGGTTTGATTTATAGTCGAAGCGCGAGCTATCTCGAAAAGCTTTTAAAAGCTTACCCGACTGCACATCTATTGTCATATCTTTATATTATAATTATCTTTTTTGAAACAGGATTCGTTCACGGTCTTTAGAATAATTTAGATTTGAATTTGGAAAACGCGTTAAAATCTATTTACTTGTTTTCCTATACCTTTTTATCGATACGGTGTTACACGGTATTTATTAAACGGCTAGTATACGCAGAAAATTTAGCTATCATTCAATAAATAATATTTTTAAAATTATGTTTCCTACCTATCTCCCCGAGCGAGCGGTACCTTGCCGTCAGCCTCTTAACCCGTCGCGAAGCAGCTTCTTCATGTCTTGTTCAATCATTCAATGCTTACAACCTTAGATAGGATATCCTGTCTACTCTACTTGAGGTTGTAAATGGGTGTTCAATCAATTAAATGATATCATTAAATAAAAATAAAATAAAATAAAAATAAAAATATAAAAATAGCCTTTAAGAGATTGTTTCTTCTTGATGTACTGTATATAGATATTATATTAAGTTTTCTCACACATAAAACTTCTACACAAAATATAATTTAGTAGCGACAAAAAAATGTGAATGTCCCCGGGTTTTCGGATTTTCCAAATGCCAAAGCGTAGACCGTGTTGTGAGTTACACGCGGACGTGCGATACTCCTTTATTATAGTTACATCATCTAAAGTTTTTTTCTAATAATAATCTACACTAATATTATAAAAAGGGAAAATTTGTATGTTTGTAATGAACTTCGATCAACAATACACTAGATATCGGGTCACGTACAAAATCAAAACTTATACTGTCCGCGTGAATACATACTTATACATCTTCATTTGTTTACTAACGAAATAAGACAAACGTTTTAAAACAGTTGTAAGTTCAACCTAATTACAACCATGACGCCTAGAAATAAGGTAGCAATTCTTCAAAATATTCATTTTCTTACAATCATTCGTCACGAAAAACGAGCAAAGCAATAAATTACTCCCGTCACTTAGAAATGAAAAGACATAAGTTAAAAAACATTTTATGTGAAATCAACCTTAATGAGCTATAAATAAAGTACTTTTTCCCGTTATTACCTTGCGAGTTACATCCTTTGGTTTCGTTTCAGTTTGCTTCCTCAAATTTAACTACAGAAGGTATGGAGTCGCGTTGAACACAAAAATAATTTAGTATATTATTATGCACGAAAGTTTAGTTAAAATTATTTATATTTTGGGCATCTACGAGTATGTTTGATAGTATACATACATACCTATATGTTATTTTGTTACCGTTTTGTTGTGTGTATGTTTATTTATGTGTATGTATAATATGTTTTTGGCCAAGGTGTGTATCGCTGTTGTAGCTAGTAGGTACCTTAGTATTGTAGTCGTATTTAGGCATACTGTGTACAGATGTGGATAAATGTGAACAAAGGGATTCTTCTGGGTTTTAGGGTATCACAAACCGTAATATTGAAAGTACGATCGTGTTTAGACATACTGTGTGCAGATGTGGATGAATGGGAACAAAGGGTGGTAAAAGTGCGAATCGACAATAGTTTTTTGTCACAAATAAAAATATCACTAAATTCCACAATATCTTTATATTCATGTTTACAATCTTCATAATACATGTACAGTTTAGTGCAATAATTAGATCAAAATAATAATTAAATATCGGTAGCTTTTTTACATATATAATGTAACCTGACGTCAATAAATTTTTGAACCACTGATTTGAGTAAATTAATTTCGTGATTGTGTTTATCTCCTCCAGGAAACACATTCTTGTCAATATATAATTTTAAAACTGATGTCCATAGAAAGTCGAGATCCATTCTGCACACGTAAACGGATTGCTCGGAAAGCTAAAATAAAAAAAGGAAAGCTAAGTATCTTATGAAAGTCCAACAAACAGACACAAAGTTTGTATTAACCAATTTTAAATATCTAGTAACAAATAAATTATTACAATACAAATCTACTCCATGCATCTATTGTTCTGTTACACACAATTTTGCGCCAACGTTGGTCAAACATTTGTAGCGGTGATATAAAATCGGCAATTTTGATTTAAATTTGATATTATTTGTTAGTTTAAAGCATAAAATACAACTTATTCTACATGTACTTACCGAAAGTAAGACACTCCGGCCGTTAAATTGTTCCTTCGGGCATTATTTTTGCAACTTTTGAATGTACATTGCGGCATTGTGACACGTGTTTATATTGGCTCTTTTACAAGCGAACTAAATAAAATTAGAGCTCACATTTCAAGTGAGCTGTTATTCACCGAGACGTATTTTTTGCGCCGACCCGAAATCTAGTGTATTGTTGATCGAAGGTAATGAATAAACTCAAAAAGTACTGTGCCGATTTCAAAAATTCTTTCACCATTGGAAAGCTACATTCAGCCTGAGTAACATAGGCTATATTTATTGCTAGAAAAGATTAGGAATCCTTACTAAAACTTAAGTAACATAACCCAAGGTGTAAAAAGTGCCCTAAAATGTCTCTTGAATGCGCTGCGGAAACTATTGATGATAGAACAAAAGTATGTTCTACAATATTAAAGAACATATCAATATCTACAAAAAAAACTCGCGATATTAATCAAATTAATTGGTAGAGCGAAGCCTGCCGGGTCAGCTAGTTTAATAATATAGTCGTTACGTTAGTTAAAAAAATGGATACTTGACATTCGGTCATCGTATCCGCCTCGATGCGTGTATTGCAGTAGACAAATAAGTCAATCTTAATCTTGAATCAAGGCTGGCATTTTTTTTGAATATACGGGAATTATTTAAGCGTCTTTTATAGAATTTTACATGTTTTTGTTCGCGGTTTTATCGTTATGTTTAACTATGTGTGCGTGTCAAAGTACTCAAAGTTATGGTAGTAGGCGTGCGTAAAAACAAAAAATATTTTGCATTTGAATTTTATGACAAGATGATGATTAAAGATGATTAGTTAATTAAATTAAATAAATATCAAATAATATTTATAAATGTTCATAGTCGTATTCACACCGGTTAATCTATTTTGTGTTTTTTTCTATTATAACGCGGCGTTGCATACCTATGTTCACACTGGAGTCGGTACGGAAAAGCGTTAGAAATACGCGTTCAATAATACAAAAAGAATGAAGTTTAAATTCCAAAATTATTTTTAAGTTGGAATTAAATATATTTCCTTGTTCAATTTGAATTGATGCACCTGTCAATTGCATCAATAAGGGGCCTCATTCATTTAAACCTCGAATTGCAAGTTTTTGCAGTCGATCTCAAGAACTCCCCGAAAACAATGAATTTTTGCCTTGATCTCTGACCTTAATTCCTTAACTACCTTACATATAAATAATACTAGATTGTGCGCGCGGCTTCGCCCGCGTGGATTTTAGAGCTTGGTGCAGAGCAGGGTAAAAAGTAAAAGCGGTTATTGTGACTAAACTTTGACTGATAGTTAGACATGTGCTCTCGCATAAATAGGTTTTCGATTCAATTTTCTTACGGATCCCTAATTTTTTTGAAAATAAAATATTGCTTATAACCTTCCTCTATAAATGGACTATCCAACACTGAAAGAATTTTTGAAATCGATCCAGTATTTCCTGAGATTAGCGCGTTCAAACAAACAAACAAACTCTTCAGCTTTATAATATTAAAATATAGATTGTTATATTTATGCGAAAGTCTGTATGTCTCTTTTTCACGGCTAAACCACTGAGTCGATTTAGATGGAATTTGGTACAAAGATAAGTAGTTTGAGGCCCGATAAAGAACACAGGAAAGTTTTTATCCCGGAAATCCCATGGGAATAATATTATTCCGATAACATTACATACATACGTGTCGAATTAGTAACCACCTTTTTACCGACTTCAAAAAAGTAGGTTATCAATTCGACACGTATGTATGTCATATTAACAGAACTACGTAATTTTTACAAAATTTAACAATAGAAACCAAATAGGTACATGATACAAAAGACACCAACCTCCAAAAATAATAGGCCTTAATAATAGCAAATTTTATTTCATACTTTTTGATGTCGCTTTAACTTTTTAAAAATTATTATTTTTTGAAGTCAGCTAAAAACCCGGAAACGTTTCCCTCGTAGCTGATGCAGCTTAATGTCAAGGTAGTACTGGTCGGACGTCATTGCCGTGGGCTTTTTCGTGGTAATATACCATTTTTGTATCGCTAATTGACTTAAGGTCACCGCCTGTACAGTAGTATATAATAGCCTTTTTGAAGTGGAAACTTCTTAAGGGGCGTTGTGCACTTGTTTTGGGATGGGTAAAAAATGTTACACTCGCGTCAGGACACGTGACCTGATCGAAAAGTCGTAAGCGGTTAGTGGTTAGAAAGCCAGCGCGCTGAGGGAGGGTTTGATTCGGAGCGGAGATTTGAATGATGACTGTAAAAATTTCTTTCTGATCTGGGTGTGTGTGTTCTTGTCTTGTGTGTCCATGGTACCTACGACGCAGGAAATCCTAATGTACAATTGCGAGTGTAAAGCGCTATTAATAAATACTCCATACCTTACTCCTAGTGTGGTTCTATGAAAGTGAATCGCTTTTAATAAAGACTCGCTACCAAGGTATGATAGATAGATCTCTAGCTGTTGGCAGCTGCAGCATACCCCTACTACTAGTACGACTACCGCTACTACAACTACTTGGTGATCTCTAGATCACATTAATTAATCAAAGCGCATCGTCGACACACTCGTAACGTCGAAAGGTCAAGTTTAAACATCGAATTAGCACAATTATGTCACTATGCTTGTGGATACTGTGTTAACAGCCACGTTAAACAAGGACCGATGACTCGATAATGTTTGGGACATTGACATTTTTAATACTAACTTATGAAGTTCTTATAGCCTCGCAGCGTTTGTAGATTGTTTGATAAGAAATATTCACACTTTACTAATCCAATAAGCAGAGACAATAGTTAAACAATACGCGTGTGTCACGTGTGGCTTGTGGGACGACCAAATGGCGGACTTTTAGCGGTAAAATACTAAGCGTTTTAAGGCCATGATACACGGTCAGTCTTAGATTCTATCGACGAATTAAGGCTTTTGGACATTAATGACTTTATTTTCATTTCATACATAATGGTTATCTGGCGATTTCTGAACAGAAAAACTAAAACATCCAAGCATTTGCCGACTTCAAAGTTTTATGAATTTTCTAGGGGTTATTTTTTGTGTGTTACCTGATTTGTCCAACTTATTGTGAACCGATATTAGAAATTATTTTTTGTTCGACTCCAAAAATACCACAATATTTAAGTACATATTTAATATTATGTCCTACTTTTAATTTTGTAGGCGGTTCACATTTTTGCTAAAATTATCTCTTCTCCTATCTTAGTTCCAGTGAGTTCCAATCATTGCTTGCCTAGGTTAGGATAATACGACAACACTTAAAAAACGAATATGTAAATATGTAAAATAAAAACCTGGTAATAATTTATTTGTAAATAATCTGTTTGTAAAACGATAAAGTCGTTAACGTTAAAAATAATTATCATGACCTACCGCATACTGTATCCTGGCAGTCTAGACTCATGCACACCATCCGTGTAAATAACATTTAAATAAAATAGCTATTTCGAGCCATCCGGTTTTAGACAACTCGAAATACTAAGAAACTCGTCTTATTCTAATATTTACCGTCTCACCGCCAAAAAGGACAACGATCCAATTTCATTACGAAATCACAAGTGCATATGTGCATCACGCGTTAGAACGAGCGAGCATTGACAAAAAGTAAATTTCAATATTTACCAAGGCAATTGATGTCAAGATTTTTTATCTCCTCATCCTGTAACTTATTTACTATTTATGCTTTGACCTGAATGGCGAATGAATGACGGATCAACGCACCACTTAACCGTTGAACGTAAAGACCTGAACCTCGGAGGGTGCGTTCTTTGTATGACGTAGGCATCCGATAAGAAGGGATTTTTTGAAAATCTACCCCCAAGGGGGCAAAGTTTGTAAGGGACAACGTGATTCTTTGGTGCAGTGTGCTTCGACTTTTGCATAAGTTTTCTTTAACTGAACTAATGGAAGACGTGTTTCGTATTTTATTGAAACTCTTAACGGGTAACGGGTTTTAAAAGGGGAACAAAATAATACATATTTTTTGGGCGGTCAAAACCAAAAGGTTCATGTCTATTCGAATTGTAAGGTATCGGTGTAATATAGGTAATTAAGTAACAATAATTGTTTAGAATCCTAATGAGCTTTATAAATTGTCATTATCTATGCAAATTAGAGGCGAAACATTTCACAATAATATACTTATGTACAAATTTGTTTTTTTTCACCGCAATTTTGAATCCGGTTTAGTACAACTAACAGATGTCTAGTAGTTTATTAGTAGTGTATTAGATCGGGAAAACCAAATTGTATTTTTCTAAACATATTCATACACCACATCCGCATTTGTCAATAAACTCAACAATTTATTTGTTAAAAGTATTTGGTATGCCTTAAAGTAGGTATCATTCTATTTTATTACTACTACAGATCGCCAAGTAGTCGAAATTCGACTAGTATTTGACACGTAACAGAATGTGTGTACACGTCATGGTCGTCTATACGTACATGTCAAAGTACTCATTCTAATGGTAGTGTGTTTGGCGTGTTTTTTGATGAATTTCATGTATTTCTAATGCATTTTATTTTCAAATATTGGAATTCGTGAATTCTTCTCCATATTATAAAGTTTAGTTGTGTCAAATTTCAAATTGCTCCGTTCGCGTAGTGAGCTTTAAATTATTGTAAAAATAAATTTCGATTCACGTATTAATATATAAGCATGTATTAATTAAACACACATAGCAATGCGCGCCAAGGTGAGTTTAAGCGTCTATAGGTAAATAGTACATTACGATACGCGTGCCTAAGTAGCCTATTATTTCACGGCGTGACGTCAGTTGCTAAACGCCGTGCAATAATATACAACTTTGGTCACAAGTATCGTATACTCTTTTATAGCAAGTGGGACGAAACCCGCCCTGGACTGGAGCGGGCGGAAAGAGTAATAATCAACTTCGGTCTCGAAAAAGTGTGCGTAAATTGCGAGTTTACGTCACACAATTCATTGACGCACCGTGTAGAAATAGGCAACTTAGGGCAAAAAAGCGTGCGTAAACTGTTTAGGTCACACTGTGCTATAAAATACTTCATGATACAACCAACCCCGTGTGCTTATTGCCATGTCGCACGCAAAAGGCAAAAGTTGCTCGTACGACTTATTCTCTTGTCGTGTGAGATGGATGTATAGATGTTTGATACTCTTTCACGCAAAAACGATTTGTGGGTGAAGTTTCTTATACACGAAGACCTGGATTATACACATTAACCTAATCCCTCTTTATGGCAATTGATTCCTCCATCCAATCCTATGGATCTTTTTCAATGGATTTTTTGGGACGTCGCCCATCCACTTTTTATCTCTCTCCGGGCCAAGTCCAAAAGTCTGCGCGGATGAAGCCGCGGGCAAAGTCTAGTCGGTTACATGATGATGTTGAGAGCTTCCACTACTCAGAATCTCAACCCTACAAAGAGCAAAGTCATCGATTATGTAATCGAGAAGAGAGTTGAAAAGCTTACCTGTCATGTCGGGTCTCCTCTCACAATAAGAGGGATGTAGGCCTTTGTCCACCACGCTGGCCTACTGCGGGTTGGTGGACTTCACATGCCTTTGAGAACATTTTTTTTGTGAACTCTCAGGCGTGCAGGTTTCCTCACGATGTTTTCCTTCACTGTAACAGCAGGTGATATTTAATTTTATAAATCGCACATAACTTTTATTACAAAGTCATTGGTGCCACTGGGATTCGAACCCGGACCCCTCGATTCGCATTCTAAGCCACTGGGCTATCACCGCTGCTATACTAAAAGCTTACCTATTACTTGGTAATACAATATGTAGTAGAATTTAATCTAGAATCTAATCTGCCATCCCTTGGATGCAATTTTACTGACCGTAGCTTCAATCATGTAGCATGTGATCCCGTTGAAGCCACATGATCACATCAAGACCATTTCGAATTACCAGGATCGTCTTTTAAGTCTTGCTTAGAAGCCACCAATAATGAAATGTCAATATTACATAGAAATAAAAGCTATCGTTTGCTACCTTAACCTCAAGTTTCAATTCGATACGTGCAATATTGTCCTCCGTGAAGAACACCCAACAATATAATAAAACTCGGTATGTAGCGGTGATAGCCCAGTGGCTTAGATTTCGACCTCGAATCGAGGGGTCCTGGTTCGAATCCCAGTGGCACGCACCGATGACTTTGTAAAAAAAGTTATGTGCGATTTATGAAATTACATATCACCTGCTGTTACGGTGAAGGAAAACATCGTGAAGAAACCTGCATGCCTGAGAGTTTACAAAAAAAATGTTCTCAAAGGTATGTGAAGTCCACCAACCCGCAGTAGGCTAGCGTGGTGGACTAAGGCCTACAACCTTCTCATTGTGAGAGGAGACCCGACCCTGTAGTGGGTCATTAATGGGTACTGACATGACATAATAAAACTCACAAAATTTCTCCACAGTTTCGTTTCTTTCCTATTTACATTAAAAGACTTCCACGTATTCCATAGTTGCCGAACCATTGTATGATGCATTGTATGATGCAGTCCATTGTACTTGCAGCTAGGTAGTTAACAACAAAATGAATATCGGGCTTAGGGAGTATCCACATTACAACGGGCAAATAGAATCATGCTATTTATTCATTTGTGCTTTCGAAAAACGCTTTATACCACGCTTTATATCACGCTTTATATCACGCATTATATCACGCTTTTATAGCATATTATTATGAAACTAAACAGTGAAAAATAAATTTAATATAGTTTACAAAAACTAAAAAACACGCTTTAATGATAGATAGAATCAACCAAAAAGTAGAAAATATTTTTTAATCTAGTAAGTAATCAATTGATAAACAATTTTTTCTATTATAATTTTTATTTATTTATTCATGACAAAAATACATAATTATTATTATTACCTACTTATACAATCTCACAGTCTATTAGTTAGTTGGTTTTTTTAATTTTTTTTTTATAGTTTTCACGACATACGTGAGGGTTGTTTCAAATAATTCGATACATTGCCGGATCCATGCTTTCGTGTGTAGATCCTCCCCTCTAAGCCCTATGAACGCTATCTAGACTGCGAGTAGTACTGTTAGTAGTAGTCCCTGAGAGTATGGAAACGCTGGTAATAAAGCGGGCGCATGATCGAGGTAGCCTCCGCTTCGGTCCTCTTACCGCAAGCATAATAGAAGCGGCTGAACAAAGGTTGGCTTTCCCTGAAAGGGGTAGTCGCATCGATTTTAGCTTTTGGCAGGGCGTTGAAGCTTTCAGGATGAACGCTTTCAAGCTCAGTCATGTGACGACTGCAACTTGATAGCGGTAACCAAACTATCATATACCAGGTCATATATGCAGACGCGTTTGTTTATGCATAACTAGCTTCTGTTCGCGTCTTCGTCCATGTAAACTTTACATGGAGGAAGGAGGTTTACAATGTGAACCCACAATGTTGACCCAGAGGTGGATGAAAAATATCCCATATGTCAATCAAGGTTATCTATCTGTGCAAATTTCATCAAAATCTGTTCAGCCGGTTTTACTTGAAAGAGTAACAAAGATCCATACATGACATCTATCCATCCATCCTCAACTCCTCAAAAACTTTCGCATTTATTAGAAGTAGGAGAGCAAGCGGTGATAACTCAGTGGACAAGAATGCACCTTTTAAAGAAATATCTGAATTAGTTTGTTTGTTAAAGCAAGCAAATTTGATATGCAATCATAAAATATTGAAAATACATACCTTTTATAACGTTTTATATAATTCCAATAATTATATAGTCATTATATATTAATTATAGTCATTTACGAGTAGGTACGTATTTATTTTTACTGTAGTTATTTTTAATTTTAGTTTATTTTTAATTGTATCCAATACATTACGTTTTAATAATAACCGCCTGGCGACGGCTACTAACATCCATTTATCATATAATTTGTATTTAAATGATACACACAATTAAATAAATATGGAGCAATTATTACTTAGGCCTTCATATGTACCAAAAACCCAGAATATTTTATAAACCTTTTAAAATTGACCTTAATTTCTTATAATTTATGTCCTCATCAAATGTTTATGACATTCAAATTAAATATTGCGTAATGGCTATTGATATGTTAATCTTCTTAATAAAAAACGCAAATAATAAGATACTTAGAACATGCGTGCAAGAATGAATCGAAATTTACTTCCTAAACGGACGTTTGATTTTATAATCTGTTCATTATTTTTTTATTTTTTATCTAAATAGTCACTGATTATTTCTCCTGACATAATACTAAATTTATTGTTAAAATACTTAATTATTATTTTACTGAATTATTATTTAAAATAATATGAAAAAAAATCTGTTGTTTAAACGTTTACAACATTTTTATGTATTACTTGTTTATAATGTACACTTTGAATGTACTCGTACATACCAACATCCATTACTGGAAAAATCCTAAAATTTTGATTCATTGTTTTGTCTAAAAATACTAAAGTGCTTATTAATTAAGCAAAAAAAAGAAAAAAAATACAACCTTACCAAAAAAATTACAAACCAAAAGGCCTTATCTCATCTCATAATAATTCATGTTCAAAAATTTTTTTCTTAAAAAATAATCTAACCCGGCGTCCGCGTCGGCTATTACCGAATTTACAAAAACTTTGTCATTGCGCCATTGATTTATTGCTGAACTAACTGCGCCCGCGACTTCATCCGCGTAGAATTTAAATATAATTCTAAAATAAAAGTAGCCAAGTTACATCAGCTATCTGTCAGCGAAAGTCCCGTCAAAAAGCCGTTCCAGAGATTAGCCGTAACTAACAGACAGACAGACAGACAAAAATTGTAAAAAATATTATTTTGGTATAAGTACCGTGTATAAATAGGTACATGTATTATGCATTTAATAAAAAGCGGCTATTTTTATATTACAAACAGACACTCCAATTTTATTTATCTCTAAGAAGATGTATCTACTATAGATGATGGGTTTCGGTTCAATGTTACTCCTAATACATAAGTAAAGGTCATTGCCCTCGCCATGGTCAAGAGTTACGAAACAGTGAAAGAAACCTCGGTGCATCGTTGTTATGTAAGCGCATAACGACATCTCACTTCGATGCACACGCGTATAGCCCGTTTTTATCTCTTGTCAACATCTTGCCACTAGTTTTATTGAAAAAAAAAATTGCTTTAAAAAACTAATTATAGTCACCAGAAATTCGTTTTAGTATTACATGACAGTTTGTTTGTAAATCTTTTATAATTTTGTGTTTGCCTTATTTTTAAATCGCAAATGTAAATAAAAAGACAAATAGGACTAGTGTAAAAAACTGTTTTTTACTGTGTGTTCTTTCAATAACATGTTCTTTTATCTACATTTGTGTTTTAAAAATAACACAAACATAAAAACTAATAAACTAATAATAATTTTAAGGGTGGACAATACTTATCACTTAGGGGTATGAAAAATAGATAGTAGTCGATTCTCAGACTTACTGAATATGCATATAAAATTTCATAAAAATCGGTCAAGCCGTTTCGGAGGAGTATGGTAACTGACATTGTGACACGAGAATTTTATATATACAATACTCGTATAAGATATTTATTGTAGGTGTACCGTCCAACGTTATAGGTGTATTGCATTAGCGTCACTAATAAGTCTTAATAAATATGTCCTTACCATGCACTTTAGCTCAGGACTGCAAAGGTGAAGGTACCTAACAATGAATAATGGCCATTGAACGTCCATTAAAATCGAATAACACTACTGTATCGAATTTTACTTGACTTCACATTCGTGATTTTGATAAATCTAAGCAACAGTACAATACAATACTCTTTATTGTGCACATAAGTATCTACATACAGAATCAATAAAACGTGAAGAAAAAGCACAATTGGCGGTCTCGCTACGAGTGATCTCTTCCAGACAACCATCCAGGGGGGTTAAAGCTTCTTAAGGCCTTGTTCTCTATCGCAGCGGTGATAGCCCAGTGGCTTAGAATTCGACCTCGAATCGAGGGGTCCGGGTTCGAATCCCAGTGGCACGCACCAATGACTTTGTAATAAAAGTTATGTGCGATTTATAAAATTAAATATCACCTGCTGTTACGGTGAAGAAAAACACTCTCAACACTGCATGCCTGAGAGTTCATAAAAAAAATATGTTCTCAAAGGCATGTGAAGTCCACCAACCCGCAGTAGTGGTGCGTGGTGGACGGCGGCCTACATCCCTCTCGTTGTGAGAGGAGACCCGGCCCTGTAGTGGGTCATTAATGGACTGACACAAGGCCTTGTTCTAATTCTCTGTTGCAAATCGACACACCCGGCCGACCACCCAACGCCATAAAATTCAAACACTGTCTTTGAATGGGAGTTGGCCTTTTTATAGTTGCCAACTGGCAATACACACTGACATAGTGCGACAAAATTCACGAAAGAATGCTGTTGTACGAGCATATATTGCGTGCGGCGTGACAATTAGGACATACGATAAAACATCCAAACAAAATTCAAATAAGGTCTTTGAATGGAGTTATCATAAATGGCCATACGCACTGTCGTGCGAAAAATGTACGAAATGACGTCAGTTACCCATTAATGACCCACTATAGGGTCGGGTCTCCTCTCGCAATGAGAAGGATGTAGGCTTCACCATGCTGTTCACCACGCTGAGCTACTGCGGGTTGGTGGAATTCATATACCTACCTTTATGCCTTTGAGTATATTTTTTGTGAACTCTCAGGCGTGCAGGTTTCCTCACGATGTTTACCTTCACCGTATCAACAGGAGATATTTAATTTTATAAAGCGCACTTAACTTTTGGGGCGCACATAACATAATATAAGGGTTAAACCTACTTAAAACATTCGATATGTGCAATCCAGTCATTGTCATTTCATCAGAATTATTATTTGGAAGGTATCTACACACGAAATATCTTACTTTAAACTAAATCGAGAAATGGAAGTTACGTTGCAACATAGCTCGAGTTTGGACGAGACCGGTTCTATGGGGACAAACAAAAACATAACTTTGAGGATTATCTTAGAGTAAGTAAACAAGCAAAAGCTACACATAGAGTGATCGTAAGAGATAAGATCGTCTCGTTAAAAATGTCGTCTAAAACCTTTTTTGTTTCGTTACAAAAATCTGAATATTATTATTTATTGATTTTGTAAAATTTTCATTATACTATATTTATGTAGGAACTTGTGTAGAAAAATAATAATTTTCGTAGATATTCTATACTTTTAAGTATTTTTTGTAAATAGATCTAATGTTTCACATCTCTGCATAACATCTAGATTTTTATATGCCATATTTTTTATTGCTATAGTCTTGATCGTAAAATTCCAATCCACAATAATTTGACTTTATTTGTAAAATTCGTGGTAGGTATTATAAAGGAAGTAAGTAAGTATAATAGATTGCTATTTTAATTGTTACATGGTTCATACATGTGCCAGCAGTTCGTACTTGCTCCGCGCACTCTTGCTGTGTACTCTCTGAGGGGCCAAGCAATTTAAACAACTTTGAGGATTATGATGCAATTATACGCATGCACGCGTCTTCGCGCGGTACATCTATTAGATATATGCATCTGATTGTGGAACTCCGTTACGGAAAGCTTTAAGCCAGCTTTTGACGATGGGATATAATGTAATTTAAATTACATCTTGAGATATTATATATAACATTTTCGCTCGTCATACATTTTGTACGTGACCGTTCACACTGTGGTATTATACGATATATATTAAATCCCAAACTATAAATATTTTTTTTCGAGCGATATTAGAATGAGTATATTTTACCTCACGTCCCCGGACACCGCGCCCCTGCGTCGCTATAGCAGGTGCAATTAAACATTTCAATAGGGCTGTCACCTTTTAATGGCCCACGTTGGAATAGAAAACATCCGACACGGGTTGGCCATTAGCCCGTTTCTCCACCAGTCCGCAATGGAGCAGCGTGGTGGAGTATGATCCAGATTCCAGGCCTTGCCCTGTTGTAGGGAGGTTCCTGTGCAACAGGGCCGTAAAAGGGTTGCAACGACGTGTCAGTGCCCATTAATGACCCACTACAGGGTCGGGTCTCCTCCCACAATGAGAGGGATGGAGGCCGCCGTCCACCACGCACCACTACTGCGGGTTGGTGGATTTCACATGCCTTTGAGAACTTTTTTTTTTATGAACTATCAGGCATGCAGGTTTCCTCACGATTTTCCTTCATCATAACAGCAGGTGATATTTAATTTTATAAATCGCACAAAACTTTTATTACAAAGTCATGCCACTGGGATTCGAACCTGGACCCTTCGATTCGAGGTCGAATTCTAAGCCACTGGGCTATCACCGCTGCAACGACGTATAACCACTATACTATTTACTTATAAGTATGTTTCTTCTTCTCCAGGTGCTCGCGCTTGCGCTGGGAGCGGTGACGGCGGACGTCGGCCTCGGCTACCACTACAAAGTACCGGACACGTCGTACGGAACCCCTACACACACTTTTGGCAGCAGTGGCTACAACACCGGGTTCACTAGCTCCGGTACCGTCGGCTCTGGATCCCATGGATTCGGTTCCGGCAGCGGATCCGGCGTTACATTCGGTTCTGGTCACGGATCCAACACTGGATTTGGTTCTGGCAGCCACCTAAGCAGTGGAAGCTCCAACACCGCTTTTACCACCGGATCTGGTAGCAACTCCGGTTTTGCTACCGGTAGCACCGGCTCAGGCTCGGGCTATAACTACAACAACCATGGTGGTACTAGCGGCTCTGGATTCAACTACAACACTCAATCCGGCTCGTCGGGCCAACACTTCGGTGGAGTCGGCACTGGTTCCTCGCACCAAGGCGCTTACCAGGGAACTTTCGGACAAAACACTCATTTTGGTTCTGACGGCCACTATCAGACTGGAAGTCATGGCAGTCACTCTGGCGCTGGAACTGGCTCATACCAGTATCAAACTTCAAACCAGTTCCAATCAGGAGCGGCAGTTCAGAAGTACCAGGAGTTTTACAACCAATTAGTGCATCAAAAGCCTCAGGTATTCAAGCATTTCTACATCCACGCCGCTCCCGAAGAGCCTGAAGTGCCCAAACCCCGCCAACCTATAGTCCTCCCGCCCCCTCAGGAGCACTACAAAATCATCTTCATCAAAGTACCGACCCCACCCGCACCCGCACCCCAAATTATCCCAATCCAACAAGAGAACAAAGAGAAGACCATTGTGTACGTTCTGGTAAAAAAGCCTGAGGATGTCCAAAACGTGGTGTTGCCAAAATTTGAGCAGAAACCGCCCACCAAGCCCGAGGTTGTGTTCGTCAAGTACAGCGACAAACATGATTCTCAAGCTTTGATCAACAACATAGTCAACGATTACAACAAGGGCGATGTTTCCAGCACGTTCTCGGGTGGCTACAGCGGCATTAAGGAGTCTGGGTCCAGTGGTGCCAGTGGATTGGTCAGCGGTATTAGCAGTTCAAGCGGCTTCGGTTCCACGACAAGTGGTAGCAGCTCAAGCATCTTTGGATCTACCGTCGAAAGTGGAAGCAGCTCGACTGGTTCCTCAAGTGGTGTTAGCGGATCCAGCGGATTCAGTTCCTCAAGCGGGGGAGCGAGCGGCTCCAGCGGTTTCGGTTCCTCGAGTGGAGGCAGCAGCTCAGGCGGTTATGGTTCAAGCGGCTTCGGACACTCCACTGGTAGTAATACTGTCGAAAGCTCGTACGAGGAGAACAAGTCGTCCAGCTCGTTCGGAACGCAATACACGTCTGGCCCAACGATCACGGTAGTCGGGTCTGAGTCGAGCAACAGTGGCAACGCCTTCGAAACCATCTTCGGAACCACAGGATCTGGAATCATTTCGAGCACGGCCAGCTCGGTGTCAGAGACGGACTTCGCTGTAAGCCCTCTCTCCACTAGTCAAGGAGTACCCCATGAATCGTACGGACCACCTAAGTTCAAAGAATACTAGACTTACATAATAATATCGGAAAGTGACATTATTTTTAGAACCTACTTAATAAAAAAAATTGAAAAATCGCCGTACTTTTTGTCACTATATGCCTTTCTCACAATATTAGCATAATATAGGCTGTGAATAGAGGATGAACAATAACAAAGATATCCAAATAAGAAAACATTAGCTTTTGAACAGTAAATATTAATGTTTCAATTGAAGTTACATTTAGAAATGCCAGTTACTCGTACACTTCAAAAGCTTGCGGACTGCATGCCCTTACATTTTCTTTTCAATTTCATACATTTTTGCTCTGCCTGTAGTTGATACGATTGTTCCACTAATAGCTTCAGTGCATGTCCATTTCATGGGCCTCCCCTAATCGCCCACTTCATGGGTCTTTGAATCCAACGGTTTCCCGCGGTCCTCTTCCGATCGTCCACCTGATCAGAGGGTGACCTGTGCACCTTTCCCCGAGACGTAGAAGATGTAAATAAGTAGATTACAACTTTCATGGAATTTATTAGCTTCGTGTTAGAAAATTCTAATCCCTCGGCTATCTTAGCACAGTCTCGGGCTAGTAGATTTATCATAAGGCCAACCTCGCGTGGTCTACAATCATGGCGTCACGAGGAAACCATCCGCCCAGATTGTTTACGACGAAATGCGTCGAAGTTCCTGAAGGAACCTCGTGAAATACGCACGCGGTACGTCATACGTTTATGTAACGCAGCGTTTTTCAAACTTTTCATAACGCGGCTCAACTCATATTATCAATTAAATTAAAAATGTAAAAAAAACCACCGACACAATCATATATTTGCAGATATTGGGTATTTTCCCTACTTTTACCCCCAGAGTTTTTTCAGGGTTCCACCGATTTTCATTAAACATACTATTTTGTAATGTACACGTGATGCGCTTTCATTTAAGACCCCACTCGATTATTATATTTGCAGACATTCGGTTTTTCTTCCCCACTTTCACCCCCCTATTTTAATCAAATATGTCTAAGAACACTCGGCCATAAGTCGCCTTACATACAAAAAAAACTAAATTGAAATCGCTTTATCCGTTCGCGAGCTACGGTGCCACTGACAATGTAGACAGACAGACGCGTCAAACTTATAACACCCCTTCTTTTGCATCGGGGGTTACAAACAAGCGATTCGATTGAACTACAGGTTAAAAATACTACACAAAAAATATTTAATGGATAAATAGGAGCACTAATTTAAATTATTTTCTTTCAATTTAACTTATTTGCACTACAACAATGTCATTTAAAATTTTTCTTAAGAAAGTGTTTTTATCGGGGCAAATACTTGAGCGGCCAGTCATAGTTAGCCATGTGCGCGGAGACTGACGGCAGCCATGCAACAGGCGCGTTGTAATAGCTGCCGCAGTCCCCATACAACTTCATATGTTCGTCTGGCTGCCGCAGCCTGGGTATCTAGTGCGTAGGGGGGCTTAGAGGCATCTCAATCCCCCATTCCCAGGGGATCCTTAAAGATTGAGAACCACTGATCCAACGGAACGGGCTCGATTGGCACGTTATTGGCATTTAAATGGGCCGTCCATCCGCATAGCTGGCGGCGTTATCTTGACTGATGGTCGTCGGAGCCGTGAGTGGCCGGTTCAGCTGGTGATTGTGCGCGCGGAGGATGTCTTAATGCGCGCGAGGAATGCGCGAGTGCACTTCTGCGAGTGAGGCGCCACGGCTAAGGGCGGGTGCACAGGAAATGTCCCTGTGCCTTTTTAAGGTCATTAACAAGAATTACTTGAAGATATAAGGCTCTCCAAATGTTGGTTTAGCTCGATTTGTTTTTTTTTGTAGTAGGTAAGTATTATATTATATACTCTTTCCCTTTGAAGTCTGTTAGCAACAAAAAGTGCTTGAAAATCTAATTGTCTAACTAATCCAAAATTAAATGCTGTAACAAACAGCTCGATCCGGTTTGTTTTATAACAGACTTTGTCCGCGGCTTTGTCCGCGTGGACTAGAACATGGTCCAGAGAGAGATGAAAAGTATCCTATATGTTGATCCAGGTTATAAACATCCGTCCATCCATCCGTGGATGGATTCCATTCATCCTCACATTTATTATAATATTAGGATGAGTAGGATTTAGTATGGAATGCAGGCCACCTGATGTTAGTACATATGTACAGTCCATTTGCCAGTAACCCATTAATGACCCACTACAGGGTCGGGTCTCCTTCTCGTAATGAGAGGGATGTAGGCCTTAGTCCACCACGCTGGCCAACTGCCGGTTGGTCAGTCCATTTACTCTTCACCTATTTGGCAAATTTAACTTATTTGGTAATTTCAGACTCCCCTAAAAATAGGTACTCAACAATATGAAACAATGTGAACGTGTTAGATAAGTGACCTATGCAAATTAAATTGATTGCTAGTTGACTTGATTTGCATAATACAACTACAAAAGGGTATTGCGCATGTACGATTGGGTAGAATAATTTCGCGAAGTCTTCCACAAGTCAGGTTGGCCGAGCGGTCTAAGGCGCCAGATTTAAGCTCTGGTTCCCGAGAGGGAGCGTGGGTTCGAACCCCACACCTGACAAATAGGTGTATTGAAGTTTTTTTTAATCTTCACAAGAACCATGTTTGCATTCAAATTTTTGCTTCAAAATCAGTCTGTATTCAATTTTCGATTTCTTGTTTGCTTACAACTAAAACAATTGAGGCCATTTTTACGAGATAGAAAGGTCTTAGGATTTTTATACGACTGAAAGGGCAAATACCAAACCACCTTTTTGAGGCTTTTTTGTAAGACAGAAAGGGCCAATGAGACCACATTGAAAGACGTTGAACATAGTGGTTGAACCCAGGTACACCGCCCTATCGCCCTACCGCAGCGGTGATAGCCCAGTGGCTTAAAATTCGACCTCGAATCGAGGGATACGGGCTCGAATCCCAGTGGCACGCACCAATGACTTTGTAATAAAAGTTATGTGTGATTTATGAAATTAAATATCACCTGCTGTTACGGTGAAGGAAAACATCGTGAGGAAATCTGCATGCCTGAGAGTTCACAAAAAAAATGTTCTCAAAGGCATGCGAAGTCCACCAACCCGCAGTAGGCCAGCGTGGTGGACTAAGGCCTACATCCTTCTCATTGTGAGAGGAGACCCGACCCTGTAGTGGGTCATTAATGGGTACTGACATACACCGCCCTAAACTGCCCCAAACGAAAATTTACTCAGAAAAATGTTGTTGATGAATTGCTGGTATACTATAGCGATGTCATCCACTACAGCTGCCTAAGTTCTGGATAGAATATATATACAGCATATTTGTATTACAAACATTATATCACTTGGGGCAGCGTGGTGGAGTAGGCTCCAGGCCTCTCCCTATTGGGGTGAAGATCCGTCCTCAATAGTGGGCTATAATTGCAGTAACGACTCTGAAAATGGCGGAAGGTGTAGTGTGAAAGCCGGCTTAGCCTGTCCTTGTTGCAGAACGAAGCGTCATCGGATCGTCGCGCCGGCAGCAGTCATACCTCGTCTCGAAACAAAATGCGTCGATCAATGAAGCGCTTGTATCGAAACATACGCGCATTTTTAGCTTGTGTTCGATTTGCAGTAAGAACTCGTTCTTTTTACCGACTTCAAAAAAGGAGGTTAGCAATTCAACACGTATGAATACATGTATGTTGCTAATGTTAACGGAACTGCACAATATTTTGTACATAACATGTTGGTCTATTACGGCTTCCAAACAAGTATACCAAATTTCATAGGTGTATGTATGTATGTATGTATGCCAAGATCTGTATGTATGTATGTATGCCAAAATGTTACGGATCGATAGAAACAACCAACCTCAAAAAATAGTAAGCCTAAATAAAGTATGTAACAAATTTTATTTCAGGCTTTTTGAAGTCGGTTCAATTTTTACCGACTTTTTAAAATTATTCTTACTTTGGATTTAACTAGCAAACGGGCATGTCCCCGGTGAACCTTTAGTCCATCACGCTGGCCCAGTGCGGGTTAGTCACGTTCCTTTGAGAAGATTTTGGACAACTCAGATGCATACAGGTTTCCTAATGATGTCACCGTTACAGCATTTATTATTTTATTTTATAAAGTGAACATAACTTGTAAGAAAGTCTTAAAAATTAAAACTTGTAAGTGCACATCAGTGAGTTTTGAACACGGACCCGTCGAGACGTAATTCTAAGCCACTGGGCAATCGCAGTGATGTACTTAATAAGGATTATAGGTACTGCTGATCACAGAGAAATAGGTTCAGGAAATAAGCATGATATAACTTATTAAATTGACGAAAATATCACCGCCTACCATCCCGCGGCGTAAAGTGACAGCCAAATGAGAATATATTCATCGGGAGTTTATTAAAACGTACTCAACTTCTTGGGAGAAGAGAATAAGAGCGACTTAAAATAAAAATCACATAATTTTAGGACTCCCAATTTTATATCCTGCAACTCCCTCGTGATATATATAAACATTAATTTGTATCTTAGCTTCAGCTTATTTATCATGGATAACTCTGGCAGTTATTTGTTTTGCTCAATCATAATTATGATGTTTATTGCCTCCGCTCTTACGCTGGCATTTCAAGGGTTCCTGATTCCAGCTATTTGGGTCCATGTCGATGTAGAAAAGGAATTTTAATCGCAGGTTACGCAAACACTATTTTCAGACCGCATTCATTTGTATCAATCATAATGATATTACTATTGGGTATTTGTATTTCAAGGTGGACTCATTCAACGATCGGTTTGATGACGCCAGAACCATACCGCATACCTATTCGAGAGAACATCATAACATTTTATATGTAGGTAGGTATCACTATCACTACATAGTATAATACAAAGTCGCTTTCTCTGTCCTTTGTATGCTTAAAACTACGCAACGGATTTTGATGCGGTTTTTTTTATAGATAGAATGACTAAAGACGAAGGTTTATGTGTATAATAACATCCATTAAATAGACTGTTATTTTTAAGGTTTCTAATGTGATGTCACAAATAATTACATTTTTTCCACTTACATTACAAACGCAGGCTGAACCCTACGAGATTTATCAAAATAATGTACTAAGTATTGTACACATTGAAAAGGTCTACAGAAAACTGCGATGGTATTATGTCTATCTCTTATGGATATCCCACAATAACATTTTTTTTCATTTACTTTTTACGACAAATAATGGCTAATTTTCAAAGCGATTTTAACCAATACAGCATTAGTCCTTATCCAATTAAATGTCGCACGCAAAAGTTGCCCTTACAACAACCTCATTGCATACATTTTGTTGCAAGTCAGTATCGTGTTCAATTATAGGTAGTACAGCTCAATACAGAACCCTGTGTTTAAATATTGTCGTGTTCGTAGCTCAGTCGGTTATGTCAGACAATTATGACAAGACCTTAGTAGAAAACAAAGCAAAGGTTACGCTAAAATTTTAAAACGCAAACTAAGTATAAGTGTAATCTTACGATATCAAATTACCGCTAAAAAAGCCCCATTCGTCATAACGCCTGAGTTCCAGGGTACCGCTCTCACCATGAGTGAAAGTATTGGGATCTTGGGTATTGACATTGCGAGAGACGTGCAGTTTCGGAGTCATCTGGAAAGCAAGGCCAAACTGGCCTCTAAGAAGCTTGGTGTCCTCAACAGAGCGAGGCGGTTCTTCACTGCGGGGGAACTCCATACGCTTTATAAAGCGCAGGTAAGACCCCACATGGAGTACTGCTCGCATCTATGGGCGGGGGCGCCAAAATACCAGCTAAGTCCATTTGACTCCGTCCAGAAACGCGCTATCCGAATCGTCAATGACCCAAGATCGACCGATACGTTAGAACCGCTGAGCCTTCGCCGTGATGTCGGCTCTCTCTGTGTGTTCTACCGACTTTACTTTGGTGAGTGCTCCGCGGAGCTATACGGGATGATGCCGGCATCGCCCTTTCTTCGCTACACCACCCGCCGGAGACTGAAATTCCACCCTCATCATCTGGATTCGCGGCGTTCCTCCACAGTCCGTTTTTCACGTACGTTTTCACGCAAGCTTTGGAACAGTCTTCCGGCTGATGTATTCCCGCAGGACTATGACATGGGGTTCTTCAAGAAGGGCATAAAAAAGCTCTCCTTCATAGCCGGCAACGCACTGGCGAACCCCTGGTGTTGCACGTGTCAGTAGGCGACGGTGACCACTTACCATCAGGTGGCCCGTCTGTCTCTTTACTTGCTCTATTTATAAAAAAAAATCAAGAACAATATGCATTTTGAGTACGGTAGTGTTCTTGCATGCATTTCCATACCCCTACAACACGCATTTCTATGTTGTAGGGTTGTTTCGTTTCCCGTTATTGTTGGTTTTGCAATAATTGCATACGGAAGCCGGACAAACGTTGCGTGGGCACGTTCGTATTCCCGACGTTCATATTAACGATGAGAGCTTGCATGTGCACGTATTCCTTCATCGATTTTGGTGAAAATTGTATACTGAGAGAAAATTTATGATCATAATAGGGTATTTCGCACCATGCAAGGAAAAATCCAAAATTATGTAATATTGATAGATTTTGTTAAAAAGCAAGTGAAAAATGGTGATTTCTAAAAAATGTAGTATACATTTATTATTTCAATTTTAAAATTCAGGTTTTTTAATCTGTTTTTCAAATGTCAAAAACGCAATACGCCATGCAAGCTATCGGTGTGACGTCATTAGCAGTGTAAATAAAGAATGGAGTATAACTTTCTTCCTTTACTGACATGTATTGTTTACACTGCGAGTGACGTCACAAGCATGGCGGCAGCGCCGAGACTGCCAAGACCGTGTTCTCGCGGGGATTTTTGAAATTTAAATTGAAAAGTCTTTTTTTACATAATATTTGGTTGCAAAAAATTTTTTTACAATTTTTTACGGGTTATTATGACTTACGAATTCATATAAAAAGCTTTTTGACATAGGCCGTAATACCCTATTTATGTATCACACCTGGACGGGTTATGTAGGTACCTAAATATTCAGGTAAACTTAAATAAATTTATTACAATTTTTAACTACATAAGTAGTACATATACCTAGTTTCGACTCAGTGTTTCTTTTAGATAAAATTCGTAAATATGGGTCTCAGTGTACATAATATTATTGTGAAGTTTTGGTTTGATTTAAGTTGGTATAGCATCCAATTCGAGGGTTTGCCCAAAAGGTAATATAAATTACAGCCCAGTTACGCGTGTTTTTTTTTAATTAAATAAAACCGTTTTTCAATTTTTTAGGACAATGGCTGAATCATTCAGTAATTCTTTGTTCGTTTATGAAATTACACATTAAAAGCAACCTCTTATCTATGGTGCATAATGTTGCCATTATATGAATCTAGTTCTAGTTGTGTAATATTTTTTACATAAGAAAAACTTTTAATGGAACAAAAAAAATAATTAATTAATATGCCGCTGTGATAGAACAAAAGAGAACTAAGTGTATATTCACAGCGATATTATCTAATTAGGTGTAGATGCAGGTGCAAAGGCAAAAACATAATTATTCGAAGAAAAACTTATGGGATCAAAAGGAAATGTATTGTTATGGATCTGTTTTTGTATTCCATGTTAACTTTCGTGCAGAATAAATAATAATAGCGTAAATACGCTAGTATAAAGGCTGATTTAAAATGAAAGGCCTTATTAAGTAAGATCTTTTAAGTTACGAATAGATTAAATGTATGATGACAGATTAAGATATGAAACTTTTTAAAATATAAATTTCAGCACTAGACGAAATCTATAATCTCAATATAAAAAAGTTATAATGTTACACATTGGAAATTGTATGACATGGCGTGGCAACATCGAAGTGTCACTTTTTCAACTGACGTTTGAGTTTGTCTCTGGATTGTTATCACGTTTGACAAATTATTTTGAAGTCAGTCAGCTGTCACGGACAACAGGTCTGTGTTGACATCGGGTCCGTCCGAACAACATCGTAAACGCGACGCGGCACTGCATTCTGCTGCTCGGTTTCAAGAAGGGTTGTTGTCTTCTTGGACCTCTTCTTTCGGTGATTCAAGAAGAGATCTTAAACTTTCGTTCCCTCTCTAAACACTTGATCAAAAGTTTTGATTCTAATCGGTCAAAATGACGGTAAATCCTAGTGGTACGATAAACTTTAAAGTCGTTCTTTTGGGGGAAGGATGCGTGGGAAAGACGTCGCTGCTGGTGAGGTACATCGAAGATAAATTCTCGGAAAGGCACATGTCCACCCTGCAGGTAAGTTTTCCATCTTCCGACTTATAAACAAACAAATGTGACAGATTTTGTCATCTGTCTTAAGTTGCGCAACTAATTTGACAATTCTTTGAAAAGTTTATGAACAACTTTTTAACTTGAAAACAATGTTTAAAGTTTGATTAAAGTTACATTAAATTAAACCCACGATACGTAGTCGTGTGTACTTTAACTTTAACTATGTACAATGTAATTTTTCACCATTTTGTCAATCTTTATTATGTTTTTGTTTACCTTTACCAAATTCATATTGCAACATCATATTGCACATTTTCATCTCATTATGATACTCTTAACAGGCACACTTACACCAAAATCACATAAAACTTGTAAAACAATACTCTTTGAAATTTAATTGTATGCTTGAACCATAAGTAGGTACACTACCTATGGGTTGTCAATATGTCTATTTATTCTAAATAAAATTGAAAATATAATACAAGACATCATTGTTTGCTTCTCCACATTTCTTGTAGAGCTGCGCCGATTGTAGAGATGCCGTTTGTTTATGAAAAAAGAAAAACTGTGTTAAGAAATTCAAAGGGGTGGAAGGTGGGGTGAACAGGTGGTGGGGGATAACCTGACCTTGGCTGACCTAGATTTGACCTAATTCTCTTATTCCCCTAACAGAGATCAATATGAGAAGTGAGGTGCTTCTATAAATAGTTTAGACTGCTTAGAAGATAGAGGTAGTGTTGCTGTAATGAAAAATAATAAACAACATTTTTTAAAGTGAGCAGTATAAACAATGGTTTCCTTACTTAATGGTGTCTTAAAAAAATAAAGGATACATTTATTTTACTTGCATGGATTAAATTATGGTTTTACCGTCCAGTACTCGGCCCTTTGAATTCAATGGTTTCCCGCTGTCTTCTTCAAGTTGTCATTCCTCCCGGTCAGAGGGCTACTATCTGTGCTCCTTTTACCCACACGTGGTCGCCATTTGAACGCCTTTCTTCCCCATCGGTTGTCAGTCTTGAGGACAGTGCGGCATTGCCACTTTAATTTGCAAACTTTGAAACCTATGTTGGTTACCTTTGCTCTTCTACAGATTTCAACATTTCCAACCCTGCCCCATAGAGAAATACAGAGAACAGCACTCTTCATTGCTCGCTGAGCTACTCTGAACTTGTGAATCAGTCTTCACTGGCAAAAAAGCTGGGTGTGTTGACAACATAAAAGTTGGTAATTTTTCTTCGATAGAGACACCCCTAAAAGCCTATTCTTATTATGAAAGGAAACCTGACACAGTGGGTCACAGCTGTTAAAGACATGATCAGGATCCTTTAGCATTGTTTATCGATATTAATTAAATAATAAACATATTTAGCTTTATCCTCTATTTTACTACAATATATTGGAAAACAAGGATACAATCACTTATAACTACGTATGGAAATTAATTGAATTATTTTATTATTGTATTTTGCCAGTTGTAGATATGTGATTATGTTTCTATGATTATATTCAATACTGTCTGTGCTATTGTGGCAATGACTGATAAAGGACTAATCTTGAATGATTTACATGACTATTTGCTTATTATTATGTCGCTCGTAGAGGGTGCTGAGTCATTCCTTTTGTTTGCATTCGGTTTTTTTTAATATTCTACTTTTTAAATGTGGTCTTTCTTATTAACTACGCCTGAAGTGCATTAGTATGACAAACCTTTATTTGTTGATATAGGTCATGTAACACTATGAACATAATAGCTAAACCATGTGCATTCTTTTACTTAATTGAAATAATGCATCCATTATTTTCACGGGGGATACTTTTTTCACTTAACAGAATACTTAGTTTTTAAATCAGTTATGAATTTATGATAATTAACTAAAATAACGAAAAAAATAAGCTTTTTGTGTTTTTCTTGACTTCAAGACAAAAATTAAAATATCACAGTGACATACAAAACCACGAATCTACTCCAACAGGAACAGAACACACTTTCTTCTCCACGAAGACTCCACAGGTGTAGAAGTTCATAGATTTTCCGGTAGATGTTTCTTTATTTTTACTTTCAGCCTTCTCCATCATGTGTATCAAGTAAGTCGTGTTGCGTTCAAAACTAACAGCACCACATCATCAGTTTGTGTATTAAATGATGTGGGTGGCACGTTCTGTTTAAATTTTAGGGTGAAAACCTCGGGTTGCGCTATAGCTTTAAAACTAAGAAGGCCAACCGTCTCCCTAGCGTTTCGACTCCAAGGCACCTGCCTGTAGCGTCAATGCCGCTGGTTCGAGTGGCTTCAGACGATAGCCTGTTCGAAGATGCCCCCACCATCCTACGATCTGGCTTCGTTTTAGTCGAGCTTAGGGTGGTACGTTCCTATTGAGCTCTAAATGTTACCGCTTCGAATTGTGTCCCCCTGTTACACTTCCAAGGCGTTGTGCTCCTCCCGGTAGGTCAGCGACGCTGCACGTTTTGACATTGTCAATGTTCTAATTATCTCCACTTGCCAAAACCGGATCGACCTTATTACGGCGTTGGTATGTATCAGAAGAAAAAGATTGCATGTTCAGTAGCCGCACCTCCTAAAGCTTCTTTTGCCGCCGTTAGGCCTTAAATAGATGCGAAACAGCTTGAAATAGGTGGCGAATAGTTCACGCACAAATGAATGATAGCGACAAAATGGATTGTACTAACCGTTTCTGAAAACCCTGTAGCTCCTAAATTGGCAAGAACAACTTAGAGATGTGAAGAAGTAGTTGGATAAAATTAATCTTTTGAATTAATCTTCATCCCAAGCTTTTGTTGTTTAGTAAAGTTTCTAATTAGGTGTCTGTGATAACAATAATTCTTACTTTCAGATGTATTTGTACCGAACGATTTAACCAGTACCAGGATATGTGATTGACCGATGGGAGTGACCCGAGTAAAAATTTGGCTTTTGAATCTATGAACATTTGGCCAAATTTTTCATCTGGCCATCGGGTTCTCGTCATCAGTTCATCGGCCATTTCCTGTTATTATTTTATTTTGATTCCATTATTCGTATTGACTTCACGATTGATGAGAATTTCTCATGTTCTGATAAAAAGAAAAAGTTTATTTTCATGACGCTGTTTCTTATTCTCTTTTCACCTATTATTTACATATTTCAAACAAGCTGTTGTCTCTGAATAAGACAACAGAACTGTTAACATATTGTCTTGTGTTTTTAAGACCTTCAGATCATAGCATTTATCGTGTCAATTAGGGTACGTTTCCACTAGCGCGGAGCTGGGCGGAATGGATCAGAGTGGACCATTCATTGTCCAAACTCACTGTTTCCACTAATACGGAGTGGAGATTTAATAGAGCACTGCGACTGGCTAATTCACGGCCAGCTTCGATCCACTCAGCCCAGCTTTAAAAGAAAGCAGAAACGCACCCTTAACGTAGTTGCATTTTGTTAAGTTTTGGCCGAATCTTGGTTTCTTTCTCCTTCCTTTATAATTCGAAACATCCAATCCTCGAAATCAGTTCAATCAATATCAGGATTATGACATGGCGTATTTCAAAGAGCTAATAAAAGGAATAAAAGGGTGTTGTCGGTTGTCTGTGTACGTGCAATAGGTTACGGCGAACACTTACTATCAGGCGGCCCGTCTGCCTGTTTGCCTGGTCTTTCTTTTTCAAATAAAAAAGAAACATTATCAACTTGGCGGTGCCGTCAGTCACATGTGATACATACTGTTGGATATATTGCCTTACCTTCTAACATTCGTTTTTGTTTCAATAGGCGACCTTCATGAACAAGCGATTGAACATGAACGGCAAACGGCTGAACCTGTCGATTTGGGACACCGCCGGCCAGGAGAAGTTCCACGCCCTCGGTCCCATCTACTACCGCAACTCCAACGGCGCCATACTTGTCTATGACATCACGGACGTGGACTCCTTCGAGAAGGTAAGCATTGTAAACGCACCCTGGATCTATGCCTTGTAATGAACCTAGCGTTCTTCCACTGTGAGATTTCAAGGACTTTTTTGGCTTTTGTAAACTGTGGAACGATTATATTATGCGGTTTTTTAACAGGATTATTATATAAATCTTTCCCTGGTATAGTATCACTCCGTCTGGTCTTGCAAAAGTTATTGCTTCATATCTTAGTAGCATCAAAGGGAGTCTTGTGATATTTTGCCTCTTGTAAGCGAATTGAGCAAGGCCGTGGAGGAACCCTCTTTTCCTTACGATGTTATGCATTTATACAGCATTAACTCAATTATTCAGGCTCGATGCAAGACGGGTAGGGAAAGCTAATTATGCAACATTGGAACTGGATTGTTTTGGACAATGAGTCTGACACTCAGGTTTTGAGTAATCAGTCAGTAACCACCTGAGTGGTGCAGTGGTTAAGATGCCGGTGCGCTCGGTGGAGGGTCCTGGGCCTGGGTTCGATGCCCAGCAGAGCAGAGAATTGAATGGTGGTGATAGCTCAGTGACTAAGTACCTCTTAATCAAGAGGTCCAAGTTCGTATTCCAGTGGCTTTTCTAAGTTATTTTCAGCCCTCACCCTTTGTTGGAAAATACTTACCAGCAGTGAGAAGTTGGCAAGCAAAGGGCCATATAATTTAGGATAACCAAAGCTTAAATAGCGTTTCAGTTGAACTACCAAAAACGTCTCTGATTTGCAGATTTTCTCCGATACGATTGTTAAACAGTGTACACAGATAGGCATCAGTCCCATTATGTTTGACTCTAAGCGTACAGAATAGTATATCGTTACTAGCAATTATCACCGGAAAAAACTCACGGTTCATACGTGACCTTTTGCTCGTTTGCCACACTTTGGAAAAAAAAATTAAAGCGAACAATTTATGCAATCTTCCGGATAATTTCCAGCCAGTGGTTCGAGTGGTTTGAGACGCTTGAGTCCTTTTAAACTCGACTGAGTATCAACTATTCAAGTGCTATTTCTGTCAGGCGATCACCTGATTGATATTGTAGAATACAAAGATTCCGAGTTCAAACACATTGGATTTCGTCTGTAACTATATGGCTTCTGAGAACGTTTGACGACTTGTAGAGAAACTGCAGGAGCCTTTGGCCGTTACCACTTTTGTCTTTCGTTTTTGGAGGTCTTTGCCTCTGCAGGGATCAGGCCTTCTAGGGTTGCTTTCATGAACTTTAGTGTATGTAAACTGTAACTAAGTTTATTTACTTTTATCTGTATTGTTTGCGATGGATTCGTGGATGTCAGTTGCATTATTTTTTGGTGCACTTGATCGAAAACTTTCATGATGTTGGTTGGCTAACATACGCTGCGGAAAAATCCGAAAGTGTTGGCCCCAGAACCTGAGCAACGAGAGGTTAGATTTTAAATAGTACTCCGACCTACTAACCCAACAACGAATATATATATTAGATATATATTAGATGCGATTTTACTTTTGTTTGTGGAGATATTCTTCATCACCGCGGGCATTTTGTAAAAAAAACAATTCAGGTCTATAAAAAAATATAAACTTTACGTCAACTATGTTCCCGGGTTACCTTGCAACGTTCCAGAACTTATTTTCGTCTTCATCAACTTCGTACTTTGAAAGGTTTTGAAGATTGAGTTTCGAGTTTGTTCTTGAGAAACAGTTGGTGGTTGGGCCTTGGTAATGTTATAGATTAAAAAAATAACGCTTCACACTCATAGCCCCACACTAGGGTTCCCTGTGACGTGGGTGCCATGGACACACACAAGACAAGAACACACACACCCAGACCAGAAACAGAAATTCAAATTCATCATTCTAATCTCTGCTCTGCTGGGAGTCGAACCGCTTCCGCGCAGCGCACCAGTGTCTTAACCACTGCGCCACTTGGGTCGTCATAGTTTTTGGAGGTTGTCACGAGTCTTTAGAATTTTTTAATTGGATGCGGTGAAAGCCCAGTGGCTTATAACTCAACCTCGAATTGAGGGATCCGGGGTCGAATCCCAGTGGCACGCAGCAAAGACTTTGTGAAAAGTTATGACGCTTTATAACATTAAATACGAGTATCACCTGCTGTTACGGTGAAGGAAAACATCGTGAGGAAACCTGCCTGAGATCACAAAAAAAATCTAGATATAAAAACACCAACCTCAAAAGTGAGCCTAAAGTATGTTACAAATTTTGTTTCAGAATTCTTTTGAAGTCTGTTTAATTTTCTAAAATTGTTTTCCTCTCTAGTTTATATTTTATTGTAAACAACAATAAAGATTATTCTAATGTCGTGTTGTGTTGTACTTGGATAATGTATAAGAGTGTGCATGATAGGGATGCCCAAAAAATTTGTTGCATATATCGCATCGTAACTGTATCATATTCCTGTGTATCGATACGCGAAAATGTCGCACCCCTTTGTATCGATATATTGTATCGTAACCGTATTGCATGGTATTTCATTTTCATTGAAGTGTTTTTAATAAAAAAGGGTATTTTTAATAGTATTCTTTCACATTAATACGTAAGAATTTTAATTCTTATTAAGAATCAAGAATAACAAAATGTTCAATGACACTATTTATCATCATTTCGCCATGGTGTAATAGGTACTTTTAAGTAATTCTAAAAGTAAAAAATCGCAGTTGATACGGTACGATATTTTAAAGTGATACATATAAAATTATAAAGTATACTAGCTGACCCCTCAAACGTTGTTTTGCCATATAAGTTATCGACTATTAAAAATAGGGGTTGGTGATAGAAAGGGGAAGTGAAAATTTAGGGGTGTATGTATTTTTTGATGGCACATTATTGAAAAATAAAATTTAAAAAAAATTGACCAAAAAATAAAAATGTTAGGTGTGGACAACCCTTATCACTTAGGGGCGTGAAAAATATTCTGAGACCGATTCTCAGACCTACTGAATAATAATATGCATATAACATTTCATAAAAATCGGTCAAGTCGTTTTGTAGGAGTATGGTAACTAAAACAACTAAAACTGTGACATGAGAATTCTATATCTATTAGATATCGAAACGTATCGTATAGTCAAAATAGGTATCGCATTAAATATCGGCACATCGTATTGTGCTGTATCGATATATCGTATCGCAACGGGCATCCCTAGTAGGTACATGACATGGATCCAAATACCTGTGTAGGTGCGCAACTGGGTGAAGGAGCTGAAGAAGATGCTGGGCTCCGGCCTGGTGCTGATGATCGCCGGGAACAAGATCGACCTGGAGAAGGAGCGCGCCGTCGACATAGAGGAGGCCGAGGCGTGAGTACCACAATACATAATTATTATTTTGACTGGCCTGTTGGTCTAGTGGTTAGCGACCCTAACTACTACGCCGGAGGTCGTGGGTTCGATTCCCAACCAGGACAAATATTTGTGTGATGGGCACAAGTGTTTGTTCCGTGTCTGGGTGTAAATGTATAAGTATGTATTTAAAAATATATATGTATGTTTATCAGCTATATGGTTACCATAACACAAGCTCACAGCTTATATACTTTGGGATCAGAAAGCCATGTGTGAGTTGTCCCACAATATTTATTATTATTGTAGTCCGATCGCAGTTTTTGCGTTCAAAATAGGGGGTGAAGCTACGAGAACAGAGCCAAATTGGCGTTGATGAGGAAGGAGTTATGAGGAAGAGGACGTGTAAAGCGCAAAGTATGAGGATGAGGAAGAGGAACGGTTTGAGTAAGGGAAAAAGAGTAAAAACTAATTATAAATAAATAAATAGGCTGGCTAGGGGATCCTAGTGATTTCCTTTTGACGTGTGAACCATGGACACACAAAATTCCGCATAAATCCCTCTTAATATAAGAAGAGGATGAGAAATTTTTCAGTATTTCCTAAGAGGAAGTAAAAGTACCAAAAAATGCGTAACTTCCTCGTTAAGAGGAAATAGAAGAGGAATCCTCATCAACACTAAGCCAAATAGACACCTACACCGCAGACTTGACCTTAAACAATTGAACATTATCATCAAAGTATTTGTACGGTAAACGTCAGTATGGCATATTGTCTTCTGAAATCTTAATATTTAGTGCCTACCACCAATGAACGCCACTGATAGGTCGATGCCATGACATAAGTGCCCCCAACATGAACACTCGTCAAAGTATTCGTATAACTAACGTGTGCCGTTAGTATGGGAAGATGAACACTAATTCGTATAGTTATTAGTATTAGCATTATTAGTATTGGAAAGAGATAGTATCTGGACCATACTAATGACATACGTTTGCTATACAATTTTGACGATAGTGCCCATTTTTAGGGCACAGAGTCGTGAGACTAATGTCCCCTAGTGAAAATAGGGCTTTATCCTTCAAAAACCGAAATAGCTCTGATTATAGGTAGGTTACTAAAACTAACTACTACTACCTACTAACTAAAGGCTTCCCCTTCGATCGTTGGATTAACAAAAACTAAAACCCGAGTTAATCCAACTTCTTAAAATAACAGTCTGTGATAAACAAGAAAATCACATAATTATAAAAGTAAAAGAAAAAGACATAATTATGAAAGTATTATGTATGAAATATATTTTTATTACACAGTATTAAATATTTGTGTGATGAGAACAAGTGTTTGTTCTGTGTCTGGATGTAATTTATCTATATAAGTATCTATGTATTTAAAAGTGTAATATGTAGTTCTATCAACTACCTGATAAACATAACACAGGCTCATAGCTTACTTCGAACAGAAAGCCGTGTGTGAGTTGTAAGTTGTATTTATTTATTTAGAGCCCTAGTAATATTTAAATGTCAGTCGTGGAAAAGTAGCGTATACTTTTCATCTTCCTTTTTGCTTCGCTGTAATCTAGTAAAAAACGTATACCTTCCAGCTAATACTAAAACGAAAAAAACCTCATAGCTTCTAGTTAAAATTACTAGTTAAAAGTTTCACCCGGCTTACTCACATGCGACTGTACAATTTTTCAATTTACAGCAGAAAAAGTTTACCGTCCTATTAATTTTACGTCGAGTTGTTGCAAAGTAAATTATAGCGCGGCCTTTCCCGGTTTCCTTTTTTTATAAATAGAGCAAGCAAACAGACAGACGGGCCACCTGATGGTAAGTGGTCACCGTCGCCTACTGACACGTGCAACACCAGGGGGTCGCCAGTGCGTTGCCGGCTATGAAGGAGAGCTTTTTTATGCCCTTCTTGAAGAACCCCATGTCATATTTCCTTTGTATTGTATGTGAATATTTAATATACGAGAAAATTAGTACTTGCACCAACTAGGACCTAGGCTACTTAGGGCTTATTATACTTGCCGCGCTAATAGGCCCATTTTGACAGCTCGTTTTAGGGTGTGAGCGTTTAAAATAAGAAGGCATAAAATCGATACTAACGAAAGATTTATGGAGTGGGAATTACTGGGAGTTCGACCCGGGACCACTTATTTAGAACTTTTTATATGTTATGTATGTATCATGAAATCATGATGGCTCATATTCTAAACCGCCAGTAATATGAACTATGTCACAGTTTAAGAACCGCTGATCTAGATATAGTAGCTGGACACTGAGGTGGTAAAGAAAATTGCTTTCAAACGAAGGCTACATTTTAATAATCTCTGACGTCATTATACGCCTGGGTCTCATCTTCTAGTTTATTCCTTTGAAGGCGCCATCTTGACAGACTACTAACTTTGTAAAGTTTGGAAAATCCTTGCTAGTTAAAAATAATAATTGGAAATATTTTACAACTATCTGACCCAGCAGACTTTGCTCGATAAAGAAGTTTCATCAGCGTCTTTTTAATCTCGGATTTTTGTTTCTCTAATAAAACTTACCGTTCCCAAAGTTGAGAAAAGTACAAACAAACAAAAAAAGAACGATCACGATGCGTCTATTAGTTTCGGTGATATGCAAGGACAAACATATCCACATACATACATACACCTATGAAATTTGGTATAGGTACTAGATTGGAAGTAGTAATATATGTATGTAAACATTGTGCAGTTCCGTTAATATTACATAAATACGTGTTTATTAATAAGCTCCTTTTTGAAGTCGGTTAAAAATGACCTAAATCGATCCCGCCGTTCTCAAGTTTTAGCGAGGCTAACGAACAGCTATTCATTTTTATTATAGGTGTAGATAAATACAAATTAATATTAATATTAATGCCTGGCCTATTGACCAGCCCACCTAGGACAAACACTTGGGCGATGAGCTGTTCTTATATCTTGTGTTTCGGTTTGGGAGGAATGATTGCAGGACTATGACATGGGGTTCTTCAAGAAGGGCATAAAAGCTCTCCTTCATAGCTGGCAACGCACTGGCGACCCCCTGGTGTTGCACGTGTTAGTAGGCGACGGTGACCACTTACCATTAGGTGACCCGTATGTCTGTTTGCTTGCTACTTATAAATAAAAATATACTTTATTTCTCGTAAACATCTTAGTCCTCAAGAGTAGCATAGCACCCACAGTCCCTATTCGTACGATCCATACTCGTACGATCTCAGATAGGATTTTTTCCTTCCTTGAGGTTGGAAATGGAGGCTGAAGTGGCTATTGAGGTGGCCCGCTTGCCAATTTTCTTTTCACATGCAATTTTTAAAATTATTTGTTCCGTGTCTGAAAGTAAGTTATAAGTTCGAATTTGATATTGAAAATATTTACGAATATGAATGTTGTTTACCAACCGTCTGGTTACCATAGCAGCGGCTTATTGACTAATTCGGGATCGAAAAGTCTAGTGTGAATTCTCCCACATATTTATGTTACATAATATTTCCATCGTGCCTCCTCGCCGCTGTGTTGGCGTCGGCTTAACTGAGGGCTGTGTGTGGGTATCTAAGTATTTACCCGAAATCAAGTGCTGGTTATACAACGCCGTTTGTATGTCTAGAATTCGGGGTATATAACCACTTTTGGGCCGCGCTAAATTTGTACGCGATTTCGTGCGAATTCGTGCATATCGTAGGTACTCGTATGTGCGTTCACGCACGAACAATCCCGACCTTTGAAATACTATGGAAGCGCTCTCACCACAGTTCATTTTTATTCTCGTGTCTCATTTGGTAAACAATCTTGGCACTACCTACTTTTTATTAAAAAAAGTTTAAAATTGATTTTAATTAATAAATTAAATTTGTTACTTACATACTTTAGAACACTAGGCGTCTCTATAACGGCGAACGTATCAAGTTCCAGTCTTGCAGAGTCCTATTTTCTATATAATGCTCTTGCAGAGTCCTATATAATGCTTAATAAATATGCTTTTAATTAAACTTCTTAAATTTGTTACCTTAGGAGTTATTAACAAAAGAAATAAGTACCTTTTTTCTAATAAATTATTTCGTTAATGACTAGGTATATTACTCGTATATAACATTTTTTGTAATGCTACAAATTGATATATTTTCTACACATCATTACGCATCCAAAGAGGTATCGCTCATATTTTTAGATGCTTTGTCGCTATTTTTCTCGTTTTTTACTTGTTGACTAGACTGGAGATAATGATTCATGAAAATACGTGATATTTTGTGTGGGCTCGGAGGGTGAAATAAGCAGCTTTTTGATGTCGAAAATCGTTTGATTTGATGTTGTTTGTTACGGGTATTTATTCCGTCTGCGCCGACGAAATCGTAGGCAGAAGATATCAAGCTACTCTATTGTACGAGTGCCTATAATACCTAATCACCGTTATATAATGATTTCGCACGTTCGGTCCACACTTGTAGTAACCTCGGCTAATTACTTGGCGGGTATTAAATCAATTACTGTGTACCTAGAGAGCACACAGCACAGGGAACAATGACCTTTATTGATTTTAGCAATAAAACACGGTGACCTATTGCTATCTATTGTTTGGTGTAAACATTTTAAATCTGACGCTTTGTGTATATCGTTTATATAGGGATCGTTTATAGGAACAGTCACGTAAGGAAATAACGTTATACCACCTCTAGGCGGTTTCCCTCTCTTTCTACCGGTCTGAATCTATTACCTATCCATCTAGCCGGGTGCGCATTTTTACGTGACAAAATACACATCAATACAAATTAAAATTAAAAATATTAAACCGACATCAAAAAAGTATGAAATAAAATTTGTTACATACTGTAGGCTTACCTACTATTTTTTGTAAAATTTCTTCGCACGAATGAAATTGCCATGACTATGGTCCAGGCTTTTACCTACATCTACACTTCTACACTAATATTATAAAGAGGAATTATTAGTATTTTGTGTGAATGTTTGTAACGGATAAACTCAAAAACTACTGCGCCGATTTCAAAAATTCTTTCACCATTGGAATGCTACATTCAGCCAGAGTAACATAGGCTATATTTCTTGCTAGAAAAGATTAGGGATCCTCTACACTTTACACTACAAACTGACATATGACATACTAATAAGTGACGATTACTGTACGAATACTTTGACGATAGTGTGGATCCTCACGGCACTGGGCTTTAAATAAAAAAAGCTTTAAAAAAAATTACGCGTAACTACTCGTAATTGAATACAGCTTGTAATGTTATAGGTAGAACAAACGGATAGTACTCTTGGCCTAATTAACAACGCAGGGTATTCAGGGCAATGAAATTTCATAAAACCAATAATTCGATCTCACAATGGGAAAGCTTTAGTCCGCCACGCTGGCCTATTGCGGGTTGGACTTTACATACCTAAGCTACCTTTAAGAACATTATAGAGACCTGTCAACTAATGTCAGAACACTATGTCAAACTATTAGTGCTGTAAACGTCAATCATAAGTATGTCATATTATGTCTTCCCATACTAATGGCACACGTTAACTTTACGAATACTTTGACAATAGCGTTCATGCTCATTATTCGGAGAATACAACGATTCCATTTACAATGTTTTCATAATTGGAATATAGTTGGCACTGCCGTGAGCATGAACACTATCGTTAAAGTATTCGTACGGTAAACTTCGGTAAATAACTGACTTATTAGTATTTCGTATGTCAGTCTGTCTTGACATGTTGCATACTAATGGCAGCTCGAAACGATAACGATACGAAGTTCATGCTCGAGGCACAAATGAGAATATTTGCTCGTTTAATACTTTTAGGATGCGTTCACATTATCCGCTTTTAGCTACAAACTAATGTAGACAAGGTTAACGTTCAAAATAAGAGAGGATTTTAGCTAGTAACGTCGTTTTAACGGGTAGTTTAACGCTTTGATCCGTTAATGTGGACGCACCTGTAGACTTTGATTTTATGTAGCATCAAAAACTAATGGTTCCTCCCTAATCCAGGTACGCCAAGGCGGTCGGCGCTCGCCACTACCACACGTCGGCTAAACACAACGTGGGCGTGGAGGAGCTGTTCGTGGACCTCGCAAGGGAGCTGGTGGACCGGCTGGAGCAGGGGCCCAGCAGCGAGGAGGAGGCGGCCGGCAACCGCGTGCTGATGGTGGACGACGAGCCGCAGCCGCGCACCGGCTGCTGCGGCGCGTCCCGCATGTAGGCCTGCACCATATTGTAGACCCGCACCTACGTGTGTTTGTAAACCGTGAACACCGCGCAAATGTAAGTATGCCAGAAGGACGCAATCGGACACGAAAATAGGGCTCGCGACAAATTATTTCGCATCGGAAATATCGGGTGCATAAAAATCGGCATCGAAATCGTAGCTAGGCAATCGCAATATACAGTCACCGAAAACGGCCGGGCGCATTAGCAATTTGCGGGATATATAGATACAGCCAAACTTCTACTAACGGGGTGTAACTAAGTAAGAAACTTTTCAGCGTTCTTAGAAACAAGAAGCACAAGCGTTTCTGAGACACCATACGAAGGAAAGTATCCAAAAACCTAGTTCACACCTGATCAGTACTTCAGTCGAACGGCAAGTGCTTTTGTGACACAGTTTTGATTTCTCTAGTGACAAGGTATATGTACATATATCCTCCCTTGCAAATAATATTTCAGCCCTGTCACCACGATTGCGAATAAAAGTCTAGTTTGGAAGAGCGGTGCATGTTTACAAATCGATATAGGTACCATTATTGTTATTGCGCGCGCGCTTTATACGCCGAGCGATGCAATAAATGTCGGGTTTACAATAATGTAATCACGTTGATTATCAACGATGTTAATATTGTTTAAGTTTCTTGATGTGTCGTAGTGTGGTGTGTCCCCTATGAGCGTCGAATCGTTACAATGTTCTCGATGCAATGGTTTTGAGGCCGCTTTACTGCTATCGACGGTTAATGAACCGGAAAGCTCTAGAATATTCTAGTGTTTTTGTGTATGATTGCTTTAGAATGAGAGCATGAACACTGTCATCAAATTTTTTGTACTAGTGACGTCACTCATTAGTATGTCATATTGTTATGTCATACTAATGACACGCGTTAACTATACGAATACTTTGACGATAGTGTTCACGCTCGGAGCACATTTTGACGGATTGTCGTTAGTGTCGACTAGTATTTGGAACAGTAAGGCGGCATTGCAAAAACTATAGCTTTTATTCCACAACCCAAATTAACCAGTACATACATTGAAATTATTTTTCATAGCTCACGGGGGTTGTAGATAAATTTAATCTAAACATTGAATGTTGTAGTTTAAGGCATTCCTTTATAATATCTTGATGTTTATTCCTTTCCCGTTCATACCAAAGAGGCGTGAAGGAGATAGGAAACTTACTACTAAAACCTAAACGTAAGTAGTTGTTGAACTTTATGAGTACAGTTCGTTTTTTACTCTTGTCTTATTTGGTAAACAATCTTGGCACCACTTTTTATTGAAAAAAATGCTTTAAAAATTAAAAGAACTAGAAAATCGTTTCAGCGTTAGATGACAATTTGTTTTTCAATCTCACTTTCAATGTTGTGTCTGCGTTATTTTTTAAATCTCACATTAAAATCAAAATACCACAATAAGACAAGTGTCAAAACATGACTATATATTCATGCGTATTACATATACTTCCTATGGTACTGTTCCCGTCTGCTGTAGTCATTTTAAACCATGGATTAAGTTTTCATAGACTCATCACCCGATCTTGGCGAGTGGGTCTATGTGGAGGTGACGTCGTTCGCGCAACACATGTATCTCTTTTTACAAGCACACTCAATTACAAGCAATAAGTTGAAATGTCTATGCAAATAGCGTGTTTACTGAACTGTTTGAAGAAAATTTTGTAGTAATATTTTACGAGTGTTGCCATGTTTTTATCAGAAAATCAGAGTGAACAGTACCTTTATACTATTCTTTAGGATAATGTACGCTTCGTTGATCTTATGTCTTTTTATTAAATTTTTATTTAACCTGTTATACATATATGTATATAAATACTATTATTTTTTTACTCTGTTAATTCGATATACTTGTTCGATATAGAAAAAATTATGAAAAAGAGAAAAAATATGAATTAGAATTAAAACATGTTTCATGACACAAATCGGGTAACATTTCGAAAAATGGAGAAATTGTAGTACCTAACCACCCTCAGATTCATAATAATTATATGAAAAGTTTTGTTGTTTGTTATCAAACTATTCGTATACTTACTTATCCAAGAAAAATGGTTAATTTTTTTGAGCTAGGTAGACGAAAATCAAGAATTAAAGTAGGACTCTTGCAATGCAAAGATAGATCTTTTGAAAACTTAAAATTAGATTTTTATAGATTTTTTTTAAAGAGATTCCATACAGAATAGATCTATACGATAGTAAAACGAAAGTACAAAATGGTGTTACCTGTTCCTCTGTCGATATCATCAATCAATTAAGCTAGTCCATCTGTTATACGAACAGCAAACAATATTTTCTTTCTGTATCACTAAATGTATCACAGAATAGTTAGAGGCGAATATTTTTGTCTTCATCAGAAAGGATTTCTTCACTATTTTACTACTCCTTCCTATTAAAAAACCTTTGTGTCCAAAGCACATACATATTTGATGGAAAACGTATACTAAAATGCTTTTTGCTGAAAGCTTTTCCCATTCTTGATGAAGTTACTGCGAAAACCGCATACCTTCCTACGAAATTTCGTTAAGTCATTATAGACGATCGCATGCTTTGATGCAATAAAGTATCGGCTTTGGGACCCGTTGACACAATATGAGGAATAGGAGGCATTATCTCATAATACATATTCTCATAATCATATCAAAATAAATACTAAACAATATTTAATGAAAAAAAACACTATTCTTCTTCTATTTTTTATGTTCTTATGTTTTGCCTTACTTATATAACACTTAATTTAAATCAAACAAGTATATCAAATCAACTTGACTGCATACGAAAGTCAGTATATATTGGTGGGAAGTGACATCTTAAGCTTCGTCCACATAGGGCCGCAACCCCGCCGGCACCGCATGTGAATGGAGCCTTACTCTTTTTTATCCAGAACCACTAACCTGACTGAACTTTTGATGTTTTTTCCTATTAATCTTCTTATTGATACGAATTTTATTCTTATCGAATTATTAGCTTACTTCCCACCAGTAGGTCCGAGGGAAGCGAGGATTTTTAATATAACTTAGTTTACGGATGACAGGGGTAATTGTATGTATGTAAATATATTTTCAGTTGTATGTGAAGTATGTGCCGTGAGCACGAACACTATCGGATTCCTCGGTACACGTCAGTCATTAGTATGTTCTGTCAGTCTGTCTGACACCTTCCCATACTAATGGCACACGTTAACTATACGAATTCGTTGACGATAGCGTTCATGCTCGGGGCACTGGATATAATGTCAATTCGAACAAATTTGTAATATCGATCAAAATTTAATGAAATTAGAATATGTATCAAAATTCGGTGCTTTTTGCAATTATTCGAAGAAATCCAGTAGTATTCGGGAAGGTTCTATGTTAATAAAAGTAATACCTAACTTCTATAGGTATTTTGCACTAAAACCAATGCAATCAATGCAATGCAAAACCAATGCAATCGTATAGGATTGTGGATATATGGAATGCTTCGAATGATGCGTAATTAACTATGTTTTTTCCATGATGTGTTGAGCGATACCAGCGAAATGTAGGAATGGTCGGAACGACCACTAAACTCAGCTAGGAGCTAGGAGCTGAAATGACACGTTTTTGTGCCCCACGCTTGAACACTATCGACAGTGTTCATATAGGTAACGTGTACCATTAGTATAGGATGATGTACATACTAATGACTGACGTTTACCGCACGAATACTTGGACGATTGTGCTCATGGCATGTATGAAAGTTTTTTCGCCACACCTATTCTATATATCGAATTTTTGTTACAATTGAGTGAATTTATTTTTATTTTAAGATGAAAAATTGTGGATAGTCAAATTAAGTTTTATTAAAAATGTGGTATAGTGACGGCGGTTTTTATAATAAGCCTTTTGTTATGTTTTAAGTCTACACATATTTTTATCGCGAGTTTAAAATGAATGTTCTAAAAATATTGTTCTAAATTAGTAGATAGTGAATTATACTACGGCCAATTTAATGTTTGTAAGAGCTAAACAGGATTTTTGAAACATACCTACCTACTCGTAATTAAATTGAAAAATGATATTATAAAATTATTAAGGATTATAAAATTATTTTTGTCGTATCTAAGATTGAGCATATCACACTAAGGGCAATCATAGAATAAATTCTAAAGTATCTACACTCTACAGATATTCATTTTTTAAATATTTATTATTATCCAAATATAATAAAACAGCTTTATATAGATTTTATTTTAAACGGTTGCTATACCTACAGACAAATGCTCCTCCATTATTCCACGCTAGGCTAGTTCGATACACATTACAAAATATTTATTATATTTTAAAGAATCGTTTTGTAATCTGTGATTGCAATTAGCGTTGAAATATATTTATTTACAGCTTCACATTGTATAAATTAAGTATTCCTTGTTTAAATAAGTAAATGCTCATGAAATGTATTATAACATTTTTATAATTTAATATACAGTGATGAATGTGTTTAGATTTTCGAATACTTCGCTTGGTGTGAAGTGTGCCAAGTATTTACTTTAGAAATGCCGGTAGTAATTAATGTACTTACTATTAGTTCATCAAAAATATATCACCTGCTGTTACGGTGAAGGAAAACATCGTGAGGAAACCTGCATGCCTGAGAGTTCACAAAAAAAATGTTCTCAAAGGCATGCGAAGTCCACCAACCCGCAGTAGTGGTGCGTGGTGGACGGCGGCCTACATCCTTCTCATTGTGAGAGGAGACCCGACCCTGTAGTGGGTCATTAATGGGTACTGACATGACTATTAGTTTAAATGTGTAGTAGCTGTACAAAACGATCGCTGTTACTTGCGGAAAAGTTGTTAGGTTTATACGAGAAATCGGTTTATCTAAAACTCATTTCCTTGCTTTTGAAAACTTAGAAAGACAGGTATTAAACTGACATCTAGTCAACGCAAGGACAGCGAAGGAAATGTATTCCTTTGAGTTCTTCCTGTGTATACTAAGTAACTACCTATTGTGGATAATTTTAAATTGGGTAGCTATTGACTATCTCGAACATTGAAACTTTTCTTTTCTATTCTTAATTCTGAAAATCAAGGTCCCATACAATTAATGTGCCCAGGGCCCCCAATAGACTACGAGTCGGTTGCCCTGCGTAATTGCATATCGTGCATCGGACAGTGCATTGAACGTGACAAAGTGGTGACAAAGGACTTCGCAACGGGGTCACCATCCAATTACAGCTTTCGTTTATTGATGACGTATATCGATAGGCTATTCAATGACGGCCTGGATTCAGGATTCCTTTTCAATTACGCGGACCCACTCCTAACCAGCGCTCGGAACCGTACGATAATTGTACATGTACGATAATTTCATACCTAGGATTGTAGGATTTAAAGCATTTGCAAAACGTTTCATTAATATGATTTTTAATGCATTTTAGTTATTTTCCTAGTGGGTACGATAATTTTGATCCATATACGATTGAATACGACAATTTTACGGCCCTGGTACGGTAGCTGCCTGGCTTCAGGTTGTGAACACTGCTCCTATCTCTTATGTCAATGTGAAATGACAATCGAACACAAGGCGAAGATAATTGGGCCGCGTGTTGCCAATAGGCATGATGACTAATTTTCAAAAACTCTTCTATGATATTCAGAAGTTTCTATTATGTCTAAAATATATCATATTTTTGTAGAAAATTAAGGTTTTTGTGCAATAAAAGTACATTTAAATTTTAAGTTTCAAATTCATTCCAAAACGCTCGCCCGTGTCATGGCGTCTGTCATTGCGCCACGGCTCAGTAAAAAATGCCAGATCGCGTATAATATGCTTACGAAAAAAATGACGTTTACTAAGACGTGACGTAAATTGACGTAATTCGATTTGATGGGTGTTTAAGCTATCATGGCGGATTGTTGTATTTTGTAGATTTATTTTAACAAATAAATTATTAATCTCGACATTAATAAGAGAATAAATATATGTTTCGAAATCTTTGAATCCTATTTCGTTAGATCAGATTAATATTTTAGCGATACTTGATTACTGTCATCATGCCTATTCAACTAGAGGGCGTCGATCCTTAATGGAACGCAATCGAGCCTCTCGCGGTTTTAATGATCAATTAATTGGCGTTTAAACTAGTGTGGGGATGCATTGAGTAACGATGCTTCAACAACCAATATTGTATTTTAAAGAGAATCTGAAATATTAAAACGAAATAATTATGAATTATTTCGTCATGAATCTTTTGTATTTAACTTCCGTTATAATAATGACAGTTCTTATTTTCAATATCCGTGTTCTTTTTCTTCCTCGCCAGCCAGGCCTGGCTCTCTAGGTCGTAGCTTCAGCTTTCTTCAGCATACGCTTACGAGCTCCAAACTCTGTTATACAATGCCTACATGAAAACGTCTAATAAATTATATCTAGTAATGCTCTAAACTTGTTAAGAATTATCCATAACTAGAGGTTTCCATCTTCCATACAACGTAAATAACCATCTGTCACGATTTTCAGAATATAATCCCCGTCGTAAACTGCTCTGTGGTAGATTACTACCGAGAATTGTCTATTAGAGAACGAGCTTGCCAGAAGGTGATAATAATTTGAACAATGGACAGCTCACAGCTTAGGCTTTGCGTCCAGCGGAGGTCAGTGGATCGCAGCCGGTCCGATTCATCCCATATCTAATTCACTTAAGTGTGATTGCTAAATCTGTTTTCTATTCTTGCGTCATAGCTAAAAATTATTTTGAGCAAGAACTTTTAGTTGTTTACGGCCTAAACAAACATGTAACGGCATTCGGTAGGAGAATATACTTAGTAGTGCGTCTATCAAACATTCTTGTCATCAATCGTATTATGTATATATTTAAATAAGGCGAAATCAAAAAAATTACGAGTTAATGTAAAAATGAAATATCACAATATAGAGCAAATTTAATTTAACGCTTTAATAGATTTTATTATTTAAAATGTATTTTAATTTAAGTATGTATGTGTGTTTGAATAAATGCGTTGAAAGACTTGTTGTTTTCTTATATTCTAAATAGATATAGAAATAGGAATAAATAGATAAATAAAAAGTTAGTGCCGCTGACTGCCAAAGATGAATCCTTCTTAATTTGCAATATACCGAAGTAAGATTACACCCACTGCAGGGTAGGCTCCACACAAGATGGGCCCCGAGTCCCGGGCAACCGTCGGCGGAGCAGCGGAAGTGTGCGAAAGCGTTCCCGCAGCTCCGCCGGAAGACGGTGAGGAGGAACACCGCTGGTTTTTAGCCGGTAAGAGTCCGGCATAACCCGACAGCGCCCCCCGCGCCTGTCGGGTATCCATGAGGATTTTCCAGCGATAAAAAAAAAAAAAAAAAAAAAAAAAAAAAAAAAGGGTTGGCTCCACTCTAGCTGTGAAGAACATAATATAGTCATAGGACTATTGGGGCTTAGTGCACTGTGGTTGCATTTAAGAAAATCATGCAGAACTCGAGGCATGTTTTTTCACTGGGATTTCACATTTTATGTCGTTATTCACACCTAACTTTAAGTAAATTTGATACGTGCCGTTGGGATTCTAACTTTTCAACTAATGTCCAGTTCCAATTATTATGTTTGGTTGCCAGGCAAGATCTGTTATTTCAAAATTATTGAGGAAAGAGTATCTCAGTAACCCAGTAGGTAGTATATATTTCTAACCATATCCGAAGAACGGTTATTATGGCGTATCGTATAGTGGCGTGACTATCTAGCGTGACATCAAAAAATACGTACCTACAATCTTAAATTTTCACGCTTCTATCAACAACCCCTATTTTTAATAGTCGATTTTTAACGCTCGATAACTTATATCGCAAAACAACGTTTGCGGGGTCAGCTAGTATTTATGTAAAACTTAAATTTTTGTACCAAATTTAGTTCAACATGCCAGCCACCCTGTAGTGACGCCTAATTGTTACCCACCTACTCGTAAGTTGACTAGTTTTGCCACTGGGCTTTCACCGCTTTAGGCTTTACAACACGCTGTGACCACACTCATATAGTGTAATTGGATAATCTATCTGTATTAGATCATCTGTTTATCCATAAACCTATGACCACTAAATATGGCATATTGTTTGGTACTTGTACTTGAGCAATGTAAGAAAGAAAAAGCAATTTAAAACTTAGGTATAGTCATATAATTTCATTAATATTTGAGGCAATACATTTGTAAGGCACATACAATATAAACTTGTTAATAAATAACAATATTAATCTGTTAGTAAACATCTTAACCTAAATAAGTTTAACTCTACTGCTGTTAATCCATAATTAGGCGTGACGACAGCATCAAAGAATCGTCGATTTAGTCATTTTAGGGTAATCTATATACTAAAAAAATTCAAAACACAGGTTTAGTTTTGTTTAAAATAATAAGGTTATTAAGATTTTCAGTAAAATAAAACATTAAAATATTGCAATTCGCCGTTTTGATTGAAACGCCACTCGCAGCGCATGACGTCACGCTTAGGTAAACAACCTCCGCTGATATTACTGTCGTTACGAAGAACTCATAGACAAAATGACATGCTTACCTAAGCGTGACGTCAGAGCAGACGCCATGACACCGCGCGCTGTTTTGGCGCACTATTTGAAAAAATATTAGAAAAATGGTTTTAAACTAAGTTAAAACTCAAGTCTATAACCGAAATAAAGGTTTTACCGTGAATAGTAAATATGTACCGCCATTATGGAAGAGGATTTCAAAATCTTTCGTCACGCCTATTATAAACATTACTTTTGAACACAAATATTAGTAACAATTATTTATTTTGTGATGATCCTCAGGCCATGTTCTTGTATTTTGTGAACAAGTTGTACAACACCCTCAGAGTAGATTTCAAATCGAGATTCACGATATCTGTGAACAAAAATAAAACAGTTCAACGAAATCTCTCAAAAAAACTACACCAAATTATTAGTTCGTGGGTCTTAATTATTAAAGCAGTGAAGCCCAGTGGCTAAGAACTCGGCCTCTTACTCGATGGATCCGGGTTGGAATCCCAATCCCAATAACTGTCTTAAAAAAAGTTATATGTTTAAATACATAGTTATATGATTCCGTATCGTGTCGTGTCTTACCCGTGATAAAAAGTCAGAAAAGGCTTAAAAGTCAAATATCGCGGCAATCCATTGTGTGCCTTATAGAATAGACTAGGAATGACGCACGGTTTGATGTCACACGATATCGACACGAAATCTTTTGGGACTTATAGAATCAGGGCCTGAAGAAGACAGCGGGAAACCGTTGGATTCAAAGGGCCCACGACCGGGCGGAGTAGCTTCGGTTAGGGGAGGCCCATGTCCAGCAATGGACTGTAATGATGAATGATGATAATTAAATGCTTGAATGTTTCACCCAAGTTTCGCCCGTATTACAACGGACAAACGGTGGCAAACATCAGCGGTTTCGCGGCGGCGGTGTGCTAACGCGGTAATATAAGCCGAACGGATAAAGAAACAATCTGGTAATGGCGGCCGGTGCTTATGGTAGCGTCAGTTAAAAAAAGGTCAAGTAAAATATTCACCTTCTTTTTTATCTTCGATATCGTGCTGGGGTCCGAACCGGTTGCCATACTTGCCCGTGCGTTACTAAATTGCAAGGGTGATAACGCTCCAGTCTCTTTTCTTCTTCATAATACTTAATTACGTTGTATTTGTCGAGCATCACTATGAAGAACCTTCCCGCGTTTTCGAGAAGCCATTTAAACAATCAAAGATCTAAACTTAACAAAAACAACAAATAACAGAACAGTACTTGTAACTAAACAGAATTAATATTTTACGAAATGGAGTGCGTCGAAACATCTTGAATGCTAATCCAAACTGATTATTTTTATTGTACGTCGTACCACAACGTGCGAGTATAGACAGAGCGACGATATGAACGAGATAGCATGAGACCGTCCGCCATTTACAGTGTGCTGAGTGCGAGTTTTGGCAAAACATTTTCGCTTGAACGTATCGAGCGCGAATACGTCGATTTCTATGGGATCGAAGCAGCGCCATCTTGTGGCTAAGATGACAAACGGAATTGGCGCTTAGCGTATAGTCGATTAACGCGACGGTGAAGTTACTCGAACAATTTTGTGCAACTCGCACTACGCACACTGATTGCTTCTTTATCCGCAAGGGATGTACCAAGACAGCTCACCCTCCGGCCGGGCCTTAGGCTTAGCGAGCCCCACGTCCTGCATCAGCTCGAACGCGAACGCCACGTTGTGGACCTTCTGATCGAAGTCCTGGGGAGTCAGGTGGAACTCGTACAGCGGCACGAAGAACCCCTCCAGCAGCCCCATGAGGAGGCACAGGTGCACCCCGTCGTGGAACTGCGAGTCCAGGTCGGTCACCTCCAGGTTCACTTTGCTCAGGTGCTTGTTCACGAAGGTGATCAGCGACTGGAATCAGAATGAGCATTGTCAGTTACCCATTAATGACCCACTGGCGGGTGGGGTCCCCTCTCACAGTGAGAGGGATGTAGGCCGCCGTCCACCACGCACCACTACTGCCCGTTGGTGGACGAACATACCGCGTGAGAACATTGTTTTGGGAAGGCATGCAGGTTTCATTACAATGTTTTCCTTCACCGTAACAGCAGTAAAAGCGCACATAACTTTTTTACAGTGATTGGTGCGTGCCACTGGGATTCGAACTCGGAACCCTCGATTCGAGGTCGAATTCTAAGCCACTGGGCTATCATCGAATGAGCATTACATGAATGAAAACAGTGGAAACGTTTAACTACAATTGAATTTTGCTCAGTACGAATACAATAAACATGCATATTAACGCTTTAGGCCAGAGTTTCGTGGGGCCCTACAGGGGGGCAGTTTGATAGTTAGGGGGGGGGGGGGTTTAAAAATGGACTCGACTTCAACTATTTCGCTTTAGGTTATTTAAATGCTAGATATCAGTGACAAATTTAACAAAAAAGGCTAATTCTTAAAAATATGCTGTAAATAATTATTAGGTAATAGAAAATCTTTGTGCAGCTAGCATCATGCGCAATGAGCGCAACAAAGAAAAGTCAATATTAAAATTATTTTGAATTTCAGTTTTTCATTTTATGCTCAGAAATTTTACTTGTACACTGTTTTGATTACAATTTCATAGTGATTTCTTTCCAAAATTTATAATTTATATTTGTTAAAGGAACAAAACAATTTTTAAAGGTTAAAAATTAAGGGTGGCATAACAATTTGAGAAACGTTAAGGCATGGCCGAAAAAGTTAGGGAAACACTGTTTCAGGCTTTATAACCCGACCGACTTGACCGATTGACGACCCGAGTGGCTCAGTTGGTAAAGACGCCAGTGCGCTACGCGGAGGGTCCTGGGTTCGATTCCCAGTGGAGCAGAGATTTGAATGATGAGTTTAAATTTCTGTTTCTGGTCTGGGTGTGTTGTGTTCTTGTCTTGTGTGCCTCCATGGCACCCACGACACGGGGAATCCTAGTGTGGGGCTATGAGTGTGAAGCGTTATTTATTTTATTTTTTATTATTTTTATAAGCTATAGCCAAGGGAAGTGCCTCCAGAAGACTAAGCTAGATATACACTGAATAGCTGTGTACCTTCTTAACCACTTGCAGCTTGTCGGGGGCGTGGTCGAACAGCGCGTCGAACGCGTCACGCTCGCACTTCATGCCGAGGTCGTCGTACGTGGTCGTGATGTCCTCTATGTACGTCCTGACAAACAACAATGTTTATTGTTCGTTTTGCTCAACTGATATAACACTATCGACTAATTGGTTTTGCTTCATTTACCTAGCCCCGCTCCGCTACGCCGTTTCCATCAGAGCTGTGCTAAGCGAGGCTAGGTAAATGACGCAATTCTATTGGTTGTTCAAAAACGCATCCCTCGCTACGCATCCTCGCACATCTCTGGTGGAAACGCAGCCTAAAGCCCCACATACTCTATATTATAGCTCCTGTTTCAATCGCGAACTGCAGGGATGTATATAACGACATATTATCATCATACCTGTGTGACAGCTGATTGGGTGCATCCTTCTTCGCCACCACAACGTTGACGCTCACATTCTCCGGCAGGCGGACTGGCGCGCGGAAGTGCCTCGCGAGTGCCACCAACAGATGCAATATCGACACCAGGTTCTTGGAGTGAACGGAGTCCACACTCCACTTCTGGGCAGGCTTCGACGAACCGTACAGCACCTGGGGGTGTAAGGAACATGAATGTAACTGCATAATATATTCCTTAAGTATATTTCTGACAAGCTGTGCCCGCGATTTCGTCCGCGTGGAATTCTAAAATGAATGTAGCCTAAGTTACTCCTAACTCACCTGCTGTTATGGTGAAGGAAAACATTGTAAGGAAAACTGCATGCCTGAGAGTTCACAAAAAAATGTTCTCAGAGGTATGTGAAGTTCACCAACCCGCAGTAGGCCAGCGTGGTGGACCAGGGCCTACTTCCCTCTCATTGTGAGAGGACCCGACCCTGTAGTGGGTCATTAATGGGTTACTGACATGACATCAGCTATCTGCCAGTGAAAGTCCCGTCAAAATAAGTCCAACCGTTCCAGGGATTGAACCAAAGAAGACCAAAGCTGGAACAAACAGACAAAAAGGACTTCTTATCCACTGGGCTTATGACTGCAGTTAAAATTTGATGTTTAAAACCTTTGTATGTTAAGAATGACTGTGGTTAAGTAAATACCGTTGACCTTGTAATTGTCTCTCATAATAATATACGAAATACATATTTAAAAACTATGACCAAGCTATTCAAGTCAATAATTTTATAGTAAACAACTTTGTAATTGTAATGATTCAGGGAGTCAACTGATTTTACTTCTATAAAATAATTATGATTCATTGATTGGTTTATTTATAACAAATTAATATTATAATATTAATGTTAGTTTCAATAACATATTATCTGATAGTTATGGTTAGCCATAACACTTTAGTTACCAGAAATCCGTTATTTAAAGGCCTGGCAATTACTAAGAATATTGATATAGTGCAATAGTTTATTAATCCCACGTAACATTTATAATTTTTAAATTTCTATTCTTCAAAAGTTTATCACCAAAACAAGTGGTGATAGCCCAGTGGCTAGCAATTCAAGAGGTCAGGGTACAAATCCAAATAGCACCCACAAATGCCTTTTTAAGTTAATAGCGGTATAATGAAAACAACAACACATTTTATCAGTTCTAGTCTTGGTCTCCGTGAGCTTCTCCAGCAGCCTCTATAGCACCTGACACCTGTGTACCCTATTGTAAAACACCGACATACCCTATTAACAGCGCGTAGAACCACGGTCAGCTTCTGTCTCTGCCCCTCCTCCGACTGTGTGACCTCGGGCACGTCCAGCTTGGTCTCCGTGAGCTTCTCCAGCAGCTTCTGCAGCACCTGGCCGTCGTACAGGTCCTCGCTGATGTCCTTCACGATGATCCGCTGCGTGGCCAGCTCGTCGTTGATCCAGTCCACCAGCACCTGCATCAGCTCCTTCAGCCTCGGGTCCTGGAGGGACCGGCTCTCTATTATCGCCCTCTCCTCGTTTTCGTCTGAAAGGCGAACGATGTGGAACGATGTTAGCCGTTTACATAACAACATCTGAACAGATTTGGTATACAGATAGTTTTTAACCTGTTTTTAACTCTTTAGTCCACACACACAATGTTTTGTTAGTTATTCATAAATTCTTTATTTGATCCATTTTTGGGTTAGAGATTTACAAACTTACGTAAACTATATTCTTCCGGTGGAATCTCTGGTGCTGTAGGGCTTCCGGGTGAATCAATAGCATATTTGCCTTCTGCTTGTACATCTTGCACTGATGAATAAAAATATTTTGATATCAGTACATTCCTGCTATACTAGCTAGCGGATTTCTGCTATAGGTACTACTCAAGAGTAGCTTAGAATTTGACCTCGAATCGTTCGACCACATTAACGAACCACTACAGGTGGGGCCCTGTAGTGGTTCATTAATGAGTTACTGACACTAGAGTTTATTGATGTTTCACTGAGTAAATAGGTTTCCACTGAACTCATAAGTACTATGGAGGAAATCAAAGGTAAAGAAAAGCCTTAAAATATTTAGAGTATACTCAAAAGTTTTATTACATGGGTGTTGTCATTACACAAAGCCATGTCTTTTAATTTCTAAATGAAATATGGTCACACAACAGACGTCTACTTATGGCTATGATTACTAATTTACTTTCACAAACCTGTAAAGTTAAAGTTAAAAATAGATATCTCATGGACGACCTATTTAATATGAATATACAATTTGAAAATCGAATAGGTCAAGGCATTTCTCGCTACATAAGGTGTATCTTGTTGTATGAGGTAATCGAGAACCATGATCTAATTATTACGTTGCCCACGCGCATAATGTTAACGTTTGTTCTATAACGTGGTACTTACCTTCCTTTATGCGCTTCCTACGTCCAATAGTCCCAATTTTATCCCAAAATGTTTCCTCCTTTTCTTCCTTTTTAGGCAAAACTGGAGTACGAGGCGACTTCGGGCGTGGTGAAGACATTTTTCACGGCTATTGAGGAAAATCGAATACCAAACTACATTTCATGAATCATCACCAGTTTCGCTATTTATCAGGTTACACTAATATGACTGTTTTATAAATTTAAACTACTTAATATTTACCTTTAGCAATAAAAATACAACAGCAGCAGGCTTATTTTATTTATTTAAAAATTTTTTTTTTTTTTTTTATGAAGATAGGTAGGACAACGACATGACAGATAAAGATAATGAATGAAAGATATTACATATACATACATCATAGGCAGGTACAGAGAATAAATAAACAGTGTTTATAGATCTAAATAAATAAACAGTGTTCTATCTATAGATACGTTTTAATTGTATCCTAAATATTCAAGAAAAAAATGTTTAAGAAAGGTGTATGGAAATATATCGTTAGAAGGTGTGTTTTAAAGTTTAACTTATTACTTATTATATTTAAAAAGCAGTATAACCCGAACGGATAAAGAAACAATCTGTGAATGGCGGCCGGTGGCCGGAACTTATGGACTATGGTAGCGTCAGTAAAAAAGATCAAGTAAAATATTATTTTTATCTTCGACATCGTGTTGGGGTCCAAACCGGTTGCCATACTTACCCATGCGTTACTAAATTGCAAAGGCTGATAACGCTCCAGTCTCTTTTCTTCTTCAAAATACTTCATTCCGAGACCGTCCGCCATTTACAGATTGTTTCTTTATCCGCACGGGTTATAGTACTAAAAAACTATTGGTAATATTTTGAATATTTACAACAGTGTATTTGCGCAATTTACTAAACTACGAGTAAAATTTTAAAGAAGTATATTACACATGACGTTCCTTCTGTAGCTGTGAAAAATCTTCAGTTTTTCACAATTCCTCACGCTCGGTGATTCAGCGTGTTTAGAAATTAGTGGAACCCAATATATTAATTATATCTGTATTATTATTGATTACTTTCATTTGTCAAAACATTTTTTTATCTGTTTGTCTTCTCAATCAATCAATTCATTTTAGTAATTTTCAATTCATTCAATCAGTCAGGACAGTCAGCCTCAGCAAGTCAGCAATTCGTCAGTGAATTCGTGCAAGGAAGGATCTCTGTCTGTTGCATGTTCAAATTACTTCAAATAAGACATTTTTTGTCTGAATTTTATTAAAATAAACAAATACATTATTCGGTGACTCTCACAGAGACATATTTAGACGACTGGTGGTCAATGTTAGTTAATATTTTAAAGCTTTAGTCACACTTGTGGCTTGCGGTAATCCGCCAACATCTGTGTTACATTGCTTTGTGGAATCATACCTAAAAATAGCGACAAGATTATATTGCATCATAAGAGGCTTCACATCCAGCCCGATAGTTGTCAGTGACGGGTGTTTACTTGTTTTTTCTTTTTCTTCAGTGATGGGAAAAGGTATGAATCCGCCACCGTACGTTTTGAAAGTGAGCAATGGCAGCGGGCGAGGAATTATGCAGCCCCCGCCAGCAGCGCCGCCGAGCTACTCGCAGGCTGTGGGCGGCGTCGGACCTTCGAGCCCCTACACGCCTCAATATACACCGAGTGAGTATGACCACCTACAAGTGATATGAAAATTTTCAAATTTTTCGTGAATGATCTCATTCGTCCTTGTAACAGTTTCAAATTTATTGCCACACTTGAAACAGGTCGCACATGCGAATTTATATTTCCTGTTTTTTTGGTACACAAACTGTGATCTGCTTTAATGTGCAACTTTTCTTGGACAAACTTAGTTTTGACCTTGTTTAGAGATTTGAAATTCAATTATACAATTTTCCTATTGAAAAAGATGTTCCGACAAGGTCCCGAGCTGCAGCCGAGCAGCATAGTTACAGAGTCTATAAGCTGTAGAATTAAATAAGGTTATCTTAATAGAAAAGTGTGTGTCAACTATATTTGTTGCTGAATGTAACAACACTTCACAGTTGCTATTAAAGAGTTACCCTTTTATTCAACATAGTAAAATGTTCAAACTTCATTTTATTAAATTAACTACAAACTATTTTCCTGCTAGTTATGTACTATTTGGTAAACAATCTTATTTTCATTTTCATTTGCGATTTAAATTTTAAATATAAAAATTAAAAAGACAAGCTTGTCATTTTATGCTGAAAAATTACTACCTGAATGAATGGAACATTTTAAACTTTTTCAATAAATAGTAGTACCAAGTTTGCTCACCAAATAGGACAAGTTGAATGACAGTCTGTGCTTTCCCATAGCATCGGGGCCTCAGATAGTGACCACAGTGGTACCCGTGGGCCCCCAGCCCACTCACATGATCTGCCCGAGCTGCCATGCTGAGATCGACACGGAGACAAAGACCAAGCCTGGTCTCATCGCCATGATTTCAGGATTCATCATCCTGCTTTTTGGGTGAGATGTTTTGTATTGCAAACTTTTATTATATCACAATATGAATGGCAATCAATTGTGCCTCTCATACTAAAGTGCTACTTAAATACTGAACTACTGAATATTTGAGTATATAAAAAGTTAAGCAACATGAGGCATGTTCAGTACCTGGATGTGCTTTATGGCATATGGCTAGTAGCTGCTATGGCCAGTTTGAAAATATTGGCCACTGGTTGGCCACTTGCCCGTTTCCACATCAATCTCCCCCTGTTGCAAGGAGAGACTTTCTGTGAGAGAGACAGCCACTAATACTTAGGATTCCCTCAGGTGTAATTAAAACTCACACAGGTCTAACACTATAGCTAGAAAAATAAAAAACTTCAAATTCATTTTAATAGCCCCACCCAATGTCATCTATTTAGTGAAGGTTTACAGAAAATAAAATGTTATACACAAAAAGTGATGAGTGAATTATTGGCCTCTGTTTGTTACTTTTCACTTAACATCACTGCTACATAATCCAAATAAGTAAAGTTTTCTACTCATAGGGAGACACAGAATTTAATTTTATTGTACCAGTATTTCATTTTCACTTACTTTAAAAGTTAAATGATATCTACAGTCTATTGTATCATAAGCGACATGCAATCAATACATAAATGAATGTCAAATGATCAACAGTGGTCTTTGGTTAGAGTTTGAATTTAAAACAGCTCTTTTGCTGTCTCAGAAACTTGTTTTCAAAATACACATGAATACCTATTTCTTTTAAAATTGTAGATAAATGTTGTTTGTAAAACTTTTTTAACCATGGTTTGTTGTAGTTGTAAGTATTACATTTGAAAGTACCTAATATACACTTCAAGTGTAATAATAATTTAATAAGATAAAAGAAAAATAAGGTTAAACAATGTTATATTTCACATTGTTTAATAATAACAGTTACACAATAAGTTGTTTTAAATGTAGACTTTGAACAGGGACCTTTTGCACGCCATTTATGAACTTCTTATTAATTTATTAACTTATATATAAAATTCTCCTGTCACAGTTTTACCGTACTCCTCCGTCCACCAACCCGCAGTGGGCCAGCGTGGTGGACTAAGGCCTACATCCCTCTCATTACGAGAAGGAGACCCGACCCTGTAGTGGGTCATTAATGGGTTACTGACTGACTCCTCCAAAACGGCTTGACCGATTTTAATGATATTTTAAATGCATATTCAGTAGGTCTGAGAATCGGCTACTGTCTATTTTTCGTACCCCCAACTGATAAGGGTTATCCACACTTAACATTTTTATTTTATTTTTCGGACAATTTTTTTTTATTTTTCAATAATGTGACATCAAAAAATACATACAACCCAAAGTTTTCACCCTTCTATCACCAACCCCTGTTTTTAATAGTCGATTTTTAACGCTCGACAACTTATATCGCAAAACAACGTTTGCGGGGTCAGCTTGTGTATGCTTATGTTATAAACATAAAATACACAAAAGCTGCTCCGCATTTGGATTATTTTGGATATGTTTGAAATTATTAAAACAGAATACAAGGAAAATAATAAATCAACTTTAGGCAACATGGCTATAATCTTTTGTCTACCAGGTAAAATTTTCAATCAATGGCACATAATCAATTATGAATATAACAAATTCTAACTACTGCGTCATAGGTTGTGGGTTTTATCCTCATGCAAAAAACATATTTGCGCGTTCAGAGAGGTGTTTGTTCTGTTTGGATGAAATTTATCTGTATAAGGCTTTTCTATACCTTTTATTTCCTCCATAGTACTTATGAGTTCATTGGAAACCTATTTACTCAGTGAAACATGAATAAGCTCTAGTGTCAGTAACCCATTAATGAACCAAAACAGGGTCGGGTCTCCTCTCACAATGAGAGGGATGTAGGCCACCGTCCACCATACACAACTACTGCCCGTTGGTTGGACTTCACATGCCTTTGAGAACATTTTTATTGTAAACTCTCAGGCATGTAGGTTTCCTCACGATGTTTTCCTTCACTGTAAGAGCAGGTGATATTTATTTAATTTTATAAAGCGCACATAACTTTTTTACAAACTCATTGGTGCGTGCCACTGGGATTCGAACCCGGACCCCTCGATTAAGAGGTCGAATTCTAAGCCACTGGGGCTATCGCCGCTTATCTATAGTAGTTTTTGTTATGTATAGGTTTATGGTTAGTCTTGTCTATTATTCACTTCTTTTGTTTCTTTTTCTGTCAATATATTTTCTTCAAGTGAATGTGTTGTTATTAATATATTTTTTATTATAGTTAAGATTTTATGTTTGTGTATTAGATTTATGTGGGAGGTGTTATGTATAGGATTATAGTTAGTCTTGTTTATTATTCGCTTCTTTTGTTTCTTTGTCTGTCAATAAATTGTCTTCGAGTGAATGTGTTGTTACTTATATATATTTTTTTAGGAAAAAATAAATTTATTGACAGACAAAGAAACAAAAGAAGCGAATAATAGACAAGACTAACCATAAACCTGTACATGACAGTTTTATTACTACCTTTCACGGTACCATTCGTAACACGGCCCGTCGTCACAGATGCTTCTGCGGCTGCTGTCTGATCCCGTGCTGCATTGACAGCTGCATGGACGTGCACCACAAGTGCCCCAACTGCTCCGCGTACCTCGGCCGCTACCGGCGATGAGAGGACCGCCCGCGCCGCGACACGCACACGCCGCGGTCCACGCCCTTCGCCTGGGTCTGAATGTCTTCGTCAACGTCACACGTGCACCGTACCGTAGAAATAGGAAGCTAACAGAACCGTGAGTAGGGAGGAACGGCAATGATAGTAAAAATAATATTATAAATGTTGTGGGACTATTGTGGGACATGTCACACACGAAGTTAATAGAATCGTAAATAAGAAGGCACTGCAATGATGAATAAATAATTATTGATTGACAACTCACGTGGATTGGTTACACATTAGCCGGTGGTTAGCCGGTGCCTCGGTACCTAAAATTTTAATAAATAGATAATTTACAGTTGAACGAACACTCGTGCTTCTTGCGCACAAATTTGTTCCACAAGATCTGAAAACCTATTCCATGATTGACAACTCACATGGATTGGTCACAAATTAATTGCCGGTGCCTCGGTACCTAAAATGTTAATAAATACATACATAAATAGATAATTTACAGCCGAACGAAAGTGATACAGTGCGATTGTGAATGCCTGAGCTAGATAATCCATTGTATCTGGCTCAGGCATTCACAATATCATTGTATCACTTTCGTTTACTGTCGCGATGAATGATACAATGAGCGGGATATATTGTGTACAGTTTCACTGAGTCTAGGGTAAGCCTGTCCCTCATAGCCGTTCTACATACTTCCTTCCTATTTCTATGAGCTATAATATAATAACTTATGTCATGACGTTTTGTGATCTTCGAGGACTACCCGCTTTTTGCCGAAACAACGTCGTCAAATTTTGAAAATTCAAATTGAAAAATAGTGATGTAAATTTAATTTTTATTCATGTGACGTACTTGTCCCTCGTCCCCATGTCACTCGATGTCACACTAGGCTGACCTCGTCTCCAATAATAATTGACGTATGTCGTATATGGGTGGTCCCGAAGGCCCTATCATTATAGGTTCACGTTTAGAAGTTAATTGTCATTGATTATCGTTATCGAGTGTTAGGAACACAGGTTTTGGAATGACAAATGGTTCGTTTCGTTCGTCAACCCATCGAATTCTTCACGCAAGAACGATGCACCTAGAACCGGTTATAGATGTTGAAAGGACCGTTAATTATTATTGAACTATCTACGAGCTAATCAATCGGCTATATCGACACCAACACATTGCCAAATCGAATTCCTTGTGAACGAACGATAGTATCTGCCGAACCAAATAAAAATCGATTTCGAATGGATACTATCGATCTATTGACCGATCAAATGCTACTCAACCGATTTATCGATATCGATTAGACAATCAGAATCGATAAATGGCTCAACATGGATCGATTTTAAGGTCTGAAATACTTTCTCAATAAACCGAAGACATTAACTTCTTTAAACGTCGATTTTCAACGTTTACTACATACCTACTTAAAATAATTTTCATACATAACGCCACCGTAGTGACCCCGCAAATAAAAAAAACGCTTTTGTGACAATAAACACCCATTTTTAATCTCCGTAGGGTTGAGAGTAACAGTATAACAGTAACAGTGAAATATTTAAACGTGTAACAATTTTTCGATGTCTCAATGTGTAGCCGTGGAAATATTTAAGATGGATCTACGCTAGCGAGCAGACTATGAGTGGGAAAAGAGTAAAAATTCTTTTGATAAGGAATTCCAACTGTTTGAATGTTCAACCTTATTTTAACAATAAATAATAAACGCATTAATATTTGGAATGTGGAGAGAAGCTCCGTTATGACTAATTGAAATGGATTAATATGAATGGAATTTTCCTTAGTGGATGGTTTTCATTTCAAAGTATCTCAATTGACAGCATGTCCGACACTTAAGTCTCAGTCCTTATCCTGCTACAAAGTGTTGTACAAAAAGCTGTTTGCATTATACTCAGCTCGCTAAACGTAGACTCACCTTTAGTCAGTATTGTAGCCTCTACTACAGAGAATTATGTTCTAATATCATGATCAGACTTCGTTGACTGGTTCGAAGCGTGTGTGCGAACGCAACACACATCACAAGATCTGACATCACCTTTATAGTACTATAATTAGTATGGCGAACGTGTTAACTAACTTTTAGACTGAACGGAGGCCAACGTTATCGATTTCATATTTTACAGTTGATTTTTCAACTAATTTCCATTTCTATGATGAAAAGGGCAGCGCCGGCCCGGACATTTGACGTGTTTGCTACTTTGTGAATTTTTATAAAATATATTTCTCAACAAAATAAAAAAAAATTAGGCATGAATGTAACAATAGTAAGAGTACTATTGTCTAAAAAATCGGTAGTTTTTTATTACGTAAGAAGTGTAATTTATGGACAATTTTTGTTCCTAAGAAAAATGTTATTTTATCAAGTAAATCTTGAAAATCTAAAGAAATATCAATTTTGATACTGGCGCCTTTTCGTATAATTTTTTATTAAAAATTCGGTAATTTTGAGTGAGAATACACTGTTGTTTGTAGGAGTAAATCATGAAAAATCTCTTTAAAATTAGTAAAAAAAAAATAATTTTGATACTAGCGCCATTTTGTAGTCCGCATATTATTATAGTATGAACGGGCCGGCCCTGTGTAGGGGTAACTGGAACTCCGGTAGACTGTTAGTACTACATATATGCCGCTGCTGCTAGGGCGGTTTCTCATTATGTCGCGAGCACCTTTTTTAATATGGAATCGGCTGTGGAGCTCGCGACCTAATGAGGAGGCGCCCTTATGTTATTACTGCCATTTGTTAATTGTTTCTAAGTTCAATTTCCAGTTGTATGTTTTGTTTGTTATGTATTTGGTGAGTCTTGTGCTTAGAGAATACATAAGCGAGAGTACTAGTATGAGCGATATTATGAACTAAATGGCAATCACGTGCGGGGTCCGTAAAATGATTAATAAATTACGGATAACCTTAAAATGTTCATGAATATAATGTAACGACAACAACGACAATCTATTGTCGACAGATAAAGTGGTTGACAATGATCGTCTGTGTGCGTAGTGCGAGTTGCACAAAATTGTTCGAGTAACTTCACCGTCGCGTTAATCGACTATACGCTAAGCGCCAATTCCGTTTGTCATCTTAGCCACAAGATGGCGCTGCTTCAATCCCATAGAAATCGACGTATTCGCGCTCGATACGTTCAAGCGAAAATGTTTTGTCAAAACTCGCACTCAGCACACTGATCGTCTGATCAGAATAGTAACCTATTTTAACGGCGCACGATCACTTTCGCCTTGCTTATGTGTACACTAAGATCTTGTGACTTTTGCTACTTTTGATTGTATTTGAAACTGTTCTATTGAATGTAATCCCAGTGAATACAGCTTCGACTCTGGTGTAACAAGTTGGCATCGGACGTAACAACTCCGTTTGATGTTTTATAGTAACTTTTGAATCTATTGGTGTTTAGATTTAATGTAGTGTAATTTATCCGCTTCTGAACGTCGTAACAACTGTAAATAGTGTTAAGTGTAAAACGACTAACGAAATTTCGTATCCCTTATTTGTTTTGTATACTGCAGTAACGTTTGTTGCCATCCAGGTGTATGGACGCGCTCAGTTTAGACGCGATTTCGTACGAATTCAACTCGTGCATATACGTACGTTCACGGACGAACAATCCCGTTTGAAATACTACGGGAGCATTTACACTGCACGCGACTAAGTGACGTACGACTCGAACGCTGTATAGACTACAAGCCCATAAACAAAATGTACCTGTGAAATGAACCAACGTGAATAACGCTTAGAAGGCTGTTACTATATCAGAAAATAACTGAGCACTCTGCGGTCAATTGTGAGCGGTACACCTGGTACCGTGATGTCAGAGATGAGGGTTGCGACCCTTGGCTTTCGAGCCCAGCCTTGGAAATATGTACGGCGTTCATGGATAAAGTACCTGTACAGGTATGTACATAAAGGAATTACAAATGCTGTACAAGTAATAAATGACCTATAGGTCACAAATGCCGCACAGTTATAAATGACCTATAGGTCACAAATGCCGTACAGTAATAAATGACCTATAGGTCACAAATGCCGAACAGTGATAAATGACCTATAGGTCACAAATGCCGTACAGTTATAAATGACCTATAGGTCTAGTATGAACGCTCCCTGTTTCTAAAGTCGGGATTGTTCGTGCGTGAATGTATATACGTATACGGACGAGTTGAATTCGTACGAAATCGCGTCCAAACTGAGAGCGGCCTATTAGTATGGTTTCGATTGTTTTATTCCGTCATGTTGTCAGCTCACTATTTATTATAATTTTAAGCAGTGTTTTTAAAGTAGAACTTGTGCGGTTTGTTCGGTGAGGCACTTATGTCATACCCGCCATGAGTAGTGGGTCTATTTTAGTCCCCAGGTCGGTTAACTAAAGCGGGCACGTTAACTAACCACATTCACGTGAATACCCTGTGTGTAAATGAACATTCAGTGAACCGCGTGGCGTAGTTGCGCACCTCGAAACACAAAGAACTATGTAATTTAATTTGAAAACAGTTTTGGAACACACTGTATATGAAACTGTGTTAGGGTGTGTTTTATCTGGTGTGGAGCTGGGCTATGTACTTCGTATCTGTGGGAACGCTGTCATTGGCCAATTCACACTAAGCTTGGCGTCAGTGGAAACGCACCCTTAGTGGGAGTACACTGAACGTGCCAGTTTTCGTTAACTGACCTATAGCGACGAATCCACTTGCAACCTGGACAGGGTCCGGCCTGTTTGAGGTTGCACGCGGCTGTCGACGGACCGTCACCAGTGAACCTCAAGTGGCCTCAATTGCTCGTTTGCTACTTTTGTATAATAAACTGTCCATATCAAGTGTCCGCCTATACGGCCTTTTCAGTCCTTGGAGTCTTAGAAATCTCAATTGCAGTTATTGATATTTTTTTAGTATGTAAGATATGCAAGCATAATTTTTTTTATATCGCTTATCGAGCTATCTAACTAAGATCTGGAACTATTTCGATTTACTTTTTATATATGTACTATGTTTTATTATAACTTTTTACAAGTATTTATAAAATCACAAATATTTACAAGTTTAATGATCTGTCAATAATAATTTTATAATTTTTAACTTATTAAAAAATGAAATAAAGATATATGTTTACATCATAATGATTGTTTTACTATCAAACCTTTTTTATTTTTACCTACACACAATATGAGTGCAAGTGTACCTAAAAACCTTTAGTAGCTAGTATTATCTTCAGTTCAACGTTCGATTTCCGCAAGGATATTGGCTTAGAAATAGGATATTGCCGTCGTATACAATCAAAGGCACCGGATATTAACGGAGCGCGCCATAGCCGGCTCTAGACACTAGATTACCTAACTACTGTTTATGTTAGCTATTCTCAAATTTTGCACCTTGATTCTTTTGGTCGTCAACTAACAAGGTTTCTGTACGGGCTACGGGCTCCACTTATTTTAATCGGTGTCTAGAAGAGCGAAGTATCTAAGGAAAAAGAAAGTTTATGGAGTTAAGTTGAAGAAATTTTTTCATTACAATTTTCCATCCCATCATTCAAGTATCAAATATGGTGCGTCCTCCTTAACGGTCTGAAGCTTTAAGCTACACGTTAATTCATAATGACGTGGACAAAGTTTATTCCTAATGTGGACAAGGTTACCGTTCAAAATAACAAAAGATTTGATTAACGCGTTATTTAACGCTTGTTGTTCAGTTTCAGTGGACAGTGACATTAGCGTTAACATTAATCGTAAGTTTGGTATCAGCATAAAACTGTCCATAATCTGTTTTTGATATAAAATGTGCAAAATGCTATCTGTAGTCCTCAGTGACATTTACATTGGTAGAATTGAATTCTATTGACATTTTAAACGTCACTCAGTTCTGCCAACTGCTAAGAAAATGAAAAGTCCTTCGTTCAATTCTCTTGAATGGTGATTTAGGTCGATCGGGTCGTATAGATTTGTTTTTACTGATAGTAGAAAAAATTGAGGAAAGAGTGTCGATCAATGAATTAACAACATAATATTTGGAAATGTCGTGGTTATTCGGATATTCGCGTCCACCGCAACAGCCGGCGGATGAGCCCCCAGGGGCTCCCAGCGACGGCGCAGCCGCGGGTGCTCCCCCTAACCTAACCAAATCTGAAAGAAAAGCCATGGAGGCCTACAGATTTGACTCCAGCGCCCTAGAAAGAGCAGCCCAAGCGGCAAAGGAACTGGAGAGATCAAGTAAGTATAATTTTTAATATTTAGTCACATTGTGGAGTATTGCATAATGTGCGGAGTATAACCTAACTCATGCCGTGTTAGCTACCGGGTGCCTTTTTTTTCAACTAAAAAGTAGTATTAAAAATTTATCAAATTATTTTATTACAACTTAACATACCTATTTCATTAGTCGTTCCAAGGTCGTGAACTTGTGATATTTATTGTTCATCTGTTACTCGCCAGGAATTGAGTTTACTTGTCCTAACATCGTTGATAAAAACTAGACATTTATGTAGTAATAAAAAAATGTATGTATATATTAAATCTTCATCATTAGAATACTCAATACAAGTGGTTAGGTTAGGTATAGTTTGGTTCGATCGCCTGCACTACTTTGAAATTTGGTTACCTCCCATATATTTGGTTACATACTCTTGTAGGTTATTTCAGTAGGTTTCTTCTTAGAGTTAATATCTGAATGATCTCTATGTCATTGTCAATGCTTGCGGTTGGCAAAAGTTTTTATTGGATATTTTAGTACTTGAAACTATCTTAATTTGTTCAGTTTGACGTTGACTTCGCTCTTGGTTCACATGATTGGTTGTCAGTCAGTGTACATCATCTATTGGTCTAGCACTTGTTCTTAGACTTCTGTATTTTGGTCTGAAAGGTAAAATATCCCTACCAATTTTATATGCGCTCAAGAATTATGATGGTTACTATATTACTATTCAAAATATTGTCAGAAGTAAATTAATTAGTCTTTATAGCTTAGAGAAATTATAAAACTTTGGTTTTGATAGCGTTCATAATGTCACTGGGTTTATATGAGACAAAGCATGGCCGCTTTATTATTTCACCGAAACTAATGGCATCCTAACTAATGCCATAATATGAACTTTCATACTTAACATGTAACTTAGTGAATTAATTCTCGACTTTACTAAAAAGACTTTTATAGTTAACCCGATTATTGAATATGAAATTGAGTACAGCCGAAATAATGTCAATAATGTCCGTTATCAATGTCTAGTCAAGTTGTACAAGTCGTCGTTCTACTGTTCTTTCTGATCTCCTGAACGATTTGTACTGTGCTTGATCTGGTTTGTTCACTGAGCTTTGGGTGTTTTTTGGGCTTTGGGCACAAGGTGTTCAAAGGATACATTTTATTGTCTCTAATTATGACTGAAGACTCTAAGTACGCGAGCATTTGATATACTGGACAGATATTGTTTGATTTTCAATTGTTCCAGAAAACTATTCTGGAACAATTGAAACACAGTTGGTGCACAGATAACTCGGAAAAAACAGTTGATTGCATCTGATCTTGATCTTGGTGGTGCTCTAGTAACTTCAATAATGATGCTGGATCGTCTATCTGTAGATCAAGGTCTTGTATAGTATTCAATGCTGCCACAATGTCAGTCCGAGTACACAGCAGCAGTATCAACTATAGGGAAATGTCACCTTCCTTCAAAAATTCTGTTACATACATACATACAGTGTGTAAGATTCTTCTTCACCGAGCTAACAAATAACAATAGGTGTGTAAAATTCTTCTTCATATAAACAGTCAATGTTGTGTTAAACAATTGCATTTGACTAAAACCTTTGAATTAACCTTTTGAATGAATACAAAAAACATCATTGCTATGCACATTTTCTATGAACAATATCTCAATGTAATCACATACATACATATTATGTAAATGAGAGCTATATTTTTCCTGAAACTAATCTGAATATTGAAAAATGTAAATAATGGAAGATCTGATTTGACGCATCTCAAGTTTCTGTCATATTTAAACACAAAGAAAATGTATTGAACCCTTTTAACTTAAGTTTTATTGTAAGTACTTCTTAGTCCATCAATTGTTGTAGAAAAGATTTAAATGCAGTTGAAATTAGTTTTTAACATACAAAAAATTTTCAATATATTACAATTTCGATGTAAAGTCCATCATAGCATAGACATTATAGCCATCATAGACATCATAGCGTGTCTTTTTTTATTTAAACTTGCGATTTATAAATTACGCAGATACAAAATTATAAAGATTTAAAAACAATGGTGAAAAAAAATTCTAGCAACTACAATTTATATTTCGAAGCATTTTTCAACTTTTTTTCAATTTTCAATAAAAAGTATTGCCAACATTGTTACCAAATTGGACAAGATTAACAAAATGGACTGTAGATATTCCATATTGTTTAGAGTACTTGCGAGTCAAGGGCACTTTGCTATGAAATGAAATGCTATTTAAATGGGGTGTCATGGGGTCAAGGGTCGATGGCTTCGATCGCTGTATTGATTTAGGGTCGTACCTGGATGACCTAAATGTATATATAGCGCTTGCGTAGCCAGCCTTTGTTTCAAATATAAATCCGAAACAGCAGAACAAATTGCTGACATTACCAATACCTACCGAAACAATAACTTAAAATCAAAGAAGAGGTATGCGTAAACTTTTTGGGAAATTAATATAAAACATTCGACAGTACACATATTTTAAATCGCCTGCGACACCTTCTCAGGTAAAGGTAAAGGTATTTATAGCGCATTAGTGATCGACCGTAGGTTCGGGTCTTAGAATAAAAATGATACGAAAGCTTGATAGGATGGCTTGATGGGCGGATATTAGTTACTCTTTTCGGGGCAACTCGGGCGGGGAATATCTCGTTACCACCACCCCCTGTCTGCGATTTACAGGGTAGATCGCAAGCAAATTGAAAATGTGTCAATCTCAAACCTTTATTGCGGAATATCGACGCCCTCACAAGTCAACGAACCACAAACCGTTGATTGACAATGCGGGAATGGAATTTGAGAAACCACTGTAGACCACATTTCTATAGGCTCAGTAGGTATAAAGTTGTGCCAAATAAAGCTTTATTATGTAAATTTTACCCAAAATTTTCGCTTCGCGTATCATTTTACGGTATATTTCTTCGATCAACAAAACATCAATCGAAGGTATATTTTCACGTATCGGTTTAGTGATTTAGGCGTGAAGAAGAGACTACACAGAGTTACTGCCGTATTTATAATATTAGTAAGAACTAGGAACGATTAACGCCGTGCCGTTCCTCGTTCCCCAGGACATGCCAAAGACGCCCTGGAGCTGAGTAAGCTGCAAGAGGCGACGCGGCAGCAGGAGCAACTGGCGAAGATCAAGGAGTATGAGGCGGCCATCGAGCAGTCCAAAGTCGAGCAGCGGCGCGTGGACCACGAGGAGAGGCGGAAGACTCTGGCGGTCAGTGACATTACACAACCACAGAATACATAATAGTACAAGTACAGAAAGTCCACTTCGAAAAGTCATTTAAACAAATATACACTGTAGCTACGATACGATTAAGTTCAATTCAGATCGCGCAGCGCTTCATCACCTACGATAATGTTGCGTCTCTTACCAGCGCATAAGCCTTATCTTTTCCACTTTCCCACTACCTGTTGCGTCTCTATCTAGCGCGTTACTCTTATCTATTCCACTTTCCTTTCTAGCCGTTTCGGAACGGCCGCTGTGCGTAGGTATATTTTTGATACTGCTACAACCACTTCTTAAAGCGGTGGTAGCCCAGTGACTTAGAATTCGACCTTTTAATTGAGGGGTCCGGGTTCGAATCCTATTGGTACGCATCAATAGCTTTGTAATGAGAAGTTATGTGCGCTCTACAAAATTAAATATCACCAGCTGTTACGGTGAAGGAAACCATTGTGAAATTTTATGTGAATATTTGTGAGGTAAGCAAGCAACTATTTACAGGTATTCCAAAGCGATTGTAAAAAAAACGATTAAATCGCTCCACCCTATTAAACATATTTATTTGCTATGTTAATAAATGTATTATTTCTTTTACTCTTTCAAACAGGAAGAGACGAAACAACACCAGATCAGAGCGCAGTACCAGGACCAGCTCGCCAAGCAGCGCTACGAGGAGCAACTGGCCATGCAGCAGAAATCACAGGACGAGCTGCTCCGGAAGTAAGTTTGAAAAATGAGCTGTAAGTTAAAAACTTAAAAAATAGCTTTTATTTTTTCGAGTTACTCTTAACAAACCCTTTTATTTGATAATGGTATCAATGGGTTACTACAAATTCCTAAAACCATCACAAAGCAATGATGTTTTGTTTTGCTAAAACAAAATTGCTTTATGATGGTTTTAGGAGTTTGTAGTAACCCCCCAGGTCTAAACGGTCTGCGCAACATTGGCAACACATGTTTCATGAATGACAACGATGTTTTGTTTTAAATTAAATGGTTTTTGGAGTTTGTCGTAACCCCCCTGGGCGTACTCTGGATGGTAAATAACAAAGGTCCCCTCTCGTCGCAGACAAGAGGAGAGCGTCGCCAAGCAGGAGGCGTTGCGCCGCGCGACCATCGAACACGAGATGGAGCTCCGCGAGCGGAACAAGCTGAAGGCGATCGAGGCGGAGGCGCGCGCGAAGGCGAAGGCGGACCGCGAGAACCGGGACATCACTATGGACCAGATCCGCCTGAAGGCCGCCGAGAACCGGACCACCATACTCGAGAGCATCAAGTGAGTGATCCGTTTACTTTTTAAAAGATCCAATTACCTTTTAAAAGATCCATAACCTTTTAAAAGATCCATAACCTTTTAAAAGATCCATAACCTTTTAAAAGATCCATAACCTTTTAAAAGATCCAAATGATGCAACGGAAGCGAGGCAGGTGCAAGGGAGTAGGGATCTTGTTTGTTCTTCTGCCTTTCTGCTGGTCTGTTTAGACGGCCAGAACAGTGAATATCAAGTAAGTTTTCAAGTATCAGCACTTATTCAAGTATCAGGACTCGACTCAGAGTGTGTGACACCCAGATTCCTCCTATGAGTTCTGCTGTAACAGCGGTGGATAGGGCAGCATAGAGCAGGACAACCATATTACAGAGTATTAAGTAAGTTGCATCTCTAGTCTACACCAGCGCCATCTCTTTCGCTTACAATTCCCAATAAATTGCTACATTCATACCATACCACCGTTTGCAACAGCGCCATTCTGGAAGGTTTTGGAACTGTTGTTTGTAGCTTACAGCGGGACGCTTCAATTTTCTACTATACGAGACAACACTCCTTCTATCTATGCTCCATGAGTTTGGGATCAGACAGCCGCGTGTGAGTTGTCCCACAATATACGTTTGTCGTCCCACAGAACTGCGGGCAACGTGGTGGGCACCGGTCTGAACGCGCTGGTCACGGACTGGGACAAGACGTTGGCGGCGGCCGGCGGGCTGTCGCTGCTCGCTCTCGGCGTGTACGCCGCCAAGGGCGCCACTTCGGTGACGGCGAGGTTCATCGAGGCGAGGATCGGTATGACAGCCCATTTTCATAATATCCCACTGTGGCGAGTAGCTTCTCGCCAGAAAATGCGTGCAAACGAAGCACAAACGTCAGGTGATGTCTGACGTCACGATCAGAGATGAGGCCGATGCGCTTTAGAGCGGCCGAGACCGACTGCTTGAAGCCGCGACCGCACGGTGAACTATAGTCATTTATTCCCTGACGTACACACGACTGTTCAAGCAGTCGCGACCGCTTCAAGCCGTCAACTGCATGACGAAATTCCATCGTGCCGTCGACTGCTCGCGAGCGGTCGCAAGGCATACACTGACCGCTCGAGCCGTTGACTGCGCTACAGCAGTCGACAGCTCTCCGACCTCCTCTTAAATTTTAGACTTCAGTTAGTACATTATTCAAAACGAAGACATTGACATCCTAAAATAGTTGAAAAATTTTTCTTCATCACTTCTAAGTTCCATAAACAAATGAATCTTCAGAATCCATGACTCGACTGCGGTAGAAAATCGACTGCTCGAGCGGTCGGTAGCGACAGCTCGAGCAGTCAACAACCGACCGCTCGAGCAGTCAACGCCGACCGCTCAGCCGTAACTGATCGAGCAGTCCGTGAACGGCTGCCCTTAGTCCCGCCTACTTGGTAATGGCGCGTGCGCATCCTTTTGTTTTAAGAAGCCGGCTATCGGTCGTTGGCCCGTTCTGCAGAATAGGGTTGCGTACTATTGGTTAATTAATTTTTTATTGTTAATATTTTGTCTAAGAATTTTATTCACTCGTATTCTGTGTTATCCCTATCTTTTATTTATACCAACCGCTACACCACTGTTGGGCATGTATCGCTGCTCACAACAGGGGAGGCATACCCCACCACGCTGCTCCATTGCGGCATCAATCCGCATGTTATTATCTCGACGACCCAGGTGGCGCAGTGGTTAAGACACCGGTGCGCTGCACGAAGGGTCCTGGGTTCGATGGGCTATGTGTGTGAAGCGTTATTTATTATCATTTATATTTATTTATTATTATGCCTAGGGCGCCGGAACAGTAAACGCACACTGAGAAAACCAAAGGAAACTTGCGAGGCCACCAAAAACCCTTTGTTTCTCATGTGTTTTAGTTTAGTGGTATTTGAAAACCGATGCTATTTGGTACTAGTGTACCATTTTATTGCATGAAGTATTGATTTTGAAGTAATTTTAAAATACATTCCAACAAATACTAGTACGAAGATTGTTAACCATTGTTGACAATCTTCGTACTAGTTTTTATTGGAATGTATTTTAAAATTGTTTCTTAATTGATTTGTTAAGAAAAATTCTTAATTTGTTAACCAATTAAGAAATTTTAAGTTGACATTTGCTAAACTTGAAAATTACCGTCAACAGGCAAACCCAACCTCGTGAACGAGACCTCGCGCTTCTCCCTCCTGGAGGCGGTGAAGCACCCCATCCTGACCGCCTCCCGGGCCATCTCCACGTTCAGGAGGCCGGCGGACGCCCTCTCCGGGGTGGTCCTGGCTCCGGCGCTGGAGAACCGCCTCCGGGACATAGCCATCGCCACCAAGAACACGCGCATCAACAAGGGCTTCTACAGGAACCTGCTGATGTACGGCCCGCCCGGCACTGGCAAGACGCTGTTCTCGAAGGTATGGGTTTTGTGTGTTCGTGAGGGAGGTTTCATCAGTTTTTTTTGTCAAAAGTCAAACATGTTTATGGCGGATATCAGTAACGTGTACAATATTAAATACGATGCCCAGCAAGCTAAAAACAATAAAACAAATAAGCAGGGACTTAACAAATAATTAGCCGTTTGTGTATTCGGGGAGGTTTCATCAATTTTTTTGTCAAAAGTCAAAACATGTTTATTGTGTATATAAGTAGGTGGAAAATTAGTTACACAATACGTATTATATTTAATATTGTAATATTGTACGAGTACAAAATTAAAAACAAAAGTGCTACGACCGACACACAGACAGACAGACAGACAGACACGTCAAACTTATAACACCCCTTGTTTTGCGTCGGGGGTTAAAGAATACGTAATGTTGTTCAGAAACTGGCGATGCACTCGGGCATGGAGTACGCGATCCTCACCGGCGGCGACGTGGCTCCCATGGGCAAGGACGCGGTGGCCGCCATCCACAAGGTGTTCGACTGGGCCAACACCAGCCGGAAAGGTGGGTGGCTCACTCTATCACATTCATGGCATCACCGGGGAAAACGGGCACGAGGTGTTGTGTCACACGAATAACTTTCCTTCTTTAAAACGAGGCGTGAAAGGAGCACTCCTTCTTCAGAAAGGATTCCTTTAAAAAGTCTTGAAACTTAAAACGTCACGGCCCACGGCTGCGTTTCCACCAAGCTGTGCGAGGATAATGTATCGGACGAGGATGTATATCGGAGCTGTGAAAATGTGCATTAATGTGCGGTGCGAACCGTGCGAGGATGCGTTGCGAAACTGTGTAATGTCATGTGTAAAAGATGGACGTCTATGGACTGGCAGCTATCCTCGGAACGCATTCCTCGCAACGCATTCCTCGCAACACACCCGTCGTAAGGCTGCGTTTCCAGCAGAGATGTGCGGGGATGCGTAGCGAGGGATGCGTTTTTGAACAACCAATAGAATTGCCTCATTTACCTAGCCTCGTTCCGCTAAGCCGTTTCCACCAGAGCTGTGCTAAGCGAGGCTAGGTAAACGAAGCAATTCCATTGGTTGTTCAAAAACGCGTCCCTCGCTACGCATCCTTGCACATCTCCGGTAGAAACGCAGCCGGCAGACTAACAACTTTACGTGTAAGTGACACGCTTTCCGTCCGCCAGGCGTGCTGCTGTTCATCGACGAGGCGGACGCGTTCCTCCGCAAGCGGTCCTCCGAGCACATCAGCGAGGACCTGCGCGCGGCGCTCAACGCGTTCCTGTACCGCACGTCGGACCAGAGCGCGCGCATCATGCTGGTGCTCGCCTCCAACACGCCGCAGCAGTTCGACTCGGCCATCAACGACCGGCTGGACAAGATGATCGAGTTCGGGCTGCCCGGCCTGGAGGAGCGGGAGCGTCTCATCAGGCTGTACTTCGACAAGTTCGTGCTGCAGCCCGCCTCGGAGGGCAAGAGGTGTGTTGTGTTGCATAGCCCCCAAAGGCATACCAAAACGCTAGGGTTCACTGTGTTGTAGGCGCCACACACACAGTGAGTTCGTGTTGCAGCCCGCTTAACACACAACAAACACACACAGTGAGTTCGTGCTGCAGCCCGCCTCGGAGGGCAAGAGGTGTGTTGTGTTGCATAGCCCCCAAAGTTGTAGCAAAACGCTAGGCTTCACCGTGTCGTGGGTGCCACACACACACAGTGAGTTCGTGTAGCAGCCCGCTTAAACACACAACAAACACACACAGTGAGTTCGTGCTGCAGCCCGCCTCGGAGGGCAAGAGGTGTGTTGTGTTGCATAGCCCCCAAAGTTGTAGCAAAACGCTAGGGTTCACCGTGTTGTAGGTGCCACACACACAGTGAGTTCGTGTAGCAGCCCGCCTCGGAGGGCAAGAGGTGTGTTGTGTTGCATAGCCCCCAAAGTTGTAGCAAAACGCTAGGGTTCACCGTGTTGTAGGTGCCACACACACAGTGAGTTCGTGTAGCAGCCCGCCTCGGAGGGCAAGAGGTGTGTTGTGTTGCATAGCCCCCAAAGTTGTAGCAAAACGCTAGGGTTCACCGTGTTGTAGGTGCCACACACACAGTGAGTTCGTGTAGCAGCCCGCCTCGGAGGGCAAGAGGTGTGTTGTGTTGCATAGCCCCCAAAGTTGTAGCAAAACGCTAGGGTTCACCGTGTCGTGGGTGCCACACACACACAGTGAGTTCGTGTTGCTATCGCTATCGGCGTGACGTCATTAGCAGTGTAAATAAACAATGGAGTATAACTTTCTTCCTTTACTGACATGTATTGTTTACACTGCGAGTGACGTCACAAGCATGGCGGCAGCGCCGAGACGGCCGAGACTGTGTCTTCGCGGGGATTTTTGAAATTTAAATTGAAAAGTCTTTTTTACATAATATTTGTATGCAAAATTTTTTTTCCAATTTTTTATGGGTTTTTATGACTTACGAATTCATATAAAAAGCTTTTTGACATAGGCCGCAATACCCTATTCGTTGCAGACGGCTGAACGTGGAGCAGTTCGACTACAGCGCGCTGTGCTCGGAGCTGGCGAAGCGCACCGCGGGCATGTCGGGCCGCGCGCTGTCGAAGCTGGGCGTGGCGTGGCAGGCCGCCGCCTACGCGTCCGACGACGGCCGCCTCACCGAAGCCATGTGCGTCGAGATATGCGACGACGCCGTCAGAGACCATCGACAGAAGGTAACGCCGACTTAACTAGATAATACGCCGTCGCGTCGTAAAAGTTACGCTTTCGAGTGTTTCCTTTTCTTGTGTTTCAAATGATGTCTCAAATCACGGGTAAAAGCAATTAATGCATAATTATACCGATAAATAGTTTCTGTATTAATGAATATTTTTATTTTATGTCAAGAACCCTGCACGGTACCAAAACTATTTAAGGTGTAATATTATATGCCTGTCCCTCACCAAACTTCCACTTGCAGGAAAACCGCTTGACTCCATCCAAAGCTCGTTAAAATAATTTCCATTGCGTCCACAGATGGAGTGGCTGTCCGCCGAGGAGAAGTCCAGGAGCATGATGCCGTATCTGCTGAACCTGCCGCCGCTGGACAACGAGGCCCACGGGGAGCCCGAGAAGCTGGACGTCGAGGCCCCACCCAAGAGGTCTTCCAAGAAGAAGGCGAAGGACGCCGAGATGGACAAGTGACACCGCCCACCCGAGGACCAAGGACGCTCCCCTGGTCCCGCCTCCACGCTGACGACCAAGCAAACCTTCCACATCGACCCCGTCAACCTCGAGATTGACTTCTCCAACCGCACGATCAGACTCGTCGACCTCTCCGAAAGCCAGATGGATCTGCTACGAGAGCTGGCCCTCAAGTGCAGGAACGAAGCGGACCGGTTCAGGGACGGCTCCGACACCTGACAGAGGCCGCGCCCCTCGCAGACGCGTCGCACCAAGCTCGTAGCTACATTGTCGTACATTAACGAAACGATACGTCCGTTCGTCGATTTGGCTAAATCTGTGCTGACTCTGACGCTTACGCTCGGTGCCCTGTGGTTCTTTTGGCATTTGCCTGTGGCCGGATACGGCCATTTTGTGATCTTCGGCAGTGAGCAACCGTGGTTTGGGTACCAATATTAAATGCTTTTAGCTCCCGGTGCGATGCTTGTGTTTGAGGAACTATGAAAGGATTTGTTTCGCTGACACATTCAAAGGATAAAGTGCGTGTTAAACGGTGAAATATATATGTCATATTGATGTTATGTGTCTGCTCTGTGTAGTCAAAATCGATGTTCAAAAATATTCTTAAGAGTTAAATGTTCAGTGTACAAATAACGAAAATATTTCTCGCTCTCGTAAAAAACTGCGCTTAAGTCGGCATTGGCCCTGAAACAAGCGCTCAGGGCTCTCATTTAGCACAAATTTAATGCTTTCGATGTAACAATTATCTTACGGTCCAGAGACTGATGATAAAATAAATGTCGTTCTAATTGTATAAAGTGATATTATGTAGTGAAAGTCCATAAGTGGCGTTTCGGTTTAATATGTATCATTTGTGTGTTCGGTCGAAACGGGTATACCGGTAACGGGCAGTAGATTGTATAAAAAAACTAAATAACGTACAGTTTGTAAGCGTTTTGCCAATTTGGTATCTTCACTCTAGCTAGACGCTTCCACGCAAATCGCTGTAGCGGCTAGTTTCATTGATCTGATAAGGGCTAATAGCCCTTCAGTTCCAGTTTCTGATACAACGCCACATACATATGTGCGGATGTGGAGGTACTAAGAGGGGGGGGGGGGGGGTGAATCATAAACTTTGTGATGTCACTTTATTCGGAGCATTTGTTCACACTATATGCTTATTTCGAGCGCAAGACAGTTAAATATACCTCTGAAATCCCTTCGAATCAAAGTCTAGCCGTTGCTTTAGTAGAGCTTCGTTCTTGCTTCGAAAATAATTCACTACATTTAGTAGTTCTTTACAAGCTGTATTGAAAATAAGGACTTTGTAAAATACCGTGTTAGTACCTGGCACATAAGTTTAAATTGCATAACTCTATATGAAATACGTATCAGTAATATATCAGCAACTATTGAAACAAGTCCTGAGTATCGTAATGTATCGAATAGCAGACTTTACCAACGTTATCATAATGTTCTTCACATATTTGTGGTTATTGTAGAAAAAAACGGATCGATTAAATAGGGCTTTACAATGTTTAAAATCAGACAATTCATCTTATATTGGGAAGGAACTCAGTTTTAGCAACGTTCGATTCGTTTACGATACAGTCAAAAAACGCTCATTCATACCCATTTTAACCAAAGACACGTTATTGTACAATTTGTACATACAATTGTAGGAATACAATTATACAAGTAAGTGTTTGACATTTACCGTGAGTTTGTACAAAACACACTGAATAAGACCTTGTCCTAATTGGCTGTGACAATCCGACACCACCGACCGGCAAACGCGACAAGATTTAAACACAGGGCTCTGTATGGATCTGTCCTTATTGTTAATACAAATTTATCTTTGACAAATGTATGCGCGACACTGTCGTACGACCAACTTGTAGCGAGCGACACGTCAATTTGGACAAGGGGTAATGCGTATGCACGGTGTATATATAGTCATGTTTACTTAATATGTTTACCTGGCGTTGTTCCTGTGGAGCTTACTGATAGAGGTCTATATAACAATTAAAATGATTTCGGCAGTGATAAGTTGCGAGTCGATGGGCAGTTGTAAATATTAAACTTTTAGGAACAATTGTAGTAAATTTGTAGAACTGTTAAGGTTTGTTTGCGCTGGCAGGCGGGCGATCGGGGGTTTATAACTCGCCATTTGTACTACACTCGATTGTTGTTAATCGATTAACGAATATCTCGATATCTCGGGCAGTGGTGGTTCTCAGTTGTAGTTGTAATGTTCGAATGCAAACTACATTATTGTTTGTCGAGCCAAACTTTTATTCCTTTATTTTAGTTGAAAGTTTATTTCCCGTTTTTGAGTTTTTGTTTGGTGTTTGTCACGTTTATAATAATAATATTTGTGATGCATTTATTGCTGTGGTTGGCGTTGTGCGAAATTTATGGGAAAATAAATTTAGAAAGATTCGATCGATAAATTTACTAATTGGTAATGTTATTCGTATGTTACCGTCGTTGCACTATTAGTTATCTTGTTTACGCAATTCAGTTATGAACCAAAAATGTTATGGTTGCGAATCGGATATCTAAATGGGCTTTGTATACGTCACAAATTTGTTATTTCCCTTTGTTTTTGATGCAATAATACGCGATTTTCCTAAAACTGTACCTACATTGAACTAAAGTTTCTATAAGCGACGTCCATCAGAATACTGAATAGCAATACTAAAAATCGCTATTTTCCGGTCGTATTTACACGCGTGACATCCAATTAATTTTATTACCGTAATGGTTTCAACTGACTTATATCCTTTGCTTTACTATATTTGTAATATTTGAATAAACTGTTACATATAATATGATGTATCGTGTACATTGATGTTGTATAATATGGTAGTAATGTGGGAGTACTCGTTCGAATGTTCTAGAAGAACGCAGTCTTAATGTAAGTTGCATTTTTCGTTGTTTTTTTGCAACGCGTATTGCCTGAGGTATGAATGATTAGATATAATACATAGATAGGTGTAGGATGTAATGATTTGATAATCGATATAAGCACTTTGGTATTAGTACTTTGAACAAACGTATTGTATTCATATGTGGATCGTTGAATTTGTTTCCTATTAAAATGTTATAACTTTTGGGCTGATTAAAAATTACTAAGCATTCATTCATATTTTGTGTTGAAAAAATACCCTTCAAGCAATCAAAAATCAAAACGTTTTGGTTTGTTTCAATTAAATTTACCAATAACGTCATTATAGAGTAGCACAACAGATACTTCATAGCCTCTGTGCATGATTTTTTAAGTTGCATTGTTTAGAAACCAACATCATGATATGACGGAGACATCTAAACATGAACACACTCGTTGAAGCATTGTCCTCACCTCACAATATGATTTAGCAAGTGTTCCAAAGTTTCCACCCTCGTTCGTTACAATATTGTTGCGTAAAAATTGAAACGAGCTTAAATTTTTAAACAACAATATTATCACTGCGTTTTTCAAATCACAATACATATAACAATCACGTAATACTTAGAAGTATTTCAGAATAAATGTTAAATATAAATACATGTGGAGAATAAACTTGTAATATATTATGAAACTCAACAGGCACCGACGACGTACAAATTAAATATAATATGAAAGCAGGATTGCAGCTGACTTAATGAATTTTCTGTAAATAAAACTACAGTTTACACAGGAAATAAGGATACACTTTAAGTGAATTGTGTTACTGGATTTATAAAAAGTTAAATGTTGTCCGTGTTAGATGATACTTCTTATATTTTGTGACTTGTGTGTGTGTAGAATTATTGTTCAAGACAATTCATAGATTTCGGCAAGTAACATAAGTTACTTTCATATTTGTAGACGATTTGGGGAGTGAAAACGTAGGTATTCGCGTGAAGTCGAAGTCTGATGTAAGGAGTGTCTTGATTGGTCGATTTAAAATATATAGTATGGCGTTTTTCATTCGCATATTCGCATATTCGCATATTATTAAACCTATTTTAGTATGCTTTGCGAAAGCAATGATTTAATGGCGGATAAAAATTCAATCCGATGCGTGATATCCTGTCATAATTCGTTTTCAATATGTACATTTCAACAGAGGATTGGACAATGGGCTGGGTTCACATTATTCTTGTAACAATTGCATTCAGTGAACTTTATACCGTATGAAGTTATAATCACTCAGACTTTATAATTTTATTCGGAATGGATATTGTTTATCTGTAAATACACGATCTAAATATTTTATGGTTATTTCAATACATTTGTAATAATATAATATTGTTGCTGTAGAACAATGTGTGTAGTACATAAACGCAATTTTGACAGTAATCTACGAGTTATACATAGCGATAATGTAATTATTATGATGCTATCACTAGCAACTGATTCGTGCTTTTAAATCAATGTGAAAGCTATAGTAGGTTTTTTGTAATAATACAAGTATTTGCTATAATCTGAATACATGTTTATTAATACTATTTCTATGTGCAAATGTAGGCTCCTGCGTCGACACAAACCACGGAATAGATAAAAAAGGTCACTTATCCTATAAAAATCTTTATAAAAACCTCATTTATCTGTTCTGTGATACAAACAGCTATATCGTTTTATAGTACACTCGATGAAGTGCAATATGTTGTAATCTAAATACATAAAGTGTCATTATATTGTTATTAATAAGCTGCTTGTATTTCAACGTTAGTTACAATGAAATTATTAAAGACTTCGTTTCGGTAACAAAGTTTTAGATGCACTAATTACTTATTGAACAGATTGTGTATTTCGCTTTTAATCGTAAGCAATATAATTCGTGTTTATTATAATATTCAATTACATTCGTAGTGCTAAGATTGGTCATTGTTTAACTGAAATTTCCTCGATATTTGTGTACTATTAAGTACCTTTCCATATAAGATTTTGTACTATTATTAAATCATAAAGTTAAAAAGCTGCCAATTGCTATCTTTTATAGAACTAACGATGTTACGAAAGTGAACAAGAACATGTAAGAGGTGATATAAATGCAAATGTATGTGCTTTAAAAAATGAAATCTTTCACACAACACGTGGTTTAACACAGATAATTATAAAGTGTACTGCTTTTTCTTAGCCTTGTCTTTGCACGGGCGAATCCCCATACGGAATAATATTATTTTGAAATGGAGATAATTTAAATGCAAGCAATTGCTAGAAATGAATAAAATTAAAATTGCTTGAACATCCAGCTCCCTCCTATGTGTACTACAAAAGATAACGTTCTTTAAGATGTGCCAAACATAGTAGTTACTATTAGTGATGTACTGAATACATCTGAGTCATCTACAAAGTTCTTAAAAATACTTCTATTAAATAAACCCGTTTAAAAACACATCTCACTTTTAATATTTTTGGTAGCATTAAAATATTAACAAGCTGTGTTCTCATTGCATTTATAGGTGGCCCAAAACGTTAATGAAAACTAACTAAACTAAATTAATCGTACTATTAGAATTTATGTCAATAAAAGTACCAAGTGTATTTATCCGAAGGTAAAGTAATTAGCGTGGTGTACAGTGTAATGTGGTGGAATATTTGATTACTGAAATTAATGTTGAACATGAATTGAGTTTTAGGTCATCAAATATCACACTTGTATTCGAATGATACGGTACATTGATTGTCAAATCTATTACGTGTGTAGTATATTAGATTTTTTAGTCGGAACAGCTGTTTTATTTCTATCTCCCTGAACGTATTCCCATAATTATCAAGAATCGAGAACAAAATTGAAGAATAATTGACCAAAGTTCAAATCTCTGGCTATTGATTATGTTTTTGGCATCCATGTATTAAATTTAAAAAATAGCCGTAATTTAATGAATAACACACCTAATAGCAGGTGATTTCATCATCTCAAACTACTTTCGAAATATCAAGGATACACAAGTAACAAGGATATCCAATAAATGACTGGATTTAATTCTAAAGAAAACAACATATAAACAGAGTAGTTTATTTATTTAAAATACACGACAATACAAATTGAAATTAATTTAACAGCGGTATTGTAAGAAAATACGAAACAAACTGACTTGTGTAATACAGTGTCGGTAGACGTGAATAAAAAACAAACGCGGTACACGCTGACATGTTACCATGTAGGTGTTTAGGCCATAACCGTTATTAAGTATAAATTCGTCACAAAAAATGATTTAATACATGAATAATACTAACAAATATTTTCAACATAATACTAAATGTATTACAAACAATTAAAATAACATGATTGTGTATAACTACATTGAAAATTATTTGGCATGAGTCAACTTTGATTTCGTATTTTCTATACCTACATGTGCTAATTAAAAAATTACCCTTCCTTTTCTACCGCTGGTCGATTCACTTGATATTGCAAAATTATCGAATCGTACCCAGCATTTGGCATATCATATTGAAATAAACACATTACATAAACAAAACTATAAAACCATTAATACACATTAAAATATTTAAACTGCGTTTTAAAAATTATAAATAAATCATTCGTCTACTGAACATCAAACACATTAATTAAAGGTGATTTCTATAATATAACAAAATGTAATAAAATTGTAAGTGACAAAACCATAGCAATAAAATTTTATGTACATAAAGCTTCTATGATTTTTATTATTTAAATAAATAAGCTTCGTAAGGAAGGTCGTGCTCAACTGAACTATTAATTAAATTATTTATTATCCTATAGTCTACATGCAACGCATTGCGTCCCTCTCACACACCGAACATCAGAATCGTGCGTTCTTGTCGTTTCGAGATATTCATCGTTAACATAAAATTTATCTATACGTTCGAGAAAAAAGTATGCCGCAAAATTAACTTCATTCCTTTTTTATTACCTATTTTGCGACGTGAACATATCGAACGTGTTGGATAAAATATAAAAATCAAATAAAATTAACGCTAAATTTCGTCACCTTTCGAACACAAAGTTCCAGGTGGCTTAAGCAAAGATAAAATAATACAGGTAGGTATTATAGAATATTAAGCTGCCAAACTAAATTATAACGGGGTCAACAGTAGCGCTTTCGAAATATGTAAATAATTACAATTTTATGCTAAAGATAACGTTGCACTTGGTCATAGATGAGCCGATAAGAGTTTTAGCTGTGTATGAGGTAGTTGTCATTCAGATTAAGTAGTATCTTTTTCTACTGAATTATTTTTATGGTTTGCAACCGTCCTCATGTAATTAAACACAAACTAAACTGATAGGAGGTAATTCTAAGATAAAGCTTTTCGGCAAATTATGAATAATTAGCAATAATAAAAAAGATCTTAAAACTCTTATAAGTAGTAAAAGTAGGTACGAGACTAGAGAACGTAAAAAATTACAGAATGTAAGAATGTATTACAGTCTAGTCACCATTGCTGCTGACTCAATAAATTGATTCAAATAATTGACCTGAGCTCAGTTTACAGGGCATGAAGTATCAATATAAAGATATCGGCAAGTAAAAAAAGGTTAAAGTGGCTATAACACTTCTGGGTTTTCTTCCAATTTACTTTTTATTTTAATTTTATGATCTGGCTTCAGAATGTAAGTAGTGATTTCCCAGAATAAAATTGCAAGTTTTCTTTTATTTACTACGATCACCCCGCTGATACAAAAGTAAAATACACTTCTCAACGAGTTCTGAGTATTATTGTTATACTGCGCAGCCATACATCTTTTACAAACCTTACAAAATATCTAAGTACATTACACTGCTGTTATGGCCGGCTTACAATGACTCTCAATTCAGTTAAGTAATTTAAAAATCAAGTTTTGCAATGGATTATACTACATTATTATGTAAAGATATACACCTGATTGCTGACTCGTTAATGCATTTATAAAATAAAGTTAGTTTATTATTTTTGATTTTTGAATAAAATCTCTTGGATATCCGACAAACTATAGGTACCCACTTATTTTAAACTATTTACTAAAAATAGCGTCGAAAAGTGGTTTTCTTCGAGCCTCTGTAGTAGAAAATGTTGTACACGTTACATCAAACCATTAAAATTTTCAAAGTGGATACATAGTTTCAAATTGACAATTTATTGTACGCCAGTCAAACCAACGAAGTGTTTCTATACAAGTAAATTGTTATAATTTATAATATACAAATGCCTACACTTCCATACAAAATTGTACCTAATCTTAAGCAAATACGTTAACTTAAAATAAATTAGCGATAAAATAAATGGAATGTACCAGTTATTACTGACGTGTTAGCGTTAACAGTGGAGATGTAACATTTATATTAATAATTAATAATACTTATAAAAATACCAAAAAAGTTTCGTGAAACCTGCAGCACAGAACATAGAGTAATAAAAAGGCAAGATTCAGTTATAATAAAAACCCAATAGTGCACTCCCGAGTAACGCACACATTGACTTTCTTCATACGAAATCACGGAACAGCAAATAACAGTTGAACGGAATTTTGGTACAGTAAAGAGCAGTTGAACGGAATCTCGGAACAGTAAAGAGCAGTTGAACGGAATCTCGGAACAGTAAAGAGCAGTTGAACGGAATCTCGGAACAGTACAGAGCAGTTGAACGTAATCTCGGAACAGTAAAGAGCAGTTGAACGTAATCTCGGAACAGTAAAGAGCAGTTGAACGTAATCTCGGAACAGTAAAGAGCAGTTGAACGTAATCTCGGAACAGTAAAGAGCAGTTGAACGTAATCTCGGAACAGTAAAGAGCAGTTGAACGGAATCTCAGAACAGTAAAGAGCAGTTGAACGTAATCTCGGAACAGTAAAGAGCAGTTGAACGTCATCTCGGAACAGTAAAGAGCAGTTGAACGTAATCTCGGAACAGTAAAGAGCAGTTGAACGTAATCTCGGAACAGTAAAGAACAGTAAAGAGCAGTTGAAGGTACAGTAATGAAGAATTCTTCTAAGTATGTTCCTGGGGGGCGCACTATGTTCAGCTAGACTTTTATTTTATACTGTGTTTCATCCTTTAAGGTGTGTTTGAAATGTAGGTTTATGTGTTAAGCACGAGATTAATATTGATGCAACTTGACGGGGCTATTTATTTGCAAAAAAAATGTTGTTTATTCCTGTTCGGCTTATTTATCCATATTCTCTTCGTATAATTACTGTTTGCAATAATATATTGATTATTTCACAAATATAATTCCCACGTGCATATAAAACATTTTATTCTATACCAAGCAGTCAAAACGCTCACCGATTATAATAATAAGTTTAAAAGCTGCTGTATTGTTAAACAAATTGCACTCGTATTACAAGTGAGTAAGAGAGTAACCCGCGATCTCTTCACACTAATATTTTAATCTCAAAGCTAAGAAAATCCAAATTATCAGTTACGCATACAACCCTACGAACTTGGTCACTTATTGCGACCTCTGTTCCCATCCTTCGGTCCACAGTTTTCGCTAAAACGTACCTTTATCATCTAAAATACAATAGTATCTAAATCTACGAAATGATACGCAAAACGTTAAGTCCTTAACGGTTAAGGCTTAGGGCGCGCTAGTTTGAACGCATTTTCGTACGAATTAAACTCGTGCGTATACGTACGTACGCAAGTTAGTCGTACGTCGTGTACAGTCGCGCGCAGTGTGAGCGCTGCCATAGTTCTTCTGAGGTTGGAATCGTTCGTGCGTGTACGTACGTATTCGCGAGTTAAATACGTACGAAAAAGCGTTCAAAGTTAGCGTCGCCGGATACATATCTTATTCCATTGAAGACCAGACCAATATATTAGTTAAGAACGAATTAACGAAGAATCTTTTATTTATCAAATTAAATGAATTGCCTGCTATCGCAGGTACAATACCATATCTACAGTTTCCTAATCAAAGTCCTGGTACTCGAAAGTCTTTGAATTAATGCTTTTATTAAGAATAAAATTGTCATTTGTTTGATTAACCTACTGTTGATTACATTGGCATCGAGAATTACTATATGATTTTAAGACTAACGTTCATGGTATTGGTTACAGATTTCTAAGGGATGAATGTTTTTCGCTAGCCGATTGAAAATATCAGAAAATGTCGTTACTACCTATGTACCTATATAAGTCTTGCCCGCACAGTCTATAGAAGCGCCACGTGCAGACTAACTCGGTCAAGTGAAATTTGAAAACGGCAGGTATTAAGTATCTTTAATTTTAAGTTTAAAATCTTGGTTTTGGCCTAGAATAACATAAAAACTATGCCTTGTTATGTCCCGCGGGTGTTGTGGAGTGTGGATTGATAGACACTCATTAGTGGTCCAATCGAGTCGGATGTTTTCAAATCGCCTAAGGGATTCGCTGAGCTTCACCGACGGCAATAGTTTGAAAACCCTTCGAAGAACTTAAGACATAATGCTCCGCCAGTGGTCCCATCCATAGCTTTTTAAAACAATTTTAAACTTCTCATAAAAGCGAAAATATATCAAATTTTCTTTTCTGTCCATCATAAGCCACACAGTCGGATAGTTTCCATTGTTAGCTTGTATAAGCTCACGTGACGCCTCATAATACACACATAACCTACAAACACGAAGACATTCCAATTGACAGTAATATTTATCACCAGCTACGTATATAACATACATCGTTAAGAAGCACAACTAGTTCTACAAAAATAACAAACAACTTTATAAACTTGACCAGGAAATGAGCCTTGGCATATTGTGAAAAATAATCGTAACATCTGAATGAAAATCGGTATAATTTAAAAGGATTTTTGAGATTATTTAATTTTATAAATAACACACATGTCTCATCACGAACAAACATCGTAAACATGGAATAAGAGTGTTGCTATACAAATAAATAATGTTGCTCGTTTTCATTTTATAAATAACACACATGTCACATCACGAACAAACATCATAAAACATGGAATAAGAGTGTTGCTATATAAATAAATAATGTTGCTCGTTTTCATTTTATAAATAACACACATGTCACATCACGAACAAACATCATAAAACATGGAATAAGAGTGTTGCTTTATAAATAAATAATGTTGCTCGTTGTCATTTTCCTGGTCAGACGTTACCTAATTTTTAATTTTTTTACAAATAATATAATTCGTAGTAACTTAGAGAGACATGCTGCCAAACGATAGTTTTTTTTGCTAATGTTAAATAAAATAAGATTAGACAGTTATATGATTTGGTTTCATCAAATTTATAATAATGTGAACAGAATTTAATAATAGTAGTTACAAAAGTAAAAGTCGACTATAAAATCATTAGCCTAAGGTTATAGCGAAATTCAAATTTCTGGCGATCCACTCTAATTGTTTCTTAAATCGAATTTTAAGAAAGTATTCAATTTACCAAACCATGTAATAAGTTAAACATAAAAGAGAGAGTTCAGAGAAAAACATTAGAATCCTGGAATTAAATCTTGTACAAAACGACAAATTTGTCGGTTATTGGTTGTTAAGAAACACAACTTAAAGACAGTCAAAATCCGTTTTCAGGCCAGTAGACATACACGAATACGTGCTCAATATTCACGTACGCTACACGTAAAATTGAATATAATTTGACGATCATTAGGGAGTAGGGGCTTGTGAGGTCATCATTAACTCTACGAAAGACAATTAATTCAACGTTACGAATCGTCAACACTACTGTGCCGTAAACGTGTCCACTGTCGTCAAAGTAAACGTCAGTCATTAGTATGTCGTAGGTCAGTCTGTCTTGACATCTTCCCATACTAACGGCAGTTCGATACGATTGCTATGCGAAACTGCGTAAATTCATGTTCGAGGCACTGAACTTTACACTCAGTTTACATATCGGTCCACAAGTTCAGTGCCGAACACTATCGCCAAAAATCCGTATAATTAACGTGTGTCATTAGTATGAGAAGATGTTAGATAGGCTGATTATGACATACTAATGAATGACGTTTACCGCACGAATAATTTAACGATAGTGTCCATGATCGCACAGTAGTGGTGTGGTAAAAAAACGTCAAATCAAGTGTCGTTAACAGTTCGTGCACGTATCGCTTACGTAAAACGTTATTTCGTTATTTAATTGTAGCATATGCATACATACATACATACAATCTGTGATCGGAGTTCGACATCGAATCCGACCGATCAAAATCGTGCACAAAATTAAATACAGTTCGAACCGTCGTCTGACGCCACACGCACACGTAACCGAACGTATAATATTGTATAAGTGTATATGTAGTGGCGTAACCATAGATGTACCTATTATTCTAACTGCTAGTAACGTTAGAGATTGGCAATGTGAAAGAGAAAAGACTAAGGATACAGTACGTTAGAATGAGATAGATATTCGAATTCGTTTTTAAAACGAAGTCGCCCTATAACAAATTGGCAGTTGCATTGTCAAGAAAAATCTCGCCGTATTTTACAAAACAATTAGTTTCAAGTAAGAAAAAATTTTGGCAGAACGAAGTGTGGGACAGCTAGAAAAGAATAAAAGCTTTTGAGTTTGATTGGGGCCCGCTGTCACCTATAGTTACGCCACTGCGACGCTTAAGTGTTAGAAAATCACCGATCGAGTCGGTTGTTTATATGTTGAGAAAATTCATATATTTTGGCAGAACTAAGTGAAAAGCGTTTGAGTTTGATTGGGGGCCCGCTGCCTATATTTACGCCACTGTCTGTACGTGTGTTCTTACGTGTTAGAAGGTCACCGATCGAGTCGGTGGGGGGTATCGCTACGAGGGCTTCCTGGCGAGGTCGAGGGAGGCGGCCGACTCCCGGCGGATGACGAGCCGCAGCTTGTCGTCGTCCACGATCTCCTCCTCCACGGACTCCGCCCGGCTGATGGAGCGGCCGAGCGCGCGAGCCTTCCACGCCTCTAGCCTCATGACCTGCTTGCGAGAACAACGGTTGGAGTGCGTGGACGAAATGGGCGTTGTCGTTCAACCTTCGCTAATTGCTAATGCGCGTGACGGCTGACGTTAACTATCGTTATTATTATCTTTAACTATCGATAGAATATTGCGCCGACGTTATTACGAAGAGGTTCCAGCGCTTTAGCAATTTGCGAGAGTTATAACAGGAGTAAATAAAAGCCAATTCAACACACAGGTCGCCACCTGCGTTTGTATCTAGCCCCAAAGTTTGATATAAACGCATAACAACCCTAGCAACACATAACCTAGTCTACATGCTCGTATTCTCCTACAAACACCGGTGGCGCCGCCTGCTTGGATGTGGGTTGAAAGAAATGGAAGCGTTTCTATTCACCCCTGTTTAAATTCACACATTGTAACACTATTTTAAATTACGTATCTGTCATGCGCGGTGGAATCGTAACAAAATGTAGAAGTAATAAGTGTTATTTATATTCGTAACGTACATTTCTAAAGAGTACATCACCCCCGTGTAACATGCAATCCGGAATTTGAATAGGTATAAAACATTCTGCAACCCTCCCTCATTCTACGCTCCCCTCCTTTTTCTATATAAGTAAATAATTATTTAATTTTATCATATAATAAAATTGTAACCCAAGCCACTATAAAAATTTAACAGATTTTTTTAAATTGTTACGTTTCCACACCGTACGACACATTATAAAGCCTGACCAAGGAAAAGAAGTTATTAAATAGAACTACAAAAACTATTCAATAAAAGTAAAAAATAAAACAAAAAATGTCTTAAAAAAAACTTTTTAATTTTTTTAAATAACAAAATTTGGTTACCTTCTTAGCGGCCACACGGGCGATTTATTTCCCTGATCAGACTTGATTTATTTAGCAATCTATACTATGTATCTACGTATCGCACAAAACCACAAATACAGTATTTATTGGTCAAAGTGTCGTCCTAGCTTAGACTTAAGCATCACTTCACAACAGAGTTCACTTGTCGACGATATTGTAACTGCGACTTTTTGTACCCGAGATTTCAAGCACTTTTCTTGTGTTAATGTAAGTCAGGGGCACAGTCAGTGCTGCGAACATGAAAACTACCGTCAAATTATTCGTAAAGTTAACGAGTGCCAGAAGTATGTGTATGTCATAACGTCTTTGCCCCGAGCGTGAACTCTATTATCAAAGTTTGTTGTAGTTAACGTGTGCCATTAGTATGGGAAGATGCCAGACAGATTGCCATGTGGGTGGCGTTCACCGTACGACTACGTCGATAGTGTTCATATTCATGGCACTGTACATCTTCGCATACTAATGACACACGTTAACTAAACGAATACTTTGACGGTAGTGTTCATACTCGTGCCACAGCATTTAATTTTAACAAAGTTCGATGTATGACTGTCAATATATAATGATGGTATCTAAATTCATTTAAGAACGATAGAAATCTAAGCTAAATCTGCCTTCCTGACATTTACGAGTATTTATGTCGCAATAGTAATCAATAAATCAAGTCGCTGTTACAATACCAATAAGTATAAAATTTGTGTCGGATCGAAGCTTCACTAGAGGCCATGTAGACTCTGAAGCGATTCCACGTACACTAACTGACTCATCTTCGACAGATTTTGCTCTGTGCTTACGCTCATATCATAATTACTATCATAAACGTTGTTTGAATTGAAAATGCAAGTCATAGTACACATATAAATTAGAAAAACAAACGAAATTATATTTTGAAAAGAGAAGGGAAGTGCAGTGAAGTGGAAAGAAGTGTACGCAGAAGCAAGCCGAAGCGAGGCTGAGCGCGTGTTGGAAGCATGCACTGTAATGACATCTATCAGTTACACAAAAATATGTCAGTTATAAAAAAAAAATCGGACGCAGTACCATACGACCGACTACTAAAGGATATATTATATTACATATTTCAAATGATAAATAACTGAATAACATGGTAACTTTTACCCATTATGTTAAGTAGTAGAAAGACTATAATCACTCTAAGAATGGCAAAGATACACATTAGTATTTTATCTCTTTATGTCCTGCGAGCAAAATGCGACGTGCGCATGCGAGTAGAATGCGTGCGCACGTTGTTATTTTATCAACTTCTGTATAAAGACATAAATTAAATTTCTTAAAATAAACTTATATTTGCCTAAGCATGAGGTAACGTTACTTGTTAGTATGGTTAATTTCACGAAATAAGGACTCCTATTTTAGTAGGTTTACGTAAAAGCTAGCTTCCAACACATCGTATACAACAATGCACACACAAACATGCAAACACGCACACATTAGACGCAACAAAAAAGAAATGGAAATCAATAACGGAACATGCGTGGCATTACCTGGCATGCATTTTCCGTCGCGATCGAATGTTACGATATTACCCTATTTTTATCTTACAAAGAATACCGTAACTTACAAAATTTTAAGAAAAACACCCACTTTGATTTAGGCTGGTTGATAAATAACTGAATCACGAACATCTTTCATTATAATTATCTTTAATTTTTGGCTCAAATTTTAATCGGTAACAATTCAGTCTTAACTATTAGTTAACTGATTATTATGTTAATGATCCGCGGAATAATCCCCATATTTAGAATTTAATCACAAATGTTGTAATCAAAAGTAAATACGTTTTAAAAAAATACAATAAATACCGCACACTAACACATAACACAGTGTGTTTACAAAAAATTTAGAAAAATAAAAAATATCCAATTATTAAGCTACCTACGTGCACACTATGCTATTCTATATCAAATTCAGCAAGAAATTACATCTGCGGCAAAATAAACACTACCATATTGCGAGACGGACTTTCGAAAGGGCACTTCTTGACCAAAATTGTGTTACAAGAGGCGTATCGATTTAAATTTATCCTATTACTACGAATTTACCAACTTTACTGTTAGTATTGTATTATTACGTACCTAATATGACTTTCACAAAAGAATTAAATTAGGTATAGTTGTAATAAACTGCTTTAATGCAAATAAACGAATTATTATTATTAGTTTTGAAACTACATGTTACAATCTTATTATTATATAGATTTACTTCATTTTCCAAAGGTATACATTATACTCGCATGGTTACCATATAATAAATAATTTTTGTGAGTTATTTTAATCAACATGGCAGACACCAAAATTGTCTACATCTTACTTTCAATCACAATAGTAAATATAACGATTCGATTTAGAATTACATACTTGTTTATATTAATAAATGCAATATCTCATTGACGTTTAACACCAACCATTCAGTAAAATTATTCAGTTTTTAAAAAATCGAATATAAATCGATACGCCCCCCCTCCCACTCGATTCAAACGAGGCACCCAAGCCGTCTCGCAACCGACCGATCAACGTTCGAACTTAACACAAAACGATGTGGTACACTTACTCGAGCCATTTCCAGGGCTCGTTGCCCGGCGAGGTGATGGGTGTCGGGAACTGTGCAGTGGCAAACATACGTCAGTCAGGTACACATCGAAGCGGCTTTGTCAGTGGGTGTTACGCTCACGAGCACAGATGTGTTATTCTAACTAACGTTAAAGATTGGCAATGTGAAAGAGAAAAGACTAAGGATACAGTACGTTAGAAAGAGATAGATATACGGATTCGTTTTTAAAACGACGTCGTCCAAGACAGATTGCCAGTTCACGAAAAAAATCCCGTATTTTAGATTCTAAAGTTTAGAACATAATTATGTAGTTTATCTTTGGTTGATAATGCGAGTTTTTAAAGTTAATTTAAAAGAATTATTGCCCAGATATATTAAAAAAATATGGTATGATGTATTTGTTCACATTACTATTTGGAATACGTAAGAATTCATTACAAGATAATAACAAAAGCGAAAGAATACAATATAAAAATGTTTGTTTACTTGTTTATTTTAATTTTAAGCGTTACAATCAAACATACCCGACCCGTAACAGTCATGAGTCGTGAGCAGAGATAATCCGTTTAGGGATATTGTACACTTTGGGCCAATGTACAGCAGCTGAAAAAACGCATTGGACCAATAGACGACGCACACTGACGAACTGACGACTGACGATCCAATCGCGTGAACCGCAGCGCAGTGAATGTCAAACCGACCAATAAAGATTGTGCTCACGACTTATGCCGACTACTATATGAAACCTCGTGAGCATAATACCGCGTATAGGTTAATGTTGGCAGGTCAAACAGAAAGCTTTGTTACGGTCACAAGTTACACTGGTTTGTAACACTGAAATGTCACGTAATGTCAACGTTATCTCATAATGAGCGTGCATCACCATTGTATACTGGACAGCAAATAAACCGAGCCACCCGCCACCTTGTAACATTAATCCGATTTTCTCAGGAAGTAGAAAACGTACACCCATCAAACTCATACCTACAGAAAGGGTATTTAATAACAATTAAAATGACCATATTACAGTACAATTTAATCTAAAGTCCTGGCAACTGACACTGTAATCAAGCAACAAACAAAATGTTAACGATTTGCTCTGTTTTGACTAGAGTTGTGATATTGAAGGTGGTCGAATTTTCTAATCATTTCTTTAGATCAATTGCTCAAACGCGTGTACTTATGCCACCTTTATCGGTCAAAATGAATACAACACCTCAGGAAGCAGCTCAAGCTTACATCACTTCAAGCAGGCTTCGAACGCGAGGTCGCCGCAGACTTCGAATCAGCGGATCTTCGGTGCAACGAGTTTACAGGCGATAATTAGCATAAAACGCACTTTCTGAAGATATAAATACGATCGCTGTAAGTGTCATACTTCCTGAGAAAATCTGATAAGTATTAGGTACAGATGGCGGGTGGGTCGGTTTATTTGCTGTCAAGTGTAGATAAAATGGATGTTATTGAGGTTATTGGTGATGGTTAAATGATTAATGGTTTTTTATTCATTATTATGATGAATGATTTCAGTCAGTGAAGTGGATTTAGAAATGCGATTTCAGTGACGGCATTAGCATTACATGCCTCATAAAATATAAGATAGAACTTGTTTTCTATTATTAAATAATGTATGTTTAATGTCCTCTGTAATAATAGTGAAAATGTACTGCTCAACATTTAAATAATAATAATTAAATATTCTTTATACATATATACATAGCAAGGATTTTAGGATTATTATAATTTTTTACTAAAAGTTTATTTACACGATCAAAATAATATGAAAGAAGATTTAAAATAAATAATAATTTTGAGTTCCTAGCGTTTGAGTTCCTAGTGAGAGTAATTTTAATTTAATAAAAAATAATTAAATACACAAATAAACGACACAAAATTGTGTTAAAATACACTTATAGTTTGAATCTTACTCATATACGTACTTCGGTAAGACCTGCCAATACTAACGCAGAAAACACCACACTACAGGGTAGAATATTATAATATATTAATGAACGGACAACGTCAAAAGCAAATACATAATTGATTATACATGTACGAGTATCACTATATTAAACTCAAAACAAGTTAATAACATTTATGATCCGCGTTGACTTCGTGAAACCCTTAATGTAATATTTTAAATTGTTTATAATTGTTAAAAATAAAAAATAAACAAATTATAAGGATGACAGAACTGGCCTGTAAAAAGATATAGAAATTTGAAAAATTAATTGTTCTCTTAATTAGATCTCATTTTGGCATCTTTTGTGGGTTATCGAGAAGTTTGAATTAAATTTGAATTGTCTCGATTATCAAATAATATTACTGAATAAAACAACTGGAAGAAGGACTCGACTATCAAATAAACTATATTTAAGTCTAAATATTGTATTACTTATATGAGAATTCTACATAGCGATGATTTGAAAGTTTATGTCAATGTAATATATGGAAATGTTTAAAAAGTACGAATAAGATATAAGATTAGTAAATAAACTACATAATAATATTACAAAATACACAACTAAAGGGTATATTACATGGTTTAATGATAACTAATAATACATTTGAAAGCCATATATGTAAGCATGGAGGAATAAAATGTATTAAACTGAATAAGTATTTAATACAGAAACAAATTTATTAATAAATGATAATGCAAATCAAATTATCACCACCTCCATATAAAGATGACCCAATATGAATCGAGATAAAAAAATATGAAGTATGAATAGCTCTATTTTACACACATAATGTGAATATGCCGTGATTATTGCCTATTCTAGTATTAACTCAACGGTCAGAAACAAAAGCAGGATTTATTTATGTTAAATATGTTATAACTATTATTTTTATATTCCATATTTTTTTGTATAATTTTTAAAACATTCTGAATGCAAAAATAACTAAGAAACTCAGTCTGTGAGACATCTAAGCGGCACCCAGTGTCGACACAAGTCTGATGTCAAAAACGAGTGTCAGTATTCACAACATAACAACTATTTAATCGGCCAAAACTCGTTTAAATATGACATTGGCTTTAACATAATTGCATATTATAAATGCTACCTTAATATTCTAAGGTTCTTGTAGGTGTAAAAAGGCTATTACCTCAATTATTACCTCAGTTTTCATTTTATTAAACGGTTCTGATCATACTTATTCGGTAAGTTATTAGTTGCCCAATTGCCACATAAATAGTGTTAAACATTTATAAACACACGTGCTGTTATATCTGTTAGTAAGTAAGAAGTTTATAAACGTGTGTTAGTTGTCCTTAATTCTGACATACAAGTTGAAGGAATATGGTTAGTGGAAACTACTTATTGTAATTTCCTAATTTCTAACAAACAACGACAAAAACTAAATCTATTCGAGCAAATGTAAACCAGTTACATAACGACGTTTACGTGCATTCTAATCAATATGTCACCGTGATACTTACTATCCAATATTCTTTTGTTTATGACCGTATTAAGATGTTACTGAAACCGTTGCAGTAACAGTTCACAAATTGCAGACCGTACGTCACTTCATTGATATTGTCAATTGGGAGTGTGAATGCCAACTCAACAGGGATGTAGTTAAACCTGGTTACGCGGGGCTAGTATATGTGAGTAAACAGCCGATACGCCGATGAGTTTGATTAGGAAAAATATTAAAATAAATAAATAATTGGACTGCTAAACAAATTTCATAACTTATTTTGTCATATAATATAAAATTACGTACTAGTTATTTAAGACATAATTATTGTATGCCCGCATAGGGTAGACTGTTCTTAACTTATTATAATTTTTGTAACATCTTTCTCGTGTAACAGTCAACAATAAACGCATTCTTTTATTTTTCTTTTCTTACATTTTTTGCTCTTTTGCTTACCAACACTTTGCTTGGAATATCTCAAATCACTGGGAATATTCAAACCTTTACCACAGCCATAGCCCAGTGGGACGGTTAAACAGGTTTAGTCGAGTTATGTTAACCTCCCTAATTGAATAATAAAATGTACCCAACATGAAAAGTTTAAATGCGTCGTCTGTCGCTTCTGTAAGTGACAAAAATGTTAATCGTCTATACTTTAAAATGTCGAGTAACGATATACTTAGTAAGAATCTACCGTTTTATAGATTTGAAAACATCATATTAATACTTAAGAAAGTTTAAGGGAATGAAAACACATTGTAAATTTAGTTTTTATGGCGTCAACCCCCAAATGAATCAAATGAATGACGTATTCCTCCTTCCCGCTCTATGAACTGCTTTATAATATGAAATTCTGTTAAATAAAACCAAAACGGACAACACGGAAATGGACCCAAAATGGACATAAGTGACGTTTAATTACAACAGAATAAATACAGAAGCATTATGGTCGCGACAACCGAAACATGATATGGAAGCAAAGCGAGAGAGTTATACATGTATGTAACCTGAAATGAAACAAAGCATATAATTATATTATATTAATTATATTTATTATATTATATTATTTTAAGATTTCAGTATTAAAAAAAAATGTCTAAATGTAATAATCGTTAGGTCTAAAATGATATTTACAGTAAAACTATTTATCAAGCAGTAGATTAGGCATTTTTTTAATATACATAATTATGTAATATTTTTTTATATTGCAAATCACATTAAGCATCATTATGTTTACGATTATTTGCTAACAATAATAATTTTAATTAAGAAAAATAAAAAATAAAATTTAAATAAATTGGATCATAAATACTTATAACCTAAACTACAACAATGAGAGAAATTCTCTAAAGGGCTGTAGCCTTCTTATTAATATTACGATAAAGGGGTCGGGTCTCCTTCACACAATTAAGAGGGATATAGGCCTTAGTCCACCATGATGGCATACTGCGCGTTGGTGGACTTCACAATATACGTTTGAGAAATATTTTTTTGAACTCTCAGCCATGTATGTTTACTTTCACCGTAATAGCAGGTGATGTTTAATAACTTTTTTACAAAGTCATTGGCGCGTGCCACTGGGATTCAAACCCGGACCCCTCGATTCGAGGTAAAATTCTAAGCCACTGGGCTATCAATGGTGATAGCCCATTTGTGTTGAATAATCAAAATCCTGCGATGTTGATTATTCAACACGAAATTAGTTCATAGTTTATCCGCAACACGTGGATGCATCCGAAAACTCCAATGAGACATATTATATGTATGGTAGATAGTAGAGATGAAACGGATATCCGGTAACTATACGGTATCCGGCCTTAATACTGTCCGGTCGAATACCGGTTAACTACTATTTAAAACTACCGAATTAAAAAAAATCTGGATAAAAAAAATATTTTTAAAGTAATAAACAAATAGCTAACTTATTATTTTCACTGTTTATATCAAAGTACAAGTCCCATAACGGCGATCTTCTCTTCACAGATGCCATTTCTCGTTGTTAAATCTTTTAGAATTATGTATATATACTTCAAATAACAAGATCACAAATAAAATAATGACCTAAACCGATCACGCACATGTCTGCACCGCAATCAACACAATAAGACACTGAAACAATTGCTAACTTCGCTCATCTAAGAAAAGACCTGAATCGAACCGAGTCCACCCGATCATTCGCGCGCCGCCTACGCAAGTGTTTGTGTGTCCGGTATCCGGCCAAACTGCTATCCGTTCCATCTCTAGTCGCCAGTGGTTGATGTGTGGATCGGTGTGGTCGTTACCTCGGCTTTGAGTTCAGCGACCTGCTCCTGCAGCTCGCGGACGCGCTCGGTGTCGTCCATGTTGGAGCGCAGTTCCCCCTCGGTCGCCATCACCTCGTTCTGTAATGGTGGCCCGAGATAATTATCTTATCTCTTATATATTATGTCGGAGAAAGACCATTCTACTCGACATCATCATTAGTGGTTACGTATTCAGTGGTGGGCGTCATTTGGGTATAATGCAAGCACAAACAAAGTACTTAAGGTTTACACACTATTTATTCAAGGTATCACAATATTCACACACGTACAAGTTAGTTTAACATCTACATGGATGACCTCAAACTCTTGAGAAAGAGCAGCGAGTTCGTGACACCGTTCTTACTCCACCAGAACCTTAATTCACAACTGGTCCACCACGACCCCATAATCACTCTAATCTCCAACAACTCCACACAATACATGGCGAACTAGAACGTGTACCGACCACGCTATGAGTTATCCTCTACTTTCAGCCTATTTCGTAAACATTCGATTACAATACGAGTAATTATCACAATTTACAATACAACAACAAGATGTAGTAGAAAAACTATTGACAATAATTGACATTCCAAACAAGATTTGACAGATTACTCTTATTTTTTAAAAAACAAGTTCAAAATAAGGTTCTAAACATTCTCGCATTGTATGGCCAGCATTCAACTTGGCTTGAATCCTTCTCCGACATATATATAAAATTCTCATGTCACAGTTTTAGTTACGATACTCCTCCAAAACGGCTTGACCGATTTTATGAAATTTTATGTGTATATTCAGTAGGTTGGAGAATCGGCTACTGTCTATTTTTCATACCCCTAAGTGATAAGGGTTGTCCGCACCAAAATTTTTATTTTTATTTTTTAATAATGTGGCTTTAAAAATACATACAACCCTAAATTTTCACCCTTCTATCACCAACTCTGATTTTTTAATAGTCGATTTTTAACGCTCGATAACTTATACCGCAAAACAACGTTTGCGGGTTCAGCTAGTTGTTATATAATTACCAAGGCTTACCAAGTTAACTCAGTAAGTGCCACTTGCAGGGAAATTTCCAGTTAAATTAATAACTCAAGAGTTAACTGACTCAGGGTTAATTGATTAAATTTTTAACTCTCGGTTTACATTGCATCTATAAAAACTAACCCTGAGTTAACTAACCTAACATTTCTATTTTGCATGCTGGCAATTTTTAAAGTCAATGACACGGACATTTGTTCTGATTTCATCCGGCCAAATGCAATATAACGAATGATGGTCACTAAGTTATACCTTTCTCTTTCGCTCTACAGCAATTTGTATAAATCTATTTCTTCATGTCATATTAGAATTGACATATTATTTTTGGTCGCCTAATGTTGACTGGCGTCCATTGTTTATGTTTTGATTGTGCATCAGCGTATGCGTGTTATTTTTTAAAATCAGTAAAAATGGAAAAGAAATCTCGTTTACGTGCCCCAAATTTCACAAATAGCGACAGTTCATTACTGTGTGATATAATATCGAAGCATAAACTTATTAATTTATGTTCAATTTTATTTAATAAATATGTAACACTTTCTTTTTCAAGTCGAAATCTTCTATGAAATGCTTTATCTGTCCATATTTTATAATGATCAGGCCGTTCCCCGACTCTCCTATTAAAAAAGTCTGAACTTATATAGTCGATAATTTCTTCATCATCATCAGAAAACAATAATTCACTCATGGTAGTAAAAGTTGGAAACAAATTAATTCACTAGATAGCCCACAAATAAACAGACATAACCTCACAATATTGGCTGACATGACATTTAACCTCGGGTTAGGAACTTAACGCTTCAAATTTGGTGAGTTAAATATTTATGGATTTAACCCTTGGGTTACGCTTAACTCTAGGTGGTGCAAGAAAAAATAGTTTTTTAACTCAGTGATATTGACTAACTCTGAGTTTATTATTTTAACCCTGGAACGTGCAAGTGGCCCTAAGAGGGCAAATTTGTCGATGTCGATGTAACTTACATTGTATTGTAAATGTGTGTGCATTTGAGCTCAGGGACATTAATTAATTACGTGAGGAGATTATACGATATCTTCAAGTCGAAATCGATAAATTGTCAAGTCGTGTTTCCAATATCGGTCCCTCGTGTTGTGTTTTATTAATATTATTTTTATGTTTTAAATAGGTAATTAACGAACAGAATCCATCTTACTTCCTTTATTTTATTAATCGTGTTGTCACAAAACCAGAGACACGTATATTGTTTCTTTTCTCTTTTTTATCTATCTATTTATTTTTTAGTCTATGTTCTATTCCGTGGACTCTAGCATATTTGTTTCAAGTCAAAGCAAATTATATCACCTTCTATCACCTCGATTGCGGGTATCCAATGAAGGTTCCGGTTCCTTACCCTAGAAAAGAAAGTCAACGAAGCGAAAACTAGCGACATTGTTACACTCACTTTGAGTTTATACTCGGACACTTCGGTCTCGAGCTCGGCGATCCGTTGCGCGTCCTCCATGTTGCGTATGTTCGCCTGCATCGAGTCGTACTTCGCCTTGCTCTCGAGGTCGGTGTACTTGTGCTGGAACTCGCGCTGCCTCGCCTGCAGCGCGCGCTCCCGCTGGAGGGCCGCGTCGAGGCTCTCGCGCAGCTGCCTCGCCTCCTCGTCCTGGCGGCGCAGCTGGTTGGTGGACACCTGCACCTGCGTGGACAGCTCCATCACCTGGAAACGGGCCGAGGCGGACTTGTGGTGAGCTCAGGTCGCAGTCGAAATTCAATTGTGAATAAGACACGCGACGGAATGTACGTACACGTCACGTTTGCCTGTGTGTGCACGTCAAAGAACTCAAAATTATGGTAGTGTGCGTACTTTTGATGAATTTCACGAATTCCTGAATTAGAATCAGTGCATTCTTCTCCATGTAAACTTTAATTGTGCCAAATTTCAGACTGCTCCGTTCGCGTAGTGAGCTGTAAATTGTACCCAAAATTTTCTTCCTTAAGCTCAGTGAGGGCTTCGACCTCCCTCATTCTGGTGGACTGAGCTCCTCATCCAGCTTCTGCATATCATCAGCTGAGCGGCCCTCCCACGCTCGGAGGAGTTTCTCGGAAGTGGGTCACTAATGGGACAGGCACAGTCCTAATGGCACGCACGCACTAATGACTTTGTAAGAAAAGTTATGTGGGCTTTATAAAGTTAAATATCACCTGCTGTTACGGTGAAGGAGAACATCGTGAGGAAACCCGCATGCCGAGAGTTCACAAAAAAAATATATTCGCAAAGGCATGTTCGTCCACCAACGGGCAGTAGTGTAGCGTGGTGGACGGCGGCCTACATCCCTCTCATTGCGAGAGGAGATCCCACCCGCCATTGGGTCATTAATGGGTTACTGGCAACGGTACAGGCAGTGAGACACACACCTTGAGCCTCAGCTCCTTGAGCTCAGTGAGGGCCTCGAGCTCCCTGATCCTGGTGGACATGAGCTCCTCGTCCAGCTTCTGCATATCAGCCGAACGGCCCTCCCACGCTCGGAGCAGTTTCTTGGGAGTGGCCATTATGTCGGACACCACGTTCGACTGCACCGGCGGCGGCGGCGGCTCTTGGCGGTGTTCCTGGGAAAATAAGTATGCATTTAAGTTCAACAATACAACTACAGACACTCTATTCGAGGCGAACGTCTCACGAGAACATCTCAGTTCCCATGAGCGGCAACACATTCATATGCTGTCATTAGTGTGTGTGTGTGTGTGCATTGGATGGGTGTGTGTGTGTGTAAATCAAAAGTAGAAGGTAGCTCTGTGCAGTCTGACCGCTATGTGCATACCTCTGTTACAAAATAAATTAAGAACTAATTGCTTGCAAAAACTCTACATCGATATAGTTGTACAAGACAGATAATGTTGTGACTGTATCCCTGATGAATGTAGCACCCCCATCGAAAGTAATTTTTTTTTCGAGTATAGCCTTACCTGGAGTGCTAAAGCATTTATAGTATCCTTCCTTCCTTCCTTTCAGCCCTTAGTAGTCCACTGCTGGACACGGGCCTCCCCTAATCCGCCCGCTCCTGGGCGCTCTGAATCCAACGGTTTCCCGCTGTCTTCTTCAGGTCATCAGTCCACCAGGTCGGAGGGCGGCCTGTGCTCCTTTTGCCTGAACGTGGTCGTATAGTCATTTATAGTATAGTGGCTAAGAATTCGGTCTCTTAATCAAGAGCTCCACCAACCCGCAGTAGGCCAGCGTGGTGGACTAAGGCCTACATCCCTCTCATTGTGAGAGGAGACCCGACCCTGTAGTGGGTCATTAATGGGTTACTGGCAATCAAGAGCTCCATTAGCCAGGATCGACATTCCTAAAAATGTCTGTGCTTAACGAATTAAAATAAACACTTGCTGTAATCATGCCCGCAATGTCTTCAAGTTTTGGCATGTAAAGTTCACTCCGCTTTAGGCCAGCGTGGTGGTCCAAGTCCTAGATCCTTCTCATCGTGAGAGGAGGCCCCGGCAGTGGGTCACTAATGGGACACAGACGTACCTGGAGATGTCTCTGCCAAGCTTCTGAGAGTTCGGTAACGCGCTGCGACAGGTCCTTCAGGGATAGATTCGCCTCCGCCTCGCGCAATTTCACCGCTATCAATTCATCCTGAAACCACAATTTTTATTTATATTTATCCGTGGAACTGTGTTAACAACAAAAGCATTAGGGTCCCTTTCTATTATGTTGCTAGTATTGCGACAATCATACTGTAATGTAGTTAGCCAGAGCGTTAAAAGAAACGTAGTACAGACGGTATAAAATCACCTGAGTCACTACAGACGCTCAAAAGTGTATCTGAGTAACATTGTTTTTCGCTGTCATTGAGACGTGGCATCGTGTACGCAAGAGGTGGTCCTCTGTATTAAAAAATAAGTAATAAATTAATCTCCAGTGCTTCAGCAAGTTTTTTAATAACAAAATCCTCTTTCGAAGATATAAAACACATACTGACCAAACTCTTGATACCTTCAGTTTGAGAAACCTGGCATTGAATATCTCATAATGAAATCCACCTTAGGGGAACGTACTTACCGATGGATCGCATCGTTAGCCACTCACTGTCCCCTAAAACCCAAATTCTGACTACCCTATTCTTTTTTACTCAAGCCTTACTTATTTTTTAATCAAGCCTCTGATGCCGACTTGAGCCGAATTTGAGAAGCGGTAAGCCTAGATAAGAATTTACGCAGTTTCATATTGTAATCGTATCTGAGACTCTAATTCTCACTCTCTACTCTTTTTCACTCGACCGCACAAAGCCTCGCTCCGATTACGATCTGAGCCGTATTAGAGTAGAGATATGCCTATAAAACCAGTCAACATACCTGCAGATGTGCCACGTTATTGTCCACTCTCTGTCTGCGCAGACTCTTGTTCTCACTCTCCAGTTCGCTGATCCTCGCGGTCAGCTCCCTCTCGGCCGCCTCTCTCTCGGCGGCGTGAAGCCTCGCCCTCACCAGCTCGCGTTGGAGACAACGCGCCAACTCTTCTCCCTTGGCGCTGGAGCTCTCGATGCCTTCGAGGGACGATTGACGCGAATTGTTCTGGGCGGAAGGGAAAATGTTGGATTAGTACAAATTACAAGGACCGGTACAAGGATTGAAGCGGCGATAGCCCCAGTGGCTTAGAATTCGACCTCTTGATCGAGGGGTCCGGGTTCGAATCCCAGTGGCACGTACCAATGACTTTGTAAAATAGTTATGTGCGCTTTATAAAATTAAATATCACCTGCTGTTACGGTGAAGGAAAACATCGTGAGGAAACCTGCATGCCTGAGAGTTCAAAAAAATAATGTTCTCAAAGGCATGTGAAGTCCACCAACCCGCAGTAGGCCAGCGTGGTGGACTAAAGCCTACATCCCTCTCATTGTGAGAGGAGACCCGACCCTGTAGTGGGTCATTGATGGGTTACTGACTGACAAGGATCCTTTTTTACTAGCATTGTGGCACATTCATTAAGGCTGACATGACAGCAGCACTTGAATTAAAGGAGTCATAGATTTAAGCACGATTCTGTCCTGTTTGTATTATCTGTATCGATATGTGATATTGTTCCAAACGTGCACGTTCTTGGGCTTCGTCTAATGCAAGCAATAGTAAGGAATAGGATGACAACATAGCGGTGGCCTAGTGATTAAGACCTATCCTAAGTTCGATTCCCAGCAGTGAACGGGTTCTATCGACGAGTTAAAATTTCTGTTTCTCGGCGTGTGTGTTCTTGTATTTAAAATCCATGGCATTCACAAAACAGGGAATCTTATTATTATTCCCCTACGGGACGCAGCGGTTAAGACACCGGTACGCTGCGACGAGCGTCCTGGGATCGTTTCCCAGCAGTGCAGAGGTTCGAACGACTTGTTTAATTTTCTGTTTCTGGTCTGGGCGTGTGTGTTCTTGTATTAAGAATCCATGGCACCCTCAAAACGAGCAATCTTCTGTAGTGCAATGACACTTTCATTCATTTTTGATGTGTTTATTCATTTTTTTCTGGTGTGTCTCTCTCTGTGTGTGTGTGTGTTTGTGTGTCTGTGTGTGTGTGTGTGTGTGTGTGTGTGTGTGTGTGTGTGTGTGTGTGTGTGTGTGTGTGTGTGTTCTTGTATTAAGAATCCATGGCACCCTCAAAACGAGCAATCTTCTGTAGTGCAATGACACTTTCATTAATTATTGATGTGTATATTCATTTTTTTCTGGTGTGTCTGTGTGTGTGTGTGTGTGTGTGTGTGTGTGTGTGTGTGTGTTGTTGGCTTGTGGTATGTGTGTTTATTGCATCCTAATGTGGGTGACGTGTCAGTTATTTCGTGCACTCCCACTCTCACCTCGGCTATGGTCATCTCGAGGGACCGGATCTCGTCCTGGGCGACGGCCAGCCGCTGCTGCGCGTCCACGTTGGCCCGCCGCAGCGCCTGCACCTCGCGGGCCAGCGCGAACGTCTCCTCCTCGCCCTCCGCCCGGTCCACCTGGCCGCGCACCAGGCGTTCCGCGAGCGCTGAGCTCTCCTTCTCCAGGAGCTCCACCCGCTGCTTCAGCAGCCGGTTCTCTTGGCGCAGGCACTGGAATTGCAACATCGGTCGGAATTACAAACATGTGAGCTTCGATTGACCGATCCTGTGACGTTTATTTATAGCTACAATTAGCTGACCCGGCAAACGATGTTTGCCATAAGTTGTCGAGCGTTAAAAATTGACTATTAAAAAGTAAGGGTTGGCGATAGAAAGGTGAAAATTTTAGATTGTATGTATTTTTAATGCCACATTATTATAAAATGAAATAAAAAAAATTGTCCAAAAAATAAAATAAAAATGTTGCGTATGGACAACCCTTATCACTTAGGGGTATGAAAAATAGACAGTAGCCGATTCTCAGACCTACTGAATATGCATATAAAATTTCATAAAAAAAACTAAAACTCTGACATGAGAATTTTATGTATAAGAATGTTTTATGTGACTAGGCAGACTGATATTATACAAAAGATAAAGTAAAAGCGGTGAAACTTTTTACTGTTTATAAATAGAACAGACGCCAAAGCATCTACAACGCTTACACACACTAGTCAGAAAATTATCTAAACATTTGATAGGGTAAAATATGTTAGTAAAGGTTATGTGTAGCTAAAAAGTGACGTAACAGCAGTTTTCGTCAAAATAAGGGATGTAAAAACAAAAGTCCCCTATTTTTAGGTGTCCCATCATTGATATGGTGACATCGCCTGGCGGGAGATTTCCCCTTTTCCTCCAAAGACATAATAATACAGTTTTTTTTACTTTTTCCCTAGTTTAGTATCAATCTGGTTCATATTAAGAAAACATTCTATAGATCTCTGGGATACAACAGGTCTGGATGTCTAAATGTATGTACTCACTCTAAGCACTGCGATATCCCCTTGTTCCTTCGTCTTGATGACGGTGTATTCCTTCTCCAACTTTTTCATTTTCTTGGGGTTCACTTTGATGGAGTAGGCGAGGTTCATGAACGCGTCCTGATCGGCCTCCGCCTTCGCCGGCAGCTCCTTCTGTATATACTGGAAATAATATTAAGTTATTATTAATAAAAATAGTAATTGTTAATGGATTTAAAATTTACAGAACCAGCCTTGGTCGACACTCATTAATGCCTAGATTAAGTAAAGTTTATAATAAATTAAGCCTCACAGATAATTCAATTGATCTGTTTAGTGACAAATTGAAATCATTTAAAAGTAAAATTAGCAATGCATGGATACGGTTGTAACTTTTATAGACAATTAGCATGTTCATTGCGCAATTATCTATTAAGCATGTTGTGACCACCTTTAAGTGGGATTATATGTTGCTAGTTACCTTAATGTTATTTGTTAAATTTAGTTTTGTATACTTTTATTTAGGGTGCGAAATCATTATTGTTTTGCCGGGGAATATGTCCGATATGGCGTTTTGTAGTAAGCAATTATTAAAAATTATAAATAAATGGACCCCACTTGTGTTCCCAGTACCATAAAATAATTATTATACTATAGCGTAGAATGTTATTTTAACATAATTATTGTGTGTTCTACGAGTAGAGTGGATTAGATTACAGCTTAAATAATTTTATACATGGCTTTCATCCAAAAAACGACTTAAAAATTTTGTATATCTTACCAGGCTGTCACCTTAGATTACATATCATACATCAAATTCTGAGTTGGTCCCCATCAAAACTTCAAAATAGACGAAAAGAGTCTCGCAAAGGAAATGAGAATAATTTAACTTTATCAAATCACATTAAACCTTTCAACCACAAGCTAGCTATTAAGAACAGCTTCAAAATTATAAAAAATAAACCACCTTTTCACTGTAACAGCTGTGTACAATACGCCGTTAGATATTCACTACGCAAATGTAATCGGTATGGTGTGTGATGAAATAATTGCGCCTTATCGCACGATAATGAGCGCGATAACATTAGCGATACTGTAAATGAATCAGACTCGTATTATAACTCAACGACAACGTGTCTACAACTGTCAAACAGAGAATTGCCAAGCCTTTATCAACCTCTAAGCCACTTTGTGTCTTTCTAAAACGCATGCGTTCACACTAGTACGGAAAAACGTTAGTTCTCAGCTCAAAACAATGTCCCTGTTCCAATTCTGTCGTTAGTCGCATATTTTTCTGTCTCTTTCTACAGCACGGCGTCGAAAGCGGTCAGACTGGCTTCGGTACGGAAAAACGTTAGTTCGTGACCAAACTCGTTTTTGTAATTTTCTACACCCCGCAGTGGACTTGAAAGGAAGGGAGTGGAATTATCTCACCTTGAGTATGCTCTCCATGTCTCTCTTTCTAAAGCGCGGCGTTGCATGCGTTGGAGTGTCGGTAAGGAAAAGCGTGAGCTAGTGACCAAACTAGTTTATGTAACTTTCCCCATCCTGCAGTGCAATTCTCTCACAGGCTCTACTCTCACTAGTAGCTTTGCTCGTTTTTTGAACTTTCTATGTTCGGTGTTCGGCAGTGAGCTTCAAAAGACTGACGGAACCCTCACTTTTAAAGGAATGGAATGATCTCACCTTTAAAGGAACGGAGTGGAATGATCTCACCTTGAGTATGCTCTCCATGTCTCTCTATCTAAAGCGTTGCAACTCACAGGCTCTACTCTCAATAGTAGCTTTGCTCGTTTTTTGAACTTTCTATGTTCGGTGTTCGGCAGTGAGCTTCAAAAGACTGACGGAACCCTCACCTTTAAAGGAACGGAGTGGAATGGTCTCACCTTGAGTATGCTCTCCATGTCGAGCGAGAGCAGGTCGTTGTGGCCGCGCGTGAGCAGCGCCAGCGCCACCTTGAACACGATCTCGACGCCCTCCGACAGGAACACGTCCATGATGCGGCACGCCAGCGGCAGCGACAGCGTCGTCGTGAACAGCGTCAGGAACCAGCTGCTCGCGTATATCGACGTGCTGAAGCCCTGTGGACGTCAAAGTGGCGTCGGTTCATCGTCGTGATGTATCGTATGAAGGTTGAAAGGGAGGAAGGACGCCCAGTGTACGAGCTATGTACATAAGTATTTAATATGCTGATACATAAGCGATTTTTCGTATATAGGTACTTTATTGCACACATTCAAACATTTCCCGTTCACACTCATTTATAATTTCACATCATCATTTTTACATTTTATGCAGAAATAGATAAGTGTTCAACCGGCACTCGTTGGGTTTGGTTTTATACGCTACCTTTCCCTTCAAAACCGTACAACATAATATATAGTTCCTATAACGTAGGTTCGGTACAGTTCTTTTAAGCCGCGTGTATACGTACATTCACGAACAAAATCAACGTCAACCTCGTCGCGCGCAGTGTGAGCGCAGTATACGTATATGCATGAGTTGAATTCGTACGCAATAGGCATGATGACTAATTTTCAAAATCTCTTCTATAATATTCAGAAGTTTGTATTATGTCTAAAATATATCATATTTCTATAGAAAATTAAGGTTTTTATGCAATAAATGTACATTTAAATTTTAAGTTTCAAATTCATTCCAAAACGCTCGCCGGTGTCATGGCGTTTGTCATTACGTGATGGCTCAGTAAAAATGCAGAGATCGCGTATACGCTTAAACGAAACAAAGTGACGTTTACCGAGACATGACGTAAATTGACGTAATTCGATCTGATGGGTGTTTAAGCTATCATGGCGGATTGTTGTATTTTGTAGATTTATTTTAACAAATAATTTATTAATCTCGACATTAGTAAGAGAATAAATATATGTTTCAAAATCTTTGAATCCTATTTCATTAGATCAGATAAATATTTTGGCGATACTTGATTACTGTCATCATGCCTATTGCGTGCAAACTGAGCGCGGCCTAATGGAGCCTTCTCACGGCCCGTGATATCACAAGTCGCGCCGCGCCCAGCCGATCTGTACGAGCGAGCACGCGCCAACAGACGAGTCCGCGGTACCCGTTCTCACGCGGCATGGCGCGGCCAGCTCGATACTACAGTCACTCGCGTCACCACGCGCCACCCCGCGCGCGCTCGATTCGCCAAAAGACCGCACAAGCCGCGCCGGCCCGCGCCTATGAAGTTACCGACTTCAATCGGATCGGACGCGCTTGCTCGCGCTAGCCCGCGCCCCCTCGAGCCACTTACCTTCACACGGCGAGTAGGCGCGAGCTGGCGCGACTCGACTCGTAATATCACGCGCCGTGTGAACCCACGGTTAGGTACATTTTAAGGAAATAGGAAATTATGTTCAATTACTCTGGTGTAAAATATTTTAGTGCATTAGTGCAGGTATCGCACCGCGTCACCGGCAGCACTCACCTGCGACTGGAAGTGCACGTGCAGGTCCGGCAGCAGCTCGTGCACCAGGTTCTCCAGCTGGAACATGCAGAGGCCCAGCTCCGCCATGCTCGGCTTGAACATGTCGCGCATGCGGTGCTGCTGCATTATCTTCACCAGCACCGCGAACGCCTCCTCTTCTGGCATCTGGGGGGAGAGAGAGAGACGGAAATATTTAATGATGCAGGATTTTTTTTAAATACAAATTTTAGGTATTATAATGTCGTTACAATTATAGACATGTCAGTAACCCATTAATGACCCACTACAGGGTCGGGTCTCCTCTCACCATGAGAAGGATGTACACCTTAGTCCACCACGCTGGCCTACTGCGGGTTGGTGGCCTTCACATGCCTTTGAGAACATTTTTTTGTGAACTCTCAGGCATGCAGGTTTCCTCACGATGTTTTCCTTCACCGTAACAGCAGGTGATATTTAATTTTATAAATCGCACATAACTTTTATTACAACGTCATTGGTGCGTGCCACTGGGATTCGAACCCGGACCCCTCGATTCGAGGTCGAATTCTAAGCCACTGGGCTATCACCGCTTTTATACCGCTTATCGACGAATATGGAACTGGACTTATGGCTGTAGCTGAGTGAGTGGCCCTCAACCAACTCACCTGCATGAGCAGCAAGCCGACGATGAACCCGGAGCCCTGGCAGTAGCCCACCTCCCGGTCGTGCAGCGAGTACGCCTTCATCACGTTGAACAGCGACTCCTGGCCGAGCCCGTCCTTCTCCTTGAAGAAGTCGTGCTCAGGGTACGTGCGAGCTATGTCGCGACGGATCACCTTTTCGCATGCGGATTTCGCCTGGAAGTTATAAATAATAATAATAATAAAGACATTTATTTGTTCTCACAAGCATAGGGACTTAACTTAAGCATTTAACATGAACATATTATATGTGTATATATCCCGGAGCCCTACGCGTGAGAACCTGGTGCCTGAGTTAGGTTAAGTGAATACCTGTGGTACAGGTCACCAGTGCCCTCCCGCAGAAGAAACTAGGACTTTACAAAACAATACATTACCAAAATATTTATAGATATGTAACATAGAAATATAAATCTAAATAATAAGGTGCGTGTGTGAGTGTAAGTGAGGGCATAAATAGGCATGATGACTAATTTTCAAAATCTCTTCTATGATATCCAGAAGTTTCTATTATGTCTAAAATAGGTATATCATATGTTTGTAGAAAATAAAGGTTTTTGTGCAATAAAAGTACATTTAAATTTTAAGTTTCAAATTCAAACCAACGCTCGCCGGTGTCATGGCGTCTGTCATAACGTCACGCGAAGGCAGTGCGAAGACAGCCAGGTCAGCCAGTCTATTCTATTGTGTAAATTGGAACTGGTAAAAATATTGACAGCCCTAACACGTAATGACGTAATCATCAGAGTAATGACGTAATCGTCATTGTCGGGTTTAGCATAGCTATACTGACCACATTTTTCGTACCCTTAAACGGGACACATTGAAACATCGATAGTGTCGAAATTAATCGCCATGAGCTTTGCTATAATGGAAGAGGTATTATCTAGGCCTTGCAGGATTTTTTTTAATAAAATTTTGTCACGTTCGTATTACTGTACGTTCATTTTTATGTGTTGGAAGGCAAGGCGCAAGTCATTCGTGGCCTGAGTTTTGTTCTGACTGTTAATTTAACATTTTTACATGCCATTTTTGTCCTCAGGACATTTTTGGGACCGGGAAAATGTTGCTGTAAGCGGGACTGTCCCGTTCAAAACGGAACGTATGATCACTTTAAGCACACCGCACCGAGCCTTCGCGTGTTTTATAAATATTTTTTATTTTTCCTTGTAATAATAATTATAAAACCAAACGCGTGACACACTTTTACTAACACACCTATGCCCCGAGACTGAACAATTGTACACTATCGTCAAAGAATTCGTAAAGTTAACGTGTGTATCTCATTAGTATGGGAAGATGCATTAGTGCCTCGAGCATGACTTAAACGATAGTGGTTAAAGTATTCGTATAGTTAACGTGTGTTATTAGTGTGAGAAGAATCAGACAGATTTAAATATGACATACTCGTACTAATGACTGATATTTACCGTACGAATACGAATACTAAGACGATAGAAGAATAAGTGTTCATGTCCGAAACAATGAATAACGCTTATTGTATCGTGAACCAAAACTTCCACTCCAATTCAATACGATTTTCAGCGGCTCAAAAGTACTTCAAAAGATTTATGAGTATTGTGAAATACTTTTTGGCTCTAATGAATGGTGCCAACTCGAAACTAAAGCCGTATTCATCCCTGGGAAACAATTATAGACGATTAAACCAAGCAATGAAGCGCGCATAGTTCCGCTGCTAGAGTCAATCGCAAGCGATCGAAAAAGTTAAGCGTTTTCGGGCGTGGTTGGAACCAGGATGGGTGACCGACTGACCGGGACCGCTAGTGGCGAATTAAATGCGCGCTTCCATGCTTAGGCCGTCGCTTCCGGTTGTTATCGTTAAGATAGCAGTCGTTAAACCTTGTCGGAGGCTCTATAGGTACCTAGTTAAAAAAATTTCGTCCAGCGAATTAAGTTCTAAGCCCAATCTTACAGCTTGTGTTGTTTTAAAACTTGAGAAAAACTTCGTAAGAGTATCTATGTTTCGAATCAATGGCGTTTAAACATAAAATAAATATTGGCACCGACGCGTTGTGGAACGAAACAAAGATCTTTTGTACAGAGGTCATCAAACTCAGAGGTCGTTAACAGTTAAGAAAACAAAGAGGCCAAATAATCGGGATTTCAGTTCTCCTAATGTTCCGCCAATTATGTAATACGATCTTTCCTTTGACGTCAAAGTTATCATCCCCTGTTAAACGGTAATTATTACAGCATAATGAGACGTCGGAAATGCACTAGTGAACGTAGTTTCAAGTAGCGTTTCTCAAATGATAGGTCCCGACTCGGCAACTTCTCTAAGAATGAAACGGTTTAAGAAAATCTCATCGGTTTCATCAGAAATCACTAATGTAACATCTCATATAAAATTTGTTTACAATAAAACCAATACCGATTCATGATAACGATTTGTCTATGTTATTAATTTAAGGTGTAAAGAAAGCCTGATATTTAGATAAATTCAAGAATACCTATCTTTAAAAGGATTTTGAAAAATGTGATAGAAATAACTAAAAGTCGCTGTTGAAAAGTGTCTTTTCCCGAATACCTATACCTGCGGACATAAAGTCTCTCATCGTTTCCAACATGCTTATACTAAGACCCAATATACGAGAAGGTATATGAAGTTCTCCACAAGGTAGCATTCAATTTAGTAAATCCACTATGCAGATTTCGTTTAGGCCTGCCTCCAAAACGTATTATCCTTTGAATATAGAGATGTGCCTTTTGTAAGATCGAACCGATTTTGGGGATACCATTTTTTATAGTTCGGTCATAAAATCTTATGAAAATGTAACAGACAAATATATTTAAGATAGTTATTTTAAACAAAATTTTACATAACTATATAAATTAATGAGAAACGCAACCAAATATAGTAAACCACAGAAAATTTATTATTAGATTAATATATACTTTAAATGAAATGGAGATATTAATATCTGTCTCGTATTATAAAGATCCCAATCTTAAAACTTGAGTAGGGTCAATACGATTTATACGATTTACCTATTTATACGATCAGGAACTTTGAAAGGATTTGTTTAAATTTGTGATAGTGGTCTGAATATTCAATTCAAATTCCGGATTATTGCAATTCGGATCTCATGTTTTTGCTCCGATAAGCAAATATATTAATAAATCGCCCTCTCGATTCGTTCTTCGGATCGGATCCGTACAGCGCATCACTATTCGAAATGCAGTTTCGGCATCAACCCACCCTAGCTTAAAGATATTACACCAGCGCATGGAGCAACCGTAATCCGGTCCATTCATAAAATATATTCAAAATCTTTATACGGCTTTCTGATTAAAAGACGTTTAAAGGAGCCTGTGGAGCATTAGTTCTGGATTTAAATTACTTCAAAGTAAATAGGTTTATGGCGGTAGTAAACGAATTTAGCATCAGTTTTTTGGTAAGTACTGTGAACGTGCCATGTTATATTTAAGCCTTGTCCTAACTGACTGACATAAACAATATTCCAACAACACACAATTTAAATACATGGCTCTTTCTGGAGCTGTCCTAATTGAAATACACACTGATGCGTAAAATGTACGCCTTACGTTGTCATATGAGCAAGTTTTGCGATCGACATGGCAATTAGGACATACGGTAACGAAAAACAATAATTATTTAAAATTTTGTGTTATGTTATTAGATATTTTTAGTGATTCACGTGTGTTTTACTACACATGACGAAGAATGTCGCCGGCACACTTCCCCAACACCCCTCTACCTTCCTTGATGTTCTACAAAGCTTTCACCTTTTAAAACCTAGAGTGGACCAAAGTGCCTTGACCTAGTCCAGTATCCAACGTTTGAAATACCAAAGGAAGCTGATTATTTCTCCCCTCTCGATGCACATCAGTTCTAGAGTTCAAGCGGATATCTCTATTGAATACGCTTCTTATGAAAATAGTACACTGTGATCTCCTAATTTGGATTCGGTTCTCGTGTGGTCTTTATATGTTTTATATTCAGGCTACTTAATGTTTTTAATAAACTATTTGTTTAAGTTACAACAAAATTATTGAATTGTTCTTGTCTAACTACACGATTATTACACGATTTGTAATTGTTTGCGTAAAGTAAGTTGTTAAGTAAAGTAAACTGCTTTCGTATCGATAACGACCGGTCCGACGGCGTAACTTGCCCTCCGAAGCACGGAAGCGCGCATTTAATTCGCTACTAGCGGTCACCCTTCCAGTATCCTTAGTCTGAGTTTAGCGATATCGAAACGAAACGTTTGTGCGTTTCATTGGAGTGAAAGATACGAGTATGAATACTTATCGTTAGACATTATAATACCAAATATTGAATACCTACGGGATAATATTAGTTCGAAATTTTACAGTGCATTACGGCCAATTCACGGTTAATATGTTTCATTAATATTATTAAACATTGAAAGAGTTTTAATGAAAAATAAAGCAATTTTTGTAATGATTTATCTAATGCTTTATTATTTTTTTAACTCTTCTAAAAATCTTTTTCCCCTGTTGGTCATTACACTGTGCATTTTCGTCTGGTAAGCTGTGTCTTTGTGCGTTTCGTTTCGGAACTGCTAAAACTCAGACTAAGGGTACAGGACAAAGCCCCACGTTGCTTAACTTTTTCGATCGCTTACGATCTACTCAAGCAGCGGGGCTATGCGCGCGGTGCGCCCTGTCCTTGGTTCGATTCCCAGCGTACCATAGATTTGAAAGATACGTTTTTTCTGTTTCCGGTATGAGTGTGTTCGATGGTGTTCATAGCGCTATAGGAAATTAGTTGCAATTCGTCAGGCCTACCTTAATATAGGAGGCGTACAGTTTCTTCTCGGGCGAGGAGTCGACGCCAGCCAGCAGCTGCCACACGATGCCCCTGAAGTGGTGCGGCACCCCCTGGCGGACCAGGTCGCGCACGAACTGGTTGCGCCGCTTCCACTCCACCTCCCAGTTGCCGACGAGACGCGCCCACAGGCTCCAGAGGTCCTCCTCGCCATTGCTGCCCACTTTCGCGTCCTCGTGACTCGAACTGGTCGCTGTGGATCGGTAGATGCAACGCTATGATACAGAGAGCTGGACTCATACTCGAAAGTTAGATAATGACATAATTGGAAGGGGATACTCTGATGTATTAGTAAGGCACATACTGCGGTATTCTGTAAGCGGTACTGACCGCAGTCTGACATATAAAAAGGAAGTAAATAGAAGACCAATATGTAATAACATATATTTATTTGTTGTAAAATCGGCGCGGATAGCTAGACTAGCGGCATGCACCGTCCACACTTAGGCCATCTCTTTCAGTCACAGTCGCTGAGATGGGAGTGATATAATGAGCTCATGTGTGCTCAGTTGAGCAGAATCTAGGTACTATATACCTACTTGCCGAACGAATAGAACGTGTGGGTTCTTTCTTAATTTCTCTATGGTCTGAGATCCGAAGCAAGCGCAACAATTCTAACCCACTCGCGGTTTTTATGTCAAATTCAAATTCAAAAGCTTTTATTCACTATTAGGTACAATTTATACACACTAAATGAACGTCATTCATTTAACATTATACTTGATCGCCCCTCAGGCAAAACGTAGACTAGGAGAAAAAAGCGGTCGGAAAAAAATTCCCAGCACTCTTTTAAAAATAAGTATGAATGTATCATAATTATATGTACTCGTATACAGTGAGAAAACTAGAAGGCAGGCCACCTGATGGTTGGTGGTCACCATCGCCCAGTCATTAATCTACAACACTCGAGGTGTCACTGACGCATTACTGTGTTGTGTGATCACGTTGCGTGTTGGTGCGACTCTCAAATAAACATAATAATATGACATAACCACAACCTCCTCAACATGCCTTATTAAAGAGCTTGAAAAATCTTCTCTTTTCATGCACATTAATTAAATTACCAACCCCCTCCAGGATACCATTACCAGATGTCGCTTTAAGTATATTAGTGTTTTTGCATCGAAACAACGTGTTCTCTATTGGTTGGCATTGGCTCCAATTAAATTAATCGTAACACGAGCCAACAACACTGATTCTGTAATAGGAGAAAGCCTAATGATCCAATTACATTAAACGCTGCCGTGAAAAGGTATTTCACTCGCAGTAGGTAGATATCCATCGCTAAGTACTGGGAATGTTATCATCAAAGTTCAATGCGCCACGCTTTTTACGACAGTTCTTTAACTCGCAAAGCACACAATTAATAATACAATAAATAACACAGATATTGGCCATTAAATATTTGTGACACAACAGCTTACAAAAAAACGACAAAGCAACAAAATATGCAGTTCACTCATAAAAATAAAAAAAACAACATTTCAAAGTTCAAAGAGCACGGCTGCAGGGAACAAAACGGTTCTAAAATACAAAAGAATGCAAAAAAAAAACAATAATCGAATTCGTCCTGCGTATGAAAATAGATGCGGTTCCAGATTCGAAACTATTAGGGTTGTCCCAAGCGCCGGTCGCATGGCATTGCGAACGGGGATAAAGTGAAAAAAAATACAACAATACGAAAAATACACACAAACGCTCTGTTTGAGGTCGACGGACGTCATCCGTTAGAGCCTGTTACGAGTATGTGCGGAACGTTTAGATCGAGCCGCGTTTGAACCGAGCCCAGAGCGTGAACACTGAAAGTATTCGTATAGCTCACGTGTATGGATAGCCCATTAGTGTGGGTAGACGACATACAGATTGACGTATGACATTAGTAATGACTGACGTTCACCGGACGAATACTTCGACGATGAACACAGGCAACTCGCAAGCTTGTACCGCATTGGAGCAGCGTGGTGGAATAGGTGGTGCTCCAGACCTCCCCATCTTGGGAGTGACCCATTCCCAAAAGTGGGATATAAAAGGGTTGCAACCACTACTTATAATATAACTACTTATATATAGGTAATAATAAAAAATGAAACGCACTAATGTACCAACAATTTGTTGAATTTCCACGATATACAAATTTCATCGTATGAAACACGTCGTTGAACATGTGGGTCAGAGCAAATATTGCAATTAATACATTTAATAATTACCAATTCGCATAGCCTCGATAAGTATAACTAACGTAGGTACCTACGTTCTATTGTGTTCGAGATTACTGTAAAATACTGTTTGTGCTAGGTCCACTGTACTACTATAGGTCATAATTATGTAAGTATCTACTATATAAATAATATCTTTATTATTGTTGTTAATATCACTTAAAAGACGAATATCGTCATGTTTACTACATAGTCGTATATTTTAAACAAAAAAATTATAACCAATTCAATAAAGTTACTGAAATATCTAGAATTTTAAAAGAAACCAGAACAATTACATAAACGAAATGAATATACGACTACATACCCGACCTGTGTATCCGACAATTTATAATTACACCGACAGTAACCATTAAAAAAGCATTCGGATTGAAGAAAAAAATTATACTTTTTATACGCAATTTAGAACTCGGACAATTACATAAACCTTTGTCACCAACATCAACAAATAGTAAGCTAAAACTATGTCACCAATTTTATTTTATACTTTTTTGAAGTCCAATTGAATTTTTTAAAATTTATTTTTATTTCCTAATTTTTTGTTTTAAGTCGATAAAGAAAACTACTGAATCGATTTTGATGAATCTTTTTACCATTCTCGAAGTTGCAAAAAATGCAAACAAACAAAAAAGAACGACTACGATCCGTCAATTAGTTTCGAAGATATGTACAATTGTACATAGGTACATACATACACCTATGAAATTTGGTAGACTTGTTTGGAAGCGTAAAAGAACAACATAGGTATAGGTATGTAAATATTGAGCAGTTCCGATAGTATACATACATACGTGTCGAATCGATAACCTCCTTTTTTGAAGTCGATAAAAAAGGCATTTGATTGAAGCACTACTAAAATATTTTAATAGTTTAAAACGCAATCTAGAACTCGGACAATTACATACACGAGTGCGGAACGAACGTAATGAATACACTGTTACATACCCAACAATATATTGTCTATAACACTTGAAAAATAGAACTCGAGGACACTCTTGTTGAAAATGTCCGATTTTTCGCTCATCTCGGCTGTAGCGTTCACGACAGTGTATGGGTTAGACGATAACACGGCGTTGTGGACATGGCTGTATCAGATCGTCGCGATAAGAGCGGCTCTCGCGTGACTGTATAAGCCGAACGGATAAAGAAACAATCTGGCAATGGCGGCCGGCACTTACGGTAGCGTCGGTAAAAAAAGTTCAAGTCAAATATTAACCTTCTTTTTTATATTCGATATCGGGCTGGGGTCCAAACCGATTGCAATACTTGCCCGTGCGTTACTAAATTGCAAGGGTGATAACGCTCGAGTCTCTTTTCTTCTTCAAAATACTTAATTACTTTGTAGACTATTTGTCGAGCATCACTATGAAGAACGTTCCCGCGTTTTCTAGAAGCCATTTAACCATTAAACAACCAAAACAGAACAGTAGTTGTAACTAAACAGAATTAATATTTTACGAAATGGAGTGCGTCGAGATAGCGCGAATGCTAATCCAAACTGATTATTTTTATTGTACGTCGTACCACTACGTGCGAGTATAGACAGAGCGACGATATGAACGAGATAGCATGAGTCCGTCCGCCATTTACAGATTGTTTCTTTATCCGCACGGGATATACCTGCGTGACGTGTCGAACGCAAACCGTGCTCTTGTCGAAGTTCTTACAAACGTTTCCACAAAGTTTGGCAACGTCTGCGTTTCCAATACGTGTAGACAACACACAAGTTGTCGATTTTTTCTTCAGTTAACACACTCCCTTACGACACTATTTAACAAATTTTTAATAATTAAACTGTCCACATGAGCTCTCATCGTTATCTACGAGGTCCCCGTTTTCCCGCAAAATGCACGTGATCGCTTCTTCATTTCACCCACGGTTTCAAAAACACTTTCCCAAAGTACTCGTTATTTTAACCGTTGTTTTATTACAAAATGTAACACACCCGGAGTCCTGAAAGATGGACCGTTAACTACTATAGCACACCATTACTTTTAATTCACTGACGGAAAAACTTTCAAGATGACCGACCGACAGAAAGTATACCTACAATTACTTTTAACTGAAAAGCTCACGAAAAAGAATAACTTACGAGTATAACAATTAATGTGTCGTAAAGTAATGCGAGCGAGGCACAAAGAGTTCCGCGTAAAAGTAAACGTGAGGTGGTATTGAGTAGATCGGACGCGCTTCGCCTACTCTAACGTATCGTACAACTCATTATTATCTGTGGCGTGCCTGAAAAACGGCTAAGTGCGAGCCAGATTAGCGAGCGGATCCGTATTGGAGATCACGTATTGGAGACAAAAGCAATTTTAAGAACGTAAAACTTTTTGTTCTTGACTGACGTGGGGTGTAAACATCTTAGCAACTACAGCAACGAACCAACGGTATTTCTCTACAAGATAGAGCCAGAAGCCAGAGGAACGAAGGTGACCGATAATGCTCAAGGGCTGGCCACATCGTTCGCAGGACTGACAACCGATGGGGAAGAAAGGTCCTCGAATTGCGACCACGTTCAGGCAAAAGGAGCACAGACCGCCCCTCCACCAGGTGGACTGACGACCTGAAGAAAACAGCGGGAAACCGTTGGATTCAGTGGGCCAAGGATCGGGTGGTGTGGCTTCGAATAGAGGCGGCCCATGACCAGCAGTGGACTACCAAGGGCTGAAAGGTAGGAAGGTAAGCAACAAGGGATAATCGTACGTACTAAGTACGCCTACTTATAGTTTTCCCTTATAGCTACGGATCCCTAAAAATAATGAAAACTACAGTCAGAGTGACGGCTGCGGAACCGATGAGGTATGTGTGGATATAGGTACATACAGTTTTCAAAGAGTTTTCATACCGTTATTTATTTCGTTTGCAGTGAATGATGTTTCGTTAATGGAATGCTCGACTTTTCCCACTGGTAATTCATTACTTACTTATACATTCTTCAATGATAATTAGATTTGTGAGTTAATTAAAACTAGATATTTGGAAGCACTTTTGAAGCGTTACGCCTTATTGATGCTTCGGTCAATTGGTGGTCTTTGAGAATTACATACAACTAATCACAAAATGAAAAATGTTCACAAAAAAAATGTTCTCAAAGGCATGCGAAGTCCACCAACCCGCAGTAGGCCAGCGTGGTGGACTAAGGCCTACATCCTTCTCATTGTGAGAGGAGACCCGACCCTGTAGTGGGTCATTAATGGGTACTGACATGACAATCACAAAATGAAGTTTTAGAATCAGTCCGGCTTTTATACTAAAAACTGAATCAAATTCAAAGCAAATTAGAAAAGGAGGATATAAATAAAGTAAGAAAAGAAGATATATTTCGATTTTTGTGAGCCAATTGTGACAGAAATGAGGGTGAAAGTGTTAGAATTCTTATGACTTCTGCATTGAGCTCGGAAACTTAAACAGAAGCTGTGAAAAAATCCTTATAAACTTTGGGGTTGTGGGAAGTTAGAGCCACACCTTACAAAGTGAATCGAATTGTGATTGTTGCGAAGTTGAAGTGAAAGAAAATTTAAATTGAGCTACGGTTAAGGCAATGCGCTAACAAATACTTAAAGTTACTCTGTTTTTTGACAAGGCAATTACTTTGTAATTTTCCTTCATTTTTCTGTCCCTCATAAGAAATGATGACTTCGCATGGCGACGCAACCAGCCAATATAGTAAACAACAGAATACGTCACACGTGTCAAAACGCGTCAGACCAATCAGAAGCTGTGTCCTCAAACGCGCTATCAAAGTTTCATAGAATCTGAGCATATACAAATGGTCCGAAGTTAGCTTTCGGACCGCGGTCCTCAGCTTTTTCTTTCAAACATGACTATCAAGTTGCCATGAACATAATTTCAGCTCTTTCTAGTCCACTAATGGGCATGCGCATCACCTGGTCTTGGGTCGTTTTATACCAACGCCTTCCTCAGGTAGTCAGTCCACCTGGTCACCTGGTCATTCTTAGCGGTTGTCAGTCCTGCGAAGGATGTGGCCAGCTCATTGCCAATCTAATTTGCCATCTTAAAGATCTATGTCGGTTAATTTAGTTTTCCTACGGATTTCGTACCATGTTATACCAGTACCGTTTCGTAAATTGTCGCCAAGTCACCGAACAACCCGTCTGCGTTCTATATGCACAATTGACAACTCCCGTTCGATATTGATCGATGAGATTGCCCTTTATATTGGCCTACGCCGCCTACATTTATGTCCAATATCGAATTAAGTCGTTCGGGAGACCCCGTTGATGAGATTAAATTGACCTGCCAAGCGCAGTCAGTTATAATGATTTAATAATATCCGCACAAAACACAATATAGCGCTAGAGGCTGCTAGGTGAGATAGTTACCATGAAAGTTTAATCGAATTTCCCGCGCCTGCACCAAAAATAAGGAGGCAATATATAGAATATATCTGATATGTAATAGGATTGGTTGTTATAATAATAATTATAATTCTTGATAGTTTTCGTCTTAGAACATCGGGCAGACTTGGGCTACTAAATGTACGATCAGAAACAGAAGTTCAAATTCATCAATTTCTGCTGGGAATCGAACCCAGGATCAGGTCAGTAACTTGAAACGTTATTCGGTTTTGGAACCGTTCTAATCTGACCGTTACTATTAAAGTTTACCTTTAATAGTACCCGTCAGATAAAACGAGACTGTTCAATCAGTTGATAATATTCGTCTTTAAAGCGATTATTTTTTATAGTAAAAGTGCAGTGAGCTTTTTTCGTCTATGTTTCTCTCAGTCTATATTTTCCCGCCTGAGCTTAAAGAGGATGGACGTGTTTATAGTCTAGCTTTCATGGATGACAAATTTTAATTTGAGTCCTGCTTAAGCTAACACGCTCGCAATTTTAGCATCGTTTCTATACCTAAAGCTAGTGTTAATAGCCTCCAGCGTTGCATTATAATTTTAATTCCTAGTTTATTAGGTGGAAATACCGGATAGTAATATCTACAAAATTACAAACACAATAATTGACATTAGCTTTCTGCATTAGATTTTTGCTCAGCATTGCGGATATCACTAGCAAAGGTTAGCTTTTAGAGTTAGGCAACATCGGGTCAGTACCTGGATGGGTGACCTCTAGTGGCGAATCAAATGCGCGCTTCCGTGTTTCGTAGGGCACGTCAAGCTGTCGGTCCCGGTTGTTATCGATAAGAGAGCGGTCGTTAAACCTTGTCGGAGCCTATGGGCGGAAACATCCGACACTGGTTGGCCACTTTCTCCACCCATTCTCGTTTCTCCACCCGTTCTTGTATCTCCACCAATCCGCATTGGAGCAGAGTGCAGTATACTTCATGCTCCAAGTTGTTGTGGGTAGACCGTGGCCAAAAATTGGCCATAAAAGGGTTGCAGCCAAATACCCGTCATTGTTGCCCCGTATTGGGATAAAAACGAATGTTTGTTAGTTTACAACACGACTCTTAATATTATCAGTGACTGTCCAATATGATCGCTTGGCTTAGTCTATTGTTATGATTAGTAAAATCACATATTTTTAAGTTTTAGTAAATTGCGACGGCAGCGGTACCAGCAGGCATTGTTCTGTTCTGCGCTACATCGACTAACTCCAGAGCGTCAATACTTTTTAACAGTAACTATCGCTGGCGTACACAGCAGTACTCGCGCCAGTTTAATCGCAGTCAGGTTTAGAATCTTACGGACTATAAACATGCAAGCAAGGTTCACATAGACTAGACGATCACTACAATTAGGATGTTGGACACAGTTCACAACTAAATAATTAAAATTCAAAGTGTAATTCCCATAAAAGAATGCTTTCAGACACGTCTAAACAGACATCCACGCAAGACATTGTTTCGCCGATACGAAGAATAGGCCAACAGTTCAAAAATATGGAACTAGGAAGGAGATAGAACGCCTATGTAACGTCTCGGAGGTGATACATATTAGGTTATGCAGAATATCCTGCATAATCCAACTGGTGACTGGCCACTCACCTGACGCGAGGGATATCTGCGAGGTGTCGGAGCTCTTCCGGCTGTGCACGTTGGTGAGCGAGGCGGCCTTGGCGTCCGCCTCGATCCTCCGGTTCTCCTCCTCCAGCTTGGCGAGTAACGCCCGGTCCGGGCTCGGGATCTGCTCCGCTTCCTCCACCGGCCCGCGGTAGTCTGTCGACGTCACAACGGTTCAGTACCGTCGTACTCGTGTTCCTTAAAAATGCACTGTACTAGTAGTAGATAGTAGTATAGTAGTCGGCATAAGTCGTGAGCACAATCTTTATTGAACGGTTTGACATTGACTGCGCTGCGGTGCACGCGATTGGTTCGTCAGTTCGTCATCGCGCGTCGTCTATTGGTCCAACGCTTATACGCCGTACATTAGCCGAAAGTGTACAATTGTGCTCACGACTTATGCCGACTGCTATATTACTACCAGTACAGTACATTTTATGGAAGATAGAAGGAATCATAATTCAAATTGATACATTAGGCCGGGCTCAGTTTAGCCGCGATTCGTACGAATTCAATTTGGTACAAACATTTCATAATAAATATATGGAATCAAGTAAGGTAGTTTTTATTTATTACCAAAAGGTAAGATAGAAGAAAGAGGTAGATAGTTAAGAAACTTTACGAATTTGAATTTACGTTAAGTAAGGGGTTTTTGATTTTTCTATAACTTAAATACACATTTACCTTTTTATTTTCCTATTAGAATACTTTATTACTTAGAATTATTCTTTGTCATTACCGCAAAGGGACTTGAACTAAGAGAAATTGATATTACCTTATTTTTGGATTAAGAGGGAGGCGGTATGGACCTTAACAGGTAATCTACCGATTCTACCACTTATATTAAGGCGAAGTCATGCAGGATAAACAAAAAGCAGTAATAACAACAGTATGTGTAACTTTTCACACAGAAGAGTAGGTACTTCTCACTCGTTTAAAAACATTTCATTCCAACCCAGATTTTATAACTATCTTTCGTTACGACACGAACATTACCTACGTAACGAAGGCGATATAAAAATATTAATTCTTTACCACGATCGCCTACATTCTCGAAAGTGACGGGCGCGTAGGACGTTCATAAGATATGATAGAGATGACTTTGAAATTTAATGTTGTGAGTAGCTACTCGAATTGTTGTAGCGGCCGCATTAAACCTTCATTAAACCCATGTCAAGGGCAACACAAATGTAGTGCTATCTCTGACATTAGTTGAGATCTTTTTATTCTGAATATGTAGGATATTCATACTAGAACATAAAAAAGCCTAATAAATTGTATGTAATACGGAATTGAATTATATTACGGAGGCACGATATCACGTGAAATTATTTTTATCCCGTTATAATTTAGAAAACTCCGGAATAAATGAAGTTGGACTGTGGGATTGAGATTGAGAGTAGGTACACAGAAAACCTATAACCTACAAAAAGTATAGTTTTAAGCCTCTCAAGGCAATAAGGCACCATCCAGGCGGCTTTACCTCCTCTCAAATTGACTGCCTACACTCAAAATCGTCTCGTCCGATTTTCCGATAGCTTTTCACTTCAATTCATAACGCACGCAGACCGGGTCTGCACCGGGTGCGCTCTACATGGACGGATGGCACCTATATTTCAGCTCTCTCATAGTTTAAGGTCTATTCACATATTCCAGCACGCAGTATATTAGACGTCACGCCACAGTGGCAGAGAAACAAATAGAATTTCATCCAATGTATCGGTCTATTTACATCTACTGTCCGTGCAGACATGAACCAAAATCTGTCAAAATTCTCAACACCAACGTTTTGTTTTTGCCAGCAAATAGGTTTATTTTTGATTGGCTCGTACTAGTTTCACTAGATAAATCTGTCAATTACCAGATCAGACGGTATCGGTGGATATGATGAATATACTTTTGTGTGCGGTGTCGTGCTGATAGATGTGAATAGAGCGCAAAGCCGGCACCATAACCAATGCACGGCTAACGGAAGTGAGGAGAAAAACCTCACGTGGTTCATTACCACGAAAACGGTATTGCTTAGTTCTAGAAATGGTTTAATAAAACGGATTATTACTTTTTATGTTGCGGAGATAGCCCAGTTGCTTAGAATTCGACCTCGAATCGAGGGGTTCGGGTTCTGATCCCAGTGGCACGCACTATTTGTAAAAAAAAGTTATGTGCGCTCTTCGATCAACAATACACTAGATTTCGGGTCGGCGCAAAAAATACGTCTCGGTGAATAACAGCTCACTTGAAATGGGAGCTCTTATTTTATTTAGTTCGCTTGTAAAAGAGCCAATATAAACACGTGTCACAATGCCGCAATGTGCATTCAAAAGTTGCAAAAATAATGCCCGAAGGAACAATTTAACGGCCGGAGTGTCTTACTTTCGGTAAGTACATGTAGAATAAGTTGTATTTTATGCTTTAAACTAACAAATAATATCAAATTTAAATCAAAATTACCGATTTTATATCACCGCTACAAATGTTTGACCAACGTTGGCGCAAAATTGTGTGTAACAGAACAATAGATGCATGGAGTAGATTTGTATTGTAATAATTTATTTGTTACTAGATCTTTAAAATTGGTTAATACAAACTTTGTGTCTGTTTGTTGGACTTTCATAAGATACTTAGCTTTCCTTTTTTATTTTAACTTTCCGAGCAATCCGTTTACGTGTGCAGAATGGATCTCGACTTTCTATGGACATCAGTTTTAAAATTATAATATATTGACAAGAATGTGTTTCCTGGAGGAGATAAACACAATCACGAAATTAATTTACTCAAATCAGTGGTTCAAAAATTTATTGACGTCAGGTTACATTATATATGTAAAAAAGCTACCGATATTTAATTATTATTTTGATCTAATTATTGCACTAAACTGTACATGTATTATGAAGATTGTAAACATGAATATAAAGATATTGTGGAATTTAGTGATATTTTTATTTGTGACAAAAAACTATTGTCGATTCGCACTTTTACCACCCTTTGTTCCCATTCATCCACATGTGCACACAGTATGTCTAAACACGACCGTACTTTCAATATTACGGTTTGTGATACCTTAAAACCCAGAAGAATCCCTTTGTTCACATTCATCCACATCTGTACACAGTATGCCTAAATACGACTACAATACTAAGGTACCTACTAGCCACAACAGCGATAGACACCTTGGCCTAAAACATATTATACATACACATAAATAAACATACACACAACAAAACGGTAACAAAATAAATAACATATATGTATGTAGATGCCCAAAATATAAATAATTTTAACTAAACTTTCGTGCATAATAATATACTAAATTATTTTTGTGTTCAACGCGACTCCATACCTTCTGTAGTTAAATTTGAGGAAGCAAACTGAAACGAAACCAAAGGATGTAACTCGCAAGGTAATAACGGGGAAAAGTACTGTATTTATAGCTCATTAAGGTTGATTTCACATAAAATGTTGTTTAACTTATGTCTTTTTATTTCTAAGTGACGGGAGTAATTTATTGCTTTGCTCGTTTTTCGTGACGAATGATTGTAAGAAAAAGAATATTTTGAAGAATTGCTACCTTATTGCTAGGCGTCATGGTTGTAATTAGGTTGAACTTACAACTGTTTTAAAACGTTTGTCTTATTTCGTTAGTAAACAAATGAAGATGTATAAGTATGTATTCACGCGGACAGTTATAAGTTTTGATTTTGTACGTGACCCGATATCTAGTGTATTGTTGATCGAAGTGTGCGCTTCATAAAATTAAATATCACCCGCTTTTACGGTGAAGGAAAACATCGTGAGGAATCCTGCATGCCTGAGAGTTCACAAAAAAATGTTTAAGCCTAATGTGTTTCTGCAAGCGTTTGCCTATCATGAGGCCTTCTACTTGGCTATGTAGTCGTTGGCAAAAACTGACTTCACCCAAGTATGTGCCATCGTTAGGAATCTATGTTAGGAAGTGTTACGCACCATAGTTACATACTCGTAAGTGCACCGTCATTAATGTAGTTGCACCACGCGAAGCAGTAGGCACATCGAGGAAATTGCATTGTAAAGAAATAAGCCCCGACAGCTGAGACACTTGAGAATAATGACGTCATTTCTTTGATCAAATTATGATCTGGCTGGAGGAATTGGCATGATATGTTCTATGTTATATAGTTATACTATATAGCGGGTATCATTCTATACAGTGCGGTGATAGCCCAGTGGCTTAGAATTCGACCTCGAATCGAGGGCTCCGGTTTCGAATCCCAGTGGCACGCGCCAATGACTGTAAAAAAAGTTATGTGCGCTTTATAAAATATATTTTATAGATCATGGATTTTATAAGACAAAAAATATGGCAAATTTGCTACGTTAAATATAAAATCAGATCTGAACGGATTGGAAATTACTTTCACCAATATTCACAGGCTATATTTTCTCAGAATCAGGTCATACCCCGATAAATTCGCTATTTATCGAAGTCGCCCACCGTCCCTGAGTAAGATTCGGTGTTCGACGTTCATATTAAATTCAGCTGCCAGTATCTTTGAATAGTTAATTGAGACATAGTTCCGTACAAAAGCAATAATAACTCTATTTCCCATCGATTCGCAATGATATTTCACGTCAGAAATAGCTATTTTCAAACCAATGTGGTCACGTCACGTCAACTCGCAGACATTCGACTGATCGTAATTGGCTACTGCTATTTGAAAAGCAGTAGCCAATTACGAATTACGAATAAAGTAATACGGAATGGAAATAAAAATAAAAAATATATTAGTACGGGGTATTTAATTTTTTATTAGGTAGGTACCTAGTGTTAATTTTGTATCATTTCGAATTTGAGATAATCTTTTTACGAAATTTACGACTGGAATTTTAGACGCTGGCCTACTGCGGGTTGGTGGACTTCACACACCTTTGAAAACATTTTTTTTCGTGAACTCTCAGGCATGCAGGTTTCCTCACGATGTTTCCCTTCACCGTAACAGCAGGTAATATTTAATTTTATAAAGCGCACACAACTTTTTTTACAAAGTCATCGGTGCGTGCCACTGGGATTCGAACCCGGACCCCTCGATTCGAGGTCGAATTCTAAGCCACTGGGCTATCACCGCTAGAGTAACATAACATAAACATATACCCGCGCACGTAATTATTACTCAGGCACTTTATCGAAATCGATTCGTGCGAGGTTAAAAGTAACCAACAGATTTTAATTACAAGTACTTTAATTACTTTGTACTATAGTTTATTTAAACAAAGAGCAAAGGGTTGGATTTCAGACTTCTCTCAGACTTGTACTTTCCAAAATGTTTTGCACAAAAACAGAAGAGTGCCTGGCTCAACCAAAGATTTCCGGTTACTTGTGCGGCTGGAAAATAAGTGCTTTATTCGTGCAAAAGCTTCGAAAACTTATTTTTATACGATTTTATATTTTTGATATGAGTAGAAAACGGTCACGCGGACAAGCTCATGTTGGTTGTCACTGCAACCCAGGGGCACCCACGTCGTATGTGAGTGCCTTGCTACTCACGAGGACTTAGTTTGCCTCATATAAAGTATCGCCAGTAACCACATTTCCATAATTGTAACACAGCCGTGAAGGAGATGCGGTAACATACGAGAACGTTCCCAGGCGAGGTATTATGGCTCTACCACTTTTAAAACTTTACGTTACATGTAATTGCGGGGTACTTATTGAAATAAATAATATTACGATATATTTTATTTTAGCGAAAAACTGATTTTTATGAGATTGTAAAATAACTGAAAACAACCTACCTATTGATTCCATATAATTATTTAATGAATATACTTAATATTTTAAACTCTTCAATAATGAAAGTGAAGTCGAAGTTAGAATGTAACCACGTTGTATTTTACAACGTGGTTAAATTCTAACTTCAACAATTAAAGAAATTTTACAAGTCGTCTAAATTGCATCTCATCATGCTGAAAATTATCAAATTCTTTTGATAACTTTCAGTCTTGAAACAGCGTGTAGACATTTATTCACAAAAATCAACGTAGCAGGTGTTAATTACGGTGCTGACAATCTGTGATGTTAGTAAGTGGTTAATTGTGGGGTGGGTATGCGTTCGCAAGCTCATTAACAGTGCGTCAGTATGTGATGCGAAGAGGCCTATCGGAGGCGAGTAGATGCTGCCTATCCGGCTACGAAGCGCCTGTAAAACAGCTCTCAAATCGAAACGAAAACACAAAATCTACAAGCGCCTTCTACACAGCGGCTCACAGATCTAAGTCTACCACAGCACAGCCGAGGGATACATACGTACACATATCTAACGGGAGGTGTAACCGAACATCCTTGCTAAATTGTGGCCCGCGGTCGCGCTACTCACCTCCAGCCCCCTTCCAAGCTTGGAACATATTGTTAGTTGAACAAACCGTCTAGTGAAGATACCGGGGAGTCTGTATTACTAGGGATCGGAGTTGCTGGGCCGACGGTCGCGGCGTCCGGGGCTTCGGCGTCCACTTTCATCTCTGTTACGCGGCTCCCATGTAGCGTCCCAGGGGCTGGTCCCGCGCTCGGCAACTCTCTGCACAACACTCACTGCTTTACTTCTGGGCGCCGCCGTCCGTCTCCATTATCATTCCGCTGCGAGTCCAACACCTATCGCCTAAATGTACGTGACATGAGTCGCCGGTTGAAAGGAATGCCGGAGTGGTTTCGGCTTCAGTACTTTTGTTTGCACCGCGCCAGACCCGACACGCTCTTTACCTACTATTCATGAACCGATTTTACACGCCAGTTTATACGTACAACTCGGTACCTAGGTACATGATAATATTTATAAAAGAAAGTAATGTGAATGCAACGTATCTACGTTTACTGAGGTATGCGAGGATGTGATGCGTAAACACGTTTCAGTTTGATCATTAGCGATAATAGGTATAGTGTCAACCTAATCTGCGTTAGATCTGCTCTCTCACTAAATTAAACGGATAATCTCAAATTGATCCCAAATGCCAAATGACAGAGTCGGAAATGATGAAATCCATTGAAGAACGAAGGTGACCGACGTAGCTTTCAAAGTTTGCAAATTAAAGTGGCAATAGGTTGGCCACATCGTTCGCATGATTGACAACCGATGGGGAAGAAAGGTCCTCGAAAGACGACCACGTTTAGGTAAAAGGAGCACAGCTATTCTATAACACGAACATCTCTTAATATCATAAAATAGATGAAGTAAACGACCTTGAGGATACCTCAATCATGCCTTAAATTTGTTTCTCCGACAACCACACCTCCCTGCACAGAGTGACAGGTAATTCACTTGACATACTCCAGCACAAGAAACCATTTCAACTTCATAGTACAATTACTGGTGTCGAATAAAAATTGAGTAGGTCGGGTAACGTGCGTCGCCTGAATTAAGGGTTTTGACCTTTGTGGAGTCAGTCGCGCCTATACATATAACTATCTATAACTAATATCGCAAAGTTTGCAGAGATAGACTTGTAACTTGTGGTATTTACTTAGTCAATAATCTGATTCGACCCGAAATCCCGCGGAATTAACTAAAATAGCCCCCCCAAAATTCTGAGTAGAGAAAGACATTATACATTCATCTTCAATTTATGTGTGTGTGAGGATTTCGTTTATCATTGAGTGAGTGATTGCTAAGTCAAACTATTTAAAACAAAATATTTTTAATATTGAAATGGTCGGTGTAAGATGTTGTTAGATTAGTTAATTACGTCATAAGTGACAGAACGACCCTTAAGTAGGCATTGAATAGATTTAGCTACTTGTACACGGATATCACAACTAATTACGGTAGAAGAAATGAGTTGGGAGATTTGGCTTATTACAAGTTATGGTTTTGATAGCTTTTTTTTTTAAAGTCCATAGAACATTGTTAACATCATGATTTGAATGCCGAATAACTCAAAGGGGCAACTTATGTAATCCTCATTATAATCATCACCTACTAATTGTTCAATAATATTCACGATCACTCATTAAATTTATGACGTTGGGAGGGCGTTTTTATTATGATCACGTTATCGCTAATATTTACACATCCCAATGGGTGTTATTCTAACGAACAGTTTTTCTTTAATGCTTAAACCACGGTTATTTACGATATATTCAACTCGGCGTGTAAAAAGAATTCATTTAGGTACTTAAATATTGAGGTCTTACTGTCGTACTCAGAGACGTTCATTAACGTTAATGATTCATTATGAAAATAACGATGACACTTGTGTCAATACGAATAAAGACGATTTTATTTCTTTGTTAATGAACATTACGTTAAATGACGTCTCTGAGTGCGCCCTTAATCACCGTATGTATCATAGATATTGTATGTGACATAGATATTGACGGTCTAATATCTATGTCATATTACAACCAGGTATTTACAACGGATAATTATCAATTTCATCGTATCATAATTTTAAAATGCTGAAATCTAACAAAAATAATATTGTATCATCCAAATAGTTATTTTAAAGTATTATAGATCTACGGAAGAGTTTTAATTACAACTCCAAAAAAATTACGTTACCATTTCAAACATAGTTTTATTTTAACTTTAAACGAATAATAACATTGCGATTGCAGTTTCTAAAGTATTAGGTAGGTATTTTGTTTTTAATTTGCCTCATTAGCTCTTAATTAAAATGCACCATGGTATTTGCCGCCGTAGGTGCGTTTTCTATAATTTACTGTCGATCTACACCTACACGTTAAGCAAAAACTTGTTTGTCGCTGACTCATTATGTCACAAAAGACACTCACCGACATTACGTTATGATGCTGTTTACATTGTTAACGTATGCGTAAATAAAGCATTTTACATTTGCACCTTTTAAATTTGCTACAGTAATTGCCAAACTATAGAGCTATAATCATAATTTTAGTACATTTAAATGTGTATGCACACTTGCGTGTAAAAAATATGCTATTCTGAGTAGATGAGTCAGGTGCAAATTTGCATTTACTTACTTCATCATCGATAAAAAGTTCAAAAGGCTACAAATATCTACTTATTACAATAGTGCTATACACAATAAATAATACCTAGTTTACTTATAACGACACACAAAATTTAGTTCCTGACTTAAATACCTGCTTAGATCCTAAATACTGAATAGTTAGACGACATCTGAGTACTTTAACATTAAAATTCACATAATGACTATCGACATGGACACTAAGTTTAAATACAGAAGCGAGTATCACTAACGATTCCGTCAATAAATCGGTAACTTTAAACACTACACTGAACACTCTCTAAACACTACTTAACCGTCAACAACAAATCACTATAGAACCGTCAAAAATCGGTAACTAGCCCACGAGCGGCCCACACCGATGTTGAGAGCGTTGCGTTCAATTCAAACGCGATACACTTGTGTTGTTTACAATTAGTGGGCGCACCGTCTCGGCGCGAGGCGAAACCGAGAAAGTTGCGAGACGAGCGTCGGCCGCACGAGCGACGAGCGTGAAGGCTGCGCGAGGTGCCGGACTCGAATGACGCGTGGCGTCCACGGTATGACGGTACGGTCCACGCGCGAAGTTAGGAGCCGACGGAACGGGACCGACGCCCGACGCCGGACCAGCGCGGACGATTGTCGGCGCAAGCATGCGATCTACCCTTAGTCTGAGTATTAGCGATACAGAAACGAAATGTTTGTGCGTTTCGTTTCGGATAGATACTTAAATCATACACAGCTTACTACACAGGAGTCCACAGTGTAATAACAAATAGAGGTAAATAATTTTTAGGGTTAATTCAAACTGCGACTGCGGGCGACGCAGGGGCGCGGTGTCCGGGGACGTGAGGTAAAATATACTCATTCAAATATCGCTCGAAAAAATATTTATAGTTTGGGATAATGTAATAGGTATATATTATAGCACAGTGTGAACGGTCACGTACAAAATGTATGACGAGCGATAAAATGTTATAAATCTCAAGATGTAATTTTAATCAGGTATATTATAGTCAAAAGCTGGCTTGATTCTGTATGACCATTCACGCTCGTATCGCGGCATTGTCGTGTCTTATCCGTGATAAAAAGTCAGAAAAGGCTTACAAGTCAAATATCGTGACAATCTATTGTGTGCCTTATAGAATAGACATTTAGGTTCCTTGTTTGGTGTCACACAATTTCGACACGAAATCTTTTGGGACTTACAGAATCAGGTCCTGGTCGACGTTTTTGATCAAAACATGAACACTATCGTTGAAGTACAGTGAATGGTGATTTTTATTGAAAAAAGAGTAAAATTGCTTTGAAAAATGAATTAAACGTTAACTATACGAGTTCACGTGTGCCATTAGTATGGGGAGATGACAGACAAACTGACATATGACGTACCTACTAATGACTGACGTTTACCGGACGAAGACCACTCGCGGCACAGTTTGAGGGTTTGTTAGTTGGTAAGGGGTTTAAAGTTACACGGGTGACTTAAGCCGCACGATTTTTACCTAAATCGACCGTCTAAATGGCAATTCGGGTAGGTCGCAAGTAGCCTAAGGCTATGTCTAACGCGATTTGTGAAGCGACTAGCCGCACGGCGAAAATAGATCCGTGTAAATCCCCCCTAAGGGAGGCCTATAGCCTTTCTCCCAACCTTACCGCCTACCGTAAGGCAAATAAATAAATAACGCTTCACACTCATAGCCCCACACTAGGATTCCCTGTGTCGTGGGCGCCATGGACACACACAAGACAACAACACAACACACCCAGACCAGAAACAGAAATTTAAACTCATCATTCAAATCTCTGCTCTGCTGGGAATCGAACCCAGGACCCTCCGCGCAGCGTACTGGCGTCTTTACCAACTGAGCCACTCGGGTCGTCAGCATCGGTCGGCAGCATGTTCTTTACGTCTTGTGTTCGGCTGGGGAGGTATGTGTGCCGGAGATATACAGTCCTTGTGAGCAGCGAAACACCCACATACAGTATCAGACAGGATTTATTCTGTATTTGAAGTTGGATGTGGGTGTCCGGGGGTGGGTATCTGAAAAAACATACTTTAACGATTTCCGAAAATAGTTCAAAGGTAACAGAAATATGCAACTCGATACATTTTGACTCGTTTGCACGACAACACGTCCCGCTAAAACTATAACATACATAGATTAGACTTTAGGTTCGTGCCCGAAACTGAAGTCTTAATTAAACCATAAGATTGGCTTTATACAGCTCTGAAATGCTGTCAGTACCAATCGTGGAAGTTTACGACAGACTTCGGGAGAGAGAACAAGGAAAACGTTAGACGGTTGACTCTGGAACTCATTAGTGATCCACCTTTTATTAATTTAAGACACTGCACTTCACCATTCCTTCGTTTCTTATCGGTCTGTGTTAGATTGTAGTTCTTTGACACCCATTAGGGACCTACAGTGTCGAGTCTGCTCTCAGAATGAGAGAATGTAGCCTGTTTTACTGTTTATGGGTAGCAAACAGGCATGCAGGTCACTTTCACTCGAATATTCCCGAATATCGATATATCACAATCACTCCTCAAACGAAACACAAGACGTGAAGAACACGCTGCTTCACGATGGGTTAAAAGGTGACGGTAAGCTTTTGCTTTACCGCGACCTTATGGTTATTGTCAAAAATTCAGCTACTGACTACAAAAGCCTCGTAAATACAGCTTTCGGTACGGAGGCGACCGATTTAGAGCACTGTTTCGAGTATCCGTATAAAACTTTATTGTCACTAGTTCAAATGGAATGCTGCGCCAGCGTGACTTCGTTTAGACAATGGACACGGGAAGAAATTCACGACCTTTGTCAAGTCAAATGCATTTCAGACAGACTAGCTCGCGTTTCACGAATCAAAACGCTGAGATGTAAACATCAAAAACTTAGCGCTGATTTCGAGACGATTTTTTTTGCAGAATTTTTCAATAAAACATGAACGGAGAGTTCGCCATGCTTTTTGTGATCTGAAAATCAAGCTTCCCAACCCTCCAATTTAACAGCCTGCCTCCAAAACAACTACTACACTATCTTATAGACAAGTTGGCTCCTGAAAACAAGAGAGATCTTGTAACTCCAAAATTTGTAGGTACCTTCTTCATTTAAAGTACTTCAAAGTATTTACCCCTTTGCGCTCGCCTAATCCATTTAAGAGAGAACTATATTAATCGGCAAAGTTGTTTAAAAAGATGAAACGAGAAGACTAACCAACAAAGGGTTTGTAGTTACCATAAAAAGCGAATTTATCAATGTTACAAATAACATTATAATGATATCTTGTATCGAATATTATTTCTGTCATCTTGTGACGCAAAAATGGAATAAGAAGTGTTGATTGACGTGAATTCAGGATTGATTTAAAGATGTTTTTATAGAATTTCAGAGAATGTAAAAGATTCTGCATTGAGCTTTTGCTTCAAAACCTTATGAAAAGATCACAGAACCTAATAGACGCTCCCTTGCACGAGGCAGTAAGGGAACAGCCAGTGTAATTAAAGTCCTTAAGATTGGATGACTCAGAATTGCTTTATACCTTATGCTACACGCTCTCCGAAGCAATTTCTCTCTCAATCTCCGATTCAATCTGATTCGCGACGGTAGCGCAAATCTCTTTGGACCAATTCTTACGTACAATAAAATTGCTGCCAAATTGAAGGTTTAATACCCGTTCGAGTTCATAACACTAGATAGCAATTGAAGGACAATAGTACATGGACCAATGAACTTACGACTACGTAACTCGATACAAAGACTTAGGGCGTTACTTAGAAGTTCAATAAAAGTGCTCCCGTCTTCTTGGAACCTTACTTGAAGAAACATTTATTTCTTTTAAATCTGAAAGATGGTTGGAAGATTTAAGTTGTATAAATAAGATTAGGATTTACTACTAATGCTAAAATAATGAGAATTCACAATCGGTAGCCATAAAATAGTAGCTTCTTCACATCTTGCCGCAATGGGCCACTGTTACGAACAAGGCTTATTCCTTCTTCTGAGAAGACTCGACCCTGCAGTGGGTCACTTATGAGTGGGCTACTCGAACACATTAATAGTCGGAAAAACCAATTGTAAGAATCATAGACATCCAAGTTGACAAACTGAAGACATCTTTAGAAATTCCCCAAATTTCTTCAAAAAAAGACAAAAAGCAAATCGAAGCAGTCAGTCGCGTAAATTTTTTATGGGCAATATAAAAGTAAAAGGGGCTTGTGAAAACAGTAAGTGACAAGTTGCCTGTTCAATTATGCATTCGACTAAACGGGAAGGGTGACAGTAAACGCCACGCGCCCGTCGATAATACGCGTTTTTCTATTTTTCCAACAAAATAAAGAGTTTCCTTAACAGCGCTTCATTGCTATGCGAACGTACTTCAACCTGTCAATATTCCGTTACTTCCGGAATGGCCAATAAGAGTCGAATTAACCGAAAATCATTTATCATACTTCAAGTACGATTTTAAAGCGATAAAAGCAAGGTGACTGACAGACAACCATTCAAATGTTGTAAAAAAGGTTTTTCACTGTTTTGCCTTTGAATCTGAAATTGAAAAATGAAAAGAGTTTTATGATTTTTATTTCATAAATAGGTTAATGGCTTATTGGGCTAATATGGTTATAGCCTATAGGTTAATAAACAATGCTGTTTGTAGTTTAAATTTGAGTCGCCGTATTTTTATGCGTTGATTCAATCCACCAATGTTTGCAAACACAGCACATAACATTTTGCCCGATCAAGAGGATTTTAACTGCGTTCAATTTTACAATTGCAATGAATCCACATTAGTCCACTTTATAGAACATGCAATATCAATCGGCTATAGTATTTATGACGCTTTGACTCTTGACTGGTCTCTACTCTCGGCTCTGGCGGAAATGAAGAGTTTTCCGATTCGGACTCACTTCGATACAGCGATTCGATGTCTAGCCTTCCGAAAGTATACGCGGCAGTTGAAAACCGACATGTGAAATGATGTCAGCGCACTCAGAGCAGACCTTGAACTTTATAAATAAATAAATAATAACGCTTCACACTCATAGCTCCACACTAGGATTCCCTGTGTCGTGGGCGCCATGGACACACACAAGACACGAACACAACACACCCAGACCAGAAACAGAAATTCAAATTCATCATTCGAACCTCTGCTCTGCTGGGAATCGAACCCAGGTCCCTCCGCGTAGCGCACCGGTGTCTTAACCACTGCACTACTACGACTTTAGATTTTAGATTTTAGACAACTTTAGATGTGCAATCTTTCCAGAAATATGATTCATCTGTATAGGTTTAATATGTTCTTAAAATGTCTGCGCTGAAAATTGGAATGAGAAGGCATACATGTAAGCAGCAGTAGGCAGGTTTTCCTAACTTCATGTTGACTTTGTGGCTGGAAAATATTTCGCTATTCATCAATATTAAGTACCTATTTTGGTTCCGCAAAACGAAACGTTTGACAATCTTAGCACAAGATTGAGCAGTTAAGTTAAAAGAGCAGTAGAGTGGCAGAGCGCAAGCAAAAATGTTCCGGTCGGAGTCACTTCGAAACTGAATTTCGATACAATACAATAACTCTTTATTGTACAACACATATGCAAGGAACAAAGGTAGCAATAATAAATATCGTTGGACAATTCACACACGGCTTTCTGGTTCCAATTATCCTCGGCGGGAATGGAACCCACAACCTCCGCGAGGGTGGTCAGCATTGCTAACTAACCAACAGGGTAGTCGAGAATAAAAAAATTACGCGAACATAATAAAATATTTAACAATATTACAAACGAAACGTTTGACGACCGTGTCTCGTAGAGCACTGGCGGAAATGAAAGATTTTCCGACCAGAGTCACATCGAAATCACAATTTGATATAGCACTTCGGAAATATACGTTTTGAAAGCGACAAGTAAGTGAAATGATGTAAGAGACGGAGCGGACTTTTCAATTTTCGAAATGAAAAAATAAATAAAACGAATCACATTTATTTTCGCCGCAGAATATTTTTCTATTGCTTAAAAATAATAGTTTTTGATTTACCACCAAAGGCGTAATTTTTTCAATTACTTTCATTCTTTAAATCATTGCTGCATGTTTGCACTATTAACTCGAATATAAAGTACCCGTTAAAACCATTGAAGAATAATTTGTACAGATATTCGAGCATTATTCTCCACCACCCAACACGTGAGTCCGCTCGTGGTTAATTATGTCACCACGCTAATTAATACGTAATTAATTTCATACGTTTTATAGGAAAATCTTTCGCACTGCTGACAGCCAGATAGAGCGTGTTTTTTTCAAGTATTAATTAAGAACGGCTAATTTGATCATCGTAAAATAAACAATTTATACTGGCGTTAACTTACAGAACTATTGCCTTAATCAATAAACAAAAGAAAGGAGGTTTTGTTAATTACCGGACCACTGACACTGTTTGATCTAAACCCAAAAGTTATATGCGCTTTACATGCGCGTCTGTCAGTTCCCGATAATGCTATCAAAAGTCATGTGACGTCCAGATATTCGTAATCGGACAGCAGACAGACAGACGCGATCGTCCTACACCGCGGCGTCCTAAAGGCCACATGGAGGGTAGGGGGTCAGGCCTCGAGGATTTCCTCTTTACCTGGACAATAATCTCACAGGGTACACTGCCTTGGGATCGGACAGCGTGGTGAACTAAGGCTTATCGACATATTACTTATACTGAACGGAGATCCGACCTTGTAGTGACTCATTTAACGGATTGCAGAAAGATATTGAATAAAATATTGATCAATGAATAAAAGATTTTGAATATGAATTCTCACACCTGTTATACATTTACTACCATCTATAAAAGGCTGATGATTCGCTGTGGTAGGAATTAGGTATCTAATAGTAGGTCAGAGGGTGCGTCGCCAGGCGGGGCGCAGCGCCCGAACCGCTATTTATTACCCACTGTTTTAGGGTATTGTCGTAATGTGGGCCACCTTGGGAGTGCTAGGCATTTATCAAATTCGACAGGTGTTATCATCTAACTGTTTAAAAATATTATATTGGCACAAAAGTCGATGAAGGACAAATTATAGTAGGTATGTCACTATGAATCAAGTTTACTTTTAGGCGATTAACACAATGCGCCGCATCACGCAGCGAAGTGCGGGGGTGCGCGTCCATTTGTATAGAAACCAATAGAAAAGCAACAAAAGGCGTACATGCAGATGCGTTTTCTTTGTGTTGCCATTCGAGGATCTTTCTTCCGCATCGTTTATCGGTGATTTTTACGATGTGGCATGATTAACATCGAAATTTTCTTGAGTAAGTTGAATCAGTCACTTTGCATTTGTTACCTCTAATTCTAAACCACTTGCGTCGTCACCGTTCACGCCAATTCGATCGATTTTCAACGACAAGTATACTTACCTAATAATATGTTTAGCATTACGGAGCTGAGTTAGTCGGTTGACTAACTCATATTTTATATTAGTTACTCGTACTTTGCCCGCTGCTGAGTGAAACCGCCGAAAAAATGAAATCATAGGGCAGAATGGTAAAAACCCAAGTATTTAATTTACGTTTTAAGTTCAACGAGTCATAAAACGTCTGGCTAATTCTGACGTGAGCCGAGCGCATTACAACTTGCACATGCGTTTGCGAAATGCGGGCTCTTTCCTTTGCTTCATTTTTCAACATTCATACCGTTTTTATTTGGGTTTTGGACGGTCGTTTAAACCGCTTCGTGTGTGTACAGATTTATGTCTATACAGGGTGAATTTTTCAAGTGTGTGTGGATGGGAAATCCGAAACTATGAGGAATATACTACGTCATTATTTATTATTATTCTTATGGTATGTGATATACCATAAGTAGGAGTGATCCTATAATATGTATGTAAGACGAACTCCACTTCATTTAATTCGGGTTAAGTCGCCTAATTTCGTCCCTAAACTACAGTCCTATCTCAAGAGGCAATCGATTTCAAATTTGACCTCTTTTTAAGCCAAGGTGATACCATTTGCAGGGCTTTTCACCACAGCTTGACATTTAATAAACAACTCAAAGCTAAAGTAGACCAAATCATTTGTGAGAACGAAAATTCTCAGATATTGAAAGAGTATACTACGATAATATTCTTAAGACGTTTCTAAACATTGCTTCTATGTTTGGAAGGGCCTCGGACTATTCTAGAAGTGCGATTTATCGAATCTTCATCTTGGAAGCTCTCTACGATACAAATTTAGATTGAAGGCATTAATAATTCTAAAGTCATAAGTCATTGTAGTGTCAGAGGTATTCAGTTCTCAATAAAGCTTTACCTAATTTTTAGAATCTAAATGTCAATGTCATTTCTTATAATTAAAAAATATTTTTTGTTATTCGGAATATATTCTATACTGGTGATGTTGGCTATAAAGAAAGACCTCAAATTAAAGAAACTTATTGTTCATGGTTTGATTTTTTAGGTCTCTTCCAAAGAAGGTAGTGATATGTGTGAATGCAAGAAAACATTTTAAATTTATGTTTCAAGTATGGGTATTGGTATGGCAATTGCACCTACGAAACGAATCATGAGTGTAAATAAAAAAGAAGCGTGTAGCGTTATTATAATGTCCCGTCTATAACATTGACCAGTCACGCGCTCCTAAACATCCCACATAAAAACTTATACTCATAACGAGCCACCTAATAGGATAAACTAATAAAAGCTCCGTCGATCCTTGATATCAGCGTTCCGAAGTAAATCCTTTCAGTATGCAGCCACTGGGGAAGGAAATCCGAGCTACTTTAGGTTCGTTATAAAAGTTTCCAAGTAGGTGAGCTAGTCGCTGCTTACCTCGCTTTAGTTAATTGAAAATGTTGAAAATGTAGAATGTTGTGATGTAAGACGCTGATAACTTTTATTTGACGTCGCACTAAGTGAATTGCACTGAGCTTTTAGGAGTTAATAGGACTAAAGGCGGAATGTAATGAGTTGTCTTTGCATGAATTATTAAATAAAAATACTTTAGAGCCACCTTAAAATATTCCTTCTTTCCTCTTCAGCCCTTCGTAGTCCACTGCTGGACATGAGCGTCCTCAAATCGCCACCTAGTCCGTGCGGGGCTGCGTCTTTAAATTGTCCGCAGTCTTCTTTTGCCTTGCAGCAAAATTTATAGTTGCCGTTATGAGTGGTGAGCAGAACTTTCATTGGTCGGTTTGACATTGCTGCGCTGCGGTACACACGATTGGTTCGACAAACGTCAGTTCGTCAGTGTGCGTCGTCTATGGGTCCAGCACCTTATTCGGCTGCTGTACATTGGCCGAAAGTATACAATATCCCTACCAATAATCTGTGCTCAAGACTCATGACGGTTACTATATAGGTTGCACACTGTACCTAATCCCCTCTCCGATGTTACGCGGTAACACACCTCCGCCGCGAAATTGCGAAATGCGCGCGAAATCGCTTGAGTGTTTCGCCCTTATCACAACGGACAAACGGTTGGGCACAGATTGGGCACTGTGCCGTGAACATGAAAACTAGTATAAGTATTCGTATAGTAGACGTCAGTCATTAGTATATCATACATCAGTCTGTCTTGACAGTTGACATCTTCCAATACTAATGGCAGCTAGATACGATTACTATACCAAACTGCGTACGTTCAAGCTCGAAGCTTAGTGCCGGACCTGTAACGTAACGTTGCATTGCAAGCGAATGCTCGCGGTTTGGTGCCACCTTTAGACGTCGTAATATCGTATTGGATTTCAACGAGTGAAGCTATCTATATTGCTACTTGATTCGAGTAGAAATCTGTAGAGTAACATTATTGATTAGAGTTGAGGCGTATTAAAATCTACTATTTTTCAATGTTCAAAAAAATTAAACGTGTAAAAGGAATTTGCTAATCAAGACGCGTTTTTTCTAGTCGGCCACTTGTTTCAGTTACCCAAATTCCTCGAAAACTCTTGCGTGGAGAACTCACAATGAAAAGAAAAGAAAAGCATGCGTTTATTGTTGACTGTCAGCACGAGAAAGATGTTACAAAAATTATAATAAGTTTAGAACAGTCTAGCCTATTCGGGCAATCAATAATTATGTCTTACATAACTAATTTAATACTTAATTTTCCATTTTATGGTAATTAATAAGTTATTAATTTTGTTCAACAGTCTAAATTTATGAGTCTATATTATGACGCTAAACAATTCGTCCGTAGTACCGCGGGGTTCAATGACCCGCAGGGAGGCTCGCCGACCTACGGCCTTGAATAAACATGAAGCGACGCGAACGCGTCACCAGCAACGTATCCCCCGACACAGCCTCTCGAGACCGCTATCTATCAGAGTAACATCTAGAAAGTTCTAGATTGATCTTCAATTTTCATGGGTGAGGCCATATTAGCTTTAACTCCCCAATCTTGTCTGTAACCCATTAATGACCAACTACAGAGTCGGGTCTCTTCTCACAATGATAGGGATGTAGGCCTTAGTCCACCACTGGCCTAATGCGGGTTGGTAGACTTCACATGCTTTTGAGAACATTTTTTTTGTAGTCTCGCAGGCATGCAGGTTTCCTCACGATGTATTCACCGTCCATGCCATTGGCTGAACTGATCTTTTAACATCAGGAGGCCTGCATGCACGTTTGCTACTTGTATACTCATACACAACAAAAACCCTTACTTGAAAACTGCATATGAAACTAAACTTCCCATACCCACTGCAGATATTCGGACCCTTTCTTGCTACTCCCATACATTAAAAATTCTAATTGAAAACAGTCTATGAACTTCACGGATCCCGTATTGCAGATATTCTGACAAGGCTCTACGAAGACGCGAGTAGCCTCGAACAAACATGCACCGGCTGTGTAAGCAAACTGAGCAACGTACGCCGCACTCACCGCTGGCGAGTAAACGCAGCCTGTCTGGAGTGATCCAAGATGATTACACCACCAAGATTACTTTATAACTTACAGCTAGTATAACACCCGCGAATTGCTAACAGGCTGGAACCTTGTCGTAAGTATCTACTACTGAACATATCACACGTTTATGTCTCACTGATGCAAACAGAGTTAGGAAAATGACATTAGACCTCGCCTCCACGGTGGCTACACACACACGCACACATTAACTGTACGAACACCGAACACTTTGACGATACCATTCATGCTCGGGGCACATGCCCTTTTGAATTTAACGTATATTTTCCAAAACTAATAGCGTATACTCTCCTTCTTTAACGTGGTGTCCTGCACTCATCCTTCCTTCCTTCCAGCCCTTGGCAGTCCACTACTGGACATGGGTCTCTCCTAATCGACGCCACTCCACCCGGTCCTGGGCCCTCTGAATCCAACGGTTTCCCGCTGCCTTCTTCAGGTCGTCAGTCCACCTGGTAGGAGGGCGGCCTGTGCTCCTTTTGCCTAAACGTGGTCGCCATTCGAGGACTTTTTTCCCCCATCGTTTGTCACTTGTCCTGCACTCATCATTTCCTCATAAAATTCTTCACCCTCTCCATTGTTTCCCGTAGAATTCAAAACCTACCGAAATTCCCAGTATATCTATATAAAAAGAGATAACCGGGCGTCTAGCGGAGTCAGTTAATTAGTGCATAACGATGCAGGCGCGCGACTCGTCCAATGGCGTCGCTACTCTTCTCTTTCGAGGGGAAATTCGCAAGCTACGATCACGACATCGTGTGCGATTTAATTTTTTTTAATATAAAAAAAACACAAGCCACACACACAATTGTATACTATTCCAAAAGACCAAAACTTATTCTATATCATAAAAACCTAAATAATCAAAATGTTAACCACTAGACCAACGGGCCAGTCAAATTAAATACGCTACATAGGTGTGTAATAACAGATTTGAAAATTTCCTTCCCATTCCAGCTGCATGTTGTACCGACTGCAATCGCCTCATAAAGTGTGATGTGCATACCGAGCATAAGGTCGGCATTTAGAGTTATTTTTGAACTCTTTCCGTATAAGTGGTCTGCATACGTCTCAAGTAGACCGGAGTCAGGTGGGCTAAATTTGGAAGCATTTAATGTTAACCGATATGAATAACATGTTGCCAGTAACGATTGAATTTTATTTATAATTATGTTGCATTACAGGTCGAATTTGGGGAAGGGATTTATATTTTGAAGTTTTAACTCATTGCTTTTCCTACTACATACTCGTATATTTTATGTAAGAAGCAAGATGAATATATTGAGTACGCTTAGCACTACGAACTAATGGTTTTCCGAACCCGTAGACCAGTCTGAAGATAGGCATGCAATGTCGCGCTATGAAAATAGTTACTCTGATAAAATATGAATGTAGGCTTGCGTTAAAGCAAGAGAACAGCTGATATACATTCAGTCAGAAAAGTATCGGGAATGGATTATTGGTTCCAGCGAATAAAGTGAAGGAAATAATGACTGAAAATCCCCATTTAACTTTGAGAGAGATAGCCGCTGAACTTTCTGTACCTCACGAGTCGATCCGTACCATTTTAACTAATCATTTGGGTATGAAACATGTTACCGCTCGGCTAGTCCCAAAAGACCTGAATTTTCTCCAAAAACTCAATCGCATGAGAGTCGCTGAGGACATGCTAGAACGAGTCAATTCCGACCCAACATTCATGAAACGCATTGGGCTTACGAGTTTGACATGCAAACTAGTCAACAAGCTTCGGAGTGGCGCCTTCCAACTGAACCGAAACCGAAAAAACCACGCGAAAGTCGATCAAAAGTCAAAGTCATGTTGACTGTTTTCTTGAAGACTAAACAACGTTCGATTATACGTATTATACTGAGCCCTGGGTATGAATTCGACCACTTTGGGCATCGCTATAAAAATGGAATAAGGTGATTAACAGACTGCCCCGCATCATGCAGCGTAGTGCGGGGGTGCGCGTCCATTTGTATAGAAAACGCATCCACGCGCGTAAATGCAGATGCGTGTTCTCTGTGTTGGACTGTGCGTGTTTTCCATAAAAATGGAAATGCTTACATACAACGCTAGATCACGCATTCCCGCGCTACGCTGCGTGTTGCGGAGCAGACATAATCAACAAAATAATGAACACGACACTCAAGCACGGGCAAACGAACACAGTAAGTTTATCACACACTCTAGAAGCGAATCAAACGTACGTACATTTAAGCGAACAGAAAACTCCAAGACAAAACTATTCTAGCACTACATGATGGAACAAGGCTTACAAGGCTAGAAACGAAAAAAAAATTATCTTGCAGAGATACTCGTCCATTCTATGATTTACTGTGATTGTATAAATTGTATTGTATAGAACAAATCCTACAAGTATTAAAGTGTCACTATGGCATCATTTCATCTCACGGCGCGGTATTGTAACTGCATTGGAACGGTAACGCATCGCTCGTGCGCTACAATTGACGAATCGATCAAGATCCCGGGGCCGCCAGACGTCACGTATTTTCTGACGAACGAAATGTGTACGATTGAGTAGTTTTAGTATGTACTAAGATCGCATTCCTACCAGCTAGCTTGCTTAGCCAATTTTCAGGTATCAGGTAATCAAGGTACACATAACTAACGTCACGTATTTTCTCCAAGCTGATTTTCACGTATATTGTAGACAATATCGTTAAAAGTAAGTCGTCAATACCCCCAGACACTTTCCGTCCGCCATTTTGCTTAACAGACGCTTTAAAGGTATATTTTATACAAACGCCTGGACCATAGTCATACGTGACTGGTAGCCCGGGGATCTTTGACTAGAAGTGATTATAATAGAATATGTGACAATGGGCCAATTTCTCCAACAATGCGGCACAGACGCAACGCGCCGCCGGCACTCGCACGGTTTAGCGCATAGAAATAGGAAGTAGATAGAACGGCTATGTGAGCGGTGCACGCGTACCCTGTATTCTTGTACACCCTACCTTCTATCTTTGTAATAGCTGGTTGGCTGCAACCCTTTTATTGCCTACTGTAGGGCACGAGTCTGCTCTTAACAGGGCCTGGCACATATGCTCCATCACGCTGCTCCAATGCGGATCGGTGGAGAAACCGCCCATAGGGTCTCCGACAAGGTTTAACGACCGCTATAGATAAAAACCGGGACCGACGACCTAACGTACGTACGAAGCACGAAAGCGCGCATAATTCGCCACCTATCCAGGTACTGAAAGCGCCCGACGTTCCTTCATGCTCTTTGTAATTCATTTACTTACATCATAATTTTTACCAACGACGCTACGACTACGTCATTTCGTATATTTGCATTTCGCATGTGGTGCGTATTTCAAAATGGACAGCTCCATTTAGAGCATAGTTTTTAAACTTGTCGTGTTGGTTGGTCGGTCAGTTACGTCAGTCAAGGACAAGGCCTAAGAGCGATACACTTCGATATTGGGGTCGATATCGAGGTAGGGGTCTGAATGCCGCTTGTTGAGCTAGCTACAGTGGATTAGTTCGGAACAAATAATAATATGTGATTATTGCCGTTCTATTTACTTTCTTTTTCTGTGGTTCAGTAACAGTACCTATAAATATTGACTCATTACCGATGACTCGGGTAGCGTTTAGCTGACCGAACCACAGGGGTATTATTATGTTATCGTTCAAGTTGTTTTAACAAATTACTACTAATGTTTATTGGTAGAGCTTCGAGGATAAGGTTATTTGAGTGACATTATTGTTTAAAAACGGAATCAATGTTTCATGCGTCTTAGTGTTCAGCATTTGACGAGTATCTCTATAAGTAAGCTTACATTCACATTCGTATTATCTACGCATAAATCAATGTAACAACTAAATGGCACTTCACTTGGTATATATTTGCGTATTTGTATTAGATATTTGCGTAATTTTTGACAAATGCAAATATTTGATGTAAACATTGACAAATAGATCATCAACACAACAAATACAAAAGCGTTTGACAATAAAAGGCGTGAAAAAACTGAAAGATGTCATTAACTTAAATATTTTGTCGTAAAAGCATGCACACACGGCGATTGTTTACCAAATACGCCAAATACGCAAATACAAATAGCCAGGTAAAGTGCGACCGTAACAAAACAAGTCAAGTCAAACATTAAAATAATAAACTTACGCACCTTTGATTAGCGTAAAAGCGGGTGGTGTGCAGGTCACGACTGGCGCTGTCGCGAACATTAACTGTAACAAAGAGATCGCATTGAGTATTGTAATTAGAACCTTATGTGGTAGCAATTAGGAGTATATTGCGAAAGCTTGAGCTTCAGTTTTTCTTTCATCATAGTTAGGGTTGTCAACTTTTTTTAAGAAAAGAAAGAAAAGAAAAGAATGCGTTTATTGTTGACTGTTACACGAGAAAGATGTTACAAAAATTGTAATAAGTTAAGAACAGTCTACCCTATGCGGGCATACAATAATTATATCTTAAAAAACTACGAGAAATAAAGCATATTTAGGTGAAGGTTAAAATTGAAACGTATCTATTTTAATTTTTAAAGACTATTTTCCAAGTGCTTCTCACGCAACTTATCAATTTAGAGTCACTTTTAAAAGCTTCATAAGCATCACCACATTCAATCCTATAATTAAAATAAATACGGAGCTCATTTTCTATTAATATTAATATCACATTGACAGATTCGTTCTCGATCGATTGTGACTGCGCTGCATTATTTTGGGTCCGTTCGACATGTTGATACAAAAAAGAGTATGTTGTATATTTTTTTGTTTAACAGTAAAAATTATAATGTAGTAAAAAACAGTATAATACTATTTTTAACAGTATGGTTGGCAACCCTAATCTTACCGGGATTTTGCAAGTGTGTTTCTAGCGAGGCGATCGATCAACGCATTGCCGCGTGTCAACATTGTGATGTGCTGTGACATCATTACAGATCTTCGTACAAATACCACTTCGCTGTTCCGTGAATCACATGTGATACATACCCATTGCCGAACCATTGTGTCTTCTTACAAAAAATACATGTACAAAATACTTTATTAAATTCCAAATTGTGTGACAAAAATCCGACTTAACATCATCGAATTGCAACTGTATATTCAAATAAAATATCAAATGAAAGAAGAAGAATTTAAAAGCTTGATAATAGCTAATTGATAACGGGTATTTCTGGCGGGTGAGATTTCATGTGTGTGGCAAACGAAATTATCGTTACGCATTGCATTTATTATGTAATCTATACTAATATTATAAAGAGGAAACATTTGTATTTTTGTATGTTTGTAACGAATAAACTCAAAAACTACTGGGCCGATTTCAAAAATTCCTTCACCATTGGAAAGCTACATTCAGCCTGAGTAACATAGGCTATTAAATAAAAATAAAAAAAAAATCATTGGCAGAGCGAAGCCTGCTGGGTCAGCTAGTTAACAATAAATTAAATAACTATGAACATACAGTTCTGTGGTGTTTCACATACTTATCGCTCGATGATAAATTTAATTAACTACAAAGTAAAACCGTGTACCGACGAATTAAAAGCGTCATGCCATTCATTATTTGAAGTGGCTTTCAGGTTGCGAATTCACACTATTTTTTTACTTAAGCTTCTATTTGCGTATAACTTTGAAATGTTTATGTTTACCCTAAGGCCTTGACCGGCCGACCGATTTTGTCGTCGCAATTAGGACAAGAGGTAATATCTTGATGGATTTGATCTTAAGACGTGTCGTTAGATTCGTCTTGATTGCGATGGTGAATTTCAACAACATAATAAAGAGAATAAGTTTCTCACACAGTCGGTACACAGTTTTTTTTTCCATAATTAACACCAGCTTCCCATTTTATTTCGATAGAAATCCGACCAATTCTATTCGTACCCATACATACATGTTGTTTTTTAAATAATTTGTGTACACTTAAATTTTAGTGTCTACTTCGTTGGTGTATCACATACTTAAATAAATAAACAAATACATGCAGCATCATATTGATTTTTCGTGTAAAATTGTCTGTCAGCTTTGCGCAAACCAGCAGTGTATTTATGAAGCAATATTGCTATGATATTGCACATCAGACAGCACTCAGATCTCGTTGAAGCATTGAACCGTGCTCCCGGGAAGCATCCAACTCTACAATTAATTTCATCAGTTACAATATTGAAGCCGTTTTAATAGTGTAGCCCGTGAGATGAGAATCCTTCTCACTCGGTACGTGGAAACTATTGAAAGTCGCTTTACAGAATGTTTGGCAATTTTTTATCAACGTAGGTAATTAAATAAGTTTTATTTAACACGGTTTGTTTGAAACATACAAGCATAGGTATTCAACGTAGGTGTACATATTTATACGAGTGCTCATATAAAAAACTGAAACAAACTTTTCGATGGAAAAATTTGGAAGTTATCCCCTTTTCAATGAAGTGTTCAATTAATAAAATGTATAATTTTGTTATTGGAAAGTATCTACAGAATCACGATCGAATTGCACCCCCAGCTATTTAGTAGGTAGGCTTAAAGAAAGAGAGTAGGGACGGCAATTAGTCGAGTCGATTGGTAACATACGTGCGAGTATCTTTGAAAACATTTTAAAAATCTTTTAGCGAGAAGGAATTCAATTGAAAGTCATTCAATAAAGACTGTCGATCAATAAAGTCTGATTCTATAGGGATTTTTGAAAGCCTGAGAGAAATAAGCCCTAGGTATTCCCAAGGGTACTATCGTACGACAGAATATTGTAGAACAACTAACACATGCGGTGAGCCTGTGCTACAATGGCACTAATAAGGAACGAATTCTGGAAATTAATGACAGACAGCCTACTTAAATTCAGCCTGAATATACAGGATCTCGATCCGGTAGGTCCCAGGTCTCTGCCCCGTGGCACTCAGACGTCCTACAAGAACCAGCCGACCGGGACGTTACGAGTGCGCCGTTGAAGTCACTTTGTGGAATTGTTTCCAATTTGATATATTTTGTAAGTTTTCACCATGTAGACGCAGTTGCGTATGGCATAACGGTAATAGGCATGATGACTAATTTTCAAAAACTCTTCTATGATATTCAGAAGTTTCTATTATGTCTAAAATATATCATATTTTTGTAGAAAATTAAGGATTTTGTGCAATAAAAGTACATTTAAATTTTAAGTTTCAAATTCATTCCAAAACGCTCGCCCGTGTCATGGCGTCTGTCATTGCGCCACGGCTCAGTAAAAAATGCCAGATCGCGTATAATATGCTTACGAAAACAATGACGTTAACTAAGACGTGACGTAAATTGACGTAATTCGATTTGATGGGTGTTTAAGCTATCATGGCGGATTGTTGTATTTTGTAGATTTATTTAACAAATAAATTATTAATCTCGACATTAATAAGAGAATAAATACATGTTTCAAAATCTTTGAATCTTATTTCATTAGATCAGATAAATATTTTGGCGATACTTGATTACTGTCATCATGCCTATTCTTGAGATCCACAAAATTTTCCAAGGGATGTGATGCCGTACGATTCGCAATAATCCAGTGTGGTGGACTAAACGCTCCATCATTTCATTATGAAAAGAGACACCAACAGTGGGTCAGACTGGGCCACTAATGCACTTTTCTGGAAATCATTAACACGTCTTCCAAACGCTCAATTCGATAACTTCGTCAAGGGGTAATTTTTAAGATCTAACAACTAATTGCACACGTAAATGAACAATGAAACTGTACTTCACAATACAATAGTAATTGCTACCTACAGAGAAACAGTTAAGTAAGCCTAAAGCAAAGTTTAAATTAATTTTGCGAGCGACATTCGTCCGGTATTTAACCGAAGCAGCCGTAGAACTACGAGTCAGTACCTGCCTACATACATATAGGAGTAAGTACTCGTATTATGCATTAGATTCAGGCTCCCATTGTTTTAATAAACTGGAGCTCTATTAATTTGACTCAGCACCACATATTTTCTTTCTATATACATATTTGAAAAGGAATCCATATTTTACCTTACATAATAATATGTATGTATTATGTAGAAATTGCAGCGGTGATAGCCCAGTGGCTTAGAATTCGACCTCGAATCGAGAGATCCGGGTTCGAATCCCAGTGGCACGCACCGATGACTTTGTAATGAAAGTTATGTGCGATTTATGAAATTAAATATCACCTGCTGTTACGGTGAAGGAAAACATCGTGAGGAAACCTGCATGCCTGAGAGTTCACAAAAAAAATGTTCTCAAAGGCATGCGAAGTCCACCAATCCGCAATAGGCCAGCGTGGTGGACTAAGGCCTACATCCTTCTCATTGTGAGAGGAGACCCGACCCTGTAGTGGGTCATTAATGGGTACTGACATGACATTATGTAGAAAGACTTTATACCTGGAAAACTGATATCGAATATTATTATGCGGAGCTCAAAGGTAGAAGACAGATGCTTTTAGCGCTAAGCCCGCCTTTAGCGTCATTATTCTCTTGAAATATTAAAAAATGAATGAAAATCCGTGTGTGATGTTGGTTGATAAGGCGACGGATAAAGCAAAAGTTCACTCACTTAAACGTGATTTATTTAGAAAAGACTAGCTGACCCCGCAAACGTTGTTTTGCCATATAAGTTATCGAGCGTTAAAAATCGACTATTAAAAATAGGGGTTGGCGATAGAAAGGTGAAAATTTAGGGTTGTGTGTATTTTTAATGCCACATTATTGAAAAATAAAAATAAAAAGAATGTCCAAAAAATAAAATAAAAATGTTAGGTGTGGACAACCCTTATCACTTGGGTATGAAAAATAGACGTTAGTCGATTTTCAGACCTACTCAATATGCATATTATAAAATTTCAAAAAAATCGGTCAAGCGGTTTTGGAGCAGTATGGTAACTAAAACTGTGACATGAGAATACGCTTTTCTGCGAAGTATGAATTCTATACTCGTAGTATGGACAATCGCAACTAATCTGAGATTAAAGAAGGTCTGTTAAAGGATCCTCCTAATCTTCTTTTGTAGGAAGATTGATTAGCTTTAGGTTGAGTTGTTTTTCTAAATATTATTCAAGTCTTATAATAAATGTTATTATCAGTGCCTCGAGCATAACATGAACTTACGCTGTTTCGTATAATAATCGTATCGAGCTGCCATTAGTATGGGGAGATGTCAAAACCGATTGACAAACATACTAATGACTAACGTTTACCGTACGAATACTTTGACGATAGTGTTCATGCTTAAGGCACTATACCTACTAATGATAGTCAGATTTTATTAAATCACAATTGAGTACAAGAATCACTCAGACTCCAAACAAAAACACAAGTAGGTAAACCCAGTGAACACAGCCTAGCGTGAAATAACGCTTTAATCAAATTATGTTCTTGTTTCGTCGAGGGCATCACTTCCCGGTCCCAAAGGCGTAGCAACCGCGTGTACCTATACCTACCCACATTTTCATTTTTATTCGTTCCCGACATTTGGACATGGAAGAACGGCACTGAGTATTTTTAACTGTACCGGTAAGTGTTATTACTTTGAGATTGAAAATAAGTATTTCTTGTATTTATCTTGTAAGGAAGGAAGGAAGATTAATACATTAACGTCAAAGCAAACATTTTACTGCCCGCGACTTCGTCCACGTTACCTAACAATTTGACCCAGAGAGGAATAAAAAGCATCGTATATGTTAGTAGGTAAGCACTTCGGTCGGTATTAGCATAGAATCAGATTTCGCGCTCGTTATCCTATGAATGGGACTTTTAAGTCTAATGTGTTGTCTGAAAGCGTTCGCTTAACATGAGGCGTCTATTTAGCTATGTATGTATGTAGTCGTTCGTATCCACCAATCAGATCTACTGACATGATCATAACGCGTGATACTGTCCCTATTAGTATTACTATTACACTTCATGTGGGAACGCCCTCATTGTTTTATTGTCATTATTCAACTACACAGGTTTCCGCTTGCGTTTTGTCGCAAAATATAGTTATGGGAAAAAAGCGAAGCGGCTGTCATTGACCCTTCTCGCGTACTTCGGAGTCGAGCTGGTCCTACCAGCGTTTTTCTAGTGAAATCTCACAGATTGTGCACACACAGTTTTACGTTATTAAAATTACGTTTTTTAAGTAAATAACAATGGCTATTGGGCTATCACCCCTTATTAAAAATGTAACACCGCTTATCAATCATGCAATATAGACACTAGAAATGTTAGAAGTCTCTACTCATACTTACATGCTCTACTGAAAGCGCGAAACGTGGACGTTTTTTACTAAACCAAACTACAGATTTCTGCTTCTTACCGTCACCATACAATAAAGTTTTTTTACATCGGGCAAGTTTTTTGGGTATGGTGATATCGTGACTTAGCATCTACTCGTCGCTTTGAGGAACCGGATAGGTTTGATATAGATTTTGACTAGAATTGAGTAGCAAACAGGCATGTTGATGTTAAAATATCACTGCATGGGCACTCGCATCCAACCAAAAATAGGACGGAATTTATGAATATGAAAAACCATTTATTCGCACGAATATCGGTTAGTTTTTGGTTTTACAGGGCATTTCGATCAATCTATGGTCACCTTTTAAGATACGCAAATTACGAAGGAACAGTATTAAAGAAATCAAAATAAATTTTATCTGGGTGGGACTGAGATATTAGCTTGAAGTAGAGTATCTCCTGCATCCACGACCCCCTAACCGAAACACAAGATATGAAACACTACGATGCTTAATTGCCTTTTTTCTTTCGTACCTGTGTAGGACGCTTGAAAGAGTAGGTATCACTAGCAACCACGCCTCCCTAACCAAAACACAAGATATGAAACACTACGACGCTTTTGCATTTTTTCTTAACTTTTAAAAATGAGATTGCCTTTTAAGTCAAACCAACAAAGCGTTTGGAATACGGGCAAGTTTTAAATTGAATTCATCAACTCTGTCGTGACTCTGTGTAGGCCGATGGCACCTGAGCGGGCTGCGTTCTCACCAAGTTTAAATTACGTGGCAAGGAATCAAAGGACAGTTTTTTAAGTGTATTCACTACTAGTGGCTTGTTTGGCTTCGAAATAGGGATAACCTTGTCTGTATGTAACAAATATAACCCCCACCAATAGTTAACAGGCTGGAACCTTGTCGCATTATCGTCATTATGACGGAATAGTTTGCAACAACATATTATTTCATTTCTTTTATATACAAATTGATTGATATTTTTGAAAGGGTGTATAATTTTTATTGACAGACATAGTTAGGTGCCAGAAAAGTCATCGAAACCCATTAAAATATTTGGATACGAGTTACAGCTCACTACACGAACGCGCAATTAAAGGTCATAAAGAGAAGAACGCACAAATTCTAATATTTTTAAATAAAATGCTTGAATGCGCTATTATGCGCTAAAGGCATAAAGTCGTCGAGCCGGAGGTGAGTCACAGACTATTACGTGAGATGAAATTGTTGGCGCGAGCAAAAAGCGTAGTAGCTGATAATACGGTAAATGAATAACCGGACGGTAAGGACACAGTATAAAGATTATACAGTAATGTATTTCATACAAACGCGTCGGATCTGTTTTTTAACTAAAATTAGGAATGAAAATACACAACATGCACTTTTATTGAACATTTCCTAATATTTATACAGCGAAATTTCAACAAAAAAATAACAAAAATTAACAAATCACAGTACCAGAAATGTACTCAAGTAGGTAATAGGTGCGCGCGTAGATGAATTTTAAAAACCCGCCATGACGCGTATCAACGAACCGCGCGGCTGTTTAATTGTTTTCAAGGACAGGGCCAAGTCCGATTACTGTATGATCTTTATACTGTGGTATTGACGCGAGCGTTAGTCACCGAGTCATTCATACGAGACTCCGAGTGTCCTTACTCATTTGAGCTCAACCAACCATCGGACTTTAATAATCTTATAGACTTAGGACCAACGACTACATAGCCAAATAGACGCCACACGCTAGGTGACCGCTTTCAGACATCACATTACACATAATTATAAGTCTCATCCACAGGATAAAGAGCGCGAAGCCCGGGAAGGACGGCAATGTATGTGGCTGCACATGGTCGTACACATCGGAGGATGTAGGGGAGACGATACGGTCTCCCCCGGGATATGTTTATATGTTTATGTAAAAACATGAAACGTTTACACTGAAGTTAGAAGTCTCCCCCGGGATGAGACCTTCAAGGACGCCACGTAAGGGGGCACCGGTGTGTCCCACTGGAGATCCCGGAGCCCCCCACATGCGTAGAGGAAGGCCACCGAGGGGGTTTTAGTGGGTAAGAATCCCACATAACCCGGAGTCGCTCCCACGGCTCTCTGGTACCTATGAAGGTTTCCCCCCCCTCACAAAAAAAGGATAAAGAGCGCGAAATCTATGCTAGTACCGACCACTTCCTTGCCACGTGTACATCTCCTTCGATCGCAACTAATTCGAACATGTCAGTAGGAACATGGCTGTTTAAAATTAGTAGAGATCATCTTAACAGTTATCAGGTCACTAGACGAAACAAATGGGCTGTCGCGATTTTGAACTGACCGAGAGTTCTTCATTATGAGCTTCGAATCACGAAGTCTACGAACACGCAATCAACCAGCGTGGAAGACCTAGTATGAAGTGACTACTGTCGAGAATATTTCTTCACCATTTTCTCCACCAGCTCCATAGATACGTGGTGTTATAAGTTTTTACTTATAACCGTGTTAGAAAATGCAAATGTGAAACGATCAATTGCATTTATTCAACGTAGCCGAGACCTTGACTTATAAATATGTAGGTAGGCTGTAAGATGACGTATGTATGTTTATAGGCTGCCTCATCATTCGCTTCCAAATTAAGATCTCAGAAACATAACAGGTGTCTTTCTATTCTATATGTTTATGTAAAAACATGAAACGTTTACACTGAAGTTAAAATTTACTTTAAATCAATCAAATTTTTTTCTTAACGCTACGCTATTCAATAAATTGCTACACTCAATAACACTAAATAAAGGCACCAGTATTATTAAATTTACACGCAACGAATACTATTCTACGAGAAAGTGCTAATTGCAATCCTTTAATACAAAGAACTTAACGAGATATAAAGCGCACCGGAGCGTGACAGACTATTGCAATTTATGGTCTATGAGCCAGGTGCAAATTTCGTTCATCATTTTCTTCCCGCCGTTATGCGTTAACTCGAATGCTTAAGAGAGTAGATCTAAGCCTAGTGATTATCAGCATCGGCTCCATGGGTGGGTTGAGACGAAAATATTTATTTTTATGTAAGAGCAAAAATGTCCAGCTTTTAGTAAATATCCAGCTTAAGTTTTTATTGATTTACAGTAACATAAAAACTTACATCTGACTAATTTTCAATTACAAAGAAATCACTTAAACAAAATATGTTTGGCATATTCGTATAATCAGCAGACATAATCATAATCCATCACTTTAAAATCAGCTGACGATTTTTTCCTTGCCATATTGGGCACGTTATAATTTGGAAAAGGTTAAATTATATAAGAAATGCCAAAAAAATATTTTTTTCTATATTATTTGGAGTTGCAGTTGAACCCATCCACGGAGCAAAAGCTGACGATCACCAGGCTTCATACTTCTACTCTTTTAAGCATTCTACAAATATTGACTGGAAGGAAATTGTACAGGAAAACTTGTCGCTGGCTTACGTACCACTATTAAGCGATGCATAAAAATACGAATATCTCTATCTTTTTCTTTGCAATACCGACGTTCAGTATTCCCTAGGTGGGGCTGGGGCTGGGTGGAAAATTTTATGGCTAAGAATTTCATTCTCATAGCCAGCCACGGTGGCTGGGGAATTGATCGAATACAAAAATCGGGGCGAAATTAAACCGGCACGGGCCCGAATTCATAATATTCAGTTTCGTAGCCAACATGATAATTTTTATAAATTTTTATAAAATTTATTTCATCAATATTTTTGACTAGGTTCCGTTTACAACTTCGTTCCCGTTATTAATTATGAACTAAAGAGGGATAAAAGGTATCCTATATGTTTAATGCAATTTATAGACTACCTGTGTAGGTACCAAATTTCATTTAAAGTGTTCCAGCCGTTTTGGCGTGAAAGAGTAACAAACGTTTGTGAGGTATAGCTCTAACTACTAAGTAATTGGTTAGCTAAACTGAGGCACAGCGAGTAATGAGAGAACATCTCTACGAGAGAAGGAATCAGAGCGAATCGCTTACACGCATGGTGCACACCTCTGTTCCAGACTTTATCTGTATTTTGTCATAGTTTGATTTGGTCTACTTTTGACTATAGTTTTAGTCAACCACGGCTTTCCATTTATCGTGTTAAAGTTAAATTGTTATTAAGATGAGATCTAATTGTGTTATTTAGAAAAGACTTATTTGTACAGTGAAAATTGAAGAAAAAATTTCACTAATGTTTTAGGTCTGAAGCTATTTGATTTAGTGGGAACTAAACTCTCAAAATATAAATCTATCTGCGTGGATTGAAACGACCGATGGAACCGATGAAAAGCTCCTCTAAATAAAAGTAACATAGCAAACATTCAAATGCGGTGTACCAATATTTATCCAACACCCAGATTTCTCGGTGTGACGTCAGCGAACTAAAAGAACAAACAGACTCGGCGGCAATTTAGTTCAGCTAATGACTGCAATAAAAACCATAGAATCGTGAAAGACCATACAATTAATGTTGTAGAATTATTCCCACGTTTTTGTTTAAACTACAGACATGTATCGAAATAGATCACGCAAATGCAAGTACTCTCCTCGTCAAAGTATTTGAAATGTTAGCGCTTGGTCTTCTATTGGGCGAACTTGCGGAATCTATTTAGATACACATCTGTGGTTCAAACCAAGCTACCAGTAGGCTGTTATTTTTCATAGCTTGCTACGTTTGATTCTATGGAAATTACGTGGTAAATTGACATCGTGTCGCTCAACACTCAGCAAACGAACCGTGTGCCAGCACTATTCATATTAAGTGGCCAAATGGGAATTTTCGCGCTTCAGAGACCACGTTATTCTGACGGTCTCTGTTAGTATCGTTACATAACACCCGACAAAGCCGAAAACAGAGCATCAAGGAGGTACCTACAACAATATCTCTAGAGGCGATTGTGTTTGTACAATCATAGCTTTTTACTTCTGATTGGCTCTAAGAAAGGACATAAAGGACGAATTATGGATTTAATTATAAGAGTTCAGGCCAACTCTGTCACGAAGAAATTAAGTTAACTACTCTCGTGGAAAACCAAACCTTACCTCAAAAGTAATGTGTCACAAGACAATTTTCAATTATTGTAATTATTTCAACCAAATGTGTAATTTTTATTAAGATTAATAACTGCTAGTAACAGAATCGAATCAGAGGATCGCGGGATTAGAATGGGATGGATGTGATAGTCAAATACGCCTCATGCTAGGCAAACGCTTTCAGACAACACTTTAGTCTCATCAAGTCCCATCCACAGGATAAAGAGCCCGAAATCTATGCTAGTACCGACCACTTCCTTGACCCGTGTACACAGGGTATCTCCTTCGATCGGAACTAAAATACGAGTATGTCAGTAGGAACATGGCTGTTATCAAATTTGTTTGAAGCTCATCTTACAGTGGTCAGGTCACTAGTTCTAAACAAATGGCATATTGCGATTTTGAACTGACCAATCTCGATGCTTCCTTTTTCTTTTTCCTCTCCCCTCAGTGCTTTGACTGAATTGTTTCTTTGTAGAAACTACGATATACGGTATCTATTACGTATTGTGGTCGTTGTATCTTGAAGACGGTAGACGAGGGAGTATGGTCAATAGGGGGCTATTATCAAGCCTAACTCGATGCAACTGACGGGCGTCTACTTACTACGTTTAATATTAATCTAGGCGCCACTCAAAGGATCGATTCAGAGGATCGTTTGTGTGAGTCATTAGGATTGCGCCGCTGCGTTCTACTGGTAATGGAATTCTGTGGAGAGCCAGACAATGCTCCACGATTCCTCTGTTGTACGTACATTGGTAAATAAGAAATACAGAAAAGTAGCGGTAATTATGTGCACTGAACATCGTTAGAGAATATCATCTTTAGAAATCTATATCGATACTAGCTGACCCGGCACACTTCGTTTTGCCATTATAAAATATGTATATTATATCATTGCAGTTTGCATAATAGAAGTGGCATCCAAAAAGAAAAATCTTGACGTTTCTAAATGCCATATGACGTTTCTACATTGCCATATGAACTTATGAAGTATTCAATCTGAAATGATGTTTGACAGGTAGAACATGGGTAGAACAGTTTATATAGGAAAATGAAATTGTTGTTTTTATTATTTTCTTTACATTGTTTTCAAATTTTCTCTCCGTAAGAACCATCCTCGTACTTCAAGGAATATTTTAAAAAAAGAATTAGCGAAATCGGTCCAACCGTTCCCGAGATTTGCGCTTAGCAACACATTCAGCGACTCATTTTTATATTATAGATTAGTGCTAAATCTACGGTTACGGTTACTAGTTTCGGGCCTGTCTAAGCAATCGTCACAGCTGTCACAGCGAAGACTGTCTGGCTGCAACCCTTCTATGGCCCACAGTTGGGCACAGGTCTCTCCCCACAACAGTGGGAGATCTGGAGCATACCCCACCACGCTGCTCCAATGCGGATTGGTGGAGACTGTCTATATGTAATAAACTCAAAATTACTGAAGATAATTGGTTGAAGTCTACTAGTCGCCGTGGCGCCGTTTAGGCAAAAGACTTCCAATGAACAGTCACTCATGACTGAGGTTGAACAATAAGTACAAACGTATTGTTGAACTCCGTAAAAGGTTAGAAATGCCATCCGAAACCCGTACAAACTTAGAAGAGTTGACGTCAGCGTCTAAAATTGACAGCTCTGCCAAAGGCGACTACACTTAAAAGGCAATTAATTAAAGTTTTCCTTGTTAACTGGACAACAATTAATTTAAGTTCAAAACTGCGCGTTCATTCTCTTTGACGTCGAGCTTAATGAAACTCTAAGCATACTTTCTTGTAAGCAGACCGTGAGTTTGGCTCAGACAGTCGGCATGACGAAAATATTCAGGATTTTCTGCTATATCATCTAATCCGACGAAGCATTGTAAGCTTCGTAATAAGATTAGGAAATCTAAGGACTTCACGGCTTGATTTCGAGCGAACAGTTTAGGTACCGAACTGAATGAAATAAAGAATGAAGAATAAAATTCTTCTTTTATAGTTACAACGATTTGTCTGCTCCACAATAATTTAAGATGGATTGAGTTTCGTGTCGACTTATATGCTTCTGACACATGTACATTGCACGTCATACAAAATAAAAGTTCAATAAAAGCATGACAGATTTTAGGGTGACCTCACATTCAGAGTGGTACATACACGATAATACTACCTTCTTTTAACAGTAGTAATAACTACGTCATCATAATCACGAAATCAATCCTCGCATGTTTGTAGAGCACCAATTAGTCAGTGTTTTGTTTCGTTTTCTCTTGTTATGTTGTAGGTACCTGCACAGATAGTATGTCGACGAAAAAATAATCATCGTTTGGTGTGATCAAGGCGGCAGCCAGGAAACGTGTCAATTAGGTTCCGTACGAAGTTCTCACCTATATCAACGTCATTATACTGTAGCATCTCTCGAAAGAATGTCATTGTGTAGACTGATAAAAAGATACTGTTTATAGTCAGTACCCATTAATGACCCACTACAGGGTCGGGTCTCCTCTCACAATGAGAAGGATGTAGGCTAGTCCACCACGCTGGCCTACTGCGGGTTGGTGGACTTCGCATGCCTTTGAGAACATTTTTTTTGTGAACTCTCAGGCATGCTGGTTTCCTCACAATGTTCCTTCACCGTAACAGCAGGTGATATTTAATTTCATAAATCGCACATAACTTTTATTACAAAGTCATTGGTGCGTGCCACTGGGATTCGAACCCGGATCCCTCGATTCCAGTTCGAATTCTAAGCCACTGGGCTATCACCGCTGCCGCTGTTTATAGTAAAGGGGGGAAAATTCATATAGCAGTGTTGAGCAGTGTTGCAGCAGAATTTTGTTGCAATATTCTTATTGTAACTTTTAACGGTGTATGAATGATTTTTTTAAATTACTGTGGCCGAGTTTTTTGAACTAATAACGGTTTATGAGGAATTATCTGGTAGCAACCCTTTGATAACCGGGACCGACGTATTAACGTGCCCTTCGAAGCAGTGAATCGCGTATTTAATTCGCCACTATGCGCGATTGCTAACCACTAAAATCCCTTCGGCGCTTTCTTCCGCATTTATGGAGGACGCCGGGATCTCCTGTAGAATGCACCAGTGTACTGCGTTTCCAGTAACAGCGGCGATAGCCCAGTGGCTAAGAATTCGACCTCATAATCGAGGGGTCCGGGTTCGAACCCCAGTGGCACGCACCAATGGCTTTGTAAAAAAGTTATGTGCGCTGTATAAAATTAAATATCACCTGCTGTTACGGTGAAGGAAAACATCGTGAGGAAACCTGCGTGCCTGAGTTCAAAAAAAATGTTCTCAAAGGCATGTGAAGTCCACCAACCCGCATAAGGCCAGCGTGGTGGACTAAGCGGCCTACATTCCTCTCATTGTGAGAGGAGACCCGACCCTGTAGTGGGTCATTAATGGGTTACTAACAACTGCCTTTTCTGCGTATCAATAGAGGTAACTCGGGGTTAATTTATATTTAAATTGTGCCTAAATACCTACTCAAGCATTTGTCTGAAGGTTGCCTGTTTGGTAGCGATCGTTACGTGTGAAATCCACAATGTAAATTGCAACGTTCTACAATTCACATCCGTAAATCATCAGCACGCAAGCGAACAATAAATACGAATTAGCCGATTGGAAACGTAAATCACTTTAATCGTGACAGTATACCGCATAATTGATTGGATTTTGAAGTTTCCGGTTAAAAAATTCGCAATTTTCAACGACTAAGAAATGTCACAATGAAGTAAGTACTCGTATATTTCTAGAAACAACATACCTATTAGCAAAACGGTTTTCATGAGAGCGTATCTAATGTATAAGCAATAACTATTTTGTTCAGGCTAATCTCTAGAACGAACGGCTGGACTGACGATTTTGACGGGCCTTTCACTGGCAGATAGCTGATGTAATGAGTAACTTAGGGTACCTACTTTTATTTTAGGATTCCACACGAACGAAGTCGCGGGCACAGCTAGTAGATAATATTATGTCAATATGCGTAATACCGAAGCCACGTAATCGGTCCCATGTGGGCGTCGCGAGTGCACTGTCGGGGATTAGTGGCCGAGCCTTGAGGTGCTGGTGATAAATGATTACTTTTTAAAACGGTTATTCTAGGTTCACTTGTGGCAGGCTACCCAATTAGGTTTGTTAAGGATCGACGAGAAAAAATATTTAATGCCTTATCCTAATTGGCTGACCGATCAACCAATGCGACAAATTAAAACACAGGTAAACACAGTTACACTTCAGCTTCTAACATTTAAAAGTAATTAAAAGATTATTAAAAAACTACATTTTAAAGGATTTTTCGGAAAGTAAATGAATCTCTATTATTTTTAATTATTTAATTTTAATTATTTTTCTGTTACATTGATTGATGTTATTTTTATAACAATAGTACACTTTACTAGTTTTAAATCACTAAGGCATGGGCCTTAGCGCTCCATAACGCACACGATATGCGATGTCTTAATATGTATCACTACAATTTTTTTACTGATACCCTCTCATAATGATAATACCTACGCTAATTGGCTTTTAAATTATAATTTTGTTATTTTCTTTGTAAGTGATTGTTATGTAATCTTTAAAGAAAATAAATGATTGCAATTCAATTCAAACTCTGTATGGGGCTATAGTAACTGTCATGAGTCGTGAGCACAGATGTTTAGTGGTAGGGATATTGTACACTTTCGGCTAATGTATGACAGCCGCAAAAACGCGCTGGACCAATAGAAGACGCGCACTGATGAACTTCACACGTGAACCGCAGATGCAATTGTTAGATATTTGATTTATTAATGAATTAGTGAAACGTTTGTTTTATTCCAAATGGAATGGTAGTATTAAAGTTACTTCAATTATATGTCATATTTATGGGAATGAAATAATGATGTGAATATTAATTTTAGACATTTTAATTTTACACATATTTTAGAACGAAATAGTAGTCTGAATTTATTTATTTAAATTAAATGGTAATGTCGGAACTTCCGGTAGCTTTGTTGGATTTAACTATAAAATTCAAAACTTTAAAGGTAATATCTTATAACAAATTTCAACGCATCATATTAACCAATTTTTAATTATAAGTTCGAATTATATTTTATTATAATTACTAAGCTTTCCTTCCAATTTTTGATCTACCGGAACATCCGACATTACACACGAAAACAATTGGTCACTTCCGGTACAACAGAAAATGGGGATTTTGATTTAGAAACGGCATTCTGGTTCCATCTTTCGATACGAACGGTTGTGATTTTGGAAATAAAAGTGAATAGTTGCAATCTAGTGTTTCACTTGTCGAACCAACGTAACTTCTCACACAATGGAGATTGTGCTCACGACTTATTCCGACTACTATATCCAAATTTAAATACGCACTGGCAAACGACAAAATGTATGCAATTGCCTTACCGTGTTATTGCGGTAGGACACGGAGTTAGATTTATGAGAAGTATCATCCAGTGGTATTGGTAAATAAATTGATAGTAAAAATATTAGATTTTCGTTTCGACTTTCGGAAAAAATTTTAGCGTGGCGTTGGAGTCATTTTTTAACTAAAGAGTAGCGAGCAACGTATCCACTTATTACTCAGTTGGGACTGTGGCCTGAGAATAAGGTGAGAAATGGAAAGCTAACGAGCTTTAGAACTTCTATGTAGCTATGTTTTGTCGTATAAAAGTCAGAACTTGTCTACATCAGTGCAGTAATTAATTGATCTTGAAAACATGAGAGCTGATGAAGTATACTTAAACAACACTTCATTGAAGAACTTGAAGAAAACGGTCTATGTACCAACTGCCTTAGCTCCAAGCTGGATCAGAGCCAAATTCTAGCCAAGGTAAAGAAAACAGGCAGCAGGCTGGATTTTTAAAGGAAGATTAAATTTGACGTAACAACTCATTTACGTGCACGAGATTGAAAATTGTATGGTAGAGCGCGTGACTGCTATGATATTGGTTTTGAGTCAGCAACAGCATTATAGTAAAGGTATAAAAGAGATGAGAATTTAATTTTTTCTTGTGAATTTTCAGGCATGCAGGTTTCCTCACGATGTTTTCCTTCACCGTAACAGCAGGTAATATTTAATTTTATAAAGCGCACAGAATACTTTTACAAAGTCATTGGTGCGTGCCACTGGGATTTGAACCCGGACCCTCGAAAGAGGTCGAATTCTAAGCCACTGAGCTATCACCGCTTCATGGAATTACCTGCATAGAAAATACAACGCCGTATACCGTAAAGTAGGTATACACGAGCGTGGATATAAAAGAGATTACCTGATATCTTGTATCGATTCAGCCACATCAACTTTTCACTGTCGTGGCCAGAGGGCAGAGAACAAGACGTTTCCTGAAACCTTTGAAATAGACGTATGGGATACAAAGACGAGTGAGCCTCTAAAGACGCGAGGTACGTGAATACAGGCATAAGCGCATTGGCGTAAGTTTTAAGATTGGGTAAGAGGTTTAGGTATTTTGAATTATTTCTCAAAGATGTTGTCCTCTTAATAGTGGTAGGATGTGAACACACGTTAGTTCAAAAATCAAGCAATTAAATCCGTCAATGGTGGTAACATCGACATCCAAATCATCGAAAGGTACAACACTACCAATTCCACAAAGGCACTGCTTGGGTGCCATTAATTTCGAAGTGTAGTGGTCGGGCGCGGTTGCTATGGCAACGGGCGTGGAGGCTTGCATACTTCATAACATGTGACCCTTCCCTTACACACAGCAGGTTTAATTTCCTTCTCTCAGAGCTAATAGAAAAGACAATTCCCAACCACACGCTGCTTGTAACCCTCTTCAGTTGGAGTGTCATTGAATCTCTGTGCAAAAAGCAAACTTTAAATAGCATTTAAATGATAATAATTTGTGATTTTGCGCGCCTTTGTAGAACGTTAGAATTAGTGCTCTGCTTAGTGTTCTAATATTTTACGGCTCTAAGTTCTTTTCGACAGTAATATTAACTAACAAATAATACCGTTTTCATCTTTGTAGAACTTTCAGATCCAGAGAAATCTAAATTATTAGTGGACCCACATAAAAATTTAATACAAATTCAAAATGGCTGCCATTTCAGAAGCTAGACTTCTATTTAATTCAATAAATTGCCCAAAATAAAATGTAAGAATGGCTGACAAACAGTAAAAGTAATTAAAATCCTGTCTAATACCATGAATCTGGCAACAACTAAGTAAGTACAAGTATTGCCAAGTAAGTAATCAAATGTAAGGTCAAAACTGCTGGAATTGGTGTCAAGTGCACCTCAATGGGCCAAGAGTTCAGTCCAGACAGCGAAACACATTGGGACTAATATCTAACATTTATGTCAGGATATCGTAGGGTCATTTCTATTAATTTTGATACAGCCTGGACATTTTGGTACTTGGTAGTCATTAAGAACATTAATTATTACCATTAATTATATTCGATATGCAGATAGCTAGCGTGGTGTATTAAGGCCTAAATCCACACAGAACCCAGTAATACTAGGAACTACAAATTACCAGATAAACGTTTTTGGCAATCGATTAAAGTAAATCTATAGATAGCTTTGGAACCAAAATACCAAATACTGAAACTCGTGATGAAGCATAGCAGCTAGTATAAAGAACAACTGACACAGTATGTGACTGGTAATACTAAAACTTAGCAATATGCTGGTATAAAAGCAAAAGTACCTACGCACATGCCCTATTCGAGGCCGGTCAACATTAGTGTAATTATTAAACAATTATGTTATTACATTACATGCGATGTCAGTGGCTCAGGTTAGGCGCTAGCCCTGGTACATCCGTTAATTAGCTAATCGATCTAGACTATTTTTTTTCTTCAAACATTGGTTGGAACTTTACTCATACTGCCCGGACGTGCGGATCTACTCTTGAGGACTAACATGTTCGCTTCAAATAAAGTATATCTGCGAACCATACCTTCCTACAAGACATAAAGAACATCGGCTTATTGGCTCCAAAACATGGCATTGTCAGTGAAAACGCTACTGCCTGTAAAAGGCATTGGTTAATACAGGCTAAAGCAACAAGAAGCTTTACAATGAGTTAAGAGGCGAGGCGGTGATAGCACAGTGGCTTAGAATTCGACCTCGAAACGTGGAGTCCGGGTTCGAAAATAAAATCCCAGTGGCACACACCATTGACTTTGTAAAAAAGTTATGTGCGCTATACATATACAATTAAATACCACCTGCTGAAGGAAAACATCGAGAGGAAACCTGCATGCCTGAGATTACAAAAAAAATGTTCTCAAAAGTATGTGAAGTCCACCAACCCACAGTAGGTCAGAGTAGTGGATACATCCCTCTCATTGTGAGAGGAGACCTGACCCTGTAGTGGGTTATTAATGGGTTACTGACAAAAGCCTAGCGATAAGGTACCCCGGGCCAGTTATGACTGTACCACCTATAAAATCTCAAGCTCTTGATCTATTGCCTTGAATATTTACATCTAATTACTTTGAATATGAAACGTAAGTGACATAAATCTGACTAGCACTAGCATGTTTTGTATAGAGCTATATGTTTTGTGTGTGGGCATATTGAAGTTAAAGTTACTTTTTATATGAAGAAATAATTTTTTGCATTAAGATTTGCAATAACCATCTGTAAGTAATAATTATTTTATGCGCAAATAAAAGAGTATCTTTGGCAAACAGCCACAAGACAACATAACATGCCAAATGAGACAAAAGAATGCATCATGATAGAAGGTATATATGTATAATATATAAATATCAAAAGATATTCAAAATCTTACAATACAAGTAACCGATAAACTAGATATATTATGTATGACCTATAGAAGGCAGCAGAACAATTATTGCATTCAGAAGGGCTTTTGATTGAATGCTAAAATCATAAATTGTTACAAATTTAACACTTTTGAATACTAACCACTTAGTTTTGAAATTGACAACATATTAAAACTAGTTGACACCGCAAACATTGTTATTAAGAATTATTAAAAATGTTAGGTGTGGACAACCCTTATCACTTAGGGGTATGAAAAATAGACAGTAGCCGATTCTCAGACCTACTGAATATGCACATATAATATCATAAAAATCGGTCAAGCCATTTTGGAGGAGTATGGTAACTAAAACTGTGACATGAGATTTTATATATATAAGAGATGTTGCAATGCTTTGTCTATTTATTGAATGTATTATTTCAATATACTTTGTGGTTAATAGTGGAAGTCAAATGTTTGATTTCAATTCAATTCAAACATTCAATAGTTAGTCTATACAAAATATCAGTTCAGATATATTGGGTGGGTTATTCTTATTGGAATATCTATTAATAAAACCCTTGTAAGAAATAAAAACTTAACATCAAGTCATTATAATGCATTAAAGTGCTTTATAAGTAAGTAATAAAGTTTTAACAATGAACAACATTGAAAAAACTGCCTTTCAACAAGAAAACAATTAAAACACTACCTACTTTTTAAATGTTTCCGAGCAAAAACTGACAAAGAATTCCAAACGCAAAAGAATATAGTTACGTACAATAGTTAGGCAATACTTGGATACCCGTTACAAAAGTTTTATTTAAGCCAATATGTAAACTTTAACTTTTCTAAAACTTTTTAACAAGTAGGTAAGTACTTAATGTAACTCTTTTTAGCATGCATAACAAAAACATTTCCGCGATCCATTTAGTTCCAATTAAATTTCCCACAGTAGACGCAGTACTGTTACTTTCGTAAATCCACCAACTAAGACAGCACTATAGTATTGATCTAATCGAAATAATCTCATAAATAAACATTGCAAAATAAAATAAAAAGTACTCACATTTCGTAGCTTCCACTTGCGATGACAAAAATACAATTTTCACAACTTTAATTATTACGGAAATATCTTTATTTTGATCGAAAGTACAAAAATAAATAATAACGGAACCGCCCAGCTGGCAGAATTGTGTACAGTTGTAGGTAGTTGTACACAGATTAAAAAAACTAAAAAGCCATCACTTTGTCCGTCACACACACAACAGACTATTAAAAGTCACGTTCAAAAACATTTAAGTCTCGTATAGATATTTTAACACTAATAATTACTTATGACTCTATAATAATAAAATAAAAGCTATTATTGATAATTATACAGTATTCGAACTAAAGTTTTATGATTTTATAAAAACGGGCACGGTGGGCGATCATCACGTGCATTAGTGTATCGTAGCGCCATCTAGTTATCAATACCTCAAACGCGTTACTTGCTTAAGTGACATCTAGCGCACAGTCAGCGTACTAAGTCGTTAAGTTCCGAACTTGGTGAGAGAAGGAATTTTCTGGTTTTCTAATTCTCTAAAGGTGAACCTTCATGTTTTTAATTATTTCTCAAAAGATGCCAGTATGCGGATGAGTCTATTTATAAGTTTATAGCTTAAGTATATTTGTATGTTGTACCGACTTTACTTGATTTGGCGAGTGTTACACGGAGATACACGTCACACGAAATATTGGCTTTTCATCCGAAGAATGAAATTTCACCTACACTAGCTGGACCTCTGGCCTCTGGCGGTCCACCACAATCCGATTTTCACCCCCGTTTTTTCCGCGTATGAGCAAAATTTTGATCGGTCGATTTTTGGGTTTCTTTAAAAAGGCCAGCAAGCACAGTTGACTCTACTGATGTTGCCCGTACCAATTGAGACGGTGATCACTTACCGCCATGTAACATGTCTGTCAGTTTGCTTGGACTTCTTATAAAACTTATAGTTGAGAAACAGACTTCGATATCTATTAGCCATTTTGTTATCTCTCTTTGTTCGCGTTTGAATTAAAAAATAAGTGTGTAAGTGTATTTCAAACGCTTCTCGGATCTCAAGTAGGTACTTGTGTTAAAGGGTTCCTAATCATTTACATATTAAGTACAAATAATTAAGAAGAAACAATCGACAGAGCAAAAACAATTAATAATTTAGTCTAAATGGTTGAGCATTTAATGAAATTCAGATCCCGCTACTTTTAAGCTTTTACACGGTACTTAAAAGTTTGTGCCAAGTTTAAACCTAATTTTCAACGCCTAAAAGTCGAACAAGGAATTTTGTCCCATAACTTTATTTGGGGGAATTGTAACTTTGTAACAACAGAAGCTAGCAAGTCGTTTGAGAGGAAATAATATAATTTTAAGACAAAACACTTTATTTTGAGGATAACGGCTTCTGAAACCCAGAGGGTTTCTCCACAAATTTCACGTTTCAAGCATTTATTCTTATTGCATATTTTTGACATGTAGGTGGGTGGTAGGCAATTGTATAACAAATTTCATGGGTGTATGTATGTATGTATGTAGATAATTGTTTGTCCTCGCATAGCTCCGAAACTAATTGACGGATCGTGTTCGTTCTTTTTTTATTTGTTTCCATTTAGTTCAACTTAGGGAATGGTAAAAGTTTTATCAAAATTGTTCCAGTAGTATCTGTGATACGGAGTTAAAACATTAAAAACGTTGTTGTTAAAACAGACACACTGTGGCAAGTAACATACAAAGACATTTAAAAAAGAACGGTGAATTCATTTTGATGACGTAGCAGCTACCTGCACCAACTGTTGTTCTCTCAATCCTTTGACAGAAAGGTGTTTGGTGACGTCACGCAGCGATTGAGTTGCGAGGCCGCAATGTCGCAGTCCCCGACGCTAATTGCTTCGCTGTCGTCCGCCACAAAGAACGGAACCAAGAGACGGTTTCATTGAAAAATGCTCTGTTTTTAACCCGCTTTCAAAACAACGTTTGATTTGCGAGCGAGATTGAACTTTTGAAGTCGCTGAGGAAGCATAGCTCTAATTGCTTATTAAGCTCCGTATAAGCCTAATCTGTTTTTTGTCAGCATTCCGATAGTTTAATTTTTGTATTTAAATCAGATGGTCATGTAGACTCGTTATCTTTAGGAAGATTGATACGAAGTACCTCGGAAAGTGCAGCTGTGCCGTGAGCATGAACACTATCATCAAAGTATTCGTACGGTAAACGTCAGTCATTAGTAAGCCAAAACAGTGGTGTCTGAACTATTATCATGGCGGCGTTATGTTATCCAAGGCAAGTTACGAGATTGTTATAATATAGTAACAGTAATTTTTGAATCTACATATTTTTTTAATTTCCACTGTACCAGAACCATTCATTCCATAGAATCCTTTAATATGCATAGAACTTCCGACTCCCTGAGAGTTTTAGGATGGGAGATATTATGTTAAATACCGATTCTTAGTCGAGTTTGGGAAACCCAAGAAAAAATACTATAGAGCATAAAGAAAAGCGAACAAAAACAATAAAACTGCCTGCTTTCCAGTGACGAACAGCTCTTTTAAAGTAATTAAAATACATTAAGATCTAGTTAGTCGCCTAATAGATAGAGCACTTTCTTGAAATAAATTATCTAAATCGAATAAGTAAAGAAGTCGTCGTGAAGCGTCAGTCGTAATTATTTCAGAGAAATGTCTAAGAGATTCTATGAAAGGTTTTGCGGATGTTTAAGAGCGAAGAAAATTTTTAACTTTGTTTTTGAGTAGCGTAGTGGCGTACGCTCTACTAACTATCTATATAGTAGTATAGTATATACTACTGGATACACAAAAGGATTGGAGCCGCGGATATCAGACATATCAAATGAAACTTTGCGGGCAAAATTCTCACGGGGAACATAAATTATTACACATCATTTGTTAGAGGCCGGTTCTATGTTTTTATTCCAGAGCCAGGAATCATTTTGAGGGGTATTTCGGGAGAGAAATGGGGTCACCTAATGTTCGTGAAATAGTCTCGTAAGCGCAGACTAATTGGTCAGTTGGCTATTACGACCGCAAACGGACAATTTTCCCTTTTTATTTCACTAGACCGAGAACATATTATATTCCCAGCGGTAAGTTTTTTTTTAATTTCCTCACAGTGCCTATTGGAACAAAAGCTCCTTACGGCAGGCTTGGAGGAGATAGGGAATTTGCTACGCGACCGAACTGAAAAAATGTGAGTCTAAAACCGTAAAAAAAATATATAACGGAAGTGACGACATTATATTTGAACTTCTTGTCTAAGAACGTTGTCACAGACATTACTATTTTAATAACAGCACCATCTATCGGTGCTTGGTGGTATTCGATAGATTTATTGTAATTTTGGTTTATTAATGTGGTTCAACTGATTACCCACACATTTTGCCCTATTTAATGTATATGTATATATATAAAGAGCTGTATCGATATTTCTAGAACATTTTTCAATTATACGAATTACGCAGTCGCAATTGTTTTTCTCATAGTCCGGACCCAAGGCTTTCTCATTCAATTTTTTACTTTTCACAGTCAAACAAATCAAGTCTGTCATTCATAATTATGAAATCAATATTTGAAACCTATTCAAGTTGGTATTCATTCCGTTACGTGTCAAATTTAAATTTCAATTAATCATAGTCGATTTTCGACTACTTGGCGATCTCTTACATATAAAAGCTTCTAGCTTTCAAACCTGGCAGAAGCTGTGCATTCACGACCAATCTAGATGGATGGTCGGAACTGTTGGAAGAAACTTTTTGGTTGTCGCAGTCGTTTGAATAATCGTTCCATTGTAACCGACGCGTGACAGACAGGCGAGTCGCGGTTGAAATTTGAATTTCGAAATTTAAAATTCATTCTCATAAAGACTTGTTCTAGCGAAATAATATGTGCCACAAGTATGAAACTAGGGGCTTCGTATCCTAATCGTATCGAGTTGCCATTAGTATGGGAGATGTCAAGACAGACTGACATATGTGGATATGTTATACTAATGACTGACATTTACTTTACGAATACCTTGACAATAGTGTTCATGGCTCTGTAAGAACATTGTTTAGCATTATCTATCTACCATTTTGCACGCCGACCGCTCGGCGTTGCTCTGCACTCATGAAATCTCTAATCAGCCATTTTTCTTCGTTTTTGTTTTGCAAGGGAAAACCTTGTAAAGGATCTTCAACATAAAGGTCATTGGGTTATGTAGATTTCCGGAGATATGTAATATAAGTGTTAAGGTTAAACCTGAGACACGAATATTAATTGACTGATGTATAAGCTGGCTACGATAGTTATAAATGTTATTCACCGTAGGCTTCGTAGACTCAAATATAGCTACGGTTGCTACGAGTTAAGCCGTAGCGTTAAAATTCACGTAGCTAGTTTATATTTTTTGTCGTATAATATATAAAAAAGCGCCTATCGGAATTTCGCGCCAAAAAAGGAATAGGGGTGTGAAATGAAATGAGAATGATTCCTGACGTCCATTATCTCCAAAATACGCCATCTATTGATATTCAAAACAGATTTTAATCAAGTCCTTTAGAGAACCATGCTTCAGAATTCTCTTTGTGCCCGTCTTTTGTGGTAAACAGGTATTTCAATATACGGAAAATTGTGTAGATACTCGTAATATGGCCATAGATTGATATGTAGTTCTTGTTTTTTCACCGACTTCGACCGACGTGAATTAGAAGGAATGTTTCTATTATGATTTTTTAGGTTTTGTTTATATTTTGCTAACATTGAGTTATGTGGTTTTTGTTCGAGATTATTTTTTTAAAACTAGCCGGATCCTGTACACTTCGTTCAGCCAAATACAGAAATTTTCACTATTTTCTTTTCAGACTTTCTCACCGTATGAACTTTCCTTGGACTTATCCGAACATATCAAAACTAAAATGAGCCAAATCGGTCCAGCCATGCTCGAGTTTTAGGGAGACTAACGAACTTATTTATTATTATATAGATTTGCCAGTAACCCATTAATGACCCACTACAGGGTCGGGTCTCCTTCTCGGAATGAGAGGGATGTAGGCCTTAGTCCACCACGCTGGCCTACTGCGGGTTGGTGGACTTCACATACCTACCTTTGAGAACATTTTTTTGTGAACTCTCAGGCATGCAGGTTTCCTCACGATGTTTTCCTTCACCGTAACAGCAGGTGATATTTAATTTTATAAAGCGCACATAACTTTTTTTTACAAAGTCATTGGTGCCACTGGGATTCGAACCCGGACCCCTCGATTCGAGGTCGAATTCTAAGCCACTGGGCTATCACCGCTAGATTTACATGGGTATAATGAGATACTACAATCATTAATTATATACAAAACTCCTTAAATACCAAAATAGAGTCAAAAAAATGTCCTTTATAAGGGCACAAACAAAATCATCATTGATTCATTAAAATGCCACTAACAAAATCAGAATAGATTCATTAAAAATAGATAATTGCTTTTGAACTGTTTATCGGATATTGCTATTTGCATAACAAAATATGTAAATATTTGTTTTGATTACACAAATGATATGATTGGATTGAACATTTCAGTGCAAAATTGCATTATTTTCCGTAATTTACGAGAAGGTGTCACGTTTATCTATACAAATAAATAAAATTGTAATATAAAAATAATAGTATTGTAGTAAATGCCGTTGGAAACACGGGTGTTGTCAACAATTTTGGTGGCAACGCACCTTTACGGTGAGCCAAGCTCCTAAATCTACAAGTACCTACTTTTTTCCATCATCAAGGATACTCGTTAGTATGTTACGGATAGACATATGCGATCCGATCTCTTAGCGGTTGTACCCCACGGTATTCCTTTGAGAGTCACTTTGCTATTGAACAGTTCAATTAAAACACGGAACCCAAACAAACCCAAGCAAACTCGTCGCCTGTCTGTGGCTGTTCCTGTCTCGAAAGTTTCCGTCCTCAATTACCTTTGCTATCAGACTTTCCTCCGCGAACTCAACTTGGATATCTACGAATGCTTTTCTTTTTTATACGAAGATGGAAGTTTTGCTACTTTTCCTAGCAAAGATGTGATGTTAAAATTAATGCCATCAAAAACATAACCAGGGGATCGCAGTAAATATTACGTGTGTGATCCTCGTTCATTGTGCTTTCATGCGATGGTCAAATCAATGGATACAAGGATCTCACAACTTTTTACGGTACAAGAACTGAATTGCGAGATTTGGGGTTTTTTTCAAGTTATGTTTTTGATGGCATCTCATTTCTTTGTAATGCACCACAATATAATTAATCCACAATGGAGTTATAGGGGGTTGAAAATGGCCTGAATTGTTTCGAGAAAAGTGTACTACGGCCGTGTCGCTTTTATGCTCGCCTTGGCGAGGGCACTGCCGTGCCCCCAGTGATACCGTGAAAATTATTTGTCTGCAACCCATTAAAGACTTACTGCATTGCCACGCAACAAAGAATCTTATAATTAAAGTCAGCGTGCTGGACTAGGGCCTACGTCCTTCTCACAGTAAGAGGAGACGCGACCCTGGAGTGGGTCACTAGTGGGTTCCTTCCATCCATCCCTTGGTAGTCCTGCTGGACACCTGCTGGACTGGCCTCCCCTAATCGACGCCACTCCGGTCTTGGGCGCTATGAATCCAATGGTTTCCCGCTGTCTTCTTCAGGTCGTCAGTCCGCTTGGACGGAGGTCGGCCTGTACTAATTTTTCCTAAACGTGGTTGCCATTCGAGGACCTTTCTTCCAATTCGGTTGTGAGTCCTCATAAATTAAGCTTCTCGACCAGTGGACACATGTAGCCAAGCGTATCTAAGTGTGTGTCAGGTCACTGGTTTCCCGCTGACATGATTACCTTTAATCCGCTATCACCGTATCTACATTAATGCATATTAATTCAGACACACGTCGGATTAGCATAAGGATAATAACAAGCTCTGTGACGTAACGCTGTGTCGGATGAACACTACGAATTATTATGTGCTATATGAACAGTAGGTATAATAATGCATAGTCTTGAGCTTAAGTACCTTGCATGCGATCGAAAAAGTTAAGCTACGTCGGACGTGGTCGATGTCTGTATGGGTGGTCGCTAGTGGCGAATTTTATGCGTGCTTCCATGCTTTGGGAGGTGGTTCTCGAAAAGATTACTGTCGTTAAGCCTCGTCGGAGACCCTAGGCAGTTTAAAATCATCCGATGCCACCATTCACTGACTGGAGCAGCCTGGTGGGGTTTGCTCCAGACTTCCTTCTATTATGTGGAGCAATTCGTGCCGAACAGTCAATCAAAATCAAAAGCTTTTATTCATTGTTAGGTACAACTTATGCACACTTAATGAACGTCATACATTTAACATTATACAAACATCCGCTTTGATCGCCCCTCAGGCAAAACGTAGACTAGGAGAAAAAAGCGGGCGGAAAAAAACTCCCAGCACTCTTTGAAACATAAGTATGAATTATTCATGGTGCAGTATGACTAGGCCCAATAAAGGAACACACGTGACAGCTATCGTGTGTGTCTGTATCGCCCCATTGCCATCCGCTCACAAATAAATAAAGTGGGATATAAAGTAGGTATATGTATAATATATTATTATATACATAAAATTTTTGCCCATAACTACTGCCGAGAAATTGCGCACCTTTGAAAGGTACGTAATAAAAATATGACATATAACAGAGGCCTTTTTTATTCGTGTTCCATCATTCTACACCTGTAATACGCAAAAGCATTATGAAATAAAAAATGACATATTATGTGAAAAACAAAAGGGAGTCAAGGCGTCTTGCCAGTAGTATTTGAACCTCAGCACATCAGATGTTACACTTGCACGCTTCATCGACAATGTGCGTCTGGGACCGCAGTACGTTGCATAGCGCTTTAGATATGGGTTTTAGTGGCGATACCCCGGGTTCTCGGGGCCCCGAGGGATCTGGGACGGAGTTAGCGCAGCTCCGTCCGACTGCCTCCCTGGCAAGACACGGACTCCCCGCCTGAGACACTCCGTCGGTCGTATATATACTCATTTCCGACGAAATGTTGATAGCGCGATTCAGGAATCGGACGTTTATACCGTACGATTTATATAGTTTTACGTAGTATGATTGTAACATAAATATATTTTATTCGATATCAAGATTCAAGAAGGTATCAAGATCGGCTACCGTCACTCTCTTAATCCGTCGTGAAGCAGCAGTTCTTGATATCTTTTATTTAGATTGTCGGGATGTGCGGTTGGTGGAGGCATATTTTTTGAGGCAAGATGAGCCTGATAACTGTCTAGAGATAACTCTTCTTTTCGAGTTCTTGAAATTAAATTTATAAAATTAATTTTTGATATAAGAGACGTTCGATATTTTTTGTCTATATTCGAAGAACCTACATTCAAATCAAAAGTTTAAGATTAAAGATGTCGTCCATCGAATATAAGTTTTAATGAAGTCGAATATAAGCATAGTCATTTTATGGTAAAATCACACTCGTAATAATTATTATTTTGCAAAATCGTAGTCGTGGAGTTTAAAAGGTTTTCAAAGGACGCATGCGCGAAAATTTTACTACGTTTAGTCGAGTAAAAATTTAGTCGAGTCGATTTCAGTGAGCGACGTTACAGTTGAAAGTGGGATGAAATGCGTGACGTCACTCGTGATCTTTTCACAACACGTGCCGAGTTTTTGTTTTCATAATCCTTGTGCCTCTCTCTACGCACTTACTACGACGTAGGCGCTTTGACCCCTTTTGATTAGGGCTTCGTGCATGAAATTACGCAGCTGCGTATAGAATAGAATTTCGTACGAATACTTTGACAATAGTGTTCCACACTGCTTACGGCATAGATAACAGGATAATTAAAGTTATTATGAGAAAGATTTATTCTGTATTCTGTAACATATAATAACATGTCCATAGACACCACAAATTATAATGATGGAGATAATATAAGAATTTACTGCATTTAAAATGCGCAGTGCTTTCGTAGGTGCATAGAAATACCTCCTTTATATGATTCATTTCTTATTACACATACACATATGTTTTGGACATGCCAGATGCCGCTCATGAATCTTACAAGTGCCGATGACACTGAAATATTTAAAAAACTGATTAAGGAGTTTTTCTTGAGCTTGTAATAAAAATATTATATTTCACTCCCAAAATATATCGTGCCCAATGCCAGTCCATTTTTTCTATTTAAAGTTGGACAAGGCAGTCCATGGCTTGCAATGAGCACTTAACGTCATGTGGCTTGCATGCAATTTTTGTACAATATTGACACCAGTTTACGATGAATACACTGAAGCCAGTGGTAGGGGTGAATTTATAAACCTCTGATACTAATTCACCCCTCCCACTGCGGGTGGTGTACACTTTCGTGCAATTTAACTGGTCCTACTCATTTGTTCCGAAATTTAGCAGTGAATAGAAAAATTGTTGAGCATCAAACTTTATAACTTTTATAAATAATCTTTAACATTACGCATTATTATTGTTTACGGTATTTTATACGGTTCTCTTGTTACAGTATAAAAAATAAAAAAGATTTAATGACACTTATAAGTAATAGATAATTTGATTGTCAACTTCGTATAATTAAGCGTTTGTCAATTCAGCATAATTTTAATATTTATTATTTTTTATTATATTAAATTATAATTTTACCTAATCGAACTCATCGCACTCACAGCCGCACACTAGGATGTGCCATGGACACTCACAAGTTAAGAACACAGCCACCCAGACCAGAATCAGGGATCTGAAATCGTCATGCATTTTTCTGCTCGCAGAAAACCAACCCAGGACCAGAACCCTCCGCAAAGCGCCTTCAACTTCTTAACCAATGTGCCACTCAGTCGTCTTTTAATATAAAGGCCTGTTAAAATAAGATAAACTAACTTTTAATATTTTTCATGTATTCGACAGGCCAATTATGTTGCACGCAAGTGTATATGCCACCTCCATTACTCACTGCGCATGCGTGATATTCGAACGAGTAGAATAATTTCGCGAAGTCTATCACAAGTCAGGTTGGCCGAGCGGTCTAAGGCGCCAGATTTAAGCTCTGGTTCCCGAGAGGGAGCGTGGGTTCGAACCCCACACCTGACAAATAGGAGCATTGAAATTTTTTTTCATTAACCTTCAATTTTTGTACCACATTTTTTATAGTAATTGGAAGGTAAAGGGCAGGCCACCGAAACCACATCACGGTTAAACCAACAATGACGGTGGATAACGCATTATTGCCTACACAGGTATAAAGCTGACCGATACAAATTTTCGCTTAGTAAAATCTCAGTACACTTAAGGTATGCGTTTTATATTTAGATTCGGATGTCCTTCCAAGCTCTTCAAAAGATGTAAATGTCTAGGTTTTACGCAAATTTTAATTCCTGTAAATGTTCGTGAACAGTTTAAAGCCATTCTCGCATTCTAAAATGAAATGAAATTCAGTAAGTAATAGCCGCGCATCAGGATTCTATTAAGGCATTAAAAATATTTATGAAGTCTACCCGAGCGGGCGCTTCAACATAAAAGTTTCGAAGAAGTTTTAATTTCCATATATCACGAAAAAATTAATTACGTTTTAGGTGAAAGCACCGAGAAATGGACGAAAACCAACTTTATGTAATTGTGTTAAGGTCTCATTTTGAACAACTGCGGTTTTGAACCGGAAAACTTCGCCACGACTCCCCGTATGAATGCGAAAATGGTATTATGTAGAGCCAGGTGAAATTTCTCATATTGTCATCTTTTGGTGATTTTCATTCGTATTTTCACAGATTTCCCGGTATGAAAAGCAGTGTGTTCATTGTCGTTCTAGCAATGAAGACCCAAACGTTCTTTATTTATTAAAATATGCATTACTAAAGTTTGTGGAGCTTTACTTATTTTATACGTTGTTATAGTTATGTGATATTTATACCCATTAAATAAGGTATAATGAGGCGATAGCTCAATGGCTTAGGAAACACCTCTTAATCGAGGGGTCTGGGTGCGATTCTCTGTAGCATGCACCAATGACTGTAAAAAAGTTATGTGCATTTTATAAAATTAAAAATCACTTGCTGTTTGCCAGTAACCCATTAATGACCCACTACAGGGTCGGGTCTCCTTCCCGTAATGAGAGGGATGTAGGCTTTAGTCCACCACGCTGGCCTACTGCGGGTTGGTGGACTTCACATGCCTTTGAGAACATTTTTTTTTGTGAACTCTCAGACATGCAGGTTTCCTCACGATGTTTTCCTTCACCGTAACAGCAGGTGATATTTAATTTTACAAAGCGCACATAACTTTTACAAAGTCATTGGTGCGTGCCACTGGGATTCGAATCCAGACCCCTCGATTCGAGGTCGAATTCTAAGCCACTTGGCTATCACCGCTATCCTGGTGTGATGTGGCGTGTCCCATTACGCCACATAATTTTTTTATTTTCTTTTTTATTTGTCGCTGTTGTAAGGTGTTGGTTGCGAAACAAAGTGAATTCTATTCTATTCTAAATATAGGGGCATTGTGATTAGTGATGTATGTATTACTGTATCACGTAACAAATCTGAAATGCTGACACGCGATTAGTGATTTGATTTTGATTAATTTTGAATGATTCAGAACGGCTGATTAAATTTGAATATTCTATTCAATGAAATCACTTTGCAATCCGGTTTGGAGTCAGTTTCAAATTTATCCAGTAATTGGAATGCTAAATATTTGGAATAGGATGAGTCATGATCATGACGTAGCTGGGTTACCGCGTGAATTATTTGTAACCCATTAGTGGCACAGCGGTTATCACCGCGATAGACCAGTGCGTAAAATTGGATCTCGAATTGTCGTCTTAGTTAGAACAAGGGGTATGGATTCGGTGTCTTACTCAAGAGATTCGGGTTCGGATCCCGGTGGCACTCATCATTGTGGAACAACTGAGTTACAAGACACATTTTTTTACAAGTTATGTTTTTGATGGCATACAATTGTTCCTAAAAGATCTGTGTTTAAGAAAAAAGGCGTATGTAAGAAGGCTCCTTAAAAATGCTGTCACCGCCAATTTCCAAAGAGTTTTCCTCTGCGCTTCTTCCCTGCTTCTCCGTCTAACCGCTTACAGAAATATCGTATTAAATATGCACAAGACTTCAATAAATGTTCACTTACTGGCTCAAAGGCAAAATGTGAATAAACTACGTCTTTGCATTCCATATTTGTAATGCAGTCAGTTGTTGTAAGATATGAGGATGTGAATAAAATCACTTGAAAACAATTTAGATTTTACTATTTTATGTTAGTCACACAATTCTTCAAAGTAGTAAAATTCCCAATTTTATCAAGTGTTTTTTCTATTATGGCATTTTAGTTGCCTTAAAAGTGACTTTTCTTCAAATTCAGCCAAACTCAAATATCTCGAAAACCGTTGAGTTTTTGATTGGGCTTCATGTAGTTTAAACGATTTATATTTAAATTATCTACACGCCCTCAGCAGGAATCTATAATTTCACCCTCTATACTGTGTCGAGAGTTTGTTCCTCCGGGTTTTTCTCTCTTTGCCCAGTAATGGGTGGCACATTGCATAGCCGATGAGTTCGAATAGGTAAAATATTAAAATAAATAAATTTATAAATAAATTTAAGTTTTAGTTATATAAGACATAGGGTAGACTGTTCTAAACTTATTATAAATTTTTGTAACATCTTTCCCATGTAACAGTCAACAATAAACGTATTCTTTTCTTTTCTATCTTTTCTTATAGTCTATAATTTCATGCTAACGGCACTGAAAAGGTAAATATGGATTGAATAAAATTGCTTTCTAAAATCTTAAACTGGATTAAGTACCTCAGTGTAGGTTAGTATTCGTACAAATAAAAGATTTTGTCTTTATCTTACTAAACTACTTATATAAACTAAAATTGTAGGTGCCTACTTGTAATGAATTTATAGTGTCGACCATACGGTAAAATTTTGAGTTACGTGTTAGCTGCTAGCCATAAAAATATCTCGATAAGGAAACTCCCGACAACTCTTAAAATAAAACCTTTGAGAAAAATGAAAGCACTATCGGAAACTTGCTTCAACATGCAAAAATTTTTCGAACGTTGCGACAGAAAGCGTATCGGTTTAATATTTTGAAAAGCAATCGCTCGATACTTGTACGTGGCATCCATCACATCCGAGGATTTATAGTGATCAATGTGTTGATCAGGAAAATGAAATACCCCCCAGTGCAGGGCTGAGCCACACTCGTTTTAAAATACTCCCCGTGCAGCCACACTCGTTTTAACTCGTTAAGAGATTTCCACATCTCGAACCGATTTATCAGAACACATTGTTCGAATTAAACCCTTGTTTTTTTAATTCATAGGTATTTTTATTTAGGAGTTTTTGTACTTACTCGTACATACATGTTAACCCCATCGTATGATACACTATTAAGCACGTTGGAGTGCTTTTTTCCGCACTAATACGCCAAAACTATTGATTTTATAAAAAAATTGACAAGACATAAATTGTAAGAAATTTTCTTAAGTTTAATTTATCCTAAGGTGTTTGTATTGTAAAGAGTGGGAAAGGAGATATTGCTAACTGCTATTTTTTCAAAATGGCGGCGCACCTGCGTTAGATACGAAGTGGCAAAGTTGAAATTCGGAGAGAGCATATCAAAATCTATATTATTATGTAAAGCTTAGCTGTATGCGTTGCAGGTAAACCCCTTTTTCAGACCAAATTTTTGGGTAGGTATGTATAATTCACAATTTCTAAAACACAATTATCAAAAATTATTTTCTTCCAATTCTTGAGATAAAAGCAATGCATTGATGAAGGCATAAACAAATTTCGCTTTTTTAAGGATTGTAGGTAATTGTTTAAACACTTTAGCGATAGCGATAATGATAGCCTACGCACCTGGTTATCTATGTTTAAAAAAAATTCTCTTAGATGATTCTAAGAGAATTTTTTTTCCATAAAGTGGTCCATAAAGTGTGGTAGCAGCCTTAATATATGCAGCATCAATATTCCATCTGTATAAATATACCGTCCATACACTCCATACCTTTTGTTTCTACTATACAAGCTTCAAAAAAGCGGTGATAGCCCAGTTTTCGCCAGAGTTCGATCTCGAATGTAGAAGTTCGGATTCGAATTCCAGTGGCACTCACCAATGACTTTGCAAAAAAGTTATGTGCGCTTTAAGATATTAAATATCACCTGCTCACTGCTACTTGCTACTCAAAGGGATGCGAAGTCGACTAACCCGCAGTAGGCTAGCGTGGTGGACTAAGGCCTGTAGCGGGTCATTAATGGGTTACTAACAGGGTGGCGGTATCTCCCAGGCGTTTTACTAGTTGTATAAATGGAAAGCCATTTTCAATAGGTTATATCTTTAATACCTACTAACTTCCTACTAAGGATAAGCGCTGAGGATAAAGCTTTGTCATTTTGAACTAAATCCATAATTATTTTCTTATTCCCTTTTTATCGGAAGTGAAACGCTCAGCTCTTCGAGAACCGTTTCCATTATCTGTGTTTGATAATAATATGTCTATTTTTTACTATTATGTATTAGAATATAAGGTACTCTATATGTTTCTGAGGGCTATAAACCATGCCACGTTTTATTAATATATGTTAAGGTACCCTATGCATATATTAAGGTTTAAAGGGTCAAAGTATAAGGGGGTTTTAAGATCGCGAACTTACTCGGCTCGACGTCGGGTGACACATGTAAAGTTAACTCACTCTCTATTGCGATGTCGTCGACAGAAAAAACTTTGCGTTATTTAGGAATTATATCATAATTGTATATATAATATTATATTATAATCAATTATCTTTGTCTGTATCTAGAGTGTAATCATTGCTTCTAATTATCCAAAGACAAGGGTTATTTCGGAAAGCTTCTATTAATTTACTTAGCAGCTAATGCAAATAAGTTCGGAAAGAATGCACTTAGAGAAATTTAAAAAAAAAAATTAGAAAAATTAAAAAACCATCACACAACAAGTCCCAAGTCGAGCCCCAAGTTCGCGAACTTTAAAACTTCAAGCCAGTCAACCTGCTATTAAGTCTGCTTAATTATGGTAGTGGCATTAAAATGGACAAAATACAATATAATGTGATCGTCAATGACGGCCCGACAATGGAAACAAAGCGTTATCCGCTGAAAAGTTTATTGAGTTTATTCATCTTTGTTTGTTCTTCAAGCGATCTCAAGAAAACTATACGGGAACCTAAAAATTTCACAAAGAGCTTAATCTTAAAGGGAACTTATATCGGGTATGAGATATGAAAGTTTTTGTATACTTACGAATAATTTCACGAATCCTTACCACTATATTACCGAAGAGATCTGCATATCGGAGAGTTTTTCATAATGTTGACTCGAACATTAACATTTGATAAAACGGTGAAGGAACACATCGATATTGGAATCGATATTTTCTATAACGTTCTTTTCCAGCAACGTGCACTAGGTCAGCGTGATGGACTGAGGCCTTCATCCGTCTCATTGTGAAAGGAGACCGTGGGTCATTATTGCATTTACCTACCTAGTTACCTAATTATTGCATGCACACATAGCCACTGTATTTAAACAACTAAAAGGACACATAGTGCCACGTGGCAAGATGAGTTTTTGATTTTGATTTTGATTTTGTGTTAAGTAAACTATGAAGTTTGTATTGACTGATTACATTGATTGAAAAGTAACATACATTTACAACTTTGGTTCAGTATTATAGTTGGTATCTAGCACAAGGCCACCAAAAAGATTTCCTGTCAATTTTACAGAAAAAACTTAAGGTGGCACTTCACATGGGCATTTGGTATTTGCATATTTGTATTCAAATAACAATATATCATAATATTTGACGAATGCACCATTATTGAAATATTGAACAATAGGGCGTCCACACATGGCAGCCAAATAACAAACAAATATTGAAATACCCAAGCGTTTGGCAGTGAAAACCAATGTCAGTGTTGCGTCAAAAAACAAGTGGCAATAAAGCAAATGTTTTGACGTGTAAAGTCGTCATCAACACATAGCGATTGTTTACCAAATATGACGAATATGCAAATACAAATAGCAAAGTGAAGTGCCACCAGACAGTAATTAAAATATCGGTCCGTTTTAACTTTCCGGTGAACTAACCAGGCGGAATATTGAATATCGATCGATACCATTGCTAATTAAAGCGTCCTTCAAGAAAGCGTCTAAAGCACGGCACTCGTGAACTCCATAGGACGTCGCCTGTGCAAGGAAGTATTGAGGGAATTTAACATGGAAAATTGAAAATGTTTACCCAAGTTTTAGCGAATAAACAGTGATAGCGTATAGCTCCGCTGCTTGAGTAGATGGCATGCGACCGAAAAAGTTAAGCAACGTCGGGCGCGGTCAGTACCTGGATGGGTGACCGCTAGTGGCGAAATAAACGTGCGCTTCCATGCTTTAAGGCACGTTAAGCCATCGGTCCGGTTATTATCGATAATAAAGCAAGAACGCAAATAGCAAGAAACATTGTCGGAGGCTCTATGAGCGGTTTGAAATCATCTGAAACGGAGACAACGGCTATGGAACATAATAAGCGGTGATAGCCCAGTGGCTCGAATCTAGCCTTTAATCGCGGGATCCGTATTCGAATCCCAGTTGCACCCACCCATTACTTTCTTATAAATTATGTGCGCTTATGTATAAAACATATTTATAATGAATCACTTGCTGCAAAGGTGAAAAAAAAACATTGCGAAGAAACTCGCATATCTGTTCTCTTCTCTCTAGTTCTCTAGAATATTCTCAAAGGCAAGAGAAGCTCTCGCAGGAAAAGTGATTAAATCTAAAATTCCATATTTCACATTTTATATAGGTAGCAATCGGTTGAAAGTTAAAGCTCGTCTATGAAATATTTTCATCTGTAACCGTATGCAGTGAAAAATTCTTGCAAGAAATACAAGTAAGTACAAGAACTTTCGGCCTGATTGAGTTTTAATAACTAAGAGGGGAGGTTTATCGCTACGTATACCTCAAAATCTGCATTATAATATGATTAGGTTGATATCTACGAAAGGTTGATATGGATAGATTAAAGGTTTCTATCCAATATGATTTGGATAGAAACATTTAATTTTTTATTTGCGCGGCTTACAGGGAAATAAACTGGCACAAATCGTCATATAAGGAAAAAGCGTCACATCCCCTCCACCTTTCCCTCTCTTTATATGTCATGTGTTTTTGTTTGCGTGTGTGGGAAAATAATAAAAGATAGTTGCATTTTTACGAATCGCCAAGTGATCGAAACTCAACAATGATGTTGAAGTTTGAATTTGACATGTAACGGAATGTGCGTACACGTCATGTTTCTCTATTTATGCATGTCAAAGTTCTAATAATAAGGTAGTGCATTAGAAAATGCATTAGAAATAGATACACAAAATTCGTCAAAAAACGGCACGCACACCACTATAAGTTTGAGTTCTTTGACACACACACATAGATGACGTGTACGTACACTCGTGATTCCAATTTAATACTCACTTCAATAGTATAATTATAGTCGAATTTCGACTTCTCGGTGATTTCTATTTAAATTTAAACTACGTTCCTTTGCATCTAAGTTGGTTCAAAAGTAATGGCTACTCGTTTCGCCTGTATGAAACATCTCCATCATTAGTCGCTTGCGATGAAAAATTTTTCTTAGCAAGGCTCTAGAAGTTTCTTCCTGATTCAGTTTTAATGAAAGGAGAGAGCAGAGTCTGCTTATTTAATGAGCTACTTTGAAGTTGTACATAAAGTATTGGTGAACGAAGTTAGAAACAATACGTCATACAAATTGTTTACCTAATTTCGCGCAACGTTTGGTACGTCCACTAGGGTGGAGCGATTTAATATTTTTTTTTATAAACGCTTTAATGTTCTGAAAGGTATGTGAAGTCCACCAACCCACAGTAGGCCAGCGTGGTGGACTACGGCCTAAATCCCTCTCATTACGAGAAGGAGACCCGACCCTGTAGTGGGTCATTAATGGGTTACTGGCATAATACATTGGGCGGTGCCCCCGAGATCATTAAGTTTGGAGAAATGGGGTATGTGATAAATTTTATTTCATACATTTTTTGAAGTGTGTTTAATATTTTGAAATTGTTTTTATTTATTTTTTTTGTTTTAATTTGATCTCACTAAAACATAACCAATTGTGTTGAAACTTTTACCATTCCCAAAGTTAAAAAATGCAAACAAACAAAAAGAAATATCATGATCCGTCAATTAGTTTCGGGGATATTCGAGGAAAAACATTATGTATCTACATACATATAATACATACACCTATGAAATTTCGTATACTTGTTTGGCAGCCGTAATAGACAAATACTTATATGTAAAAATATTGTGCAGATCCGTAAATATTACACACTTAAGTGTCAAACTGATATTAACCTCCTTTTTGAAGTCGTTTAAAAATGTTCTCAAAGGCATGTGAAGTCCTGGGAGACCCAAAATTAGCGGCTTAACCAGATAATGCCAAAGTGACGAACAACGATACAAGAGTCGTAAATTATTTAGAAAACTTCGGACATCACATTTTACTTAATCTGATCATAAATAATGTTAGGGGCCAAACCAGAAAACGGGACCATAAATATTTTTACTTCGATCGAGAATCGATCACTTAATCGCAGCCAAAACTTTCGCACTTGAGCCTTGAGTGATGACATCGTTTTTGTTTGAAGACGTGATGAGATTGTGACATGAGATCTCGCAATTTGTATAACAGTGCCCCGAGCATGAAAATAGCATGAAACGTCTAAACAGTTAAAATTTTGCCATTGGGTAAATAAATTTTAATTTTTTCTCGTCAAAATAGATGAATCGTTCACGCCGCTATTTAAATTTGACTAAGGAGGGAAGCGTCCTGAGCTGAGTATAAATTAACCAGTAAAAGCGACTAATTGACGTTAGTGGTGTTAGCACAATCGAAAAGCATCGTCTTACCCAAAGGAGTCAACTCGGACCACTTTCCCCTACATCTGATGATTAGGTAACGTGGTACTGAAAGGATGTAACGCGAAAAAGCACGTTCCCTGAGTCTTTAAGCAACGTGATCGTCGATTCAAACACTGATGTTACGCCTCATAACTAAAAATAGGCCTGAGATTTGATTTTATCAAAAAGGTTTAGCTGGGAGCGATGTGCGTCATATTTTAATTATTAGAATAAAACCGTTTTTTTCTTGTATTAGGTACCTACTAAGTGTTCGCGATATTTCTAGGTGTTTGTTATTGTTTGATATTTTAAAGGGGTACGAATCCCTAGCAACTCTCCGTCCTATTGTGTGAACTTTGAAGGGTTATACTTGAAAGTTTTTCATTAAAATACATAAAAGCAGCGGAGCTGACGCGTAAGAAATTCAGCGGGGGGTAAAAAGATCCCGTTTGGTTTACGGCCCGGTAAGGTTCGTAACAGCTCTATCTATACAAATAAATAAAATTGGACTGTATGTAAAATAAAATTAACCGCCTTTTACTAAATGCACAGTATACACAATGTATACGCAGCGCATATGCCAAAATAACAAATTTTTTTCGTCAGTCCGTCTGTCTGTTTGTTCCGGCTAATCTCTGGAACGGCTGGATAGATTTTGACGGGACTTTCACTGGCAGATAGCTGATGTAATAAGGAGTAACTTAAGCTACTTTTATTGGAATTATATTATACAATAAAGTTAGATAGTTAAATTCCACTAGCTAGCTAGTTTATCTACTGACTACAGAGGCATTTGCGAAAAGACGCAAGATATTGATATTGTGCTCTGTGTGCCTGTTCCTTATCATTCATATTGGGAATAAGAGCAGTGAAATTGCTGTTGACAGTCTGGAAAATAGATTTCAATTTCGTTTCATAAAATGTGATAGAACTTATAAATTGACTTGGGAATGGCGCACTGATTTCATTTGAATATGCCTCTTGTTTCGCGGTTTTGAGTTTGAAGTTATAAAATTCCGTACGTATGAGCTTGGCATCAAAGTACCTACTACTAAAAAACTAAAATGACAAGAATGCGTTTATTGTTGACTGTTACACGAGAAAGATGTTACAAAAATTATAATAAGTTAAGAACAGTCTACCCTATGCGGGCATACAATAATTATGTCTTAAATAACTAAAACTAAACATGCTGGCCACATCGTTTGAAACAAAAAATAAAAATAAAAAGAAAATACCTACCTACATTTATAAAATTCTCATGTCACAGTTTTAGTTAGGTAGGTACCGTACTCCTCCAAAACGGCTTGTCCGATTTCTATGAAATTTTATATGCATATTCAGTAGGTCTGAGAATCGGCTAACGTCTATTTTTCATACCCCTAAGTGATAAGGGTTGTCCACACCTAACATTTTTATTTTATTTTTTGGACAATTTTTATTCTTCAGTAATGTGGCATCAAAAAATACATACGACCCTAAATTTTCATCCTTATATCACCAACCACTATTTTTAAATAGTCGATTTTTAACGCTCGATAACTTATCGCAAAACAACGTTCGCGGGGTCAGCTAGTTTGTATATAAGAGATGGAACTTTGATAGCGCCTTTGAGGACACGTCTTCTCATTGGCCGGTTCGGTAATGAGACTTGCTCATATTACTGTACGTATCGCGCCGCTACAAGCCTAAAAATTCGCATCCCTACTTTCAAACAATGCAATAAGCCTTCACCCGGGGGCGTCGGGAACAGTTCTAGGAACTCCGGGGATTTGTTTACGAACTAGCGGGAACGTGTCATCGAATGTTCTATTTTCTTCGACATTTCTCAGAAGTTTCCTTACGAAGGTCGGCGCTCACTGACAGAACTAATTTGCAAGATACATTTTTTTCTTTCCCCCTGATGTTTGCGACTCGTGAATAACCCACTGCGAGGTCGGGTCTCCTCACACAATGAGAAGGATGTAGGCATATTTCATCATGCTGACCTAGTGCGGGTTGGTGGACTTCACATGCCTTTGAGAACATTTTTTGTGTGTTAAATCCGATGAAACCAGGCAAGTTCCGTTCAATATGCGTTAACCCTAACTACTCTTAGGCAACGTTTTGTTACAAAGAGAATTTCTACGAAATCAACACCTGTTACTTGCTTCGACGTAACCTGGCATTGAAATGTTTTCTTTTTACGTATTGAATGTCAACTGAAATGCAGGCTGGCAGATTATATATCAAAACATCAGATGCCCGTGTTTTTACTTGGTTAGAAAAAATGAATTTGATGTTGCGTTTTTAACATTTCAACAAGAGTATTCCGATCGGTCGAATGGCGACCACGTTTAGGCAAAAGGAGCACAGGCCGCCCTAATACCAGGTGGACTGATGACCTGAAGAAGGCAGCAGGAAACCGTTGAATTCAGAGGGCCCAGGACCGGGCGGAGTGGCGTCGATTAGGGGAGGCCCGTGTCCAGCAGTGGACTGGCAAGGGCTGAAAGAAAGGAAGAATTCCGATTGAATAACCCCGAGGACATTATCTTTTGCTAAAACTTCAAGATTGGTCGGCTAAGGGACGTTTCTATCCTGTAGGCTTCGAATTGAAATCAAGTAGGTAACCTAAATATAAATGTACTTTCGGAGTTATTCTAGATCGCTCTAAAGGTTGAAAATTTGACCAAAACTTTTTTCACTTCTAACAATGGACTCTCACGAGCTGCCATGTACCTTATTAGTTCCCTTATGGTTAATATATTAAAATTTATTTATTTATTTATTCATTGCACATATTACATATTACAAGCAAGGCAGCTTTAGCCAAAAATTCGAATTCTAAGTAAAAAAAAAAATTACATGTCAACTTAATTGCTATCACTCTTAATTACAATCAAGCAATTTATTTTTGTCACTATTATTATTATAAAAGTACATAATATTATATTACATTAAATTATACATTACATTATAAATACATTACATTACATTATATTGTACGACATTACAAAACAATATTTTTATCAAAATATTGTTGGATAAAAATATTTTGATTTGATTTAAAGATCAAATCACTATATTATTATTATAAAAGTACATAACATTATATTACATTAAATTATACATTACATTATACATTACATTACATTATATTGGACAGATATCTAACTTAAGAACATTTACGAGAATTCTCTGACGATATCTTAATCATAATATGCACCTGTCCAGGGTTTTGGAAGATATGAAGCAATAAAGAACATTACATATAACATATGCGAGCGAAACATAAAGCACGGAAGGACAACAGTTTACAACAAAATTGAATACATCAAGTATGGCATTCTCTACAGTTTGCCATTTCATTTCGAAAAGAACTTTGAAGCGCGCGACATTCACGTTTTGAACCAAAGATTTTTATAAGTCAAGATGGAGGATGTCTAAAATGGAACACCTGAAATTAGAGGGCTTTTAGTTTTAGGTCTCTTTTAATTGGTGGGAATTGTGCCGAGAGCATTGACGCTATCGTCAAAGTATCCCCCTCGTGCATGACTTCTATCAACATATTTTTCCCAAATGGTTTTTTTTTTACCATAGTTTACCTAAAACACTTTGGCTGATTTTAATTTCTAAATAGTTAAAAACATTGGGCCCATTCCTTTTTCCACTGTATCACTCAGTCAGATCATAAAAAAGTGTTTGTCCCGAACCATAGTTCAAAAACTTGAGCCTACTTTTATTCTTTTTCTAGTATAGAATCACTCCATCTGATCGAACAAAAATCTTTCTCTCAAACCGTAGTTCATGAATAAAATTTTATTTGCTTTCGTATTCTGAAAATGTATGTCTATTGGGGAAGTTTCGTGACGGTTCCGTTAGTATTGTTTGTTTGCGACAGCGACAAAACGTCTGCATCGATTTCAATAATAAGAAGTCATCTTAATCACCATTTAGTGACCCACTGCAGGGTCGGGTCTGCTCTAACAATGAGAAGGGTGTAGGGCTAAGTCCACCACGGTGGCCTAATGCGGGTTGGTAGACTTCCCAAAGGCAAAATACTCGCGCACTTCCATTTTTTGGAGCTGGTTGTCATCGATAAGATAGAAGTCGTTAAAGCTTGTGGAAGACTCCAGTAATTTAGAAATATATTTTGGGTTGACCACTAGCCAGTGTCTAGCAATCCGCGTTGAAGCAGCGTAGTAGAGTATGCTTCAAGCTTATCCTGTTGTAGCCTGTTTCAGAATTGGAGCAGCGTGGTGGAGCGTGCTCAAGGCGTCTATTCAGGGAGTGGCCCTTGCCTAATCGTGGACCATAAAAAGGCTTCTAGCAATTTAGTTACACGTAGCAATAGTAAAAAAATCGTTTCCCAAGGCGAATACACCCGCAGTCGTAAAGGCAAGTGAAGTGTATATCATCCAACTAACGTAAGTGTCTCTAACTGCTGGAGCCACTTCGACACGCAGCGACCGACCTGTGTCGCACTACGGGCTCTGAGCGACGAGCGAGTAAACCTGTTGGTAAAACTCGCCAGGGTATCGTTACTCTGGATTAACGTAAGCGCGCATAGCCCCGCTGCTTGAGTAGATCGTGATCGAAAAAGGTAAGGTGACTGTTTTGTTCCCTATTCGATCAGCACTAACGAACTGCGAGTAAATTCGTCGTTCTCATCGTCTCGTCGTCATCTCGTTCGTTCGTTCGTTCGCTAAAAATATGTCACTCAAGGTTATAAAATTTTATTCAAATCAGTTCAGCCGTTTTTGCGTGAAAGACTACCGAACATCCATCCATCCTCCGTCCTCTCAAACTTCCACATCTACATATAATAGTATTAGGATTTACAAAATGTTTCTCAATAAATTTTTTAAACATTTTTTTAAATAAAGTTTTAATTATAAAATCGCTTATATCATTCAGTATGACAAGCTTCTAGCCCACAGGACCGTGGCATTTCTTACGGCCGCAGTCAAACCCATATAAAACTCAGTCTAGACCCAGTAAAGAGCGTGTGACTGAACTACTAATTTAAATCAAAGATTTTCAGTTTCATGAGGACATTAACAGTTTTAAGAGGGCCCCAATGTCGTTTTATTTGAGACGCTTTTAAATTCATTTTTAATTTAATGGTTTTTTTTGTTACCGAGGAGTTTTAATAAAATATCTAAAGCGTAAAGCGAAAATTTTGTGTACAATTTCCAGCTCACTACGCGAACGAACAAGAATGCACTCATTCTAATATTTTTAAGTCGGTAAATTGCATTAAAAAATAATTTAAAAAAATTAAACCGACACCAAAAAGGTGTATAGCCTACTATTTTTTGAGGTTGGTGTCTTTAGTATCAAGTATTCTGTTTCTATTGTTAAACTTTGGCATTTTTATCGGTTAAAGAACACATATGACTGCTGTTGGATTCCTTGGCACGGTTTGAACCAACAGCAAATACTAATTTTGTGAAGGTGAATTCGCTTTTTTAGTTACTAAACTACATTACAATGTATTTCAATTTTTTCTTAAGGTATATGTGCTATATGTTGGATTGTAGGTATAAATATTGTTTTTTCATGATTGATAGACAAACAAACGGACAACAGTGACAAAGTTATCCAGTACAAAAGTTTTCTTTTCAAAAAATTCATTTTCGATATTACAACGAAAATGAAGTGCCTACAGTGCTATGAGCATGAATATCGTAAAACTATTCGTAAAGTAAACGTTTGTCCTTAGTATGTCATATTTCAGTCATGGAAAGATGTCATCTTTCCATACTAACGGTACGTAACTATACTAACGGCACTTTCGTCTAAGTATTCGACTTCGACGAAAGTGTTTCTACTCGGGGCGCAGAATATGAACACGTCCATTCGTGTATAAAATGACAATTGTTCGAGATACAACGAGTCACACTGTCCTATATATATGACAATACAAGATGTCATACTGTCCTATATTGACACTACGAGATGTAATACTGTCCTATATAATTATGACAAAACGACGAATGCCTGAATACGACTACCTAGTGATTGTTTGCTTCGATATCTTAAGACAAATTTAATAAGCGAGAAATTATCGAATTTATTTCTAGGTGCCGTTCAAAATCGCTGATTGGTTGATGCCCTTTTCGTGTGCCAATAACGAGCAGAGTAGAGCAGAATAGAGAAAGAGAACCATGTCTGAGGTTGTATGCTTTGCTACTCACTTGTTTATGTAACCTGTAGGAGTGCATTTCCGTTAATATTAGGTACCTACATACAACATACGTGTCGAATTGATAACCTCTTTTTTGAAGTCGGTAAAAAGAGTAAGCGTTGCGATTTTATTGGGATATCCCCAGAATTTCAAATTTCATTCTAAAAAGTCAGCAAAGAATCAAAATCTCAAAGAGTCTCAAACCGAAAGCAAAGTCTGTATATTGCGTGTATTTATAATAAGTTTACGGATCAAGCGTCCCGTTGGAATGGCATTAGCATACAACCCTTCGGTCTCGGATAGCGGCGGGTACCGCGGGGTATACTCCGTGCACTGATTATCCAAATTGCCGTACGATTTTGTTTGACAATGGAGAACCTTCATTATTGTGGTATCGATGTTTGTGTTTTCGTAATTCATCGGAGACATGGCTTCGTAACGGTTTATTTTGTTTGTAAGCTAGAATTAGCCTGTAGCAATCAGCGTTGCATCGGTCGGAACTCGGATGGATTCTCGTTATTTTTCGAGTGGCCATAATCTAAAGTGCGCTGTTGCATGATCCTGTCGCACAGACAAAAATAGAAGGTTGGGTTATCCAATATTTTTAATGCAAACACACCAGTGACTTTAGGCTACAAACCTTTCCACCCTATGCAACGAGCCCTTCCCCCCTCCAAGTGCGGGGAGGGGAAGGGAGGAACTTCCCTTCTAGATCTCGCTCGAGCTCAGTAGTCATAGTCAGTACCGAGGCCAACCGCCGCGTGGACTACACGTCTCGAACGCACCGCTGGTGCCATGACGGCCAAAGTTCGCGCGGACTTTTAACTATCAGTGCGAAATGTTCTGCTTTGGCGCCCGCAGCCGTTGGAGACGAGAGAGGAGTGGCAGAGGCTGTTTAGAAAGGTTAGTCCCTTTTTTTATTTGGCAACTTCTGCATTTCTGCTGCAGCAACAACTCCAACGGAAATGGAGAAAGTACGAGGGAAATTACGAGGTAAGTGATTGTTTTTTGTTTGTGCGATTGAAAAAAAGTTGAAGAATTTTTAGCGCAGTAGCAGTCTTCAGCGAGTTGCGGAACTTCGGCGGAGTTTTATCTTCGACAGCAACATTCGTAATTTGTATTCAATTTAAGTTTGAAAAATTCGTGTGTTTCCGAGGATATTACTTTTAGATTTATAAAATTAAATTTTTGAGCTTCGAATTCCGGAGTTTTCGCGGAAATATCAAGCTTAGAAATTTTAAGCCAGCATCAAGTTAGCTTTGCATTAATTAATTAATTACGAAATGTTCTTATTTTAAACTTCAAAATCCAAACAGCGCGTTATCGTTGAAAATATTACGTTGTATATTTTAGCTCACAAGTTCGCTTACTTTACATTTTCCTGCCGAGGTAAAAAAAATCAAGAGATATTCGTGTTTATATTTCATTTCGGTACCTACTTACCCAAGCATTTTATATGCCGACATTCGTGAACAACAGGATTCGGTTTAACAGTGCAAGGTCACATTAAAAACTCTATACTTTTTACTTTATTTTTTGCAAACTTACAACAACTGTAAGTAACTAACCAATAATTTTCAAGAGCATAGTTCTGTATTCTATTGATTTATTTAAGATTGATATTACTGATAGGCTCACTTGTACGGGAATAAATAAAAATGTATCACGTAAAGTTATGGATATTTTCTTCGCGAAAATTCTTTGCGGATTGCGAGAAAACGTTCGAATCCTTCGGGACATTCTCTTTCATCGCCAATTCTGGGAGGGGAAATACATAAAAAATAATTTGATATCCTGTGCACGACGTGTGAGTCTGATCCAAAAAATGTGGAACGTAAAATTTGATTTGTTAACATACCCGAGCTTACATGTACGAAAATATACAACATACAAATCAATTTGACAACTTTTACGTTGGCAAGTGGTGTTGAAGCGCCGCATAATAGGGTATTTCGCACCATGCAAGGAAAAATCCAAAATTATGTAATATTGATAGATTTTGTTAATAGCAAGTGAAAAATGGTGATTTCTGTTCTAAAAAATGTAGTACACATTTATTATTTCAATTTTAAAATTCAGGTTTGTTAATCTGTTTTTCAAATGTCAAAAACGCTATACGCCATGAAAGCTATCGGCGTGACGTCATTAGCAGTGTAAATAAACAATGGAGTATAACTTTGTTCCTGTACTGAGATGTATTGTTTACACTGCGAGTGACGTCACAAGCATGGCGGCAGCGCCGAGACGGCCGAGACCGTGTTTTCGCGGGGATTTTTGAAATTTAAATTGACAAGTCTTTTTTTACATAATATTTGTTTGCAAAAATTTTTTTCCAATTTTTTATGGGCTTTTATGACATACGAATTCATATAAAAAGCTTTTTGACATAGGCCGTAATACCCTATTGGCTAGCTTCAGACAAGAGTAACGTGTAATATTTTATAGCACGAGTAGCTTAAACCCACCAAATGGTGTAAAAAATACAACTTTACACCGTGGCTTAAGTGACAATATTAAAGCTTCTTTAAGTAAAATCAGAATAATTTTCAACTCCACTTGCTAGCAAACAAAGCAATGACAAAAAGCATTCACACACGAAACAAAATACTTATAAGATCCCCGTTAATATGCCTGGCCCGTGCATAGGTAGAGTCGTGACTGCCATTCGTAATGATTCGCCTGCTTTGTTTTGAATACGGATTCCTTGTGTTCTAAGACAGTGAAGTGGTAACAATATAAGGAATGCTTTATTTTGTAGTTCAAAATTTAAAGAGGAAAAGAAATAATAAAGAGAGGAATACGATTAGGTATTTGCTTAGTGCACATGTATAAAGTATATTTACCGGTGAATTGTAACATCATAAGAAGTGCTATATTTTGCATTTTGTTGAATTCTTTATGATTTAATGATAGGTATCTCCAGTTTCAAAGATTTTATAATGTGAGCTTTACAATATTGTTTTTTTAGATTGAATGCGTTAGTAAATTTGGTGATAATAAATAGAGCGGTGATACCTCAGTGGTTTATAACTTGGCTAATAGTGGCTTTCGACCTCGAATCGAGGTTCGGGTTCGAATCCCAGTGGCACGCAATGACTTTGTAAAAAAAGTTATGTGCGCTTTTGAAAATTAAATATCACCTGCTGTTACGGTGAAGGAAAACAGCGAGAGGAAACGTACATACCTTCGAACCCGGATCCCTACAGTAAGAGGTTGAATTCTTAGCCTATTACACGTTTAAAGGAAATTCATTTCAGTTTACTTTTCATTTGGAAGCTCGCTGCGGCTTATTGTAAGTATATCGATATTGTATGGCATTCGGTTCCTTCTCTTATTTAATCGGTATCGTGCAATTCCGCTCGAAAATTTTAATGGGGTTTTGTCATGGCTTCCATTACTATCAAACGAGCAATTTTTGTATTTAAGTATATATATTTGTCACGGTAACTTATTGTTATAGTAATATTTAATTTATTGTCTGTTTAGTCTCAGTAGGTATGTATGTATTTGTGAATTAAATTATCATGTGATATCATTTTTATTAAATCGAAAATTTAAATTTTTTTAACCAACTCTTAAATCTAGTAAAATCAGATATCCCAATTCGCGAACTAGTTCGACAAAGCCAAGTTATTTTTACCAAATCTTTTCTTTTGAAGTGCTTATTTATTCGGGCTAAGCTTCTCAAGTTCTCTAAATTTCGACACAGGCCAAGGCAGTCCGAAGATACTAATTAATACTCTTGGTCAGGCGTTTAGCAGTTTATGAATAACTCAACTTGTCGGTTAAACTACTTGTAAGTATTTACAGGGGCAACTTTGAGGAAGATCGTGACTGAATTTTTTTTGTCGTCCGTATTTTCGTCGTCCGAAATCTTTCAACACGTGATGGTCAAATGATAGGTTCCTGTAACACAGAAAAGAGTTCGTTAATGTATCTATTGAATCATTTACAGTTAGTTTTTATAATCAATCGTCCGATTTGGATAGCCCCAATGCCGTTTGGTTCCTAAGCAACATTTGTTATTTCAAAGCAATTAAAAAGAGTATCTTAGCAACCATCTTTATCTCAATACATACCTGAAGATCGGTTATTGAAACCCACCGTTAGTCAATGCCCAGAATTGTGTATCTATATACTTATTATTTTATGTTATTTTGAAAGTCAATACACGATTCAAGTTTGTGATCGTGACCAAACTTACGATTAAAATCAAAAAGTCACTTCGATTTAGAATCAAAATATTTCAGATCAAAATCAGTAAGTAATGAAAAGTCTGGCGACTTTATTTACTCTGCATTTCAACAAATATTGAGCGAGACAGTCGTTTAGATTGAAAAAAACATGAAACTTTTTCAATAAGTAACTACGTATTTAGAAACATTTAACTTGTTTATTGAACTAGGGTCAGAAGCAGTGCTGGTCAGCCTATAAATGAGAGAAGCTCAATAAATGTATTTTAAATACATTTTCAATAACAGCTTTTATTATTTTCGTACTGTCCGCAGTAAGCCCTTTCACTTGATACCCACTTAAGTTGCAATGTTTGACCTGAACATAAACAGTACAAGTAAAAGAAAAGCTTTCATAAAGCTTTTAATTTTGTCCTTAGTCAGTGGCTTTTGTGAGTCTACATTCGAAAATAAAAGACCAATGAAGGTCAAAACTCAGGGTCACGGCAGTTAATCGCTTTTCTCCAATTCTATTTGAAGAACGTTCGTTAAGAACACAAAATACTCCAAAGTAAATACTGTTAAAGTAAGCGATCCCCAATAAAATTGATAAATGCTCAGTGTCAACGGACACGTGACCAGAAAACCAATGGCTACCGAGTCTTCGTTTAATTCGAGAGGCATTCGCTTTCTTTCGGTTCGAACTAACTTTGTTCTTCTTTGTAGGGAACGACCACAAAACGAAATAGACACCGCATGTCATAGTTTCTATAAAGAAACAATTCAGTCAAAGCATTCAGGTGAGAGGGAGGGGAAAATAAAGCATCGTGATTGGTCAGTTCAAAATTACCGAACGTTCAGTTCAAAAGTTTCGAACTAGTGACATGACCAATGTAAGATGAGCTCTAAACAATTTTGATAACAGCCATGTTCCTACCGACATATTCAAATTAATATTATTAGTTCCTTTCGGAGGCGATGTACACGGGTTACTAGCAAAAGATTTTCCGCTCTTTATCCTGTGGATGCCGACTATCACTCGTTCTTTTAATGTTGACATGTAAAATATAAGAGCTTACGTAGGTTTATTATGTTGATGAAATCAAATTTTAAATTAAAAATATCTAAGGCTTCTAAGCTTTTCATGATTAAGAAACGAATATAAAAATCTCGATATTAGACTTTTACAAATAAAAAAGCTTATTTGAACTCTCAGAATACAGAAAGGACTGAACTGATATAATATTGCTTCTTATAGTTCTATTTTTAAACCTTTGAACCTACTCATAAATTAAGTAAAATTGAATCAGTAGCAAAATAATTAGTTCTATTCACATGAATGAAATCAAAATAAATTAATGTTTATTTAATGACACAAAAAGGAAAATTCTTTTGCCCTTATCTTGGGCTTTGTCATAATTGACTGTTGCAATACGACACAACCGACCGACCAACGAACGTGACAAAATTCAAACACAGACCCTCAAGCATGACGTCATACTAATGACTGACGTTTCCTATACGAATACTTTGACGTTAGTATTCATGCTCAGGGCATAGTGCCACTAGCGTGAACTTACGCAGTTTCGTATAGTTATCGTACCGAGCTGCCATTAGTATGGGAAGATGTCATACTAATGGCCACTTCAAGTGGCCTGCTGTTGCTACTCAATTACTACAAAAAAGTGGTAAGGCTTAAAAACCTTATTTTTTTTTATACTACAAAATAAATCACAAAAATTGTTTCCGTTACAGAGATCAAGAAACAATTTTCTAAGCTATGCCTAAATCCTGAACAAAAGTGGTAATTGACCCGCCCCTTCGTACCTTTGTCCAAACTTGCCGAGTTTAAGTACCGTGCTTAGGAAGATAAGGGCTGAGGTAGCTTGGAAAAATATCGACGTCGTTAAGAATTCGGTCACGAACCACCGTTGAAGTTTGGGCCATGTATAGTTTGACCCAGTAGTTGGGGACTCCATTTATAGTATGAATGGAAGCAAGCCATCAGTGGCCGTTGCAGTCCATTATGGAGTTTTAACGCCTTTTTCTTAATATTGAGTTAGACGTACGAACTAACGTACGTATAAACATAAATAATAATGGTTCACACTCATAGCATCTGATAGCCCTACACTAGGATTACCTGTGTCGTGGTGGGTACCATGGACAGACACAAGAACACACACCCAGACTGGAAACTGAAATTTAAACTCATGATCAAATCCCTGCTCTACTGGGAATCGAACCCAGAACCTTCCGCGCGGCGCACCGGCGTCTTAACTTCTGCGCCACTCAGATCGTCAGACATAGTTATAGAGGAACTTGAAGTTGTTTTAACCCGTTAATGACCCACTACAGGGTCGGGTCTCCTCTTACAATGAGAAGGATGTAGGCCTAAGTCCACCACGCTGGCTTACTGCGGGTTGGTGGACTTCACATGCCTTTGAGAACATTTTTTTTGTGAACTCTCAGGCATGCATGTTTCCTCACGATGTTTTCCTTCACCGTAACAGCAGGTGATATTTAATTTTATAAATAGCACATAACTTTTTTACAAAGTCATTGGTGCGTGCCACTGGGATTCGAACCCGGACCCCTCGATTCGAGGTCGAATTCTAAGCCACTGGGCTATCACCGCTGTGAACTGGAAGTAATAAAACGAAATTGAAAAACTTATGAATATTTTCTAATTTACGCCCATAACAATAATGGCATTTCCTTTATTCAACATCCGTGTTCTTCTTTTATCTCTGCGCCAGTCAGTCTTAGCTCTTGAATTGACCGTGATGGCCGTAGCTTCAGCCGTCTGCAGCAACCGCTTACGAGCTTCAAACTACATCTTAATTGGCATACGCCCTTGCCCAATGGACTACGAAGGGATGACAGGCTGAAAGGAAGGAAGGAAGGAAGGATATTATTATGAAAATCCAATTCTCAGCACCCCAAGAGGTTATATCAATTCTACGCAATTAAAACTTTCAAAACTGAATTTCGGAGATTTTCAATTTATGAATAACCTAAATTAATTTACAAGTTATACGTAAATCACTAAGTTAAGGCGGCGAAAGGGCCGTAAACATTTTCTGTTTGTGTACTGAAACAACCCTCTGTCCTTTGTCATGCCGCACGCTCGTACGACAGCGTCATATAGGTACTCGTACCTATTGCATACATTTTGTTGTATGTCAGCATGGCAGTGTCACGTTCAATAAGGAAATTTAGGTCAGCGCAATACAGAGTCCTTTGTTTAAATTTTGTCGTGTTGGTTGTTCGGTCGGTGTCAGTAACCCATTAAACCCATCTTTCACCCAGTGAGAAAGATGTAGGCCGCCGTCCACCACGCTGGCCTACTGCGCGTTGGTGGACTTCACATGCCATTGAGAACATTTTTGTGAACTCTCAGGCATGTAGGTTTCCTCACAATGTCTTCCTTCACCGTAACAGCAGGTGATTTTTTTTTTACTTTTGTGACTTTTAAATACTCGTACAAAGTCATTGGTGCGTGCCACTGGGATTCGAACCCGGACGCCTCGAATAAGCGGCCACTGGGCTATCTCCGCTATACAAATCTATTTATACAAAAAAACGCTTTTGAGAAAGGATAGCGTATACGTCCAAAAAAGATATTGGTCGGCGCTGACAAGGGGTCCGAACGTCTCAGATTGTACCCGCCACGACATTTTCCGAATATACTTCCATTTTTAAAAACGCTTTGTCATCCTGAGGTTTTGTAGGGAACCATTTATAGAGGCTGCATTTAGGTATATATGTACTTCTGAAACTATAGTATATCTTTATCTCATCTCTACTGGGTCGAGTTGTAGTAACCAGTTCGGGGAGGTGCCTTACCGCCAGCCTCTTAACCCGTCGTAAAGCAGCATGTTCTTCATGTGTTGTGTTTCGGCTGGGGAGGTATGATTGCCGGGGATACTTTGTTTGAGGCGAACAAATAAAGTAGAAAGCTTACAACTGTTCAATTTGGTCTAGTAAGTGGCAACACTGATAAAATAAAACATAAAATAAATAAAATTTCCAACCAAGTTCCTTCCTAAACTACCGTAATAATGCAAGTGGCTCTTTCAAAACCTGGCTCCTTCACACCACTTCTGCCATAAATCGCAGTAGATTTAGGGCATAAAGTTTGAAATAATATTAAAGTATACTAGCAAGACACCGAATTGACACAATCAGTCACCCTCCAGACAACTCATAGCCAACGGGAGCCTCTCTCTTTGCCAAAACCCTACGCCTTATTCGTCTATACCCCACTTTGTACAACACCTATAGACTAACTCCCAACAATAAAAAAAAAATCGCCGTACAAAATATTTCAAAGGGAGAAACGATTCCCTCCAATAAAAAAACCACACCTCTTAAAAGAATACGCTTAGTACTTTGAAAACAAGAGGTTCGTGGGTCCCTGAGGTGTCCTCGCTTATAATTCAAGGCCCGCACAAAAGCTCTTATTTTACACCCCATGTACCTACTCTATGCGTCAAAACAACCCTTTGTAATCATGGAGGCACTCAGTCATTCGGGTAAAGGGAATAGTTTAAGATTAACGCAGTCATCCTACGTTTTTTACGTCTCTGAATGTTTAGTAGTAAAATCAGTGATTTTATCTATTTTTCATACCCCTAAGTGATAAGGGTTGTCCACCCCTAACATTTTCATTTTATTTTTTGGACAATTTTTTTTAATTTAATTTTTTAATAATGTGGCATTAAAATACACACTACTCTAAATTTTCACCCTTTTAGTAATTTAATAATTTTTATTTTAAAATAGTGAAAAACGAAACCCATTAAAAATCGTTCTCTGAAAATGACATTCGTTTAATTAAAATTGGAGGAAAAATGTATGAAACCGCACCGACCAATATCGTTACACTATCGAATTGATATTTCGTAGAATCAGGATGCAGATTTCATTAAATAAGAAAGTTTAAACATAAATATTCCATTTTCAACATAATTAATTAAAACTGGGGTGTTTTATTTGTCAGTAACACATTGATGACCCACTACAGGTCGGGTCTCCTCTCACAATAAGAGGAATGTAGGCCTTAGTGGTGGACTAAGGACTTAGCGCTGGCCTACTGCGGGTTGTGGACTTCACAAGCCTTTGAGCACCCGCAGCCTTTCACCGTAACAGCAGGTGATATATAACTTTATAAAGCGCACATAATTTTTTTAAAAAGTCATTGGTGCGTGCCACTGGGATTCGAACCAGGACCCCTCGATTCGAGAACGAATTCTAAGCTACTGGGCTACCACCGCTCTTCACCGTCACCGTCACATCACCGTCCAGTAATACTTCACGACTAATGAAAAACCTGTCTGCTTCTAGAATCAAAGCTCTAGCGATGTCACGCCAATTCGATATCAATTATCACGAAATTCTCTATCCGAGCGTTGAAATATAAATTGAAACTTGAAGTTAAAATCGAAGTCCTGTGTCGCCGTTATTGTCAGCCTTGATTAAACTGTTGCAACTGAAATAGTTGCAAGAATTCTACAAAATTGATATAGCCCAGTATGAGGGACGAAAAGAAGACCTTTGCAAAGACAAGACAAAAGGTGGTGTAATTTCAATTTTAAATTATGTTGTTTAAGTTTGTACCCTGCTGAAATGTTTACATCATTTTTGTTACAAAGTTTTTTTGCAAGCCGGAGCAGCACATGAAACACAATTAAACTTTATTTTGAGAAGACAACACAAATTTTAATATTTTAAAATAAGATGTACTAGAAATACATGAAATTCATTAAAAAACACGCCACGCACACTACCATAAGTTAGAGTACTTTGACAGCCACTATAATAGATAAACTAAGGAGTACGTAAATTCCGTTACGTGTCAAATTCAAATTTCAATAGATTACAGTACATTACAGTGTATTAAATTTTTCCGAGATTTTTGATATGCCAGTGCCACGAATGATTTTTACGTAAAGTTTATTTACGTAAAAATCATTCATCCGCACGATAAAAATTCCATGGGTCGAAAGATGAATGATTGGATATAAGGGTATTGTCGTAAAAATTCAACAGATGTCAGGTACAAAAAGTAGATAAATTGCTTCAATGGTACCTACAGATTCTTCAACGGAGCAAGAGCTGGCATCCCGCCAAGAAGCCTCCAAAAACCGTTGTAAATTGCGCTCCATCATTTTTTAGCATTCACCAAGACAAATTTTTATCTAGCAAGTAGTTTTTATGGTATAGCCGAGAAACAAGCTAGTTAGGATATGAAATTTTATGGAGAGACCATAGCAAAACACTTCTACCCTGAAAATCAGCTGAGTGTGTACCTGTTTGCCTCATGGGCACAGTACTTAATTGTACACTATCTATTTTAATTTTAAGAATTTATGTGTATTATTATACAGGTTACCCGTAAAACATGAGCAACCTCGCAGCACTAGGTAGCTAACACCATAAGCAATAACTTGTGTTCTACGACTTTTGATAATTTGTAATTTTGTAATTTTTAATTTCATACAAAATTATTTATTAAGTTAATTTCCCGTTTGAATGTTTCTAACTCTACGCGCATCGCAAAGATTACGTAAACAAGACGCGTAAAAACTTCGCAAGAGGGGGGGCGGGATGAAACATACTTTCGTAGACTAACAAATGTCACAACAGTGCAACAAAAACTTGTTTAACCATTTATTGAGTTAAGATCGAACTCATAGAATAAAAGTTGTTGCTTATGGTGTTAGCTACCTAGTGCTGCGAGGTTGCTCATATTTTACGGGTAACCCTGTATTATGTTGCTACCCATTCTGGCAAATAAACATAATTACTTTCTTTCTTTCAAAAATATTCGGCTTGGGGTGATGACTCTTCTACGAATTAAAAAGTTATATGTGTGCTTTAATTTTTAATGTCATCCGCTATGGCGGTGAAAGAACATGTCGTGAACCTGCATGACTAAGAGTTCTGCACGATGTTATCAAAAGGATGTGAAACTCCCACGAAGTGTTGGATCAAGATTTGTATCCGATTGAGAGGAGACCCGACCATTGAGTAGGCCATTGAAGGGTTGCGGACCAATTACCAATGTTTTGTAAACTTGAAAAAGTTACCAATTTCCAGCTGTAATTTGATAATTTCTAAATTACTAACTCTTAACCCCTCCTTAGAAATCTTTCAGGACTGCAATTTGCTCGGGCCTTCTGCTTAGAGCAGTTGCAGTATCAATTGCACCCTTTCTAAGGGAAGAGGGTTGCGGGGAGAGGGGAGCGGGGGACGGACCACCCTTCCACATCTGCCGCGCGGTGATCAGCTCTGGGCTCACTCAGTATCGGGCCGACCGCCGCGAATAGCGCACGTCTGCGGAGCGCTACCGAAGCGCCGTGCCATGTCGGCCGAAGTTAATACGGACTTTTAAATATCTGTGCGAAATGTTTGGCGGAAAATCCAGCTGCAGTACCGGAGCTGTTTTCCAAAGGTAGGAATTTTTTTAAATTAATTTTATTATTGCTTTTGTTTCTTCTCGCATTTGCGAAAAAATTAACTTATTGTGCGCGCATCCCTGCCGCTCTGCGAACGAACAACTTTAGAACTTTTAAGAAGTTCTTCCCGTGGTGTATCAATTTATTTTTTATTTCTTTTACGTATGCGGTGTAATTTATTTTATCTCTTTTTTACTGTTACATAAAATTGACTTTTTAATTTGCTTTTTTGTACGCAATTGAATTTATTTCACCAGTTTGATGAAAAAAAAACTTTCGGGTGAAGCGGTAAATTGTTGCGGACAGTTCAAAGTTTTGGACTTTTGTTAAAACGACGGTTTTGTCGCTTTTTGGATATTTTAAAGATTTCGAATAATATAGTGATTAATTGTCTTATTCAAGTGAAGCGGAACAAAATTTAATAAAATAATTACTATAATAATACTTGTCAAGTAATTACAATCAAAAAGGTTATCAAAATATAAGATGAAGCTTACTTATCACACTTTGGAAAAAAAAACACAAAATTTTTTTTCGTGTCGTTTTCTCTAAAAACATTTTAACAACGCATTTAACTTTACCTCTAACAATAAAAACCTTCGAATTTCAAGTCCGACTCGTATCTGGGTGGATTTTTTTGTTTTATCACAGAACGGGTGTATTTCAAACGTTCAGCGGTTTCTTGCCTCTCAAAATTTGCTGAAGTTTTGCTTTTCGATATTTTTTACGCGCCTAATTAATTCTTTCCATAAAATTGAAGTATTTCTCTACATTTCGATTCTTAAGTATGAATGAAATCGTTCTTAAACTAATAGTATATCAACAATATTTATTTATTTTATCGGTCTGTGCTAAGATAAATTACGGACAAAAATAGCTTAAAGCAAGAAAAAATGTATGTACGTAGGTATCCATATACAGTGTAAATTTAATGATTATAATGCCAACATTTTTGGTGTTGGATAGATTTTTAAACTAAAATACCAACCCCCATACAAAAATGAACATCTCCTTTCAATGTGAGAGAGGCAACTGGCATGCACCACTTGAAGCCTACGATATATTCCCCTTTTTCAATATCACCCGGTTAGGATAGAAATATTTTATCAAATAGAAGTAAAAGTTGGAATATAAACGAAGTTGAATAATAAAATGAATAAATTGGGAGTGAGCAGTACGGTACATCGGATAGGCGATAGGCTTGATTTTTTTCGTTCGAAATATTTTTTTTATTATTAATATTTTGAGTGTTTTTTATTTTGTTTAGTATAAATACTTAATAATTTAGCATACACATAGGTAATTATTAATTAACCTAAAACTAAACCGGGAAAAACATTAAACGGGAAAGTTAATACAAAATTTAAAAAATAAAATATTTTAAAAACAAATTTTAAATTTTTTTTAGTTCTAATTTAAAACGGATATCACAATAGAAGAAGAATGGAGAATGAATAAATTAATAAATAAAAATTAAAAGAAAATTAAAAAAAAAGAAAATAAAATGATAATAATAATATAACTACTGTCCTGCGGGAGGGTACCCAAGATGTTGGCTGCGTTCTTCTCTGTTGTTATTATCCAAAGTTATTATCACTTTATCTACGAGTATATTAGCTTCACAAGTTGCCAATATCATGTTATGGTGTTTTTCTAGACCTGTATTCGTTGTGGGTGTTATTGACGCCTACATCATTTTATGTAGGTGTATTTATTTGCTCATTCATACAGCGGTTGGTTTTGTATTTATTTTTGTATTAAGTAGTTTCAGAGTCGGTGCTTGAAATTCATCTCTAAAATCAAATAGAACTGCGGATATATGAAATTGAGAAGTGAAATTACTTTAACCGCGTTAGCACACCTCCGCCGCGAAACCGCGAACTTATACTTACTTATTTTTAAAAGAGTGCTGGGAGTTTTTTTCCGCCCGCTTTTTTCTCCTAGTCCACGTTTTGCTTGAGGGGCGATCAAAGCGGATGTTTGTATAATGTTAAATGTATGACGTTCATTAAGTGTGCATAAATTGTACCTAATTGTGAATAAAAGCTTTTGAATTTGAATTTGAATTCGAAACATACATTTGAAGCATTTCGCGATTTCGCGACGGAGCTGCGGTGGTGTGCTACCGGGCTTAATGTTTCCAATAAAATTTCATCATATGAAGCCATCTAAATTTCAATCTTTATCTCAATACGCGGATGAGCTGTACTCAATGCATCGACGAAGCCTATAGTAGTATATTACCGTCCTTTAATATTTCAGGTACGGGTAAAGAGGGTTGGGATATGAAGCAAATTTCCAATATCAGTATTTATTCTTCGCTGCGAATGTTTGAGTTGACTATTCTCCGGTTTATTGACTTCAATTTTTCTTAGACGTGAATTACGAGTAGGTGCATGACAGCTTACTGCCCTGCAGGCTTCGCTCTCCTTTGAAGAGGTTTCATACAACTTTTAACTTCGATTTAACTTTATTAGGGGCTGAATTTGTAATATTTGGGCATTGCTGACATTTCCTGCTCAAAAGCAGATGAACAATCAAACAAGTAAATAAACTCAATCTATTTAAAATTACAATTATTATAATCACCGAAACAATTTAAATCTTTCGAGTGAGCGGTATTTAAGTTGAAGATTTTATTTAATTCATTTTAACCTGTACCTACTTCACGAAAACGCTACGAATTATAAAACAGTAACTATACCTTGATTCCTGAAGTGGCGAAATTATGATCGTGTTTAAAGTTCAACATTTTATAATTACTGAAGCAGCGATATTAATGAGAACCGTTTAAATAAAATGAAATGGATAGAAATTGCGAGAAAACCTACTTTTTAAAATGAAACTGAGCGAAGATAATAAGGATGTTACTTATATTATAGTTTGAGCGAAGGGGAATTAAAGCGGAAAGTGTTGTAGAATATCATTAAAATACCAATGGACTTTTTCAGCTTCAACATACATTAGAATATTTCAAGAAAAGAAAAGAAAAGAAAAGAAAAGAAAAGAAAAGAAAAGAAAAGAAAAGAAAAGAAAAGAAAAGAAAAGAAAAGAAAAGAAAAGAAAAGAAAAGAAAAGAAAAGAAAAGAAAAGAAAAGAAAAGAAAAGAAAAGAAAAGAAAAGAAAAGAAAAGAAAAGAAAAGAAAAGAAAAGAATGCGTTTATTGTTGACTGTTACACGAGAAAGATGTTACAAAAATTATAATAAGTTAAGAACAGTCTACCCTATGCGGGCATACAATAATTATATCTTAAAAAACTAAAACTAAATTTTATATAAAATTTTATATTATTAGGAAATAACATTTTCATCAAAAATAGGCCTTAATTTCGCTAATGAAGCAAATCGCTTGGAAAAAAATCGTAAGTTTCGGATCAAATCAAATTTATTTTTTGTGAAATAAAGGTTTAACATGAGTTTTTATATAAATACATACCAGTTTACATAAATACACGTAAGTAGACGTACAAGGGATACACAAAGATATTTTCACTTAATTAGAGAGTGTTGCTGAAGAATATTGCTACGTAAAACTACATAAAGTTTGAGTGAATTTTTCAAAAAATACGTCCAATAATATTAAACGTTATACAGTCATCGGAGAAAAAAAAAATCAATTAGCTTACAGCAAAAAGTGCACTAGTATAAAATAAATTTAACTGTAAGCTAGCTTTGTAATCCGCCGTACAGCGTAATCTTTTTATTTGCTGATGTGGTTATCGCCCTAAGTAAGTCAAGGTGCGAATATATCTAAAACCTCAAGAGTTCGCATTCTGTATGATTAAAGATATATCTTCAGGATCAAATTGTGGTCGGATATCACGTCCTTTGGTAACATTGACTTCGAAACATAACACGGATTTATGTTTCGACGTCAATGTTAACAATTTATAATTTACTTGTCATTACATTTCTACTTTATAATTTACTTGTCATTACATTTCTACTCTATAATTTACTTGTCATTACATTTCTACTTTATAATTTCTTGATATTTAATTACTTGTCCTTAAAAATTGTTTCTTCTAAACCGCTTTTAATATGATTACTCTAGTCATGTCTCAGTCTAGTCATTGCGAGAGGAGACCCGTCCCTGTAGTTGGTCAATGGGTTACAGACATGTATACTTGTGAAGGTAATTTAAAAAAATCTTTAGAAGGTATTAAGCTCCAAACATTTTACGTTCCACAATTAAAACGCAACATTGTATAGAAATGTTTGCTATTGTCCAACTATATAACCACTTTGTTCGACAGTGCTGACGGCTCAGTTACATTACAGCAGTTCCGGAGTGGAGTCGAACTGAGCTTATTAACTTACTCGCACTTATGCGCGTATGCATCGCCAACAAAGCTCCTAGCTACCCGAGCACTAACTGTAGGATAAAGGCGGTGACACACTGAGACGCTCTCTGACTCAAGCATGCCATAGCAACACTATTGCCAGTAGTATGCGTAAAGTTTACTTGTGCAAATAGTATAGGAAGATGTCCGAAAGATATGACATACTAATGACTGACGTCTACCGTGCCGTACGAACTCTTTGACTTTTCGACTTTGTATTTGCGTATTCGACATATTTGTTAAACAAAAGCCATGTGTTGATGTTTTATACAACAAAATATTTGCCTTATTGACACTTGTCAGTTTACTGACACAACACTGATATTACCTTGCACTGTCCAACGTATGTGTATTTGTTATTCAGCTGTTAGGTGTCGTCGCGCTCTATTTGTCAATATTGGTGCAATTGTCAAATATTATGCAAATATTTGAATACAATACGCAAATAGCTAAGTGAAGCGCCAGCTTTATACTTGCCATAAGCTTTCACGGGACAACTTTTTTTCTTTCTTTCTTTCATTGAAGGTTTTTAAGCTCTGGCGACCTGAGTGGCGCAGTGGTTAAGACGCCGATGCGCTGCGCGGAGGGTCCTGGGTTCGATTCCCAGCAGAGCAGAGGTTCGAATGATGAATTTGAATTTCTGTTTCTGGTCTGGGTGTGTGTGCTCTTGTCTTGTGTGTGTCCATGGCACCCGCGACACAGGGTGTCCTAGTGTGGGCCTATGAGTGTGAAGCGTTATTTATTTATTTAGCTATAAACACGAGGCTAATTTTCCTCCGATGTGGTGTTGTGTAAAGTAGAATCTTGGTCCATGGACAGTCAGGGCACGTATGCGTCGTTTCGCACAAACAGTGTTGCCTCGAGATAATAAAACAACGAAGAGCTTTGGAGTGTTCGACACGGAGTTGTAAACGAGGTGTACAAACATTAAGCTACTTATTACGCTTGGTAAATTCCAACGGGACCGTTTAATACGGCAAAACGGTCCTTAAATATAATAGAAACCCGCAGCGGAAGGACATGGCATTCATAATTAATTTTAAAATGTATTTCCCATAAAAGGTTGCTTACGTCTGAAAACTCGGTTCAACATACAATGTTTCAACACCTTTTAAAATACAAGCGACGTTGCATGCCTAGGTCAGATTGGTGTTGATACGGAAAATTGTTAGCTCGTAGCTCGAAAACACTATCCTATTCCGGCACACGTATATGTGGAATAATACGAAAAAGAAGAGTTTAACACTCCTACAAATACTTAAGTTTTTCAAAGTTTTGATCCGGTGGGATCATCGTTCAATTTTTGCTCGGATAAGAATCGAACCCATGTACATCGCAACGGTAAACCATACTTACCATCCCACGCAGTTGGAAATGAGCTAAGGCCATGGCAACAAGTCAACCATTTGATCAGCTATCTGGTTACCATAACACAGGCTCACAGCCTACTTTGTTCCCACAATGTTTATAGGTAATATTTATTTAAATATTTTAGTTTCATTTTGTAGCTGTAATATTTCTTTAAGAAACTTCGCAAGTGCGTATGTTTCTCAAGGTGTGCGTGACCGTGTCAAGCAGGTACGAGTATCGTTAACGTGTTTGATAAAGAAACGTAGGAATGGAAACATGGCAGCTTTAACTGCTAAGTGGAAAAAATATTTTGACTTTTATGAGTGTTCCAATCGTAGTTTTCTGTGTTAATATTATGAGTGAACACTTCGTTTACACTTATAACCTGGAGCATACTTCACTGGGGAAACAGGCTGGTGGCCTCCGACTGGCTTAACGACTTATCAATAACAACTTTTAGGCTTAACGTGTCCTCCGAAGCACTGAAGCGCGTATTCAATCCACTAGCGGTCACCCATCCAGGTAATGACCGCGCCCGAGCTTAACTTTTTTGATCGCTTGTGCGATTTACTCGAGCAGCGGGGCTTTGCTTCAGCCTGCCAGGTCTAAAGCTTATTAAGTGGTTACAAAAGGCAAGATATACCGCAGATAGACCATTCGCGACCCACGAAGAGTCAACTCATGGAGACTCAACTCTCTTCTTACAGCAACACTTGCTCCAAGAGGAATAGAACTAAGTCCCGTTTGTTCCTCATGACATTAAAAAAACAAAGTGAGTTGTAATTAAAATGATAAAACGGGGCAGCCATTGAGTTGGTTCCAGAATAGACTTTTCAGACCTTTGCCAGTACACCAATGACAAGGGCGTCATTATTTTCTTCAGAGGCAAATAATTGAGAACGGCTGAATCTGCTCGCAAAGATAGTCATAATACGTACTCGTATCTGTGAACAAATAAAGTTCAGAGTCCCACATGCGATACGTGTACACTGAATAGGCCGAATATCACTAAAATATTTTTTTGAATAGTTCTGGAACAAGGTGGTAGGTACCGCTGTGTCGAGCTAAAGTTTTTTGATAATAAAAACAATATTAAACCCAGACAGCATTCATAAATATTCGTAATGTCTAAATCTATGTATGCAACGAAGCGGTGATAGCCCAGTGGCTAAGAATCGGCCTTATACTCGAGGGATTCGGGTTTGAATCCCAGCAGCACGCACCAATAACTTTCTTAAATAAAGTTATGTGCGGTTTATAAAATTAATAATAACTTGCTGTGAAGGGAAACATCGTGAGGAAACCTGCATGCCTGAGAGTTCACAAAAAATGTTCTCAAAGGTATGTCCACCAACCCGCAGTAGGCCATCGTGGTGGACTAATCCTAAATCCTTCTCGTTGTGAGAAGAGACCCTATGCAGTGGATCATCGATGGATTACAGACAGACAGACTCGAGGGGTTAGGGGTCGATTATTATTAAATCTTCAAGAGATCACATAGTGTTGTAGACCCATCCTATAACCGAAATTTTTTTTCACCTTAAAAATGCATCCAAAAAGTCTTGGACCAATCAAAAATTACTGGAATTACGGGTAACGGTTGGAATTCGACGTAAAGATTTCTTATCCACCCAGAAATGTTTTCGGAATGTTTGAACATGTTACACTGGACGTTCAAAGAACTTTTATTATTTTACTGCGAATAACACTGGCTATAGAATCAGCTGAACGATTTATCTGTAAGATGTAATAAGATTTCAGAGCTGATCAAAAAGACGCAGTCACGTATAAGACAACTTGATCCCTGTAGGGTGTCCATGAGGTATTTAGAGGCAGTTTTTTCGTATCTTATGTTACTCTTATCTTATGATCTCATTTTTGCTGCTATTGCGATATAAATGTGGCCTTTGCGACTGATAGAATAAAGCTTATAGTTATATTACTAGTTTTGTACCGAATCGTTATACACTGTGGTCAGTTCCAATCCTGATACTTCTAATACTAATGCGAAATTATATGGACTATAGGACGCAAGTCTCATTACCTGTATAGAACCAAGCGGGCCATTTTTATATGTTGTATGGAAACCAAGAAAGAAAGCGTGCCATTAACAAAATGATTTACCGGTGACAGGAAACGTTTCCGGTATCTCGTCCTCCTTTTTTGTGTAGTTTTAACAACTTAATACATTACAACAAGGCATTTTTATCCGTTTTCGATCACGTCTGCGTTCGAGAACGGCATGAAGTGGCGCTAAAAGATGATCATTTATCTTCTTTGTTACACGCGAAGTACATACACTTGCGTCCTCCAGTCCATATAGCTCTGTGTTATCAACACTCCAAGGCCGTATCTTCCAGTCCTGTGCCGGCTCTCAAACGATGGCCACATTACCGATACGTACGTCTAGAACAACAAAGGTATCCGTAATTGCTTTGTTATTGGACCTAAATCAAACAAATCTCGCCAACAATTCACTTTGAAGTGGCTGTGGTTTGAGAAAAGAATTTATTCTATAAAGTTCACTGTGATAGATAGACTAACTATCTTAATCAAACTATCTTAATGACACTTGCTTGACTGAACGCAGGAGTTCGGTGGTTGTGAAATACTATGTGAAATACTGACTAGCTATCGAAGTAGTGGTTTAACGAGTTTAAGCCTGCAACTCCTTCATGGCCCACCGTTGGGAATGGGTTTCTCCTCACAACAGGGGGAGACCTGGACCATACTAGAAAACTATGCTAGAACCTATACTGATGGGTGAAGAAACAGTCTAGTAGCCAACCCATAACGGATGTTTACAAACAAACCGTGGGTCCTCCGACAAGGTTTAACGACTGCTGCCGACTCGATATAATGTATATAAAGTTTATAATTATTATAAACCTACACCTTCCACGTGCCCTCCGAAGCACGGAAGCGCGCAGTTAATTTGACACTAGTGGTTACCCACCTAGGCTTTATACTGACCGCGCCCGATGAAAAAATTAAAAAAAATGAAGTACCTACTTTTAAGTAAATTATTCTCAAAAAATACATCGTTAATAAAATAAGATTAAAATGGAATAGGGAACCTTAACGACGGTAGCTTAATCTATGAAAGAGCCTGTGCATTTATACATTTATTTATTTATCGAACAACAACTAGATGGCGTGGATTTCACAAATAATTTTATTTAACACTTTCAGCGTGAAGCCGGCTTTTCATTGAAAATAGAAAGAATTTGCATGAGCTTCTATGAAGCTACGAACAACGGTGACGCCTAAATAAAACTTGTCCGCAGCGTAGGCAGTTAAATTGAATTGTATATTTCATGCGTAAAAGCGACGAAATTCAACTCAAAGTAAATTTAGCTTCAACACATGGTAGTTTTATGATAGCTATATGTATAATTCAATTATCTAAGTAAACATTTTTTTTATTATTTGAAAATTGCTGAAAACTCGCAGTTGTACAAAATGTTTGCGACAACTGACAGTAGGCAAAAAGGTCATTGTACGAATTTCTTTCCCGATCGCGTCCAGGGCTTAGTAAGTAGGTACGTAGTAGGATTTGTGCACAATCCTATACCAAACAAGACGGCTATTATCATAATTAATTGCGATTGGATTAGTAAAGGGTCAGTTGTATTCGAACTGTTCTGCAAACATGCTCTTAGTATCTATATTGTAGGTATGCTATTTAGTTGTTTGCTCACCTTTCACGTAAAACAGATATATAAAGTTTTAGTCATTTGAGTTTGGGCTTGTTGTCAGCAACCCATTAATGACCCACTACAGGGTCGGGTCTCCTCTCACAACGAGAAGGATGTAGGCCTTAGTCCACCAGGCAGGCCTAGTGCGGGTTGGTGGACTTAACATGCCTTTGAGAACTTCTTTTTTTTCTGAACTCTCAGGCATGCTAGTTTCCTCGCGATGTTTTCCTTCACCGTAACAGCAAGTGATATTTAATTTTTATATAAAGCGCACATAACTTTTTTTACAAAGCCACTGGGATTCGAACCCGGACCCTTCGATTCGAGGTCGAATTCTAAACCACTGGGCTATCACCGCTGGGCTTGTTAATCCGATTTAACCGCCCATTGCTTCTTCTATATTTTTAAAACCTCTACTCTACTTTTAGCGTAAATCAAGGGCGTGAAGCATTCTTTATTTAGTTGCCTCATGCAAAACCCAAGCAAATATTCACACCAGCGTCAAAAGCCACTAATTTGCTTAAATATAAATACAAAAGAGAAACAGTATTTGTTGGCGAGAACGTATCTCGCAAACAAAAACAAAAACTGTAAGCTTAGCGAAACTCGCTCCCTCACTTATCGCGAGTGTACCTACATTAAAATTAAATTTACGCCCAAGTAACGAAACCACTCGTATTAAGTATGAAATAAAAAAAATCTTAAATGCGTGGTTGCTATAGCTATGCTACAAGTAGGTAGTTACAGTAAAGTCATTTAAATTTTTATGTTGCAAATAAATAATATGAACTGCACACAACACACACTACTGCATACAATATATTGACGTTTAGCTGCCTTAGATTTAAGACATCTGCTTTTATTTGTGGTTGTTCATCAAACACCCCTTACTATCACACAATGACCTCAAGGTACGGTTCGTCGTCAAGATAGCGGTATTGCAAGGAAGGAATTAGGTACAAGGAATTTGCAATCAATTTAATTTCATAAACAAACAAATTAAACAGTACTACAAAGCTGAATATTCAACAACACCCTACTTATTTAGTTTAATAAAATACAAACACAAACGGAAAACAGAAATTGCAGGCGAGGACGTATCTTGCAAACAAAAACAAAAAACTGTTAGCATAGCGAAAGCCGTTTCCACACTTATCGCGAGGCACCGCGAGTGTGCATTAAAATTATATTTAAGCGCATGTCATGTAACAACACTATATCTAATATCACGAAATAAAAAAAAAACCATTTCCAACACTTGGTTGGCAGACGCTGCATATCGCTGCTACTCGTTAGAGTTAGTACTGTTGAATAAACGCTTGTCTGTAACCCATCAATGACCCACTGGCGGGTCGGGTCTCCTCTCACAGTGAGAAGGATGTAGGCCGCCGTCCACCACGCTGGCCTAATGCGGGTTTTATCACAGAAAACCTAAAAATCGTCGTAAAAACCCCTAAAAATATATTTATCCTTTTACTTATTTGCAGTGTTTTTATTTTGTCACTATTTTTCAAACAACGAAAAACAATCCTTCAAATTGCGGTGAAAATAACAACACGTATAATTTATCCCTTTACTCAAAATCAGAATTGTCACGCGTAGGTATGCAAGTTGAATAATACACAAATGTATGTTCGTTGCACGCAACCGGCAGATGACGCGCCACCCCTGACTTAGGGTAGTTAAGTAGGGGTGCAGTGTGCATTATCGCGATCGATATTATTTGGACTACCTCGAGCGTGACGGACCCGCGATTTCTGATGCGTAATGCACGTCTAAATTGTCCTGTTTAAATTGTTGATACATTTAATTTCTGATGTAGATGAGTAGGTAGGTGTAAGTAGTTTTGAAAATCTTTCGATTTATTTGAGAAATCAGATTTTTTTTATTAATTAACGAATAAAACACACACAATACACACGAAGTGTATCGTGGTTTTGTCTGGCTGTATCGATTCAAAGTTTATTTTAATTTTAATAAAAGCAAGCAAACAGACAGACGGATGGTAAGTGGACACTGTCGCCTTAACATTGACATAGCATTGACACTTAAATTAATATTCTTAAAAGAATCAAAGTTTTCAAATAAATTTCTATTGAAGAATTCTTCTAGAGAAAAGAGGTATGAATGTATAACATCTAAATATTAAAAAATCCTACTCCGGTACGTAGATATAACAAATCCCAACATAATATTATGCTTAAAGAATACTCAAGTAAAAAATTGAGCTATCATTATACGATTGTAATGGAAAATTCTTAGTTGCCATCTTTCACGTTCCGTTATTTCACGTACCTACCGTGTACATTAAAAATAAACTAACTACATAATACATTTTTTTTAATAATATTTGAAAGCCGCCTTTGCGTATCGCATCTCTTATGTGCATATATCCACCCACAGAACAACTATACCCATAATGAGTATCGGTGGATATCCGGTGGGATATCTTGCTAAATAATATTTTTTCTCTCAATAATAAATCTTACCCAGGAAAAACCAACGCCCGGTAGATTACTACTTACCGGTAATGAATGCTCTCAAAACTCCTTTCCACGAAACTCTTTAATCTTATTACGTCTTTCCATTACACTCAGTTAGTAACGGGAGCCATTGGTTTATAATAGTGCATTAAGAACTCGCGAAAATGTTGCGTATTTTTGGATAAAAACAAAGAAGCTTTCAGTGTTTTGTTTAAACTCCGGACTTCTTGATACCAGTGATACCACCAAGGTGGTTTAGGAGTCGGTATCAGTCGTGACCTCAATCTTTATTGTCAGTAACCCATTAATGACCCACTACAGGGTCGGGTCTCCTCTCACAATGAGAGGGATGTAGGCCGCCGTCCACCACGCTGGCCTACTGCAGGTTGGTGGACGAACATGCCTTTGAGAACATTTTTTTTTGTGAACTCTCAGGCATGCAGGTCCTCACGATGTTTTCCTTCACCGTAACAGCAGGTGATATTTAATTTTATAAATCGCACATAACTTTTTTTTACAAAGTCATTGGTGAGTGCCACTGGGATTCGAACACCGGACCCCTCGATTCGAGATCGAATTCTAAGCCACTGGGCTATCACCGCTGTCACAATCTTTATTACCGACTTCAAAAAGCAGGTTATCAGTTCGACACGTATGTATGTAATGTTCTCAGAACTGTTTTTACATTTATGTTGGTCTATTACGGCTTCCAAACAAGAATACCAAATTGCATGGGTGTATGTATGTATGTAGATATATTTGTCCTCGCATATCCGAAACTAATTGACGGATCGTGTTTGTTCAACTTAGGGAATGGTAAAAGTTTCATCAAAATAGGTCAAGTAGATTCTGTGATATGGACTTAAAACTAAAAATTACGAAAACACGGAACTATGTTGCTCGGTCGGTTATGTCCGACAATTAGGATAAGGCCTAACGCTTGGTCATAGATAAAGCAGGAATAGGTCTGTGCGATATAAGATACTATCAAATATCCGATACAAAGTACCGCATTAAAATCTTTTTTTAAAACGAAACCATGCACGCATTATGTAGTACTATTATGTAAGTTCGTCCCAGGAAATATCCAAAACTGTTTACTAAAAGTTACAGCTTTCAGTTTGCCCTGCATAGTTAACCACTTCGAAAGCAGTTCCTCATAAAACAATTCTAAGAACACACAGGATTCCCCAAATTTTAATGTAGGTTTATCTAAGAAACGTTCAAAAACATTCAAACCTAACGTTCGTTCGTTTGGACGGCGAGCGCTTAAACCTTTTAAGGTGCCAAATTAGTTTTTAAACGAAGTGGTATTTAAACTTGTAAAAACGAATGTAGGAAGTTTCAGGGAATCTACGTAAGTACCTATGGCTTAGCTCGCTGGAATTACTTTGGAACGACTTCAATTTGGACTAGTAATAAGTGTAGCATATGCTCGTGATATATGTATGTATATCGTGAAATTATATCTCATCTCTGAATGAAAACCGCATTCGATTTGAATAAACAAATGTACTGCAGCGCCCTCTGGTGAATCGTCACCGTAACACCTATCTAACAACATGCACCAATCAAATCCAAACCCAGCACTGAAAACTGTATCAAAATCGGACTAGTAGTTTTGGAGATATGTGGCAACATATATTTTTGCACAAACACCCTCTCACCCCACGCACATACCGTCTGCGTACCGCCGCGGGTGAATAAGAAACAAATTGTATAATTAGAAGGTGTTGATTGATTAATTTGATTTTAAAGAGCTTTATGATAAAATAACTTTATGATAAAATACACTTTTTCGATCAAACTTGCAATACCCGGATTATGACGTCATTTTTCGTTTTTGACAGTTCAATAAAAGTATTTCCATTGTTTCTTAGTCCACATCACAATTGAATACCGTGTTTGCAATAAGAACACTTCGGATATTCTGAGAGTATTTGGCGGCAAATGTTATAATATATGCCTTAATTAATATGTCATGGGTTATTATCCCTCAGAGGGATTGAACAAACTAAGTTATATTTGCCGTGTTTACAGTACTGTAAACTACTCACAGTTTATTTACTTCGCGTTTGTAGGTATTTGAGATGGATTGGACATTGAGGAGAATCTCTGCATATACTCAATACACAATTTTTGAACGGTACGGTTATTTATTTATTATTTATTTACAATTTAGCAGAAAAACACTGTTACAATTTTTTGATTTAAAAGGTGTAATCATAAACTCTTATGAGTATGACCGTAGGTACACCTTGCGTCGTCTAATCGAGTTGAGTTTTTTGTGAAGCTTAACTCGTAGTTAGATAATAGACATACAAAAAGTTTTTGAATTAAAATACATTAAAAATAAATTAAATTAACCAGTCCCCTACCTAGGACCTGTGGCGAAATTAATTACTTAAAAACTTATTAAAATAAATTGTGAATAATTATAAGGTTCCGCCACACCTATTCTTTTTAATGTCAAATTTTAAAAACCGTATTATTAGGGTTTAATTGTGTTCCAGAATTATTTTGCCAATATGAAACTTAATTAATAATAATTAAATTAATAGCCTAGTAAGCTTGTTTACTTGTAAGCTTGACTGAATGTAATTTAAATAATACATTTGCTAAGCTCTACCATAATCGCTCATTCATTTTGTGTTCGCTCATTCAAACTGTGAATGTTTGTTGTAGACTCGTACCCCTAATGGCACGCTCTACCTAACTCTACAAAGAAACATTTATAGCACGTTTCTCAATCCCTGAGAAAGGACTAAAGAAGGAATGTCTTCCTGGAGGATAAAAAGACTACTCAGTGCGAGTTAATGTTCCGGAAAGGTCTGCCTCACTAGCGCAGTAAATTCTAAAGTTTAAACCTAAAAGAGAGACTCTAAATGCTCTCCAATCTATCCTATAGCTCTCACTTAAACATCGGATTTAAAAAGAATAAATAAAGTATATAGTGCATTTATAATTAAGTGACAGAATAAGCAAAGGGATGTCATTGTCGAAATATAATTCCAGGTATGTTAAACTTTTTATTTCAATGTTATCATTTAATAACTCACACCCTTCGCCATATTGCGGAATATTTTTGTAATTATTTCTTTCACCAGCAACTGCTCGAGTAATCATCAGTCATAATTTGAGCCAATGAGCTTTCGAGCTTAGACATTTACAACTTTACAGACGACGTAAAAGATATTGCCAGTAACCCATTAATGACCCACTACAGGGTCAGGTCTCCTTCTCGTAATGAGAGGGATGTAGGCCTTAGTCCACCACGCTGGCCTACTGCGGGTTGGTGGACTTCACATACCTTTGAGAACATTTTTTTTTGTGAACTCTCATGCATGCGGGTTTCCTTACGATGTTTTCCTTCACCGTAACAGCAGGTGATATTTAATTTTATAAAGCGCACATAACTTTTTTACAAAGTCATTGGTGCGTGCCACTGGGATTCGAACCCGGACCCCTCGATTCGAGGTCGAATTCTAAACCACTGGGCTATCACCGCTAAATGCTTACGATATTGCTGTGGCCGAATTTAAGGTGAGTAACTTCATACTAATAATACCCTGGTCATGCTAAAAAATTGTACTTAAGTTATTTTCGATTAAGCACTGTAAGTATAGCACTTGTTTGTATGCAGGATCGGGTCTCCTCTCAGAGTGCGGAGGGTGTAGGCCTTAGTCCACCACGCTGGCCTAATGCGGGTTGATGGTATAACACATATGGACTACTTAGTTATTAGTTGATGTTATGGAAGGCAAGTTTTGTAGCCAACTGTGGAAGAGGATTGTATTGTCAGTAACCCATTAATGACCCACTACAGGGTCGGGTCTCCTCTCACAATGAGAAGGATGTAGGCCGCCGTCCACCACGCTGGCCTAGTGCGGGTTGGTCGAGGATTGTATTACGAACGTTTTTACTCGTATGTCCATTTCTTGGCACACTCCACACTACAGTCTACACGGTTTGACGGATTGTGACGTATGAGGTTTCAATAGATTCGTCCCAATTGTGGGAGTGACACAGCCTATGTATAGCCTATTTTTTTGTTATCGTACCAATATTCGTCGTATAAACATATTATAATCATGTACTAAAAACCGCTCTAAGTTCTATATTAAATTTAAATAGAACTGACAGGAAGTTAAGAAACCTCGATTTAAATAACTGATGGCCACTACAAGAACGTCAAGTTTCACAAAAGAGAAACAATATTAGTCATAGTGCCTTTGTGTTTTCATTATGAAACTTGTTTAAAGGTAAGTGACATGGAGTCAAAGAGACCCGCTTACCGTTTTATGTTAATGTTTCTGTTATTTGTAATGGGTTTTATTTCACGAAACATTAATTGAAACTCTGTTTTTGACAGTACGTTGGGCAATTTTCCCATTTATTTTAAACAAGTAGTTTCAGCCCGCGACTTCGTCCACGTTATAAGCTAAGCTAAGTATATGTTAATCCAGGTTTTAATCCACCTGTGTCTCAAATTTCATTCAATTCTGTTTAGCCGTTATTGCGTGAAATATGTATATAATAGTAGTAATAATAATATAATAGTCATAGGATTCAATCTTACCGCCAGCCTCTTAACCCGTCGTAAAGCAGCATGCTCTTGTGTTGTGTTTCGGTGATGGAGATATACCTACTTGAGACGAACATCGTAGTCCTCATGAGTAGCAAAGCACCAAACCAATACCCGAATACTTGACGAAAGTGATTGGTAGAGATATATCTGAACCCAACATGCATCGTAGTCCTCATGAGTAGCAAAGCACCAAATAAATACTTTAACCAAAGTGTTCATACTCGGGCACAGTCGAATTAAACAAACGTTACTAGTGTTTAGTTGCCAAATACCTCGCTTTGAACTTACTCGGTGACAAAGGTGAGTTAGTAAGTGAAACTCACACAAGGTTTGTCTTTAGCGGAGAAACTTTGCGGTGAATATCATGCTAATGTCAGCGTCGGAACAGTTGAACGGAACTTGAGCGTTGCTTTGTGATAACATTACAGCAGTTTAGGTTCGTGAGCGAATGCTAGGTTTATTAGGAATGCCTTATACTTGGTGTGTTGTAAGCTAACGACCTAACGACTGTGTTTGTTTACGCGTTAATGTCAGGTACTGTCAGTTGGTTTTAAAAATCTTTGAGAATGATAACCACATTAATGATTTAGGTATTTGTTCTCTTTTCTTTTAAAAAACGTGCCTTTGACCGGCTAAATAATATAATTATTATTTTCGACATCAAGAAACTTGACGAACACGGCTTATGACGTCATCGATATGTCTAGTCAACTCATTAATTAAAGTAAAAGTATTGTTCATATTTTAAAAATATTGGAAATTAAGCTATAATTTCCGACGTTTTCTGAAGAAATTTTGAAGTTTATTTCAAAATTTAACTGTAAATGGGATGGTTTAAATCGAAGTAGCAAGTCGAAGATGTCAATGTTTTAAAACTGAACCTTACCTCTGAAAACTAAACCCTGTTTTTAATAAGAATCGCTTTAAAAATCGTTTTAAAGTCTTAAACGGTTTTCCCTCTTATATCTTTGCAAAATCATAACGCCCACGCTGTTGGCACCAACCTACATTTCTCCACGGAATGTAGGCAGCCAACTAAATTAAGCTGGCGAGCTCGTTAAACTACCTCCACGTTTTAATAATATTACTACCTATCTAGTTTTATAATATGAAAGCGATAAAATCACAGGTAAACATCTTAATAGATAACGTATTACTTTTCACTCCCAAATTACAGCGGAAAATACAACAACCGTCTAATTAGAGCGCAATTAATCGACACTTGGTCCACAATTTACTGCTAACTACCATACTACTACTAGCACTTTTACTACCCACTAATAAGACATGAACTTTTTAGCGATGGGAATCCTACATCAACGTAAAACCGAATCGAAAGCGCCCGTACCAATAATATGATTTATTCATCATGATTCGAATCAATTCGAGCACGAAATAACGACGAGTATGAAGCAAATCGATTTTATCTGAGTTATTGGATTAGAGGAATGATAAATCTGACGGTCCGTATCAACAACGGTCAAACGGATAATATAAAGCGTTAAATTTCTTATTATCAAAGTAATTAAATACAAACGGTAAATCTTTATCCGAGCCCAACTAACTAAAGAATCGCTACAGCGCGCTACGGAATTGTAGAATTTCATTTAATAATAACAACTAAAGCCACGTTCAGATGACCGGCGTCGAGCACGCACACGCGTTGAGCCCGTCTTAGACCCGCGTTCGGCACGCTCAAAACCACCGTAAAGCATCGCGCACGCCTCGCACTTGCTTGTACTATTCACTTGATGAACGTCTATATACCACACTAGCCGAAGCGCGGGCGCAAGGCATGGCGGGCGCGAGGCGGGCGCTTGGCGTGTGCGGGTGGACTTCGATTAATGCAATTTGAGATCTATTGATGTGATAATAGGCCTCAAATTACATCCAAAAATCAAAGCGCGTTGAACGCGGGTGCTGTCGAGCGTGGCGTGCGCTGGGCGTGCGCGTGTCGTCTGAACGCGGCCTAACAAGTTATAAGTCTAGTTCTAATATTCCTTTCAATGCCCGTTGTAGACTACAAGCTCATGAACAAAATGTACCTGTGAAATGAACCAACGTGAATAACGCTTAGAAGGCTGTTACTATATCAGAAAACAACTCTGAGCACTGTGCGGTCATTTCTGAGCGGTACACCTGGTACCGTGATGTCAGAGATGAGGGTTGCGACCCTTGGCTTTCGAGCCCAGCCTTGGAAATATGTACGGCGTTCATGGATAAAGTATCTGTATATGTCTATTCTATAAGGCACACAATATATTGGCAAGATATTTGACGATTTTAAGCCTTTTTTGACTTTTTATCACGGGTAAGGCACGACATTGCTGCGATAGGTACGAGTATGAATGGTCATACAGAATCAGACCAGACCAAGTGCTGGACTGCAACTGAATAATTTTCTAAAATAATAGGAATAGTACTTCACACATTAGTAATTTACACACTCAGCAAAGCCATTACGCTGACTTATGGAAATTAGAACCATATATCTTTTAAACTGCAACTACAGAGACTACTCTATTGCGCAGCCAAAATTTTAGGCTATTTCATTTTCTTAATACTTATTATAATAAATTTTAGGCTATTTCATTTTCTTAATACTTATTATAATAAATTTAAGGCTATTTCAGTTCCTTAATACTTATTATAATAAATTTACGGCTATTTCAGTTCCTTAACCACTTCACTGTCTAGTGAGTCATATGTGGTACACGCCCATTGTTTAACTATTTTGTCTACTTAATGGACAGGCAAAGTGTATTATAAAATTTTAAGCTATTTCAGTTCCTTAATGTTACAAAATTTTAGGCACTCTCCTGAAAATGCCTAAAATTAAAAAGGCACTGGCCTTATTATACTAAAATTTTAGGCATTTTCAGTGCCTTTACTGTTTAGTAATATTTAAGACTTCAGTTCCTGAATATTACAATTTATTGTGAGAGACGGAGAGAAGAAACGTTTATTATGATTACAAGTAGAAAATATTGGTAAAAGATCCATTAGATCCATTTGAAAAGTACATTTTACATTCGTACTAATTGTTGCATAATCTTATACCGTATTAATTACCCAACCCCTAACCATTATCGAACAACATCCAACAGGCCTCCCTAATTCCACTCACTCCGCTGATTGCCGAGCCTTCTGAATTCAGAGAAAAGAAGAAGAAAAGAAAAGAAAAGAAAAGAAAAGAATGCGTTTATTGTTGACTGTTACACGAGAAAGATGTTACAATAATTATTATAAGTTAATAACAGTCTACCCTATGCGGGCATACAATAATTATGTCTTAAAAAACTAAGAGTCATTCTTTTCAGTCATAAGAGTCACACAACAGTACAGAATAAGAGCTCCAATCAGTACAGTAGGTTTTGAAGCGAGGGGAGTATGCGAACTCTCGACACAGATCGACTCCACTCTGATTGAAGCATTGTAGGCAGTTCCTGCTGTTGATTGAACTGCATTGTGAAGGAGCGCACAGGTCTGTTACTGCTGTATTTATTAAACTTGGTATGTGACACGACATATTTGAAAAGCTTAAAATGTATTTTATTTTGCGTAAGGACACAGATTTATTTATTTACACTGTATTGCCTAAATACGGTACATAAGGCGATCTTAATGCTATATATATCGCATTTTCGATGTACAAAGTTACACACTCTTCAAAGCCAAGTGCTGTAAATTGTATTGTAGATCTGATTCTTAATCATCCAACCTCAAATAGAGAAAAAAGTCCTGTTTTGAGATTGTATGCTTTGCTACTCATTAGGACTAGGACATGCACAAATAAGTATCCCCGGTAACCACACCACCCCAGTCGAAACTAGGGTTGATGAGGAAGGAGTTATGAGGAAGAGGAAATATCAAGCACAAGGTAAGAAGATGAGGATGAGTATATATTCATGTAGAAGAGGAGAATAACTTTCCCTAAGAGGAAGCGAAAGAGTGTGTGAAAGTACCAAAAATTGCGTAACTTCCTCATTAAGAGGAAGAGTAATCCTCATCAACACTAGTCGAAACACAAGACACGACGGACATATTATGCTGCTTTTACGAGGGGTTAAGAGGCTGGCGATAAGATAAGCTACCTCCCCGGACGGGCTGGCACTAACACCTACAAATCTCTTCTTTCTCTTATATTACAAAGTTCTCACTCTTCCACCACTCCTTTTAATTAACAACCGTTATCTCAAAGACGGCACGTGAACAACGTAGGTACTTTGCTTTGCATAAATTATGAAAATTATGCAAAAAACATCCAGAATTCGCCATAAAAGAAGCGTTAAAATCACATTCTTCATCGACTTCGCAAGTATAGCAGCCACAACTTGTTCAGAAGTTCGATCGTTGGCTTGTTATTTGTTTGTTACTCAATTACGCGAAAACTAAAGAAAGACGAGATACAACCGAGGTTCGGTAAATATGCGGCGACGAATAAAAAAATTGCACCCTGGGAGTGCCGGCAGAAGTGAAAACTTATAAGTGTTTTCTTGGTGATTTGGACGACAGTTCAATTAAAACACAATTGAGTTTCTCAGTAAGAAAAGAAACGACATTTAAAGCATTAAATTTATATCCACACAAGATTTAGATACGTTTTGTCATAAATTAATTTAGCCTCGAAGCGATATACGAGACCGGTTCAACGTTGAAAAGATGACGGTACAAATATTCAGAGTGAGATTAAAATGATAACAGTTTAGGGGATTGCAGTATGCTCCAGGTCAGAATTGGCATATAGCCAGTAACGATCGGTTCACGCGATCGCCGACGTTGGATTTGAAGCGAAGAAAACATTGAACCGATAAAATATATCCTCCGTCGCTCTGCTAATACATCCTCTTTGTAACCTATCTGTACGGGTAAAGTGAATTGGTGCTGGTGTTTTAGCTCAAAGTGAGCTAATTTTGTAAGGTAGGAGTTGTACATAGGAGTTTGTACATAGGAGTATGTTCCTACTACAACCTCGGTTCTAAATAGTTCGACAGGGGTGAATACTAAAGTACCTATACGTTAAGCAAATTAGCGTTGAAAGAAATACCGTGGGGTTTTAGCCGGTATGAGTCAGTCTGACAATGGGTTACCACAGGTTTCCCCCAATAAAAAAACAAGTTAGTTCTCCCCGGATCTTTTAATCATGTCTGACGTTCTAATCTTTCATGTATCGGTTAAAATTTTATGTTTCTTTCTCCAACATCAACCCATTAGATTTGCAATTGTATTCGGCCTTAGACTTTACTGTAGATGTGATAATATCAAGGTGACAATCAAAATTTCTTGGTTTCATGTTTTAGGTTTATTCTGTTACTCTATCACATAAAAACAGAAGAAATTTGGTACAGAGGTAGATTATAACCTGATTAACATAAATTATAATTTTTGTCCCTTGGGATAATTTCTATCCATATCTGGATCAAATTCTTAAGTTTACGTGGACAAATACAAGCGGGAGCTAGTCTATGAGTACAGGATCGCAGTCCTAACTAAACCTAAGTGAATACGTTCCGTTTAAAAATAACGTAAGATTTCTGAGAATTTATCATTAGATATCTGCGCGCTTTGATACCCAGAAACCTATAACCAATTTACGCTGAGCTTTTCGAGCCAAAGCTGTCTCGGAAAAGGCTTTACATTTCATGCGCACGTCACTACCTTTGTCTTTGAGATCGGATCTAATAAACAGGTCTTGATCCTAGTGTGGAACGAATGGAGGCACAATTTTCTTGGCGGTTGGCGCTCCACAAAGGCAAGGGTGATGAGGAGAATTTAGGTGCTTTCTTTTGTCTTTGAGCTCTTTAAGTGATAGACTAATATGAGACGAATGGCTTTTCAGGGTTCTGAGCCAAAAGTTAACGGAAAAACCCCCGCCTTTTGATAATTTTTTTAAATAAAGGTTATCAAGCTGAGGCGGTTATCAATGATATCAAACCTGTTGAATTTTTTATGCATTTTTTGATTTATCATTGAAGCTACAAATGTCAAGTACTCCAAAATAATGAAAAACCCCAATCTTATCGAGCAGTTTTTTTTATTATGGCACTTTAGTTAGCCTGAACGTGACTTTTCTTCAAACTCAATCACAAGACTTTCGTAGACATTTAAATGGACATCTTCAAATCAAATAAGATAAACTGAAGGAATTTGCTTGTTTCTGAATCAATAGAGCAAAGCTCTGTTGTTTCTGAATCAACAGAGTGAAGTTCTATTACTTATAATATTAAAAAAATACAATTAACATTTTTTTAGCACACGATTCATAAATATCTGTCCGTCAGTAACCGTCCATGGGTTTCAGTGACTATTTAACATAGGCGGCTTGCACGCCCTTTCACGTAATTACTATAAAAAGTAAAAAAAATACCCTAAATCCGCTAAGCGAAGGCAATAGATACAGGCAATAGGTGAATAACTTAAGGTCGAAAAATCCCAAGTTCTATTTAAATTTCACTTATCATCTCTCAAACTGAAGTTTGATTCTTTATTATGGAGCGAATTTGTTATGAAATTAATTCCGATTTTTTTTAAAGAAGAATGGTTGAAATTAATATATAGACATTGTTATTTGTGGCGTCGAAGTCAAAGGGCAGTATCATGAGCATTAACGGTTGAACACTATCGTCAAAGTATTCGTACAGTAAACGTCAGTCATTAGTATGTCAAATGTCAGTCTATCTTACATCTTCCCATACTAACGGCACACGTTAACTATACGAATATTTTGACGATGTTGTTCGCTCGGGGTACTGAAATAACGTTAGGGATATTTAAATTTGGTCATTAAACTAAAATCTTCCTCGAACATTTTAGTATATTTTTAAACACGACGGGTACAATGATAGATAGATAAATATAATAGATTTTGTTTATTTCATACTATATAAATATTATTTTCGTTCCACGTTTCAGATATAAATGTTATTTTCGTTCCAAATAAGTCAGATTCTGAAGAAAACGAGATCGTTAGTGAGAATCAACGAATAAAACATTAATTCTAAGCTAAGGGTTTCGTCGAAATATAAATGATCGCTATCGAGCCAGACAAACTATTTGACATTTTGCTCGTTTCACCAAATCAGCCAAGTACAAAAATAAACCTTAAAGGAACGGCATAAAGAAATAGGCTGTTGCTAGTCGTCCGCTAAACGGATAAATAAAATAAATTAATCGTCCGATACATCTAATTGTTTTAGTAATGGTATGCTTACTAGGCTGCGTCAAACAAGTCTAATTTCGAATCTAGAAAAAAATAAGTGTTATGTTATAAACCTCCAAAGGTATTTTTGTGTTAAATTTATACTTCTGTCACTGACCCTCGCTCTGCTTATGATACGGACATAGTCGGACGACTAAGTTATTTTATTTATCCGTTTAGCGGATGACTAAACACTTCGAAGGAAATAACGTTTAAACTTATTTGTTGTCTCATGCTGGCTATGAGAAATGTTTGTTGGAAAATGTCTCAGGAATTCTAGGTGCCTTCTTGTACAAACATTGAAGATTCATCTGAAGATAGCTTAAATATTGCTATATTTATTAAATATAAATATAGCAATAAATTTATTAAATATAAATATAGCAATATTATTATATAGCAATATTATTATATATATACATTTATATTTTTATTAAATATATCACACCTAAGTTGTTTGTCAAAGTAAATTGGTAGGTGTTTGCTTTTATTAATTTTTTGCCTTATTTATGCATTCACGTTAATTTTTTATTTCCTGACCAATACCTTAATAATTCTTCACCTTTTACAGCCCACCGCCCCAAGCATGAATAATATCGTCAAAGTATCCACATAGTTAACGTATGTCATTATTATGGGAAATAGATCTTTCTATACTAATGACACACGTTAACTAGAATACTTTGACGATAGCGTTGGTGCTCGGGGCATAGAGCATAGAGTGCCACGTTGTTTTTTCTCCAACTACATAATTAATTTTAAAAATTCAAAATCACGTGCTTCTTTAGTTTATTAAGTCTGGAACATCTTCATCGTCTTTGCCTAGCCGTTTGACCCAAAATTTTTAGAACTTTGCTTTGATTTCCCTTATTAATTGATGTTGACATTCATTATAGTAGTTAAAGAAAGGTCCTTTACAAACGGCCCTTGGGTAATTTGATATTTATGAATGTTTATGGAATTTTTGAAATTTTGCCCGACGCTAAGAAAATACAGCGGAAATTCGGTGTGATTTACGCAGGAGTTTGGAGTCTGATCATATTGTTAAAAGCAAAATTCAGTTGAAATTGAAGCATACCTGCAAATTGAGTAAACAGGAGTTTAAACATTTAGTCACATGAAAACTGAACAGTTAATTGAATTTATGGTTGGTATAACGATAAAATAACTATAAGTATAAGCAATGATAACGCACTTGTAGAGGTTGTCAGCTTTTTTGACAATAATGTTTTTTTGCCACAATCAATATAACCAATAGTTGTACAATTATTAAAATTAAAAATCCAGCATCAAGTGTTTTTAAAATGAAATTTGCATAAAAAGCAATTCAGTTATTGTAACTGCAATTCCAATATAAAATTCCATATTTTACAATAACACAACTGAATAAAAACATACAATTTGTCTGTTGATTTTATATCACGCATACAACGTAACATATACAGGTAACATACACAGTTGTCTGTTCAAAGACAAAGACTTCCCATTCCACTGATTTCCGCGAGTCTTTGAGGCCCGCCTTAACAGTCCTTTTTAATCTTCCTAAAAATTCTGACGTCAAGCACGGGGCGGCGCTGCCGTTATACGTGCAGGGATGTTATGATGTGGTTTTATTGGAACCGAAGGCGGTTTTTATACACAAAAAAACAGCAGGCGAATAGGGAAGAAACATGGTATGGTGACCCGTTGCCTCTCGTCATGGGCATGGAACGTTTTAAACAACGTTCCATGCTATAACATACATTAAAACTATTGAAACTGATTGTTGCTATAAAAGTTCTTTTTTTTCTGCATAAAAATAATTTGTTAATTAAAATAATATAGCCGCTCCGTAAGGAATATAGCCCATCTGGCAACCCTGCAACAAAGTCGGAAAAGCTATCTAGATACAACCCAAAAATGAGTTCGGAACTGGATCCGAAACGACGTAGGTATAACCCTTAGTAAAATAAACAGTAGGCAAACTTCACGCGAAAGGCTAGCTCGAAATAAACAGTAATGCACTCTTAACACCGGAATTTTCAGAGTGCGCGTGACACGGCGCTCTAAAAATGCTTTGAAAATGTTTGATAATTTTTAGAATAATATTAGCATTTTAAAAGTCGCATATAGTGTACGCGACGGCCGTGGCACAGCTTATGTAAAAGCATTTTGTTTCATTTCTGCGAGGTGCAAAATATATTTTTTTTTTTCGCGAATAACTTATAGCACGAGGAAGTTAATAGAATCCATCGTTTGCCTTTTATTATATCAATCAGTTATAATTTTAAACTATGAGTAATTTCTTTGTAGAAGCTATGACATGCGGTGTCTATGCGGTGTTATGTGTTCGATGCGATTAGTACTTATACGACTACTGTGTAAGTTTTTGCTCGAAGATCTCCTCTCTTCTGACGGAGTCCTTCCTCCCTCCTTCCTTTCAGCCCTTAGTAGTCCACTGCTGGACATGGGCCTCCCCTAATCGACGCCACTCCACCCGCTCCTGGGCGCTCTGAATCCAACGGTTGCCCGCTGTCTTCTTCAGGTCATCAGTCCACCTGGTCGGAGGGCGGCCTGTGCTCCTTTTGCCTCCTTTTTCCTTTGCCTTTTGCCTGACGGAGTCGCTTACCATCAATTCTCCATCTTCTAACAATTACAATTTTTAATAGATAACGGTCATTAATTAAGTAAATTAACTACTTGAAATGTTCTATTAAACACTTGAGAATGAAAGCACTTACACTAATTATGAACGGTAGAATATTGAGATAGTAATTATCTCAATCCTTTGATGCTTACCTCAAGAGGCAATTAAGTATGAGTTATTTTGGTACAATTACACTTGTTCACGGGCACACAAGTGGAAATGATTCATAGATATTACTAGCTGACCCCGCAAACATTGTTTTGCCGTATAAGTTATCGAGCGGGATGAACTATTATTAAATTACTAAAATGACTTAAAAAATAGGGGTTGGTTAGGAGGGAGAAAAGTGTAGTATTAGTGCCACTTATATTGGAACCTATATAAGTACCTATACTTATTTTGGAATATATTGGAAAATAGCTTTATAGCCCAGTGGCTTAGAATTCGACCTCGAATCGAGGGGTCCGGGTTCGAATCCCAGTGGCACGCACCAATGACTCTGTAAAAAAGTTATGTGCGCTATATAAAATTAAATATCACCTACTGTTACGGTGAAGGAAAACATCGTGAGGAAACCTGCATGCCTGAGAGTTCACAAAAAAAATGTGCTCAAAGCTATGTGAAGTCCACCAACCCGCAGTAGGCCAGCGTGGTGGACTAAGGCCTACATCCCTCTCATTACGAGAAGGAGACCCGACCCTGTAGTGGGTCATTAATGGGTTACTGAAATATTGGAACCCGGAACTTTAAAAAAAGACACCGAATAGTCTCCAGGCGAAAAGCCTAGTCCCGCTTGAGTAGATCGCAAGTGATCGAACAAGTTAAGCAACGTCGGGCGCGGTCAGTGCTTGGATGGGTGACCGCTAGTGGCGAATCTAGTAAATGATAGTTACGATAGATTATTGGTATAAAATACGAGTAGTTACCAGTTTGCTGTCCGTTATTAAATACATCGTCCCACTTGGAAAGTCCTCGTGGGGTCAGAAGTATAGTTGCTAGGTAGCAACTATTTAAAACTCATTCTCATCGGTCCAACAGATATTGCCAGCACGAAGTTAGTCAGTCTCACTTTATGGAATTTTCATTTAAACTTCGAAGCATGGAATGAAAATTGCACAGATTAAAAATGCAGGTCGACCATAAACCCCCAATCTGCATAAAATATCGCTGGCTGGCTGTAATTTGCTTGTGGTCTTATCTGCCGAAAACTGCTCATGAGATTTTAATGTGGCTGCCGAAATTGCGTCGTAATTAGCTGGGGAACGGTGGGACCAGCTCAGTGATTGTGCTCTAAGCGACCTGCGCGGCGCAGTCCTAGCTGGGTGCCATTGAGGGTCCTGGGTTCGATTCCCATGGAGGATAGAATTTGAAAGATGAGTTTAAATGTCTGTTTCTGGTCTGAGTGTGTGCGTTCGCACGATTCCCTATGACGTGGCTGTCCTGTACAAACACAATACAACAACACCCACCCAGACCAGAAATAGAAATTTTAAACTCATCATTCAAATCTCTATCGAATCGAGGGGTCCGGCTTCGAATCCCAGTGGCACGCACCAATGACTTTGTAGAAAAAGGCACTAGGTACCTACTGACCGCGCCCGACAATGACCAACTTTTTCGATCGCTTGCGATCTACTCGAGCAACAGAAAATGTTTATTTTTCGTTTTATAATCGTTTGTATTATTACTCCAAGCGTGAATTGCAGTTGTTCGATTCGCAAAGCGCAAATCATTAGTACAATGAATGAGGCCTTCATAGCTATGCTCTTACCGGTGTTCTGAAGTGATTATCGTTTGACCTTTGGTTTATTGAAAGAAAAGGGTCGGTTCATATCTAGCGGGAAGTATGCGTAGGTACGTATCGGTTGCGTAACGTTAGAACATACAAATTTTACTACTATTAGAATATACAAATGCGAAAGTTTGTGAGGGTGGAAAGATAGATGGATGGATAGAGCCATTATTATGGATGAATGTCAAACTGACATATGACATACCAACGACCGACGTTTACCGTACGTTCATACTCACGGAATAGTTTAGAAATGACAATTCGAAATTAGCCCAGTAGCTTAGAATTGGACTTTGAATCGAGGGGTCCGGGCTCGAATCTCAGTGGCACGCACCAATGACTTTGTAAAAAAAAAGTTACGTGCGCTTTATAAAATTAAATATCACCTGCTATTACGGTGAAAGAAAACATCGTGAAGAAACCTGCATGCCTGAGAGTTCACAAAAAAAATGTTTTCAAAGGTATGTAAAGTCCAACAACCCGCAGCACTAGCCTACACTCCTCTCATTGTGAGAGGAGAACCGACCCTGTAGTGGGTCATTAATGGGTTACACATCACTGACAGACGCAACCGTCAGATGTGAACCGAGCCAAAATCAACTCCGTTCTGACCTTGCATTTATAAAATGGCGGAGAAATGGTATAAAAAACGAAATTGTACTTTTATGCAAACGAAGCAGTAAACTCATTAAATTAATTGCTGAATGTGAATTAATGTTACAGTAATATATGTTGTATGACGCATAATAGTGAGTGACCATTTATTAATTGAAATATTATATAGTTCTTGCGTGGAAGAAAAATTGTATTTCAAATTAGTGTTGAATTAAACAGAACTGTGGCCTAGCATGAACACTATCGTCAAGGTATTCGTATAGTAAGCGTGTGTCATTAGTATGGAAAATGTAAAGATGATGTCTCTTTCCCAAATTGTACCCCGACCATGACACTACCGTCAAAGTACTCGATTAGTAATCGTGTGATATTAGTATGGAGAAATGTAAAGATGCAATCTCTTTCGCATATTGTACCCCGAGCCTAATATTTGTTAAATATTACAAAACTACAGGTTGAATACAAACATCATTTTTATTTTTTATAGGAACGTAAATATACGTATCTACAGAGTACGCGAAGCGCGGATTTGAATGTCAGTGCGTTCGGAGTTTTTATCGAGGTTTGCGATAACGCCCGCGGAACTGAGACGAGGGTGAAATATATTCAGCGGAGATTATGGAATAAATTACACCGGATAACGCGCACTTCACTCGTGTGCGTCCACGATTTTTCAAATAAAAATATAATTCACACAGATCCTACTGTCTTGCCCTGTGTGATGAGAATAACATAGAAGTATAACATCTTGAACGAATAGGAGTTTACGACGTAACTGTAAGCTAGCAAATTGAAGTGGCAATGATCTGGCCACATTGTTCGAATTACCGATAACCGCTATCAGTTAGTTTTCGACTTTCTTTCCCATAGCAATGTCCTCAAATCGCGTCCATGAGTCGGCAAAAAAATTACGATTCGCCCACGACCACGTGGACTGATTACCTAAGGTGCGAGTACATCGGGAAACCGTTGGATTCAATTTGAATCCAAGGACAGGGCCGGGCGGTGTGGTTTACCCCTAAACGTGTCTACGTGCATACGTGTCCCCACACGTATGTACAGCAGTGCAAAAGACGGGTTGAAAAGAAGAAGAAAATATCATCTCATATGCAGTGATAGCCCATTGGTTAAGAATTCGGTCCAAGTTTGGATCCCAGTGGCACTCGCATCATTTTTCTTTTTCTTAGTTCCCATTTTCACCTTTACGTTCTGATAAGTTATTATTTCCATTTTAGTTACTTCTTTGTCTCATGTTTTACAAAGCTTCTCACAAACTCACCCTCTGATCTCACATATCACCTGATTATTTCTAACTGCTTTGGTAAAGTATTTGCTATAGTAACCGTCGTGAGTCGTGAGCACAGATTATCAGTGGTAGGGATATTGTATACTTTCGGCCAATGTACAGCAGCCAAAAAACGTGCCGGACCAATAGACGACGCCCACTGACGAACTGACAACTGTCGAACCAATCGTGGGCACCGCAGCACAGTCAATGACAAACCGACCAATGAAAGTTGTGCTCACCACTCGTGACGGCAACTATAATCATGTATCTACTATTTGCAGACCGCCGCATCATTACTGCGCAGCCAACAGTCAATATTCGCGACGGGATCGCGGTGTTTGTGATCCAGGGCGATGCTATTGAAATTTCAATTTGGCTCAACGCAATCAGCACTAACCACTCATTAGACGCTCAAACAGTTTAGTGCTCGAACCTACCAAATCTCACTCATTAGGTGAAGGGTTGGCGACATCGCAAAATGTCAATTTTAAGGTGAATGCAATCATTAAGGAGCCATTGTAGAGAGGTCTCCTTTTACAATCAGTTTAACCCTTTGATGCTGCTCTGTTGTGGATAATTTGGTGGACTTCGTATGTCTTAAAGGAAATTGCAAAGAAGACATGCAGATCTGAGAATGGAGATGAGAGAATTCTCAGACATGGAGGTTTCCTTATGACAAATTTCTTAATAGTTACAACAGATTATGATTGTGTATAACGCATGTAAAGGTGACCGCTCATCACTGATTGGCTAGTTCACCACTGGGCTATGATGGCTTAAATTAAAGCTAAGCTTTTTAACAAGAAATAAAATTTCAGATCTATGTGTCAAACTTATATTTCTTTTTCTTTCTAACAAATACCTCTCAATAATGTCCTATGCGAATAAACATTGGCGTATGATGTAGCAACGCGAACGTATGTTAAGGATCAGTAAGACCCTAACAAAGCCAGTACGAATAGCGAAGGATTAGTCGACCTCAAAACTATCCACAACCTTGGGCGTCCAATAATCCCCGTCGAGGGTAGACCCGAGTGATATTGAAGCTCCACACAACTTACCCCAAATCGTTCCACCTTAATACACCAGTTAGTTCCCCGTTAATTATTAAATGAACGGAAGCTTTTCACTGAGTAGCAAAAAATTAACCCCCAATTCACGTATTTCAAGTAAGTTTTGCTGGAGGTGCGCTCTCACACGAAATTCGTCTTTATTGTTACCGTTTCTGGTTCACTAGCGAACGATAGTTCCTTGAACGTCCACTGTTGATTGTCGACTTGATAAATGGAGTGCGAATATTTTATCTACAACTACGGAGTCGGTGCTCCTCTCAAAATGAGAGGGATTTAGGCCTTAGTCCACCACGCTGGCCTATTTGGTGGATTTCACACACTTTTAAGAACATTTTTTTGTGAACTCTCAGGCATCTAGGTTTCCTCACGATGTTTTCCTTCACCGTAACAGTAGGTGATATTTATGTAATTTTATAAAGCGCACATAACTTTTTTTACGTCCCTGGCGCGTGTTACTGGGATTCGAACCCGAACACCTCGAGAGTTAGCCACTGGGCTTTCACCAGTCGGTCCTTAGTCAGCCATGTAAGGCAAAACCCCAGTATGTATGACTTATATTTATAACCCAATAAATGAATGATTTACGACGTGTTTGTAGGTCGTAGTTTCATGCAAAGAAATGTAGCGTCTACTTATGCTATGACATATTAAGTAACACTTTTGCGTGCAAATGACAGTGTCATGTCAGGGGTACATGATGAAGGACGCTACTCGCTGTCCCTCCCAGGAGCTGTCGCTGACCGAAGATCGTTATTGAACATGGCCAAGTTTGTAAAACTTTTTGTTCTTTGGCATAAAAATCGATTAGACAAGAAATAAAGATCGATGTGTAATCGATTAAAATGTTTTTTTTGGAACGAAAATCTGTTAACGTCCAAACTGGCAAGACGCACTCTCATGCGCAAATTGGCACAGTTGCAAGCGACCGATTTTGTCGTCAAACGAAATGGCTAGCTAGTAGGACAAAGGGAAAAATTTGCTTTATTGATACAAGATAAACTGAAGTCTTTATACAAATATTCTATAGATACATCAACAACAGTTCGTCGCGCGTTGGTATCTTTGTTGGAATTTTAATGGCTAAGCCCTTACAAATTGTATCCCCGGCCATTATAGTCCGTAGGAAACACTCCCAAAAAATCTCAACCCATGAATCACTATCTCGGCGGAGTGTAAGGGAGGAAAATATAAAAGTATTTTCTATTCCATTAAACGTTTCAGCGACTCGAGTCATCCATATGAAAAAGTAAGTATGGCCGGTAGAGATAGCGCTATAGCTGGAGAGCGCAGTGCCGTTAGGACGACCACCTTCGTCAGAGTATTCGTACGGTAAACGACCGACGACCTGAGTGGCGCAGTGGTTATAACACCGGTGCGCTGTGCGGAGAGTCCTGGGTTCGATTCCCAGCAGAGCAGAGATTTGAATGATGAATTTGAATTTCGGTTTCTGGTCGGGGTGTGTTGTGTTCTCGTCTTGTGTGTGTCCACGACACAGGGGATCCTAGTGTGGGGCTATGAGTGTGAAGCGAAAACGTCAGTCAGTATGTCATAAATGTCAGTCTGTCTAACATCTTCCTTTACTTATAGCACACGTTAAAACGGTATCTTTGACGATAGTCTCATGCTTGGGGCATTATTTAAAAATAATAAGTAAATAATACAAGTACATAATACAAGTGTTCGGTATTTAAAACTTTATTTCTAAATTCCAAGCTGCATTTCCGACACTAGATAACTGAAAAACGTTTACGAACAAAACTTTAGTAACTAATATCCATTACACGAATTTCGCATATCAAAACCGTTCCTTTGCGATGCACTTGCTTTGCATATGCAAAAGTAATAGCGAAATTCAACACATAATTTATTCAGTAATTATGCATAAGGCACCTCACACACGTCAGACTTTTTGTAGCACAAATAAATAATCGGGCCGATTTTTCCTCCGATTCTTATGACCGATTTTGTTGCTGACCGACATTTTGTGGGACGTGTGCGTTGCACTGTTGCTATCAGTACGTTCTATTTTTCTCCTACAAAAAATCGGTCACTTATCGGACGTGGGCGAATACCCTAAGGTACGGTCTGAGAGCGAGCGGGCATAAGCGGAAGCGGATGTGGCTATCTCTTGGGCAAAGCGGACGGAATCCTTAGGGAATGTCGAAAGTTATTATTCATAGGTCAGACCGAGCGTGCAACACTTTCGTTTAACTCTACAGGGAAGAAGATATTCTAGTTTTCGTTCTTTATGGTATGACAGGTAGATACGGCGCGGCGGAGGCGTTTTGAGGTGACCTCGAAATGACGTATAAGTTGAGTAAGTGCCAATGGATATCTACTGTAAATGTGTAGCTCTATGTTGAAATGTATATAGGTACGAGTAGTGGGAATTTAGTTCCACTAGTATCTATTGGACACTGTGATCAAAAATCAAATTTTTCTAAATAACTACTTATGTAAAAATTACAAAATCATTATGTATTTAGCTATAGTAACCGTCATGAGTCGTGAGCACAGATTATCGATGGTAGGGATATTGTGTACTTTCGGCCAATGTACAGCAGCCGAAAAAACGTGCTGAACCAATGGACGACGCACACTGACGAACTGACGACTGTCGAACCAATCGCGTGCACCGCAGCGCACTCAATGTCAAACCGACCAATGAAAGTTGTGCTCACCACTCGTGACGGCAACTATAGTTTTACTGTATATCAGTATCCATGGCCATGGTTAATCCCGTTATTTTGGTATTTTTGGTAAATATAGTAGATTGAAAAAATAAATTGTAACAAGTCTATACTATTAATGTGCAAAACGTAATATTTTGTAATATTGCAAAAGTTCCGAAGATAATGTTATTAAGCGACGATTATATTTCAGATAGGAAAAATTTCTCGCCACCAATTACTTGAATAGTTAACTAAATCACGGTAATTTTTTTCCGATAATCGCTTAAGAAATCCAGCGGATTCAGCGCTAACTTCGCAAGAATAAAAGCCGCCGTAATAAGCGAAATTAGCGATAATTTGCCACGTTTCGTAATAGAGGGACAATCTTTTTTTAGCAAGACAGTTAGACAATTTTATCTATATCCTTTACTGATAATATAGTGTACAGGGTGAATTTTTCAAGTGTCCGGGGATGGGGAAGGCCGAAACTATGAGAAAACTTTGTTAAACACATCTATACATTTAATTAAATCGTATTTAAAACTTGGATCAACAAATAGGTTACGAGTGTTGTCCTCTCTTTGAACTTAGTTTTAAAGTATATGCGAATGTTATCGCGAGCGATATTACAAAATACTTTTTGAAATATTTCTTTCCTACTAACAAAACATTTACCTCCATTTTCGGTTAAACCTAAAAAATAGATAATAATGCTTGATCTACGCAGCACCTAATACGTAGGTGTTTACTAGCGATATATTCTTGTAAGAGGTGGGCCCTCCAATTTGTACGCGTTAGCTCACAGCGGACGGAGGCGCGGGCGACGTGAGAGGAACTTATACCGTACTTTTACCGTACACTAATAACTCAAATAGAGAAATACAGCTGATATACATAGTATAGTACATAGTATACATATAGTAAATACGTAGAGTTTGAGTATAGTAGGCGGCATAAGTCGATCTTCACGATCAAGCACAATCTTTATTGGTCATTGACTGCGCTGCGGTTCACGTGATTGGTTCGTCAGTCGTCAGTTCGTCAGTGTGCGTCGTCTATTGGTCCAACGCGTTTTTTCGGCTGTACAGCAGCCGAAAAAACGCGTTGGCCGGAAGTGTACAATATCCCTACAACTAACCATTTCAATCCCTCCTTACAAACTTTCGCTTTTGTAATAGAAGTAGGTGTAGGATTTTAGTATTGTTTTTTATTAACCGTAGCTTTAATGTTACCATAACTAATTAATTTGTTTCTTATTTTCAGGTAAGCGTCCATTATTCAAAGTTGTCAAAAATCAAAATCAGTTAATCGATGTTTGGAATTCATATCATTCCATAAAACCGTAAGTATTTTTTGTAATACTCTTACCAAGATCGATACCTCTTAAGTATACTCAGTCATCTACCAAAAGGTATTTTTGTACAAACGTACATCATAAAAGACAACTTCAATGTTAGTGTATTAAAAGAACATTATTAACCAGTTAAAAACACATTTAAATTATTTAAATAATTTCTCGCCTTAAAATTACTACGATATCAGTTGACTCATTATGCTTAGGAGGTATCGATATGAAGCCATCAAAATGCTTTCTTATAAAAAACGCGAATTCGGGTAGTGTTATTATAGGTACCTATATCGCGTGTCTACATTATTATTATGTACATCGGTAAACAGCGGTTTTACATAAGAAAATCTTTCATAGATAGGCTTTATCAGAAAAAGTTTGATACGTCAAGTTTAGATCCGACCAATCTCCTAGCACCTATCTTTATTATTTTCCTGAACATAATCGTAATAGGAAACCATCTCAAGATAGAACACAAAAGAAAATTGGCCCGAGGTGTGAGCTTTTCAAAATATTTACACATTTTGCTCGAAGCGAAAATCTTTTTGTGGATCATTCGCCACTTCTTGATCATTAATAATGACGGCACGATAACGATACGACATCTTACCGTTAAATTATATGATGCCTAATATTTTTTACACGCCTTATATTAGCTTCGTTTATCCTGTATGTGCCGTTCATACATATATTCTTCCTTTCAGCCCTTCGTAGCCCACTGCTGGGCCTCCTCTACTCCGCCTGGTCCTGAGCCCTTTGAGTCCAATTGTCCAGATTACCCATTGTCTTCCTCAAGCCGTCGCGATTCGAGGACCTTTTATATGATTATGTACTGTAGCATACTTATTAGAGTTCCGAAAAAATCAACTGTCTACTAACGATAAGCTTATCCATAACTCACCATCCGACCCGACCTTCGGTAACGCCGCCCACCCTTGATCCGGTGCCGTCGCATAACTTATTATATCGTTAATGACACTTCAGAACCACTGGACTATAAACGGCTCATTTACAATTTAATATCACCAGTAGGTACCCTAATTCTGAGTTTTAGCAATGCCGCACTCCGACGTGGTTAAGAAACGCAAAAAAAGCTAGTTTGCGGTCTATGACGTGAATCTTGCGTGAATTGTATAGTAGTGACGTGACACACACAGTGTAAAAATTATAGAAGTCTGTCAAACCTAAAATTTGTTATTTGTTTAAAATCCAATTTTTGTACGGAGTGAAAGATTATGAATGCATATCGTTAGACATTATGATACTAACAAATATTTAATACCTACGGGATAATATGAGTTCAAAATTTTAAAGTGCATTACGGCCAATTCACGGTTATTATGTTTCACTAATATTATAAAACATTGAAAGAGAATGTTAATAAAAAATAAAGCAATTTTCATGATGATCTAATCTAATGCTTTATTAATTTTAACTTCTTCTAAAGATCTTTTCCTCTGTTAGGGTTATTACACTGTGCGACTCCTGTGTAAGCTGTAATAGTATGATTAACGTATCTATGTGTAGTAGCGGCATTGCTAAACCAGACTAAGGGTACAGGAACATAAACGGCAGCATATAGGTCACCCGGTTTTTGGATGTTAGTTCCGTGTGTAGTCAATTGTCTGACACTTGCCCTATTTGGTAAAAAAATGGAAAAAAAAAGTGGAACACAAGATATGAGGATCGTGCTTCTCACGACAGATTAACATGTGACGGAAAGGTACCTTACCGTAGTCTTGAATAAATTGTGGAGGAAATTGAAGGTTTACCCGAGGGCCCGACAAATGGCGGTAAACGGTAGACCGTAGGCTTTTAGCCGATAGGAGTTTACCACCGGGATATCTTTGAAAGAGTTTTACAAAAGCTAATCGTCGTAAGCTAGTCGTGAGCTAGTCATGTCGTAGTCGCATTCACTAAAGCTCGTGGCATATTATCACGCTTCTGTTCCGCGGATTACCTCCGCGCTTCCAGCTTTAATTACCTATATCCCGGATTATTTTATTGCCACTCGTACATGAAGCTTTTCGAGTAAAGAAGCTTATTAAAAATCCCGGAACCGCGACGGTATTAGGTACATTTGCAACGGACGCTTTCGGTTACTTTGGCTGGATTTTAAAGACATAATAAGCAGTAATTTAAACCCGCTTTAACTGGATATGTACCCAAAATTATTAAAAAGTTCTCGTTAACGCCCTCCAAACAAAATTTCGAAACGTTGCGCTCTCTGAACATGGATTATATTAATTATTATTATAGATATAGAAGACGCTCATGAATAGGTCCTTCCTACCTTTCAACTGTTACGTATTAGGATAACAGTTCTTTGATTCTATCCATCAACATCTGATTAAAAGGTGTAATAGATTTTATGTCTAGAAGGAAAGTTGTATTGAATGAAACTAATACATTGTCTTATAAAAGGCCAAGGCCATAAAATAGTCTTGTAACAGTATACCTTTCGCATATAACGCGTGGTTCACCCGTGTCCCAACGATTGACACGTCGCGCTCAAATTGGCTCTTTCGAAACCGACAACCGATTCAATACGACAAGGGCTGCGATTCCTCGTTCTTCGTTCTCTTGGACATTTTTTGTGAAGACCACAAGCGTTTTTACGCAGGCAACTACAATCCCGTTTTGATTGAGCGTGCTGTTTAAAGAAGTTGTAACTAGAAAATTATTTTGAAGCCCACATCGTCAGTACCCATTAATGACCCACTACAGGGTCGGGTCTCCTCTCACAATGAGAGGGATGTAGGCCGCCGTCCACCACGCTGGCCTACTGCGGGTTGGTGGACTTCACATGCCTTTGAGAACATTTTTTTATGAATTCACAGGCATGCAGGTTTCCTCACGATGTTTTCCTTCACCGTAACAGCAGGTGATATTTTATTTTATAAATCGCACATAACTTTTATTACAAAGTCATTGGTGCGTTCCACTGGGATTCGAACCCGGACCCCTCGATTCGAGGTCGAATTCTAAGCTGAAGACCACATACTGAGTATCTAGTTAAGATAACTCGCGGGCCGGTGGATAATTAACTGAACTACTGTTTCAATATAGTAAGTAGCTAACGGGCATGTAGGTACCTGATATTAAGTTACTGAATCCAGTGGACATCCGCGTCCGACCTTAAATGGGGAAGAGATCCTATCTGAGGTTGTATGCGGTCTTTGCTACTCATGAGGACTGTTATACGCCTAAAATAAAGTATCTGTCGCAACCATACCTCCCCAGCCGAAACACCAGGCTTGAGAACGTGTTGCTTTTCGACAAGTTAAGGCTGACGCCAGACGAGCCACGGCTCTACCATTGCATAACCCGACTCCAACACTAGATGACAATTGTATTGAACCCAACAGGGTAGCGCCAGCTCAATAATGTACGTGCCTAATCCCGCGGGAAATCGGGATTGACAATACAAAGTCATTTGCATCATTATCGTCTGTCAGATGTCAATATCTGCGAGGTATACAATATTGTGCGGTGATAGCCCAGTGGCTTAGAACTCGACCTCGAACCGAGGGATCCGGGTTCGAATCCAACTATCCAATTTCTTAGCCACTGGGCTATCACGGCTTACTATGTCGGCATTGCTCCCTTTATTATCTGCATTAAGAATACTTTCTGATGAGAGTATCAATCGAAGTTAAGTGGCTAACTAGTAATTAGTATTGCAGTTTTTCAAGCTGATTGCGAAGTAATTAATTCAGTTCAAATTCAAATTCAAATTCAAAAGCTTTTATTCATTATCAGGTACAATTTATGCACACTTAATGAACGTCATACATTTAACATTATATAAACATCCGCTTTGATCGCCCCTCAGGCAAAACGTAGACTAGGAGAAAAAAGCGGGCGGAAAAAAACTCCCAGCACTCTTTTAAAAATAAGTATGAATTATTCTATGGTGCAGTATGACTAGGCCCAATAAAGGAACACACGTGACAGCTATCGTGTGTGTCAATATCGCTCCATTGCCATCCGCTCACAAATAAATATTGATACATGGTGTATAGAAATAGCCTAGTGAAGTTATTCAATCCCACGCTTTCTTATCGTCTAAATAGTCCTTAGTTTCATAATAGGCCTTTCGGCACAGGACTGATTTGATAGTTCTTTTAAATTTATGAAGAGGCAGGGATTGAATTTCGATTGGAATTTTATTATAAATTCTAACTGACATTCCCATAAATGACTGGCTTTTTTTATGAAGCCGACATCTTGGAAATATCAGCTTGTGGACATTCCTGGTTACAATACAATTAGATTTATGTAAGTCCTTAAACGTTCTGAATTTGTTCTTATTTTTATAAACATGCATAATATTTTCATAAATATATTGCGAAGCAAGAGTAAGTATATTTATTTCTTTAAATTTTTCTCTAAGAGATTCTCTATTCCCTATTTTATATATTGCGCGAATAGCCTTCTTCTGCAGTACAAAGACAGTTTGTATATTTGCTGCATTCCCCCACAGTAAAATGCCGTAAGACATAACACTATGGAAGTAACTGAAATAAACTAATCTAGCAGTATCTACGTCGGTAAGAGACCGTATTTTCCTAACTGCAAAGACCGCAGAACTAAGTCTACTCGCCAACTTACAGATATGGGGTCCCCATTGTAATTTAGAATCAACAGTGATTCCAAGAAAACAAGCTGTGTCAACAAAATTCAGTTCCTTACCATTAAGTATTGGTTTAGTATCGACTTGTTTAACATTAGGTAGCGAAAATTTAATACAATTCGTCTTTTTACTATTCAGTAATAAATTATTTACATTAAACCAATGAACGACAGTAGAGAGAGCATTGTTCACATCGTCATAACTATTTTTAGATCTTGGAACTTTAAAAACTAAAGAAGTGTCATCTGCAAACAGTACTATCTCATGTTTTTTCTCTACCAGGTGAGGTAGATCGTTAATATAGATTAAAAAAAGGAATGGGCCGAGAATCGAGCCCTGAGGGACACCCATTTTGACAATTGACCCAGACGACCGTTTACCATTTACCTCAACCCTCTGAGTCCTATCATTTAGATACGAAATCAGAAGACTGAGTGCGGTATCATGAATGCCATAGTGATTAAGTTTCCTGATTAAGGTTTCGTGTTGGACACAATCAAATGCTTTGGATAGGTCACAAAACACACCTAAAGCGTCGTGCGAATCCTCCCAAGCATTAATGATATTCCTAAAAAGCTCTACTCCCGCATCAGTCGTAGAGCGACCCCGTGTAAATCCAAATTGTTTATTATGTAAAAGCTCATTATTAGTGAAATGTCGTAGGAGTTGATTTAAAATGATTTTCTCAAATATTTTGCTACACGTTGGCAGTACTGATATTGGTCTAAAGTTAGTGGGGTCAGTAGTGCTGCCAGATTTAAATAGAGGTATAACCTTACTATGTTTCATAAGATCAGGAAACCTACCACTCTCAATACAATTATTAAATATTAAAGCGAGATGGGGTGCCATTACATCAATTATAGATTTAAATAATTTTACAGAAATGCCCCAAAGATCGGTGGCGTTTTTAACCTCTATTGTCTTAAATACTTTTACAATATCAATGGCGTCTATGGGTCTAAAACTGAAGGTACTCTTGCATTCGCTTACATTTTGTTTCAGCAATGATTCGGCCACGTCGGGAGACGAGCAGAGCGACTTAGTAACCGAGACTGGAATGTTGCTGAAGTATTTTTCAAACTCTGATGCAACATGTTCGTCTGACTCCACACTGACGTTGTTAATTACAAGTTTGTATTCACGACTGTGGGTCTTAGCTCTTCCAGTCTCGTTATTGATGACATTCCAAGTCGCTTTTATTTTGTTTCTGCTCGATTTGATTTTATTCCTAATATGCAAAGATTTAGCCGCCAAGCACACTCTTTTAAATATTTTGGAATAATTTCTAACATGATTTAAGAAGGGCATACTACGATTATACGACATCTCGTGATAAAGGTCATATAGTTTAAGCCTACTTCTATGTATTCCCGGTGTCGCCCAATCACTGAAAGATTTACAATGTTTCGGAGAGATAGTTATAGGTGTGAAGACAGTGTTATAGGATTTATTTATATGATTACACAATGAACCATATTGAATGTTTACACTAGCGTTAGACAGCAATGGCATTTTGTTAATAATATTATTTCTAAATCTCTCCATACGCTTTTCTGTAACTGGAATGACCACTTTATTCTTAAAAACCTGCTTTTCCATTCTATAATTGAAAATAGCCAACTGACCACTGTGATCTGAGCTAAGATTATTAATAATTAAAGACCTCGTAGGTGTCGCATTTGTGAAAATATTATCTATACAAGTAGACGTTGAATCTGTTATCCTAGTTGGCTCCAAAAACAGGTTAGTAAGATTGTGACATTTGAGTAGGGACAGGAAATTTTTGCACATAGAATTATTGTCCAATAGATTAATATTAAAGTCACCGCACACTATAATGTCCTTGTTTGATTTACCACATAATTTAATTAACAATTGTTCAAAAACTGACTCGAAAATATCATATACGGCATTTGGAGGCCTATAAATACTTACAATTATACATTTAGTGCACTCCACACAGGCTATTTCTATAGTTCGTTCAATGGATAGGCTCACTATGTCTTTACGTTCCTTAAATATAAGGTTCTTATCTACAATGATTAACGAGCCGCCACGCATTGCTGTCTTCCTACTGAACGAACTGGCAACTTGGTGCTTATCAAAGTTAATAGCAATCTGGCAATCTTTCAGCCAGTGCTCAGTGACGCAGATGACATTGATATTGTAATGCCTTTAAAAACCAATTATCCACAGAACCGCTGACATTTAAACGTGTGGGCGCTTTGTGAACATGTTACGAGTAATACAACTACAGTTGAATACTGGAAGTAAAATAAGCTCTATGTACCAAAAACAAAATGTGGAGCTGTTCGTTTTATATCCCAAGGTACAGTTGGATAGACTGACGGCATTGTAATGCCTTTATGCAATGGTGCAGTGATAGCTCCGTGGCTAAGAAGTCGGCCTTTTACTTGAGAGGTCCGGGTTTGCACCAATAACTTTCTTAAAAAAAGTTATTGGTGAAGGCAAACCTGCATCTGAGAGTTTACAAAGAAATGTTCTCAAAGGCATGCGAAGTCCACCAACCCACATTACGCCAGCGTCGTGGACTAAGTCCTATATCATTGTCATAAGACCCGACCTTGCAGTGGGTAATTTTTAATGGGTTAAAGACATCCTCATAGTTGCTTCCATAGTGTCATAAAGGTACGATAGTAAAAACATTTCTATATTTATTTATTCAATATCAATTAGCGATAATGTCACTGAACTAGAAAATTGAAACTCGTAATCTAACAAATTGATGTTTTACATTCATCTTCCTCGAGTAAGATTTTAGAGAGACAATTTTCCCAAAAGCGATTAAAAAGGGACCGAGTTTAAAATTGAGAAATTAGCAATATCTCAAAGGAGATTTCAGATCTTCGTCTATGACGTCATTTTAAGTGAAAGCTGTTTGCTTCAATTAGGTAATATTTTAATTTGCGACTCCCCGAAATTACATTATTATTAGAACAATCGGGGTTAAGTAGCAATTAATGTTATTGCAACTTTCCGTTTCCGTGTATTTGTTGTTTGTACTTTTTATTTCGGTTGCGTTATACTAGCGCGCATAGCCCCGCTGCTTGAGTAGATCGCAAGCGATCGAAAAAGTTAAGCAACGTCGGGCGCGGTCAGTACTTCTAGTGGCGAATTAAATGCGGGCTACCGCGATTCGGAGGGCACGTTAAGCTGTCGGTCCCGGTTGTTATCGAAACGAGAGCAGTCGTCAAACCTTGTTGGTAACCCCATCCGACTCAGGTTGGCCAATAGCCCGTTTCTCCACCAATCCGCGTTGAAGTAGCGTGGTGGAGTATGACTCCAGGCCTCTTCCTGTTGTGTGGAGACACCTGTTCCCAACTGTGGGCCATACATGGGTTGGAGCCAGCATAAGCAGTTTAAAAATAGGTCTGCAGTTTAAGACTCGCGCCAGGGTTGGGTCTCCTCACAATTAGATGGATATGGGCTTTAGCAAATTGGTGCACTTTACATGGCTTCACAGTATGAAGAATTCCTAGGCGTGCAGGTTTACCCACGATGTTTTCTTTTAGCGTCACAGTTGTTATTTATTTTCGTAAAACGAACTTAACTCAGAAACTTGCATGAAATAGACAATTCATTAGTTTTGCGAATAGTCCAATCAGGTGGATTTGGGGGAAAGCGGTACATGACGTGACCTGACAATTCCGCAAGTAAAGTTTTCTTTGCGAATATTCATTAATTAAATGTACAATTTTTTATTACAATTTTTTATTACAATTTTGTTTGCTTGTTGAATTTGGGAACAGCTCAAAAGTTAATTGGCAGTTCATCATTAACCATTGATTGATACAAATGAGTTTTTCATTCGACTGCGCTAGTACGATTTCTTCGCGAGTTCAGCGTGAAATTGTTTATTGAATATTTAATTTTACTCTCGTATTATATCCAATTACCTACGTATGAAATAATTGAAACAATATCATTGCTTACATTATGTTCAAATTAAATCAATTTATCGTCGTTTTCAAGATAAATCAATCAAATTGATCTTGATAACGAAATTAACATTAACATTCTCTTTGACACCGTATAATGAGTTGTTGGAGTATTGACTTCTTTCTTTTCATATTACGTATACGACGCTCACCGGTAAAAATGAAGAGCTCGAACTTCGAGCTTACGTTTTTCCGTACTGACACTAGCCTAAACATGTGCATGCTTACATAGTCTGTGTAAGAGCATGTCATTTAAATATTAATGACTTCGTGAAATACGACGATTTCAATAACGACTGTTTACCGGTTATAATGAAAGAAGCACTCCTTTTTTATTACTTCTCAGAACAATAAAAAAGCATCATCCTAGCTCTCTTACTCCTGGTAGGTCATAGGGCAGTCTGATTCCTGATTGGAAAACCTGAATCCTATCTATGACTAGGTAGCTTACCGCCCAATAGTAGGTAGAAGGAATGAGAGGTTCCATGAATATTAAAATAATGTGTCAATTGGGATACTTTTATTCAACGTTCACGGTGTCAGTGTTAAGCCTAGCAGTAATTTGTGTGACATTTAAATTAATATCTAGGCCATCAATAACGTTCCGTGTAATATCTATCGACATCTCGGCGATAGCAATGCAAATGAGGGCCGAATTCGAGTCAACTAAATTTCCGGGGATGGTACTGAGTGGGCGCTTTCCCCTACTATTTTATACCTATGGAAATTCATTTTAGTTTTGAGTTTACCTATCATAGACACATTGATATCGGCGGTGTTAGCCCAGTGGCTTATAATTCGACCTCGATCGAGGGGTCCGGGTTCGAATGCAGATAGCTTATCTACTAAAGAGTAACTAAGGCTACTTTTATTTTAGAGTTCCACACGGACGAAGGCACGGCCACAGCTAGTAATAGATATGGACACACACTATGGGTTTGACTCACACCATTCTGTTTTACCTTCTCATCATTAATTTTATTTATTAACTTAATATCGTCGCTTCGTGTACAAAATACGTTCTGTTAACACAATCCGTATCAGTAACTTTGAATTTCGTGGAAATGCGAAATAATTTCATCCTATACTTATTCTCATACGTGCGATATAAGAATATATTGAAGTGGAAAAAAATTTTGCGGCAAATATTCAGACTAAAGGGCCGTAAATATTGGTTTGGCACACAAATTTTTGTTGAATAAATTCAATTTGTGTGTAGAATTGAAATTTGTTAGGTTGATATTTGATGAAAATTATTCGACCTCCTAAAAATAGACCGCACATATTTTGATTAGTACCTACTTATCTGCGATGGAATACTTCAAATCGACTTGGTTGAGTGGAGTATGCCTATCTCTTTATAAGGTATGCCAAAAAGATTTTTGAAGTCTGTTGCAATACGGAATATTGAAGGTACAGATTGACGTGAAACCAATTCTTATGTATATGGTCTTGTGTCCTCAATCACGCTATCGAAGTTTTTTACATCGCTGGCATATATACAAAACTCCGATATGACGTCGGCGGAGCACGGTGCTCCCCAGGAGTGATCGCCTCATTTGGTGCCAAATGCTTACTCAATGTGACTGTGAAGCGTTAGAGAAGGACGCCCCAGTTTATCTAGTCACTAACACATTAATGACCCACTACAGGGTCGGGTCTCCTCTCACAATGGGCATGGGAGAGGGACGTAGGCCTTAGTCTACCACGCTGGCCTACTGTGGGTTGGTGAACTTTACACGCGATTGAGTACATTTTTTGAAGCCCTCAGGTTTTCTTACGATGTTTTGTTTCACTGTAACAGCAGTGATATTTAATTTAATAAATAACTTTTTTACAGTCATTGGTGCGTGCCACTGGGATTCGAACCCGGACCCCTCGATTCGAGGTCGAATTCTAAGCCACTGGGCTATCACCGCTTCACCGCTGTTTATCTAGTAGTACAAAGGAACCCAACGTAGCGTCATACCCAAAAAGAACAGCCCAAAACAAACGAAATAGCGGTAAAACTTAACGCGTTTCAAACTACAGTTGTGCTAATAAAATATACCCATACTTCAACATGCTTTTAGAGAATTTTCGAAATAGGTTGTTGAAAAGTAGGCACTAAAGAACTTTGCAGAGGCCATAAATCCCGGCCTCAGTGCTTTGCACTTTCCCAACTAATTTCGTGCTTCCGCAACGAGAACTTTTGAGAAGAATTAAATAACAACAAACGTAGGAAACACTGACCGAAGTGGAAAAAGAACAATTCGCGCATTTTATTGGCTGCTACTTTGTTTAAAATTACATTTTGAGGCCAATGTTTGGGGAAAATAAAAAATACCCCGACGATAAAGTGCTTCATTACTTTTTTAATAATTGCGGAGTAAAACGAATTAACGTGCCAGTCACCTGCGTAAACTTCAATCATTGTCATTTAGGTCAGTTTGACTTCTACTCTTACAAATGCAGCTCGCAAAATGCGAAATAATTATATTAGGTATGTTTCATTGAAATTGTTGGCAATTTTTGTCGTGTTGGAAACACAGAAGTTGCTAACAGTTTCAGAGAAAACGCACCTTTCCGTAGCAAGAAAAGAATTTCATACTAATTTAAATAGTCCTTTGTACAAAATTTGGACACAATAACTGAAGTCAGAAAGCCCTAGCTTTGCTTCAAAAGAAACGATATTAAAATGAAACTTGGAAGGGTAAAACTGTATTGTTGAAGTAAATAAAAACGTTCAAGTTAAAAGAAAATTACCTGATGAAATTCCTTCTTATTATTCTTATCTTTATACGAAATCAGTCTCCGTTGTATGTTTGTTTTAGGGTTCGTTAGTTGAATACTAAGCAAAATTGGATTACCTCTCAATAGACCGAGAAGGTGTTTGCAACATTTTTTTCTAACATACACGTCATACGCGTTAGAATTTCATCTGAAAAGATGTCAGTTGAATTTTTCAAAACATTCGATAAACATACGTGACCTTTAACGAATTACTACCGACATGATAATAAATCCCTACCACTCAAGGGAAAGGTACTAGACGAATAGGCCCTCGAAGGTGCGATCCGTGCGTCTTTCGCGATGATCCATGCGAAACAGTCGCCCCAGCCTTCTCATCGGTCGCGGCTAACAAATTGCCACATTAGCGCTGGAATTGAATGAGCCCTTTGTTTTATCGAGTAGGATAGGAAGAAGGTTCTTTTGTACTCGTATAAAGATTAATGTCACTCAGCCTTCTAACACTACTAACATGGTATAGATAGGATACAAAACGTCTGTGAGACTTTCAATGTTTAATAGTGTTTTAGTTTTTTCATTAATTTTTTGAACGATTTTTTGTATTTTAGCATTTCACTTCAAATGACAGGAAGGAAATTGGGCGTTGAATCAGATTCCAATAAATATCGAATATTTCCTAAATATACATTAAATTTTTTTTTAATATATCGATTCTTAACATTTGTTTTATCGTAACATAATTCGAGTGCACTCTACTACATCAATGCCGCGATCTTGAACATTATCTTCAAAGTTTTTGAAGCACAGGCACTCTGATTTTATGAAAGCCTAGTGAATTTTTAAATTGCTTCTTGTTACTCAGAAGATGAAGACGACATTACCTAACCTAACAATATACATTTGATGCTACTTGAAACAGTTGCAATAACCTGAACACTTATACCAAAAATTCTGAAAATATTATTGCAAGTCAAATCTCAGTCACTTCGCCTACAAGAAACAAAGCCGTGTCTTGAAAAGTCCCATAGAACAGTGGGACATAAAATTCTTCACCAACCAACAACTAATAAAAGACACATATTCCCTACTTAAATACTTACGGGAGTCCCAAGGCGAATCGGTAAGTCGTTAAACTGTCGCTTTCCCTTGGATTACGCTAGGGTTGCCACCTCCACATTGAAAATTAAGATATCTTTGCGCGTTTAAAACGGACAATGTAAATTATATTAATCTAAAGTATTACTACGTGTAAACGTGTAAAATAAAAAAGCGATGAAAGCCCAGTGGCTTAGAATTACCTCGAATCGAGGGGTCTGGGTTTGAATTCCAGTGGCACGCACCAATGACTTTGTAAAAAAGTTATGTGCGCTTTATAAAATAAAAACCGAGACTTGTCCGGGTAGTAACAGGCAGCCCGCACCCCTACTGCGTACCAAGTCATGGCCGATTCATTTAGGCTCTGAGTAGACCCTCCGTTACTTATCAACCCTCCGAAACAAATTGCCACATTAGTAACGTAATTGAATGAACATAGAAATATTTTCGCCCATTCCCCCTCACCTGAGATAAAAGATTTAACGTATCGAAGAATTGACCTGCAACGAATAATTGAAACTTTGGATCGAGTTTGTGTAAATCTTGTTTGTAATTTTGTGTACCTTAATCTTGTTTCTTATTTGTAAAAAAATGTTGTGTGCTTTATACAATTAAATATCACCTGCTGTTACGGTGAAGGAAAACATCGTGAGAAAACCTGCATGCCTGAGAGTTCACAAAAAATATTCTCAAAAGTATGTGAAGACCACCAACCCGCAGTAGGCTAGCGTGATGGACGGCGGCCTACATCCCTCTCATTGTGAGAGGAGACCCGACCCTGTAGTGGGTCACTAATGGGTTACTGACACACTCATAAATACAAAAACAAGCTATTACTAACAATTCAATAACTAGGTACGTCGAACTTGTTATTACTAATCCTATTACAATATATTTCCATCCATTTTCTTTCAAGAATCGTCTTGAGTAGGTACCAATTAATTTATAAAAATGATGTTGAGTGCTATTTATCGAGGATTCAATAAATTATTTCCTATAATAGCACCACTCTCATAAAAAAATCAGCAAATCATTTTGTACTATAACAACTCGAGAGTACATTCGCTCATTATGTTGTCTTACCTCCCGTTCAAGTGTTTTAAAAATAAGTGTTAAGAAGAAAATATTTAATTTCCGTCGAATATAATGTATCCATAAAGGTATCCATAAATAAAAAAAAATTAGAACCAGAGATCGCCAAGTAGTCGAAATTCGACTACATATTATATATTTTATTGAAATTGGAATTCGACACGTAACAGAATATACGTACATACACGTTATGTTTGTATTTGTGTGCGTGTCGAAGTACCCATGCCAACGATCTTTTGGGACCCGGAAGGAATATTATTGATCGATTATAAAGAAAAAAGGTGTTTCTATAACCAGAGAACACTACGCTTCAATATTAGAGTGACTAAAAGAAGCCATTGCAGAAAAAAGATGGGGGAAATTGACAAAAGGCGTGCTGCTTAGAGCCGCGTTGCGTTAGCTGGCGTGCATAAGGCGGGCTTCGATATTTTAATCACCCTCCCTACCCCAGACCTGGCCCCGAGTGATTATTACCCCTTTCAAAAAATGTAAAAGGAACTGTGGGGTAAAAAAATTACGACCGATAATGAAGTCAAGGAGGCAGTATAAACAAATTAATTAATTGAAAGATCTGAAAAGTGTATCCGTCTTGAAGGCGAATATACCTATTGAAATGGAAAAATTATTTGTTTTTTTAATTCCACCCCTTATCCCCCATTGCGCGAGAATAAAAACGCTCCCTCGCTCGTGGAATTCGTGTATTTTTTGTTCGCGCCAAATTTCAAACTGCTGCGTTCATAGCTGTAAATTGTACCCGCAATTATTTTCGTTTCACGTATTATAAGATAAGTATGATTTTAAAAGCATATTGTGTTGATGTTTATCAGCTGTAAAATATAGGCCTAATTTGGAACGAAAAGCCATGAGTTGAGTCGTCCCCAAATATTTATTTATTTATTTTTATAATATCGCACATGAAAACGTTTACCGCGCTGTTTTACTGTAAGCTCCATGTGTTCTCGCAGTACCTACAAATTGATTTTCCAGAGCTGTTGGTTTAGGTTAGGTTGGCCATAGCGGGAAGAAGAGCAAATAATGCTCTATCCAAACCATCCCTAGATTGGTTTAGATCTGACTTAATCCTCTTATATTACGACCACAAACATATTGTAATAAAGTTTTGGGACACAAGCTTTACTTCTTGTCCAATGCCATTTGCTAAAGTTGTACGTACGACAACGTCATTGCATACTTTTGTCGCAGAGCCCTGTGCTTATATTTTGTCGTGTTGTCGGTTGGTTATGTCAGTCAATTAGCACAAGGCCTTACACGAGAACAAAATTAAATGTCGAATATCGATGTACCTTTTAGGGTATAATACCTACCCTGAACAGTTTACCCCGAACAGGTTACCAGTTTAGTAGAATTTACGTACGTTTACTCCTTCCACATAGCCGTTCTATCGAACCATTTATATGATCTATAGCGAAATATAAAGATGGGTGGGTTTAACGTTCACATAGCCGTTCTATCCACTTCCTATATCTACGATCTGTTGCGAAGGATAGGTTTTAACACCTCGCCTGAGGCAACGTCCAGCATTGCTACTATTTGAGTAGCTTCGAATCGCTTCGAAGCCTTCAAACGGAATCCCTGTATTGTACTCGCTTTACAGTGCATTCAACTGTTATGTCTACCGAGAGGTAACGTGATTAATGTACAATTGAGGCCTTTGCCTTCAAAGGCGTCAAATGTCCACGTGAGACCTCAAATACGTGACGTGGTGCATTATGACCTCAGGCGAAGCTTTGGAACCGATCAAACACACAGTTTTGCGGTTTGGGAAGGGAATGGAAATCCTTTGTCTATGGGTCACGTTATTGCTAAGCTATAATAGCTGTATAGACTTTTGTAGTTGGTATATATGTATGCACTAAACTTCGGAGGATATTAGGTTAATAATATGCAATGGTATATAATTAATGCAATAATACAATAATTTTAATTAATAAAGTCATTTTAATTAATTTGCGCGCAATATTTACAGAATACGTATCTAAATAAGAAAAGGTGTTTTACATAATACAAATATATTTACATTTGGAGGAAAAGGGGGAAATCCCGCCAGGCGATGTCAATGCCTGGGGACCGCGGTCCGAATGTTAACTTCGGACCGTTTGTATATATGCAGAGATTCTAAAGAACTTTGATAGCGCGTTTGAGGGGACGTCTTCCGATTGGCCAGTTCGGTATGACACGTTCTATTGTTTACTACACTCGCTGCGTGCGTCGTCATGCGTGGTCAGCATTGCATGTGAGGCGCGCGCTCATGTTACTGTAGGTAGGTATCGCGCCGCTGCATACTTATACTTGTTACCTCTGCAACTATAATAATGTTCTTACTTTTTGTCTGACCCCTTGTCCCAATTGCCAAGTCGTTCGACGACAAAATCTGTTTCCCGCCACAAGTTTATCATACGACACTGTCATTGCGTAAATGCGTAGGTACACACTCGCAGGTCGCATATCAGCGTATTGTCAGCTTTAGTCCATTTTTATTCTTTTGTCATATTTGGTTTTAGCATGTCTTTTTACTATAATGTGCGATTAAGATGCAAATAATGCAGACACAAAATTATAAAATTTTAAAAACAAATTGTCATAATACAGAAACAGATTTCTAGAAACTATAATTTATTTTTTTAAAGAAATTTAAAATATTTTCTTCAACAAAAAGTAGTGCCAAGACTGTTACCAAATAAGACAAGAGAATAAAAAAATGAACTGTAGGTTAGCTCCATTCAGAGACTTGTGCTCAAATTTTGTCGCGTTGGTCGGTCTGTAGGTGGTGTCGTATTGCGATTGTCAATTAAAATAAAGTCCGGTCTTGGAGTGTGCCATATATGATTTTTTTTTTATTTCCACTTTTTTCCATTTTTTTATTTCATTCAAAAATGATCAATCATTGATTGAAAATTTTCTCGGTTTCCTTCAAGTTATCATAAGCATAATTTTGAAAGACTGGCTTTAATGGCGGCACCATTGCAGGTTTTTTATCTTTCTGGTGGTTTAACTATATCGTATTTACAATCGGTCGTTTTAAGCGATAAAGTCTATTTCTCTAAACTTCTAAACCATTGTTTTGTTTAACGTTGTCAGTTCAACCGCTGCTATAACACATTTTGCGGTTTAAGATACGTCCAAACCAGTCACGTCATTGTTTGATATTACCATTATTCCCTGAAATTATGTATGTATTTGGCCTCAACTGAAGCTATGAATTCGTCCATTAAGACTTCAAATATTTTGAGACCAGTACTGGACTCCGTACGTGAAATAGGCCTTATTCATAGCCACTGAGCTATCACGGCTTTTTTTCCGGGAATATTAAAATTTAATCAACTTTAACAGTAGCGTGTACGGCGATAGCTTAGAATTCGACCTCGAATCGAGGGGTCCGGGTTCGAATCCCAGTGGCACGCACCAATGACTTTGTAAAAAAGTTACGTGCGCTTTATAAAATTAAATATCACCTGCTGTTACGGTGAAGGAAAACATCGTGAGGAAACCTGCATGCCTGAGAGTTCACAAAAAAAATGTTCTCAAAGGTATGTGAAGTCCACCAACCCGCAGTAAGCCAGCGTGGTGGACGGCGGCCTACATCCCTCTCATTACGAGAAGGAGACCCGACCCTGTAGTGGGTCATTAATGGGTTACTGGCAATCAACTTTAACTCATTTTCCTTAATCAAAGTACCTACAGCTGTGTGAAGTCAGTTTGTAAAAGCACGATACAACTACGATATTTACAGGCGAATGATAATGAATGCGTTGTATCTCGTCGGGAGCAAAGGCCTGTAACTCTTCGAGCGTTCACTTCCACTTTACGACGCGCCAAAAAACTTTTTGTACAATGCTTTGACTGTCAAAGTTTTTTAGCGCAAGGTTTCTCAACCTTATCGTAGGTACCCCTGAAATATTTTAAAAACCAAGCATATCCCTTACAATAATATTACAATAAAATTATTATAATTTTATTTCTTAGAATTAATTGTACCTAATTATTAATTTAAATTCTAATAAATTATTGAGGCAATATTTTATTAGAATTTTTATAATTATAATAGGTAATTAGTATATTACAGGTAATGTTATAATTAAAACAGGTAATTAGTTCATAGGTGAGTCAATTTTACTCAATATCAGTTTTAATTCTATTTCAGCTTATTGAACGTAGGAGTCAGCTAAGACGCTGCCATTACGTAAATTTCGCGTATCCCCTATTACGTGCCCACTTTGAGAAACCCTGCACTAACGTATGCTCGTACGATATTCAAAAAGTTAATGCAAAATAAACTGCAATACTACAAAACATTCCAGACTGTACATCTGTTACAGAATTCAAACAATGGGATCAGTTCAGTAGTTCCTCGGAGTTTGAGGTTTGAAAATTTTTGAAAACTCGTGAGTATTACGACATTGTTGTTCATCTATTCATTATTCATAATACTCGCGCGGTGATAGCCCAGGCTTAGAATTCGACCTCTTATCGGGGGATCCGGGTTCGAATCCCAGTGACTAGACCAATCCACGGAGACGTGATTTGAAGGTGTGTGATCCCGCGGCGGTGGTCCCGCTGGTGCCACCTTTATGAAAAGTAGTAACACAACGTACGTTGTCGTGTGTCTGAGCTTATTTTGAATTTCTATAAGCAGATAATAGCTATAACGAAAGTTCATCAGCTTGAGCTAAACTGTACCCGACAGAATGCTTTAAAGTTAGAACTGGACATGCATTACAAAAAGGACAATAATATGTTGAATTCCAAATATATTCTGGTTTGGGATTATCTATTTAATTTTAAATTCGGCGAACTCGTATTATTCGTTACTGTTCTATGTCAAAACTCTATAAAAGTTTTGTACCGTGAGCAGTAAACGGCAGTCATTAGTATGCTATATTATGTAGGTATGTCAGTCTGTCTTGACATCCTCCCATACTAATGGCAGATCGATACGATTACTACACGCATTCACGCACGCATCATTTAACATGAATGTGTTTATTATTATTTTTTGTCTATCTGTGTACAATTGTTGTACATCTGTGTTTTCATGGAATGTTACTTTTATTCTTTTTGTGATCAAATTGCATTTTAATTCATTGCTTAATCTTAAACGACATAGATTAAGGTCGTAACTCAAAACGAGAAAAAGGAAGTAAAGTGACGTTTGAATTTGAAATTTCAACTTCATTATTTAATGGAAGTTTCATGTACGCTCGGTAATGAAATGGAATTAACGGGTTAAAAAATGCGACTCAAGAGCACTCTGCATTGCTATATATTATTTTGAATCCAAACGGTAATTAATTTCACGAAATTATGGTACTCCATATATTTCGTTTTCGTAGTAAAATGGCAATAAACTTTCTAAGCTAAGAAAACAGAATTAATATAAAGTAAAATTAAATTTTTGAAACTTGTTAAATTATAGTTAAAGTGATCAAACACTTTTGTCTTTTAGTTTAACACTGAATAAAGCGACAACGCTGGAAGAAATGTTTTTTTGCGAGTTTGTAGTAAAACTAAACCGCAAACGTGTACAACCCGCAAACGTTGTTTTGCCATTATGTTATCGAGCGGGAAAAATAAAAATTAAAAAATTTGTCCAAAAAATAAAATGTTAAGGGTGGACAACCCTTATCACTTAGGGGCATGAAAAATAAAAAGTAGCCGATTTTCAGACCTAAGTACTGAATACGCATATAAAATTTCATTAAAATCGGTCAAGCCGTTTCAGAGGGTTATGGTAACTAACATCGTGACACGAGAATTTTATAAATAAGAGAGATATGAATTGATTTATTTAAGTACGTTTATTTTTGTTATTTATGCCATTCACGCTAGCGTGTTAGGATGTGTAGATACATTAATAACAGCTGAAGAGCTCTCAATAAAGTAGCGAGTGTTCTTAGTCCTTTGTCAGAAACTCTCAAGACTTTCAATTATTGTCTCCGGCGAGTAAACGCTCGCTCCATCTCGTCATTATCGCGAAGTGACAAAGTGTTATAACTTTATCGAGTTCTTACAAAATTTTGTGTCTTTCTTACTCAATTTAAGCGGTGATAGCCCAGTGGCTTAGAATTCGACTTACAATCGGGGGTTCCCAGTGGCACGCACCAATGACTGTGCAAAAAAGTTATGTGCGCTTTATAAAATTAAATATCACCTGCTGTTACTAGGTGAAGGAAAATATCGTGAGGAAACTTGCATGCGTGAGAGATCACAAGAAAAAAATAAAAGTTCTCAAAGCTATGTGAAGTCCTCCAACCCGTAGTAGGCCAGCGTGGTAGGCCTTAGTCCAGGCCTACATCCCTCTCATCATGAGATGAGACCCGACCCCGTAGTGGGTCATTATGTAAAATTCTTAAAAATAAACAAATCATACACATAACAATGTATAGTAACCGCGAGAAGTGGAGAATGTAAACATTTATAGATGAAAGGAAATTATAATTATTTTATGATGTAATCATGACAACTGTTCGAATTTAAAATTAATTAAATTTAAAAAATCTTAAAGAACATCGTTTTTCTAATGTATAGTCATAAGCCGATATAGTACACCATTTTGTCACTTTGCGAAAATGACAAGATGTGTTCCTGTTAGGTGTTATTGTATAGTTATTGTGAGAAGTAGAGAATGTAAGAATACAGACACTCAGCGATGGTAACAACAAGGCGCGTGCGTTTACTTGCCGGAGACAATAATTGAAGGACGACAGAGTCTGACAAAGGACGAGTGGCTTCCTGACAAAGGACTGAGGGGAATACCTCTTGCTTTTATTGAGAGCTCTTAAGCACACACGTCCTTAAATTTTTTGAAGAATAGTGTAGGTATTATTTATTGCATTTTTTTGTACTAACTTACGCATCTTTTATTTAGCAGATGAAAAGAAATAGTACCTACTCGTATGTTGTAAATGATTAAACTGTCAGGTTGGAAACACAATTTATTTTTAAATTTGATAACATTAAATTTTCTCCAAATTATCTACTGTACAATCTTGTATAGTTACGGTGAGATGTTTCTGATCTGTAACAGAAACAAAGATAGTTGTTCGTCAAGATGGAGTGTCAGGATAGCGAAAACGGGACGCCTAAAATTAAGGGACTTCTATTTTAATGCTCGCTTTAATTTTGGTCGCTGAATTTTTAGTGATACATACATCTCCAAATTATTTTTATTATAATAAAGTATTACTGAATTACTTTTCCCGAGTGCTAAGTTTTCTGACTCTGGTGTGCCCGAAATCAGTGACCCTCGATGTTATTCTTACAAGTTGAAAAAGTGACTCTTTCCCTTTTTCTGTAACATAGCATCACATCTGATCATATAGAAGTCTTCATCAAGGAACATGCCTTTGTTGGGTTCTTTGGGACGGTTTCTCGTAAAAAAGTTGTTTACGCGAAATAATATTCGTATTCGTACTTATCGAAATCGAAAATCATCTCCACAGAAGCTGGGTGGAGGTATGATAAACATAATTCACGAATACAATGGAAACGACAATAGACTGAGGCGTACCAAACATAGGAATTATTTATTAACCGCCATCTACAGATTCACTTGATTTTGACTTTCACTTTGTAATCAGACTGACTTTATACGGACTTTACACGCCCACCGAAGGATTTTAATGGGTTCTGTTCCGCATAACCACATTTTGATTACGTATTTAAGTTTTCAGAGCACCAAATGTAATTCCGTTACTACACACACATACACTTTACTACACAGTTTACTACACAGGAGTCGCACAGTGTAATAAACCAAATAGAGGTAAAAGATTTTTAGAGGAGTTCAACTTTCTTGTAACACATTACTTCGTACTTCTGTCCCCTGTTAGGCTGTTACTACCAATGCACTAGCGCTAAAGAAGGCACACGGGGGATGTCCACCATTCACAATGATTATTAATTTCAAAACGTAATTCTGCTAAAAAGCTGCATTCTCGACCATCTAAAAATCTAGCCCACCTTCCACTATGTTTAAAAAATAAATTTTGCTCAGCGCGAAAACGATAAAAAATTTGTCAGTTGACTCGAAAAACTATGACGTCATACCGCGCGTTCGCCATACAAAATGTATGAAGGGGTAGTATTTATGACAGTTCATTAAAAGTATCTCAATTGACCCGATTCATTGAACCATTGAGCTTTCTCCGTCGATAGAAGCGAGCTGTACATATTTTACTTACAAGTACAATCGAAGCGCCGATAGACTCAGGCGTACAAAGCGTTAGAATTATTTATTTACAACCGTTATCGTGTTTTATTCATTCATTGGCGCACTCCGATTGCTTTCGCTTGCATAATTCTAGGGTATGTACCCTAGCATGATAGGCAAATAAAGGGCTAGCGTGTTATGGTGTGTAGATACATTAATAACAGCTACCCATTGTAAATGTTACGAGTAAGACTAAACTTGGATTAAAAAAATAATTTAAAAAATAAAACCGACATTAAAAGACTACAAAATAAAATTTGTTACATAGGTACTATGAGAGGAGACCCGACCCGGTAGTGGGCCATTAATGGGTTACTGACAAGTAAAAAATAATCCATAAATCTTACATTCATAGAATAATAGAAAGGTAACAATTTTAACTGAAAACATTATCCTTCAATTTCTATGTGGAAACACATTTATTCATTTTATTAGTCATTCTGATAAAGCACTATTTACTTACTAATGGCAAGGTCACCGTCACCTATTGTTATAATGCCATCCATGGTCATAACACCATGGTGTGACATTGTTTGACCTTAATTCAAATTCGTGACAGGACAATAGTTACGTCATGATTATAAAAAAAATTGTTTTTCGGTAATAAAAGTGAATCCAATGTAACGCACTAGAATGCAAATAACATATTAAAGTAAGAAAACGTTTAATAAAAGCCTTTATTTTGTACCCTTTCGTTTGATACCCATAATATAGTGGGAGTGCATAAAAAGTAACAAACCCGCCGTCTTGGGCCATCCGCCATTTTGGATTTGGAATGACGTCACTAAGATAAAAGTTAATAATCATTCTCATCCAAAAGGATAAGAATTATGGTTTGCAATTAAGTTGCAAGGTTTGGTCATACAAACATTGCAAGTTAAACAAAAGCTTTTTGTTTAGTTTTAAGCGGCTGTTTATGTCGCAACATAAACATATTTACTTTAAAAAGGACACATTACCGAAACTCTGTGAATAACACACATAAAAATCACACACAAAATTATGAATTAAATAAATTCAAACACATTTTTTTTTCTGTAGCGCTCATGATATATTTGACGTCATTATAAAGGGATTTTAAAGTTATCCAAACTATTTAAATTGCTTAACTATATCGCTTAATAGTTCAAACGTATCACATCGTAGAACCGAAAATTACGAAATTGATTAATATTTCGCGCTGTTCCCTTAATAATGTATAAACGCGGTAGGCGCGTATGAATTAATGCCGTAAAGCTGACTACACTCTGTTTATGAAATATCTATTTCAGTATTTAACTTGTCTGCAAGAGCGGTGATAGCCCAGCGGCTTAGAATTCGACCTCGAAGCGAGGGGTTCCGGTTTGAATCCCAGTGGCAAGCACCAATGACATTGTAAAAAAGTTATGTGCGCTTTATAAAATTAAATATCACCTGCTGTTATGGTGAGGAAACCTGCATGCCTGAAAGTTCACAAAAAAAATGTTCTCAAAGCCATGCGAAATCCTCCAACCCGCAGTAGGCCAGCGTAATGGAGTGGTACATTACGGAGAATTCTCAGCCATGAAGGTTCTTCACGATATTATCCTTCCCCGTTACAGCAGGTGATATTTAATTTCTGTAGTAGGTCATTGATGGGTTACTAATGGGTACTAACACACCAAATGCCCAACAATCTGGCCTTACTAATCATAAGTAAGTTCGCTGAGAAAGTTCCACTGAGTAAGCTTATGAGTTGTATCGGGTTCGATGGCCATTAACCATTTTAGGATCCGGGCATCTAGAGATAGCGGTCATAAAACACAATCAGTTATTGACATGCCTGTTCGTGACTCCTATTGTATGATAGACTATGGCCTATTGGGATCAATCGTTTCATTCGACGATCTGTTTTATATGAAATTTTATATCAGTACATATGTACCTACAGTGTTTGGCTTCGAACCAGCGATAATTTAAAGGCATGAAATAGACCAAATTTTATCGACAAAACACCTTTCATTTATTATGTGGGTCTAGCCTAACCCTCCTCCTTTTTAAATGGCATTTTCTTTCAGCTATCTTTATTTAACTTTTCAACATTCGTTATTTAAATATACAGAAAAAATAGTAGTCTTAAAAACCCGTCAAAACTTGTTGGTGGATAGAAGATGTTGGACGAAATCCACGATGTATTTTTTCATCCCGAAAATGTCATCCTGTCATCCATTTGGGAATGGAACGTTACTGTGATGGATCAATACCGAACAATCACACATCAATGATTTCAATAAAATCCAATTCAATTAAAAGTCATGTCCGCCATCTTGGATTAAAAAATTAACGTATTGAAATCAAATTTCATAATTATTCTCGTATTACTATTATTAAATATACTGTTACGCGAGACAGATAGAAGAATCGAGAAATATGTCGAACACGCGACAATACTATATAACTATAATACACAATCCATTTAAAACCATTATTTGATAGGAGCTTTCAGGGTTCTTGAGTAAGGCTATGACAATGGGATGGATGGATGAATATGTTTTACTCTTTCACGAAAAAACGGTTGAACACTTTTGGATGAAAATTTAATAGGCACGTAGTTTAAATCCTGGCTTAACATACCAATAGTGTACTTACTTCTTACTTTTCTCTGGACCAAGTTCTAAAATCTACGCAGACGAAGCCGCGGGAAAAAGCTTGTAAAGATACACGAAGAATAATGTCCCTCCATAAACACTTGTATCGTATAAAACTATCAAATGAAGCGGCTAAAGCGCTTAGAAGTTTCCAAGGTAACGCCTCATTTGTTAAACTAATTCAAGGGGATGCTAGAAAAATCGCTTAAAGAGGCGAACTTGTTGTTTTAACCCATTAATGACCCACTACAGGGTCGGGTCGGGTCTCCTCTCACAATGAGAGGGATGTAGGCCGCCGTCCACCACGCTGGCCTACTGCGGGTTGGTGGACTTCACATGCCTTTGGGAACATTTTTTTTGTGAACTCTCAGGCATGCAGGTTTCCTCACGATATTTTCCTTCACCGTAACAGCAGGTGATATTTAATTTTGTAAATCGCACATAGCTTTTGTACAGTCATTGGTGCGTGCCACTGGGATTCGAACCCGGACCCCTCGATTCGACGTCGAATTCTAAGCCACTGGGCTATCACCGCTGTCAGGCGAAGGCGAAAGAGGCGAACATAGAAAAATATAATTCAGATGTTGTTCAGTTTAATGCGAATAAGTGAATAGCTTAACTTTTAATTTCAAAATATATATCGACATAAACATAAAGAGCGACTGGTCAATTAGACACGGTGTTTTTCCGACAGATCTTCACGATCAACCGTACCTATAAAAGTATTGTATTGTTGGCAAGGTGACACCTATTTGTTAACCTTATTCAAGAGGACCGGACGGCGAGAAATGTCACGAAAAGAGCGAAACTTTCCGGTGTTACCACAGAAATGGGAAGAGAAAATAGAACGGCAATAATGGGCGTGGCAGATGTATGTATACTAAACTCAGCTAATCTGAGCGCATAGTTACTCATTCTATCACTCTCGTTGCGAGTTTAGAGCGTGAATTCCGTTAATTATTTATCTATCTATATTTTTTTAATTATTTACATAGAATAACATTTTTGGGCTTCAAATGGCGTAATGCGTTTGTATACGTTAATTTTTATTGTTGTACAGACAAAAACTTTGGGTGAAATATAAATAATATTTATTTTAAAAATTGGGATCCTAACTAAAATCCACTAAAAACAATAACTGCGGTAGAAGTACTTGGATAGACACCCAGCCTTAACGCTGGTAACACAACCTTCGCCGCGAAATCGCGAAATGCGCGCGAAATCACGAAACGCGGAGGTGTGCTAACGCTGTTAATTAAGGGCAGGATGTTTATACCGGGTCGACTAGTAACAAATAATATGTATGTGATTTTTGCCGTTCTATTTGTTTCCTTTGTCAGTGGGTGTTACTAAGCGCGTAGAAAACGCGTGATAAGGGAAATAAGGAAAGTCTTCCAAAATCTTTTTATTCCCGCTAATGAGCAGTATAAGTAGGTACTTTGAAGTGTACTATGTAAATTGGGATGGAGCATCGACCTCTACAATATACCTACTACTTCGTTTATTTTGTACAAGCAATAATATAGTACAATAATATTAGTACAATAATATCAGGCGTTACTTTGCGGAAATCCATTGTTATTTAAGTTGTTTTCATATTTCTTTGCTACATTCCTCACACGTGGTATTTGTTTTGGTATGCCAACAACCAAAAAGGTTTTGTACAACAAAGGTTTTGTAGAGTCCACATCACCCGATGATGCTCCGTTTTGGGGCGAAACACGTGTCGTGTACTATTGGAATAAGTTGTTATGGTATACACCTACTCAGAGAGATAAGGGAGGGTGGTGGGTCCATACCAAAACAAGTTCCACGTGTGCGGATTGTTGCAATTTTAGATATTTATATTGAACCTACTTTAATGAAATAAAACAACACTTCAATGACCTACTGGCGGGTCCCTCCTCACGACAAAAGGAGGCCTGAAGCATACGCCACGCTGTTCTAAGGTGGACTGGTGGAGGAACAGGTTATTCGTCAACCTCCGACGCGGGTTTCTAAGCCACTGGGCTACCAATACTATGTGTAATTCAGAATAACAGGTTACGATCGTGGCCTTTGATGCCCTTGATCTAGTATTATCTCAATGAGAATCATTGTTTCATTGGTCAGTGATTTTATATTTTATATTGGAATATAGACTTTGTGTCGTTGAATTAAGATCTATAATAGTGACGCATTAATTAATAGTGGAGATCGAATTACCGCACTTTTGCGGTTAAGATTGCGGTTGATATCGTCGATATTATTATTACTATGAAGTAGAAGAAATCTATCTATATATCTATATATTAGAGGTCGCCAAGTAGTCAAAATTTGATTATTTATTATTGAAATTGACACGTAACGTAATGTACGTACATGTCACGTAGTTTCGTCGTGGCCATTGTGGTCATTGAGAGTGAGTGTGACGCTACATAATTATAATAAGTTAAAAAATGTAAACTAATTTTTGAAGTGAAAACTTCTTTAGTGGCGCTGAGCACTTAGCTGAGCAGGTATGGGTGCAAATGGTTAAACTCGCGACAGGACACGTGACTTTGATCGTAAGGGAAAATGCTTAAAATGGTAACTATGGAAACGGTCAAAAGGAAACATTCATAAATAATAAGTGTGTTTTGTTATAGGAAAAAGCTGAATATTATAATTATTGTGATTTGGATTCGACATTGTAATTATTAGCATTAAATGTCGTTTCTTTTCTTACTGAGAAACTCAATTGTGTTTTAATTGTACTGTCGTCCAAACCACCAATGAAACACATCTTATAAGTTTTCACTTCTGCCGGCACTAGCTGCAACCCGTTGTTTTTTCGGCACTAGTTCGAAAGACGACAATGTCCGATTTTTTTGAGCCAATGAGCGTACAAAGACTTGGTATCGTCATTTTTAATGACGACCAACTTCGATGAACAAAGCACTGTTGATCGAAGACGACCAATTAATATATTATTTAGTGCGACCAAATCGAAGATGAATGTGATACCGCCATTGAAGGTTTTAACTTTTATGTATAGGTAGGTACTTCGTATATAACGACTTTTTACTTCAAAAATTAAAAATTTTAAATTTATAAAGGCATTATTTATGAATCCACAAGTAAAATCACAATATTGTGTCGTTATCAATTTTGCATTAAAACTGTTGATGGATTTCTATTTCAATAGAGCTACTGCTAATAAAATTTTACTTGTGAAATCGGCACTATAATTTAATAATTACCAATAAAATTTTACTAATAACAGGCATGTAGGAAAAGCTTAACGTCAAATTAATGATTGAATTGAGTGAACACAGATTATTATCCGTTAATTGCCCGTATCTAATGCGTATCATAATATTATTATCATTAAGCGCATTGAAACAAAAATGTATACGAATTCATTCTGGGGATTGACTAGTATTAACGAAATACTGATTATTTAATAATATTTAATAGTTAAATGGAATCGAATGGATCGAATGCCATTGTTTTGATCCAATAAAGTATCGATACGGATGGAACATCCCTACCCTGGCGTTTTGCCACAAGCTTTTAAGAACATTTTAGAGTTAATTACTTAAGATTCGGAATTGCCATCCGACATTTCAAGTTGAAACTAAACGTTAACGTGTGTCGTACAACTGTTATGTACAAGTGTGAATGCAACGGAATTTATGTCGTCTGTCGTTCTGCTCCAAAATTAAATGTTCAAACATTTTTCAAGAACACTAATGCCTTTTAAAAATAAAATTCCGTTGTGTCCCAATTTCTCTTGTACATTTTTTGCTACTTACCTACCTATCAGAAAATGGAACGTCAAGCTTAAATTTTAAAACTCGAATGTTGAATACGGTGACATGTGTACCGTTTCGTAATAATAATGATAGTTCTATTGTCTATGTTACTGTGTAATCCTGTGTCCTAATGCCATGTCGCACGCAAAAGTTGCTCATACGACAGCGTCATTGCATACATTTTGTCACATATCAGTTCTGAGTTTACAGTACAATGCGTTGTTGTTTTAATCCATTAATGACCCACTACAGGGTCGGGTCTCCTCTCACAATGAGAGGGATGTAGGCCGCCGTCCACCACGCTGGCCTACTGCGGGTTGGTGGACTTCACATGCCTTTGAGAACATTTTTTTTTGTGAACTCTCAGGCATGCAGGTTTCCTCACGATGTTTTCCTTCACCGTAACAGCAGGTGATATTTAATTTTGTAAATCGCACATAACTTTTTTACAAAGTCATTGGTGCGTGCCACTGGGATTCGAACCCGGAACCCTCGATTCGAGGTCGAATTCTAAGCCACTGGGCTATCACCGCTAAATTAGAGTGTCTGTTGGTAATATAAAATAACCGCTTTTTACTAAATGTATGATCGATTGATTCATACGTAGGTAATTGCGTGAATTTTTTTTCATACATCGTATTGTGTTTGTTCGTCGTAACTTTTGCATCTAAATGCTTTTAGAACCTAAGCCTGATTTTATCTGCAATGCTTTAACGAGCTGAAGATTCCGTTAAACTTCTTTAAAATCCAATGTAAGGAGATTAGACGACAAATATAGACACCTCGCAAACACTTTACTTACGCGTTTAATATTTGAACTCGAATATAAAGTTGTAAAGTGTTTTTTATACAAACGTTTGCTCTAATGTGTTGTTGATGTTGTTATGGCGGGGATGGCTTTATTTTCCACTGTTGAGTGCAATCTATTTTCTTTCTTCTTTTCAGCCCTTTGTAATTCACTGCTGAACATTTTACTCGAACACTTTAATCGATACCAATACACCCGGTACGATGTACGACACGTCTTGACGTGCGATATACTCGTACCTCAGTGCCTGGAGTCGAAAGTCGCTCAGCGGGCAATGGAGAGAGCTATGCTTCGTATTTCACTACGGGACAGAATCAGAAATGATGAAATCCGTAGAAGAACGAAGGTGACCCTGAAGAAGGCAGCGGGAAACCGTTGTATTGAGAGCGCCCAGGACCGGGTGGGGTGGCGTCGATTAGGGGGCCCATGTCCAGTGGACTAGCAAGGAAGCTGACTAAGGCTGACTAAGGACTAGCAAGGACTGAAAGGAAGGACACCCGGTACAATCGATATCAATACAGCGTGAAACTTTTGTTCCCGCCGTCTTCTTCACATCATTAGTCCTACTTGTAGTTGTCGGAGGGCGGCCTATACTCTTTTGCTGAGACTTGCTTGCTATTAGAGGACCTTTCTTCTTCACCTGTTATCGGTCTTTCAAATAATCTGGCCAGCCCATTGCCATTTCAGTTTGCTAACTTTGACATTGTCGTTTGTCGTTCACTTCTGTTCGTCTACGGATTTCATCGCTACGAATTTTGACGCGTGAAGCAGCCCTCTCCGCCTGTTATTATTTATTTTCTCACTAAGGGCCGATACCATAACATACCATTATGTCTTTATGTTACTCAATTTAAGAAAATTATATTTTTTAACGATCTTAAGAATGTACCCAATTTACCTGACATAGTGCTATAGTATTTTTAAGTTGTAAGTTGTATGTTTGCTGCTAAAATATTTTTTTATTTTTAAATAAATAAACTATGTAATTATTTGTATTTTTTACAGGTAAGTCATCCAGTACATTTAATGCAGTATTTACAGGTAAAATAACTATGTTTTTCTTGTTATTTCTACGTGCGTGTCATACCTTCGTAATTCACGCACGCACCAATTAATTTTCAAAGTTATGTTCTATTTACAAAATTCAATGTCACCTGGTGTAACGGCGAATGAAAACTTCACGAGTAATGAGTGAGGCATGTGAAGTCCACCCGCATTAGGCCCTCGTGACTTTCTCATTGTGAAAGGAGATCCGATCCTACAGTAGGTCATTATTGGGTTACAGGCAGACAGAAAATCGCTAATCCTCATAACGTTTATACCCACATCTTCCTCTGCATAAAGTAAGAAATATTGTAGATACATTTTAAAAATCCACGTTTTATACCCACGAGCGATGGAATCTTCGAGAATATCGAAGCGTAGGCGATGGTATGGCTTGAACGTTTTATTTTAAAGTTATTCCAGGCATCGTTCAAGGCGTACTTTCTATTCTATCGGACTAAGTACCAACACGTATTTTGTTGGGAGTTAAATCAAGAATATACATCGTACGTGAAGCAATAAAATAAAAATTCGGTTCCATTTTTGAGTTTTCGTGAAAACGCCTAGAACTCTAAAATAAAAGGTCTGTATTTATAATATGCTATGTAAGTGTACATAGTCGAACTGCTGAAGCGCGCTTAGCTCCGTTTCTTGAACAGATCGCAAGCGATCGAAAAAGTAAAGCGGTGTCGAGCGCGGTCAGTACCTGGATGGGTGACCGCTACGCGTGCAAATCCGCGCTTCCATGCTTCGGAGGACACGTTAAGCCGTCGGTCCCGTTTGTTATCGATAACATAGCAGTCGTTAAACCTTGTCGGAGCGGGTATGGCCGGTTAGAAAACATCTGACACACACTATTGAAAACATATTATTTATTGAAACACACACACAGGACTATGACATGGGGTTCTTCAAGAAGGGCATAATAAGCTCTCCTTCATAGCCGTCAACGCACTGGCGACCCCCCTAGTGTTGCACGTGTCAGTAGGCGACGGTGACCACTTACCATCAGGTGGCCCGGCTGTCTGTTTGCTTGCTCCATTTATAAAAAAAAAACTAGCCAGTGGCCCGTTTCTCCACCAATCCGCATTGGAGCAGCGTGGTGCTCAAGGCAACTGTTGCAGCCAGCCAGCCATAGTATCACTTCGTCTATCTGTACAAGTCTGAGGATAACTTTTATTATCTGTGTTTCAATCTACATTAAATTGTGAGCCAAGGTAACATCGATTGATCATGAGTTTGTTGACGAATCAATTCCATATTTGGTTTGACTTCGCGTACCCTGTTTACTTCAATCAAAATCGCAAACACGCTTTACTGATTAGCACTAATGTCGCATTACGAAGTAACCAACGTGGATGCGAAGTGCCAAGTTCGGTATCTAATTTAAATTAGTTAATCTTCAATGTCAGTACCCATTAATGACCCACTACAGGGTCGGGTCTCCTCTCACAATGAGAAGGATGTAGGCCGCCGTCCACCACGCACCACTACTGCGGGTTGGTGGACTTCGCATGCCTTTGAGACCATTTTTTTTTTGTGAACACTCAGGCATGTAGGTGTCCTCACGATGTTTTCCTTCACCGTAACAGCAGGTGATATTTAATTTCATAAATCGCACATAACTTTTATTACAAAGTCATTGGTGCGTGCCACTGGGATTCGAACCCGGATCCCTCGATTCGAGGTCGAATTCTAAGCCACTGGGCTATCACCGTTAATCGTCAATAGGAATCGTGAATTGATATAATGTGAATCCCTTGGCTGTAACCCATTGATAATATGGAAGGAAGGAAGGATGGAGGCCGTAGTCCAGCACTTGTTGCGGGTTGGTGGACTACATCTATGAGAAAATATTTATTTTAATTTTTTTAAAATAGTCGATGAGGGGATTCAGAGTTCCAACACGGTCTGGCTCTAGGTTCCGCTCGTAAAAGCATCATAAACTTCTCAGGCTTCATAAACCGGATTCATTACATTAATAAAAATATACAAACACGTGAGAAACATAAGCTGCTTATTCCTTTAAGAACATATAAATTCATCAGGCATAATCTCCTTTATACGGAGAGCTTATTACATATTTGATTCAACGTTTCCTTAGCAAATAGATACGTAATGTGGCAGATGGAATACGTAATTGAAGCCTGAAATGTATTTAAACTGGTTGTTGCCCGCGACTTCGGTAACGTGCGTTATACAATTTAGTTGAAACAAGAATATAGGTAATGGTCCTTAATTATATTTAGGTTCAAGCTGTAATTTATTTAAATAGAGATGACCAGCTCTTACCCCCGATTTCGTCGACGTTGACTTACGAATTTGACCTACAGAGGGATAAGTATCCTATACGCTCCTTCCTTCCTTTCAGCCTCTGGTAGTCCACTGCTGGACATGGTCCTGGGCTCTCTGAATCCAACGGTTTCCCGCTGCCTCCTTCAGGTCATCAGTCCACCTGGTCGGAGGGCGGCCTGTGGAGCACAGGCCTTTTTGCCTAAACGTAGTCGCCATTCGAGGACCTTTCAGTCCTGTGAACGATGTGGCCAGCCCATTGCCACGTTAATCTGCAAACTTTGAGAGCTATGTCAGTTACCTTCGTCGCCTACGTATTTCATCATTTCTGACTCTGTCACGTAGAGAAATACCGAGCATAGCTCTCTCCATTATCATATATGTTGACCTAGGATAATTATACTCTGTGTACTAAGGAAGAAAAATCCATCCGGACGCACAAATTTTCACATTTGTAAATGTAGCAGGAGGTAAGATTATAAACCCAAACCAGTGTCATACTCACATGTTAGTGACTGACGTTTACCGTATGAATACTTTGACGGTAGTATTCATCGTTAGTATCTACGTTAGGGGCAAAGCGGATGAATGTATAATGGAATATGTAGGTATGACATTCATTAAGTGTGCACAAATTGCACCTAATTATGAATAAAAGCTAATAATTATATAAGGTGATACAATTGGTTTGATTGATTTGATTTGACTACGGTACTGTAAACTTCCTGAAGAGACACAAATGAGTCAGAAACTTGACTGACTAGACGGGCTAGTGCCTTCAGTAGTTGTTTAGTTCACCAGTAGCTAAGTACGACTTCAATCGAGTTAGTTAGGACTTCAGAAGACACAGCACTGGTCCAATGAATAGGACTGATTGTAATTAAGCACATTGATATTTTAATCTCTACTTGTCTCACTTTTATAAATGACACTCCCGCTATTAAAAATGCAAAAGTTTGTGCGGATGGTTGGATGGATGTGTAGGTATTAGTCTTTCACGCAAAAACTGCTGTCTGGGTTTGGATGAAATTTGGTACACAGGTAGATAGATTATTAAATGTATTAACATATAGGATACTTTTTCTCTGTCTCTGGGTCGAAAGCAATTTTCACTGTTATACAGAGGAAAACTCTGGACAAAATAAACGGTGCATTTTTTTTTAATTTGGGGCCCTTGCAATCCCACGAAATAATATTAGAATAAAGTACTTTAATAGATAGTCTAAATTAAGGGCAGGTCGACTAGTATTTAATGTATTTAAAGAATCTTGGCGTGAAATCTTAACTAATTCCTCTATCGGTTCTTTGCTACCTGAACTGTTATCAGATTGGAATGGAGAGCTAAGCAAACGTGATTCATCTTCCTCCAGCGCTGGCGTCAGATGTAATCTCGAAAGCGGTCCAATTTATTAGAGGAGTACTAAATCTGAACTATGAAATAATAGGCGTGTATTTAACGTATTGATGAGATTAGTTTGGCGGTTGATGTTTTTAGGCTTGTTACAATTGTTAGTAATCCTTAATAATCTATTACAGGGTCGGGTCTCCTCTCACAATGTGAGGGATGTAGGTCTTAGTCCACCACGCTGGCCTACTGCGAGTTGGTGGACTTCACATACCTTTGAGAACATTTTTTCTCTCGAGGCATGCAGGTTAGCTCAGTTCAGCATTAGCTCTTGATCTGTATTTTCCAAAACGTTGTGGCTGTGAGCGACATTTTTATGTGCGAAGCGCAAGCGCGTATTGTATTGCTATAAAGTATAAAAGTACAGAACGTACTCTCGGCGATTTTTTTGTAATACAGGTATAATGGTATATAATGGTGACTGCAATGGTCCCACTGTTGGGTGCCACACACAATTTGGGGAAGAGCATACCCAACCACGCTGCTCCAATGCGGATTGGGGGAGCAGGCTAGTAGCGTGGACGTATTCAAACCGCCCAAAGAGCCTCCGCCAAGGTTTATAAAAGTTAATCCATAACACGCAGCACCGACGGCTGAACGAGCCCTCCGAACCACGGAAGCGGGCATGTAATAACGAATAGCCTTCACCTATCCAGGTACTGATCGCGCCCTGAATCCAAGTACTATTTGAGGTTGTAAATGGGTGATGACTGCTTCAGAAGACCACAGACCAAGTGACTTATTTACTTAGCCTCGCTCCGTTAAGCCGTTTCCACCAGAGCTGTGCTAAGCGAGGCTAGGTAAATGAAGCAATTCTATTTGTTCTTCAAAAACGCGTCAATCGCTACGCATCCTCGCACATCTCTGGTGGAAACGCAGCCTAAAAGTCAGCGAGCTATGTAGAGGGATATGCTCGTTGTCGATATAATCCGCATCGATGTAATTCGTAACACGACCAAAGTCACCGCCATAGCTCTGAATACTAGAAAACTGAAGTGGCAATGGGCTGGGCATATCTGCCGTCGGTGCGACCATCATTGGAGTAAACGACTCCTAGAGTGGAGACTTCGGTTCGGTAAACGTAACTTGGGACGCACTCCTGCTCGTTGGCAGGACGATCTCCTTGGGCGGCGGGAATCAAATACTATATAAAAGTCTGGATACGAAGCCGAAGACAGGGCTCAGTAGCGCACCCTGTGAGAGTCCTTTATCCAGCAGTAGACAAATGTTGACTTATGAACTACTTCGGAAGAAGAAATCTACATACAGTCTAGATACTATTCCGACTCATTTGGGTGCAGTGTATGGTGGTGGTCTTGTCCGCTCACTGGTCTTCTCCATTTTCCTGTATGGGGCAGAGACCCGGACCCTTAAATCGGCTGACCGTAGACGGATTGATGCCTTTGAGATGTGGTGTCGGAGGAGAATGTTGCGGATACCCTGGACCGCAAAATGAACCAACGTGTCCATTCTGTCTTCGCCGTACCCTCGAATACTTCGGACACATCGCACGGAAAAATCCTGATAATCTGGAAAGACTCATAGTCACTGGCAAGATCGAAGGAAAGAGACCGTGCGGTCGCAGCCCGACACGTTGGTCAGATCAGATCCGCACCACACTCGGTACCCAGATGCACGAAGCTCTCCACATCGCTACAGATCGCACGATTTGGAAGGACAAGTTAAGATCTGTGTTTTACAATTGCCGCATCCTAGACTGGAGGTCACGACCCTCAGCATTGAGGAAACGACCCCAGGACGAGGACGAGTACGGTGGTGGTAAGTGTACGAGCGAACTGTATATCGGATATGCGCGCGTATTATACTTGACTTTGTAACTGCCTGCGAACGCTCGCTTCAAAATGCGAATATCGATTTCAACATACTACTTTAGGTAGTAGGTAGTTTTGGCGCGCCTTGGCATTAAATCTACTCGTATGCCGTGACGGCTAACGGCTTGACGCTTACTTATGCCGTCTAACGGCACAGGCCCCTGATCTGTAAGTCCCAAAAGACTTCGCGCCGATATCGTGCGACATCAAACCATACGTCATTTCATGAACTCGGCACGACAGGGAGCCTTAATGTCTATTCTATAAGGCACACAATAGATTGTCACGATATATAACTTTTATGCCTTTTTTTACTTTTTATCACGGGTAAGACACGATATTGCCGCGATACGAGTGCGAATGGTCATACAGAATCAGGGCCCAGTTCTCGACACGACACGCGGCGTACATGTGTTCTATAATAAATAAATAAACGACACAGTCATAGCCCCACATTAGGATTCCCTGTGTCATGGGTGCCTTGGACACACAAAAGACAAAAATATACACATCTAGACCAGAAACAGAAATTCATAACTCTGCTCCGCTGGGAATCAAACCCGGGACCCTCCGTACGGGCTCTTTACTATTGCGCCATCAGATTTCGGTAAATACGAAAAGACCAAACTCCTCATACAAGTACGAAACCTATAAAGGAAGCACTTATATTTTCACACCTTACCTTTCACTCTTACGTAATCCTACATTGTGTATCACGTCTATACCCTACAATGATATAAAAGGGAAATAATGTAAATGTGTTCCTTTACGATCCCACATTACGGGTCTTTGTTTTCACCAGATGTTTTTTATTGCCGCCGAATAGAAAGATAACTCTAGATTGAAGAAGACTGCGATGCCTAGCTTCCACGCACTGATCGAGTCGAGTTTATAGGGATGCTCGATCCAGTCGCTTTGTATCGATATTTTGGATCGCAATGGATCGTAACATGGTGTATCGATCCAAGTATCGATCCATTCTGTTCGATACGATGCAGTGGATTAAATTTAATATTTTTTGGCGGAGCCACAGTTCAACATAATACTATACTATACTAATAATACTAATCTGTCATGAAAAAGCATTTGCATTTGCAAAGCATTTGCCCCTGGTGTAGGCATGATCTTTTATATTTTGTTTGTGTACTAATAACTAAAGGTTAAATCAATAAATTTCAGTGTGATTTCTTTGATCCAGTCTTCCAAGCGTTTGTATCCACCAGCGGATCGTATACTGTTGTATCGATACAAAAATTTAATGGAACGAATGCCATTGCATCGATCCAGTTAAGTATCGATACGGATCGTCCATCCCTATCGATTGGACTTTATGGCCAATACGATATCCACCAGCCCATTTATTGACCCCTGCTTTTCTTTTCATGATATATTATTTCGGCCAGTATAACACTCACGCGTCCTCATAACTCGTGAGCTAGTGGACGTTTTTCGAGAAGTGTTTATATAGTAAGAGCATGTTGTATGTACAATATGTATATGTATCGCTGTTTGTAAGTAATAGCCAACTCCAAAATGCAGACTTGGCTGGTGATGAAGTTTAGCCAAGCCCTAAAAGTGTTTGAGGCGTTTTGAAATTTTTGTACAAATTTCCGCCAAAATGGCTTGTTTTTTAAAATAGTCACATTTATTTACAATTATTAAACCTCCACATAGTGCATCAAACACTGTTCGTTTTTTTTAATTTTGGAGGCGCTTGGTGGTTTTATATTATTAATTTTTTTAATTTCTTAAAAATTTAATGTAATACGTATTTACTGTACTCTAAATGATGTTAGGGATTGGTTAAATTCCATGACCCGCCAGATCTACATCTTCTGTGTTCGGATATTAAAATAAGCTATTCAACGTGCATTTACGATACCTCAAACACTTTTCGAACAATATCTGACAGCTCTCGGGCTATCATTTCTTTAATACGATTGCTTTCGGTATCGTAAAACCTTTAGATTTCTTCGCTGTTTTGTTTTCATCGGTCGTGATAGTCAATTGTTTTGGGCGAGTCGTATTTGGCGTTGTGTCGATCGGTGTTCTCTTAGTGAGGATACATCGGATCTGAACCAGTTTTTTATTTAATATATAGCGACAGTCACCACCATCATTCTGACCTATTGTCGCTTAAGAGTAGATAGAAAAAAGATAGAACAAGTGCGGACTAAGCCGCTGCTTCGATTCAAAAGTAGGTACCATAAAGCAAAATATCACTTTACAGGAAAGCAATTCAAGTAAGAAAAAACTGTTTCTTGCCTCAAACTACCTTATTTTATATCAATATTTATGTGTAAATTCACGATACATATTCATATATGAATAAAGGCTATTTTTTATTTTTATTTATTTTATTCATATAATTATGTAAAATAAAGTAACTCAGGCTAAGGGTACAGAAAGTTTGTGAGTTGACTCACAATATTTATTATTATTAATTTAACGCTTTCGCTGAAAGAGGCACGTTTAGAGGCACAGTAAAGTTCAGCTTCAACAAAATCGTCTCAAAAGAAAAACGGTTTAATAACTTACATAGGGTTAAATTGAAATCCCACCGTTCTCTATCTAAAGTAAGCGCCGTTGAGAAGCGTTTTCCCCAAATTTAGCTCTTCAAAGGGTCAGGGAGGATTTTCAAAAGATAATAGAGAAGGGCGTGGACAATAATATTATATATCGATTCGAGCTAAACTAAAGCGAAGTGAATTTTGTGAATTGACGTATATTATAATATATTATAGCACAGTGCGCCTTAAAGATGCACTTAAGCCACGGTAAATGCAAACTTGAAATTACTTCTTGTGGCTACTCGTTTACGACGGTTTAAGAGGCTGGCGGTAAGGTACCTCCGGACCAAGCTATCATGGCTCTGTCAATTATGTAATATTATTAATTAACATCTGATAATACATAATTAGCGATGATAGCCCAGTGGCTTAGAATTCGACCTCGAATCGAGGGGCCCAGGTTCGAATCCCAGTGGCACGCACCAATGACTTGTAAAAAAGTTATGTGCGCTTTATAAAAATTAAATATCACCTGCTGTTACGGTGAAGGAAAACATCGTGAGGAAACCTGCATGCCTGAGAGTTCAAAAAGAATGTTCTCAAAGGCATGTGAAGTCCACCAACCCGCATTAGGCCAGCGTGGTGGGCTAAGGCCTACATCCCTCTCATTGTGAGAAGAGACCCGATCCTGTAGTGGGTCATTAATGGGTTACTGACAATACATAATTGCCATTTTTAACGCTTTCTGTTACAAAACCCCCGACACATCGGACACGGATCCGAATAAAGCAAATGATTAAACAATTGATGACGACCGTTCCTCACGTTTATTGATAACGATCATTAATTACATCCCTCGTATTAACAGACCGGGCGTTTTTTGTCCGTTATACAATTATTCTTGAAATTAACAACCTTTTTGTAAACTCTTTTACACTTTATTTATTGTGGTATGTACGATATTTACCATGGACGGCCATCAAGGTGTAAGAATACATGCACTTTACGTCTTACGAATTTTCGGTCAAGTCACGTGTCCTGACGCGAGTGTAACATGTCTTACCCATCCCAGATAGGATTAAGGAAAAAAACGCTATCTTCTCGTATAGCAGTAATATATTTCTTCCCTCTTTCACGAACGTCATGTAATCGTTTCTGCACTTTTTACTAGATGGCCAACAACATGCAACCCTATGCCAGTAACCCATTAATACAGAGTCGGGTCTCCTCTCACAGTGAGAGGGATGTAGGCCTTAGTCCACCACGCTGGTTGTTGCTACTGCGGGTTGGTGGACTTCACATGCCTTTGAGAACATTTTTTTGTGAACTCTCAGGCACGCAGGTTTCCTCACGATGTTTTCCTTCACCGTAACAGCAGGTGATCTTTAATTTTATAAAGCGCACATAACTTTTTTACAAAGTCGTCGGTGCGTGCCACTGGGATTCGAACCCGGACCCCTCGATTCGAGGTCGAATTCTAAGCCACTGGGCTATCACCGCTGTACTAGATGGCGCTAATAAAGAAACACTCTTTCTCCGTCTTACGCATTTTTTCTCACGCATTTTCGATCAGGGTCACGTGTCCTGACGCGAGTTTAACATTTTTTATTAACACACCAAAAAGTGCACAGCGCCACTAAAGAAGTTTTCACTTAAAAATTGCGTTACAAATGCACATTGAATCTAAAAAATGTATGTAATGTGTAACATTCCAATGGACTACGACGTCTAAGACGAACGAACAACTTACGAGTACTTACGGACGAGGAAAAATTGTATCAAATGTCGATATCAATGTCCTCACTTTCGCTCAATGACCGCAAGAAATTGCCTACATTGTAGAGAGTAAACAAGTGGATAGCAACTAAAATTGTATATAAGTAATAGAACTTATATACAATTTTAGAAAGCGGTGATAGCCCAGTGGCTTAGAATTCGACCTCGAATCGAGGGGTTCGAATTCTAGTGGCACGCACCAATGACTTTGTAAAAAAAGTTATGTGCGATTTATAAAATTAAATATCACCTGCTGTTACGTTGAAGGAAATCATCGTGAGGAAACCTGCATGCCTGACAGTTCACAAAAAAAAAATGTTCTCAAAGGCATGTGAAGTCCACCAACCCGCAGTAGACCAGCGTGGTGGACTAAGGCCTACATCCCTCTCATTGTGAGAGGAGACCCGACCCTGTGGTGGGTCATTAATGGGTTACTGACAATAAAACTTGTTCCTGATCTAAAGTGTGTGTTATTAGGTGATATAGATACAGTAAGTACCGCCTCTTAACGCGTCGTAAAGCAGCATATTCTTCATGTCTTGTGTTTCGGCTGGGGAGGTTAGGGACAACCTCAGATACGATTTATTGTTGGATTGGATTTGGATGCTCAAGGATTGAATGCCCCTTTCCTACTCAAAGCTGTAAAAAAATAAAGTTTTGTAATCCTCTGGTCACTTCAGAACAGCCTCAGACTTATACACAAAAAAATGTAAAGGTATAAGCATAAAATTTCAGCACCATTGTTAACCTTCCATGCCATTACACAAGAATAATTACGTGATTAATCCGCATATATTGCAGATCCGATGATAAAATAACCATTAATTTGCGCGTGTCCCTGGCGGCCATGTTGAAATAAGCTGTCACTGCACAAAATGGCGAATGACGACACTGACTTTCTTTTAATTTGAAAATATATTTTTAATCTCACAATTTTTGATTGCTTACTTTGAATTCTGCCTGGATATTATTTTCTCATACAAAATGGAATATAAAGGACTGTAACCCAAAAAGTAGACCATGTATCAGTACCAATAAAGAGTTTAATAATAATTGATTTTAAAAGAGTGCCGGGAGTTTTTTTCCGCCCGCTGTTTTCTCCTGGTCTACGTTAGCCTGAGGGGCACCGAAAGTGGATGTTAGATGTAAGATAATATTCTATCATGTATGACGTTCATTAAGTGTACACAACTCGTACCTGACAATGAATAAAAGACTTTGATTTTGATTTTGTTTGTTCAGAAGAAAACATAGTTCCTATACAAAATGTAGTTAATATGCAGGAGTCACAGTATGCAACACACGTATTCTTATATTATGGAAGAACGGTGATTCAAACGAAATATATGCAATTAGTCGCTAAGTGTTAAATACGACGTTTCATTGCCAACATTAAGAAAACATAACTTCGCCGACGTTCTCCTTATATTTCAGAGACGCATTCAGATCAGTACAGCTGGCATAAGAACAGAACAGTCGTTGAAAATATGCTTACAATTTTGACGACAGCTTCTGGCTGGATTCCATACCAATTTATGAATAAAAGGAGCAACTCGGAATAACATTTTTCTTGGCAATAGTACCACTGAGAAACGTGTAGACAGTCCTACTAGGTTTATTTTGCTTGGTCGCCTATAAAAGATTTAAAGTACGGATGTCACAAATAGATATTTGGAGGTAGGGTAGCCACGCTGATGAAAAATTTAATAGCGTGATTCAGAATACCGTTGCGCAATCTCTTGATGAGTGGAGATTTCCACCAGAACATAAAAAGAGTTGCAATTAGGATAGCCAGCCTTAAGTTAAGATTGTTAAAGTGCAAATGTCAAAGACAAATTTTAAAAAATTAAACTGACATCAAAAAGGAATAAAAAAAAATTTGTTGTCATCGCTATCACCGCTGAAAAAAAATTGAAATTGTTACGATATGGAAACTCCAATGCGTGACATAATTAATCGTAAGATTCACAAGGCAACCGGCAATACCCTTGTAGCTATGTTGTAGAGGAATCTCTGATAAATGCGAATGCATACCGGAGCAAATTCTAAAGGCTTTTCGAGGTAGAAATAATCGGAGGACAAGGGCAGTTGGGCCACAGAATATATAATAAATTTCGTCTAAGCACCCTATCAAATATTTACCGTTCCATCTCGCATTGTTTTAGGTAATTAACGCTAAATGCGAGTATTCATTATTCAGTCGATATCTTAATTTTATGAAGTACCTACTCTATATTTTAATTTTAACAGCAAAATGAATGAAAAATGAAGAAAAACTGAGCGCGGATTAACTCGGCCTTAGCCTAATCTATACTAATACTGACCCCGCAAACGTTGTTTGATGAAAAACATTGACACGAGAGTTTTATATAAGACGATATTTAGAGGAAAACGATTAACACCTCGTCCATTGACCCCTTCAAGTTTTGCACAATTTCTAGACACAGTTTGTTCAGCGACGTTCAGTCGTAATCTATCAACCGTTGCCTAGCAAGGGGTTGTTATCATTACATTTCAGCAAGCCTTTGGGCCGTCCGAAACTTTGCGTCGATCGAGACTCCATTAGGCAGACTATTTCGGCTGATAAGATAGCTGTCGTGTTGTGGGAACCGATGTTTAACTATCAACTAATTTCCTATCTGGAATAGAAATTAAAGATCGCGTCGAATATTTGGTGAAGTTAGGAAAAGGGGTTCTGGAAATGTCTCGGTAAATGCATTAGGATAAGTTGGGTTAAATGCTTAAAAATGCGATTTAAGAGATACGTAAGTAATGGTGATAGCCGGTTAATCGGCGTCTACCTCGAGAGGGCTGGGCCCGAATCCTAGAGTTTTCTTAAAAAGGTTATGTGTATTGCTACAGTTCAGATCGTAGGTTTCGATCCGATCCAAATATCGACTAGATCCTACTCCATTGATCCGATCTTTTTCGAAATATCGAATCGGATCGTCGCATCCGTATCGCTAATCTTTACCCAATCATACTGACTGCGTATAGCATAATCCATACTATTCGCAAGTTCTTACGAATACGTGTGAAATAATCGAGGATATTCCTTTGAATTTTTCAGCTGTAGGCATAAAAAAATGACGGGCACGCAGCCCGATTGGGTTCGAATAAGCCAGCGATTTGCCCAAAGCCACTGCCCGACTACGTAATTCTTTCCCAAATCCGATCCCTTGAGAATAAGCATTACCTACATACCGAGAGAAATTGCCGAAGAATTTTCGTTTGAACAATTTGGACGATTATACTTTTTTATGGATTTGGGAACGTTGAAGAAGCGTTCATACGTGGGTATTAGTGTCTTGATATAGCCTCCCTAGTGTGAGGACAACCGACCGAGCAACCAACAACGAACCGACAAAACGGACAAAATTTAAACACAGGGCTCTGTATTGAGTGTTATTGAATATGATACTGATATGCAACAAAATGTATGCATTGACGTTGTCGTACCAGCAACTTTAAAACACGACATGGCAATTAGGACACGGGGCCTGACCCCGTTGCAGTTTGACAAAAGAAAGAAAAAAGAAAGAAAGAAAGTCAGAATAATAAATTTGCGAAATGCAAACATACAAATTAGAGATAAAAATAAATTAATGTTATGTAATCACAAAAGGGATGCTCAGCATTAAGCTGGAAGCTGAGGGCAACCAGCGCTGGTGGAGAATATCTGCTTTAGTCTACTTGAAGGAAGGAATGGGAAACGTAAGAGTATTTGTTAAAACAACGACCAAGTTATCTGATTTAACTTAAAACAAAGGGGTATGAAACATAAATTTAAATTAATACGACTTTGCATCTCGTTCGGAACGATCTACATTTCAAATAGACGACCGTAGTGATGGTCCTTTTATAATGACTTCGTAAATATTATGGCGCTAGAGATGGGCGATACTCGCATATTATTTACGAAGGGCTTGATATTTTTGAATTAGTTGTTTGTAATCGTTTACAAAACTTCGTTCGTGTGCCATGTGCTGTTCAATGCAATTAACGTTCCATTCTTGAATCTGAAACGGGAAGTGTGAAAGTTTTTTTTTAGTAATTGAGTTGCAAAAAGATGAAGAGTTAATACTCTAAAATCTTACTTACTTTTTGGAAGTATAGTAAATGAATTGCAAAATTCTATCTGAGCATTTATATCTCGCACCAATGACTTTGTAAAAAAGTTATATGCGCTTTATAAAATTAAACATCACCTGCTGTTACGGTGAAGGAAAACATCGTGAGGAAACCTGCATGCCTGAGAGATCACAAAAAAACGTTCTCAAAGATATGTGAAGTCCACCAACCCGCACTAGGCCAGCGTGGTGGACTAAGGCCTACATCCTTCTCATTGTGAGAGGATACCCGACCCTGTGTCATTAATGGGTTACTGTCAAGGTTGTACGTTTAAGTTTAATGCCCGTGATAACGAGCCACCTATAATATGTTTCTTTTTCAGCGACATAAAAAGTAAATTCGTTATCCTTGAACATTCGCTTAGGGACGATTAGGAGAGATTGATTACCGAATCAACTGTCCAAATATTATAATGTCTCCAGACATTGGTTTGACAAAGGTTCGTGGACCAACTTCATAATACCTACCTACTATTGATTAGTTACATTATTATTGTCTTGAGGTTAACGAATAATGTTTTTGTCGTTACCTGTACCTAACGGGATTCTAAAAATACAAAAATGTCTTTCCCGTTCTATGCGATCAATTTTGTACCATTTCAACAATTCTATTCTACTACTTAACATTTTTATAATATAAATGTGAAGGATGCATGGATGTTCTTTACTCTTTCTCGTTATTATAAATACGAAAGTTTGTTAGAAAAGGAGTAAGATCGGTTGTTCGGATTTGGACAAAATTTGGTACACAGATAGCATAGTTTATAACCTGGACTAACACTATGCCTGTCCAATATATAGACTCATTAGTTGAAAAATGCGTATGAATCACATGTGACTCACGGTGCAGCGAAGTGGTTAACATATAGTATACTTTCAATCCTCTCCCGGCCAAATTGTCCAGTCCGTGCGGACGAAATCGTGCGCGGGAGCTTGTATATTATAAGGTACGTCCCGATTCTATATCTTTGTATACATACTCGTAGATATCTTGGTATGCCAAGGCCCCCTTCCTCACTCGCAAACAAGAAACAAACATTTGTTTACCACAAATATTTCCCGGCCGGGTATCAAATCCGGAGCCTTGGCCAATAAATTAGCATTTCCAATACAGAGGGAATTTCTAATAAATACATAAGAAGTCGGGATTTAGCGTACCAATTTTGGATCATAGTGCAAATGCCTTATAAAGAGGTGGGAAGATCTTTGAGATACCCATGGAAAATATAGAGTAATAGTAATAGAGTTTGTCTGGATAGGTACCTTGTCTTATAAAGCGCACATAACGTTTTTTACAAAGTCATCGGTGCAGGATACTGGGATTCTAGCCTAGGCTGGCCACATCGTTCGCAGGACTGACAACCGATGGGAATAAAGGTCCTCGAATGGGCCAGGCATGTTTAGGCAAAAGGAGCACAGGCCGCCCTCCAACCAGGTGGACTGATGACCTGAAGAAGACAGCGGGAAACCGTTGGATTCAGAGGGCCCAGGACCGGGCGGAGTGGCGTCGATTAGGGGAGGCCCATGTCCAGCAGTGGACTACTAAGGGCTGAAAGGAAGGAAGGAATCCTAGGCCCCTCGACTGTTAATCATTACTAGTCCACAATAAAGCTACGAAAATATGTCACACAACACATTGCACAGGGACATAACCACCGTTGTAACCCCTCCATCCCACAACATCAAATACAGCCGTAAAAATCCATATCTGTACCGAATATTACAAGGCACAGAGCGATTTTCGTCGACTACATAACTCCTGGCGAATCCTGCTATTAAGCTAACGTGCGTGATATTAGGCCGGCTCGCGCCCGTACCCGCTGATATTTCCCACATAATGGGGTGAATGCGCCAATTTTTTCATGTACCTTTACGAGTATGTCAGGGGTAACGTGTAGCGTGTAGGCCACCTGATGGTGTTTGCTTATATAATAGGTATGCAACCCGTTTTTGGTCCACTGTTGGTCCCCCAAACAGAGGGAGACCTGGAGCCACGTTGAAACAGCCAATGGGCCAGTGGCCAACCCGTGTCGGATGTTTTCAAAACGCCCGCAGGGAGGACAAGGTTTAACAACCGCTATCGTATCGACAACAACCGGGACCGACGGCTTAATATGCCCTCCGAAGCACTGAAGCGAGCTATTTATTTCGCCACTAGCGGTCACCCAGCTGAAGCCTATTAGCGATCAACTGGAGAGTCGGGTCTCCTCTCAAATTAGAAAGAAGAGCCTTAGATGCTTTCATGCTGGCCTATTGCGAGTTGGTGGACTTCACGTGCCTTCGAGAACTGTGGGAACTCTCAGGTATTCATGTTTTCTAACGATCTTTTCTTGCGCCTTTACAGCAGATCTCAATTTTGTAACACACAAATAACTAAATGTACATTGGTAACATTAAACCGAATTCGTACCATAAACTATAATTATGGGATTCAATCTCAAATATTTATTATTTTTAGCCAGTGTTTTTAGTCACGGAGTCAGTAGAACAAAAACAAAAATTTGCGCGAATATACTCAGTTTCCAGTCTAAAAGCTCATTTCCCTGGTCAGCGTCAACCCAAATCCGAAGAAATTCAAATAAAAACTCCAGTCATGAATAGCCCAGATAAAATTAGGATCGCAACACAAGGTCGGAATGCAGACAACGCAAACGAGCCACTAGACTGGAACAAGCTCACTGAAATTGAAAACGCGATTAAAGTCCAAGCCGACATGTGTGGCTTAACAATCGCAGAATTGCCGCAAGTCTGTGCCGTAATTGCGTTAGTCGATCGTCGGAAATGTTTGCGATTGTTCAAATCGACTGTTAAGCAGCTTTCGGGGATTCAGCCGGTTTACTTTCGGATTCTTGGTTTGTTTCATTTGATTTTTCCCGATGTGGCCCGATAGGGTAGCGCGGTGATAGCTCAGTGGTTGAGAATTCGACCTCTTAATCTAGGGGTCCGTGTTTAAATCCCAGTGGCGCACCGATGACTTTGTAAAAGTAGTTTTGTATGCCTAAACATTCTCTATTTTGCCTCCTAACAACCGCAAAACTTACGTGTGTTTTTGTTGACACCTGCTCGGTGTCAGCATTGGGAGACTTTTTTTAATTCGTAGTGTGTTTTCTTCACTTTTTTCTTTATTCTTCTTCATTTTCCAATTCAATCTTCCTTATAACTGCTCGTAACCGGGCTTCTTGTATCCGGCTACCTTTTTCTTTGTATGTCACTTTGACACTGTATTTTGTTTGATGGTCGTTTACAATTTTAACAACGTTGGTAGTACTGGTAGTATACTTCCGCAGTCTATGGTACTTTTCTGTCTCAACCCGTAAATTACTGTCAATTGTACAAAACTATCTGCATCACACCGAGCGAACGTTCCATAATTCACAAAGGGCTTCCCAAAACGTAAATAAAAGTATGTGAACCAACAAAAAAGTTTAATCACAGGTAATTCAGATGTCATTAGTACATAACGAGCGTCGCTCTCTGAACATGTTAACGTATGATTCTTTTAATTTTCCGCAATTTATGGACGCTTGCGGAATTTCCAACGTCATATTTCTTTGTGGGTTTAATACCGTCAATGTATTTTTATAGACCGACCTTGTATGGATTTCGCTTTATTTAAGCTTGGATTTTTAGCGGAGAATTGAAATTTATTTGAAGTACGTTTGCTATTACTGAACGCGATTGAGTTCCACACAATGTGTATGGGAGCGTAAACTTGTCGAAACGCGCATAGCCTTGCTTGAGTACCTACATCGCAAGCGATTGAAAAAGCTAAGCAACGTCGGGCGTGGTCAGAACCGGGATGGGTGTTCCCTGGTGGTGAATTACTGTGCGTTTCCGTGTTTCGGAGGGCATGCTAAGTCGTGTCGTTAAACCTTGTCGGAGGTTGTGGTTTGAAAACAGTCGCCACTGGTTGGCCACTAGCCCGTTTCTTCGTCAATTTGCATCGGAGAATCTTGGTGTACCATGCTCCAGGCCTCCCTTAAAGGGTTGCAGCCAACCTCCTGGACAATCAAACTTTTCCTTACCTTGACGGTCTTTTAATCTACAATGTTTAAACGACGAAAACTGTGAAGATAAATAAACTCCTTTTCTGTAATTAATACTGTTGTTACTAAATTTCACAGCTCAAAATTGTAAATCTCGTCTTAATTTAACAGTAGCTTCAGGTTATTTTTCGGAATCAGCAGAGAGTGAAATGTCAATTTTCTCTCAAATTAATAGTCTCTTGACTGGCTCCTAGAATCCCTAATTGTTCTTGTGTAGATTAATTACAGTCGGCTAAAAGGACAAGCGGTGATAGCCCAGTGGATTAGAATTCGACCTCTTAATCGAGGGGTCTGGGTTCGAATCCCCGTGGCACGCACCAATGAATGTAAAAAAAGTTATGTGCCCGTTATAAAACCAAATACCTGCTGTTACGGTGAAGGAAAACATCGTGAGGAAACCTGCATGCTCGAGACTTCACAACAAGTCTCAAAGGCATGTGAAGTCCACCATCCCGCATTAGGTCAGCGCCTACATCCCTCTCATTGTGAGAGGAGACTCGACCCTGCAGTGGGTCATTAATGGGCCACTGACAGCAAGACATTCTCCCTTTATTCCCTTCGTTGTCTGTTTACGTCGAATCATAAATCAAGTTAGTATCTTTTAGACAATTTATAATGAAACGTCCCGGGCGGGACCATTTTTGCGATTGCGTGCACAACTTTTGCTAGGGATTATTTTCTGGTTAGATAAAAATTCGATTCGCAATCTTGATTAATGTTCCCCAAATAATAGTCTATAGGAAATTGCGGTCGAAACTTCAACGTCGAACTCAATTTCGAGACAGTAATTCCCCTTTTGAGGGGTGACAGCTTAGTTATTATAAACGACCCTTTGCTTTGTATTAGAATAGACAATTGAAGCGAGCTTTTGATTTTTTTTAATGAGGCTGCTTAATTATATAATTATGTAGTCACCTCAACTCAAGAATATTGGACGGACCTCAAATAGAAGCAGTATATAGCATTCTATTCGATGCTGCCACAAATTCTTTGAAATACACAAATCTGCCATATTTTATCGCGTTTTAAAAGATTAGTTTTCTATTCATCATCCATTTTATGACTTCTTACTACGCTTTTATTATAATCGCATGACAGTAGGAATCTAGAATCTAGCTCAGTGCCCATAAACTGGAAAATATAAGTAAAAATATAAAACTTCAGAAATGTCTTTAAACAATTGTTCCCATATACCAAAAGAACTAATATAACAAGATAAGGTACATTTAAAGGGCAGGATTCAATTCTTATTCGATTTGGGGCACCATATCTTTACCTAAACCTATCCTTTCTCCAAAACGTATTCGATTAAGTCACGGTACGCTTGCTTGAGTGACATTATGTGTAGATACAAGGAACTGTATCTAGTTCCTTTACTTTGTGTTTAACTTGGGCACTTATGTACTTATTACTAGCTGTGCCCGCGAGTTCGTCCATGTGGAATTCTACAGTAACATTCTTCCTCAAACCAGACTTAGCTACCTTCCTTCCATCCTTCCTTTCAGCCCTTGGCAGTCCACTGCTGGACATGGGCCTCCCCTAATCGACGTCACTCCGCCCGGTCCTGGGCCCTCTGAATCCAACGGTTTACTTAGCTACCTACTCTGCTTAATACACTGTTATGAAAAAGCCATTCGCAAGCGTTCGCCGAACGTCCCTTCATAAGTACGCGCCACAAAAACCAGGAACAAGCAGAAGATAAATCTCGCGTATTTACGACGGGATTTTGGTTTTCGACCTCTTTTTGTTACCGCCCTGACGCGGATATGCGTTAGTTTTTCCGGAATGATTAGAATGTCTTCATTGGGGAAACATTTGGACAATATGCCTTTAGTTTGTTTCTACGTTTCAGGTTTCATTAATACACGTACAGTGTGTTCGATCACGAAATTTTAACGTTAAAACTCAAGGTTTTAAACTAATTTTCATGGATTTAACACTTTTTAAACGATTAATGGAAAATTCTCGCGACCGAAGCTGCATGTATAAACTAGTTGCAATTTCCTAGCCCACAGCTATAAATAAAAATATTCCAGGCTTCTATGATGGAAGGTCGTCTTATATTCCTCATTAAACATACTGGAATATCGTTGGAATCCATTGGAATGCTATTCCAGCTAGCGGAGAGGCACTTAAAGCTTCGAGTTTGAACAAGTGGTTACTTTATCGGGAACTATATTTCTCGGCTTGTTTTTAAGTTTTTCTACGTTGTAAATTGAAACTTTATAAAGCTTGAAAAATGTGTAAGTTTTGCCAGCCACGGGCTTAATTAAAGTGGTACAAGTAACCCATTATTGTCCCAACCCAGGATCGGGTCTCCTCTCACAATCAGAAGGACGTAGGGCCTAGTTCACCACGGCATGCGGGTTGGTGGACTTCACACGCATTTAAGAGCATTATGGAGAATCCTAAGGCAAGCAGATTTCTTCACGATGTTTTTCTTCACTTGAGGTGATCCTTACTCGTAGTAAAGTAGGTTGTGAGACTGTGTTATGGTAATCAGATAACTGATATAATATTTTTTTAAAACCATGCATGCATTTACACCCAGACACAGAACAAACACTTATGCGCATCACACAAACATTTCTCCTGGGTGGAAATCGAACCCACGACCTCGGCGGTGGCCAAACACTAGACCAACAGGCGAGTTTACGATACGTCACAATTGCAAAACAGTGAATTCCAAATGGCCGTTGTCGCTTAAATCTTTTATTGAAACGTCGAGGACTATTTGTTAATTACGCTTGCCGAGCATTTAATTTCTGACTGACATTTTTAACAGTCGAAACCCTTTACACTTAGACGGTTATTCTACCATCTAGTATCTTGAAAATCTTTTAGTGATTCCATTCGAAAACACGGTTCACCCTAGTTTTTTTATCTTTTAAGTTTGTAAAAACAATACCCTTTTTTCTATTCATAACTTCCTTGTCAATTGCTAGAAATGGGCCTTATTGATACCACCTTATTATTAGATATGTATCCAAATTCTTGCAGTTCTTCAAAAAGAACAAATAAAATATTCTTTTATAAGTATCATTCCTATGAATGAGTGATGATATTCATTTAGAATCACGTGGCACGTCTGTTTATTATGTTTATTTATTATAAATAACAGAAGTAAAGTAATTCCGTAAGGGTTCTATAGTTTTACAATTTTTCGGTAATTCAAGATTGGGTTTGAAGACGTGGAAATGGCCGTTAGCGCTTAAATAGTTTATCAGAGCATTCGAGACCATTAGCCGATTATGCTCGCAAAGCGCTTAATTCTTCCGGTCACCTGACATTTGTTTACTTTAATCAAAAGCCTGCAATTACAGGACTCTATCTTGTGTTACCGATACTTTCTATATGTTTCTAAACGCATAGATCCTTGTACAGATGAGCAATATTGAGAATTATCTAGCGCAATGTATTATTGTTAAGAAATATCAGAACACACTTTTAATCTTAAATAAAATAAGACTAATTATTATTATTGCACGTTTACACGACAATTTGTCAATATCCTCGCAGCCAAGAAATTACATTACATGCGAACTGAATGAAACATTTGCAGAGCAGTGAAAATGTCGAAATGGCCGTTAGCGCTTAAATAGTTTATCAGAGCGTTCGGGACCATTAGCCGATTACGCTCGCAAAGCGCTTAATTCCCATCACCGAGTCCGTTTTAGAACTGACATTCGCTGAATGTGTTTAAAACCCTTTTGAAGTAGTTGCACTTCGCTACGGTGTTTTAACGTTTAGTGAGAAACTAAAATTTAATATCGAAAGGAAAGTATTTATTTTCACGTCTCATACTCTAATATCCGGTGAAAGATTTATTTACTATTCTATCGGCAAAGTATTCGTATAGTTAAGTTGTGCCATTAGTATGGGAAAATGTCAAACAGACTAATAAACGTACTGACGTGTACCGGACCAATAATTTAACGATAGAATCGTTCGTTAAAGTTTTGTTTTTAACTTTTAATGTCATCATCCATGTTATTGATATCCTTTGCTCCGCCTGCTTGCCTGGTCTAAATCTAAAAAAAACCTTAAGATATTTCCTCATTTTACGTATGATGGATGGGCTCCCATTTAACATAATGCAGAGTAGATACGATTTTTTACCAATCGGCATAAAAGCAACCCCATGGCATCCTTTTTGGTGTTTTATTCCATCAAACGTCCCTTAAAAGGTAAACGTGGGAATGCGTTATGGCAAACAATTACGAAACCCAATTATAAACCAACAATAATAGCATCCAAGCCAGCGTTTCTCAAAATTATTTGAGAACACTATTAATTAAATAACTGGGCACCTACCAAAATTAAAAAAATATATTTTTGTTAACATTTCAATATATTCAGAAAATCCGCACGTATTGTAGTAATTACAAACATTAAGTAATACTTACGGTACTAGAATTACATTACATTGAGAATAAAATGTAACTTACGACTCTCATTCTCTCTCTTCACTCTTACTCTCATTAAATATTTGTAAGAAGCAGAGATAAGACGATTCAACTGAATTTTGCTCATTATCTGCTCATTTGATCAAATGTTATCGATTTTCTTTATAGACTTTTCATTATCAGAGAGTACGAAAAATATTCTCGGTACCGTAACGTATTTCTTTTTAAACTTTCAATATAATCTGTTGAAGGAAGGACGTGTATATAATTATGTACCTATATAATTCCCGCACGAATAGACTGAAGAGCTTAGGCATTTGTTGGTAGTACTGTGAGCTGATTATTTCACAGTCAAATTGACAAAACATATTTTGTCAATCTATGATACAAATAGTGGCCTAACTATTACTTTTACCATATTGTGTGTAGGATATTTTATAGTTGAAATTTTATAGAAAAATACATAGAACCAAGGTGAACTAAGAGTGATACAATGAACATTTCACGCATTCATGCGGCCGTTTAGTGAATATTTTTTAGTCTCTCAACTAAATTTCAAGTGCCATACTGGCCTTATTAAGATAGGCCACTTGGCTTGTCTAATGAATTACGCCACTATTCTCTCATGACCTCGTGTAATCATGAGGTAGGTACTTATTTATTCAGCGATTTTATTAATAACATTAATCTTTATTAAGTCGCCCGCGAACTATACTTTGAGAACCCTTGCCAAACGATCCTTTACAGCATACAAAATACGATAGTATGTTGTGCTTCCTACCTTGTCCTTCGCTCAAAGGGCCAGCGTTTAATGACGTCACTCAATTATAAAGCCCTCGTGTAATCAAAGAGGACTCACGCTTATGGGTCTCGTCCCGTTTATTGAGGTCGAATCGTCTTCAAACGGTCTGAGCGAGTACGATTGTTGAATTTAAAGTAATGGTTGACGCTATCTTAAGGTGTATAGCGTTTCGTAATTGGGTCCTTTCACAATAGCGTTTTGAAGTACAAATAAGACTACATTTCACAATTTAAGGATATATTATTATAGTCTCTGCAAATTGATAATGCTCTAGAACCTTGTCACATTAACGTCGTTGTGACGTAGTTAAGAACAAAATACAGGGCTTACAACAAAATGTACATAATTATGTAAGTATTTGTGTTAGTCGTCTACAGCCCTGCACTTGACAATTTTCTGCAATTTTGTCACATTAGCAACTATAGTTAAAGTGTTTTTAAAGCAAACCCTGTATTTTAAAACTTTTTAGAAGTGTCTTTCTTATTTGATTTCTTTATTCATTGTAACTGTCACGTGAAAAGGTGATTACTTATGTATTGATCTAGACTAGATGATCTGTAAAACCATATACTTATTCTTAATCTTTTAAATAAACGTTGACTTCCTTTGTTTCTTCTTTTACGGTCACTACAATAAAAAATAATACAGTAAAATACAAGTTCGGTTATGGAACAAAATCTTAATGAATTTTGAAAAAAATTCAAATATGTAGGGAATGACCCAACCGAGAACTCGCATCGCTTTATTAAAACTGGCCGCATTCGGGTATCTCAGTGAAAGAGGGCATCCTCATTGAAATTTTAGATACCCATTTACCTCACAATGAGACAAGAAGCTATCTTTGTTCGCCTGCTTTGTTCGGCTAGCCCACTCAGACGCGATAAGTTAGGTTAATGAGTAATTATAAAACCGCCTCTAAATTTATTTCACTAACCCCTGTATTTTAGGAGAATTAAGGCCATCCCTTCGCCATAGCTCGTCGTGAAGCGGTGATAGCCCAGTAGCTTACAATTCGGCCTCTTACTCCAGGGTTCTACTCCGGGTTCGAATCCCAGTGGTAAGCACCATTGAATGACATTCTTAAAAGTTATACATAAACGCTTTTAAAATTAAATATCACCTGCTGTAACGGTGCAGGAAAATGTCGTGAGACAACCTGCGTGCCTAAGAGCTCGCCATAATGTTCTCAAAGGCAAATGAAGTCCACCAACTAGCAGAGGGCTAGCGCGGTGGACTAAGGCCTACATCCTTCTTATTGTGAGAGGAGACCTGACTCTGTAGTGGGCCGCTAATAGGTTACTGACATCTTCTATTATTCCTACAATGTTGACTTCTTGTAGACATTTACGCGTAGGAGTATTTTATCCAAAACTTTTTGAGGAGAAACTCCTTAAAATCGTTACCATACATAGGGTACCATGTCAGAAAACCGATCCGTAACGAATTGATCTATATCCTCTGACGTTAATAATTACAAAACGATTCATCCTAGAAACATGAATTTAGTGACATTATAGCGTATAATAATTATAGTTATAGTCAGCTCGCTTCTAAGACCTTGAGTTTGCATCGGGGCTGGCCGGGGCGGCGGTAAACGACGCCGATATAAGTAGACGTTTTACGTTAAAACCAACAGCCGTGTTCACCGACAGCCCCACTCGATTTTTAACAGATTTTTTGCGACAAAATTAAGTACAACAATCTAGTACAAAAACGCTTTAAAAAAAGAACGAGTTCAAATAATAACAGAGGTAAAAAAATATTTTTATTGAAAATCCCGTCGCGTTTTGTATCAATTTTTTTTTACGTACGAGTACTCGTACATAATCATAATAACAGGGACAGATGTTCTTTTCACACACGTGCAGTTAATTTAGCTCACATCACTACCCTAAAGCATAAATATGGCACCTATGTATTACTTACAGTATTATAACATAGGGGTTCTTTGTGACATGTAACAGATATCAGTTCATAAATGACCCTGCACTTTGTAGATGTAGAACGCTTCATACTCTGTCACTTCTTTCATCAGCAAATTGTCTATTTGTGCAGCCTAAAAACGGTTATAGCCCAGTGGCTAAGAATCCGATTATTACTAAAAAGGTCCGGGTTAAAATCCCAGCAACGGAGACTTTTGCAAAGCTATGCGGGGTACTCAATTTTCACGCAAAAACAGACAGACAAAAACAGAACAGACTTGGATGAAATTTGGTATCATCATCATTCATTTCATTGTTATAGCGGCAACAGAAATACATCAACTGTGAAAATTTCAACTGTCACGATCACGGTTCATGAGATCAACCTGACATACAGACAGACAGACAGCAGCGGAGTCTCAGTATTAGGGTCCCGTTTTACCCTTTGGGTGCGGAACCCTAAAAGGACGCATCGTTCTTTATTAGAGCGCAAACTACGGGTAAATCGAAACACAACACGTGCGTAAAATTGGAATCTGAGCTCAGTTGCACTAAGATTTGCGCATCAACGTTTAATTCCCAAGGCCATACCACCCTTAGGGCCGAGGGTCCGACCCTAAACGGGAACACAAAGGGCCCGAGTATGTAATAAATGTAACGCAGCGTTCCGTTGCTTTGGTATTGCGTCGTTATAAAATGTTGACGTCACCTGAATTTAAGGGCACTGCTTTATTAAAGGCTTTAAAACGATTAGTGTTGGACACTATTCGAGCAGAGGTCCAATTTTAAGGACGTTATTGACTTGAGGTTGGGAAGAATTTCATGTTTCCTATAAAAACTATTCACGCTAACACGCTAACGTACAGGTTGAAGCAATATGAATGGCATCAGAGCTGAACAGTGCCTATTTATGCCTTTATATAAGAGTGCTCAGCGCTGCTAAATAAGTTTTCACTTCAAAAATCACAAGACATGACAGGAGACGTTAAAATAACAAGAGTAACTTATACTACAGAATACAAGTACAGAAGGCCCACTTCGAAAAGTTTTTTAAAGAAATCTAGCTACGATACGATTAAGTTCAATTCTAATCGCGCAGCGCTTATCACCTACGCTCATAGATCTCGTACCTACATCTTGCATCTCTTTCTACCGCGCAATTGTTACCTTTTGTGACGAAAAACGGGGTTGTGTTGTTTTAAAAAATAAATGAATCTAAATCGCTATCTCTGTTAAGACAATTAAACACTGGATGTATCTTTTTCTCCATGTTTTAAATAATGCAACGAACAAATGAAGTACCTACAATTAGTACCTACGTCACTCACAGCTCGCGCGTGAGGCCCCATTGACTAGCCGTTTCGGCGGGGCCGCTGTAGCGTAGGTACATTTTTGATAACTACACGGGGAGTGGACCAGGCCTGCTTATACTTACTACCTACTTACTACCTAGACTATACGTATTAAATATCGCTGCGACCGCACAATGATTATTATCGCTGACAGTGAAACAGATGACACATTTGCGAAGATTTGAAATGAATCACCGAGGTAACCACGTGGCTTAGCAGTTGGTCAGCATCCGAGGGTTAATTGTAATTCAAGCACCGTTCGCTTTATAATCCACCACTATTATAACCCGTTCACAGTCCTTTTATGTTTTTGTATTAAAACGGGTTTGATTTAATAGAAGAATTATCGTCCATTTATTCTTTGGTGTCTTTGTGTTATTATTGCATTGTATAATGTATGTATACATAAGCGGTGATAGCCTAGTGGCATAGAATTCGATCTCGAATCGAGGAGTCCGGGTGTGAATCCCAGTGGCACGCACCAATGACTTTGTAAAAAAGTTATGTGCGCTTTATAAAATTTAATATCACCTGTTGTTACGGTGAAGGAAAACGTCGTGAGCAAAATCTGCATGCCTGAGAGTTAAAAAAAATGTTCTCGAAGGCAGTGAAGTCCACCAACCGTGTGGGTCATAATTGGGTCTAAAAAAATAGTGTTATTATTCAACGGGGTAATGCTGCCAGTGTTCTGGGAATCATGTCACAAGTATTTCATTAACTCTGTAGATAGATTCCTTTATATACTATTTTTCTTTCCTTTCTTACTTTACGCCATTTTAAAATATTTTAACAACTTAGATTTAATATCATCTTCAGGCCTTAAAGTGAATACCTGCCTTATAAAATATTTAAATACTTTTTAAACCACGGAAAGGATTTTGATGGGTTCACTATTAAGTATTCAGATAGTTTTTTTTGAATTGTTTGTAGGATAATATATGCGCTGGAAAATTTAAAATTAAATATTTGAATGCGATGCATCAGGGTCGATTGTATTGAATTGAATATATTCGTACGAGTTTGTCATGAATAGAATGTCAGGAGAAATGCTATAGCTTTAGATTCCGGTTCATCTATTGAGCTACGACTCGAGTATTTTCGAGAAGTTCTCGAGCTGTTTATTATGTAGCTTTCCCGTCTATTTATTGTCGATTTCAATTCGTATTTTCGTCGGAATTTCTTGTTTCTCCGATCTGGCCCCTTGTTCTAATTGCGACGACATTGGTCGCTCGCGTCAAATTTGTCGTACGACAAAGTTATTTGTCGTAAGTCAGTGCGTAGAACAGTTTCATTAAGAACCCTGTGCTTGAATTTTGTCGCATTGCTTAGTTGGTCGTTCATGTTAGTTTGTGATGAGCATGCTATAAAATTAGTCAAATATTTTTAAACAGTGTTTCAAGGCAGTATCGAATGTATAAATTGAACTCGATTCGATATTAAGTTGGGCTGTTTTTTAAATAACAAGTTTAATCGGATAATCGGTATTTTAAAACTACGATTTTTCGGTTATTCTCACTCGTTCCTGGATTCTTTATTCTCTCGTGCGTTTACGTACGTACAGTCGTACACGAACGAACAATCCCGAATCCCTATTAAATGGCCAAGGACCAGGTGGAGCGGCGCCGAAAGAAGTCATGAGCAAAAGTCTATGAGAAATGTTCTAGGCTTTAGTTTCCGGTTATAGCTACGTAGCCAAGTTTATTACGTAGCATTCCCGTCAATTTATTGTCGTTTTCAAGCATTTTTGCCGGAATTTCTTGTTTCGCTCCCATCTATGTATTGTGTGAGTTATGATAGTCGCTTATACAAATTGTAACGCGGCTCAGCTTGAACACATCTCCGCTAATCCCGCCTCGGTAGCGAATCTGCACAATAATCCTTCTAGGGAGATGTATTTATTTATTTGCTCTATTTACGTTACGTCCGACCAGTGTTTTATCGACTAAAAATAATCTTATCAATTCGACACGTACATACGTAATTACATAATTGTACTCGTATGTCATGTATATCTAACGGAACTGCACAATATCTATCAATAAATTAGTTATGTAAGACATAACTATTGTATGTTATGTTAGACTGTTCTAAACTTATCATAATTTTTGTAACATCTTTCTCATGTAACAGTCAACAATAAATGCATTCTTGTATTTTCTTTTCTGAAAACCATAAACAGATGTGCATAAACGATTTACCGTATTTGTGTGCGTTATCTCGTATAGTTCTGCAGACATCATTATGCAATAATAACGTGTTCAGCTATTGAATAATGCAGTCTAGATAGAACTTATCTCTCTGTGCAGGTTGCATTATACCGTCCTTGTATATGCAGGTATTCATATTATTATTATTTAACCCATTAGTGCCTCACTGTAGGGTCGAGGCTATTTACAAAGGCAAAGTTTTTATTAAAATTTAGGTAGGTACAATTTGTGCACTCTTTATGAATGTACATTTATAATTATACATGCACAGGCGATATAGTATGAAGAATTTTTAAAAGGTTTTGACTTCTATGTATAATATATGCTTATGTGAGCCTAAGAAAGCGTCTGTCAGACATCAGAAAGAGTGACACCGTAACGCGTTCAGTAACGAAACGGTTTACCCTCCGATAAGTAGTTATCACTTCAAAAATTGTCAGTCAAATAAATAATGTGTCATTAGAGCTAAATATGGCAACACAATCAGTAAACAACACGTCACTAACGTGACACAAAAACACCCACCTGGCGACACATATTTGCCCGCACAAAGCCCAGCTACGCATTACTTCGGAACTAATAGCAAAAAGAATATAACCACTACGTTACACTAATAGCCCAGACAATAACATATTCACCGAGATCGCGTTACTACCACATGTTTTGTTGATATTCTTCGAGGAAACATTACCTGCTAATGGACGTAGAGTGAGTTGTCGTGACACTTCAGTGAGCCTGGTATTGAAGGGTTATAATGAGGGCTACTGTTTTCGTACATTAATCCGTGTCACGCGTAGTACTTAGTTAGGGTCACTAACCTCTAAACCGAGTACCAGGCTGAGTTTTTGAATACCGTAACTACATACACACACCTACGTAGATATGTGAATCATACACAGCTTACGCACAGGAGTCGCACAGAGGACCCAATAGAGGTAAAAGATTTTTAGAAGAGTTAAAATCAAATTTTTGTATGGAGTGAAAGATATGAATACTACATATCGTTAGATTAGACATTATAATACTAACAAATATTTAATAACTACGAGATAATAATATGAGTTCGAAATTCTACAGCGCATTACGTCCAATAATTATTGTTTATAGCTGCAAATGAAATAAAGACTTATCAGGAACCCATTCATGACCTACTACAGGGTCGAGTCTCCTCTCACAATGAGAGGGATGTAGACCGCCGTCCACCACGCTGGTCTAATGCGGGTTCGTGGACTTCACATGCCTTTGAGAACATTTTTTTGAACTCTCAGGCATGCAGGTTTCATCACGTTGTTTTCCTTCACCGTAACAGCAGTGATATTTAATTTTATAAAACGCACATAACTTTATTATAAAGTCACTGGTGCGTGCCACTGGGATTCGAACCCGGAACCCACGATTCGAGGTCGAAGTCTAAGCCACTGGGCTTTCGCCGCTGTCTTCCTTCATCATTAGAGGTAGCGGTGATATTTAATTTTATAAAGGGAATATTAATTATTTAATAAGAAAATCATTCGTGCGTGCTTCTGGGATTCGAACCGGGACCCCTTGAGAAAGAGGGCGGATTTATAGGCTGGGCTCGTACTACATACACCGCTGTACACTAAGAGCAATGTGAAACAAAAAATGTTACTCCACATTATGCATCGCAACACAGATATAGATCTAAATAGACCACGTAAATATCAGTAGGTACCTACTTCCTGAGTTTGAGATGTTTGAAACTCCGTTTGAATCATTCTCTACCGATGTCACACGGGACATCAGATTTATCAGTTGCCTTCCAATCCAAAAACTAATCGATTTGTTTGTTAGTTGTCATAATTATGACTAGTTCGAATCGATTCGAATGATGATGAATAATTTGTAGTCGCATTGATCCCACCACTATAACGTGGCTAACTTGCGTTATCTATTTAGGTCTATATCTGTGGACCGCGCACTGCAACACGCTAAGGTAATACAATCGCATGCATTACGCAAATTGCGCCAGTCTGACGCGCATATTCGCTATCCTTTTACAAAGACCCGATTTTGGTATATTATGCTTCGTAAACCTACTCGGAATATGTAATAGGTGAATTTGAATGGTAAAGAAACGTGTCTGTAACAACACGTCTTGTCTTACGGATAAGGAGTTGAGGAGTTTGAATGTGTGTAACCCATTAATGCCCCCTACAGGGTCGGGTCTGATTTCACAATGAAGGATGTAGGTCTTAGTCCACCACGCTGGCCTAATGCAGGTTGGTGGGGAAAAGGGCTAGTGGCCAACTCGTGTCTAGTAACTATTAAGCGAATAAGGGATTAATTCTTGTTTGCTATGTGTTTACAATACAAACAATAATTAGAACTATTATTTCAATGATCGATATTCGACCGTAATAAATTGATCAAAATATACTTTATTTAACACTAGACTGTGTCGCGGCTTCGCCTGCATGGATTTTAGAACTTGGTGCATAGACGGATAAAAAGTATCCTATATGTTATTCCAGGTTATGATCTATCTGTGTACCAAATTTCATCCAAATCTGTAGAGCCGTTATTGCGTGAAAGAGTAACAAACATCCATCCATACTCACAAAAATTCGCATTCATAATACGTTAGTAGTATTGTATGAAAATAAAGATTTGTGTTGTACCTACATTTTGAACTTAAACGCCACTAAGTTAGCTTTGAAATTACATTAAAATTGGTATTCCCAGTAGAACAGCTACGTGCTGGGAGTTTTTTTCCGCCCGCTTTTTTCTCCTAGTCTACGTTTTGCCTGAGGGGCGATCAAAGCGGATGTTTGTATAATGTTAAATGTATGACGTTCATTAAGTGTGCATAAATTGTAACTAATAATGAATAAAAGCTTTTGAATTTGAATTTGAATTATAAGAATGTAGAAATAAAGTTCACGAGGAAAAACAAAACTTACTCACTCGGTTCATCCTTCAACACAACTTTCTTTCTAGAGGAAACTCGTAGAAGTTTATTCTAGAACAATTTTATTTTCAACAGCTAGGTAGGTAGGTACTTACAGATCATGTACCGGAAAATCAAGTTTTTTTAAAATCGCTTTACCTATTTACTTGTAAGCTTTAAAAATAACGCAACGTGCTTTTAATAATTTGCATATTTTTTATTATTAAAACATTTTAGTTTTACTTTAAACGAAAGTAGCAAGATGCTAAGTACTTGTATCGTTTGAAGAGTCAATTATCAAAAGTCATATACTTATTATACATAGCGGTGATAGCCCAGTGGCTTAGAATTCGACCTCGAATCGAGGGGTCCGGGTTCGAATCTCAGTGGCACGCACCAATGACTTTGTAAAAAAGTTATGTGCGCTTTATAAAAATTAAATATCACCTGCTGTTACGGTGAAGGAAAACATCGTGAGTAAACCTGAATGCCTGAGAGTTCAGAAAAAAAAAGTTCTCAAAGGTATTATGTTCGTCCAGCAACGGGCAGTAGTGGTGCGTGGTGGACGGCGGCCTACATCCCTCTCATTGTGAGAGAGGAGACCCGACCCTGTAGTAGGTCATTAATGGGTTACTGACATATACCTACTAAAGGTACCTAATAATATATTCATGGTACTCATTTAAACTGACTGATCAACGCTCCACCCAAACTGCTAGTAATTTGAAATTTGGCGAGAATTTAGGTTTTATAGTGTAGGCGTAGTATGTACGGGGAGTACAAGGGGGTAAAAAGGGGTGGTAAAAAGTCAATATTACAAAGTTTATGGATGCAATTCTTATCTTCACGCAGACGAAGTTGCGGCGTACAGCTAGTACTAATAATAAAGTTATAACGCTAAAATTCTCACAACCTCATAACAGCGACAAAAATACTTTTATGTCTGAACTGAAAACGGAAAATATTTCATACAGACATAAGGGAAAAATGCCGCAGAGACATATGCGTGTTACTGCTGGCAGCCAGTCTATTTCAATACAAGTGCCGTCGAAACTGGATCTTAATAAAACCCTGATATAGCGGCGACGAACTCAATATACAAAACTCTGCATGAAATATTAAGTTCGCTCCACTGTTGTCAAAATTTGAAACGACGGGATTAGAATTTTGTAACAGCTAAATCTCGAGTGTGAAAAGTAATAATTTTTTCGAGTCAACTGACTAATTTTTTGTTGTTTTCACGCTGAGCAAAATTCATTTTTTTAGACGAATTGGAAGGTGGGATTGTAGGTTTTTAGCAGAATTACATTTTGAAATTGTAAACGGTAGAGACATCCCCATTCCGATAGAATTGATGATATTGAACACTGAACACATCATTGCTTTGAAAAAGCTTGTCTGCATTTTACAATTTTCTCAATATAGCGACATAAAAAAAACTTTTTTTCTGTCTGTCTAGATTTTCATATAGTGAAGAGAAAAATTAGGATCTCTAGGAGACGGAGGACTTGGGAAAATATGACTTTAACCCAGAAATACTATTTTAGGGGAAACTGAAAAACGAAACCTATACATCTTTTCTATATTACGTCCATCACAATAATGACAGTCCTTATTTTCAACATTCGTGTTCTTCTTTTTCTTCCTCTGCGTAGCCAGTCCTAGCTCTAGAATAGGGTATTACGGCCTATGTCAAAAAGCTCTTTGTATGAATTCGTAAGTCATAAAAACCCATAAAAAATTGGAAAAAAAAATTTTGCAAACAAATATTATGTAAAAAAAGAATTTCAATTTAAATTTCAAATATCCCCGCGAAAACACGGTCGCGGCCGTCTCGGCGCTGCCGCCATGCTTGTGACGTCACTCGCAGTGTAAACAATATATCTCAGTAAAGGAAGAAAGTTATACTCCATTGTTTTTTTACACTGCTAATGACGTCACGCTATCATGGCGTATAGCGTTTTTGACATTTGAAAACAGATTAACAAACCTGAATTTTAAAAGTGATTGAAATAATAAATGTATACTTCATGTTTTAGAACAGAAATCACCATTTTTCACTTGCTTTTAAAAATCTATCAATATTAAACCATTTTGGATTTTTCCTTGCATGGTGCGAAATACCCTATTAACCGCGAATGCCGTAGTTTCAGCCATCTGCAGCAACCGCTCGCAAGCTCTAAAACTCTTACAAATTCCTACACGCTTTTTCACCTTACAATAACGCCCAAGTTCACTTCAACCGAATTATTAAACACGTTCACGATATTAAATCCTCAATCAATTTGCTCCAGTCCCGTTGACGTTAGCTCGGCGAAGACGGTTCACACGGAAAATTGAACACATCAAATAACGGCCCAAGTGTAAACAGGGTGATGGGAACGACAACTTTACCTAAGTACCGAAAGATCGCTCAAGGGTTTGAATACGTGAAGATCGAGTGAATTGGGAAAATAAATATTGGCACGATAAGGGAGGATCTTGTTATCTTATGTATTCGTATTAATGTGTGAAGCGGAAATTTTGGATACATTTTACAGCTCACTACGCCAACGAAGGGGTTTGAAGTTAAGCACAATTAAAGTTAATATGAAGAAGAATGCATGAATTTTAATATTTTTTATTAAAATGAATTAGAAATTAGTACATAAAATTCATCAAAATCACGCCACGCTCACACCGAATTGAATGCGCGCTTCGATGCTTCGATACGATAGCAGATGTTAAACCTTGTCAGAGGCCTTCTGGACGGATAGAAAATATTTGACACGGGTATTAATAAAATGAGTATTTTTAGACATTCTGCAGTTTTCAACTGAACCCCAATCCAAATATCCATTGGTGGCAAAGTTAGTGTAATTCTTAAAACAAACACCAATCAAAGCCCCGAGCAAATATTGTGTTTTAAATTGGTTACATTTTAGCCAAACCACTTTATTTTACCGTTGACCAGTTACCAACATGTCTATATCCTTTATGTATAAACATATATTGTATAAACATAGGGTTTCATGAACAGATTAACTTTGATAAGAGTATTCAAAAAGAGATTTCCTAAAGTACGCTTTTAACGCTTTTAACGGTAAAAAAGCGGTGATAGTCCAGCGGCTTATAATTCGGCCTTCTTACTCGTAGGATCCGGATTCGAGTCCCAGTACATGACTATAACATCAATGATGCCCGTAAAAGTTATGTGCGCTTTATAAAATTAAATATCACGTGCTTTAACATTGAAGGAAAACATTGTGAGGAAACCTGCATGTCTGAGAGTTCTCGAAGGTATGAAAGTCCACCAACTCGCATTGGGCCAGTATGGTGGACTAAGACCTACATCCTTCTTATTGTAAGTCTCATGTAGGTCACTAATGAGTAACAGACAGACTATTACGATGAAGTAAATCGAACCTCAAAAAGGACTCATAAGACATGGAATCTGTAGTCGAGTTACACACTCATAAAGATAAAAGATAAAATAAAGTATTTGCGGCAAAATGTATTTGGTAATCCGGAACTCAAAATAAGAAAAACGTGGCTCTTTAAAAACAGCGAAAAAAGAGCTCTTTTTTAAACCTTCAAACACACTGGCGAATTCCCTCTGTGCTTATGTCAAGGCGAGTGGTCACTTACCACCAAGATAGTCTGTTTACTTGTTTTTCTACTTTTTAGATATAAAAAACAAAAACATACTACTTCAAAGGCTGGCGAACTCTACTTCTTTCGAAATCCCAAAAAAGCGCTAAAACCTCCAAACGTTAGAAGTTACGTACGTTTGAACACGGATAGCGTTTTTTGTTTTGTTTCAAAAAACCAGCTAGGGACACCTAATGAAAAATAAATGTGTTTGAGCGTGAAGCTTCGCTGAAAACTTTTTATTAGTTTATAGCGCAACTTTCAACGTGAATTTATTTAGACTAGATTTTCAAGTAGAGGGGTGTGAATCGTTACACAGATGTGTGAGTGGCTGGTTAAATTGTATTTGCAGTACCCTGTCTGAGATATACGTAACTTACTATTCAGGATCGAGAGATCCGGGTTCGAATCCCAGTGGCACGCACCGATGACTTTGTAAAAAAGTTATGTGCGCTTTATATAAATTAAATATCACCTGCTGTTACGGTGAAGGAAAACATCGTGAGGAAACCTGCATGCCTGAGAGTTCAGAAAAAAAAATTTCAAAGGCATGTGAAGTCCACCAACCCGCACTAGGCCAGCGTGGTGGACTAAGGCCTACATCCTTCTCATTGTGAGAGGAGACCCGACCCTGTAGTGGGTCATTAATGGGTTACTGACGACTGACTATACAGGAGTCGCACAGTGTAATAACCCAAATAGTGGTAAAAGATTTTTAGAAGACTATGATCATAATCAAAAAATTATCTATCTGATGTTTTATTCATTTTTAAAAATAATTTTTAATATTTTCAAAATTGGTGCGTGCCACTGGATTCAAACCCGGACTCTTCGATACGAGGTCGAATTCTAAGCCACTGATTTCCTGTTTAAACCATTGCAAATTTTAGAAATCCACAGTGTATGTATGAAAATATGAAGCTCTTTCCTTTCTATTCTTTATTCGCTCCCCAAACACAACAGTGTTCTAAATTTCTCACAAAAGCCACAAACAAACCAACCTTTACCGAAATCGCAAATTAACAGGCAATTGACACGAAATTTTGCGTGTAACTCTCTATTAGATTATTTCGGGTTAGCCATATTCGACCGGAGTGCGCAAAATCCTGCCAGGAGTGACGCGGAGTAACAGAAAAACGGCTCAACTTTTTATAAAAAAGAAACGGCCCAAAACGTATAAGCCTATAAACCCTTGTCGCGATAAAATTCAAACACACTGTATTTTTCAATGACTTTTTCAAAAAAGTAAAAAATACACAAAATGTGCCATGCGTGTTAATGTCTATAGGTACAATACGTTTGTCAAATTAGTCCTATGATTAACGTGTGCCATTAGTATGAGAAGACGTCAGACACATTGAAGTACTAATGTGTGGCGTTTGTCGTACGAATACGTTGATTTTGTCGTCAACCAACTTGACAAGTAGGACGAGGGGTTAAGGTCACCGTATGGTTCGGGTCACCCTCGGGAAAATATTTTCATTGATATTGTATAGAGAGGCAGAGGCTCTTGAACACAAAGATTTAACGGTTGTAAAAGGTTGAGGAAAACGTGTCGCAAAATATGGGCCCATTGTCTCCATCGCCAACGCGACAAAAATATAGAATTGTCACACATAATCTTATCCATATATAAATTCTCGTGTCTATAATCTTATATATAAAATACTCGTATCACAATGTTAGTTACCATACTCCTCCGAAACGGCTTAAAAACCGATTTTTATGAAATTTTATGTGCATATTCAATGGGTCAGAAAATCGGCTTCTATCTATTTTTCATACCCGTTAGTGATAAGGGTTGTTTACCCCTAACATTTTTTTGTGTCAATATTTTTTATTTTTATTTTTCAATAATGTGGCATCAAAAAATACATACAACCCTAAATTTTCACCCTTCTATCACCAACCCCTATTCGTAATAGTCATTTTAGTAATTTAAAATTTTTCATCCCGCTCGATAACATATATGGCAAAACAACGTTTGCGGGGTCAGCCAGTATTAAATTATAAAAGTGTTATTCACTTACTAAAAATTGGCTTCTAATATCGCCCTTTGGCACCTAACCCTAAAATACCCCTGGAGATTGGAAACGTCATTCTAAATTTCAATAAAAAGTTCCGGCCCCACCCACACTTGTCAATGCGACGACGGTCAGATCCCTATATTTTTCCCCGACCCTGAGACCTCAACTGGAACTACGATCGCCTTTACACATCCCATTACAGTAATGAGTCGATATTTTCCTGATTTCCGTCTAAAAAAGGACTTGTGTGCGTGCTCAATAACTGCCTAGTGGCTAACTACGAACTCTCAATACAGTATTGTTTTAAGCTTACTTTAATCGTCATCTAACACTTAATTATAGGTGACTAACCTTTGCCTTTGCCTGAGTGGATTTCAGAATTCAGGGACCTATCCTACTATTATTATAAATGCGAATTTTTGTGAGTATGTTTGTTACTCTATCACGCTAAAACGGCTAAATAGATTTGAATGAAATTTGGTACACAGATAGATCATAACTTGGATTAACATATAGGATACTTACTTTGTATCCCTCTCTGAACCAAGGTCTACAATCTTTATATTAGCTTCACCTGTATGTTTGTTTGTTTGTAACCGATACCTTTGGGCGCAATTTTGACCCACTTTAAACGGCCAAATTTCGTTCAAACTTTGTAGACTTTTTGGGCTATGATCTTTAAAAATAATGTAAAAAAAGAGCTCTCCTTCAACTCGGGTGACCACTTACCACCACGCGGCCTGGATATAGCTTGCGATTTATGCTATTTGAAGTCGAACCCTGAATTCTATTTACGAACTAACACAAAAAATTCCGCGTCCAATAAAATTAATAAAATTCCGGCTTAATAAAATTCCAATTCCAAACACATCCACCCTTATATAATAACAAGACAGTCTGATCAGATTTTCACGTACCAGCATCCTCCTCGTGCGAAGCTAATCTCCTCGCTAAACCGTTGGAGCGATATCGGGGGTACATAGGGTCGTGCATCAATTATAAGGCGATGCGGGTGGATCGTTGAATTACATGTTCCCGGCGTTCACTGTACGATGTCCTGTTTATATTTTGTGTTGCAAAGTGTACAATCTTATTAAACTGAGCCCCGCTTTATGTAAATACTTTGGAGCGAGCGCTGCTGATTGTGCCCGGTCCTTCGAGCGGAATAGCGCGCTTGTTGAAATTTTTACGAGGACAGCGCGAAAGGTACGAGTATATGTACGGACGACGGTCGACGGCGATTTCCTAATGAAGCAACTGTACTTTCCAGTTTGACGACTACGGAATGTGCGGAATGACCTCGTGAGTCGTGGGAAACCCAAATTTGAATGAAAAAAGGGGAATGACATTAAACATACGTATTTCAATCGTTTCTTATAAGTTTACAGGTTTCTATTCTAAGGCGAAGGGATGACTGAACGGTCGTTAATTAATTAATTGTAGCAGATCTGCTATAGAAGATTTTATAGGAGTTTTATTAAATTAAGTGTAGGAAGGTGCAGCGGTGATAGCCCAGTGGCTTAGAATTCGACCTCGAATCGAGGGATCCGGGTTCGAATCCCAGTGGCACGCACCAATGTCTTTGTAATAAAAGTTATGTGCGATTTATGAAATTAAATATCACCTGCTGTTACGGTGAAGGAAAACATCGTGAGGAAACCTGCATGCCTGAGAGTTCACAAAAAAATTTTTCTCAAAGGCATGCGAAGTCCAACCCGCAGTAGGCCAGTGTGGTGGACTAAGGCCTACATCCTTCTCATTGTGAGAGGAGACCCGACCCTGTAGTGGGTCATTAATGGGTACTGACAAGTGTAGGAAAATGTTGTGAATAAACCTGAATACCTGAGAGAATTCGGTCAAATTTTACATTTATTGTTAAATTTTCGTCTCCGGCATCCCTTGTGTTTCGCTATGTTATAGGTAAGCCATTCATCATTCAGCTTGTGACTAATGAAGCCGAACAATACATAATTAAGCACCATTTGCGGCAATATGCTCGAATAGCATTGGAAATTAGGTCGGCGGCTGCGATTCAGGCATCAGATAATATGTAAACTGACGAATTGACGCGAACTTTGATTATCGCGCACGTCACAATTTCCGAGGTTATACAATAAGCAAGTTTGTGGACCTTGCCGATAGTAGGATCTATTATTGTTTGTAACTTTTATACTAAAAAAACTTTCGAGCAAGTTTCCTCGTCATATTTTCCTTCACCGCTACAGCAAGTGATATTTAATTTCATAAAAAGTACACAACTATGCGAAAGTAATTGATTCGGGCCACTGGGATTCGAACCCGGGCCCTCGAGTAAGGGGCTGACAAAACCACTGGGGTATGACCACTCAAAGGCTTGCGAAGTCCACCTACAAAAGGCTATAAGGATGGACTACTTTTGTTGCAAAAAGGCAAACCAAACTGCGACGCTTGAATAATGGCGGGCGAAATTGCGCGAGAATTAGCCGAAAATTCCAAATCACTGGCTCCGTTCAGTCGTAGATCACATAATACCATAACTGTCGACGGAACGGAACGTGACAGGGACACTATTAATTACCACCGATATGTACGCAGGTAGCAATCACGGTGAAATGGACCGTTATCACCTCAATACGTTACCGGTATCCATGCTGGTATTGTATGTAAAAATTATGTTAAGGCAAACAATAACAGCAGCTTAAATCTGTTTGGATTACAGATTTAAATCCAGAGGGAATCAAAAAGCTATCCTTATGTGGCTAGGCTACGTACACCTATATCTGTACCAAATTTATACATTACCCCAATGGCTAAGAGCTCGGCCTCTTACTCAAAGGATACAGGTTCGAATCCCAGTCGCACGCATTAAAGACTATCATACTATAGTAAATTTACATACCTACCTGCGGGCTACATACTCGTACATGACATCTATGTCCCGGTCATGTACCTACACTATTGTATAACAACGCATCTACGAGTACATCCTCATAGGATTTCTATTCTACGAGTATTTTAGGTTGTCACTGGTTGTCAATGAGTTGCAATGACCAATCAATAAGACGTGACCTGAATGTTTGATAGCGACTAATTAGTTTGTTAAATAAAAAACAAAAGGTAGCGCAACAGTGCACCAATGCAAAAACAAGTTGTAATCACCATACAATGATCTGGAATTAAAGTAAAGTTAGAACTGGGAACGGCATGGAAATACCTCCAGTTCTGAGATAATAAGCCAAGATTTAACGAACGCTTCACAAGCAGATTCGAATCTCAAATCAAGAGCTGCAGTTTGGGCGGGAAATGCACGGATATTAAGTGTTCCAATTACTGGGGTTTATCCTGTCGTTAGATTCAATTGATACCTTATAATTCTAACCTAGCGACTCCGCTAGTACATCGCATTCGATCGAAAAAGTTAAGCAACGTTGGGCGCGGTTAGTACCTGAATGTGACGACTAACGCCAAACCAATGTTTAGGCAATAATTTCACACGTGTTTTAGGGATTTTTTGGGGAAAAATTATAGTTAAACCGCATTTATTTGCACGAATATGGGTTAGTTATTGGTTTTACAGGGCATTTTGATCAATCCATATTCACCTTCTCAGGTATGCAAATTATGAAGTTATATTACATTTTAATAATTTAAAAATAAAATAAAACTAATGTTAGTACTTATTACAATTGAAAACTTATAACTAATACATAATTTAATTGACAAGTTTCTATGAATTATTAAATTCATTTTTCAGTTTAGCATATTACATTTATTATTTTTTTTGGATGTACCTAGGGAGCTATTGTAATTAAACATTAATGAGTTCATCTATTAATTATAAACAATGAAGCGTGATTATGAACCACAATAAACTGACGTATGAATAACGTATTAGCGCCACGAGCATTAGGTTATTATCCCGGAAATTGTGAATTTCCGCAAAGAGCTCCTGAATTTTTCCGCAACGTTGTATTAACTTCGCGACAATATGATAATAGTAAACTTTCTGCGTCCACTTTTCAGTGCTAAAGGCCGAAAGTTTAACAGTAGGTATTATATACCTTAATTCGAGGTCGAATTCTAAGCCACTGGGCAATCAGCGCTTCATGTAATAAACAATAGTAGCCTTCAAAATGATCACTTACCATCGATTTTCTCCGAGATTGTAGCGACCTATTTAGAATATATTCTAAATTCAGACTACCACAAAATTCACTTTGCATGTAAGCAAATAACAGCACCAATTTACCGAACAACCGTTGTACGAAAATTATTCTCTTTAGCGCCATAGACTAGTTCTGTTAGCTTAGAGTGTACACAAGCAAGCTATAGAGTGAGCGTACGGAATAAAACCTTTTTAACTCCCGACGCAAAAGAAGGGATGTTATAAGTTTGACGTGTCTGTCTGTCTGTCTGTATTGGTTGTGGCACCGTAGCTCGCGAAGGGATGAAGCGATTTCAATTAAGTTTTGTTTTGTATGAAAGGTGAGTTACGGCTGAGGGTTCTTAGACATGTTTTATGAAAATCGGTTGAGTCGTTTAAAAGTTATGGGGGTGAAGTGGGGTAAGTGGGGGATAATAACCGAATGTCTGCAAATATAATCGAGTACAGTAAACATTGCGTGCTGCGGCTAGCGTAGTCGCCTAAGCTCTTATAATAAAACCTTTTCAACGTTATTCAACTTTATTTCATGTATCACAGACCACAGTAGACTAAGGTGTAATAAGAAGTAGGTAAGTAAGAATAACATTATAATTTTTTGTTACAGGTAAATTTAATACAAACATGCGCGCTGACTGCGAGATCTTAATATCGTTAACACCCCCAAAGAAACTCAAAAAATGAAGAAAATACTGCTTGAAGATGGGTTATCCAGCTGTCGGTAGGTAAAGTACCAGAGGAACTGCTATAATATCTATAACTTGATAAAAATACATCGATTCCAATTCACAACGATATTGGACTCAATTGGAACTTCGACGGTTCATACTCGTGATGACTTATCGACCGTCGCGAACTCTTAGTTAAGCCTTCTCTTCGTTTTACCATACACACTAGTTATGCACAGAGCTTACACCGAGACGTTACGTGAAATGTGTACTTTGTCACGTAATTGTGTTAAACTAACATTGTGTCTCATCAGAAACTAATTAGTATTTAGAGATTCGGAGACGTCACTAGAATTTAGTGTTAGCTTAGTCGAGGATTGAGTCAGTATTGAATCGTGTACATTGTTCTATCTCGACATTGTATTAATTTGCTAAATTATAATCCGTTTGCGATAGTTTTGGTTTAACAATTTAATTATTTTAATTACAGCAGAGTTACTTTGATAATTATGATTATGATGAATCTGGGGCTTGTAAATGAATTGAAATCGTAAAATTTTGTCACGATCGTTGGTCGGTCTGTTATATTTTTTTACGACAGCTAAAAAGAACAAGGCTTTATGGACAGCACCTCCATGACATTGTCAGATCAATAAAATGTAATAGGTACATATAGCCTATACTGCCTTGATCATTTACTCTTAATTTCCAAAAAAACTCCAGTCAGTTTCAAAAAATTCCAGTCCATTCCGAACAATTCCAAATTGCACTCGCATCGGAAAACTATAGAGCTCCCACATACCTGGCCGATTCCACCATTTCTCCATGTATGAATTCAAAAATTTTATTGTTTTAAACACAAAGGCATACTTTGTGCAGTCAGCAAAACGTTAGAATCCAAAGCCCGGGGTATTCCAGAAACACGAAATAATATTTTAGTTCTAGCGTCAAAGCGTTCAAAAACAATAGGTATCGGTGTACGGCAAGAACGTTCCGCGCACCAGACTTTGAAAGCTCTATAAAATATTGGTGTTTGTAGGTGTCAGAGCTATTGAAGTTCGTCGCATCTGATGATTGCGTCTTGCTTTAAAATCGCAGTGACGTCATTCTAAATCCAATATGGCAGCCGGCCCAAATTACTAGCGATTAAAACTTTTATTTTTTGTGCACTCCCGTGATAATAATTGATTAAATAAAGGGCTTGGTGAGGAACAAGAAATAAATTATTTTACGTTTAATCCAATATGGCAGGGCCAAGATGGCGAACTAGTTATTTTTTGCGCACTACCTTGATATAAGGGTTTTCTGAGACAAAAAAAATACCTTTGGTAATGATAATTGAGCTTTAAATAAGAATAAAAAACTAATTTATAGTCAAAACATTAGAAGTCAGAGGCAGGGAACCCTTTTCGCTTTAACAGGAAAATGATCAATTACAATCAACACCTGTTTACATAAGTAAACCGTTTAGTTTACCCATTGCCAGCTGCTTAATACGACCCTATAGGTCACGTACCACATAGTTCCTTTGCCATTCCAATCATTACGTGTTGAACTTACTGATCGGGCCATTCTTAATTTGGGTTGTAGTTTTTGTCGTAAAGATTTTATAGGCCCAGTTTTATTGCAGCGTTTCGCTTGATAAAATTGCCATCGAGATAATTAGGTGTTGATAGTGACAACTCCTTCGGGTGTAAGAACGTACTGCCTAAGCATAAAAGGTAAAGTAGTATTCGTGAGACCGTAACAAAGCGATGTAAGTAATTCTCTATTAAACGATAGTAGGTATTATTTAAAGAGCTGAAGTTTAACAAGAGATAAAGTTCAATAATAACGTGGTAATGATTCGGCCTTTTGATCGTTGGGTCCGTTTTCGTATCACAGTGGTACTCAAAAAAGTTATGTGCAATTTATAAAATTAAATATCACCTGCTGTTACGGTGACGGAAGACATCGTGAGGAAACCTGCATGACTGAGAGTTCACAAAAATGTATTCTCAAAGGTATGTGAAGTCCACCAACCCGCAGTAGGCTAGCGTGGTGTACTAAGGCCTACATCCTTCTCATTGTGATAGAAGACCCGACCCTGTAGTGGGTCATTAAAGGGTTTCTGACTGATGAGGCTGTCACCGCTTGCCGCTTGTCGCAATATTGTCGCTTATGAAAATCTTGAAAAAATGCCTTTATCCCATGATATTAGCAATTTACGTAACCAATTTTGCTACTCAGCCATCGTTTCGTAAATAAGATACAATCTTGCGTCGCAAAAGACAATATCCATCGTGTATTTTAATATCATGCTGAGCAATAAGTTACATTCCGTAAGTTGTAGGTACTTAGCTCACAAAGGAACTTTAACCTTAGCTTAAGGCAGCTGTCTTACTATAGACGAAAAATAAAATGTTGAGAAATGAAGAGAATTATCTGTATCCAAATTCTTTAAGACCCGTTAGCGAATGCGGGGTTGGGTCTCCTCTCACAATGAGAAGGATGTAGGCCTTAGTCCATAATGCAGGAATAATGCTGGTTAGTGGACTTCACATACCATTGAGAACATTTTTTTTGTGAGCTCTCAGGCATGCAGGTCTCCTCGCGATGCTTTCCTTCGCCGTACCAGCAGGTGATATTTTAATTTTATAAAGCGCACATATAACTTTTTTTTAAACTCATTGGTGCGTGCCACTGGGATTCGCATCCGGACGCCTCGGTTCGTGTTCGAATTCTAAGTCATTGGGCTATCGCAGCTCTTGACAAACACAGTCATGTCAGTAAACTATTAATTACCCACTACAGGGTCGGGTCTCCTCTCACAATGAGAAGGATGTAGGCCTTAGTCCACCACGCTGGCCTACTGCGGGTTGGTGGACTTCGCATGCCTTTGAGAACTTTTTTTCTGAACTCTCAGGCATGCAGGTTTCCTCACGATGTTTTCCTTCACCGTAACAGCAGGTGATATTTAATTTTTATAAAGCGCACATAACTTTTTTTTTTACACAAAGTCATTGGTGCGTACCACTGGGATTCGACCGGACCCCTCGATTCGAGGTCGAATTCTAAGTCATTGGGCTATCGCAGCTCTTGACAAACACAGTCATGTCAGTAACCCATTAATGACCCACTACAGGGTCGGGTCTCCTCTCACAATGAGAAGGATGTAGGCCTTAGTCCACCACGCTGGCCTACTGCGGGTTGGTGGACTTCGCATGCCTTTGAGAACTTTTTTTCTGAACTCTCAGGCATGCAGGTTTCCTCACGATGTTTTCCTTCACCGTAACAGCAGGTGATATTTAATTTTTATAAAGTGCACATAACTTTTTTTTTAGAAAGTCATTGGTGCCTGCCACTGGGATTCGACCGGACCCCTCGATTCGAGGTCGAATTCTAAGTCATTGGGCTATCGCAGCTCTTGACAAACACAGTCATGTCAGTAACCCATTAATGACCCACTACAGGGTCGGGTCTCCTCTCACAATGAGAAGGATGTAGGCCTTAGTCCACCACGCTGGCCTACTGCGGGTTGGTGGACTTCGCATGCCTTTGAGAACTTTTTTTCTGAACTCTCAGGCATGCAGGTTTCCTCACGATGTTTTCCTTCACCGTAACAGCAGGTGATATTTAATTTTTATAAAGTGCACATAACTTTTTTTTTAGAAAGTCATTGGTGCCTGCCACTGGGATTCGACCGGACCCCTCGATTCGAGGTCGAATTCTAAGCCACTGGGCTATCACCGCTACACAACACAGTCATAACAAGGCGATATTCATCGAAAGCCGCTCCGACATACGCCTTAACGTAAGCCGAGCTAATCTTCCGACTTCGTTTAGAAGTCTTCCGGATCGAGTTCCATGAACTATATCCTCGCTGCAACTTCGCGTGTTCACATATTTACGCGAAAGTTTGTGTACGCGTGTGTTTTCGGTAATAAGCTACCGGATAGTGTCGGGCTACATACATGTAACTATGAGACAGCTGAATAAGTGCCACATAAGTGCTTATTCAAATTATTGTGTGATTATAGATTATAAGCGATTATAGCGGTGATAGCCCAGTGGCTTAGAATTCGACCTCGAATCGAGGGGTCCGAGTTCGAATCCCAGTGGCACGCACCAATGACTTTGTAAAAAAAGTTATGTGCGCTTTATAAAATTAAATATCACCTGCTGTTACGGTGAAGGAAAACATCGTGAGGAAACCTGCATGCCTGAGAGTTCACAAAAAAAATGTTCTCAAAGGTATGTGAAGTCCACCAACCCGCAGTAGGCCAGCGTGGTGGACTAAGGCCTACACATCCCTCTCATTACGAGAAGGAGACCCGACCCTGTAGTGGGTCATTAATGGGTTACTGGCAAGTGCTGATTTGTATGGGAACCACGGTAGCCAGATAAACACAAATAATTAAGTCATAATATACGACAAATTTGATCTTTGTTATTCTTGATATCTAACAAATTAGCACTTCATATTTGTTAGTCAACCCTAATGATTTGTTTTTGACAAATATTATTACTTTCATGTTATAAGAAGCATCATTATCAAAATTATATCATACTAGGTTGGCGTTGTATTGAAAGCAAATAATTAATTTTGCCATTCGACGCTTGATGTCACGACTTATAAGGCAGAATTACGCTGAATGTTGGTCGCTGCTTGTGTCATTGTTTCATGGTTTGTATGTATGCTTGGTACATAGACATCCACATGCATGAACCAAGCATACATACAAACACGCACACTTGGAATAATGACGGCTACCTCAGCGATTAGGCTGATTAGGAGCTTCATATTATATATCTGTTCATGTAAATTATTCTATAAAATATTAAATTATCTTTATTGCGTTAGGCTTCGCGCCTTATCACGCATACTCTACCACGCTGCTCCAATGTGGATCGGTGTCAATATAACTAACTACAAATTCAACACCGTTAACGGAAGACACGAGTTTCCGGAGCTAAACCGTTGTTTCCATAAAACGAATCGGATGACACTTGTCGTGTACAGTTATTTTATTATTTATGGATTGTTGTTAAGAAAGAAAGTCGTCTGACAAACTACTCAGTACTCACACATGAGAATACCTAGGGTTAATTTTTTTGGCGAATATTGTTTGTTTGTGGGGATAAATTCAAGGTTGGAGTAAGACATAAAGTGGCAAAGGGCTGGCTACATCATTCGCAGGACTGAGGAAAAAAGGTCCTTGATGCAAAAGGAACACAGATCTCTCTAGGGAAACCGTTGGATTCAAAGGGCCCAGGACCGGGCTGAGTGGCGTGGATTAGGGGAGGCCCATGTCCAGCAGTGGACTACGAATGGCTCTAATGCTAGGGTGGAGTCAAAGATTTATAGGTTTACGAGTATATGTACGTTCGAAATCGAGCCATCGTGAAATGCAACTTAATGCTACCTGTGCCGTGAGCTTGAACTTTAAAGTCAAAGTAAACATCAGTCATTAGTATGTCATATGTCAGTCTGTCTGACATCTTCGCATACTAATGGCGCACGTTAACTATATATATAATTATTTTGACGATAGTGTTCATGCAGAGCCCTGATTGTAATTCACTGTTCTGATTGTACAATAATGAGTTTGACGCAACCTTTGTGGAGAGCACAATAGTCGATAACAGACAAATAAAGTTTTAAATGTAAATCGCATTCGCCACAGTAAACACCATTCAGGCTGTTATCGGGTTATGTCGCACGTTACATTGTTGTCATTACGGAAATTAAGAGCTATTGAAGAGATTAAAATGGATTCCTTTTGCCAGTCTCCTTTTAAATTATTAAAATGTAATTTAACTTTATAATTTGCATACCTGAAAAGGTGAATATGGATTGATCAAAATGCCCTGTAAAACCAATAACTAACCCATATTCGTGCAAATAAATGATTTTCATTTCATTTTCATTTCATTTCATTTCATTTCATTTCATTTCCTCTCACAATGTGAGGGATGTAGGTCTCAGTCCACCTCGCTGGCCTAGTGCGGGTTGGTGGACTTCACGTACCTTTGAGAACACTTTTGAACTTGTGAACTCTTAGAAATGCAGGTTTCCTCACGATGTTTTCCTTCACCGTAACAGCAGGTGATATGATATAATAAAGCGCACACAATTTTTTTACAAAGTCATTGGTGCGTGTCATTGGGATTCGAACTGGGACCTCTCGTTTCGAGGTCGAATTCTAAGCCACTGGGCTATCACCGCTATCTGTTAGATATTTACGTTGCCAGTATAATTTTGAGCGTACTTTAGTATATTTTCCGTAGTTATTTCTTTAGTTTACGGCGACTGTGCGCGACTCGAGTGTATGTTTGAGCTACGGCACATTCTAAGTGAAATATTATAACCTTTGGCGTATAAAAGAAACTATCGCTAGATGGTCGAAACACGACCAAAAGATCCCTTTTATTGTGAGATGAGACCCGACCTTGTAGTGGGTCATTAACGGGTTATTGACAAACATCTTACATGTATCAATGGTGGTTAAGATAGTGGTGAAACTATTGCGAAATTTAAGGCGAAGTTCACTTAAATCCATTTTAAAGATTTAAGAGAAGAAAAGTTTCTATTTAAGAATAATATTTTTAGTTTATTTTGGGACAAAAAATGTTAGGATTATTTGTTTGTATTAATTTAAAATCGATTTTTGAACAATAATTGTTAGACTTTTGTGTGAGTTTTAGGTGACCAATCGTCACCGCTCTACAGTCTTAGAATTCTACACTATTAAATGGTGAACTGGGTTCGAATCCCAGTGGCACGCACAAATGACTTCGTGAAAAAGTTATGTGCGCTTTATAAAATTAAATATCACCTGCTGTTACGGTGAAGGAAAACATCGTGAGGAAACCTGCATGCCTAAGAGTTCACCAACCCGCAGTGGGCCAGCGTGGTGGACTAAGGCCTACATCCCTCTCATTACGAGAAGGAGACCCGACCCTGTAGTGGGTCATTAATGGGTTACTGACAAGACAAATGGTGAACATTACTATAAACTAAACTATTAGTAAATGTAAGGTATTTTCCGACTTCAGCCGATGGCAAAATCCCCTTAGATGCTTCAGAGATAATATTTCACGAAGAATGTCCCATAGTTCAAATGTGTTCATCTCAAGTCCCCCACAGGGGCTATAAATTAGAGGGGAATGAACTAAAGAATAACCAAGATGACATTATCTACATAAATAACTGGAGACTTTCCAAAACCTGGCGCCAAAATGAAACTAAGCTGCCCAAACTATTTTTTCGTATTTTTAATTAGAAGCGCGCATAGCTCTGTTGCTTGAGTAGATCGCAAGCGATCGTAGAAGTTAAGCAACGTCAAGCGCGATCAGTACCTGGATGGGTCATCGCTCCCGGTTGACTCCCGGTTGTGATCGTTACGATAAAATAAAAGCAGTCGTTAAACCTTGTCGGAGGCCCTGTGGGCGGTTTGAAATCCACTAGCCCTAGGTTGGCCACTAGCCCGTTTCTTCGCCAATTTCCACTCTAGCCGAGTGATGGTCCATGCCTTCTCCTGTTGTGACCCGTGCCCACAATGGGACATAAAAGGATTGCAGCCAATAAGATGGGAAACTAAGGGATACACAAGCCACTTTTTGTGTAATGGTCACTCCATCCACCTCATATCACATCATATCGCACCCACATGTACATATGTACACATACGTCTAAATGACAAAAAACTGGCATTGCCCCCATTGAGTTACTATTAATTGCCCCTGATTTTGTTGGGGTTAAAAGGCATCGAGAGGTGATAGCCCAGTGGCTTAGAATTCGACCTCGAATCGAGGGGTCCGAGCTCGGATCCCAGTGGCTTTGTAAAAAAGTTATGTGCGCTTTATAAAAAAATAAATATCACCTGCTGTTACGGTGAAGGAAAACATCGCGAGGAAGCCTGCATGCCTGAGAGTTCAGAAAAAAAAATTTCCCAAAGGCAAGTGAAGTCCACCAACCCGCAGTAGTGGTGCGTGGTGGACGGCGGCCTACATCCCTCTCATTGTGAGAGGAGACCCGACCTTGTAGTGGGTCATTAATGGGTTACTGACAAAAAGGCATCTGTGACCACTTACCATCAAATGACTAGGCCGCCTATTTTTCTGTTCTTTTAAAATAATATATAACTATGGAGAAATATGTCTGTGTTTGCATTTCCTTAATTTTGTAAGGCTTGGAATAAGATTCTTGGTTAAAACTAAATTGTTTATGTAGATAAGGTAATTCGGAACTCTTTAACCTACGCAGATTTTTTGTATCGAAAGTCGAGGACAGTTTGTCATTGTCTGTATAAAGGTAAAATTTTTATTCCCAGTGATACATTTGGCTTCATCCGAATGTAACCCAGAAATACTCAGAGTATTTCAAACTGAATATGCCGGAAAATTAAACGTCTAACGTCTAAAAACTGAAATTCTAGTAGGTATAAATGAATACGAAGTTTTAGAGCAGTCGTGGGTACTTAGGTAGTAGTTAGGTACCTATGGCATTTTCGGTAGTTCGGTGTATAAAGTGGTTTCGTAAGTTTCGTTACATTAAAAAAAAACATAATTTTAATGTGACGAAAAAATCATTATTCAATCGCAAGTCTGCTGGAAGAAATTTCGGTAAAGATCAGTCGTATCTTTGTACCATTTCGTAGTAAGTTAATACTTTTCCTTTATTTTTATGTCAATATTTAAAAGGAGGCGACTATCCTAACCACACGTCTAATCCCTTTCCCCTGTAAAATCAACTTTCGCTTTAACTTTTCTTTAAAAAAAACCATTTCCTTCCCAGCGTTTCTATCTCAATTTCTCAGCAACCCAACGTCGACGTATTTTCATCTCAAGTCACCCACAGCGTGGCAATAAAATAGTGGACGGATTAAACGCGAGAGAACCAGCGTCTTTATTCTCTTAGAGACTTATTGTAATTTATGACGCCCTGGCACTTCTAGGTGTTTACTCGGTTTATTTACTAGAATTCCTTGTAGGTACCACTCGCACGGTGCGTACATAATCTAGTCTGTAACCCCTTAATGACCCACTACAGGGTCGCCACGCTGGCCTATTGCGGGTTGGTGGACTTCACATGCCTTTGAGAACATTTTTTTGTGAACTCTCAGGCATGCAGGTTTCCTCACGATGTTTTCCTTCACCAGCAGTATCTACATAATCGGAAGTTTCTATGAAATAAATGAATGTCCTGTAAGCGGTGATAGCCCAGTGGCTTAGAGTTCGACCTCGAAACAAGGGGTCCCAGTGGCATTTGCTTTGTAAAAAAGTTATGTGCGCTTTATAAAATTAAATATCACCTGCTATTACGGTGAAGGAAAACATCGTGAGGAAACCTGCATGCCAGAGAGTTCACAAAATTTTTTCTCAAAGGTATGTGAAGTCCACCAACCCGCAGTAGGCCAGCGTGGTGGCCGGCGGCCTACATCCCTCTCATTGTGAGAGGAGACCCGACCCTGTAGTGGGTCATTAATGGTTTACTGACAAATGAATATTTGAAAACGCCAAATATGGGTAACTAATCTTAACACATTTTACCAATTTCACTTAGATCAGCGTGGATCAAGCTCCCGGCCCTCTCGTCTTAAACAGAATCCTTTCCAATTTTTCTGTCCTGGGCTTCAATTTGAAAGTTGGTTATTTTGATAATGGAGTACACCGCTTACAGCTTTTCTCCCCCCAAAAGCTATTGCTTTACTTGTAAAGCAAGAGGTTAAAAATACTCATAATACACGAGTGGGCAAGGCAAAACCAACTCTATTAGAAGGTAAGACAGTCCACTTTCAAAGCTTATACACCGGTATGTAAGCACAAAAAACGCAACCAGGTTAATTATACCGCGTATCGTGATGGCCATCGCGAATTATGTTACGTTCTACGCAGGTCTCTTAATTTTGAACGCTCCTACCGCCTTTTATATTTTTTCATAATTTAAGAGTAAGTTACTAACGACTATTTCGTCCAACAATCTAATCACTGTAGCGGTGATAGCCCAGTGGCTTAGAATTCGACCTCGAATCGAGGGGGCCGGGTTCGAAGCGCTTTATAAAATTAAATATCACCTGCCGTTACGGTGAAGGAAAACTTCGTGAGGAAACCTGCTTGCCTGAGAGTTTAGAAAAAAAATGTTCTCAAAGGTATGTGAAGTCCACCAAACCGCAGTAGGCCAGCGTGGTGTACTAAGGCCTACATCACTCTCATTGTGAGAGGAGACCCGACCCTGTAGTGGGTCATTAATGGGTTACTTTACTGATAATAAATTGTCTGTGTAACTAAGTGTCTCTGTAACTGGTAGGTTACACAGACACTTGCACAAAAGCGAAATTACTAGCGTAGGTACTAGAATGGCTATACCTATAGCTTTTACCGTTGCCGTACTTACAAAATATATACTTTCGTCAAGGGTTTGCCGTAGAAATGTGCGAAGGTGCGACTGACGGGGTCCGCTTAAATTACCAAAGGTTTCATTACGTAAAAGTACAAAAGCAAACATTTTTTGTGCGCTGGCTAAACAAAACAATACGAAGCTGTTATAAGCCTCGGGGTAAAGCGTTAAGAGAAAGAATTTTGGACAAGATTATTGTTTTTTTAGATTGAATGAATTTTGGATTTAACGATTTTTATTCGAGTTTGGTTCATTGTGATCACCATTTTGTTCCTTCGTATTCCACTAATGGATACGGGCCTTCCCTAAGCGACGCCATTTCGCCCTGGATGTTTTGAATTTTGGTTTCCTCTTGTCTTCTCTGGTCATCAGTCATCAGTCGGAGGGCGGCATTGTAGATCTAACGAATTTTAATTCGAGTTTGGTTCATCATCATCATATCACCCCTCGTAGTCCACTGCTGGACACGGACCTCCCCTAATAGACGTCACTTCGCATGTGTCCTATGAATCCTGGTTTCGTTTCCCACTGTCTTCTGGTCATCAGTCCAGGTCGGAAGGCGGCCTGTACCCCTTTTACCGAGACGTGGTCGTCATCCCAGGACCATACTTCCCCACCGGTTATCGGTTCTTCGAACGATGTGAACAGCCCATTGCCACTTCAATTTGTTAGCTGTGCGAGCTATTTCGGTTACTCCGATTCGTATACGTATTTCATTATAGTGTCATTGCGAATTCTGTCACGTAAGGACCAGGTCTCGACGTATGGTTAAAACGTTAAAACACATCAAAGTGAATGAGTAAGATGCCCTCAATGTTATATTTACACCTTATTCTTCTGGATACATTTTTGGCCGTAAAACTGTATCTCTTGTTATCACTTATAATGAAAATACTTTAAACTTGCGTCACAATTAGCTTTATTCTGAGTTTACCTGCGTTTAAGTTTCCATAATAATAATTTTCCTGTGAAATTCGGAACTCTCGCCGCATCGATAAATTATTGCCGAATTTTCATGATGGTCTATAATTACATGATATCAGATCGACGGTGAGTCTGTGGCGCTAATTAGTGGCAATTACCGCGTTAAATCGAACCCGCCGAATATGCATTATTTTAGCAGGATATAGTTCTGCGCAATTGTGCGTTATTGAAAGTAAATTGGTAAATTGTGAAGGTTCCTGGATATTTTTAGAGACAAACGAATCTAAATGTAAATTAATTGCGAACGTTTCCACAATTCACAAAACGAAACGTGTTAATACGGCTTTTGCTCAGTGCATTTTGTCATTTTTGTCTTGAAAAATTATGACGTCATCACGTGCGTTCGCCATACAAAACGTATGATAGAGTTGCTTTGACAGTTCATTAAAAATCTCCATAGATTCGCAACCATATTCATAAAACTACCTTAGGGCAGGTCAGTAAACTCTCAAACTTGGCGGACTGGTCGCAGTTGCAACTATAAACGTCAAAACTTTGAAGTTTAGAATCAAGGTGAAGTTACTACGACGTGTGTGGGATAGTAAGAAGTAAGATAGTAAGTTCACGCTTTGAATAATTCAGGTTCATTTTGCATTTTTATTTGGTGCTAGCTTCTTTAAGGTGGAGTGAAAATTCTGTCTAGGTTATCAAAATCAAAGTGTGGCAAAAAGTATTAAGTATTTAAGAATGTCGACTATAGGGAAAGGGAAAAGAATTAATTTGTATACCTTAATAAAGGTCATACAGCTTAGAGTAAAGAGTAAAATTTGAAGTAATCGAGTTGCACGCTTTTTCCGTATTTGCCATTAAAGTTTATTAAAGTGAAGTTTTTCCTTATAAACATACCATTCTATTTTATAGACAGAAAACAGATTTCTGCATTTGAAAGTGTATTGTATGTATCATATTTTCAAAATACAACTTTTTTTTATTAATTGTGTCTGTCAAAACTTTACCAAAGTTCAATTGAAATATAACAATACCAAAACGTGTCACTGACCTTCGCTTTCAACGGCTTAGGAACGTACTCCACATGAATACGTTTTCTTCGAGTAACGGTGCGTTCACAAAAACCTATACGTGCGATTAGTTGGCATCGGGTTTTTTATTTATTATTTAATAAGCATGAAACAGCGGTGATAGCCCAGTGGCTTAGAATACGACCTCGAATCGAGGGGTCCGGGTTCGAATCCCAGTGGCACGCACCAATGACTTTGTAAAAAAAGTTATGCGCGATTTATAAAATTAAATATCACCTGCTGTTACGGCGAAGGAAAACATCGTGAGGAAACCTGCATGCCTGAGAGTTCACAAAAAAAAATGTTCTCAAATGTGAAGTCCACCAACCCGCAGTAGGCCAGCGTGGTGGACTAAGGCCCACATCCCTCTCATTGCGAAAAGACCCGACCCTGTAGGTGGGTCATTAATGGGTTACTGGCAAAAAGGAAGGAAGGAAAGGTAGTCACCCCGTATCCTAAGTTAGTTGGAGAAACCCTGTGTATTAATTGCTATGTAGCATGCTAAAATTTGCATAAATTGCATACATTTTGTCGCCTGTCAGTACTCACTGTCTGTGCTTACAGAGCCCTGGTTTTTAACTTGTCGGTTATATCAGCCAATGGACGAGGCCTAAAACTCTTGTTTAGCAAAACTACTCATACTAACAACCCTTTTCACCGAATTCAATTAAGTAGCAGACTAACGCAACCTAGACTCTTACACCTATTTGCGTAAATAAAACTTCATATTAAACCTGAAAAGCTTTCTTAAAATCATTTGAACGAGTCTTAAGGTGCCGATGGGGCTGCCGTCGATATATGGTTAGTATACCCGACCACAAATACTCCGCGTGCTCCATAAATTCCGTCAAGCTGATTTCGGCTCAAATGCAAAGGAATAAAGTCTAAACTTCCGTGATTGGATTGCTGCCTCCCGGCTCGGCTTGTGGATGGTACGTGACAGCGTACCTACTGCGGGATTCTCGATCCTATCGTGTAGGGAAATGCTAGCTAGGGATGCGACTCTTATGGGCTCGATCCGACTGCGGATCGATACGGATCGTAACGTCTCGATCCGATACCCAAAAGATCGATCCAATAAAATCGCAATATTTTTTTTATTATGTAACTTAATTCTAATAAAAATTGCTCGTAGTCATAGATATTCACGATTTTCCATCCTACTTACAATATTTCCGATGAATAATATACACAAGTATGTCGTTTATATCATGTCATCTTTCTACCCACCGTAGCCACTAATAGTAAATAGATGTAAGGCATCAACATTTTGTTTTGATATTTGTAATACATATATCAACAATCTTAAATTGTTTAAATGTTGAATAAATAAATCGTAAGTTACTTTGGTAAGTTGGACTGACTGCCTAATAATATCATACCTGCATTACATTATGTCAAAACCACAAAGTTTGTATCGTCGAACGTTCCGATACTTGTAGTGCTGTATCGATTCGCATTCGGATCGTATGGTTTCGATCCGATCCACATCGACTGGATCGTATGCCCTCTATCCGATCTGCGAAAGATCGGATCGGATCGTCGCATCCCTAATGCTAGCAAGTTACAAATAAGCTCGCGAAAGAATTGTGCTTCGGAATTTGTTGGATTTACAATTCTCCGGGCTGTTGTGGTCGTTGGAAGGTCTTTCAGAGCTCAATGTATTTTATTGCCACAGAACTTACGCTTTTACGTTCATTCATACAATATCTAGTGTTATAGTAACGAAAATATTTTTACCACCCAAACTATCGCCAGTGTTGCTGGCTTGATAGGAAAACTCTTGTACACTCTTTTTATTTAACGAATAAATGAATAAACGAAAAAACGAATTTTATAAAACAATATATAAAATCGAAAAAATGCCCGCGGTTTCGTCCGCGTATATTTTTCGGTTCAGAAAAGTAAATTCCATCCAAATCTGTTAAGCCGTGACACAGCCGTGACACAGCGGTGATAGCCCAGTGGCTGAGAATTCGACCTCTTAATCGATGGGTCCGGGTTCGAATCCCAATGACTTTGTAAAAAAGTTATGTGCGCTTTATAAAATTAAATATCACCTGCTGTTACGGTGAAGGAAAACATCGTGAGGAAACTTGCTTGCCTGAGAGTTCAAAAAAAAATTCTCACGTGGTATGTTCGTCCACCAACGGGCAGTAGTGGTGCGTGGTGGACGGCGGCCTACATCCCTCTCATTGTGAGAGGAGACCCGACCCTGTAGTGGGTCATTAATGGGTACTGACTGCTGACTGTTAAGCCGTTATTGAACAACAAATAGCGTACCGTAGTATGTACACCATTTGAAATTTGAATGTTGGTCAAACCTAACTACTACGCCGGAAGTCGTGGGTTCGATTCCCACCCAGGACAAATATTTGTGTGATAAGCACAAGTGTTTGATTTGTGTCTGGCTGTAAATTACCTATATAAGTACGTATTTAAAATAAATATGTATCATGTAGGTTCATCAGCTATCTGGTCACCATAACACAAGCTCACAACTTACTTTGGGATCAGAAAGCCATGTGTGAGTTGTCCCACAATATTTAGGTATTTATTTTATAGGCCTTAAAATAATGGAAAGTCCATTTCTTCACACAACGTCGTATCGCGGCGCATAATTTATGAAAAGTTTGCTAAATCCGCGAAGTAGTCCAACTTACTATGAACAGTGCAAAGTTCGGCTATAAATCGTGCAATATAAATACAGGGTGTGCTAACTCCGCATCGCTGCCCATTCGTTAGTGAGCAGACCGCTACATCCGCAACTATGATCTGGCTTAATCAGCTAAACTACTAATTACTTATAGTTAGTCATTGCTACGGAATCAGTGCCCCGAGGTGATAGTCCAGTGGCTTAGAATTCGACCTTGAATCGAGGGGTGCGGGTTCAAATCCCAGTGGCACGCACCAATAACTTTGGAAAAAAGTTATGTGCGCTTCATAAAATTAAATATCACCTGCAGTTACGGTGAAGAAAAACGTCGTGAGGAAACCTGCATACCTGAGAGTTCACAAAAAAAATGTTCTCAAAAGGCATGTGAAGTCCACCAACCCGCAGTAGGCCAGCGTGGTGGACTATAGCTTACATCCTTCTCACTGTGAGAGGAGACCCGTGGAGGGGACATCGTGAAAACTCTTGCATGCCTGAAGGTGACTTTATTTTTCTCAAAGGCATGTGAAGTCCAACAACACGCAATAGACCGTCTCGGTTGACTAAAGCCGCGATTAGTTTGGCCGCGATTTCGTACGAATTCTATTTCGTGCGATTTTGTCCGTACACGTGCGTTCACAAACACGCAAAAATCGCGTCCAAAATGAACGCGGCCTAATGTTTACAGCCTTCTTAGTAGAAATGCCGCCCGCCAATAGGTTGTTGGCCAATGGGCGCCAATGGGCTACAGTGACTACTTCACAATACCTGAAGCTACCATATAAATGGTAAAAAAAATGGTAGATAAAACATTCGGAGTAAGCGTGACCAACATTCAAAATTTTGTTGCTCTAGTTCGTCAATGTTGCAAGAATTTTCACCACTTTCGACTTCGAACTTCAAACAAAGCGAAAAAAGTAGGGCGTGATCATACCACACTCCGGTAATCTAGAAATTTCCAGGGAATTTCGAGCGTTTGTACTTTGTAGTTTTGTACCGGCATGTTGTTGTAATGAGAACATAATCTGCTCTTGACACGGCAATGAAAGAAACGGCGCGCTTTCGCTAACTTTTTCGTTCGGGTTCAAGATACTCAGAATATACAGGGTGAATTTCGAACACTTTCGAAAGGTGTAATAATACATTTTAATTCATAGAGGCATAAAAAGTACCCTGTACGTTAATTCAGCCGTTTTTGCATGAAAGAGTTACAAACATGCTCACAATCTCATTTATACATAGATTAAATCAAAAGGGGAAGATACGGCATACGCTTACTTGTGTCAATCAAAAAATGAGTCCGACTAAACTACATATGTAACTTACACACACACACAAGCCTATAAATGAAGTGTCAATCGAGCGAGCGAGACAGAGCGGTGAGTTTTATCATTAGCGGGAGCGAGCCGGAGAGTGCCGCGTCGCCTCGCGCGCGACCGTCTCGCTCACACATAGATCTAATTGTATTGCTATCCTTTCTTGATAAAAATGGCGAACTACATTCAAAACTGATTTTGAAGAAAAATTTAGTTTAAATGTACTTACAAATGAAAAGAGATGCCGTGGAATTTGTTTTTCGTTTTTGAGCTCTTTTAAAAGCACACGAAGGTATTGTTTTACCTTTTTAAACACAGAAAAACCGCGGTTATTGTGTTCTAAGCGCACATGTAGTTCAATAGCTAGCCAAATTGCGACTAAAGTGAAATTGTGTGCATGGACCTAATTTTAGGTGCGCACTCATGAGACGCTAGTGCCGTATCTCTACTTTTTGATTCAATCTAAGCATTTATAATAGAATTAGGACGCTATACCGACGTTTATTGAGAAATCCGAATACGAAGCTACGTCTTTAAACAGAAATAATTTATGCCGGTAGTAATATTTATTCATTATTTCGAAATCTGGTCCCGAAACACCTAGTACCAACTTCAATATTTGAAATAATATACCGTGCTTATTCCAACCGAATAATAATATAATTTATGAGGCACCTTTATTAATGCATCCTTTTTCCTTCAACTCAAAGGGTTCGCTAAATATTTAAGAGTATTTTGTAAAGGGGTATTATCATATTATGTGGAGCCAAAGAAATATAGTTACCTACCATTTGTCTGCCGTGCCGATATGACTCCCTATTGGGATAGAAAAGAATCCAATATCCCGATGTTTCTGTATTCAGTACTAAGTAATTGGAAGAGCAACAATGGAGTAAGCGTGGTTGTCTTGTCTGTGGACGGCGATGATCTTAAAGAAACGGGGTGGAGTGAGTCGTGCTTCGTACAGGAGTTCCGTATATTCAAATTCAAACTCAAAAGCTTTTATTCATTATTAGGTACAATTTATGCACACTTAATGAACGTCACACATTTAACATTATACTAACATCCGCTTCGATCGCCTCTCAGGCAAAACGTTGACTGGGAGAAAAAAGCGAGCGGAAAAAAATTCCCAGCACTCTTTAAAATAAGTATGAATAAATATAATTATAATATTTAAATAATATATAAATATTAAGCCAGGCAACACACACCCACTGCAGGTTCTGGTCTGCCAGCGACTTCGTCCACATCGACCTAAGAATTTTGTCTGTAACCCATTGATGACCCACTACAGGGTCGGGTCTCCTCTCACGAGGATGTAGGCTTTAGTCCACCACGCTGGCCTAATGCGGGTTGGTGGACTTTACATGCCTTGGAAAACATTTTTTGTTGTGCACACTCAGGCATGCAGGTTTCTTCACGTTGACTTCCTACACTGAAACAGCAGGTGATATAATAATTATTATAATACATTTCGCGTACGGAACTCTAAAATATGCTTTACGACGTTACGACCTCTTTGTGAGGGACCGATTTTTATTTTTATCTCACAATCCATTTAGGAGTGAAGAACATCCATTTGTATCTTGATTGTTATATCGTTGTATGCTTATCTATAGTAATATTATAAAGCTGAAGAGTTTGTTTGTTTGTTTGAACGCGCTAATCTCAGGTACTACTAGATCGATTTCAAAATTTCTTTCAGTGTTGGATAGTCCATTTATAGAGGAAGGTTATAGGCTATATTTTATTTTTAAAAAAGTTAGGGATCCGTAAGAAAATTGATTCGAAAACCTATTCAGCGTGCGCTGCAAAAACTATTGACAAGAGAACAAAATTATGTACTACGGGTATGTAGGTCTTATTCAGATCAACAAAAAAGTCCGCGAGAGCACATATCTTACTATCACAGTTTAGTCACAATAACCGCAAGTTCTAAAATCCACGCGGGCGAAGCCGCGCGCACAGTCTAGTGTTATCAACGTGTCGTGGCGAAATAAAGTATGAAGCTTTGATTTGAGAGCCATCAGCGAATTACCTTACGTTTCTTATTCTTACTCAAACATTTTGTATTCCGTGTATGATTTTCGAGTTATTTCGTCTACGTCGAGAGGGTTTTTATAGCTTTTTATCTCCGTATTAAATACATACTTACTTCCTTCCTTCCTTTCAGCCCTTGGCAGTCCACCGCTGGACATGGGCCTCCCCTAATCGACGACACTCCGCCCGGTCCTGGGCCCTCTGAATCCAACGGTTTCCTGCTTAGTAGGCCTTAGTCCACTACGCTGGCCTACTGCGGATTTGTGGACTTCAACATGCCTTTGAGAACATTTTTTGTGAACATGCAGGTTTCCTCAGGATGTTTTCTTTCACAGTAACAGCAGGTGATTATTAATTTTATAAAGCGCACATAACTTTTACCACCACTGGCCACTGGGATTCGAACCCGGACCTCGATTCGAGGTCGAATTCTAAGCCACTGGCTATCACCGCATGTAACTAGCATTATTATCAGCATATTGGCGAGACCCATATAATCTGTAATCGACAGATTATTAAATCCGATATGCAGCCACAACATCGGAATACGTATTAAAATATAACTTTAATCCAATTTCAATATCCGATAGTGAGGGGGTGAGTTTGAAGGAAATTGATTTCACCACTAACTGTGCAGGGATTTTCTTGTTGGCTCATTATAAAGTTCTAGAAATAGATCTCAATTGAATATCTCGACTTGGAAGATTCTGAAAAATTCTCGAATTGTGATTTATTGCGGGAAGTATTTGACATTAATGTCGTAATATATTGTAGTATATTTTAAAAGTTTTTATGTTAAGAAAAGATAAGAATGCGTTTATTGTTGACCGTTACGCGAGAAAGATGTTACAAAAATTTTAATATGTTAAGAACAGTCTACCCTATCCGGGCAAACAATAATAATTATGTCTTAAATAACTATTACTTAATTTTATATTATACGATGAAATTTGTTTAGCAGTCCAATTATTTATTTATTTATTTATTTTAATATTTTTCTCAATCGATCTCAGTTGGAATCATGCGGTGATAACTCAGTGCTTAGATATTAAATGAAATTGAATTTTTATTTGGTATTTTATTTTATTTTATTTTGTCATGTCATAGACTTTTCAACAACGGGAACATACTAACAGTTTGTGGGGCATACTAATCAAACCCCGATTGGGTAAAGTTAGCCTTAGAAAATTGCATAAAATCTCATAAAAACGAAGCCGAAGGCAGTAAAGAACCAAACGGCGAGCAATAAGAAACCGGTTTGAAGAACAAAAGGTCCAAACATATCGATCCGAAAATAAACAAAACGAAGCAAATTGAACATGTCCATTGGAACCGCTGACTCAGTGACGTCACTGTTCGGGAATCAATTTGCACCGATGTCGAGTAGAATAGGCTTCGTATAAGACATAGGCGAGGTTCTGTGACCCTTGTTTCTTTGCTAGTCGCCAGGGAAGCCCGACACGATATTTACGAATATGAATACGAATTTTTATTCCTCATTTCTTTATTTCTAATTTTAACACACTAGTATTCATAAAGTTATATGCACTAGAGGTCGAATTCGACTATTTGAAATTAACACACACATTTACACATCATGTTTGTCTGTGTGTGCATGTCAAAGAAGTCAAATTTAAAGTGGTGTGCGAGGCGCGTTTTTTGATGAATTTCATATAATTCTAATGAATTTTATTTAAAAATATTGGTTTCGATACGAGTATCGTATAAGTATTAGGTACTTACTATTTTACAATAGATATGACATTAACCCGCCAAAAATGACGGAGCAAAAAGTACATCTTTGCACACGAAAAGCCCTAAATTTTTTTTCGATAAAACAACAATTAGGTACGTTTATTTGATTAGGTACGTTTAATTAAGTTCCATTTTCAAATAATTTAAGCCGACAACAATTTACTTTTGTTAGATACTAAAAAGTTGAAAACCCTCGTCAAAATAAATCGTTGTTCCAATTTCGAAATCATGCAAACCGCTCATTGGTTCGTTCGCGGACAGAACGAATTTTTGGTGAATGAAAGAGCATGAATGGAGTTTCCAATCCGCTGGTTTTTGTTTAAATGCTTGTAGAACTACGTGAACATTGAATGGGTGAAAACGCTTTTAAATAGAAAACGCGCTTTTTGGCCAGTTACGACCTGCAGGTCAATCTATCATGACTTTTTAATTGAATGTAGGTAATGGAAAGATTTTTTTTCTTTGAATGTTTTTTTACCGACTTCAAAAAAGGAGGTTATCAATTCGACACGTATTATGTAATATTCTCAGAACTTCACAATTTTTACATAATATGTTGGTCTCTTACGGCTTCCAAATACCAAATTTCACGTATGTAGGTATGTATGTCCTCGCATATCTCCGAAACTAATGGTCGGATCGTGTTCGTTCTTTTTTGTTTGTTTGTATTTTGTTTAACTTAGGGAATAGTAAAAGTTTCATCAAAATCGATACAGTAGTTTTCGTGATATAGGTAGTAGGGCTAAAAAATATTTTATACATTGTTGATGTCGGTTTAATTTTTTTAAATTATTTTTAGGAACTCGACTTAAAGTTCGCTTAGATATTTTTTTTTTAACTGTTCAATATTTCAAAATATTATTTTACTCTTGACCATGATCCGTTTTATGAGTATGACCTACGCGTGAAAAGTCCTTAAGTAGACACAAAATTTTTAGTATTAAACCTTTTTACGAGGTAGTTTGCGAGGATTGAGTGTTTTATTGCGGTGCGACTTCATATCATCCGTTTTACGTTTTTATCAGTGACACACAGACTCTATCGAATAATTTGTATCTCTACGCATAAATCTCGGATTTTGCTTTTACAGTTCTTTTTTAAGTAGTAAAATGGATTTTTTATGGTTACATATCTGTTATTTAAATGAAAATACGCGTTTTTAGAATTCTACGAGGATGTCGCGGGCACAGCTATTATTACAATTCCCTTTCTACTACTAAAAGCCTAAATAAATGCCTTTTCTAGCCAGTAGATGAGTAATTCAAGCTGAAACTGTAAACAATGCCTATCTCTTAAAAATTTCTCTATATATTCAGCTCCCAAATCATAAATACCTACGGGATCATATAATAATGTAATAAACTATCAGTTTTACTATACTCAGAGAAAGCAAAGATTGCTGTAAGACACTCATAATAAGACATGCGTTTCACTAACGAAGATTGTCGCTGCCTATTATCCGGTATAGCTCAGACTGAAAGGACGACCTGAGTGGCGCAGTGGCAAGACACCGGTGCGCTGCGCAGATGGTCCTGGGTTTGATTCCCAGCAGAGCGGGGATTTAAATGACGAATTTGAATTTCTGTTTCTTGTCTGGGTGTGTTGTGTTCTTGTCTTGTGTGTGTCCATGGCACCCACGACACAGAGAATCCTAGTGTGGGGCTGTGAGTGTGAAGCGTTATAGTGTGATGCGTTATTTCAAAACACAATCTCTGCGGGGTTAGAAATATTATGTTTGTTAACGGTTAAGTGGACGGTTAACCTCTGTAGGATTCGTTAATCCTATATTTTGGCTTTAAAATTAACAATATGATGATTTCTTTCCGATAACGAATCCTGTTCAACGTTATCCAATACGTGACGTTACCTTTCGGGTTTCTCGCTTAGTTTCGTATAAGATGTTTTATGAGTTATTTTCTGGTTTCAAATATAAAATTGAGCCTAAAGACTTATTAATAAGCTTTAATTAAGAGATAAAATTTGCTGCTGTGCATTGAGGGTACCATTTTTTGCTGATGTCACCACCGTGTCTGGAAAGAACATTGTGGAATGTTCTCAAAGGCACGTGAATGACATCCACAGACATGCACAAGGCATAAGATATACGATAACTAATGAATTGTAAGCCGCGATAAAAATTTACTTGTTTTTTTTTTAAATCAAAACTTCCATCTGTTTCTCAATGTTGTCTTAAAAAACCGCAGCTCCCACTTACTCAGCGATTTACTTACGCTTTAGCTCGTAGAACTTTTATCGCTTATCGCCCGCACTCAGACTGCGAACAAAGCGCCAAATGTAACTTACGTGAAACGAAACGTGTGCGAATTGAGCGTGTATTGTGTAGAATTCCTTTGCGTGTGCGATTCTTGCTTGTAATATACGTACCGGGTATTCTTTGTGCCAGTGAGAAATTATATTTTTTGTACAAAATAGCGTTATGAATGTCAGAATTTCTTATAAGTTTGTTATTGCGAATGTTTTTGGCCTGGATGCGGAATGAGATTGCGCGTGCTTGTTCCTTGCCCACTTGCTCGCCTAGCTTTATTTTATCTGTACCTTGTGCTTTAAAAACAGCAGCTGCCACTTCAAATCATTTGTGCAAATTGGTTCCCATTACTAATAACTGCATAATAAAATTATCTTATTATGTTTTAATTTTTTATTATTTTGCGGTCAAGTCACATTGTCGTTTGCTTAATTTTATATTCAATTGTCATGTGTTGCCTTTGCGAAGGAAACGAATGTATATTGCAAATATCTTATCATAACGCACAGAAATTTTATTGGTTTCATATACCTGTCAGTAGTTATACGACCTGTATGTCAGTAACCCATTAATGACCCACTACAGGGGGTCCTCCTCTCACAATGAGGGATGAAGCCTTAGTCCACTACGCTGCCCTACTGCGGGTTGGTGGACTTCACATACCTTTGAGAACATTTTTTTGTGAACTCTCAGGCACGCAGGTTTCCTCACGATGTTTTCATTTGCCGTAACAGCAGGTGATATTGAATTTTATGAAGCGCACATAACTTTTTTACAAAGTCATTAGTGCGTGCCACTGGGATTCGAATCCGGACCCCTCGATTCGAGGTCGAATTTTAAACCACTGGGCTATCACCGCTTGTTATTGTACCTACCTGTAGATATGATGATTCTAATATCTCTGCTAGTGTATAAACGTGCCCTTTCTTCATACAGGTTTATTATTGTTATGGGGTGTATCGCTATACATAGCTGGGTGTAATGGTGTACTGATGGCATGTTAATGAAGGATTTTTCGGACCACAACTCTTATATGCCCGGCTCGGGGGTTGTGGATCACCCGCGAATTCTTTCTCTTATCCCCGCTATATTACATCGAATGTTGTATTAAATTAGTAATAGTATAAAATACTATTATTATTAATAATATTAATTATAATAGTATTTAATTATAATAATTAAATACAATTACAATACAATTATTATAATTAAATATAATAATTAAATACAAATTAAATACGAATGTTATAATTAATGAATAGTTAAAGAATGAAGTGAATATTATAATTAAATACAACATTCGATAAAAGAACATTGTTTAGTTAGTAGATCACAAAATTTCCATTTTGAAGGGACTTACAAATAATTCGATCCATAACAATCCTTGGTGTGAAACTAGTGAAAGTACAAAATTTGTTACCAAAATTTTAAAAGTTAAGCCAACTATTTCGCCGTTTTATTTGGAATACGCATTCTGGTTATATCTATCCAAGGCACTTCTTAGATTTTTGGATTTTATTACGTTCGCTTTTGATTGTTCTCTCTTATAGGTACGATACACGTACCTATAACTTATTATTTTCCGGGAGTTCTTCATTTCCGTTTAATAAACTGTTTCAGTGCTTTATTACATGTGATATTTTATTCGTGGGTTCACAGAGTTATACGTATATTACATGAGCAGCATATAACATGAGTTATAGGTATAAACATATACATATAACATGAGGTAAAATACCGACTAATCCTCCCTACCTACATCAAAATCGGGATCGACTCGGGAATTTCATCTGCGTTCAAATTAGAGCCCAACAAAGCGATTCGAAAACAAAGCAGAGAAAAATATCCGAAAAACGCCCGCATTACCCTTGCTCTTCATTGTTTAATTGCCACCAGAAATCCGTAGGGTTCCCATAAATCAAGGGGATTAAACAGTAAAAAACTTAGCACAGACCAACTCGAGATTACAGTCTTGTGAAATATGCGACTCGCTTTGTCCGAACCGTGGCCCTGAAAAATATCCTGCAGATAACAAAGGGATTTTTGACGTACAAACGGCGGCCATTTTGCGGACCGCCTCTTTATAATTTTCCCCTCAAACAGCAAAGGTGTGCGTTAGTTTGGATGAACTAAATCCACTCAATCCAATCCATCAAATTCATGTGTGTGTGTGTCACTGTGTGTGTGTGTGTACAACATTTTACTTTACTTTTTTACTCTTCACTTTACGGCAGCTGATATTTTTATAAAGCGCACATAACTTTTTGATAAAGTCATTGGTGCGTGCCACCGGGATTTGAATCCGTACTCGTCGAGTAAGAGGCCACTAAGCTCTATCGCTTATTTTTCTTTTTTATGAAATTATTTTAAACAATAATTGACAAAAAGTGTAGGTAAGTATATATTATCTAAAAGCCACAATGATGATTGAAATATTTTTTCCAAAACCTAATCTCTGTAGACATTCTATAAACTAATAATCCTAATAAGCTTTAGTTTTCCATTAAATTTTCAATAAAACCTGTAATGTACGTGCAATTTCGTTGTACGAAAAGATCATGTTTAATTTACCGTATAATTATATACTTCCTTGTAAATACAAGCGTGAAACAGTGTGTAACCTTAAAATTACATTTGTTCCTAATTAAATTTTGTTTACACGACCCCTCTAAACATACCATACATTTTAAAACCTCAGTATAATTTGGGTGTGACATCAGGTTTTGTGGTAAATTATAAAAAGCGTGATTAGAGATTCTTTGTGAAGATGGATGAATGGATGGATTTTTGTTATTCTTTCACGCAAAAACAGCTGAACAGATTTGGATGAAATTTAATACGTAGGTAGTATACATCCCGAATTAGCTGATCAATTATTATTTTTCAAACATATAACTTTTCACCCGTCTCTAGACCAAATTCTACTAGACTAAAATCAGTTATACAAGATTGGCACTCACATCTCTTACGGTTCCAGCGCAGTTTTCAAGATATCAAATTTTTAATAAAACTATACTTGAATTATCAACGTCAGTCAACTTTCTTAATAGTTTTGAACTATATCATTTTCATTTCGCGCCCAAGATTTAATTTTATTCATTCAGTTATCAATTAAAGATATCCTCTCCTTGTTTCAGATACACAAAACTGGCGATATGTGTCCTTCTGATCGCTTCAGAAGGGCTGAGAGCGGCCGAGGTCACCTGCCCGAGCGAGTGCGTCTGCCGCACCGTCTACGACCACGAGCTCGGCAGCGGGCTACGCATCGCCTGCACTCGGGGAGAGATGCACTCCATCCCTATCGAATTCTTTAATCACGAGGCGGAGACCATCATCATCTCCGCGCCACCAGACAAGCCCAACTACCTCACCATCGGGCCCATATTCACCCAGCCGACCCCCTTCGTGAAGCTCCGCGAGCTCCACATCGTGAACTCCAACGTCCCCTCCATCGGGCGGTACTCCTTCTGGGGCCTCCACAACCTCCGACTCATCAACCTTACGTACAACAACTTGACTAGCATCGGCGCCGACAACTTTCGAGGCCTCATCAACCTCACCGATCTACACCTCGAACACAACAACATCGAACAAATGCCGAGCGAAACGTTCCGCCATTTGACCGCCTTGCGAACCCTGGTGCTCTCGCACAACCAAATCACCGCCCTGGTGCCGAGATTATTCAGAATGCTAGCGATGCTCACCTTCCTAGATTTGAGCTATAATCCCTTGGACGACCTGAACCCGGAGGTCTTTAAAGACATCCAACATTTGAGAATCTTTAAATGCAGACGATGCCTGCTACGACGCATAAATACACAAATATACCACCTCGTGCCGCAGCTGGAAGAACTGGACTTGGGTGAAAACCAGTTTAAATATTTGACGTCCGATGAATTTATCAGTCTAAAGAAGCTAAGGAAGTTGAAACTGGACGGGAATCAATTGTCGGTAATCGTAGACAACATGTTCGGCATGAACCGGCAATTACAGGTGCTTTGGCTGGCACGCAACCGTCTCGCCCTCCTGGCGCCCGCCGCCCTCACCAACCTGACCAACCTCCTCCACCTGGACATAAGTCATAACAAAATTGATAGGTTCCACCTACAAACGTTCGGGCCGGTCGTGGATTCCTTGAAAACTATCAATTTCAGCGGAAACAACATACCGCTCAACGAAATTGCTATCGTGCTACAAATCTTGCCGGAAATACAGGGCGTGGGAATGGCGAATTTATCATTGGACAGCGTACCGCCGAACTTCTTCATCTACAACGACCATTTGACCTCTCTGGACCTATCCTGGAATAAGTTCACGACGTTTCCGTACAAGCTGCTGATGAAAACGAAATTTCTGCAACGTCTCGATCTCTCCAAGAATAAGTTGCAGACATTGAACGAGGACGAACTGCAGCGGTTGGAGGCCATCGCTCACGTGGACTTGTCGAGAAACAGCTGGCGCTGCGACCAGTGTTCGGTGGGGCCGATGATGATGTTCATGACGACCACCGTGTTGAACACGACCATCCGGAACCTTCGCTGCCATACGCCGCTGCGTCTAAACGGCGTGAGTTTCGCCGACCTCACGTACATGAGACTGGATCCGTGCCCGAGTACGTACGAAGCGCAGATGAGCGTGATCGCTGGCTTGATGCTGCTGTGCGTGACGGTGCTCGCTGCTGTTGCCGGGGCTTTGTGCTGCAACCGGCGCCGCGCCGCTCACTACTACACGAACGAGGAGAAGAGGCGCGAGCACGAACACGAGCATCCGGAAGAGCTGCTCGGGCGCACGGAGCTGGGCAGCGTCGCGACCATCCACGCTCCTTACCAGCTGGTGGCGAAAGGCAGCTAGCAACGAGCCCCTACCCCGCCGGCTAAGAAGCGCACCCTCCGCGTCGCGTTCGAGCCGACACCCCCGACTAGACGCCACCACGCATCCGGATCCCAACCACAAGCGCAGGAGATCGAAGCCGGTTCTCTGCCTCTACGCTACCTACCCGGACAGGTGTATCGAGAATCGTCCAGAGACATCATGTGATACGAGGACTATGAGGACGACCTCGTGTAATCCCTCCCGTATCATTGTGGTAAACTAAGAAAGAGACTAACAAACTGTTGATATTATTGATCTATTAATCAGCCGGTTTATTGTTAAGATATTTTTATACACGTAGAGTTTTGTATGCTAGCTTCGGTCTTCGAAGACGGGATGTAATATACTCGTAGATGTTTGTAAAACTAAATTTATTAGATAAGGTTATTGATAAGGTACGTTTAGGATTGGGTTAGGCTTCGATTTTATTTAACTGGGAGATATTTAATCCCCTTTAAGTTATCTTAGTGTACGGAGTTACTAATGTTTGTTTCATGTAAACACTAGGAACACTCCATACCAAACTTAAGTTAATCATTCGACAGAGACTGCTATCTTTCCTTAATTATTTAGGTATAAATAAGTACTTAGTCTACGTTCTATAGCTTCACAGGGACAACAGAGGACCTCGTTTGTTCGCGACATTAATTTTCCACATAGCAACTGTGGTAAATATCTCCTATATTGTCAATGTCAGGTTTTTGAGACACTATCGGCAAAAGGCTCTAACATTTCTCGCAATTAATTATAATAATATTATAATTATTAAATATATTATATTTTCCGCGAGATTCGCGGAAAAAAACGAGGTTCGTATTTATCCTGTTCAAGCTATAATTATACTACTTATTTTTCTACAATTGAGTTCCAAATCCCCTATTTATTCGTTATCAGTTATTTCAATGTTTAATCCAAAAGTATTTTGATCCTTTCTACTCTAACTGTAAATATTGTTCTTGAAAAACAAAAATCTATCGTCTCCCAGATTTGATTGTTTTGAACTTGTAAATGTAATAGAATGAGAGTATTTTACTGGCTTTTTACAAAACGCACAAAAATGATACGAATACATTTTGGTACTGGTTATAGCATAAATTTGACGAGCAAAGCATATCATTACAGCTGTATAACTTATGCAAGAGCTGAAATTAACTGAGTATTAAGTAACCCGCACTGATCGATGGATAAGCGGCTTGACCTGTACAGTAAATAAAATACCAAGATATCTATAGTTCATTTGTATCATTTCAAGGTCTAAGGTTCAGTACAAGAAATAAAATAGTTCAATCGCTAACTGTCCCGGTCAGGTACCGTGACTATTCAGTATCCATCTATTCACATAAAAAAAGAAATAAAGCGCTGTAGAAATCATAAAATTAAAAAAAGTCCCGCAGGGCAGTTTCAGAGGCGAACTGTTGGTGAGTAGCGACACCACGGACCCGAGTACTCCCGGGGGACGAGCTAGTCTGGAACTAACATCTAAATAACTGAGAACAATCGAGCAGTAGAGCTAACAACTTTATTACTATGGTTTCGGGTCTACGTTATCTGTTGTATGGTTGATGGCATGAGTATACAGCTTTATTGTTATCGTTTTTCCGTACTATTGCACTTGCGTGGCAGATTTCGGGATAGTCTGACTAGTTGGTCTATCCATGAGATCTATCCGCAGTCGCCGCGAATTTTCCGCGACGGGGGCGTACAGAACTCGAGATAGTTTAACTAGTTAGAATATCAGTAAATGTATGTGCAGTGTAAACAAAACAGAATACACAAAAATGATTTCAGGTTATGTCACAGAAAGTATACGTATTTTTTTCTTTTAAATAAATAGTTAATACGTTCAAATCATGTGAGTTTCATTGCTAAAGTAAAAGTTAATATTGTCACACCTTTCAACGAATACATAAATTAGCTATTGTATATTTTAGGATAGATTGACTAGTCAATCTATCCATAGATCTATCCGCAACTGTCGCTACCTTTGTGCGACGGGGGTGCATAGGTCGACTAAATATACATTGGATAAATGTATCGAAACAAAATATGGATTACAATAAATATTCCACAGTAAAAATAACTTACCTATTTTATCACGATAAAGAAATCTCAGTTAATTCTGTTTCCAAGCTAGCTTACTGTTCCTTATATCTAGTGTAAAGGTTATGAGGAATTAATCACTGTTCCTTATATCTAGTATACAATTATAAGGAACAAATTCCCCACCTCTGGCTTGCCTTAGCCGGCCGGCCAGAGTGGAGTGGCTAGAGCTATATAGCTCGGGGGTGTAAATCTTACTGATACCAAACGTAATTACCTGATGAAACAACCAGCAGTAAATAATAATATTCATACTCATAGCCCCGCCTTATTCCATGGCTTGGGCCATGCCATGCCATGGACACATACAACAAGAATACATTCATTCAGATCTGAAGCAGAAATTTAAACTCATCATTCAAATCGGAGGTCCGCTGGGAATCGAACCCGAGGCGTCTTATAACCACCACACATGTCGTATTTGTAATAGAAATGTAGAATATATCACCATTGATTCCGTACTCAGGTGTCACTCATATAACAATACCATTAATAACACAATAAACACATAAAATGCGATTTTAACTCATCACAGACGTCTACTATTTTTCTGTAAAATCAGTTCGATAAAGCACCCCTAGCTGCTCCAAACTCTATCAAAAAGAGCGGCAAGTCTCTACCAAAATGGCTTTCATTAAAAGCTGTCAGCGATTTTGACACATAAATAAATTCAAAAAGCGCTAAACAGATGGTTTTGTATCAAATTATAACCAGTACCAAAAGTAATTTCAGACTCTACGTAGAGTTTTGCTGCTGCTCCAAACTCTATCAAAAAGAGCGGCGAGTCTCTACCAAAATCGCTTTCATTAAAAGCTGTCAGCGATTTTGATACGTAAATAAATTCAAAAAGCGCTAAACAGATGGTTTCGTATCCAATTATAACCAGTACCAAAAGTAATTTCAGACTCTACGTAGAGTTTTGCCGACTGTATCTAAATTGTAATTTCGCGTGCATAGTTTTAGCTTTAATTATATGAATGGGACATTTTGTGCCAAATGTAAATATTAGTTTCTAAGTGACTTATACTGAATTTGGGGTAAATTATTTGATAGGTATTTATAATTTGCGGTGTATGGATCTAACGAAACTATACGTATCGACGGTGGCGACCTAAAATGGATTTATTGTTTTTTTTTGGAAAAAAATTCCTACCTTGGAAGCGTAACGAGACATGGGATTACCATGATGTCTTTTGATATAGGAGTAATTAAACTCCAACAGTCTTATGGCCGCCGGTTTAAAAACTAACAAACAAGATTGATCTTTTGAAATCATATACCAACGTGGTTGTATCTGGGAGTATTCCAATTCATCTGATTCCTGGATCCTTCAATATTGAAATTCAATATTCAACTTCGAATTGCAGTTTTTGTATGAAACGTCATTGCAGGTCGCTACGATATTTAATTTTAATGAAATTTGATCTTATGAAGATACTCGTAGTGTAATTATAATATAATTGCTGTACCCCATTTATAAACTCCGAATCGTCCGTTGTAAATGCTTTGTATGGTTCTTCGATAAATAGTAACGTCCTTTTAACAATAAGGAATCTTAGTATTTACCGTCACGGCAAGTTCCCTCCATAAAAAATATTAAAATAATTAATGTTAGTATTGTATTTTTGTAAGTAGTATGCAACAATGGTCTACTTTTACATGAATATTACTAAAAGTGAATTACTTTTGATAACAACCGACAGACAGACTCAAACAAACAAAACAAAAGAAAAAATGAAAATATTCCGTAAACTTTTTGTCAGCAAATTATATCCTGTATTCAATTTTCTAGAAGGATACTCTACGACTACCAAATGGTTAGAGCGTAAAACTGTGGCTAAGCGTTTGACGACGATTGGATGTGAATAAATGGGGGACATCCCTTTACATTATTTGACTTAACGCTTGTCGAGAGATTATTTACAATTCGCGAGTTTTTATTAAGTATAAATTTAATTATTATTCTATATTACAGGCCGAGACAGTAAAGCCGAATGTTTTCGCATACATCATAAGTCATAACCCCCGGGTAAGAGTATATTTGTCTATGTTTACAGATTGGAGCTAAGTTTACGTAACATTAAATATCGCAATTAGACACAATCGCGTTTCATTGTTATATAATGGAACATAGAAAAAAAATTAAAAAAGACAAAAAAAATTTTTGGTTGTCGTGTGTAGATTGTGAATGGGCCGGTAAGTATATAGAACAGATTCGCTAATTAGTATTCTTGGTAGTATTAAACTGGAAGTCTGGAACATATTATATAAATTATGTCATGATTATCAATAAAATTTGCTATTGCTGCTTAATGATTCACATTTTTGCGTGTGGTATCTTTACACGCTAAATCTAACAAAAATTATTATAATAAACATTTACCACCCCAAAACTCGTTCACAATCTATATAATTATACTTTTGCTTCTTATTTTTCATTAGTTTATTCAAAAATAACAGTGACTCAAACAGTGCCAAACATATAATTTTTTAGTCGGTGTTATATTAGTTTGATATTTTGTTACTCTTTTGTAATATTTTTCAATTAAAAGTTGCTTTTTTAAAGTAATATTTTAATACAATAAATATAACAATTTTTATAGTTCGCGCGTTTTTAGTGTTTATTATTATTAATTTTAGATTTATGAGTCAGTTGCCGCATTTGATACATCAAACACTTGGCATTTAAATTCAGAGAACAATTTTATTGGAATAATAGACATTCAATCAAAAACGTGAACGTCCCATTTCAGTGAATTCTTTTGCGAGACTTCTTAAGAAATTGACTGACAGACATTAACAGCATAGAGACTCAATTTTTAAAGCTTTCGGTTCCATTTGATTAAAATCTATAATTTGGATCTGCCCGATCAGTCTAGTTAACCTGACCTAGCCTAATCATCTTTTGATTGAGCCATCAGGTCGCCCAAATATGATTAAGTCTACCCAAAAGTTAACCTCAGTCACGAAGTAGTTCCCAATTAATCTCATACACTAAGTTTCCTATCTCAGGCACTAAATAAAGTATCTATTTACTGACCTAGTACTTATCTATGACTACAACTCATCGGTTAATTAAGCTAACAGGGCAGCGTAATATGATGAAGCATCTACCCAAAAAGGCTTGATTTTGCAATCAAGTATTATTTTGTTTTAAAACCTCAGATATTAAATTTCGTGTTATGTCAGATGGTAAATTTTAAATCTCAGATGCTAAATTTTAAATCTCAGATGCTAAATTTATTTCTCAGACGCTAAAATTTATATCTCAGACGTTAAATATAGTTTCAGTCAGTGTTAGTATGCGGCGACAGCTACTTTAGTTTAGTTTAATTGTATATTTTGAAATAACTACGTGGATTCACATTCGGCAATAAAACTATAGATACGATATACCTAACTATAGATAGATAAAAGAATAGAAATTTTATCTTATATACAAAATTATCGTATAATATATAAAGCATATGTATTAGATGTGTATCAACAATACACATGTAATTCATTAGGAAAAATTCAGATTCTATATATAAAGTGTAGAGCTAAGGAATTGTGTCTAATTGCGATTTAATATTATATTTTATTGTTGTTAAATATTACGATGTTTAATTACGTTGAATCTCAATATAAGGTATATTTGATCTTGACATTATCTCGAATTTCGAACAATGTACGAGTTTCGAACAATGTTAAACGATGTTAGTAGTAAATTGATTCGCAATGGTATTAATTGATGTTAAATAGTAGTATTTTTAGGTATTATGTTACTTAGTTTGTAGTAAAACTGACGAAGAGAACCTTTCACTGATCCTTCCGCATTTCTTCGGTTATCAAACTCGGCACGGGATTAGCTTGTATCTTAAATAAAAGATAAGATATAAAATAAAAAAAGTAAAAACAATTCAACAAAAATAACTACATTTTTAGAACAAAACTATAATGAAACAAATTTATACTGTATTTGATCATTTATTATACATTAAAAACGTAAAGAAAATATGGTAGATTACAAATAATAAAAGTAGTAAGTTTTCACTGTCTTCCACCACTCGTCCAGAGATGGCGCTACAAGTGTCCTGAATCACGGTATCGAAATTTTTCTCATTGTAACCACATGATTTTATACAAAACTCCAACATGACATGATCTCCACTAGCATGATTACCTTGCCTTAAGGATCTGCGAAAGTGTTAATTGGCGACTGCGGGCCATGGATAACCACAATATCATAAACATTCGACAGAACTGAAACTAACGAAGCAATGCTTCAGAGGACAAAATATGGTCTGCCTTCGTCACTTCGTCCAAAATTAAACAGGCTATGTTCCTTGTCATTGCTATACCGAGGAAATATAGATATACTCTCGTGTGTGTACCCACTTTTAAAACTCTATTTTTTTTAATTATAAGTTTCCATACAACACACATAAATCACTAACAGATGCTGTTGAAAAGTATATAATATGATTAACATTGCGATTATTGTGGCAATGAGTTTAATGTAAAAGCGAACGACTAATTGCATTATTAATGTGCTCCAAACCACACACCTGTGGAATCGAACCACATTTTACAATAACATACGAAACTTATAAACAGCGTACACTGACTTACAAACCAATCGCGTGAACCAACAGCGCAGTCAACAGCAAACCGACCAATAAAAATTGTGCTCACGACTCGTGCCGACTAATGAACTAGTGAAGGACATTCAACCACCGGTTACGCCAGATAATTTGTTTCTTGCCGAGCTTCTTGTGAATTCTTCATAACTCAGTGCGCATATCACGAACTTTGATTGTTCGGCGTTGTTCTTTTTGTTTCTGTTTCAATTGTTCTCACATTATGTTATTGTTTACTTTTGAACTATTGTTCCTTTCTTTGTGTTCATGTTTCGTTGACGCATACCTTGCCGGTGCTAAGTCTCTCGCCAACTAACACAGCAGGGTCTTTGAACCCTTAGTGTTTGAGGCGTGTGACACATTTGAGGTGTCAGTCCCCTTGGGTAGCGATTCGACCAGCTTAGTGCATACAGACTGGTTAGTTCCTAATCACGAAGCACGTATAGCCCCGCTGCTTAAGTAGATCGCAAGCGATCGAAAAAGTTGAGCAACGTCGGGCGCGGTCAGTACCTGGATGGGTGACCGCTAGTGGCAAATTACATGCGCGCTTCAGTGCTTTGAAAGGCACGTTAAACCTTGTCCTATGACCAGTCTGAAAATATCCGACAGAGGATAGCCACTAGCCCGTTTGTCCACCAATTCGCTACATTGTAGGAAGTGACCCGTGCCCATAGGACTTTTAGGGTTGCAATCAACCAGTTGCTAACCTTTCTATCCCCCGTGTGGTCTCCGGGAATAGAATAGCACCACTGCCGCCCTGAGCAAGTCGTAAGAGTCGGCTATTCAGGGAGGGTAATCCACCAGTGTTCTTCGTTCCTTAGTTTCGTATTATCGTCTCTTTAGTTCACCTTCCATCGATGGAGATCTTCTTTATTGTCAGGTGTCCGTACATCTCATAATTTGTTGATCAAATCATCAATCCGAAATTTCGGGGTGAAAATGTAATCAAACTACTTTTTTTTTTCAATTTTACTGGTGGATTATCTATGTCTTCGTTGCTATTTATTTTAATTGCTTCTTAAATTTAATCGTATAAAGCACGTAACATTATAATAAGAAAAACCATGTTTTTATTTTTATATTGGGTTAGTTTTAAAACAGGACGAGAGTGTCCCAATACGTGTATTAACAACAAGCAATATTAGGTCATAATTAAATTGTATATAATGTAAATAATTAGGTAGGTAAGTGGTAATATATTTTTGCAATGTAATAGTTATCCCTTATAATAGTAATTAAAAACAATATGATGTTAATCACTATGAATCCTTGAATATACTTAGTAATAAACTTTAAATATAAAAATAATACAGTAAATATACATCTAGCACGTGGCAAAAAAATATTATCATAAATGTTTTGCACTGTTAATATTCCACGCTTCAAAAAAAAACAATTTAAAAACAAAAAAATATAAAAAATAGGTTATGAGAAAATAACAAAAAAAACAAAAAATTAGATTAAGAGAAAATAACAAAAAAATTAAAAAAACAAAAAAATCCAAAAAAACGTCTTTTAATTTCCAATTTAATATGTTCGTGTTCATTTCAGTTTTTTTTTCGTTCATATATATTGTTAACTTAACTTTTGTTACTTACTAATTGCTTTCTTAGATGCATACTTACTTATTTAAACTTACTTTAATATGATTTAAAACATAAAACGGTATAAAAAACATCTCTAGCTATACAAAATCACCAAAAAATTAAAGATCATGTAACTTAACTAAAAAAGATAGTTCAAAATTGTGCCGTAATAAATTTTCGTTGACGATTTTTCACAACTCTACAATATATAATTGTACAAAAACGCACTCAGAAAATGTCTGCAAGGACATATACTGAGTGTATGGAAACGTGCATTCACATAAGCAATACTATTTAGAATTAAGTGTGTTTACGTAATAGAATACGAGTAAGTATGAATAATATGTTGATGCACATCTTTTACATAACGAATATGTATAAAAGATGCTTTATAAATAAATTATAATTTAGTATGTAAGTAGCAAGCTAAGATATCTGTTGTAGGGGATAGTGCAGTTTTCTTCAATTAATACCATTGCGACAATTATTATGAACACATTGTTTTTTGTAGATGGTTATTCAAACGTTAGCGGCATTATTAATGATAAAATTATGACAGGTACTTAAGTGGTGACAGGAGTTAAATCTATGTGCAAATGTTAGGAGGCAAGTGCATTTTAGTAGAACCCCGTTGAACGGCAAGACTTATTTTTTGGGCAAAGTAGCTGCCAGCCCTCCGGTCACCCGAAGCGAGGATAAGCCGGGCAGACATATCCTTCATAAAATTCTTCACATCGGCCGTCCACGGAACATAGTTTCTACTGCTAGCGCCGCAAAAAGGTTATTATCAACCAGGGAAGAATATTTGGTTTTGGATTTTAATAGTCAATCATAACCGTTACCGCCGTTAAAACATGCCACAATACTTCTAGGTTTCATTGTAATCGCTGTTTTATTTCGTTTGCCTTTCCGCCATTGTTGTACGCGTTTCGGAGTGCAATTCTTCCATTATTCGATACAGATACCAAAAACGGCAAAGCACAGCTGAATAAACGTGGCGAAAAATAAATTTTTATTCCATCCTATGTTGTTTTATCGAACATGCAATACAGCTATTAACTAAAGCTCGTACAATAAGCCGCGATTTTTATGTCGGCAATTACTTTCTTTTTCGGCGTTAATCGAGGAACGATTGATTAATTATACCTACCTCCAAACATTTTCCTTCGTTTTTAATTTTGCTACATTGTGTGAAGAGCACGGTGATTTGTCAGTTTATTTAGGTCATTAGATGTCGGGATCTATAAAACGTGTAATCCTGTCTGAAGCATTATGGCGTGATCTCAAAAATGATGCAGAAATAGATAAATAAATTACGAGTATTTAATATCGTGGTGAGTTGTTCACACACGTCTTTCTGATCCCAAATTAAGCACTGAGCCTGTGCTATGGTAACCACACAGCTGATAAACATACATATACTATTTTAAATACATACATTTTAAATACATTACTTGACAACGCTCGTGCTCATCACTCAAACGTTTATCCTAGGTGAGAATCGAACCCACAACTGCGTCGTCAGTCAGTCAGTAACCCATTAATGACCCACTACAGGGTCGGGTCTCCTCTCACAATGAGAGGGATGTAGGCCTTAGTCCACCACGCTGTCCTACTGCAGGTTGGTGAACTTCACATGCCTTTCAGAACATTTTTTTTGTGAACTCTCAGGTATGCAGGTTTCCTCGCGATGTTTTCCTTCACCGTAACAGCAGGTGATATTTAACTGTATAAAGCGCATATAACTGCGTCGTATTTAGGTTAAAAACAAAGTATTGTACACTTTTAGTTAGAAATAACCGTTGGTTTAGATTTGTGATAATGCCTTTCAATCATCTAGTGCCATCTCGAGAGCATTTGTCTTTTAGCATAAATGTTAACGCAATTTCACAATTTGTACCGTCTTGCGCCTAAAACGGGCGAACGGAGGGTTTTATGTCACCAAATTAACATTCATTACATAAAGATGTTATATTACGATAGGTCCCGACATCTGGCCTGAGTAAAGGTCAAGTTATAATCACGTTGCGAGGTACCTGCCCTTAAAACATGCCTTAGTTGTAGTGAAAATTCATTTTCATCCCATCTATTCGAAAAGTACGACTTTGCTCCCGTTTAAGTGCGCCCAAAGTTGGTGTTTTCTATTAAGAAGCTTTTAGCGGGCATGAATGAGTTTTTCCTCCCTCTCTATAAGTTCCAAGTTCAAAAAGTGAGCGAGAATTAACTTTCCCGGACACTTTTTGAATTTGGAACATGTTATTGTTCAGCGCCAAAGAAACCGAACGCAAATATTGTATGTGGATGAATATGAGGCCCCTTTCATTTTCTCATAGATGGTGATGAAAAGTAGAGTGTATCACTCGGGACAAAATATATTTTTGGCTCGGGCGACGTACTTTGAATCCGTCGCTACGTTCAGGATTCTACTAAAGAAACCCTCGCTACGCTCGGGATTCTACTCTAGAATCCCTCACTTCGCTCTGGATTCAAAAAACGCCCTCGCCGTAAAAATATCATTTTGCCTTTGTCATACAATCTACTAATTAAACTTGCTAGTTTTAGGAGAAACTGAAATAATAAAACGAAATTATACAACTTATGACTCCTTTCTACATTACGTCCATTACAATAATGACGGTTATTTTTTTCTATATCCGTGTTCTTTTTTTCTCTGCGCCAGTCAGTCTTAGCTCTTGAATTCACCGTGAAGGTCGTAGCTTCAGCCATCTGCAGCAACCGCTTACGAGCTGCAAACTCCTCACAGTACATTGTTCAACTTAAAGATGATGTCAAGATTTACAAAGAGAATAATAGATCTGTAAATAAATCTAACAAATCCACTGTAAGCAATCAACACCAAAACATATTAGTCTTGATACAGGTATGATATCCAATAGATGTAACATAATATTTAAGTATCTCGCTTGTGGTCTAGGAGCTCAGTTATCATTGAAACGCTCGTTTAATGTTCTCGTTTATTTTTTAATGAATGATTTTCGTTTTTTAATTTTTTTTTACAGTCAATAATAGGCATGATGACTAATTTTCAAAAACTCTTCTATGATATTCAGAAGCTTCTATTATGTCTAAAATATATTATCATATTTTTGTAGAAAATTAAGGTTTTTGTACATTTAAATATTAAGTTTCAAATTTATTCCAAAACGCTCGCCCGTGTCATGGCGCCTGTCATTACGTCACGGCTCAGTAAAAAATGCAGAGGTCGCGTATCTGATGGGCGTTTAAGCTATCATGGCGGATTTTTGTATTTTGTAGATTTATTTTAACAAAAAATTATTAATCTCAACATTAATTAGAGAATAAATACATGTTTCAAAATCTTTGGATCCTATTTCATTAGATCAGATAAATATTTTGGCGATACTTGATTATTGTCATCATGCCTATTCGACGATATTTTGTTTCGTAAATTTTTAAAACAGATAACTAAACCTAGGTTTCATATATTATACATTTTACATATTTTTCCTTTTTGTTTTGTACTTATTTTACAACATTGTGGTTCTATCCTTGGCTCACAAAATTACATGTTCTAGTAATAAGTATGTGTCAACATAATCTAGCAAAAATAGTTTCAAAATCAATCATATTTAAATACGCGTAATTTATTATATTTTATAAATATTCGCTTGGGCCGAACGCATCATAAACATCCAAAAAATCATTCCACAAACCACAATGTATTAATTTAACTAGTTTGTGATTAAATTAGTCTTTCAATAAATACTGTGATCCTGATTACAGGGCCACGGCGACCCCCAAAATATTCAAAAGAGCAATAAAATGTGTTCCATCCGAGTTTAGGGTTAAGTGATAGTTAAGTAACATGTACGCAGGCGTCCGTTGTGTTTGGTTCAGTTTGTTAGAGCAATACAGAGAACGTGTACAGACGGGCCCGGTAATAGAATGACACTTCGTATGACCTCGCGAACATTATTGTTAATCCCCCAAACTATTTGACCATTGACAAACGGTGTCGCCTGTTATTCAGTTGTTTTGCTCACCGATCGACGAACGAACGTCTCGGTGAGCGTAGCTTTTTCGTTATCTGTCCTCTGTCTATTCTTCATCTATTCTGATCTCTATCTGTGTAGATTTTCGTAGAGTAGTGGCGCACCAGTCCTGGTCAAACCTGTAAATATTGTGTTTATGAAAAATGTAATAGACGTACGACTCGGATGGACGATCTGTACAGAAATTGATGTCTATTTTTAACCCTATATGTTGTGTGACCTATATATTGTGTTAATTTTAGGTGTCTTATAAGGTCTTGATACTTGTTCTGGGACTAGGATTATTTTTGGACGCCATACGTAGAGTTTGGCGCGGGAACAACAGAAGAAAATTGGAAGGAATATTTTTTAAAAACTTACACCAATATTCTTTTGATTGTTTCAATTTGCGAGAACTCTGTGTATGGTGTAACCGAAAATAATTTTGAGATTAAACTAGTGCAGGTATTAGATCTTTATACGAATATTAATAGGTACTTGCAACAGAATTTGTTATAAGATGTACAAATGAAGAATGAACGGTGGTGTGACAGCCATTTGCTTCCTTTTCTTAAGGGAAGATTTATGCTGCTATCTCAATTCTGTTCTTTTATTGTACATCTTATGCATTCTTGTGATGATGTTTCAAATCTACAAGGTTCAAAAAACGAAGACTTTGGCTTGTTGAAATCATTGACAGATATGCAAACTGTGAAATTTTTGTTTTTTCTTTTGTTGAAACAAAAAACAAAAATTTCCGAAACGCTACATTACGATTTAACAACAACTTCCTACCTATATTAAAATTACTTCTATGCTTATTTATACTTGAATTGGCTTCTTATAACTCAGTTATCAAATTCATAAAAATATTTATCATTAAGTTTACTTTTCTAAATTAACATTTTCGATAAACGATGTAAATATTTTTTTCAGGTTTTTTCTAATCTTCTATTTTTTTACCTGTGTAAAAATAGATAAGTTGAACATAATAAATACGTTAGGTAGACGCGGAGATGATATCTTTAGATATATCTTCCATTAAAATACTTAAGACTATCTCCTTTAAAATGTCGTCAAACGAATTATTTTTTTTAACATGTTGGTCCATATAATTAGTCTTTTATGAATATCGTATATATTTAAAATCCTAGTATATACAACATGAAATTAATTAAACTATTTTTATTTTCGCACAATGTGATATTCCGACATATCTTATTTGAATTAAAAATCTTTCGAACGTATCATTGATTTAGCTTATAATTTGTGATCTTTGAATAAATAAAAGAGCCGTTAGCTCTCGTAACTATCAAGCACTGATCGTAATGTTAGCACTAATCGATGGGTACTGATGTTTGGTTTCAACAAAACTTCCAGCGGAGATGGGCAAAATATGTCATTGAACGCCAGTGTCAATAACTTACCGTCGGGTACGGATAGCCTTTAATAATTTGGTTACAGCAACGTCTGTTATTTGATGTCTGGGTAATCAAACGGGTAATGATTTATCTATACCTTACAGTATGTTAGAGATCGGCACTATTACAAAGATTGGCTTTAGCAGAAATTATAGCATTTCTTGGATTGAGCTTATTAAAAATAATATTGAAAGATTGCAACACCTGGAATGATGTTTTAGATTAGATGTTTATTGCTTTAATTTGGATATTTATTTTTTAAATTTGTATATTCGGTCGGTTTTGTGAAGGCATTTATTTAAATACGCACAGTATTATTATTATTAATTAATTTTGTAATTTGTAAACTTTAAGTAAACTTTAATTTGTTAAAGTTCATTTTTGTATGTGTATTTTGGATTTTTGTGACGTACGAAAATTGTGTGTGTATTATTATTTTAATAATTTATTGTGATGTGTCTCGTTTATTTTCTTTGTGTTTGTAACTTTAACACTTGAGTAAAAACTTAAGTGTTAAAGACTAAATGTAAAGCAGATAGCATCGTCATACATTCCAATTATAAATCATTGTAGCATTGGTTACTTCAAAACAGACGAATTTGGTTATAAAATGTTTTGTTTGTCATCGGTTTATGTATTGTTTGAGGAAAAATGATTTACACAATCCACATTTAATAGTATAGATTGTAGGTTTGTTTTCTGCGTTACAAATATATCACTAAATCCAAGTGTATGACGATCTGTTGTGCGAACCAAGTCATTGATGTTACTCGCAAGTAACTCATCTGACTTTTGGTAATGTGTGTCGTTTTGTTTACGTGTCGTTGTTTAAGTTCGCTTGCTCTCTTCTTGTGAAACTTATTTGTTGCCCCAACAGCTGTTAATACTTGTGAAAAGGTTTAAAGCATATTGGGTATATGACGAAAGCGAATCAAAAGATCTTTCTAGAAGATATGGAGCGCAGAAATTTTAACGTCTTGCTCACAAAAGGTTAAAAGAACGTATACGAACTACCCTCTGCTATCTCTATAAGGCCGGCTTCAGTAATCAATCTTTGGATCGATCTTTGGATTTCGAGGTTTGGTTGCCACGCAACAACTATTTCAAGGTTATTTAAAACAGTATCATAGCAACCAAACAGTATCTATCTCAATCCAAATCTCAACATCAGATACCTACCTAACCTATCGATAAAATTCCATGATAGGTACAGCATTGCCACGCAAATATGATAGAATTGCTATACGCTTTGTGTCCCACGCCATGAAACAAGTATTAACAGTTGCTATTTAATTATTGATCCCCAAAATATTTCAATGTGCAATCTACAATACTGCTTCGGAACAAACTGTATACCCGACCCGAATTCGCGACGCTTTTTTGCATTTTTATTTCCTAAATTATTGTTAGTTAAGGTAACGATGTAACATTCTGCTACTTACACTACGCACGAAGAAAACGCCATACCAAAAATAACAACATACTTTGTTTCGTGCACGCGAATTTGAGAATCCCGTGGATCTATTTAACGACCCGAGTGGCTCAGTTGGTAAAGACGCCAGTGCGCTACGCGGAGGGTCCTGGGTTCGATTCCCAGCAGAGCAGAAATTTGAATGATGAGTTTAAATTTCTGTTTCTGGTCTGGGTGTGTTGTGTTGTTGTCTTGTGTGTGTCCATGGCACCCACGACACAGGGAATCCTAGTGTGGGGCTATGAGTGTGAAGCGTTATTTATTTATTTATTTATTAGGATGTTATGGGTTCTACTATACACTCAGCAAGAATTCATTCAACCGGTGTAGCTTAGTATGATGCCGCTGTAACTTACTACTTGGCAAATTAGTACGGTACAATTTGCAAAGTGACCGGAAAAACGTAATCTATAACTAGCGCCATCTCCTAGCGAAAAAAGAAACAATTTTACGCGATGCCTGTATTGCTCAACCGTAGGGTATTAGGTCCAGTGGCTTAGAATTCGACCTCGAATCGAGGGGTCCGGGTTCGAATCACAGTGGCACGCACCAATGACTTTGTAAAAAAAGTTATGTGCGCTTTATAAAATTAAATATCACCTGCTGTTACGGTGAAGGAAAACATCGTGAGGAAACCTGCATGCCTGAGAGTTCACAAAAAAAAATGTTCTCAAAGGTATGTGAAGTCCACCAACCCGTAGTAGGCCAGCGTGGTGGACGGCGGCCTACATCCCTCTATTTACGAGAAGAAGACCCGACCCTGTAGTGGGTCATTAATGGGTTACTGGCAAGGCTATTCGGTGAATAGTGCCGTGAACATGAACACTGTCAACAGAGTATACGCACGATAAACGTCATACTTATTATGTCAAATGTCAGTCCGTCTGACATCCCATACTAATGGCACACGGTAACTATACGAATACTATGACGAGTGTTCATGATTGAGGCACTGTCCTACAACGTACCTACTTAGTCTTGCGACAAACGTACATCTTGTGTAGTGTAAATGGTAGAATGTTACAAAAGTGTGTCGGCGTGCACTTTTAGCTTCTAAGGAATATTGTGTGTTTTGTTTTCTCTTTAGTATTATTTCTCAATATGTATTTGTATTTTGGGCATAGAGAAAAGTCAGTTCTATTTATAATATAGTGTATGTATATCCTAAGTAAGTTTAAACTATTTATTTTAGAAATAATTTCCGAAATATTGTATCTACCCTAAAACAAAACTATGTCTTTTTCAGTCATTTTTCAAAAGTTTCAAATTGGACTTGATTCCAATTAAAAAAAATAAACAACCCTGTAAATTGTCAACGAATAACATTTTGTGTAATTCATAAACAGAATTACAACGATACTTCATTCGAAAACTTCGATATCGATAAAAATCTAGAGATCCAAGGGTAACATGTTTCAAATAGTTCTAAATTTAAATTATGAAATGTAAATAAATTAATAATATATTAATTGTAATTGTAAATGAAATAATAAGTCGAATTTATAAATTCTTGTACCTGCGTATATGTTTCATGCGGGTTTGGTGGTTCTAGTTACTATCAAAATCATCAATAATGTAACTTTTGTATGAAATTCTGATAAACTTATAATAATTGTTAAACTAGAATCGTAACTACAGGCTACTTTGGAATTGGAATTACAAACTACATTTGACAGATTTCGCTGTGTCTCTAAAGATTTTGCTAATAATATTTTAATAACAAATATTACTTACAAATATTTTTCAAAATGCATAACGTCAAAAGTAAAATTTAGTACACATGTTAGAAGACGGAATTTTAAAAGTAACAATACCTATGTCAAAAAATAAAATTCAAAAGCTCCTTCAATATATTGTTCATTGTTCTGATGAGATTAATGACACTACTACTAAAAATTTATTAATTAAGTTAACAAACTGTATCGTGCAGTTACGATTTTATAATATACTATAAGTTAGGTGTATTCCAAACGAGGCGATCCCAGTGCCAGTGACGTCACGTCAGAAATGCCATAACAGAACGATAGTGTATCAGGCTCATAAAGGTTTGTTTAGACTACGACACTATACACGGTACACTCAGTGTATACATCGAGTATCTCTGTGTGAACACGTTGTGTCTAAGTGTGTCTAGTGTCGAAAAGTATTCGATCAGGTTTGAAATTTTCAATACACCCTTGTTTGGTAACAAACTAGTTTGCGTGTGAACGCTCGGACACATTTTCCGTACATCTGTAAACACACACTACTCAGACACAAAAAATCCGTACAAGTGTAAACAGTACACACATTATAGTCTGACATTTATGTCGGAATTTCTGTCGTAGTCTAAACGTACCATAAAACTAAAGAACAACGTGAATTAGTGATACGTCACATCACTAAAACTAGGCTAGTGTTTTAGTCGAGTGGCAAGTGTGTTAGAAACCAATAGCCTGTATTTTACTGCCTAAAAATTTTACCCTTCACTTGTAAACTGTGCCGTGAACACTATCGTCAAAGTATTCTTACGGTAAAGAGCATTAGTATGTTAGATATTCCGTCTGACATCTTCCCATACTAATGATACACGTTAATTATAAGAAAACTTTAGCAAAACTCGCTACTCAGTGTACCCAAGTGAGTTTAGGCCGGTGGCGAGCATTTAAGTTACTAAGCAACTTGTCACTTGACTAAAATACTAGCCTTGTGTCAAATAGGTGGCGCCACTGTCGCCGGCACTGATGCTCAGAATCCTTCCAGAAAGATCTGACTTTTCTGTATGCCCTATTATTTCACTTTTTATTGTATTAATCATTGAAAAACGTCATAAAAAGGTTATCGTTTAAAAAAACTTTCGTACGGACTTCGATATATTTTTTGTAAAAACTCGAATATGTATTTGGATATAATCCAGTAATATAATAAACGGTATCTATTATTAAACTGTCGTTTTATTACTACACCTACTCGTATACTTTGAAGATCCAAAGATCATTAGATATGATGCTTCTTACTAAAAGTCCTTTTAGTAAAACATACATACACCTATTGCAAAAGACTGGTGGTCAAATAAATGGCTATTCAGATAAAAAACAAAGAGCTTCGTGACACGAAATCTGCATAAAACAACGCCCCATCGTTAATCGAGCATACACTAATTCGGTGCAATTATAGCCACGTTACAAAGCACTCTGAATCTGGCACCGAGGGTAATTACAGGCGAATGCGCTTCGGAACGATCCGAAACAAGTGGGATAAACACTTAACGACATGTGCTGGGCGTAACAGCGTGTATTTAGTGATAATTTGAGTAAATTCCCCAATTTTGTATATGAGGATGTCTAACTTTTGATCTAAGCGAATACAAAATATTTGAGAATAAAGTATTAGACGACTTTTTGAAGACGATAAAAGACAATACTCACTTCGAAAATTACATAAAACGAACTAAACAAAAACTGAAAATGCAGTAATTTAATACAACTTTGATACCTTTTGAAGAAATTAACAGTTCTTTTTTGGTAACTAGAAAACTATTACTTTTTTTTTAACAAAAATTTCCTAGCAACTCTTGTCTATACCAGCTTTCAAACAAAATAAACTAGTATAAAATAAACACACAAAGCAGTGAAAGTGGTCAGTAGCAGTGATCAGTGGCTCAGAATTCAACCTCTTAATCGAGAGGTCCGGATTTGAATCTCAGTGACAGTGATTTTTTTAATTTGATTTTTGATTTTGAGTGGCATGCACCACTTTATAAAATTAAATAATATCACCTGCTGTTACGGTGAAGGAAAACATAGTGAGATATCTTTCACAAAAAATGTTCTCTAAGGCATGTGAATTCCACCAACCCGCATTAGACCAGAGTGGTGGACTAAGGCCTACAATACATCCCTTTTAATGCTAGAGGAGTGTTCTCTAAAGTACCTGTAGTGGGTCACTAATGGGTTACTGGCAAAGTGACAGTTGCATGAAACTCAAGCGTAAAACCTACCTGTTTTTACTACCTCTTTTTACTCAGGGTTAAAATGCGAATCTAAGGGAAGCAAAAATTCTTAAAAGGACAAAAGATCGCATCTTAATACAATTCCGGCACCGTTTCCTTCGCAACTTCGCGCGAGCCCTTATTATCACGCGCCTTGACTTGATTCATTATCACTTTACTTAAACCAGGGCTTCTCAAAGTTCACTGGTGGTACCATTACGTCATAGGTAATAAATAATGAAATTTAAGTAATGGTGGTGTTTTGGATGATTCCTTTGTGCGATTAGCTGAGTTTAAATTAAAATTGAAAACGAAGTCGCTTTACAAGTCACCTGTCTAAGTGCCAACTTATTCATTTTATTTTAAGAAATACAAACGTATAATGCCTGTAAATAAGGTAGCTTGAGGCAAAAAACAGTTTTTGCCCTTTTAATGCGCTCTCCTTTGAAAGAATAGAGTTTCGATTTGTGGTATTTTTGAATTTTAGCAGGGAAATGTACGCAAAAGCCCTGTCACGAACTCTTTGCGAGCGACCGATTTTGTCGTGGCGATAGGGTTGTGTCCTTCGAGTCAATTACTTATTAGGAACTGTCATAAACACTACTCCTTTATCCATTTTGTATAGCAAACGTTGACGTCATAGTTTTTTCGAGTCAAACGACTAATTTTTTACTGTTTTCGCGCTGAGCAAAATTCATTTAGTAGACATATTGGAAGGTGAGCTAGATTTTGTGATAGGCGCGAATGAATGCAGTTTTAGTAGAATTGGATTCTGAAATTAACTGTGAATGGTGGAAATTCATTTTCAATGAGAGGTTCAATTGAAGGAGAAAGCCGTAAGATTGAGAACCGCAGTTTAAAACAATGGTCTTTCTTGTAAATAAAGGTAACTTGTATCTTGATGGGAAACGGACTCATTTGAATACGAAACTCAAGGAAAAGTTTTGAATAAGTGATCCTTGAAGTGTTCTTAAAGAAAAAAATATAAAGAAAGGTTAAGGATAATTTGCTTAATAAGAACGTTTGTTCCTTAAACGGAAAGGTGGATGATTTCAATCTGGAACTTTTGAGTTTCGTTAGAATATAGAACTGGCGATGAGAACAAAACTTTTATATCAAATGGTAAATTATACTTGTAGTTACTGTTATCCTACCCATTGACCACCATTAGTGACCCACTGCAGAGAACTCTCAGGCATGCAGGTTTCCTCACAATGTTTTCCTTAACCGTTATATCAATTGATATTTAATTTTATAAAGCGCACATAACGTCATCGGTGCGTGCCACTGGAATTCAAACCGGGAGTTTGAAGTAGTAAGAGGTTTTTTGAGCCACTTGGGATATCACCGCTTCGGTACTCGTCCGTAACCCATTACTGACCCTCTCCTCTCAAAATGAGGGGGAACCTCAAAAATAGTAAGCTTAAAGTATGTAAAAAAAATTGTTCCATACTTTTTTGACGTCGGTTTAATTTTTTTAAACTTCAAAAGCCAAACTTCCAATTGTGATGAAACTTATCATTCCCTAAGTTGAAAAAAATGCAAACAAACAAAAAAGTACTACCACGATCCGTCAATTCGATTCGGAGATATGCGAGGAGAAACAATCTACATACATACATACACCCATGTAATTTGGTTTAGATGTTTGGAAGCCGTAATAGACCAACATAATATGTAAATCTTGTGCAGTGCATAATATTATACAACATACGTAATAAACATACAACATACGTGTCGAATTGATAGCCTTTTTTGAAGCCGGTTTAAAAGAACATCTATCATCTATATCTAGAACATAAATTAAGATTGTAAATTTGTACCAAAGTAAACAAGTAGGGGATAGCGGGGCTGACAAAAACACTTCGAGAGCAATATTTGCGCAGCCCTTGACATCCACTTACACGGACAACTTCAGTTCCACCAATGTTGATGCTTATTTTAAGAATCCTTGGAAAACGTCTGTTGCGAGTATGGGGAATCATCAAATTCAATTCAAATCCAAAAGCTTTTATTCATTATTAGGTACAATTTATGCACACTTAATGAACGTCATACATTTAACATTATACAAATATCCGCTTTGATCGCCCCTTAGGCAAAACGTAGACTAGGAGAAAAAAGCGGGCGGAAAAAACTCCCAGCACTCTTTTAAAAATAAGTATGAATTATGCTATGGTGCAGTATGACTAGGCCCAATATAGGAACACACGTGACAGCTATCGTGTGTGTCAATATCGCCCCATTGCCATCCGCGCACTCATCTTTTAGCTAAATTATTAAAATATTAGATAAATTGTACAACATTTCATCCAAAGTCAACGCGAAGACAAAACGTTTATTTGCACCAATATAGGTAGGTATAGAGTTGTTACAAATTATTTAGATTAATCTATATTGACCATTTTTAGGTATGCAATCCAGTATAATGAAACAAATTCAGCTGTTTTCTTCTTTTTAATCCTGAAATTAAATTATTGTAATGCTGAATGCAACATTATCCTTGAGACGTAGAATCCAGCTTAATACCTATTCGGAACAATTTTGAACACTATTTTATCAGTCAAGGTTTGTAGGGAAAAATATTTGGTTAAAAATGAGTTCTATTATTAAGTTAGCCGTAATTAGACTTCCCAGAAGTCTTTCCTTAAAGTGGCACAATGGAATGGTGTAATAATACATTGTGAACTTGTCAAAATCAACTATTATATAAAGCGCACATAACTTTTTTTAACCTTGGTGCCACTGGGATTTGAACCCGGACCCCTCGATTTGAGGTCGAATTCTAAGCCACTGCGCTATCACCGCTTACATAAAATCCTAACTATTTCTCCAATAACACCGCCGCCTACTCAATACAATTTATAACTCCATAATTAAAATGATATTAAACATTCACAATGAAATCGCTCCGAACCAAATCGAAGGGACGTAATGGCGAGATTTCAATTGTGCCAGATCCTTATCCTGGGGGATGAAATTTTCATTTAACTTTATCATTATAGGAATTATTTAGTGCCCGAATCCAACAAAGGTTAGAACTCGGAGTAAGGGTAACGATTTTATCGGCATAATAGGGGTTTGATATTTGGAACATGTTTAAATACATTTCGATGGTGGCAATGCGACTATCTTGTATGGATAAGAAAGTTTTTTAGATCAACAAAGGAAGATTATAACCGAAAAATAAAACTAGAAAGACTTTTTAACGAACAATAGTATATGTAGGTCTTTGTGTTTTTTAATGTTAGCATACATGAAAAAAAAGTTATGTGCAGTTTAGAAAGTTAAATATCACTTGCTGTAACGGTAAAGGAAAACATCGTGAGGAAATCTGCATGCCTGAGAGTTCACAAAAAACATTTTCAAAGACCCGTGAAGTCCACCAACCCCCAGTAGGCCAGCGTGGTGGGCTAAGGCCCATTATTCTAATTGTGAGAGGAGACCCAACCCTGCAGTCGGTAAAATATATAACACACAAACATGAAAATGCGAATTTATTGTGTGAATCATACAAGCACCATGAATTACATTAATTGTACAATAATTAACAGCTCATTTATTTTGTTTAAAAAAAAATATTTAATTAAGTTTGGAAGAACAATGGGTATGAGATTGGATACTTAGCGGTACAAATGTCGTCAGTAGAGTTACGAGTGGTAAGAGCTTTAAAGAAAAGAATAGCGCTCATATTAAATAACAACAAATTGTGGAGATCAGCACAAAAAAAATTCACTTTACCGACACTTTTGACCACGAGACCAAGAGCCCCCATAGCAGGAGTAGATCAAATTGTGCAGGCAAAATTTGCGGGTAAATCTCGTATTACAAGTGCGAAAGAAGTGGATATAAGAGGGCAAAGTTTAGCGGTACAGATGGTTGTCGCGTATGTTACTGACGATCTCCGGCTCCCACCTGTCGCCGTTGCTGAGCAGCTTCTCCTTGTTGTAAACAAGCTCCTCGCGCGTCTCCGTCGCGTATTCGAAGTTGGGGCCTTCCACGATCGCGTCCACGGGGCACGCCTCCTGGCAGTATCCGCAGAATATGCACTTCGACATGTCGATGTCGTATCTGGTCGCTCGACGGGATCCGTCGCACCGTTCCTCCGCCTCGATGGTGATAGCCAAAGCGGGACAGATGGCTTCGCAGAGCTTGCAGGCGATGCAGCGTTCTTCCCCAGTCGGGTATCGCCGGAGAGCGTGCTCGCCCTTGAAGCGCGGGGACAGGGGACCCTTCTCGAACGGGTAGTTGATCGTCGCCGGCTCCTTGAAGATGTGGCCGAGGGTCACCGCGAAACCTGGGATGGTGGGGCGTTTTAGTTTCTTGGTGAAAGTACAGGCGAATATCGAGATGTCAAACAATGAGAGTGCAGGCGAATAAGGACATTTCAAAGTGCATTAGATAGATGGTGAAAATTAAAATCAGAATAGTTTTAAAGCTATTGTTGTAGTAAAAAAGTGGCGCTTCACACTCACAGTCTCGCGTTAGGAGTTTCTGTGGCGTGGATGTTATGGACACACCAGAGGCATACACACACGCAGACGCAGACCACAAACATAAATTTAAACATATTTAAATTTTCACATTGCCATTGACTTGCGTGCAACGGACCAATCCATGGGCTGCAATGGCCACTTATCGTCAATTTTATAAAAAAAAAGCAATAGAAGTGACGTAATATAAAAAGGAAAATTAGAAGATATGTAAACTTCACCCAAAAAAATATACAAGCACCATTCGCATTAACTCATAGTGTACCTACTACTCTATTTGTAAAATCCAATTTATTCAGGTAAGTACGTAGGTATATGGGTCCCCGAATAAGGGATCCTAGTCATTCTTCGTAACCTTATTAAGGAATAGCTGGAGGGCCAACTCTTTAGTATATTTTTTATCCTCCTTCAGACCTTGCGTCACATAGCGAGCTAATAACTTAACAAAAAAAAATTAAAGAAAAAAATTAAACTGACTGCAAAAAACTTTTTTCATAAAAAATATTAAAGAAAAAAAACTAAACGGACTTCAAAAAAATTTTCTTCATAAAATTTGTTATATATACTTTAGGCTTACTATTTTTTGAGTGTATATATCTTTTGAGCTTCGTGACAAAATTTATCTTAAATACAAACAAAATACTTAATACAAATACACCAAGTTGTGAAGAGAAGTTGAGTTTTGTTTCTATTTTTAAATTTTTTCACCAACCGCAACAAAATAGTAAGCCTAGAGTATTGAAACAAATTTTATTTCATACCTTTATGAAGTAGGTTTAATTTTTTAAAATTATTTTTATATAGCATACAAATGTCTTGGTTGGTGTGCGACAAATGTCTAAAATAATTACCGAGATAATGTCGTTGTTAAGTTCACGTTATTTGATGAACATTTTTTGTAGAAAGCATTTTGGGTCGCACTACCAAATTAAGTCGACATTGTACCAAGTTTTATCTAAAATATCATGTGAAAAGGTTTATAATACGTACTCTTATACAATTCTTCTTCAAAATATAGGAGCTTCGTACTTTCAACTATTTAAACATAATATTGAGGTTTTATTGAATCCGTTTTTGGCTCACATTTGCTACACATAATGTGCCTTTCTGCCAAGCTTTTAAGATTATATGGATAATTTGCTGCTAACAAGCCATGTTTATTTTCGAAATCAGTGACGGCTTCCGTATAAATCTTGACTAGGGACTATTCCGTATGACTATTCCGTATAAATCTTTTATACGGAATAGTCATTCCGTATAAATCTTTTATACGGAATAGTCATACATCCCTCGTATTAGTGTCCTCTTTTTCCTTCATTTACTCGTAAATCTATACAATAAAAATTAATCACCGTTCGTTAATTAGTCTCGCTAAAACTCGAGAACGGCTGGACCGATTTGGTTTATTTTAGTTTCGAAATATCAGGTCCAAGGAAGGTTTATACGGTGAGAAAATTTGAAAAGAATGCGTGGTAAACCGACGAAATTTCTATATTAGGCAGAACGTATTGTCCGGCAGCTAGTCATTGACTGGCAGCAGTCAGTTGACTGGCCTGTTGGTCTAGCGGTTAGCGACCCTAACTACTACGCCGGAGGTCGTGGGTTCGATTCCCACCCAGGACAAATATTTGTGTGATGAGCACAAGTGTTTGTTCTGTGTCTGGGTGTAACTATTTATGTATATAAGTATGTATTTAAAAATATATATGCAGGTTTATCAGCTATCTGATCACCATAACACAAGCTCACAGCTTACTTTGGGGTCAGAAAGCCATGTGTGAGTTGTCCCACAATATTATTATTATTTATTTATTGATAAAATTACAAAGGAACTCTCACCTCTAGCTAACTCGGTGAAAAATATGATCTGCGCGGCTCTATCGAAGAAGTCTTTCAGGGTGGTGTTCGGTGGCTTATCGTTCACGTACACAAAGGTGACGTCATACTTCGTGCGTGGACAGCAGTAGTTCGGCGGCACGGGGGTGCACGGGGGGTACTGCGGGTGCGGCAACCGCTGAGCACACGGATCGGGGCACTCTTGGCTATCAGACATGCACCGGCCCAGAAACTTGGACGCTAGTCTGCTGTAATTGGACGCAATACGACTCTTTCGAGACAGCATTCTGCGACGTTTTTGACATAAACGGTTTTTGACGTAGATATGACGCGCCTACGTATTGACAGGTGTTTTCTTGTTATTACTTTTTCGGTTGTTCATGGATTCTTTTGGTTTGCAAAAAGAGGTTGATAGTGAATAGTGCAAATAAATGTTTGGAAACAAATCAAACTGCTCACGGGATCGGGTTTCCTCACACTATGAAACGGATGTCCTTAGTCCACCACGCTGGGGGTGCGGGCCTAGGACATTTGAGAACATTTTTTTTACTCTCAGGCTAACAGGTTTCCTCACAATGAATAGGATAGTGAAGGCAGTTGGCATTTGAGTGTGTGTAGCGTTCAAAATCAAAATCAAAATCAAAGTGTTTTATTCATTGTCAGGTAGGAGTTGTGTACACTTAATGAACGTCATACATGATACAATATTATTTTATATCTAACATCCGCTTTCGGTGCCCCTCAGGCTAACGTAGACCAGGAGAAAAAAGCGGGCGGAAAAAACTCCCGGCACTCTTTTTTAGCATTAGCAGCTAACACCACGCATACAGACGCAGCGGATATGCCGCGGATTAAGCGTGCGCGATTCATTCCGGTTGAGACGGGTTTACATGCTGACAGCGAATATCTGAGTTCCATTCTTACCCTATAAGGACTGGTCCTTATTACCACGTCGCTCGCAAAAGTTGTTCCTACGACAATGTCACATAATTATGGAGAATTTTCTTTCATACAGGTAAACTCAAGATATTTTAAAGAATAAGGTTTAATCTTTAAGTACCTACATTATATTAAACTAGCCTGTGTTCGCGGCTTCGTCCGCGTGGAAAACTTAGTCCAGAGAGGGATAAAAAGCATCAATTAAGTTAATCCACGTTTACACTACATGCACACCAAATTTCATTCAAATCTGTCGGCCGTTTTTACGTGAAGCAGTAACAAACATTCATCCATCCGTTAATCCGTTTATCCATTCGTCCATCCTCGGTAAAATCCACATATAATCGTATATAAGTAATAGTCGTGGGGTTTGCAACATAGCGTCATGTAAGCCGAGCACACCGAGAGACTGCTCATCAAAGGTCAGTGGGAGACAAATATTGCCACTGCATAAGTCGCTCGGTCGCAGTTCGTGCTTTTGTTCAGCAAATGAACGATTCCATTTCCCGTTTGCTGAACATTCGCAAACAGTCTGAACTGGGGCAGATAAAAGTTTCTAGTGATTCGCATGGTAGACAGGTATGGGCCGCGCTGAGTTTGGACGCAATTTCGTATAGTTCAACTCGTGCGTACCTACACGTGCGTTCACGCAGGAACAATCGTTACCTCAGTACTTTGGGAGCGTTCACAATGCGTGCGAATTAGTCGCACGTCAACTTAGTCGCGCGCAGTGTGAGCGATGTCATTGCGCTGTGATAAATGAATAGTGATAAATATAAAGGCTTATATCAACACTAGGATTCGAAGAATTTGGAGACAAAAACACTCACACTCGGACAGGAAACAGAAAAAGTAACTCATCATCAAACTCTTCACTCCTCAAGGAATCGAACACCAAACCCTCTGCAAACCACTGGCGGCGTCAAAACTCATTCTTTACGAGAGGAAATAAAAGTTTCAAATGAACACGCTACCAACTAAAGCAGCGGAACCCGGAACACGCGGGTGACGTGAAACACCGCCGTCTTCCGGCGTAAGCTGCTCTACAGAGTTAATTTATGCCGCCGCAGCCTACTTTACGGCTAGGTACAAGTTTTTCCTGCTAGCTGATCACGTTCAAATTTTCTATGGTATGTCATCTGTACCCTTAGTCTGAGTTTTAGCAGTTCCGAAACGAAACGCACACATACACAGCTTACCAGACGAAAATGCACAGTGTAATAACCAACAGAGGAAAAAGATTTTTAGAAGAGTTAAAAAATTAATAAAGCATTAGATAAATCATCACAAAAATTAACAATATTAATGAAACATAATAACCGTGAATTGGTCGTAATGCACTGTAAAATTTCGATCTAATTTTATCCCGTAGGTATTAAATATTTGTTAGTATTATAATGTCTAACGATAAGTAGTATTCATATCTTTCACTCCATACAAAAATTTGATTTTGAATTTTTTAACTACTCTAAAAATCTTTTACCTCTATTTGTTATTACACCGTGGACGCCTGTGTAGTAAGCTGTGTATGAATTACGTATCTATCCGAAACGAAACGCACAAACGTTTCGTTTCTGCATCGCTAAAACACAGACTAAGGGTACTGTAGAGGCGGTGAAGTAGAAATCGTGGGAAACCCACATGCCTGTGACGGAACTACGTGACTCAAACTGCGCTGCTTGAGTAGATCGCAAGTGACCGAAAAAGTTAAGCAACGTCGGGCGCGGTCAGTACCTGGATGGGTGACCGTATATGGCGAACTAAATGCACGCTTCCATGTTTCGGTGGGCACGTTAAGCCGTCGGTCCAGGTTGCTATCGATACCAGTCGTAAAACCTTGTCGAAGGCCGTATGGGCTGTTCGAAAACATCCGACACGGGTTGTGACGATCGTTTCTCCACCAATTCGCTTTGGAGAAGCGTGGTGCAGTATGCTCCAGCCCTCGTCCTTGTGGGGAAAGACCCGTCGCCAACAGTGGACCATAAAAGTTTCGGCCAATACCAATAACACTGATATTTTACAATGTAAAAAAACCTACTATACATAAAGGTTATGTAACCAAAAGCCCAACTATTCTACTTCCATTATACCACTAAAATTTACATTATTAGTGCTTATACACGAAATTCTGAGTACTTAACGCTAAGAGCCCTTGTTTTCAGTAAGTATCAGCAGTAACAAGCCGTATATGATATACACGTTCATAACTGAACAAGGAAACTTACGTTAAGTATCGCACTGTTTACGACTTAGCGAATCCGCCTACCTACCTAAAAGCGGCAATAGCCCAGTAGCCTCATACTGGAGGGATCCGTGTTCGAATCCCAGTAGCACACACCAATGACTTTCGTGAAATAGTGTCTGGGGGCCGATTATCCTAAATTGCAGTTCTCGAAGTTGAAGTGAGCATAATAGTCGCAAAGTTAGTAATTAGCCAAAAACTACACTGTTGCTTTGAATACATAACTCTTTATGCGACTTACGTGATTTTATGTTTTGTGGTTCATTTCTATTGCTCGAAGATACGAAATTTAAGTGAGTGTTTTAATCACTTGCTATTTGAGGTTAAAAATTTGAACAAGAATAACGTTAACATAATAACGTTAATATACGAGTACATACCAAGGTAAACTTTAAAAGTTTAAAGTGAAAAATCATAAATTTATTACCACTTTAAACTCGAAAAATTTACTGTTGAGAATGTCGCGATATCCCGACATGAAGTACATGGCACGACTTCCCGTTGTCGGCTATTGCCGTCTTTGACGTTCAAAAGGTTGAAAAATAGTCCAATAGGCATGATGACAGTAATCAAGTATCTTCAAAATATTTATCGATCTAATGAAATATGATGAAACATCTAATGAAACATGTATTTATTCTCTTATTAATGTCGAGATTAATAATTTATTTATCAAAATAAATCTACAAAATACAACAATCCGCCATGATAGCTTAAACACTCGCTTAAACATTCGATCTGATGAATTACGTCAATTTACGTCACGTCTTAGTAAACGTCATTTTTTTCGTAAGCATATTATACGCGATCTGGCATTTTTTACTGAGCCGGGACACAATGACAGACGCCATGACACGGGCGAGTGTTTTGGAATGAATTTGAAACTTAAAATTTAAATGTACTCTTATTGCACAAAAACCTTAATTTTCTACAAAAATATGATATATTTTAGACATAATAGAAACTTCTGAATATCATAGAAGAGTTTTTGAAAATTAGTCATCATGCCTATTCCGTGAGCATGAACACTAACGTCAAAGTATTCGTATAGTCATCGCCATTTGAATGTTAAATGTCAGTCTGCCTTGACATCTCCCCATAACAATGACACCTCGATACGATAACCGTGCGAAACTGCGTTAGTTCGTGCCCGAAGCACTGATACAATCCGAATCAAATCCCGTTTAATCAAATGTGACGCAACACCGCATCTATGTCAGCTCTGATTGCCTCTCTGTGCTAAGAGTTAATCCTGGTTCACCTGCAGGCTGCTGGGGCGTTAGCTACAATCATATTAACTATGGAATTGGCTTGGTTAGCTCTTCTCTGAGCTAGGAATGAATCTGAAATCTACTTTAGATAGGTCCAAATCTGAATAATTAACGACTAGTGGAGTCCACCAACTACCAACTAGTGCTAGACCAGCGTGGTGGGCTAAGGCTTTCCTTCTCATTGTGAGCGGAGACTTATGGGTTTCAGACAATATTAAACTCAAATAATTACCTGTGAATGTCGTGATATCCCGACGTTGCGTACGCCATACACGGCATGATTTCTTGTTGTCGGCTATAGCCGTCAATGGCGGTCAAAAGGGTGAATAATAGTCCTGATAACAATCTGAATCAAATCCCGTTTAATCAAATATCATGCAACACTGCATTGATATCAGCTCTGTTTGCCTTTCTGTGCTAAGACTTAATCGTGTTTCCTCTATAAGCTGCTGGGGCGTAAGCTACAATCAATTATTAGCTATGGAATCCAATATCATGCGACAATGCCTATGTTGATTTAGCTCTGAGCTAAGACCTAATCCTTAATCAATTTTAATTGGTTTTAATTTTGATTGAATTTTTTATTTTATTTTTAATTTTGATTGAATCAATTTTAATTTTGTTAAAAATAATTGATGTTGTTTAACTTTTTCGATCGCTTGCGATCTACTCAATACTGTGAATACCTACCAGTAATTACTGAAACAAGATAATTACTGGATATAAAACTTTAATTTTTGGTACCGTACGTTTTTATCGGGTGATTGTAGCACAACTTTATGACATAACTGTGAAATAGCTCGGTTGCACATCAAAATTTCGCAAACAGCTCGAGCTATAAACATTTAATGCGAATTTGGCTTTATTTAATAAGTTTTAATATAACTTTTGCGATAACTTGATAACTGGATGAAGATATAACCAGAAAATAGTAGCTACTATCTGAGGTACTGAGGGGTTTTGTTCAGTTGCTATAATGATGCATATAAACAAAATTTCGAGAGCTAAATTAATTATTTCTTAAAATTTATTCTTTATTTTGGTTTATTTTGGCTGAGCAATACACAATATGTTTGGATGCTTTCCTTCCTTCCTTCCTTTCAGCCCTAGGCAGTCCACTGCTGGACATGGGGCTCCCCTAATCGACGCCACACCATCGGTCCTGGGCCCTCTGAATCCAACGGTTTCCCGCTGCCTTCTTTGAGTTGTTAGATCACCTAGGGAGGCCTGTGGTCCTCCGTAAAATGACGTCTCTGAGTGCGGCCGTCAATGTGAAAGCCACCAACATGACAAAATTTTACACACATTGAGCTGTCCTAATATCTACTTTATTCATACAACTATTTACATAACTTATAACAAAAAAAGGAGTAGAATAAAAATAAAATTTTATAAATAAAATAATGAGTCCAAACCACTGTCCTGCTGTCCTAATTGATATTCACATGCAGCAAAATTATGACCGCATCGTACGAGGAGATTTTGTTAGGCGGGGTTAGAATGTGTACAAATACAAATTTATGAAAAAATTAGTTTTTACACTTACCTTAATAATTTCCTTCCTTACTTAAAAATACTTCGCAAAACATTACGCAACTACCCTAACAGTTATTTTTAACCAAAGTAATCACAGAATGGGTTTAAACTTGCTTGAGATTGTTTTAATTAGTCGATTCACTTTCCATCTTTGCTATCGAATGATTATGAAGGATTTCAATTAGCGAAGAGCTTTCGCTTCAAACATTATTTTTCTTCGCTGCAAGCTTCCATCGTGCCCGAGTTAAAATTAACTCCTAGTTTAACTTAATACATCCTTGATATAATTAGCTAGCTATTTGACTGGCCTCTTGGTCTAGTGGTTAGCGACCCTAACTACTACGCCGGAGGTCGTGGGTTCCATTCCCACCCAGGACAAATATTTGTGTGATGAGCACAAGTATTGCACATGTATTAAAAACTAGCTGACCCGGCACACTTCGTTTTGCCATTATAAAATATGTATATTATATCATTGCAGTTTGCATAATAGAAGTGGCATCCAAAAAGAAAAATCTTGACGTTTCTAAATGCATGACATTGCCTTATGAAGTATTCAATCTATAACTTCATGATTCAATCTGAAATGATGTTTGACAGGTAGAACATGGGTAGAACAGTTTATATAGGAAAATGAAATTGTTGTTTTTATTATTTTCTTTGCATTGTTTTCAAATTTTCTCTCCGTAAGAACCATCGTCGTACTTAAAGGAATATCCAAAAAAAAAATTAGTGAAATCGGTCCAACCGTTCCCGAGATTTTCGCTCAGCAACACATTCAGCGATTCATTTTTATATTATAGAATATATGTATATGTAGGTTTATCAAACCTTGCCACCTTTAACTAAATAATTACTTCAATGCTGCTCTTTCTATCCTTTCCTTAATTTTCCTTTCGCAGGCACAGCTAGTCTAGAATATAAAATGGAATTTACCATCTGAATAGAACTTCATAGTATTAACGGTGAAAACACGATTCACTGTTAAAGCAGTAACTTAATAGGATTTGTTACTTCCCTTACACTACCATTCAACATCTTACAAGAGTTACTGAAGATCTGCTTTACAATCTCTTACATAATAACTTCACATTAATTTCGTGAAAGTTCCCAAGTGCATCTTTAATGTTTCCACTCGTATAAAGTGTGAGTTTTCATCAAATTTACTTTGATTTTAAACAGGGAAAGGCAAATTTCGTAAGTTGTATTTTAATCAGCTTCCACGTGAAGGAAATACTTATGACAAGACTTAGGTAATGAGTAGCGATGCGTGAAACCATTTAGTTTCTAATTAGTTACCTGGATTAATTTGCGCAAAATGTAGCGTTGGAGTAAGGTTAGATTTACCGACGAGAATGTCGTTGCGGTGATAGCCCAGTGGCTTAGAATTCGACCTCGAATCGAGGGGTCCGGGTTTGAATCCCAGTGGCACGCACCAATGTTCCTAAGTTATTCAATCCCACGCTTTCTTATCTTCTAAATAGTCCTTAGTTTCATAATAGGCCTTTCGGCACAGGACTGATTTGATAGTTTGTTTAAATTTGTGAAAAGGCAGGGATTGAATTTCTATTGGAATTTTATTATATATTCTCACGAAGCGTGCGCCGAATCCAGCTGTGCAGCCATAATTTTGGCAATCACGCTATGTAATCGCTAAAGATTTGTATGGAAAAAGGACGTATTTTGTTTAAAATAAGCTCCATCCTTAAGTTTGCCGTTTTAGTTTCCATCAAAACTGGGCCGCAGACTCCTTTCATCATTTTCCGCTATACCTCATAGGTATGGATTTCTTCATCCATGCACACGAAAAATTCTCGCTGTATATGGCATGAAACATTTTATTATTATGTTGATTGCTGGGCGTTCTTGGCTTGCAGTAGGTAACCTAGAGATAGATATTCTACGTTTTTACGTACTACTGAATGTGGATGTCATTGACCTCAGGTGACCTGTAGTTTGCTACTCTACTCACACAGGCTTAAAAGCTGAAAAGCAATAACTCAATTATTTGTTGTTCCCTTTATTCTGTAAGCATCTTAACGTACAAGAGAATACCGAGATGTAAAATCTCCTAAATAAGTAACTTCATTTAATTTTATATTTCGTGCAAAACTTTGCGACTGCATCTCCAATGTTCGTACTAAGTAAGTAAGTATTAAGTTTTCATCAAATTTTCTGTGGCTTCCGTAATTCGCCTTTTCATCGGTACCAACTTGCTGGAGATATGTTAAAGCGTGATAATTCAACTACGTATGTAAGTATGTACATCCATATGTACGTAGTAAGCATGTAAGTAAGTACGGATGTATTTAAGTGTTAAGGACTTATTAAGATTTAAAAAGAATAATAATATGAGAAGGGAGTAAAAAGGGGAAATATCATTTAGTGTAACTATAAGTGACCAGAGCCTCGTAGATCGCAAGGGTTCGACTAAGCTCAGCAACGTCGGGCGCGGTCATTTCGCGGATTACCGCTACTGACGAATAAGGTATTTCGCACCATGCAAGGAAAAATCCAAAATTATGTAATATTGATAGATTTTGTTAAAAGCAAGTGAAAAATGGTGATTTCTGTTCTAAAAAATGTAGTATACATTTTATTATTTCAATTTTAAAATTCAGGTTTTTTAATCGGTTTTTCAAATGTCAAAAACGCTATACGCCATGCAAGCTATCGGCGTGACGTCATTAGCAGTGTAAATAAACAATGGAATATAACTTTCTTCCTTTACTGACATGTATTGTTTACACTGCGAGTGACGTCACAAGCTTGGCGGCAGCGCCGAGACGGCCGAGACCGTGTTTTCGCGGGGATTTTTGAAATTTAAATTGAAAAGTCTTTTTTTACATAATATTTGTTTGCAAAAATTTTTTTTCCAATTTTTTATGGGTTTTTATGACTTACGAATTCATATAAAAAGCTTTTTGACATAGGCCGTAATACCCTATTGTAATTCGCGCGGTTCAGTCGCCGGGGCTTCGGAAGCGGCGCCGTACTTTTGCAAAATCGCGATACATGTTTCGATACCAAATTAAACACGAGATATATCGGAACTCAGACTCTATATTGCCCTTGCTATTAGTGCCCAGTGGATCGAAAATCGTACCTTTGACAGACGGTATGCGTATATGTTAATAAACGAGTTTCATTGAAATTTTATTTATTGGATATTTCGTTTGAGTCTAGTAAGTTATTATCAGTGAATGTTGGTTCGCAGTATATTTGTTATAATGCGATCATTTTATACAATTCGATGAATAAATTATAAAATCCATTGCAAACGAGTATTTTAGCTTGTACCTACAATAATTATGTGAATTAGTAGGGTGTTATTGGTGCAATAATCACGTGAATCCCTAGTAAAACTGGTGTTATTGGAAATCTGGTAAAAATAACAAATTTTGATTCCCTATGTACCTACAATCAAACTGTGTATTAGTTATAAGTTTTAATACATTAAAAATTTTAATTCGTATTAAGTATAACATTAGTTTTATTTGGGTATTTTTACTTTTTTTAAATTTGCATACCTGAAAAGATGAATATGGATTGATCAAAATGCCCTGTAAAACCAATAACTAACCCATATTCGTGCAAATAAATGATTTTCATTTCTTTACATTACATTGTTAAGAGTAATTTGAATTTCCTTCCTCGTTCTATCTTGTCAGCCCTTTCCAGTTCCACTGCTGGATATGAGCCTCCCCTAATCGACGCCTCTCTGCCTAGTCCTGAGCCCTTTGGATCCAACGGTTTCCCGCTGTCTTATTCTTCGTCAGTCCGCGTGGTGGGAGGGCGGTCTGTGCTCCTTTGGCCTAGACGTGGTCGCCATTCCAGGACCTTTCGCACCAGTGGTCAGTACTGCGAACAATGTGACTAGCCCAATTTGAATTTACCATATAAGGGTTGTGTTCTACGAGTCAATTGAGATACTTTTAATTAAATTATGACATTTCCAAATTCAAAATTTTTTTTTTTACATGAGAAGGTGGGCTAGATTTTCAGATAGTCCTGAAAGCAGCTTTTTCGCAGATTTACATTTTAAAATTAATTGTGAATCACATCCCCATTCTAGTAATTCTTGTAGAAATTCAATTCCGCAAATTTCATATTAAACCATTCAAATGTACAATTTAATAATACAGATATACAAACATCAGTCCTCACTGGTAGATGGAATATACTAAAAAATTCAGTCCTCCGTCACCCAGTAGTCGAGTTACTACGACGGCGATACAATACATATTACACAATGCAATCACCGCAAAGCTAGAGAGGTCGTATGGAAATTTCGGACAAGACACACACTCCGCGCGGTGTTCTGAAACTATTATTACCACAGTCTATAAACCTATACAGATGTGAGGTACCATAGAAGGGAAAATATTGTGGCGGTTGTGTATGGTAACACAAAACACATAACACAAATAACCATACGATCCGAATGCGAATCGGTACAACACAACAAGTAATTGGGCGGTCAGACCAACTTACCAAAGTAAGTTAAGATTTATTTATTTATTTGACATCTAAACAATTTAAGATTGTTTATATTACAAATATCGAAACAAAATGTCGATACTTTACATAGTTACTGTTAGTGGTTACGTACGGTGGGTAAAAGATGACAATAATCTACATACCTGTGTATTATTTATCGGAAATATTGTAAGTACGATGCAAAACGTGAATATCTATGACTACAAGTACTATTTATTACAAATAAATTTCATAATAAAAGAATATAAAAAAAATTAATGCAATTCTTGGATCGCTCTTTAGTATCAGATCGAACCGAGACGTTACGTCGCATCCCTACTACCCCACAAACATCAGAGACTATGCACCACTGTATGTGTTTACGCTGAGGTATTAGTTCAGAAACACGAACTTGGCCGGCGTGCGAGCATAATTCCGTACAAACTGCAGTACAGGGTCGCTACAGATTAGTTTCAAACGAATTACTAAACAATTTCAGAGCTCCCAAGAACGTACGAATGGAGCGGTGTTGGTGGTAAGAATTCCTTTTCAGGTACGCAAATTTAAACAATAAAAAACAACTCTAAATTTAGATTAAAATTGTTATTTTAATTTAAAATATACAATTTGTATACAACTATTTACATAACTTATAACAAAAAAAGGAATAGAATAAAAATAAATAAAAATAAAATTTTATAAATAAAATAAAATAATGATTCCAAACCACTGTCCCTGCGGCAGGGTACCCAAGATGCTGGCTGCATTCCCCCTTTGGATAGCAATACTTATCCTTTGCCCAAAGAAGGATCCAGCTCTTGGGTCCCCAGTAACGTGACTTAACCGAAATCTAGATTAAAATGAGTGTTAGTACTTCATCATTCTTCTCTACATCATTCTTGAAATTTCAGTTACAATTTTCTTATAAAATAAGGAATTACTGGTTGTTTCCTAATAAATATTCATAAAGATATTGTGCAATGAATAACGTTATAAGTAATTGTTTAATATTCTTCCCACGCAATTTTTTTGTGAAAATGGACGATAAAATTGATATGCATCCTGACTGGTAACTAGAGAAATTATTAAATACCAACTAACTATTTTATCACCCACGTTAACGTTAAACATTTTATTTTATAAACATTTTTTTATTTCAATGCTGTGGCATCCCTTAATCATGGGTACATTTATTAGCTTAAAACTTTTCGTTTTTATTATTTTTAATTTTTTAATGTAACCTGTGTTAGGTGCCCTAAAATAAATAAATAAATATTATTTTACATTTTTTTCCATTCAATTCACTTTAGATGTTATAGGTATTTCTTAAGTTTAACAACACAATCAGCGGTGAATAAAAATGAAAGTGCTAATTCCTCAAACCAATAACAAAGTATCTTGTATTGACAACTGTGACGCGTAATGACAAGTCTTACGCGAGCGACTCCGTAAGCCCCCTTCATTTGAATAGAGCGAGCGCTTCCTCCGACGCCTCACGATAACAACTGCATCGGACCCATCTCTAGCACGTCTGACAGGTGGGATTACTTAATGAATATCTTAGGGCTTTGCGTAACGAATGACGTCACTATTAATTGTTTATGCCAACGGTAACAATTTTATTAAGGCCGATTTAGGCTTTTAATGGTCAGTGGAAACACGAATGCTTACAGTGTGATGGAACAAAAGAGGGAAATCCGTGTTGTGATCAGAATGAAAACTTCAGATGCGTACCAGGAAGCATTGGGTCCGGCCTATATTTATGTCGCAATTTCTGAAAAGTTTATTGACGAAAGTCGTCATTATTTCTGTAACGATAATATAATTTGTCATTGGAAATACATAAATGACGTTCGCTTACTTGTTTTTTTCAATAAAATTCCTGCAAAGACAGTAGAGCCATCGTAACTCTACCACTTATAAAAAATATCAACATTATCCAATCAATTTATTTTAATCAAGTAAATAGGGATGAGGTTCTCAAAGTTCTAAATTTGGTTTCAGTCAACGACCTGATGTCACCGTAGGCTAAAGGTCAAATAATCGAAGGTAATTACCGTCGATTCCATCCTCTGCCCACTCTACAAAGTGCAGTGTCCTCAGAAAGAAAAGTAAATCCTCAGTTATTTGCTTCAATAGGAAAGGAAATTAATTAACGACTCGCTGTAAATAGAAAACGCGTAGGTTTGAAAGTGGAATATTACTTTAACATCGAAATGCTATCTTAGCCCACTGGCTATACTCGTGAAACCGGATTTCCAGAGCCACTACCAATGATTTGTCCTTAAAATATCACATCCTGTTACAATGTAGGAAAGGATCGTGAGGGATTTTCAATATCTATAATTTGAGAGCGCTCCGTAATGTTAAGGCATGTGAAGTATCGTGAAGGCCATAGGCCATTATAAGGAGAACGTTTTACAGAACGCTTTACACTCATAGCCCCACACTAGGATACCCTGTGTCGTGGGTGCCATGGACACACACAAGACAAGAACACAACACATCCCGACCAGAAACAGAAATGCAAACTCATCATTCAAATCTCTGCTCTGCTGGGAATCGAACCCTAAGCGTGGCGCACCGGTGTCTTAACCACTGCGCCACTCAGGTCGTCATCATTGCGGTGAGTTTTCTAAGAAACTCGACACTGCATTAACGTCTTCGCACTTCAGGCTGTTGTATCCAATCCTATAGATAAGTCTCACTATTGGGCACGGTGTTCGTTGTCGAGCCGAGCGGCGCAGTGGTTAAGACACCGGTGCGCTGCGCGGACGGTCCTGGGTTCGATTCCCAGCAGAGCAGAGATTTGAATGATGAATTTGAAATTCTGTTTCGGGTGTGGGTGTGTTGTGTTGTTGTCTTGTGTGTGTCCATGGCACCCACGATACAGGGAATCCGAGTGTGGGGCTATGAGTGTGAAGCGTTATTTATTTATTTAAATCCGAAAAATGGTTTTACATAATCAATCGTGTTATTGATAATTAAGTATCATTCTACATATCACCACTGAAACCCGTAAATGGTTGTACAGAATCAACCCTGTCACTGCAGGTGCCACAGAGGCGTACTTCCACCGCTTATTGAGTCGCCCGGCCGATAATTGAATTCCCCTCGCCTGCTCTGCCCTCGGGAAACACCATGTATAAATAAACTGACCACTTTTTCTAATCCTGAAACGGGTCACATTGAAATCTATACTTATAGGTATATTTACTTTGTATTTATCTATACTAATATTATAAAGAGGAAACATTTGTATTTTTGTATGTTTGTAACGAATAAACTCAAAAACTACTGGGCCGATTTCAAAAATTTTTTCACCATTGGAAAGCTACATTCAGCCTGAGTAACATAGGCTATTAAATAAAAAAATAATTATTGGCAGAGCGAAGCCTGCTGGGTCAGCTAGTAATTTTATAAAGTTAAAGAGTTTGTTTGTTTGAACGTGCTAATCTCAGGAACTACTGGATCGATTTCAAAAATTCTTTCACGAATGGATAGCCAAGATGTTCTTGAGTGCCATAGGCTATGTATATACCACGGGCGAAGCCAGGGTGGACCGCTAGTGTCGAATAATTCTTAAATTATCCAGTGTCAGGTATTAGTCAACTGATTCATGTAGTCTATTATTGATAAGCAAAGCTTGTTGTAGCTTGTTGGAAAGCAAAGCGCAAGTCTATCACAGCCTGATTTTTGTAATGACCAACTTCTAATTATATTTTACTATTAATAAACGCTTGACTAAAAATTGTGTGAAGAAATGGCTTCCTCTTTCATCCAAAGTAATTTGCATTTTTTTTAATTTATAATAATTTATTACGTCACTTACAAGTTTAATACAGAAACAGATTTCTATAAAAAGAAATAATAATTATATTAAACAATTGTTGGCGACGCAATTCGTTATAAATAATAATTACTAAAATATGTATCTTTTTTATTATTTGTCAATTTAAATTTAGTAGGTTATTTTATGTTTAAATTCTTATAATTTTAATTAAAGGACACTGGCTGAATGAAGTCGCGCGCATTCGACATAAGTATTTTATTTAAAAAAGGAACGAATGCGCGCGAATAGGCGAGCCCGCGAAAACAATAGAAGATCAGTTTTCAGTTCTAATTTGTATGCATTATCGAGTCCGCGCGCTTTTATATCCCAAATTTGCACATTAGTTTTATAATAGTATATCAATAGTTTTCAATAGTTTATTTGGCCTGTTCCATAGTTATTCAGTTATTTTACCGTTTTCAATTATACATTTTTACAATAAAAGACAATAGTTTTCACTACGTGTTCACCCCGCCGCCTACACAATAATTATATAATTATTTACAAAATGAATAAATTAATTTTATGACTTCTAATTAAGTATATATTTTTTTGAAATCTGGACATTTTTGTGCCCCAGGACGTTCTTGGTCACACCGGATAGTAGAAGCTGAAAGTGGGACGGTCCCATTCAAACCGGGACGTATGGTCATACGGTATAAAGGATAATAAGCCTAGTCTGTCGAATTTTTGGCGAGACAGCGTGTCGACTATAAGTACTCGTATGAACCCTGCTAATAGGTGTTTAAAACGCTGTAAGAGGAACGGATTTAAACAGGTTTTAACTTTGCGTTGAATTTTTTTATAAAATAAAGTGCACGTAGTGAAATTATTAATTTTCTCTTTAAAAATATTAATAATAAAAAATATTTTTGGAACGAAGTTCCTTATCGTGCGTTGTGAAAGGGGGCTAGACGGAAAAAATTCTTACGAAAAGTTGTCACGACACTCTTTGCTGTCATGACGTAAATGACAATGACTGAAGTTCATGACTACGTCAGTTACGTCATGAACTTCAGTTACGTCATGACAGCAAAAAGTGTCGTAAATGACATTGTCATTTACGTCATGAACTTCGTTCCTTCCTGGTGTCCCTTGACAACTCTCAAGTTTTTCTATAGCGTGAGCTTACATGCTTACATTCAGTTTATTCAGTTGACATTTAGTTTATCCATTTTCTGTTTCTTACTCTCGCGCGGCGTTGCATAGGTTATTTTCAGACTGGTGTCGGCTCAAAACAAAAAAGCTAGCTCATGCTCAAACTCAATAATAAAGATAATTATATTCTATATTCTCTATATTCAGCCGTGCCTATTATAAGCGCTCTGCAATACGAAAATAAAGGCCTTAAAACTCCAAAAATGTATCAATAGTGGTATAGTTATCTATTTTTTGTATTATCTGATCGGTCTTGTATCGATACGCGAAAACGTTAGCTCGTTGCTTCAAACCAATAACCTGTTCTGGCACGCATTTTATACGTTATTTATAATAATGGTGGCTGAAAGCATTGTCAGTTCCGTGGAATTACTCGCTCTATCAAAGCCATGTCCGCTGTGCAGAGGCGGTATCGGCGGACATTATGTACGAGTATAGCCGTCCTTTGATCGTCGCGTATTGAGTCGCCGAGCCGGATTGAACTCAGGGCCAGCCCTCAGGAAGCGTCCTGTTTAAATGATAATAAGCCTCAACTGTTTTGACAGTTTTAACCTCTATTGTTTATTACACTGTGCGACTTCTGTGCGGTCAGTCAGTAACCCATTAATGACCCTCTACAGGGTCGGGTCTCCTCTCACAATGTGAGGGATGTAGGCCGCCGTCCACCACGCTGGCCTAATGCGGGTTGGTGGACTTCACATGCCTTTGAGAACATTTTTTTGAACTCTCAGGCATGCAGGTTTCCTCACGATGTTTTCCTTCACCGTAACAGCAGGTGATTTTTAATTTTATAAAGCGCACATAACTTTTTTACAAAGTCATTGGTGCGAGCCAATGGGATTCGAACCCGGACCCCTCGATTAAGAGGTCGAATCCTCAGCCACTGGGCTTCTGTGCAGTAAGCTGTATGATTTATGTATCTATGGATGTATGTGTGTAGTAACCGTATTCTAAAACTCAGAAGGGTATCCCGTTCGCGTCGTATATGTGATCTACAACACAAGCCCTTTGACCGTCACTTAATTTATTGAGTCGCGGCCGATATTTGAATTCAGGGCTCGCTAGCCCTTGTCCGTGTCGAGAATCACCAACGTCCGCATGTACAAGATAATAAGCTGTACTATGTCTGCCCTCAGTCTGTTTTAGTAATGCCGCTACAACTGCGTTATTTTAAAATCGCAAATTAAAATAAAAATACATGTTAAGATTGTTGCTTGTATGATGATGATGACGTCGTCTTACCTGATTTCGGCCACAGCGACTGTTTCTATGACTGAATATGTGTGTTCGCCGATGTGCTTGTTGATGGCTGACGTATACAATTTTTGCAGAGAGAGTTCTGTCGCATATCGGACACGTCAGCACACCGTTTATTAAGTTATTATTTTTGGATGAAAACTACAAATTAATTAGCTCTCGCAATCTGCGTCGTTTTTATTGTTTTTTTTTTCTTTTTTTAAAGATGAAAAAAAGTATAGAGTACAGAGTACAGTGCCTTTAAAAATAATATTGTCGTTAGTCGACTCAGTAAAAAAAAACAATTTGTTGCTTTTACATTAAAAGGAATTTGAAAATTGAACCACTCCTGGAAATGGTCTTGATGTCCGCCACTCTGCTATTCCGCCTGCGCCCGGAAATAATTGCACCACACGCCCCAATCTCCATCTAAGTGGTGGCAAGTTTTCTTCCTTGATGACTACCAGGGAATTTAGCAGAGTGGCGGACATCAAGACAACTTCGGGAGTGATTCAACGCGCATTCAATAGGATTTGTCCTCTCCTAGAAGATTCCGGTTGAAAGACAAGCTTTCAACGGCTGGGGGCATGTTCAATGCGCCTTTTTCTTATTTTACCTTTCTTCTCAAATTCATCTGAAGTAGTGTGTAAAATTCCTTTTAATGCAGCGTCCCTCTTGTGATCTAGACCACCACGTCGATCCGACTCAAAGTCATACGTGCTGTTCTATAAGACGTCTCCGTTCGTGCCGTTGAACTGCCACAACTTTCCATCGAGTTGCCAGTACAAGTACAAAAAAGACTACATATTATATCGGCTCGCTTGTAAACTACTTCACTACTTGGAATAGACGGATAACAAGCAATTTTTTCGCATAAAAGCTTCGCAGCAGATCTTTAGGTACTCCGAGACGTTTCCACTGAGATAAATTCTATTTTCCGACGGAAACTACTAAAAATTTCACCAACTTTAAAATTTCGGAGCAGCGATTTTAGATTTTTTTTCTTTTCACGGAGAATTGGTTCGTCCTCTGATATTTACGAGTAAATGCTTTTAGATACTTATACGGCTTGAGTGGCGTTGAACTTGAATATCACAATTCATTTAACGATTTCGACTTTATATGAACTTCGTATTTATCTGGAAATTTCTGTCTATACCTACCTTCAGATTTCGTAGAAAACATGTAGGTAGCTATAATTGGCAATCGTTATTAAATTAAGTTTGCGTAAAATCATTTGTATAAAATTGAGAAAACACAAACTGTTCTGAAGTTACGAATAATACAATATAATCTAATAATTTATAATGTAGATTGCTATCTGTGTGTGAATACTATAAATTGGACTTAAAATTAAAAATTACGAAATAAACTAATTAAAAAAAATTAAACCGACTTCAAAAAAGTATGGAATAAAATTTGCTACATACCTACTTTAGGCCTACAATTTACTTGCTATACTTTTGTGATGTCAGTTTAATTCTTTTAAATTTTTTTGAAGTCGGTTTAATTTTTTTTGTATTATTTTTTTACGTCAATTTAATAGCAGTAAATACGTAATCGTAAGTATCATAGATATGAAATTCAAAAACCTACAGCTTACGTGAAACTTCAACGGATATTTTTAAGCTTACTTTTTGGAATATGTCGTTTCTTTGTACGCTTTGAAACTCTAATTGAAAGGAGCTTTTCAGACAAAACGACTTCCAAGAACATACGAGTAGGTGCATCTTCTACTCATTTTAGAGAAATAGTACTTACGTAACAGTACGTACGTAATAGTACGCGGTGATAGCCCAGTGGCTTAGAATTCGACCTCGAATCGAGGGGTCCGGGTTCGAATCCCAGTGGCACGCACCAATGACATTGTAAAAAAGTTATGTGCGCTTTATAAAATTAAATATCACCTGCTGTTACGGTGAAGGAAAACATCGTGAGGAAACCTGCATGCCTGAGAGTTCAAAAAGAATGTTCTCAAAGGCATGTGAAGTCCACCAACCCGCAGTAGGGCAGCGTGGTGGACGGCGGTCTACATCCCTCTCATTGTGAGAGGAGACCCGACCCTGTAGTGGGTCATTAATGGATTACTGACTGACATACGTAATAGTAGCTTCGTAAAAGATTAGCTACCTCTATTCATTGAATCTTTTTAGAAGTTTAAGACTTTCTTGTTCTATAGCACTGAGCGCGTGTTCAACGTACATTGTACATTTTGAAAATTATAATGAAATCTGTTACTATGAAATTTCAATTGCAATAAAATGTTTGGAAAGTTTAGCAAACATCTAGCAGAAAATCTTACAAACGAAGACGCATTTAATAGAATTCAGAGAAAATATTTTATTTTACACGTCGCTTACAACATACAACAGAGATTTTTCATACCATTGATGCAGACAAGTTTATTAGGAAATAAATATTAAACGGGAATATTTTAATCTAAGCCAGTACATTCAGATGAAAATTTTGCAGTGATAAATCTGAATACGGATTTATTTCCAATTACCGTGATCTAATCAAGGGCGATATAATAATCCTAATAATAATCCTCGTTTTGTTTTCAGTTTACAATAGAAGTTCTATTTTTCATCTCGGAACATTCAGGTCTAGATAAATCGAAATTATCTTGTGGGCCCACAAAAAATAAGGTATCACTATACCTACTATTGTCTTTATAACCGCAAACAATATCCAACATAAAGCCTCCACAATACTCAAGTTCTACCTCATTGTATTACTAGTACTAACGAAGTTTGAAGGTTGCCAAGGTACTAATTATCAATGGTAAGTTTCCCGTAAGTGGCAGGAAGTATGCAATAATGCGCCCCCCTTGAACTCGGATACAGAGTCTTGCATTAATTGTTTAAAATGCTCACGTAATTCGATTGTGCGAAGTAGGGAAAGTCGGGCGGGAAAGACCCCACAAATGGAGGAGGTCTGGAGCATACTCTACCACGCTGTTCCAAACATTCATACGAAATTTCAGCGAAATGGGTCACGAAAGAGATGTAAGCCCGAGCCGGCCACGTTAGACCAATACCAGCTCGCATTGGGCCACCATGGTGGACAAATCCACTTGCTAGCTAATAATTACTAATGACTAAAGGGACAGCGGGAAACTGTTGTATTCAGAGGGCCCAGGACCGGGTGAAGCGGCGTCGATTAGGGGAGGTCCATGTCCAACAGTGGACTACCAAGCGCTGAAAGAAAGTAAGGAATTACTATGAATGACGTGGCTGACAAATCATCGCGCTAGCTAGCTACTAATTACTTCGAATATGACAAGTCAGCTTCTTTACGTCATACACAGTCCATTAGCTTGAATTAGCTATACATGGCCCGCTACGCTGCTACGTTGCTACGATGCTACGACGAAACGTGCTACGCGCTGCGGTTCATTATGCATGTATGGAGTAGGCCCTAATTATAGTAGCCGTCATGAGTCGTGCGCACAGATTATCAGTGGTAGGGATATTGTATACTTTCCGCCAATGTACAGCAGCCGAAACAACGCGCTGGACCAATGGACGACGCACACTGACAAACTGACGACTGTCGAACCAATCGTGTGCACCGCAGCGCAGTCAATGTCACACCGACCAATGAAAGTGACGGCAGCTATACTTGATGATGCATGTTTGATACGCGTGTAATTGTTACACTGATTGGAGATATCAAAGCAGTTCGTAGCTTGTTAGTACTTTCCTATTATATCTGGTGACTATGACCTACCGAGAGCTTATTTTTAACCGACTTCAAAAAAGAAGGTTATCAATTCGACACGTATGTATGTAATATTATTGGAACTGCACAATATTTATTGTGTAAGCACGTGTTGGTCTATTACGGCCTCCAAACAAGTATACCAAATTTCATAGGTGTGTATGATGTAGATATGTTTGTCCTCGCATATCTCCGAAACTAATTGATGGATCTTGATCGATGAATGGAGTGTGAATGGCCAAATGACGATTATGATGAATGCTTATAAAACATGCCAACTTTCAATTAATTCCTCTTTATAATAAAAAGAACAGATATTGTCTGAAACATGACGAGTGCATTTGCATTCTAAGTTGTAAAAGCAGGGGAAAGTTAGCAACATCGCCACCGAACAAATTTCACCATCTGTTCATAAATAGTCTCAGACAATTTGGAACCAGATTGTTTAGGCTAGAAGTTAGGAGAAAACTGAACGGAACGACAGATTGCTAGCAATTTATCTGCACTGTTGAATTTCGCAATAGGTTCTTAATACTAACTAACGGTAACTTTATTGTGAACAGGCCTCGAGGAAACGTATTCTATATTAGTATGGTATTAGTATACATACACGGATCTCACAACTTTTTACGGTGCAAGAACTGAGTAGCGTAACTTGGGTTTTTACAAGTTATGTTTTTGATGGCATTACTGACGTTTACGGCACGACCACGCAAAGAGAAATTATAATCCTATCCTATCTCAGATAGGATTTATTCTCTATTTTAGTTTGGATGACTGGTAGTACTATAGGGACCACTTAACATTAGTATGCCATTCTGCTACTCACTTATCATAAAAATCTAGAATCTCTATTCCATTTATACGTATGTTAAAAAATTGGTACATAAATGTAAAGAAAATCATAGCACTGGCCGATATACATACTTTATGGTCAGAGCTATGGTTTTCTTCTAAATTATGAAATATGATTTTGATATTCGGGATTTTGAAGTCATTGATGAAAATATGTAATTTGTATTTTAAAATAACTATTTATTAATTCATTATTTACATGGAATAAAAACATTAAATGTTGTTTCTTTCGTATTGCAGGTGAGTGTTTATTTTGGTTATTATAAAATGTATTTTAGTTAGGTATATAATATTTGTAAATAAGTTAAATTATATTTTAAATAAATCTTTCGTATTGCAGAGAAACGCAGCTGTGTTTTTATTCAAAAACCAATTAATATAATATACATTATTATAAAACAACATTTTCGACAAATATTCCAAGAATAATGGAAAAACTAAGATTTGATTTTATTGTAAAATCATTAGACGGCAAATCAAACATTATTTGCATAAAATCAATAGCTACACCCAATGGACAGATTTTTGGTTTACCTTGCGAATACCAACCGGCAAGTCTACATCCCGTAATAACGAATACTTCAAATTATTGCAAGGTAAGGAAATCATTAAATAAAAGACATCAAATTCGAAGAATATGGATAACTTTGACTGATGATATCGCAAAAATCTATTTGGACGACGAACAAAATTTACAGTTTCATGACTTTTATTTAGAAGAAATTTTGGAAGAAACAAATAATAATGAAACAGTGGAAAACCTTTTACAAAAATTAATCGAAGAAAAGGAAAATAAATCTGTAACTCTAAATTTAACAAATATATCAAAAGATTTTATGATTGGAAAATTCACAGGCAGGAATTCAAATGCTTGTCAATGGATTCAAGATTTTAATAAAGAGTGTGAACGTTTTCAAGTTCATGATGATAATAAGAAAATTGAAATCTTAAAAAATTTTTTAGAATACTCTAGCGTAGATTGGTACAGTTGTATGTTAATGAAACATACAGTACAATCAGAATGGAAGATATGGGAGAAAAACTTTTGTGAGACATTTGCGAATAAGGGATGGTCACCAATTCGTTACGCCCTTGCCTTTAAATATCAAAAAGGTTCATTATTAGAGTATGCTTTAAAAAAAGAAAAATTGTTACTGGAAGTAAGAAAGTCAATTGACACTGGGACATTAATTGACCTTATAGCATTTGGCTTGCCTAATCATGTTTCTGATAAAATTGATAGAGAAGTTTTACGAGAAACTGAAGAGCTGTATAGTGAATTAGGAAGATTAGAGTATCTTGTTGAAAAAAATAAATATGAAGGAAAAAAATATACATATTTGGACACTAAATCAAAAAAAGATGAAGAAAAACAGTCATGCTCAATTTGTGTTAATGAAAAAAGAGGAAAACGTTACCATTCTGAAGCAAATTGTTGGTTTAATCGAACGAATAAAAAAGGAGTTGTGAAAACGGTAAACAATTCAGAATTGGAAATTGAACTGAATGAAAAAAATCCAAAAAACTAGAGGTGCCACCATTAATACAATTAAAGTTACTATTAAATGATACTTTAAATATTTCTGGCATTTATGATTCAGGTTCAAATGTGTCATTAATTAATTCTAAATTGTTGAAGATACAACAAAAGGAAAATAAAAATAATATACCAATAGTAAACTTGAAAACTATTAATGGTGAGAAAAAAACAAAAGGTATGGTTACATTAAAAATTAAAATATTTGATATGGAGAAGATTATGGATGTATTCGTAATAGAGAATGAGAATTTTAACTACGATTTTCTAATTGGTTTGGATTGTATAAAACAATTTAAATTGATGCAAAATGAACAATTAGAGATCACACAATGTAATAAAAAAGAGGAAAAAGATGAAGACCTGGAAAAGAACTCAGAAAATAATTCTTCTAATTTAAATGTCAATATTCCTGATGTACTAGGTGACAAAAATGGAGAAGAAAATATTTTGAACTTTGAGATAAAAGAAGAAATTACTCCCATAAATAAATGGGAAGTTAATTTCAATGAACATATTAATTTAGAAGAATTTGAAATTTTAATAAACCATCTAGATTTTAATCAACAATCAGAAATTAATAACCTGATTGAAAAGTACAAAGGAGTCTTTGCTAAGGACAAATATGATGTAGGTACAGTACGAGATTATGAAGCTCACATTGATTTAACAGTAGATAAATACTGTTACAAACGTCCTTATAGATGTACAGTTGAAGATAGAAGGGAAATAGAAAATCAAATATCAAAACTATTAGAAAAAAAATTGATTGAGGAATCTTATAGCCCATTCGCTGCTCCGGTAACTCTAGCATATAAAAAAGAAGATGACAGAAAAACAAGGTTATGTATAGATTTCAGGGAGTTGAATAAGATTGTGGTACCACAATCACAACCATTTCCTTTAATTGAGGATTTAATGGTAAAAACTGTAAACTGTAATTATTTTAGTACTTTTGATATAAATTCAGCATTTTGGTCAATTCCTTTGAAAATTCAAGATAGACACAAAACTGCATTTGTTACACAAGAAGGTCATTTTCAGTGGACATGTCTCCCATTTGGATTAAAGACTGCTCCAGCTATTTTTCAAAGAATATTAAGTAACATAATAAGAAAATACAAACTTTCCGATTTTGCAGTCAATTTTATAGATGATATTCTTATTTTTTCGATAACTTTTGAAGAACATATTTTACATATATCAAAGCTACTAGAGGCAATACTTGCAGAAGGTTTTAGATTAAAGTTTTCGAAATGTATTTTTGCAAAACATTATGCTAAATATTTAGGTCATATAATTGAAAACAATTCAGTTAGACCTTTGAAAGATTACTTAACTGCTGTAAATAATTTTCCGGTTCCAGAAAATAGGAAAAATATACGACAATTCCTTGGAAAAATAAATTTTCATCATAAATTTGTACCACACAGTTCAATCACTTTAGACCCATTACATAATTTATTACGAAAAGATGTGAAATTTATATGGACAGCAGAATGTCAGGAATCGTTTGAAAAAATAAAAGCATTACTATGCTCAGAACCAATTTTGAAAATATTTGATCCTAAACTCCCTATAACTATATTTACGGATGCAAGCATTAAAGGAGTGGGGGCAGTATTGAAACAAGAAGATAGAAATGGAGTAAGTAAACCAGTTGCTTATTTTTCCAAAAAATTAACTGAATCTCAAAAAAAGAAGAAGGCAATATATCTAGAATGTCTAGCAATAAAAGAAGCTGTAAAGTATTGGCAGCACTGGCTTATGGGGAAGGAATTTACGGTATACTCAGATCACAAACCTTTAGAAAATTTGAACATTAAAGTAAGAACAGATGAGGAACTTGGAGATTTGACATATTATTTATCTCAATATAATTTTAAAATCAAATATAACCCAGGAAATTCAAATCAAGAAGCAGACTGTTTAAGCAGGAATCCAGTTCTAGATCCATATGATAATACTGATGATTTTTTGAAAGTAGTAAATTTAATTAAGTTAGAGGATATAAGGAATGATCAAATGAAAAATTTAGATTTATCAAAAAGCAAGGAAAACCTTGTAGTGGAGAATCAAATTTACTACAAAAAGAATAAAAGGTGTAAGAAAATTATACTATCAGAAGAACTTTGCAAAATGCTAATTAAGAATGTTCACAATGCTTATTGCCATCTTGGGAGAACACAATTGGCAAATAAAATAACTCCATTCTATACAGCAAAGAATATCATTACAAATATAAAACTAATTTGTGATGAATGTGAAATTTGCATAAGAAATAAATCAAGGAGAAAATCAAACTATGGATTGATGTCACATTTAGGACCTGCAAAAAGACCGTTTGAAATTGTATCTATTGATACCATTGGAGGTTTCGGAGGCTCACGGTCAACAAAAAAATACCTTCATCTTTTGGTTGATCATTTCACTAGGTATGCTTATATCTTAACATCAAAGAATCAAAGCTCTAGTGACTTTATAAAACTTTTAACTAATGTAACACAGAATTTCAATATTGGTATAATACTAACAGATCAATATCCTGGTATTAATTCCAAAGAATTTAAGAAATTTGTAAAGAACAATAATATAAAAATTGTATTTACTGCTGTGGATTCACCATTTTCAAATGGGCTTAATGAAAGGCTTAACCAGACCTTAGTCAATAAAATAAGGTGTAAAATTAATGAGAGTAATAAAAAAAGAGCCTGGACAACTATCGCACGAGAATGCGTAGAAAAGTACAACGAAACTGAACACACTGTGACAAAATTTGCACCAAAATATCTTTTAGAAGGAGAAAATGTGAATATTTTACCACGAGAATTGAAGTTAAGATGTACTCAAGAAGATCTGAAGAGAGATAGAAAATTAGCGTTAAAAAACACATTAAAATCTCACATGTATAATAAGAAAATTTTTGATCGACATAGAAGAGAATATAAGTTTGAAGTAGGAGATAATGTCTACGTGGAAAATGGAAATCGTTTAAATAGGAAGAAAATGGATGAGTTGAGAATAGGACCTTACAAAATTCTGAAAAAGATTTCCAATTCAATTTTTGAGATTGATACGGGACACAAAAAGGCAGAATCGAATTTCTACCATATTACAAAGTTGTCTCCAATTTCTATGTAATTAGTAAACAATCACAGTGCACTAACACTTGCAATTGTTACTCTTTAAGGGGGGGAGATGTAAAGAAAATCATAGCACTGGCCGATATACATACTTTATGGTCAGAGCTATGGTTTTCTTCTAAATTATGAAATATGATTTTGATATTCGGGATTTTGAAGTCATTGATGAAAATATGTAATTTGTATTTTAAAATAACTATTTATTAATTCATTATTTACATGGAATAAAAACATTAAATGTTGTTTCTTTCGTATTGCAGGTGAGTGTTTATTTTGGTTATTATAAAATGTATTTTAGTTAGGTATATAATATTTGTAAATAAGTTAAATTATATTTTAAATAAATCTTTCGTATTGCAGAGAAACGCAGCTGTGTTTTTATTCAAAAACCAATTAATATAATATACATTATTATAAAACAACATTTTCGACAAATATTCCAAGAATAATGGAAAAACTAAGATTTGATTTTATTGTAAAATCATTAGACGGCAAATCAAACATTATTTGCATAAAATCAATAGCTACACCCAATGGACAGATTTTTGGTTTACCTTGGGAATACCAACCGGCAAGTCTACATCCCGTAATAACGAATACTTCAAATTATTGCAAGGTAAGGAAATCATTAAATAAAAGACATCAAATTCGAAGAATATGGATAACTTTGACTGATGATATCGCAAAAATCTATTTGGACGACGAACAAAATTTACAGTTTCATGACTTTTATTTAGAAGAAATTTTGGAAGAAACAAATAATAATGAAACAGTGGAAAACCTTTTACAAAAATTAATCGAAGAAAAGGAAAATAAATCTGTAACTCTAAATTTAACAAATATATCAAAAGATTTTATGATTGGAAAATTCACAGGCAGGAATTCAAATGCTTGTCAATGGATTCAAGATTTTAATAAAGAGTGTGAACGTTTTCAAGTTCATGATGATAATAAGAAAATTGAAATCTTAAAAAATTTTTTAGAATACTCTAGCGTAGATTGGTACAGTTGTATGTTAATGAAACATACAGTACAATCAGAATGGAAGATATGGGAGAAAAACTTTTGTGAGACATTTGCGAATATTACTTTTTATTACTTCACCAAGTTCATAAAGGCCATAACGATCTAAAAATATGAGAGAAAATACGAGTAATGAGCGTCTACCGAGTTCAGTATTGTTTGTTTGATTTTAATATTTGTATCCACACAGCTAGGCTTACCTCATTAAAATTCAATATGGCGTGTAATTTGCGAAACCGCTGCGATAATACTTTGAGAATTGTATTAAAATATACTATTTATTTGTTGAACTGTTTTCTGAATTTGTAAATATTAACTTAGCACTGTGAAACCTACAGATACTAACATAATTTAGCTAAAGAGAATGTTATTTAATGAAACGCGCTAAATCTGGAACTTTCTATAAGAAGTTCAAGCAAATAGATAGTCAGACCACCTGTGTCATTAGTATGAGTTGTAAAAGTATTCATACGGTAATCGTCACTTATTAGCACGTCATATGTCAGTCTGTCTGACATCTACCCATACTAATGGCAACTCGATACGATTACTATACGAAACTGCGTATGTTCAAGGCACTGACCGCGTTAGCACATCTCCGCCGCGAAATCGAAGTAGCGAAACCGCTGAAGTTTTGCCACCCTTTGTCCGTTATAATGTTGTACGGGCGAAAAGTTCAAGCATTTCGCGATATCGCTCGCAATTCGCAATTTCGCGCGTATTCGCGATTTCGCGGCGGAGATGTGCTACCAGCGTCGCCATCGCCATCGCCTGTTGACACGAGCAACACACAAGCTCCCCAGAAGCTCCCAATTCATTAATTGCTTCAGTACGGTATGCGCCTGAATACGATACGAATACTCATTAATGGAAGGATACAGGCGTGTGTAATGAGATGAGTTCGAGTGACGGGATGTGCGGCGTGCAACCTACTAGCAAACGTAATTAGTTCATCTACTGCAACGTTCTCAAAGTGGGGTACGTACCACTGGGGGCACATGGAGTCATAGGGGGTACGCGAGAAAATTTACGTAATGATGGCTTAGCTGACTCTTAATTATGATAAGCTGAATGTGAACAAACCAGGTCGGGTCTTCTCTCACAATGAGAGGGATGTAGGCCGCCGTCCGCCAGTTGGTGGACAAACATACCTTTGAGAACATTTTTTTTGTGAACTCTCAGGCATGCAGGTTTCCTCACGATGTTTTCCTTAACCGTGATATTAAATTTTATAAAGCCCTCATAACTTTTTTTGCAACGTTATTGGTGCGTGCCACTGGGATTCGAACCCGGACCCCTCGATTCGAGGTCGAATTCTAAGCCACTGGGCCTTCACTGCTCACCGCTTTAGTCCGAAGAGTAAAACGCCTTAATATAACCCTAAGTAAATTATTTCTCGTCGATTCTATAACAAGTTCGAGCGTGCGTCTGAAACTCTGAACGTGTAATTGAGTGTGGGTAGGTTAAGTGCTGGGGCGAGTTACTAAGTGCAGCCCCGGTACTAACTAATCAGGAAACTGGACAGTTGCCAAGTCTGCGTGATGACGTCAGGAAGTTTCATGACTGGTAAAGTTTCTGCCAAATTACCTTTAAGCAAGTTGGACCGGCATTTAATTTTGTAATTAATAGTACAAAAATAGATATGAGCAATAGATAAAAATTTGAAAATTAGGTCAGGTGTATATTTAGTTTTTGAGTTTATAAAATAGTGATGCTGATGCTGATGATAGGTCAGATACAGTAATGGTTTCGTATTCCTTATAATTTTAAGATAATTATAATTATAATAGAGGATTTCCCTTCTTTCGATCGAGATCGAATTCTTAGCCACTGGGCTATCACCGGTCATTCACCTCATCTTATAACCCATTATATGACCTTAAATGACCTTAAAATAGTAATTAACACTTCACACTCATAGCCCCACACTAGGATTGCCTGTGTCGTGGGTGTCATAAACACACACAAGACAAGAACACACACACCCAGACCAGAAACAGAAATTTAAATTTTTTATTCAAATCTCAACTCCACTAGAAATCGAACCCAGGACCCTCCGCGCAACGCATCGGCATCTTAACCACTGCGCCACTCAGGTCGTCGAGTGTGTTCTTATAAAGAGGAATAAATGAAACAATTTTCCTCATAAAGTTAGCAAAAATACCTCAAAGAAAGAAGTATTCCTTTGACTGTGGAATTTTTGTATATTTGAAGTTAACTCCTTAGTGATATTACGTTCCTTTGTACTAACTTATTCTTGAAAAACATGACATGTTACGAGGACATGCGATACTGTGGTATTAAAAACTAACTAAGAGTAAGAGACTAAGAGTTTGTACCATGAGATTACTGATTAACGAATGGTACCTAATAAGTAACGGTGACCACTTACCACCAGTACACTATCGTCAAAGTACTCGTATAGTTAACGTGTGCCATTAGTATGAGAAGATTCCAGACAGCAGTCTGTGTGCCTATATCAGTGACATATGACATACTTACTAAAAACTGACGTTTCACTAAGAATACTTTGACGATAGTGTCTATGCGTGCTACGCAGACGGCCTATATTGCTGATCTTTGTGGAAAAATAACTGGTAATATAAATAACGAACTTTTGTCAAACTGGGAATACATCCATATTGGAATGGTTTCAATAGCAAATAAATAGACGGAGAATTCTATAAAATTAAACCCTGCCCTTGTGTGGAACAAAAGTCACAAAAAACGCTTTTTATAGCGAGATATATCGTAAAAACAAAGAAACCGGGAATCCGCTCCGCTGTTCGAAATAAGTCGCTAAGTCGTTCAGAAAGTTCGGCGTGGAAGTGAGAAGTTATACCGCGGAATTCGGTAGACGCGACATGTTTCGAGATTCGCGTCATAAATACGTTTTAAGCTGTAATTCAATAAAGGTTCATGATACTACAGTTCTGGAAGCATGAACACAATCGTCAAATTATTCGTACGGTTAACGTGTGTCATTAGTATGGTAGTACGTTTACCGTACGAATACTTAGTGACGATAATGATCATGCTTACGACACGGTGGTCGAATGTGGGAATGTTACTAGAGTTAGATAAACAAGGAAGTTTTTAATGTAGGTATTTCGCACATTTGAAAAATGAAAATTTGTTACATAATAACGTAATTTAGGCCTACCTTTTTTGAGGTTCGCGTCAAAATTTTATAATAGAAACAAAATACTTGATGCTTAAGACACCAACCTCAAAAAGTAGGCCTAAAGTACACATACTCGTTCCTATGCTGTAACAAATTTTATTTCATACTTTTTTGATGGCGGTTTAATTTTTTTTTTGAATTTTTTTTTTTTGAATCATAATTTACTTTTACACTCCGGCACTTTCTGGGTACTTAAAAATTTACACAGCCATTATAACTTAGCGTAAGTTCTCACAGAAGTTGCTGCAACTAAAGTCTGTTCGACTTAAAAAGTAACTTTTGAAGTTTAACTGACAAAGAGCAGCGACAATCTGACTTTTACTGGCATCTGAAAAGCTTCTGTGATAACCGAATATACATTACATGTAGTGATAGCCCAGTGACTTAGAATTCGAGCTCATAATCGAGGAATTCGGGTTCAAATCCCAGTGGCACGCACCAATGACTTTGTAACAAAGTTATGTGCGCTTTATAAAATTAAATATCACCTGCTTTCACGGTGAAGAAAAACATCGTGAGGAAATCTGCATGCCTGACAATTCACAAAAAAATGTTCTCGTTAATGGTATTTGAAGCTATGTGAACCTATGTGAAGTCCCCTAACCACAGTAGGCCAGTGTGGTGGACGGCGGCCTACATTCCTCTTATTGTGAGAGGAGACCCGACCCAGTGCGTCATTAATGGGTTACATTACATTTTTGACCCATTAGTACCCGTTGCAGTCTCACAATGAGAAGGATGTAGTACACTGATCTTTTGCGGGGTGGTGGCCATCACATGCCACCAGCGTGGTGGACTAATCCTCAAGCCCTTGATCGCGCAGGATCGGTCACTGATTTCACAGTTCACAGTCACACAATAGCCTATCATTATGGCTATCACTGCTATGTATACTGCAGTTGACTGCAACCCTTTTAGGGCTCGGGTCTCTCCACACAACATCCGGAGTTCTGGAGCATACTCCACCACGCTGCTCCAATGTGGAGAAACGGGCTAGTGGCCAACTCGTGTCGGATGTTTTCAAACCGCCCATAGAGCCTTCGACAAGGTTTAACGACTGCTATCGTATCGATAACAACCGGGACCAACGGCTTAACATGCCGTTCAAAGCACGCATGTAGGAAGGAAGCGCGAATGTAAATCACCACTAGCGATCACCCATTCTGGTGTGTCAGTACCCATTAATGACCCACTACAGGGTCGGGTCTCCTCTCACAATGAGAAGGATGTAGGCCTTAGTTCACCACGCTGGCCTACTGCGGGTTGGTGGACTTCACATGCCTTTGAGAACATTTTTTTTGTGAACTCTCAGGCATGCAGGTTACCTCACGATGTTTTCCTTCACCGTAACAGCAGGTGATATTTAATTTCATAAATTCATACCCATTCTGGTAATTCGGCCTAATCTTCATTGGTCAAAACTTATTGGTATTTTGTGCGCTCGTATACATTTTCGTCTTTCCCGTTTCATATTCGGCAGTCATTTTTCTCATCCGAATCCCATTAATTGAACTTTTCGCGATGGAAATTCACCGCAATTCAATTTCGTAATAGACGATTCTCGGTCTCCATTATTGAAATTTTTTGATCGATTTAAATTGCGTATTTTTGCTTCCAATATACGTAATATACTTATTTCTTTCGGTGCCGACCTCAATGGGTCCCTGAGGACATGGAGCTGGAGATACCGCCGTATTCTATGAGCACTCGGCTCCATTAGCTTTAGAAAAATAATTTAATGTATAATCTTGAATGTGGAACGGGGATCTGAGCGAATCTATTTTTGTAATGTCTTTACAAGCTTAATAATTGTAATGTCTTTATCCCCCATTTAAATTTTGTATTAAAAAAACTTGTAGGTACACATACAAGATCATTTCGATTTCTCTGGACCTATATAATCAACCTAAATATTCAACGGAAATAAAAAAATCCTTGTTTGATAGATAATATTACCATCAAAATAAAATAATACTTATTAAGGTAGGTGCCAGTAACCCATTAATGACCCACTACAGGGTCGGGTCTCCTCTCACGATGAGAGGGATGTAGGCCTTACTCCACCACGCTGGCCTACTGCGGGTTGGTGGACTTCACACACCTTTGAGAACATGTTTTTTCTTGTGAACTCTCAGGCATGCAGGTTTTCTCACGATGTTTTCCTTCACCGTAACAGCAGGTGATATTTAATTTTATAAAGCGAACATAACTGTTTTACAAAGTCATTGGTGCGTGCCACTGGGATTCGAACCCGTACCCCTCGATTCGAGGTCGAATTCTAAACCACTGGGCTATCACCGCTTTTATCTATTAAGGTAGGTAATTTCACACAACTATTTACATAACTTAGAACAAAAAAAGGGATAGAATAAAAATAAATAAAAATAAAATAATACATATGTTTTATCAGTTATTTATATAGGTCGATTGAATTTACGCTGGTGGCCGTTTCCTATTTTCATCATAGAATCCAAGCTCCCTCTAAGTCGGTAGGCAACTTGATTACAGTGTAATGAAATTTCTGCCCCGTTAACATGATTACTGGCAGATAGGTAGATGCTAGCAGCCTTAGATACCTACGAGTATATACTTATACGTGCATTAATATATTATTTATAGCACAGCCAGCCAGCACTTATTTCACAGTTTTCCGTGAGTAAAGTTCCACATTTTTACCCCAATACCTTTTTCCACATTATACAATTTTTGTTTCTAGATTGGGCTTCTTTATTATAAATATTTGGAGGTTATATTTAATTTCACAAAGTCATTGGTGAGTGCCACTGGGATTTGAACTCGGCTCCCTCGATTAAGAGGTGGAATTCTAAGCCACTGGGCTATCACCGCTTCAATTCATTTAAAAGTTATTCAATAAAAAAATCTTTAAATTAAATAAAATTGATTGTTACCATCATTCTATGTATAATAGGTACTTCTTTGCGATAAATATAAATTAGCAACTGTTCCATTTATCTGTTAATCCGACTACGAATCCAATTTGAATAACTTTAATTCATAACAGCGGCTAGTACTTCGTTACGGACAGTCCTTCGAGCCGGCACGGAACTTCGTTACGAAGTAACTGTCTGTCCTACTTGTTGTAATTGAATGCTTCAAACTGTAACTGTGTTAAGACTTGTATTCAATATCATCTATTCATAAAAAAAACATACAGACGAATTGAGAACCTCCTACTTTTTTTGAAGTCGGTTAATAAAAAGTTAAAGATTGGCGTTTGTACATTGTTTCGCTTTTGTATCGGTTGTAAAACGATTTTCGTGTTTATTTGGTTGGTAGCTTTTGAGGGACTTCAATGCCATTGTCAGTGACCCAATAATGACCCACTACAGGGCGAATGTAAATCACCACTAGCGATCATCCATTCTGGTGTGTCAGTACCCATTAATGACCCACTACAGGGTCGGGTCTCCTCTCACAATGAGAAGGATGTAGGCCTAAGTTCACCACGCTGGCCTACTGCGGGTTGGTGGACTTCACATGCCTTTGAGAACATTTTTTTTTGTGAACTCTCAGGCATGCAGGTTTCCTCACGATGTTTTCCTTCACCGTAACAGCAGGTGATATTTAATTTTATAAAGCGCACATAACTTTTTTACAAAGTCATTGGTGCGTGTCACTGGGATTCGAACCCGGGCCCCTCGATTCGAGGTCGAATTCTAAGCCACTGGGCTATCACCGCAATGCCATTATTGTCGATAAAGTACAAAAATTTCACTTGATTTATATTAACTTAATGGTGTAGATAGAGCTAACACTATAATTATGTGAACGATTTTATATTTACTCCATTTACTTTCCTTTTAATGATCCAATGTTGCAATAGTCTGTACTGTAACCTATTAGTTACCAACTGCAGGATCAAGTTTCCTCTCACAATGAGAAGGATATAGGTCTTAGTCCACCACACTGGCCTAACGCGAGTTGGTGGAGTTCACTTCCTTTTTTTTCTTCACCGTGAAAGCAAGAAATATAAAGCGCCCTTATCTTATACGAAATTTATAGTGCGGGCCATTACGATTCGAACCCGGACCTCTCGAATGAGAGGTCAAAGTCTAGGTATAACCAATCCTTGCAAGCAAGGTGCAACTGATTTGTTTTAATTTTTCACTAAGTATTTAAGACCCACAAACAAAATTACTAAACTAATGATCACCGTAATGCTTCTAAAAACTATTCTAATAGCCACTTAAACAAAAGTAATTACAGAATGGTTTGTGAAACTCGCCCGAGATTGTTTGAATTATTTGATTCACTTTTACCTCTCTGCTATCGAATGATTATGAAGGATTTTAATTTGCAAAGAGCGTTTGCTTCTAAGCTTATTTTTCTCCACTGCAATCTTTAAGTTGAAATAAGGTAGGACTCAAAAGTTGAGCAACTCTATAGCAAATCTTACTTCTGGCTACGACACCAACAAACGTAGATAGATTTATTCGCATATATTTTTATTTCTTAATAATAAGCTTATACTTTGTAACAGGCAGTGAAAATAATACAAACATTTCAAATGAAACAAACATAGAACCATCACAATTTTTTTGAAGTTAGTTAATAATAATTATGTAATTGTACACCGCAACATACAAGTGAAAAACGAAATATAAATCACAAAATTAAAAGTAAACCTACAAAAAAGCGGCTACACCGCTTATGGTGATATTTACTAGAAGAGTTTTAGGTAGATAAAAAACAGAAAGAAATAAAGAAACGCACCGTTTTTACGCATAGGTACACCCCCATTGTACTCGTATGTGTAAAAACGGTGTAAAAACGTATCAATACAACAAACTGTAGCCTTTCCACCCAAACATTTAATTAAAAAGTGATTCAACCACAAATAAACAAAATTATGACAGCATAAATGCAGTATAGTGTGCGGTTAACCCTATTTGCACTTTGTAAATTGTTAGTTCATTTGGAAAAGTAGATTTAAATTTTAACGGTACCGGGTGAATTTTGAATTACAAATAAAAGTGGTCATAATTGGGTTTTGACTGTTTCGTCTACATTTAATTGTTAAACCGTTAATTATTATATTTTAAATACTCTTTATCATTTTCGAAAATAATAATAAGTATTAATACTTGTCCAAATAAGTAACCGACCAACCAACACGAGAAAATTTAAAGACTCCTCTGACAAGATTTATGATGTTTATGAGGCTATCATAATCAACAACAATTCATTTAAGGCATTTCGTTCGCCACTAGCGGTCACCCATCCAAGCATACGATACACCCGTGACGTCGCTAACTTTTTCGATTGCTTGCGATCTACTCAAGCAGTGGGCCTACTTGCGTGAGTAACCTTACATAAAAAGCTAATTAAGTTTCGCTCCTGTAAAATTTCTGTGTCCACCGCCCTGCATTGAAAAAGTAATAGATTTTTCCTAAGTATTTCATTTCCCAAAAATATCCCGAAAACGACATAATTATGACAGACAATATTCAAATTCAAAAAATGTCTGAAAAATGTGTCTCTGAAATGAAAATAATGAAAATACCATCCATATGTACTTATAATACCTACATTCCCCGGAGTACACAGTGAGGCAGACGTGCGTTACATCACGGTAAGATTTTCACAGAACGAAGTAAATGTCTCCGCCGAAAAGAGCTGAAGCGCAGTCGGTCTCGTGGGACAAAGTCTTCGAAAGTGCATCTAACAAGGACCGCTCTCGCCAACCCCGCGGGACCACAGACATTCATTTCTACTTGGATTCACTGAACTTTAAAGATAATTTAATTGTATTTTTCATTCCGAGAAGTTGAGGGATTGTTTGAAATCTGATTCATTTAATTTTTGACAGCTGTTGGTCTAGTCTAGTCCAGAGCCCCGATTCTGTATGACCATTCACACTCGTATCGCGGCAATATCGTGTCTTACGCGTGATAAAAAGTCAAAAAAGGCTTAAAAGTCAAATATCGTGACAATCTCTTATGTGCCTTATTGAATAGACATAAAGGTTCCTTGTCGTGCCAAGTTCATGAAATGACATATGGTTGGATGACACACGATATCGACACGAAATCTGAATGGTCATACAGAATCAACCCCCTGACTAAGCCGAGAGTCGTGAGTTCGATTCCCACCCAGGGGGCTTATTCTGTATGACCATTCAGATTTCGTGTCGATATCGTGTGTCATCCAACCGTATGTCATTTCATGAACTCGGCACGACAAGGAACCTTAATGTCTTTTCTATAAGAGACACAATAGATTGTCACGATATTTGACTTTTAAGCCTTTGTTGACTTTTTATCACGGGCAAGACACGACATTGCCGCGATACGAGTGTGAATGGTCATACAGAATCAGGACCCTGGACAAATGATTGTGTGATGAGCACACGTGTTTGTTCTGTATGTGGGTGTAATTTATCTTTATAAGTGCATATGTATTTAAAACATAATTATGCACGTTTATCAGCTATCTGGTTACCATACGCAGGCTCACAGCTTACTTTGTGATCAGGTAAAATAAAATGAAATGTAACGAAGGAGTTGTATGTGTATCCTCTCGTTATTGGCTCCAAAAACTAGTAAAATCGTAAATAAAAGTTATTTTGTCCGTATTTTAGTTTGCCTAAATAATTTGTAGTATCGCAACCGATCAGTATTGTCCGTACAACAAAATACTAGTCAATCAGCGCCCACACTATACATTTTTGAACGTTTTGTTCAACACAATGAAAATCGGATCGAACTGGAAATTTGTAACGTTTTTGCTTATTTTTGTGACAGTCGCTTGGAAATAGACGAGTCATTTTTTTAATGATCAAACGCTAGTTTTTTGTCGAAATATTCGTCGAATTCGTTTTTGTCATGTAGCAATATCCAATGGAACTACTATCTGGGTTTGATAAAAGTGCTGACGGCTTAGCATTATTACAATATACATACACACGTTGGGCGCTGCATTGCTTCGGAGGGCACGTTAAGCCGTCGGTCCCGGTTGTTATCGATACGATAGCAGTCGTCAAACCTTGTCGGAGGTTACGGGCGGTTTGAGAACATCTGACGCGAGTTAGCCACTAGCCCGTTTCTCCATAAATCAGCATTGGAGCAGCGTGCTAGAGTATGCTCTAGTCCTCCCCCTGTTTTTAGTATTAGACAGGAATTTAAAAAATATTGCAGCTATAAATTCGCCAAGTGTAAAAAAAGAACTTAATCAAAAGAACTAATACGCGTGGGCTTGAATGTTGCCGATATTTGGTAAATCATACTTAATTGTGCGAATCCAAACATATCAGTAACCCATCAATCACCAATCAGGGTCGAGTCCTCTCTCACAATGAGAGGGATGTAGGCCTTACACTACCACGCTGCCAGGCCTAATGCGCATTGGTGGACTTTACACGCCTTTGAGAACATTTTTTAATCTGTCATGCATGCAGGCTTCCCATGATGTTTCTTTTACCGTAACAGCGGGGGATATTTAATTTTATAAAGAGCACAAGTAACTTTTTTACAAAGTCATCGGTCGTGCCACTAGGATTCGAACCCGGTCCCCTAAAATAAGCGGTTTAATTCTAAGACATTAAAATTTCGTTTTGTACCCAAAAATGCGTCGACGCGAAACAATTCCCGCGTAAACGACAAATTTTAACATTCAACGTGAGCCCGCCTGTCGTTGGTTTTTTGACGCACGTCAAAGAAGAATATGAAGCGTTGTGTTTTTATTGTATCCATCGCTAGCGTTGACGCATAGGACTTTTATATGGTCGCTCCAACCGGCTGTTATAGACAGTCTTTTTAATTTCGTATAATATACCTAAGCGTGGTTCCGGTTTCGAAACTTGGTGGCACACGCCCATAAAGTTCTGTGTACTTTCAGGGGAATCTAAAATAATGAAATGGCATTATACCTACAACTTATGGAATCTTTTCTATGTTACGTCTATTACAATAATGACAGTTCTTATTATCAATGCCAGCTCTTGAATTGACCGTGAAGGCCGTACCAGACATATGCAGAAACCGCTTATGAGCTCAAAACGTCGAACGTCGTAGTCTGTTCTCAACTTATTATAATTTTTGCAACATCTTTCTCGTGTAACATTCAACAATAAAAGTATTCTTTTCTTTTCTTTTCTAAAAAAATCATACGGAAACCTCTAAGCCTGAGTTCACCATAATGTTCTCAAATCATGTGAAGTCGCTGGACCAATCTAGCGTGGCCTACATCCTTCTCATTGAAAGAGAAGACTCTAAATTTATTTATTTATAATCTATCCGGGAAGTAAGTAACAAATTAAATAAAGTTATTTATGAATTTCATTTGTAAGTTTTGTAAGCATACCTAGAAATGGTAAATATCATAGACTGATCTATATAATTTGTACCAACTTTATACCTACATTTGTGCAAATAAACGTCTTGTCTTTGTCTTTGAAGTAAGCAGATAGAGCCGCTCGAAGGCTAAAAGCTGTTTATTCAGTCAGATCCAAATGCAACTACCCCCGAGTAAAGACTTGTAAACTACCTTGGAAACTCAGGAAATCTCCTTAAATATTCAGTTTTGATTTCCTGTAAACCGCTACAGTTTAATGATTAATATGCTCAAGGCACAGTTTGCTTAAATGTGGCGAATGAAAATTATATTTCGACGTTTGGAGCTAATTACATGGCAATTTTTTATCAATAACTAAGACTCGGCTAATTAAAATCACAGTCTAAAAAGCTCACGCACGGAGCAGATTCAAATTTAACACAATGAAAATTTATATGGAAAAGAATGCACAAATTTTAATATTTTTAAACAAAATTCATTAGAAATAGTTTAAATTCATCTAAAAACACGCCACGCATTCTACCATAAATTCGAGTAGGTACTTCAAGATGACGTGCCCATAATATATTCCCGTGGGTATATAAAAGTTGTTCGCGACTTAAACCTTGCTATGTATAAAATGTAATAATAGCTGATAAGTAGTACATAGTTTAATTTCGTCATTATTTTGTATTGATTTTGTGTGTTATAGTTGTACTTGTATGTTTGTCAGGTACTAGTTCATAGGTTTACTGATTATTTTGAATTTAATTCCTTGCATTGTATAAGTCCGTACAGGAAAAAACTTGTCTAAATGTGTCACGACAAGAATAGAAAATAGAGATAAAGTAACCCTCTCCCGCACCGACCCGCCTCGCAGCTATTGGCCGATACGGTGGGTGTTCTCGTTGAACCCACCGCTAGTTGCGAGGCGGAAAGTCGGTATAAACATAGCCTCGGTGCGGGGGTAAATTCACTTACCACTAGGCTCTACTAGAGGCAACAACTTTCTTGAAAACGAAAACGTCTTTCCTTTGAACCATGCCCGAACACAATAAAAGAAACCAGACAACATATATGTAGTCAATAGTTTAATACAGTCCACTTTAAATGACCACAAAAGTCAAATTAAAATTTCAAAAAATTATAGTCGAATTACGACTCGTTAGTCTCTTGTCCACGGAGGCGTAGCTTGTACGGAGATGTATCCTGTACATGCAGCGCTTGTACATGCAGCGACGCGAGCGAGACGTTGCCGCTTCGTTGACAGAGTAGCATAGTTTTGCATGTAAGCTGCAAACAGGCGTACACTAAGCGTATAATGACGAATACGCGTCTATGAAGCTACGCCTCCGTGGACAGATGGCCTTAGCAATCTCTAGTATTTATTTATTTACTATCCACTTTATAAGGAAGAAACATTTGAGCTATCCGTCAATCAGTCAGCGGTTTAAAACAAAGGCGATCCAATGTTGTTAAACTTCTCCAAACACAAGGCTCTATTTGTTTGAAAACTTCTCTTCTTAACTTTGATATCCGCTCATTTATAAATCACTGACTTTCCACTGAAAACGGAAATAATGTGGATTCTATTTTTAAAACTGTGGAATATGAATTTCAATGGAACGCCCCTTCCTCTTCCGGTACCTACTCGTATATACCTCGAATAATGTGCATTCAGATTTCAAATTTCTAAATTTAATTTGGTTCTAAAGTGGTTATTTCTGATTGTAAGATGGATTATAAGAGGGACAGTGGATTATAAGAGGTCATCCATGTAGATGTTAAACTAACTTGTACGTGTGAATATTGTGATACCTTGAATAAATAGTGTGTAAACCTTAAATACTTTGTTTGTGCTTGCATTATACCCAAATAACGCCCACTAAATCCGTAACCACTAATGACGATGTAGAGTAGAATGGTCCTTCTCCGACATAGATAAATATATTATGTTTGTCCTCGCATATCTCCGAAACTAATTGACGGATCGCGATCGATCTTACTTTGTTTGTTTGCATTTTTTTCAACTAAAGTTATGGTAAAAGTTTCATCGAACCGGCTTAAAAAAATTAAGCATAAAGTATGTAACAAATTTTATTTCATACTGCTTTAAAGTCGGTTTAATTTTTTTAACAAATTTTTTCGCAATTTAATTGTTGCTTCATTATAATCGCCAGATTTAGAGATCAATGGTTTCACTAAGGGCCTATATTAGGACAGACAGGCGGAAGGCTGACAGTGAACTCTAAACTTGCTCAAACTCTAGCCAACTGCCATTTGCAGGAACGAAGTTGTTCTGGCCTTGACTTGCCCTTTTTTAGTAATGGCCGTCTGTAAAATTTAATATCGGTATATAATTTAATATCGGTAATAATACGACCAGTGTTATCCACATTTTGGTTCTTGTGCCCGTGCCCAAAAAATTGCTACCAAATAATATAAATTGCTACCATATAATACTATAATAAAGTAGTCAATTTATCACACTGGTACTATTTGGTAAACAATTAGCGAGTCTTTTATTTGAATTTGCGATTCTAAAAAGAACGCAGACACTTATTTATAAATATTAAAAACATATCGCCATTTAATGCTGAAACAAAACTAGTGACTATATTTAATTTTACTCCAGCAATTTCAAACTATTTTGAACAATAAAAAGTAATGCCAAGATTATTTACCAAATTAGCGGTAACAGTGCCTTAATTAACATACCATTACATTTCAAATTCTAAATTTAATAAATTGTAGTTGTATTTCGACTATTGACTATCTTTAGTACCTATTATACTGAAAACAGTTATACTTGCCCAGTCTACAAGTGGTCATATTTATAACATGCCATGAAGTACATTCGAGAGGAGTGGTTCCCAGAATCAATGGAGCGTTAAATCTCAGTGCTCCAAAATAACAACTCCACTTACGAACTCAGGCAGCAAGTGATTCGGTTTGTTTGAACTTGGTTTGTGAACCGTACTTCAGGTGGCCTAAAAGTTTCCTACTTATAATACGATACTTCCTATAATGTTAAACAAAAATAGGAATTCGAAACCGGTCCACTCGAATACAAGGTCGAATTCTAAGCCACTAGGCAATAGGTAGTAGTTGATAAATGTGTCCAATGTCCCATATAAATACTATGTGTATTTGAAAACGAGTAACAGTTTGAAATTTGGCACACTTTATGTTTATGTGCACTACTTCGAATATTTTTAAACAAAATTCTATTGAAATAAAAAAAATTCTTCAAAAAACACGTCACGCACACTACCATAACTTTGACTACTTTGACATGCACACAGACACAAATATGGCGTGTACAGTACCTACGACCTACGTACATTCCGTTACGTGTCCAATAGGCATGATGACAGTTATCAAGTATCGCCAAAATATTTATCTGATCTAATGAAATAGGATTCAAAGATTTTGAAACATGTATTTATTCTCTTATTAATGTCGAGATTAATCATTTATTTGAATAAATCTACAAAATACAACAATCCGCCATGATAGCTTAAACAGCCATCAGATCGAATTACGTCAATTTACGTCACGTCTTAGTAAACGTAATTTTTTTCGTAAGCATCTTATACGCGATCTGACATTTTTTACTGAGCCGTGACACAATGACGGACGCCATGACACGGGCGAGCGTTTTGGAAAGAATTTGATACTTAAAATTTAAATGTACTTTTATTGCACAAAAACCTTAATTTTCTACAAAAATATGATATATTTTAGACATAATAGAAACTTCTGAATATCATAGAAGAGTTTTTGAAAATTAGTCATCATGCCTATACTAATTTCAATAAATTGAAGTCGTAGTTCGACTACTTGACTATCTTTAGTACCTAACTGAAAACAGTTGTAGTTGCCCAGTCTACAAGTGGCACTGAAGTACAGGGGCTCTTGTGTTTCGATTCAGGAAGAGAGGTTCCCGGAATCAGTGAAGAGTCATACTCGTATCTCAGTGCTCCCAAATAACAACTCCACTTACAAACTCAAACAGCAAGTGAATCGGTTTGTTTGAACTTGGTTTGTTAACCACCCTTCAGTGTCCCGAGCACGCTATAGTCAAAGGAGCAATAGTCAAGTGACCGTGCGCCATTAGTATGGGAAGATGTCATACAAACTATGAAGTAATGTCGGATGTTAACCGTACGAATACGTTGAAGATAGTCCTCATGCTAGCTCTGATGCCTTAACCACTGCGCCACTCAAGTCTTCAAAAAGGATTGCAGCTAACTGGAGCCTTTACGTGTATACCAATGTATGAGTAGCGCAAAGACCAAGGAGTCTTGAGGAAGTCAAAGCTTTGAGCTTAGTCTTACTTAATGGTTTTGTTTCAAAGGAGCCACGTTTTCAACATATTTCAACAGAACGTTGCATTTATTGGAGAAGTGGTAGGACGGAGCCAGGTTTTGAACGAACTACTTGCATTATTTCCGTAGTTTAGGGTCAAATTTGGTTGGAAATTTTAGTGCCGCTGGTACCTATGGTAGAGATTGAAAGAGGGCAACAATTGTTATATACAGTTTGTATATTACACAGTAATTATGTACACAAAAGTATTTACAAGAAGAATCGCTATAAACGCATGTTATTAATAAATGTACAAGATTACAAAAAATAGCTTACTGTATGAAAAAATCTCTGAATAATGACTCTCTTGTTAATCCGTCCCTAGGCAACGCGCTGCTCGCGGTTGTCACTGACGGGACGGGGATGACTGTGGCATTGATGCGATGCGATGATATTTACAATGATCGATGAATGATCGATGCCGAGTCAATAATGTAGCTGAATGATGAAATATGTCTCCTGTTTCCTGAAATCTGAATTGTACTCAAAATCTAGATTTGCCTTCGCGACTTCAACAACTAATTTAGATTTGTTGGGTAGGTTTAATTAGTATTATTGTTTTTAAATAAAATATTTGCAATTGCATGCATTATTGCAAACTCAATACAGTTTCAAAACCACAATGACATGTGATGCCCTACAATGAGAGTGTGTGTGTAAAAGTGAGTTAGTGTTGAAATCAGAGGACCCAATGCCTCGATTTAGAACTTACGCAGTATAGTATTCGTATCGGGCTGCCATTAGTATGGGATCGGACAGACTGGCATATGACATACTAATGACTTACGTTTACCGTTCAAATATTATGACAACAGTGTTCATGGTCCGCAATATGTCTATGTCCAGTATTGAACAGATAGTGCAATAAGTATGAAAACAGAGTAAATAAAATTTTCTGCAAGTGACTTCAGGGAAAAGTTTAGATTAAGATTGGACGGGACTCCTTGTTCGTCCAGATTGCTTGAAAAACATGACTTTTTTAATTTTAGTCATGGGTGTTGTTTTCGACATATTTTGGGGGCGAACACGACTTTTTGAATTTAGACTTTTTTGAATTTTTAATCATGGGTGTCGTTTATAGGGTATTATAGGGTAGGGATGAGGTTTATGAAAAACTCAATAATTTTGAATTTAAAAATGGCGGACATGAAATTTTGAAGTTTTGGTCATGGGTATCGTTTTTCACATATTTTATGGTGAGGATTTTGTAAATCAGTAAAACGCATTAATTTTAAAGTCCAAGATGGCTGACACAGCTTTTTTTGAATTTTAGTCTTCCGTCTATATTTTTGAAGGTTTTTATAACATTACTTTGCTTTATGTGTATTGAAATAAAATTTTCTGCAAGCGACGTCAGGCTAAAGTTTAGATTAAGATACGGCGGGCTGGTCCACTTCTGTTTGTTTGTACAATCCAGACAAACTTAATTTGTTCCAGCCTTCAGACTTAGACAACTAATTAACGTTTGTTGTGTTTACACTTATAAATCTCTATAAATTATGTTTTATGAGGTTTACTATTATAAAGGTTTATAATTTTTAACAACAATCTTTAGACACACAATTATTCTTTAACGGTATAGCAATTACCTACCTAGCAATTACCTTAGTAATTTCCCGTACCGGGAAAAATATCCAAATATTAAGTAGTATTAAAATGACGTGACAATCATTTAATCATTTAGACAGGCTTCCTCTTATCGATAGTATCCAGCTCGGTCCAGAGCCCTCAGAATCTAACGGTTTCCCGCTGACTTCTTCAGATCGTCAGTGCTGGTCGGAGCCTGAGCCCAGCTTATTGCCTCTTTAATTTGCTAACTCTGAGAGCTATGTAGGTCACTTTCATACTCCTACAAATTGCGTTTTTTCTCGGCAAGTGGACTTCATATGCCTTTGAAGAAGCATGTGAGTTATGGCTACAGTTTTTATTTCCACAGTGATAATTTAAAACTGCTATATTTGATTTCAAAACCAATAATAGAAATCGCGATCTCAGCTCATGCTAGATATGGCGGAACAATATCCGTTTTGGAAGGTAATATCCGGCTTTCCGCGCCCGATTTAAAGCCTTTAATAACCAGTCTCTTCGTAGAATATCTCTTTTGTGATTAAAAGAGACACTGTCACTTTAAATAAATAAATATAGACCCACACTAATATTCCCTGTGTCGTGCACACACAAAGCAAGAACACACACCCAGACCAGACACAGTTTAAAGTCATCATTCAAATCTTTGCTCCGTTGAGAATCGAACTCAGAACGCTCTGTACAGTGTACCAGCGTAATAAAATATTTTACCACCAATATTTTCTCCACGGGTTGTTCTTAAGACGTATCGTACTCGATAACTCAGCCCAATTGCCCTTGATTTGTTAATAGAAAACCTTTACCGGAAAAATAAATAAACAATTAATTTTCTTTACTGTATTTATGAAGAAGCGAGAAACGAATGCTTAACCCGCTGTTGCCACCTTTAAAAGTTCCTGTCAGTAACATTAATAACCCACCACAGGGTCGGGTCTCCCCTCACAATGAGAGGGATGTAGGCCGCCGTCCACCACGCACCACTACTGCGGGTTGGTGGACTTCACATGTATTTGAGAACATTTTTTTCTGTGAACTTTCAGGCATGCAGGTTTCCTCACGATGTTTTCCTTCACCGTGACAGCAGGTGGTATTTAATTTCATAAAGCGCACATAACTTCATTTTTACAAAGTCATTTGTGCGTGCTACTGGAATTCGAACCCGGACCCCTCGATTATGAGGTCGGATTCTAAGCCACTGGGCTATCAGCGAAAGGTACTAGACTGGAAGGATGAGGACTTTTCGCACTTTATTTGTAATGATAAGCCCAAGCTTTCTGCGGAAATTTGGCTCTAACGGAATTTTCGTTATTTGATCACTATTTTTGTGTCTAAATTGACCGGACTTAAGGGCTTCCACTCGCTTTGTATTACATCTGAAAAAACTATTTTTATTTTCCTAATTTTTGCAACAACATCTTCAGATCTCGAATCTTGGACGCCTATTGCGGTCCTTGATTGTCAATAGAAATCGTCTCCGGAAAAATAAAAATAGTATTTCTGCAGCGAAGCTAGAAACTTAACCCTCCACTGCGGTATTCTCGGATACTGTAATAGCCTTCATAGCGTAGACTATGTATGTATAATGTATACCTACTACTATACTACTACTGTATAAAGAATCCAACCTACAAATAGACCGGTCAAGTTAAGTCGAATAAAAATAATTTAAAAAAATTAAACCAATTCCATAAAAGTATTTATAAAATAAAATTTGTAACATACTGACTATTTTTTTAGGTATGGTTGTATTCATTAAAATGTTGGTTTGTTTTGACTGTATGTCTACGAAAATTTATAAGTTAATTTCAATTCCGCCAGGTAGTCCGCCTAACGAAATACACAATAAATAAAATATAAAGAGATATAATAGGCTACTCAAGTCGCATCGACTTGCCTCAACCAAGTTGAATAAATATTACTTTACATTATCCTGAAATCAGAATACTGAAAAAAATCTGAACTCAGTTAGCATAAGACTCGACATTTAAAAAATAGTGGTTGGGATATGGATTGATGAAAATTAAAAAGATAGACCACTCTTGAATCGGATTGGAGGGTTAAATTAATATTATTTCACTTCATCAGTTTACGCTCCGGGTATCAGTCTGAATAAAACTGAATAGTAGTTGAGATATCGATTAATGATTATGAAAAAACTACAGCTGGTCTAATAGACCACTGAAGTCGCGTTTAAGGGTTGAATAAATATTATTTTAGTTTGTTATTTTAAACTCCGTCTGTGTAAATAAAAGAAATCCATTACCTTTTTAATCTTCGTTTCCTACTACCGATTACATAGAGAAAATTTTAATTGCCCATCTGTTTACTGACTTGTTCGATTGTAGGCGGCAAGATAAGGGTTCCGTGCCTTAGTGGAAAGAAGAAAACCTGAAACGACATTGCAGCCAAAAAAAAGCGCCTGTAAAAAAGTTGTTTGTAAAACGTTACTTAAGAACAGTTGTAGATTAGCGTTTTTACCCGAAAAATTGACAGTTTCGCATATCCATCGATCTGGTCTGTGCTATACGCAAATATAACCTCGCAAACAGCGAATGCGCTGAAATCTCCACATTAACATCATTAAAACGCAATAAAAAACAAAAATATATAAATATTCATCGACCGATTTAGTAATTTGAATTTTAAAAGACATATATTTTAAAAGATCACAGCATACATTTTAACGTAATCTAGTCCTATATATTTATACTATTGTGTATTCCACTTTACGGCAAATTTACAAATAACACATCTTTTTGTAAAATTACATTTCAAGCACTTAAACCAAACCCAGAGAAAGAAATATTTCATTTAATGGATGCTAAAACGACGATAAACAGATAGATAGCAAGAGCATGGGAAACGATAGCCTATAACCCCAGTAAACTTACGTAGTTAAAAGTTACGTTGAAGCCTTGGATCTTGCGTTTTCCATTTCATTGCTCTTATCATGTAACAAACAGTACTATAATGTATATAAAGTTAGAACAAGTCACTGCTTAAATTCAAATGTACCTACCACAAATCAAAACTCCACTTTTTTAAAGGAGAGCGAATCAAAAGGTGAAAAAACTGTTATTTGCCTCAAGCTACCTTATTTTAAATCAATACTAGCTGACCTCGCAAACGTTGTTTTGCCATATACCTACGAGTAAGTTATCGAGCGAGATGAAAAATTATTAAATTACTAAAATGACTATTAAAAATAGAGGTTGGTGATAGAAGGGTGAAAAATTGGGGTTGTACGTATTTTTAATGCCACATTATTAAAAAAATTGTGACGTGCTGTGTGTGATTGCCGTGACGTAATGACAGACGCCATGACACGGGCGAGCGTTTTGGAATGAATTTGAAACTTTAAATGTACTTTTATTGCACAAAAACCTTAATTTTCTACAAAAATAATAATATGATATATTTTAGACATTATCGAAACTTCTGAATATCATAGAATCTAAGAGATTTTGAAAATTAGTCATCATGCCTATTCCCACCCACATCGTTTTATCAATGACCTTAATTGGAGCCAAACATAAGATTCTGAATTGTCTATTGTTATTTGAAATGTCTGTTTATGTTCAAGAGACTGTCTGCGCCACAGATTAGAAAGGGTTGTTAGAGAGAACAGGCATTATTAGTGGAATGGTGTATACTGAATATCATATAAATTAACCACAAAGCCGCTTAAGGGAGCTTCTTGCTAAATGATAATTATGCATTTAACAATCACGTTGAAGATAGGTACGAATGGTGGGTACAGTTATAATCGAAATTCTAATGCGAAATGTCTCATAAGTACAAAACAGTATTTTACGAGGGCAATAAGTAAGAGAGCGGTGATAGCCCAGTGGCTTCGAATTTGACCTCGAATTGAGGGGTCCGGGTTCGAATCTCAGTGGCCTTTGACCTTTGACCAATGACTTTGTATAAAAGTTGTGTGCGCTTTATGAAATAAATATCACCTGCTGTTACGGTGAAGGAAAACATCGTGAGGAAACCTGCATGCTTGAGAGTTTACAAAAAAAATGTTCTATAAATATTCTATAATGTTGTCTGTTACAGCAAGTGATATGTTATTTTATAAACTGCACATATTTTTTAAGAAAGTTATTGTATAGGGTATCGAACCCGGACCTGTCGACTAGGAGGCCGAATTAACCACTGAATTATCACCGCTTCACACAAGCCCCCCTGTGTATTTATTGTTAGTATTAAAAAGAATTAAAAATAATTTAGTGAACACATGCCACTTTCGATATTTTCTATTATTAGAGAGATAGATAGCATCCCACTCCAATAGATCTTTTAACAAACAAGTTATTGGCATTCCGCCATCGAGCCAATGCTGAAAATGTATGTAATGTTTGAATTTTTCTAACATCTGTCATCAAACTTCGTACCAGTGTGTTAATGGACGTGTTTATTTGTAAAGTTCGAATCACCTGTCATTTATTACCGACTTCAAAAAAGAGGTTATCAATTCGACACGTATGTATATATATATATAGATAATATTTAACGGAACTGCACAAATTTTACATATGTTGGTCTATTACGGCTTCCAAACAAGTATACCAAATTTCAAATGTGTATGTTTGTGTGTAGATGACTTAAGTATTTTTATAGTCAAAGTCAAAACCTTTTATTCATTATTAGGTACAATTTGTTCACACTTAATGAACGTCATACATTTATTATTATAAAACTCATTCGCTTTGATCGCCCCTCAGGCAAAACGTAGACTGGCATAAGTATATTATAGCAATGTAGTAATCAGTAGTGAAAAAAAATATCTCGAACATAATAAGTAGCAAACCTAGTAAATAACAACAATAAATATACAGAGAAATAATCCATACCTATATAGTCTCTACCTTTATACGTGGTAGTAGTAGTATAACTCTTTATTACACACACACAGAAAGAAACATACAACATAAAAACATAAAAGATAGGATCAAACATATAAGATAATCAGTAAAAACAAAAAATAGGACAACGTGTATCTATATACGTGTATCTATTTGAACAAGAATGATTTTTATTGCAAAACCGTAACAACCGTAACCCATGTTTAAAACTAAAATATGTTTTATTAGTATTAGGTATGCAAGCAAATTGCGAATTGCTCGCTCGAATGGCCGCCATAAACTCTGAAATTGGCCATGTATTTATGTGAAACTTGGCGAAAGTATGGAACTAATTTAACAGTTGTGCCGGAGTGCTGAACAATGCTCCCCTATTTAGCCTTTAATGTTCCGAGTTCGTTTGTCTAGAACCCATTAGCGACCCAATGCAGGGTCGGGTCTCCTATCACAATGACGTAGGCCTTAGTCCACCACGCTGGCCTGATGCGGGTTGCAGGACATACAATGTCACCGTGAAGACTATGGAGAATTCTAAGGGATTTCCTTTGGTCTTACCGCTAAACCATAACAGTGCTACTATATTTGAAGGCTTACACTATTACCATGTGTCCAAATTGCCATATCGCTAGCAAAAGTTGCTCGTACTACAAGGTCCTTTGTCAACGATATTTGTCGCATGTCAGAGCGTATTACGTATTTCAATAGAACAGTTCGCTACAGAGCCGTGTGTCAAAATATTATCGTGTTTATTGGTCGGTCGGTTATTTTAGCCAATTAGCAAAAGGCCTTAGCGACAACAAGCAAATTGCACGCTCGAATGCCCCCCTGTTTAGTTCTCAGACTCGGTATGTTATAATGAGCGGTAGAGTTCCCCGTAGCACAACTGTTAAATCAGTTTGATACTTTCGCAAAGTCCACGGTAATACATGGCGGATCGCGACCAATACTTTATGGAGCTATTTGAGCAACAATGGAGCTATTATGGCCGCGGTAACGACTGCAATTAATATAGTGTACAAGAAGGAAATCGAGATCGACTTTGTATTTTATTACTAAACGCTGACCGTAGAGTTAATTGAAACTCTTTCTAGTTAAGAAGAGTGGGACAACTCAGGGACGTAAGGATGAACTTATCACCATAGTATCATATCAATTTATACATATAATTCTTAAGCGGTCATAGCCTTCCTTCCTTCCTTTCAGCCCTTGCTAGTCCACTGCTGGACATGGGCCTCCCCTAATCGACGCCACTCCGCCCGCTCCTGGGCGCTCTGAATCCAACGGTTGCCCGCTGTCTTCTTCAGGTCATCACTCCACCTGGTCGGAGGGCGGCTCCTGTGCTCCTTTTGCCTAAACGTTAAAGGGGAGTTACAAACACGGGTCTCCACAACAGCGAGGACTAGAGCATACTTCAGTGGCCAACCCGCGTCGGATGAGGGCCAGACAAGTTTCAATGACTACTATCGAATCGATAGTAGTCGTTGAAACGATAGTATCGATAACAACCGGGACCGACAGCTTAACGCTTAGCTCCGAAGCATGGAAGCGCGCAGTTAATTCGCGTCTAGCAGTCACCCATCCAAGTACTGACCACGCCCGACGTTGCTTAACTTTTTCAATCGCTTGCGATCTACTCAAGCAGAGGCTGTGCGCGCCTCAGCAGCCGAATATGAGCTCCAAACTCTTATTACAGTGTTTATTAAATCAGCATTGGTTACCTTGTTCCGAAGCAGCTTCAAACTTAGTCGTAGAACCTAATGTCACGTGCTATCACGACTCAGTATGTACATAATGTCAGCGGCTCCTGGATGCGTCACGTACATGCCTCACGGGAAATTAACTGACACTGTTGTATTGGTATACCCAGGTATACTTAGTTCAAACAATTGAAGTTAGTAGTTAGAAGTGGTAATGTCTGATCAATTGAACAGCCCCTTTCAACCCACTTCCTGCTATCCTATCCTACAACAAGATAATTTGAGAATGGAAGAATGCTTGTATAATTTTAAATGTATGATGTAGGGATAGGCCTTAGTCCACGCTGGCCTACTGCGGGTTGGTGGACTTCACATACCTTTGAGAACATTTGTTTTGAACTCTCAGGCATGCAGGTTTCCTCACGATGTTTCCTTCACTGAAATAGCAGGTGATATTTAATTTCATAAAGCGCACATAACTTTTTTTACAAAGTCATTAGTGCCTGCCACTGGGATTCGAACCGGAACTCGATTCGAGGTCGAGTTCTCAGCCAATGAGCTATATCCGCTAAGTAATAAGATAATCACCGAGTAAAATGCAAAAATGCAAATAACGAACGGATGGATGGTTCGCAATTTCAGTGTAAATTATGTTTATAGATAAACAATTATAAAAAGGAATGTAGTAACGCACGTCTAAATAACTAAATTAATTAATTAAAACTGTGTCGAGAGTTTTTTTTCCTCCGGCTTTTTCTCTCTTTGCCCCAGTAATGGGTGGCAGATTGCATAGCCGATGAGTTCGATGAGGTAAAATATTAAAATAAATAAATAATTTGGATTGCTGACCAAAATAATAAATAAATTCGTTTCTTTCTTTTCTAATAAGATTTAAACGCAAAATCTTTATCTGTGTTCACTTTGATAAAATTCTGACACACTTATCTGCTGATCATTGATTTCTCCATCTAGATATGCTATAACGTTCTGATAGGATCACCGTTTGCAATGCTAGCTAGTCGCAGATAATTTCCCGGGAGGGTGCGATTGAAACGCGCGAGGCGAGCTCTCCAATCCGTGACTGTATATTGAAACAATACGTGATTTGGGATTTTTGAGAAGCGAACTCCAATGATCATCAAATCCAATAATACATTGCAATTCATAAAGCGCATAGTTCCGCGAGTGGAGTAGACATTTCGATTGATTGAAAATCCGTCATAGAAAGAGTCGGCTCTTTCAATGCGTAGGTATTTCCCGGCTCTTTCATAATCTATTCTTTAAATAAATATAACCTTCAAAATGACAAAGATATTAAAACTTTTCAATATCTACAACGCCAAATATACACAAACTCAATTTATAATCTGTGTAACTATATTTGTTTCCAATAAAATACCAAAAACCAATTGAAATTAAGTAAAAAACTTACTTTTGAATGGCAAAACCTTTAACTCCTTTAACCTTTTACCGGCGTCCAATGGTTTCGGAGTACGTTTCGGAGTAGTCAATTGTTTGTGGGTGACAGGGAATCAGTGTTGCCACTTAAAAAAATATAATTTTCAACTAGATTCGACCCTAAACTACGGAAATAATGCAAGTTGCTCCTTCAAAACCTGGCTCTTTCATGCCACTTTTCCCTTACCCAAAATTTTCGCTTCTGGTATAATATAATTATGAGATGAGATAACACAGCTCTTAGAACGTTATATAAATCGAGACATCGACGTCAATTGAATACCCGAGTAAACTGAGTTGTATTTGTACAGGGGATGCAATCTCCAGAGTTCCTGGGATCAGCTCTGTACTCGGCGTATCCGATATTCATAGTGTTGCTTTTACGATTGAGCGCACAGCGGTGCATGTTTCACCAATAGAGATCTAGCTTCAAGCTATTGAAGGAATTCGCCATAAGTAGCAAACAAAATACTTTAAAAAAATTAAAACGACATACATTTTTATCTATACAAACAAAATACTTGATACGTGTCTTTAACTCAACTTTTTTGTTTCGCTTGTGATCTACTCAAGCAGCGAAGCTATACGCGCTTCTACACACTAAATACTACCAAAATGCTTTGCAATGCTATGCATTAATCACTAATGTCTGTGATTGCCTATGACATTAAATCGTTTCTAGCTTCTCTTTAGTAGTAAGACAATCGATTTTGCAAAGACGTCCTATCCTACAGCAATTATTAATAGGTACTGGTCTCAGTAGATTTCGTTAGGCAATTACAAATTCTACTGGTCGTCGCCGTCAAAATTAAAAGTACACGGGATAAAAAGACACTTTTCACTACAAAACTTATGTAAGAGCGAAGGCTGTTAAATCAGCTAGTTTAAAGCAAGTAAAAATCTGAACTACTTCAAACAAAGTTGTATAAGACGCAGTATCTACGTGAAATCCCTGACGCTAAGTGCATTTACTTTGAAAGCCCGTTTGCCTTTCCTTTTCCGTTATAAGAAAATGAATTTTCTGTGGAAAGCACTTAAATAAAGGTACCTACGTTACTTGCAGGTACCCTTTGATTCTGGAAAACGCACTGCTTTGATTCTTTTGATGTGTAACATCTTTGCCTTGTATAGTAAACGTATGCCTTATAGATCAAAATCCCGGGACCGCCAGACGTCACGAAATGTCGTCCACATTTCGTTCGTTGAGTAATTTTAGTATGAGTATAGTACCTATAATAAGCCTCCATAAATATAAATAAATTAAATTAAATTTACCTTTTAGAATTTGAAAAATAACCTTAACCATTACATTATAACTAGGTAATTAGAGAATAAAATAAAATAAAGATAATAATATTAAAAATAATTTATCAAAAGTGCCCATTTCAGCGAAATAGCCAGCAACCAGCCCTTGGATCACCAGAGGCAAGAATCAATCTGGTCGACATTTCCGATGTGAACTTTATCATGTTGGTACACCATGAACCCCTTCATAAACAAAGTGCGTCTAATTAGATGGTAACTATGGAAACTGTCAAAAGGAAACATTCATAAATAATAACTGAAATTAAAATTCAAATGCTTTTATTCATTATTAGGTACAATAATGCACAATTAATGAACGTCTCATGCATTTAACATTATACAAACATCCGCTTTGATCGACCCTCAGGAAAACGTAGACTAGGAGAAAAAAGCAGGCGGAAAAAAACTCCCAGCACTCTTTTAAAAATAAGTATGAAATGTATTTTGTTATAGAAAAAAGCTAAATATATATAATGTTACCTATTGTGATTTTGTATTCGACATTGCGATTATTAGCATTAAATGTCGTTTCTTTTCTTACAGAGAAACTCAATTGTGTTTTAACTGAACTGTCGTCCAAATCGCTAAGAAAACACATCTTATAATTTTTCACTTCTGCCGGCACTCCCGGAGTGCAAGCCTTTTGTTTCAAGTGAGGTGAGACATCTCAGGCATAAAAACAGATTTTATGCCTGAGATGTCTCACCTCACTTACTCTCACATAACGACCGGTCTTGACATGATTGTAATTATGGTAATTACGTTTGCGAATCTAACACTTAATTAATTAAGTTGTAAACACCTTGTCGACAAATTAATGTCCAGACGTACTATAATTATACCGCGTAATAACTATTCCTCATCTACGATAGTTGACATACTATGTATAAACGTGAAATTTACTTTCAGGCTCTATTATTTCCAGTCACCCTATATATTTTCTCATCAGATGACATAAAAACGCATCCAACTCCATGGCTACATTTCGTTCCTAATACCATCCTAAACCACTTAACAACTAAGCCGTCCCACGGAACCCTAACTTCGTAATACTCTTATACCCCAGTTTGAGAGCGTATTCACACGACATGCGTTTGGTGGAAAGACACGCGATATTGTCAGTAACCCATTAATGACCCACTGCAGGGTAGGGTCTCCTCTCACAATGAGAGGGATAGAAGCATGTGAAGTCCACCACGCTGGGTTGGTGGACTTCTCATGTCTCTGAGAACTTTTTTTTGAGAACTCTCAGGCATGCAGGTTTCCTCACTAGGTATGTTTTCCTTCACCGTAACATCAGATTCTGGCTTCATAGCCTCACACTTTGTGAAGCTTTATTATAAAGTTTAACACGGACGAATAAAATAAAGAACTATGAGTAAAAACGGTCAGCGTGTTCAAAGCTCGTAGTGTGAACTGTGTCTTACTTTCATTTGAAGTTAAATCCTTTGCGGAGCGTCATTAGTATGGTGTCTTACAGGCTGGGATTGTTAAGAGTAAAGTCCTAATACATTGAATAAGGCCAATCTCATCCTTTTTATAATTAACGAGTAGTAAAATGTTTTACCTGTATTCCTGTGTAGTAACCTGTAAGTTTTACGTATCTATGTGTAGTAGCGGCATTGCTAAAACAGACTAATAGACTACAAGCCCATAAACAAAATGTACCTGTGAAATGAACCAACGTGAATAACGCTTAGAAGGCTGTTACTATATCAGAAAATAACTCTGAGCACTATGCGGTCATTTGTGAGCGGTGCACCTGTACCATGATCAGATATAAGGGTTGCTTCCTTGGCTTTCGAGCCCGGCCTTGGAAATATGTACGGCGTTCATGGATAAAGTATCTGTATATTGTATACAAAAGGAATTACACAAATGTACGGCACTTATTGTACGGCATTTGTGACCTATAGGTCATTTATTACTGTACAGCATTTGTGTAGTTCCTTTTGTATACATATACAGATACTTTAACCATGAACGCCGTACATATTTCCAAGGGAGGGCTCGAAAGCCAAGGGTCGCAACCCTTATATCTGATCATGGTACAGGTGTACCGCTCACAAATGACCGCATAGTGCTCAGAGTTATTTTCTGATAATTGTAGTAACAGCCTTCTAAGCGTTATTCACGTTGGTTCATTTCACAGGTACATTTTGTTCATCGTTCATGTGTTCGAAATAATAATTATAAATATTATACAATACGCTCAGTGCGTCTGCGACGTTGTCGTGCGACCAACTTGTTGCAAACGAAAATTTGGACAATAGGTAAAACTTAAGACTAATTTAGACTACGATACTTTAAATTGCACTCGCATTTGAGTAGGTACGAGAGTATTCCGAGTACGTTTTGAGTACGGGAGTAACACACACGTTTTCGGTTGTGGTACACTCGTCTTTACATGTGCCACTCCCGTTCACACATAGCTAGTGTTTGTCGTTTATTTTTACTGTGTCTCAACTGAGTGAACCATTAACAGTTTTGTCTACTTAGACTAGTAGGCCTTCAGGTCTAACGTGTTGTCTGAAAGTTGATGTTTGTTTGGATGTCACCGTAGCGACCAAATTGTTAATCCTCTGGCAACCCTTTACGCCCTTTATAAATAGATTTACAGCAAAATTACCTCATTATACCGTTGGTCGCGTTGAACGAGACAAGTTCGCGAACCGCAAAAACTTATTACCGCTATATTGCAGCCGACGGGTGTCGAGCCATTATCGACATCTGTCTGCTCGAAAAGTTGTCGGGCATCAATTTAATGCGCTTATATTAAAACTGCTGGAAAAAAGGGATAATGAGAATAGACTCGAAAAAAACATGATTATACAGTTGGTAAAACTAGGAAGGAATTTACCAAAAGAAAATGTCCTTTTTAATGGAAAATGAGAAGGTTTTCGGAACTACACATTATTATGTATGTATATTGTTTTCCCAAGATACCGTCGTCGCCCTCGTATTCAGCCGTGAAGAAAGTTCTTGCGAATTTTTTGTGTAAATGTACAAAGGTCCCGCTATATTGAAGCCGACTAGTGATGAGCCATTACCGACATCTGCCTGCTCGAATCGTTATACGACGAAAAGTTGTCGGGCGTCAATTTGATGTGCTTATATTGAAGCTGTTAGATAACATCTAAAACCGTTTGAAGGAGTTATCATTTGAAGGGGCGTCCTTTGAAATAAGAGAGGTGATAAAATTTAAGAAATAAAAAGATAACTTTAGCATACCGCCAGTTGTGTTTTTACACCTATTAAAAGGTGTAAAAGCTTGAAAATATACAGGTGAATTTTATAATTGTGCGTGGATAGCGAAAACCGAAGTTATGAGGAATAGCGAAAAATACTTCGTCAGTCACAGCCCTTGGGAAATCTAATCATTTTGAATGCTTAGTACTAAATATATACACTATGCTAAGCGCATGACGTTCGCTTTTACTTAAAGATAAAGTAAAAAATAAAGTTAAAGTTTAGATAAAGAAACAAAGCAAAATAAATTAAATCAGACAATAACAAAGAATGCAACTTATTATACTTATACAACAATTCTTACTGAACGATGACTATACTGTGTCAGTAACCCATTAATGACCCACAGGGTCGGTTCTTATCTCACAATGAGAAGGATGTAGGCATTAGTTCACCACGCTGGCCTAGTGCGGGTTGGTGGACTTCACATGCCTTTGAGAATATTTTTTTCTGAACTCTCAGGCATGCAGGTTTCCTCACGATGTTTTCCTTCATCGTAACAGCAGGTGATATTTAATTTTTATAAAGCGCACATAACTTTTTTTTTACAAAGTCATTGGTGCGTGCCACCGGGATTCGAACCCGGACCCCTCGATTAGAGGTCGAATTCTAAGCCACTGGGCTATCACCGCTATATAATAATATATGACTATACTAAAAGACATAAACCCGTCCGTCCGTATATCCATTTCTTTGAAGAAACTCTTTCTTTATCCCAGATAACTGGAGTATCTGAATCTCATTAAAACTGTTTGAAACTTCTAAGATAGTAACAGACGGATGCAGAGAGACAAACGGCCTTAGGAACTTTTCCTTTGCTATAATCTTTGCGTTCCGATGGAATAAAAATGACTGAGACGAGCTTTGTTTAAATAAATAACACTTCACACTCATAGCCCCACACTAGGATTCCCTGTGTCGTGGGTGCCATGGACACACACAAGACAAGAGCACAACACACCCAGACCAGAAACAGAAATTCAAATTCATCATTCAAATCTCCGCTCTGCTGGGAATCGAACCCAGGACCCTCCGCGCAGCGCACCGGTGTCTTAACCACTGCGCCACTGAGGTCGTCAGGTGTTTGATTTAATACATCCTTTTATATACTTACTAGCTGACCCCGCAAACGTTAAGTTGTCGAGCGTTAAAAATCAACTATTAAAAATAGGGGTTGATGATAGAAGGGTGAAAATTTAGGGTTGTATTTATATTTTGATGCCACATTATAGAAAAATAAAAATAAAAAAAATTGTCCAAAAAAATAAAATAAAAATGTTAGGTGTGGACAACATATTACTTAGGGGTATGAAAAATAGACGTTAGCCGATTCTCAGACCTACTGAATATGCATTTTATATGAATTTTCATTAAAATCGGTCAAGCCGTTTCGCAGGAGTATGGTAACTAAAACTGTGACATGAGAATTTTATATATTCCTAAGATTTTGAAGCGGATAAAGCTAAGCTAAGTCTTTATAGCTTAGATTTATCCCTTGTAATTGAGTTCAAGTGCCGTGCGTATGAATTCGTATAGAGGTCTACCAAACATAAAATTTATTCTTTGTTTAAAATCCATTTTTTGTGTGGAGTGAAAGATATTAATACATAATTTATGAATTTTAATCAAAAATAAAGCAATTTTTATGATGATCCATCTAATGCTTTAGTAACTTAAACTCTTCTAAAATTCTTTTACCTCTATTTGGGTTATTACACTCTGCGACTCCTGTGTAGTAAGCTGTATGATTACGCATTTATGTGTAGTAGCGCATTGCTAAAACTCAGACTACGGGTACTGGTCGTTCTATTAGCTAGCAGTCGTTCCTTGTGAAGACGATTTAAAAACATCTGTCCACCAATCCGCATTGGAGGCAGCATGGTAGATCTCCAAGTCCCCTCCTATTATGGGGAGAACCATTTCCAACAGTGCACCATTAAATGAATTACAGCCATACCCATGCCATTCTTAGTTTGATCGCATAATAATGCGATATTGACACACACGATAGCTGTCACGTGGGTTCCTTTATTGGGCCTAGTCATACTGCACCATAGAATAATTCATATTTATTTTTAAAAGAGTACTGGGAGTTTTTTTCCGCCCGCTTTTTTCTCCTAGTCTACCTTTTGCCTGAGGGACGATCAAAGCGGATATTAAATGTATGGCGTTCATTAAGTGTGCATAAATTGTACCTTATAATGAATAAAAGCTTTTGAATTGAATTGAATTGAATTGAATCCGTTCAACGCGAAAAAGTAACAAACCTCCAGTGACATAAAAATTTAATTACAAACACAGACATAAGTATGAGCAATCGCGCTAAGCCTAGTTTATAGTCGGGTATCGCTGGTCTCCCTCGCGTCCGCGTAATCCCTTAATCCCGTACTGATCACCCCACGTCATACTACTGTGATGGATGACGTGTTTTTAAAAATTTAAATAGATTATATTATCCTTCCTTCTTTCCTTTCACCCCTTGGAAGTGCACTGCTGGACATGGGCCTCCCCTAATCGACGCCACTCCACCCGGGCCTGGGCCCGGAATCCAATGGTTTCCCGCTGTTCTTCTTCAGGTCGTTCTTCGTAGGAGGGCGGCCTGTGCTCCTTTTAACTAAACGTAGTCGCCATTCAAGGATCTGTTTTCCCCATCAGTTGACAGTCCACATTTAGGTAAAAGGAGCACAGACCGCCCTCCCACCAGGTGGACTGACGTGCTGAAGAAGACAGCGGGAAACCGTTGGATTCAGAGGGCCCAGGACCGGGTGGAGTAGCGTCCGCTGCTTGAGTAGAGCGGACGAAGCAACGTCGGGCGCGGTCAGTACCTGGATGGGTGATCTCTAGTGGCGAATTAAATGTTCCATGCTTCGGATGACATGTTAAACCGTCAGTCCTGGGTGTTATAGATAAGATATCAGTTGTTAAACCTTGTCAGAGGCCTTAGGCGGTTTGATACCATCTGACACGGGCTGGCCACTGCCCGTTTGTTAGCATTGGAGCAGCGTGCTCGAAGTGTCTTAAAAGAATAGCAGCCATACTACAAAATAGAACTGCAAATTGGTAATAAGCTCGAACCTCGTCACATTAACGTCATGGTGACGTAGTCAGAAACAAAAAATAGGGTTTGCAACTAAATATTTCATATCGGCAATGTGTGATGCGATTAGTATTATTATTAATAGCATCTATAAAAATTGGCAGCCCTGATTACTAGACGACGACTCAATATCGGCGGCCAGGCGTATTAGCAATTTACGGGTGTTGTATTGAAACTTGAAAGGGTATTGAAAAATGATAGGGTTAACAATTGGGACTGCTATATTATATTAAAAAAAAATATCATCCCTAAATTAAGGACGCTTTAATAACGTCTCCTTTACAAATAGGCTTTACACAGACAGATGTCATCACTCAAAGCCGCGTCACGCCGGTTCCTTACGGAAATTTGCGGCTTATGTCGAATTAAGGAAGATTTGTAGATGAAACGGGCCTTCGAGGGTCGCTGCCACAGATATAGATCTAAATGGATAACGCACGTTAGCAGCCGTATTAAGTCCAAGCGTACCCCTTTTTACCTATAGCCCGTCAGTATAAAGACTATGCATGCCACTATTTTGTTATTTACTGAGACAACTCCACGAATCCGAATCAAAAGCGCCAGTTAAAAAAATATAAATTATTCGATTGATAATAATTCATCATCATTTGATAGATACTTCAGGGATCAGTGCGAATCAATGAGAATTATTATAAATATATTATAAAGGCGCAAGAAGAACATATTTATATTTGTGTGATCTATTTAGATTTATATCTATGGTGGCTACTAAAGGGAGAGCTCTGTCACTGATACAGACACTTCAGTGGGGATTTACAAACGGGTTTGTATAAGTAATCTTGTAACGTAAGTATTTAGGATTTTATGGGCAATGAATAGTCATTGTTTAGGATAATTCATCAAAATATTTAAAATATAATTGGGTATTATTGTGTTGTGATAAGGGTTTCGAATCCCAGTGGCACACACCAATAAAAAAATCTCAAAAGCACATGAAGTCCACTAACCAGCAATAGGCCATCATGGTGGACTAAGGCCAACACCCTTCTCATTTGGAGTAGACCCGACCCTACGGTGGGTCATTAACGGGGCACAGAAAATAAAAACGGGTCGTCATTGAGACGTTTCAGATGTATGACAAGATAATCAACCTTACCTTTGAAAGACTAGGCTAAAAGCCTACACTGACCTCGGTTGGTTATTAGCAATTGATTGCAGTTTTACATTTTGTCGGAGGTCAGCCTTTGAGTTATAAAGCTTTAAGATTGAAACACACATACATGAACAGTTACTTAGTGCGTATAGTAGGTTGAAAGTAATATGTATAGAATAATAATTATGTTTTCATTAAACTACTGGCTACATTCACTTCGATACATTCAACTTTGTTTTTGATATAAAATATAAATTAAATATACTAGCTGACCCCGCAAACGTTGTTTTGCGATATAAGTTATCGAGCGTTTAAATCGACTATATAGGGGTTGTTGACAAAAGGGTGAAAATTTAGGGTTGTATGTGTACATTATTGAAAATTAAAAAAAATGTCCAAAAAATAAAATAAAAATGTTAGGTGTGGACAACCCTTAGGGGTATGAAATATAGACGTTAGCCGATTCTCAGACCTACTGAATATGCATATAAAATTTCATAAAAATCGATCAAGCCGTTTTGGAATAGTATGGTTACTATAAAACTGTGACATGAGAATTTTTTATATCAGATTTTTTTACTACCACACTTTACACCCTGCCATTTTCTCTTTATTAGTCGAATGGTTTTATTTTAAGTTACCTATTCTGTTTTCAGTATTTCTTTATTTTAACAAACTTAAAATGAAAAGATGGTTTAATAAATAAATAAATAAATAAATAAATAAAAGAAGCTCGCAATCCCCCGCTGCTTGATCGCAAGCAGAAAAAGTTTAGCAACGGCGCGGTCAGTACCTGGATGGGTGACCGCTATGCGCGCTTCCGTGGTGAAGCCATAATCCCGGTTGTTATCGATACGATAACAGTCGTTAAACCTTGTCGGAGGTCCTATGGGCGGTTTGAAAACATCCGACAGGGGTTGGCCACTAGTCAGTTTATGCACCAATCCATATGGGAGCAGCGTGGTGGAGTAGTCCACTCCCCCTGTTATGGGAATTGCCCATCAGTGGGCTGCTATGGCCAGGTTTAAAGATGTCCCATTAGTAACCCTTACGCTTTACACAGACTACACATAAAATATACCATTCTGAATTCAGCGATAGTAAAGCTACAAGCATAGCTACGAGTAGTTACAGCAATAAATCTTCCGAACAAATATTTATGATTGTTGTGAAAGTCATAAAAACGGACTTTAGATTCCGCGCTTGTTTCAATGAATCCAGATTAACAGTGCAATAACTGTTTTCGATGTGATCTGCATTTTCGATTCCACATAGATACGTGTTTACTAGTATCTACCTACCTACATTAGATTCAACCAACTTCCTCCCGCGTCGTCCACGTTGAGCTAAGAATTAACCCTATCCCTCTCGGTCAGGTCCACACAAGTACGTATTACCAGGTCCACGTTGACCTACGAATTTGTTCTAGAGGAATAAATAAATATGTGCACAGTGGTGAGTTTGTCAAATATTGCGCAAATATTTGAATATGTCATGTCATGTCAGTACCCATTAATGACTGGCGGGTCGGGTCTCCTCTCACAGTGAGAGGGATGTGGGCCGCCGTCCACCACGCTGAGCTACTGCGGGTTGGTGGACGAACATGCCTTTGAGAGCATTTTTTTTTTTGTGAACGCTCAGGCATGCAGGTTTCCTCACGATGTTTTCCTTCACCGTAACAGCAGGTGATATTTAATTTCATAAATCGCACATAACTTTTATTACAAAGTCATTGGTGCGTGCCACCGGGATTCGAACCCGGACCCCTCGATTCGAGGTCGAATTCTAAGCCACTGGGCTATCACCGCTGCGTCTATCTGCCAACACTCTTTCTTTCACACATACATGTTCGAAACCAACCAAAATTGAAAAAAAAAGTCTGGCACTTGACCGTTTAGAGATTTGAATATAAATATGCAAAAAATCAATTATCATTTATTTGCACGAATTAATTAGTATAGCCCAGTGGATTAGAATTCGACCTTGAATCGAGGGGTCCGGGCTCGAATCCCAATGACTTTGTGAAAAAGTTATTTGCGCTTTATAAAATTAAATATCACCTACTGTTAGGGTGAAGGAAAACATGCATGCCTGAGAGTTCACAAAAAAAATGTTCTCAAAGGCATGTGAAGTCCACCAACCCGCAGTAGGCCAGCGTGGTGAATGGCGGCCTACATCCCTCTCATTGTGAGAGGAGACCCCGACCCTATGGTGGGTCATTAATGGATTACTGACAATTAGTTATTGGTTTTACAGGGCATTTTGATCAATCCATATTCACCTTTTCAGGTGTGCAAAGTAAAAAAGTACATTATTTTTTATTTGATTTTTACAAATACGCAAACACAAAATGCCCAAGTGAAGTGCCACCTTAACGTGGAATTGCTACAGGCAATCAGCTAAGTGGTTCTCTTATCTCATTAGAATGTTTGATTCAATTATCTTTGCCATGCTTAATTGGAGACGCTGAAATTTTATTTTCAATCTCGTAAGAGGCGAAGCGGTGATAGCCCAGTGGCTAATTCGACGTCTTGATCGAGGGGTCCGCCTTCGAATCCCAGTAGCACGCACCAATGACTTTGTGAAAAAGTTATGTGCGCTTTATAAAATGAAATATCACCTGCTGTTACGCTGAAGGAAAACATCGTGAGGAAACCTGCATGCCTGAGAGAGACAAACATAATTATCAAAACTAAAATGAGCCTACTCAGTCCAGCCATTTTCTAGTTATAGCGAGACTTACAAACAGCGATTCATTTTTATTATAATTTATTATTTTTGCAGTTCTCTATCAAAATCAAACCATGATGCGTGATGGGAAAACATAGCAGGGGATTATTGAGTTTATCACTTCATTCGTCGAACTGTCGTATCGGAAAATGCAAAATCGAATACGTAGCCTCATTATCAGCACTTAAAGAAAATATTTCATATCCCCGGTATGGTATTCAAAGCTATTAAGCATCAGGAATTTCTTGAATACGTTAAATTATCCAACTGTTTTCACCTAGTTACTAAGTCAACTGTGCAATAAATTAAGATGAGTGACGACTTTATTAGTTTGCTTGGATTATCAGAATATGCAAAATTGAACAGTTCGCCTCATTATCGGCGCTCAATGAAAATATATCATGTCACTGGCATGCAATGCTATTAAGCCGCAGGAATCTCTAGCGCGCAGATTATTACACATTTTAACCACAACTAAATTTGCAAACATGTTGAGTATTAGAACATGAATAGCTACAGTTAATGGAAATTAGAACCGAACTACTACGACCAAAGGTGTTACATTAAGTACCATTACGAAATACTCTTGTTTTCCTTTGAATGACTCGGCAAATGTTTGTTAAATGATATTGTAACTGGGAAAATAGTTGAACGATTTTCTACTTGGTCAATAATGATTTTTCTTTATCGGCTATTTTTATTGACATTATAGTAAGTGGCAAAATAGTTGAATGATTTTCTACTTGCTCAATAATGATTTTCAGCTATTTTTCAGCTATTTTTGGTAACTAATGACGATTAGTGTTGTAGTCGGAGAGATGGCAAGTATTTTTCCAGAAGTGTTTGAAGCATCATAAAACCGTGGTTAATAAATTGTTTGTAATATCTGAACACAAAAAATGCAGACTCGGTTGGCGGGTAATGGAATTTAGCCAAGTCCTAAATGATGAAAGAACGTTTTTTTTGTGCAAAGGAAGGTCTTTGAGACGTTTCGAAGTTTTTGAAAATTAAGATTCACACAAAACAATATACTTCTCGTAAAATGTCTAACAGTTCTTGGGCTGTTATTAGTATCTCCTACAGTTTCCTTTGTGTACGCTAAGCTCAGGAACGGCTAAACCAATTTAATTAAAATTTTCACTGTTGTATAGGTAAAGAAAAACTCTGGGCAACGTCTCATTTTTTATTATTTATCCTTACGAAAACTAGTTCATCAAATAGAAAAAATAGACAATAACTGACATAAAAACATAAACAACCTATAAAACGAGTTATTTATCAGGACTGTAAAAACACCTTTGGGGGTACTTAAGAGAGTTTTAAAGATGTCGTTTAAGACTAAAACTATATAACAAATTGGCAACATTCACGTATATTTTCTTAATAGCAAGCCATTTGGCATACAAACAGCTATTTGCAATAAATCCACTGTTCCGAAAACATTTCCTGTTAGTAATCTTCATTAGCTTTAATAGCTAGGTGGAAACGCATTTAATATTACACGTTGGCTAACCCATTAATGACCCTGACTGGGTCGGGTCTCTTCTCACAATGAGAGGGATGTAGGCCTTAGTTCACTACGCTGGCCCACTGCGGGTTGGTGAACTTCACATACCTTTGAGAACATTTTTTTGTGACCTCTAAGGCATGCAGGTTTCCTCACGATGTTTTCCTTCACCGTAACTGTCTGCTGCTTTAATTTTATAAATCGCACATAACTTTTTTACAAAGTTACACTGGGAATCGAAACCGGACCCCCAGTTCTAAGCCACTAGGCTATCCATCCCTCCCATAAGAAGATCGCTTCAAAAATATATTTCAAATAACAACAGTCCATAATGCAACATTTATTATATTCATTTTAAATTTACACCATACTCACCAATCTATTTTACAATAAGTTGTGTAGAGTTTTCGTAGAGCCCCTACGGGGTTCCTACGGCGTAGCTTCTTCGTTTATTGAGAAATAAGATTTATGATTCCCTCGAGGAGACTGAAACGACCGAAAAAAATCCACTAGTTTAACCGCCGCAAATTGCTAATGCGCTGGAACCTTGTCACATAAGTCATTTTGACGTATTCAAAAACAAATATAGGGTTTGCAACAAACCAATCAGTAATATAAAAATGTATAATATTAGGTATTGATGGGGTGTATTTTTGGCAGCCCTGGTCACCAAACGATGTACCGAAATGGCAACCAGGCGCGTTAACAATTTGTGGGAGTTATAGCACTTACAATATGTTCTTTCGCAGGATTAAAAGAGGGGGCAAATGAAAATAATTCGTGTTCAAAATTTTGAAATCTAATTTACATTTAAATGCAAAATCTCTTGAGTGCCAACAATCAGAACTAAAATTTCGCAGCACATTTTTTGTGTATTAAAAAATGGAATCTTGGCAACAAGTGCAACGCTAGCAATTTCGCATTGAAAGCTAAAAGTGTTAGCGTCACAGCGAACAATATATTCAGCTGTTGCAGCAAATTGTATCGCTCGGCTGCGCGTTCGTGCTGAATGACGCAGATTTAGTCGCGAATCATGGACAGTCCTGTAAATTTAAAAAAATGTCCCATATTAATTTTCGTCCCGTCCCTGTGGCATTTAGGATAAGAACTATAATATGCATAGGCATCTGTTCCAGGGTTTAAAAGATATCTAAAAGATATTAAAGATATCTTTCCTGCGGGATTTCCGGAATAAAAACTATCCCATAACCTTTCTCAGGTCTCAAACTATCTTTGTGCCAAATTTCATACAAATTGGTTCAGTAGTTTGGGCGTGAAGACAGACAGACAGAGTTACCTTCGCATTTATAATATTGGTAAGAAAGCTAAGTGTTAGTCACAGTACTATTCATCTTGTACAAATTCTCGTGGATCTCAATAAGAAATTGGCTGCAATCCTTTTATGGCCCACTGTTAAGCACGAATCTCTCCTTAAAGCAACGTATATTTTCAGCATGCCCCTATTTTGTAACTTCTGTGCTGTTAGCATGAACACTACCTACCGTAAAAGTATTCGTATTGTAAACGTCACTGTCGTCAGTCATTATGTCATTAAGTATCAGTATATATGTCATTTGCCAGTCTGTCTTGACATCTTCCCCTACTAACGGCAGCTCCATACGATTACTGCACCGGTTTTATTCTGATTTCAGAATTGATATTATTGACTGTTTTTAATGTTCAATTATCGTGGTGTCATTTTATTTTTCCGATGGAGTTTTATTGTTAGGCGATGGCAGTTGTGTCAAATAATTTTAACATACGTCATAATGTTAAATTAGTAGACACGGCCCCCAGGCTTCGTTATTTGTACTGTGCTCGTTATATTTTTAACTAAGTAATTTGTTTAAGTCCCTTTCTCTCTAAAAGCTGTTAGTCAATGTTTGAAATATTATTATGTAAACTGAAGCTAAGAGCTAATTTTGGAAAGAGTTTATTTGTTCATTTAAATTTATAATCTGTCACTCACTCGAGGGCTGAAAGTCGTCCTTATAGTTCTGTACCCTTAGTCTGAGTTTTAGCAGTTCCGAAACGAAACGCACACATACAGCTTACCAGACGAAAATGCACAGTGTAATAACCAACAGATGTAAAAGATTTTTAGAAGAGTTAAAAAATTAATAAACCATTAGATAAATCATCACAAAAATTGCTTTATTTTTAATTAACACTCTTTGAACGTTTAACATAATAACCGTGAATTGGCCGTAATGCACTGTAAAATTTCGAACTAATAATTATCCCGTAGGTATTAAATATTTGTTATTATTAAAATGTCTAACGATAAGTATTCATATCTTTCATTCCATACAAAAAATTTTTTTTTTTAACTCCTCTAAAAATCTTTTACCTCTATTTGTTATTACACTGTGGCAGGGCCGGATTTAGGGGAGGGCAACCAGGGCTACAGCCCCGGGGCCTCCACAAAAGAAGGGCCCCCACAATAGACTTGGGAAAAAAATTTAAATTAAGACTAGTACACTAGTATACAACTTTTCCTTTCATATTTTTTTTGTGTTTTACCTTTACCTACAGTACTTTGTACAACCATGATTACATTAAATATTAACAGAAATTAGAATAAATATTTTGTTCTCATCAATTAGGCAATCAGTAAAATATCAAATGGCCCTGATAAGCACTTTTAATTTATTATTATTATTTATTCGAAAACTCGACTGAAAAAATTGTTGATTTTATTTGGAAAATAATTTGGGACCAAGGGGCCTCCACTCCTTTGTTGCCCCGAGGCTTCCAGACTTCTAAATCCGGCCCTGCACTGTGGCCTCCTGAGTAGTAAGCTGTGTATGAATTACGTATCTATGGATGTGTGCGTTTCCTTTCGGTATCGATAAAACTCAGACTAAGGGTACTGTTCCCCACGAGATGACCTGGGGCCCTTCACGAAGCGGCGTGACTATATATCCGGGCACTGTACGAATAGAATTTATAAGTAATGTAATTATTTATCCGGGTATGTATAAAGACTTTATAGTTAAGTTATTTATATAATGGTTTTCAGACTTAACTTCTCTATTTTGTTTTAATACGAGTATTATGTAAATTTACAATACATTGACTAAATAATTAAATAAGAAATGTCCTACTATTTACAATGTCTTATAAACTAATATACCTACAACTAAATAAAAATAAAAACAGTGCTAACAATAACTAATAACTATCACTATCCGGGTATATTAGTTTTTATTTTATCTATAATATGAGAATAATTTGATGAAATTTTTGTGGCGATTTAAATGCGCGTTAATTAAAATAATAATTAATAATTAAAATTGTATCCTCTGCCTGTTGACTATTTTATATATTTATTTATAATAATAATTTTAAAAAAAATTAATTGGTAGACTGGAAGACTAGAGTACGATACAAGTAGTTACACACAAAAACAAAGATCTCAACTTCGCCAACACTTTCGTAAGAACGTAATTAATTTTCTAACTTTTTAACAGCGATCATTAAAGTTTATTTAAGGATTTCGTTAAAGGTTACGAAAAATTTAAAGATTCGAACAAATTTCGCAATATGCCACGAATTTCGCTGGTGGCCTATTGTTTTAGCTCTACGTTTTCCAAATCAGTTACTCGAAACTTTGTTGGTAACCTACTATCATCCGGAAAGCTGCCAGAAAAGATCCAAGACTGAAAAGTTTTCGAAAGTTGGAACAAAAAGTTTTAGAAAAAAGTTAGGTATTTCAGGAAACCTACATTTAACAAACCGGTTAAACGATTTATCCTTATCTTATCTTCTTTCTCACTAATATTATACATGAGAAATTGAGGTTGGATGGATAAATGAATGTTTGTTACTCCTTGTTTGTTACTAGAAACTATAGAATTAACGCAAAAGATTAAGTTGTATTATATTATGTTTATACAACTTAATCTTTTGCTACTCAATTACTAAATAGTAATTTGTTATAGTAAAACAGGAGTAAAAACCTATGCTACTATATTTAAATTTTACAATTTGTGAGCCTTCTATTACTTTTTTTTGCTATAGTGTGACATCTGGTGATATAAGAGTCTTTGTTATCAATAAATCTACAAACATTCCTACAAACATCAGATTTATCGGCACGGATATTCGTTGTGTTCGGACATAGTCCAGGGCCCTGTGGCTAGCCGAAGCACCCGGATTACCGGGGCAAGCGGTATCTTTACGGATTGTGGGTTTGTAGGCGGCGTAGGTCTCGACAATACGGATGTATTGTTCCCCGTATTGTGTTTTGGATTACAAACGGCTTACTATCGATACCTCGTGGGAATACCTATTATTTCTATATTACTATTATCCTTACTAGGTAGATAAACTTTTTATACTTGGCAGCGCATATTTTCAGTGAAGTTAATGATTTGTAGTAGTAGATAGTAGTGGGTCATTAATGTGTTACTGACAATGATTTCTAATTCAAATTTGCTCTTATTAGAAACTATTTTCATATGAAAGAAAAGAACAATTAATGCAACGTCATCTCGTGGAACGACTAAAAATGTATAAGGAAATGAACGTAGAAAATCACTTCTTCATTAACCTCGAGACGAAATAAAAAATGTAACTTAATTTAATTCTAAAACGGCAGAAATCAGCGACTTTATACTAATTTATTTAAATACACTGTGAACTAAGATATTTACATACAAATAATATACTATTGTACTCGTAAATGTGAAAGTTTGTGAGAATGGACGGATGTTTGTTACTCTTTCACGCGAAAATGGATGAACATATTTGGATGAAAAGTGGCATATAGGTAGTTTTTAACCTAAATTACAGGACATCTACTTTTTATCCCTCTCTGGACTAAGTTCTCCATCCATTCGCACGAAGCCGCGAGCAAAGTCTAGTATTGTCATAAGCTGTCATAAAATTGTAAAAGGTTGAAAGAACAAGAATCACTTTTGGTTAGTATTATAGATTGTATGATTGATTGGCTACGTTTGAGCCTTTTATGATTTGCCAAGTGACTGGTCGCAGTAATAGCTTTATTAACGGTCTATAAGCGCCCTGAACATGAACACTAAATCAAAATATTCGTACAGTTAACTTGTGCCCTTAGTATGTGTACTCGTATGTAGTAGTATGTGACTGATGACTGACATTTCTTGATAGTGTTAATTCTTGAGGTATAGATTGCAATAGTAACAAAACTAAGACTAACGTAGGCAAGGGACTAGCCAATGTAATGATGCGAAGAAATAAATATAGAAAGTAACTTACAAAATAAATATTATCATAGATATACACTAAAAACTTAAAAAAGTAGTTTTATGTAGCTACACAAAGGACTGTGAAAAGTTTAAAAAGTGTTAAGTACTTAATACTATATTAAATTTTTTTGCCGCGTTGGAGCCTTTGAGATTTGCCGAGTGACTGGTCGCGGTAATAGCTTTATGGGCGATCAATCAGTTAGGCGGGGCTTCCCTAATGAAAAATGGGAAAATATACAAGAAAAAATACTTATGGTAATTAAGTGGCTTGCTTATACTTATTTGTTTATTTTTATAATACTTTTTCTAGTAAGCTAGCGCTAGCTAATTTATTGTTACTGCGGTTTTGTCTGAATAGTGTTCAGGATTCGATGCAAAATAAATATGAGTGTTCTTAAGTGGTAATAGTAAAATAATTATAATATAAGACAGCTACATAAAATTTAATTTAACACAATATTTATCGGTTAAAAAGGTGTTGTACCCAATATTATTTTAGGTATATATTTTTGCCACATTTGAGCCTGTGAGATTTGCCGAGTGACTGGTCTCGGTAATAGCTTTATGGGCGATCCATCATGGGCGGGGCTTCCCTCGTGAAAAATGGGAAAATGTACATGAAAAAATATGGAAATTAAGTGGCCAAGTCGCTTGCTTATATATAGGTACTATACGTCATACAAGTGACTGACGTTTACCGTACTAAAACTTTAAAGGTAGTGTTCATCCTCACAGCACAGTACGTGCGAAGAAAACTTGTATCTCAGAATAACTGCTGGATAACAGGGGGCCTGGACGGTTTTCAACCGCTCATAGGGCCTCCGACAAGGTCTAACGACTACTATCGTATCGTCAATAACTGTAATGACGGCTTAGGTCCCTCCGAATCGCGGTAGCCCGCATTTAATTCGCCACTAGCGGTCACCCATTAAGGTACTGACCGCCCGACGTTGCTTTACTTTTTCGATCGCTTTTACTCAAGCAGAGCTATGCGTGCTTCAATTTAGCAATACCGCTCACTTAGTCAAAACAAACCTAATCAAAAACACGCCTACAGCTAGATATCACGATAACAATACATCGTGAATGGTGAAATATCTAAAGCAAATGAGCATTTCTTCCAGTCTGGCTGACTTGCAGACGCTGTCTAGGTATATTCTGATCCATGTAGGTATCGTCTGGAATAGGGAATAAATAACGCATAATTTCATTGTAAATAGAACCCGTTTCTGCACCCCTGCAAAGCGGGGATTCGAATTCCAGTCGCCAAAGACTTTGTGAAAAAAGTTATGTGCGCTTTATAAAATTAAATATCACCTGCTGTTAGTGAAGGAAAACCTGCATGCCTGAGAGTTAACAAAAAATGTTCTCAAAGGTATGCGAAGTCCAGCAGCCCGCCAGGCCAGCGTGGTGGACGGCGGCCCACATCCCTCTCATTGTGAGAAGAGACCCGACCCTGTAGTGGGTCTTTAATGGGTTACTCACAGACTGCACCCATTATCCAGTTAAGCAAGCAAATCACTCAATGCTTAACAGTCTAATTTTAATTGATTTATGTCAATCTAATTACAATTGATTTATATCAATTAAAATTGGATTGATAAAATAGAATTTGAAATTGACATTTATTTAATCCAACTGTATTTATACACCATTAATTGGTAAATGGTGATCGTATATTACAAGTTTGGTACTATATATAAGACTGTATTGTTCCCACAGTTTTGCCAAATAAATTAGCCGGTTAAAGTCATGTCTTTTTTTCACTTAAACTTTCGTGAGTGTTTGTACACATTTTAAACATAAAATTCAATGAAGTAAATGGTTCAAAAGTTGTCGGGCTGACCCGAAAAATGCGCGCGAATTGAGCCGTAATTTTATGTTTAAAATGTGTAGGTAAGTACATACACTTACGAAAGTTTAAATGAAAAAAAGATACCACTATTGGTTTTTGGGACCCGTTGAAATATTCATTTATTTATTCAGAAATTAAAATACTGTGGGCAGTCATCTCTACATTTAAGTACCATAATAGGTAGTAATTAACGTAGAATAATGAGATATTAGTGAGATATAGATATTGGTCAATCGATCAATTTTCGAATCGATTCCAAAAACGCTGGTCAGATCGTTGTTCAGTGTTCAAAAGAAAGAACTTGTTACAAAAAGCCATGTCAAAGTGCCCGGTGTGTAAACGATACGAAACACACGTCAAAATGTCTATTGTCGTAAATATCGAACGGGTTTAGAAATATTTTGACATATTGTGTGCCATTTTTTGTACGGTTTATGTTTTTGCATACATACCTACCACATCTGTTCAGAATTTGGGAATTGGAACCGGAATTTACACTTCAAACCGAGAAAATAGTAAAAAATATTTCTACTGACACAAGAAATTCAAGTTATTGTATTCTTATAATAAATGGGTAAATAATTTTAATTTAGATTTTCAGGTTCCGTTATTCGGTCGATCATCGGACCAATCCAATCGGGTCCACCCCTAGCAATAAGCATTAAAATGATTTATATAAAATAACTCAATTCTGCTTATTATTCCTATTTATATTATCCTTACTAACCCCGTATACGAACTTAACTTATCAATCACCAATCAATCAATCAATGACCCTTATAAAAAAACAAATAAACAACCCTTCACATTTAAGTATGTATAACAATTTTATTTCATACATTTTTGAAGTCGAAAATCTTATCGTTTTTCGGAGGCGCTTGTCCCAGAAGCTTCATGAGTGTGAAAGTTAAAAGTTAGTTAGTAGTTAAAAGAAAGTACGTAAAAATTAACATTTTTTTAAATGTCAAAACAATCTCGGCGACATTAACCCGGGTGCAAGAAAGAACTAACTCCTGTAAGCGCTGTTAACAAGCTCGACACACGTTCCCCTTGCTGCAAGACGCTGTAAGCCTCGGTTAAACTTCGCCAGTAGTATGGAAAGTAGTTAAAAGTAGAACCATTAACATAATGATTATTTACCGCTTCGGTACTTTAGGTTATACTCGTATTTCTACAGTTTTTTCGTTTTGCTAAAGTGCACACAACACTTGTTACCAATACTTAAAAATACGTTAAAAATACTTGTTTGTTAAGGATAGGTACTTGTTAAAGTTTGTCAGTATGGATAGATGCATGGATGGATATTTGTTACTCTTCCTTGGAAAAACGGCTGAACAGATTTTAATGAAATTTGTTTTCATACATAAATGTAAGCTTATGAGAATGGATTAATATATGGAGTTGTGGATGAATTTGTTACTTTTTCACGCACCGGCTGAATATATTTGAATGAAATTTGGTATGCACGTAGATTATAATCTATTATACATTATTTCAAAATGAAGCGACAGGTTATTGTAGTGTAACACCTAAAATTAGGAAACTCTTATTTTGAGGTAAGTACTTGAAGGCCGTGATAATCAAACTAGAAATATTATAATATATTTAAGCCGCCGCGTCGTTCGCAATTTTATCTCGCCAAGGCAGCACGTCTGTAATAATAGGATCATTATGAGACAGTCTGGAAGAATTTCAAATCAGTATGGTAACTCAGTTTTTAAATTACCATCGTCTCCCCATTACGAAGTAGCTCTACAAAATAAAGCGAAACAAAGTTTTGTGGCGTAAGGAGTTATAGAGCCACACACACTCTTACGTCAACTACACACTAGTCTTAAATGACTGGCTAGGACTTCTAGAAATCTAATCAGGGGAGGGACATTGCGTCATTTTTACCGACTTCAAAAAGGATGTTATGAATTCGACACTTATGTAATACCGTACCGACATACCGTATGTAATATTAACAGAACTGTACGTATAATATTTACATAATTATGTTGGTCTATTACGACCCATCTATCTCGGTCTATTACGTCTATTACGGTCCATTAATGACCCACTGCAGGGTCGGGTCTCCTCTCACAATGAGAAGGATGTAGGCCGCCGTCCACCACGCTGGCCTAGTGCGGGTTGGTGGACTTCACATGCCTTTGAGAACTTTTTTTTTTTCAACTCTCAGGCATGCAGGTTTCCTCACGATGTTTTCCTTCACCGTAACAGCAGGTGATATTTAATTTTTATAAAGCGCACATAACTTTTTTACAAAGTCATTGGTGCGTGCCACTATGGGATTTGAACCCGGACCCCTCGATTCGAGGTCCAATTCTAAGCCACTGGGCTATCACCGCTGTTATCCAAACAAGTACTTATACCATTTCATAGGTGTATGTATTTATGTGTGTGGATATATACATACATATATAGTATATACATACATGGATATAGTTTTGAGTGCATAACTAGCCATTCACTTTTAATGCTTCTATTTTTATACTACCTAAGACGTATTACTTGGAAAATTTAACTAAGTCTTCTTATAAAGGGAACGTGTATCGAGCTTGATAACAGGGCTTACAAGAATTAAGCTCTTGCACTCGATATAATGTCGACAAGATTGCTTGGACATTAAATCTCGTTAGTTTTTAGTTTTATTACCCATTTCTCTTAGACTTTTAGCAAGAAAATACACGCACAAACGCCTAACTTAGAGCCGCACTCACAGACGTTGCGTTAATACGTTACGAATAAAGACGATTGAATTTGTTTGTTAATGGACATTACGTGAAGTGACACCTCTGAGTGAGGCCGTTAATGCATAGTGTCAAACGGGCATACAAGCCACCTGCTTTTAAATGGTCTCTGCAACCCATGAAAACCCCATCCAAATCTTAATAGAGAAGTAATTCTATGATGTTGTAGGTGGGTGCTTTGCTACTGAGTAATAAGATGTTCGCCTCAAATAAAGCATCTCCAGCAACTTTTCTCTTTCATATATGCTCTTTCCAAACCAATGACATACGTTAACTATACGAATACTTTGATAATAGGGCAACTTTTCTTACATAACGTAACCTTATGTGTGTTTAGTACACCTTGTCATGTTGATGACGGTCCACTCTATAACAAAATAACGGTCTATACTATTACTAATTAAAGGTAGGTACTGTGAGATGGGGTTTGGAGCTCGTAAGCGGTTGCTACAGATGGCTGAAGCACGGCCTTCACGGTCAATTCAAGAGCTGACATTGAGAATAAGAACTGTCATTATTGTAATGGACGTATAGAAAATATTCATAAGTTGTATATTTTGTTCGATTATTCCAGATTCCCCTAAAAGTAGGTACTTATATCAAAAAATACCTTCTCTATTTACTTGTGATGATTCACAATTGCTAATGTCGCTGCTTTTTAACCACTTTACACAATACTCACTTTACCTACACAATAAATGCGAAGTTGAACCGAGACTCGTGTCGGGAACGTGTGCAAAGGTTATTAACACGGCTTTCTTGAGCAAAGTTCTCGCGTTCAGTTTAATGTCGCCGAGATTGTTTGCACATTAAAAATTGTTAGTTATATTGTACTTCAGTGCAGGACTATTTACTTCAGTGTACGCTCTTTGTCAGTAACACATTAATACTACAGGGACGGGTCTACTATCACAATGAGAGGGATGTAGGCCGCCGTTTACCACGCTGGCATGTTCTCAAAGGCATGTTCGTCCACCAACCCGCAGTAGGGGTGCGTGGTGGACGGCGGCCTACATCCCTCTCATTGTGAGAGGAGACCCGACCCGCCAGTGGGTCATTAATGGGTTACTGACAATTACTGACGTTTACCGTAGGAATACTTGACAATAGAATTCGTGCCCACGGCACTTCGCGAATCCATTAGGCATTTCCACATATCGTATTCCAAGTTTACATAGTACTGATAAAATATGCAACAGGCGGGAGTGTTCTGCGGTGGAGCACGGACAAAGGTTTCATTGTTCATTTGACTGCTGAATTACGAGTTTATAGACGTTGAGTTTCTTCCGCTACCTTCCTAAGTAATTTTTATGTGTTATGCAAGAGTTAGCGGTGATAGCCCAGTGGCTTAGAATTCGACCTCGAATCGAGGGGTCCGGGTTCGAATCCCAGTGGCACGCACCAATGGCTTTGTAAAAAAAAGTTATGTGCGCTTTATAAAAATTAAATATCACCTGCTGTTACGGTGAAGGAAAACATCGTGAGGAAACCTGCATGCCTGAGAGTTCAGAAAAAAAAATTCTCAAAGGCATGTGAAGTCTACCAACCCGCGCTAAGCCAACGTGGTGGACTAAGGCCTACATCCTTCTCATTGTGAGAGGAGACCCGACCCTGTAGTGGGTCATTAATGGGTTACTGACATGCAAGGGTTACGGTTGGTCGACGAGGGTGTTTGTTATGATTTTCATGAGTTATAATGCCTTGCTTTTATTTGGCTGATATGAAAAATTGACGTAGAGTAAAAGCGACATAGCTCTCAAATTAAAGTAGCAATTGACTGGCCACATCGCTTGCAGACAACAACGATAGTGTCCATTTTCCGGGCATAGTTAGCTTGCAAGCTCGTTTTTTGGTATTTTTATAACTCCTTTCAGCGTAGGCATGTGCGCCAGTATCCAATAAAGCCAACGACATACCAAAGGTCGTCCTTTGTAAACCTTTGCATCCTGCCACGTAGCACTGAACACAAAGGCTGGCGACATTGTCTGATACCACTATTATCTCAGCGAGGGCCCTCGAACGCCCTCCAGGCACGCCATTGTGACGACACAACTCCTTGAGTTTGAGGTCGCTCTTCAAATATCCATGCTCCATTTTGTTACGGGAAAATTCGGTGTACCTACACTTCGTTTTAGTACAGAGTCGCTCCCGCCCGCTACATCCCGAGAAAGATAAAAAAATCCTATATTTTTATCTAGGTAATAATCCACCGGTGCACCAAATTTTATCCAAATCCGTTCAGCTGTGTTTACGTGGAAGAGTAACGAATATGAGATTGGTGCCAAAATTTTACAACAGAAACAAAATACTTCATACTAAAGACACCAACCTCAAAAAATTGTAGGCCTAAAGTAGGATGTAACAAATTTTATTTCATACTTTTTTCATGTCGGTTTAATTTTTTTTTATTTCAATTCGTATCCGATAAAGACAAAGATTTGTAGCGACCGTCCCATCTTTGTTCTCATCAGTAGCAACAAATCACACAAACGGATCGCACAAACTGCGCTGCTCTTTAACAGTCCAAAATTTGATATTTCCACGGAATCAGTCACAAACGACAGGGAACCCCACGCGCCATTTATCAAGTTAATCTTGATTCAGTCGCACCGCATCATTTACCGCCGCTGAAATCTAAAATGTCATTTCAAACTCGATTTATAGATGACATACACCTTCGTCGGCGGTTTTTTTCTTTTTACCGACTGCAAAAAAAGGAGGTTATCAATTCGATATAGATAGATAATATGTTCAATACAGAGTCCAGTGTTTAAATTTTGTCGTGTCAGTTGCCCAGTCTGTTATATCAGCCAATTAGCCACTAGACTGTCACCGCTATAAATTTTATGTCTTTATAACTAGTATAGTTGTCGGCATAAGTCGTGAGCACAATTTTTATTGGTCGGTTTGATATTACTGCGCTGCAGTTCACGCGGTTAGTCAGTCGTCAGCTTGTCAGCGGTTTATTGGTTTAACGCGTTTTTTCGGCTGCTGTTAATTGGCCAAAAATGTACTATATCCTACGACCGATTATCTGTGCTCACGACTCATGATGGTAACTATAAAAAATAGAATAGGTAATATTCTTCAGTTGCAAAGAATACATGATACGACAGCACCAGCAAAAAACTTCAGTTACCTTTGACTATCGAACTAATGGGCGCAGAGATAGAGCACGCAGGAATCCTTCACCTCGGCAGCGCCAAGGCTTTATAGGACTTGCAAGACTAAGACATTTCCTGAAACGAGATAAACAAGCTTCGAACCTAGAAACTTGGTTTCTCATTTTGGTCAGCAAGACTTGATTATGATCCCACATTGAGAAGTGGCTTCAAAATTCGCAAGATTTGATAATAGACATGATTCGTTCTGTGTCTGGATGCAAATTATCGATATCTTTATTACATGAAGCGAAATTTTTTGTACAATTTACAGCTAACTACGGGAACGGAGCATTTGAAATTTGGCACAATTCAAGTTAATATGGAGAAGAATTCAGGATTTTTAATATATTTTTTTAATAAAATGCATTACAAATACATAAAATTTATCAAAGAACACGCCACGCACTCCGCAGTACATTCTGCTACGTGTCAAATTCAAATTTCATTAAATTATCGGCGATTGATTGGCGATTTCTATTAAAAAGGTAATCTAAATACCTAAATCTATAAAAATAAATCAAATTGGGGAGTCTGTTTGTAAAATAAAAACATCCGCTTTCTCCTAAACACGGTACATATACCAAAATAACATTTTTACAATTTTGATCTGTCTGTCTATCTGTCTGTCTGTTTGTTCTGGCTAATCTCTGGAACGGCTGGACCGATTTTGACGGGAATTTCACTGGCAGACAGCTCATGTAATCAGGAGAAACTTAGGTTACTTTTATTTTCGAATTCCACGCAAAGTTGCGGACACAGCTACTCGAATATAAATCGAATCGGACCAGCGCAAATCTATTCTGACATTTAAAACTACACTTCCATTTTTAACGGTCACAGCTTGAAGCACCTCGTTAATTGAATCAGAGATTTGCATGATCCCGTTGTTAAATCCCAGTTGGGGATTAAACCGGCTGGTTATCTAAAACCTCTTAAATCCCATCGCCCCGGGCCATTAGTAATGCTTTGCTGTTGAAGGATGAAGGACGCGGGATGAATGGTTGCCATTAAGAAAGGGCGCGAAAACAAATAAAAAATGAAAAATCCAATTGAATTTTTTTTACACAGGTGCGGAAAATGTAGTAGGTATTGCTGTAGTTTTATTGTATGCGACATATATTAATATATTCATCCGCTTTGATCGTCCCTCAGACAAAACCAACGACCACAATTATTAACCTAATAGTCTCCGCATGTCATAGTTTCTACAAAGAAACAATTCAGTCAAAGCAATGAGGTAAAAAAGAAAAATAAAGCATAGATCTATTTTACAAAATAACTAGTTTTAAGACAGTAAAAATTGTACAAATGACGTACAAAACCTAAGTTAGTGTAGTGCCTAATTGTAACCGCTTTAAGTAAGAAAACCTCTACCATATTTATCCTAAATATTTTGCTAATTGTTTTGATATGAAGTCTACTTTTACTTTATCCTTAGTATATTACTTCGTGGTGTAGTCATATAAGTGTTCGGGATAACATTTTTAGCCACGGAATCCCAAACCATGCGTAATCTAATTGGTCAGTTATCGTTAAAAAACAGCTCCTACGCAGAGAAAATATTGAATGAAAACATAAATATTTTGACGCCAACACTACAGAGGAATTTTTAATAATTTTTGGCGGGAAATACAGTGTTTGCAGTGGCAATATGTTGGCCAGTGGCAGTTTCTCCTAGTGTACGTTTTGCCTGAGGGGCGATCAAAGCGGATGTTTGTATAATGTTAAATGTATGATGTTCATTAAGTGTGCATAAATTGTACCTAATAATGAATAAAAGCTTTTGAATTTGAATTTGAATTTGAATTCCCACACTAATGGCACACGTCAACTATACGAATACTTTGACGGTAGTGTTCATTGGCACTGATCTTCCCAACTTAACATAATTTTTAGGCTTGGAAAATGTTTAAAGACAGCGTTCGGCAGAAGGTACCTTTAAGAGGGTACCTACTACCCAATTATTTCAACCAATAAAATCTTAACTGAGGTTGTTGCGGTAGCTTTGCTAATAATATCTATAGATTGGGATCCCCGGGGCCCATACCTCCCCAGACGAAGCACAAGACATGAAGAACATGCTGCTTTATGACAGGCTGAGAGGCTGGCGGTTAGGTACCTACCTTCCCGGACGAGCTCTATGGCTGGCTTTATCACGTAAAAATATTTAAAAATCGATTAAACATCACACTCGAACAGGAAAACTCACAGGTTAATAAAAACGCGGCAAAAATATATTATTTTAACTTTATGGAACAAAAATTTCATCGCCGCCAATCATAGACGTTGTGAATATTAACGAGAATTATGCGGCGTGGACGCGAATATGTTTACACATGCAAAAATATGCGCCTCGTGTGTCCGATGATTGTACAATATGACATAGTTGTTACTCACTCATATAAACATATACAAAGTAGGCACACAGTTACACTCACACACATACAACGCACACACACTCACACACACATACACATAGTAGGCACACACACATACACACACACACACATACACGCACACTTTGAATTTGTATAAAACATGTAAGTAGTTCTGTTTAAATTTATTTTATATGTAAAAATGTATTTAACTTAGAAAGAGCGGGGCATCCTGTCACAGGTATTATTTTACTTAAAAGGATGCCTCCACTGTGTTAACAAACTATTATTTGTACTTTTTGGAAAAATAAAGAAATTTTTCATTTTTTTTTTTCATGACGCGGTGCTCGGTCGTTACAGACAGACTCAGTGAAAAGTACCCTGTCCTTTAATTGTTTGTATATACTCTTTGGAAGCTTTCCTCAGAGTTCTGAGACATTCTGTACAAACGAACGGCGATTAATTTGTATTCAACCCAGCAAAGGAGCCGCAGCTGACGACCACCAGACTTCTTGGTTCAACTCAACACTGCAAATTATTGGCCGAGAGGAAATTGGTCCCCAAAGCCTGTCGCTGGCTTATGTACCATAAATCCTTTACGAGAATACATTTTAACGACGTCATCACAAGAAGCACTTCATGCAAGATGATGAACGTGACGTGGCGTGACAAGCGGAACGACGAGATTTATGACGTCACAGTCATGTCGATACTGGCATTGTACACTATGCATTACATCACATCAACGTTACCTTGCATCATTCTTTAGGTCGAAGATGGTGCTTGTTATAACAGCAATACTTTAAAAAAATTTGGGGAATCTGGAATAATAAAACGGAATCTTTTCCCCACCTTACACCCATGAAATTTGAAAACAAGATAGCTTATAAAACACACTTTGTGGTTTATATCAGCCGCTCTGGATAACCAATATCGTGACATGTTCGGTCATAAATCGAGACCGAGTTTCCTCGTAGCTCATGTCACGTCACGTCACGCGTTATGAGTTCGTCGAAAGGAAAATTAACTTTTTTGACGGGTAACTATTAAGAGTAGGCTTAGAAAGTTAGAAGTATGAATTCGATTAAATAATGCTTAGAGAGATTATTATAATAATTAGTGTTTTTAACCCATTAATAACCCACTGCAGAATCGGGTTCTTTCACAATGAGAAGAATTAGTTCCCTAAGTAGGGAATGGTAAAAGTTTCATTAAAATCGATTACCTAAGCGGTTTCCGTGATATGGACTTAAAACAAAAAATTACGAAAAAGAAAATTAAAAAAAAATTAAACCGACATCAAAAAAGTATGAAATAAAATGTGTCACATATTAGGCCTACTATTTTTTTGGTACCATTTAACAATAGAAACAAAAAAAATAGTAGGCCTAAAGTACCTATAGGCTATTAGATAGGTAACAAATTTTTATTTCATACTTTTAAGATGTCGGTTAATTTTTTTTAAATTGTTAATTTTTCATACAATGAGATTTTAGATTACCTCACAGAACGATTAGGCCAACAATCCGACTTTGATTCACGGGCCTACCTTCTAAGCGTGTTCCAGTCTACAGTAATTGAGTTTCTCCTGTTCCATCTCGGGTGGAATAAATTCATTTCTTTGTCCATAATCAGTTTTGCTCACGCCGCTTCCTGTATTTCCTTCGTTTCATTTTATCCCGTGTTTTTGCTGGAATTGATTTGTTTCCGAAGTGAAATTGGAGAAAAAATTGAGAAGGGTTCAACTTTAAAGGAGTTTTGCAATAGGCTGTAAACGGATCGAAAGTTATCTTTGTGACGAGAGTTGCAAACAAAGTACGTGTACGCTTCGATATGTTACAACGACAATTTCCTCATTCGCAAAGGTCAAAGCGTGAAGAAAGCAATTAATATTTAATAAAATAATAAATATTAATATTAATAAAATAAATAATATAAATATTAATAAAATAATTGATATTAATATTAATAAAATAATTAATATTAATAAAATAATTAATATTTAATAAAATAATTAATATTTAATTTTAAGTTAATGATAAAAATGAAATCCGAAGGGAGCTTAATGAAATTTGTATGGAATCAATTGAATACGAATATTAATATTTAATATTTAAACTCAAATAATCAATTTTTGGGATTTTGGCAAAAAAATCAGCGGTTTGATAACGTGTAGAAGACAGAAGAAAATTTTAAATGGTACTGTTTGTAAAACCATAGTAGCTCCTCTGTCGTAGAACCTCGGATCAGAGATTTTTTAACTATTTTTGAGATACATGGTCCAATGACTGCAGTGACCACTCACCCGGACGAACATAACGCTTTCTTGCCCTTTTGCTTCTCAATTACTACATAAAAAGAAGCAAAAAAAAGCAATCGTTTATAAGGAAGTTTCAGGTTCTGTGTGTTAGACTGTGCATGTTTTCTATGCAAATGGAAATACTTACATACAACGCTAGATCACGCACTTCCGCGCTACGCCGCATAATGCAGGGCAGTATGAATATTACCGGGCCATGGCAGAACAATATTTGGGAAACACTGTCTTAGAGAATTCCCGCAATGAATAAAGCAATATCTGAGCGGTCCTGATGCCAAAGACTCGTTTCTTCAATTCTAATTATTCTTAAGAGCTGCAACTTTTGTTTGAGGGCTCGTTAAAGTGAGTGTCGTTAATTTGAATCTCGGATACCGGAGATTTCGTTATAACTCGGTTTTATTGCGATTCCGAAAGGGTATTATTGAAATTGAGAAGCGATCTTCCCACTTTAGATGGTGGATGAAAACAATTTTGTTGTCAAAAACTGTTTAACAGTTATACAGTAGCAACGATTAGTAATTAGTAAGAGCGGTAGCCCAGCGGCTTAGAATTTGACCCCTTGATCAAGGGGTGCGCTCTATAAAATTAAATATCACCTGCCGTTACGGTGAAGGAACACATTATGCATCCGCATTGCTTCGACCCATTCGACCCAGGGTCGAGGCTCCTGTTACAATAAGAAGCATACCACTGGGATTTGAACCCAGACCAATGGGGACAAAGAGGTCGAATAATAAGCCACTAGGCCAACGCACCCACCAAATTACTGCCTTGAGAACCCCTCACGTTTTACACTGAAAATCTTAGAACGTCTTCACCTACTTACTTAATTTTATTCCTTCTAATCCCCGAACGGCTCGGTTTAATTCCCCTTAAAGCTGAGAGTAATGCTTCTAATTTACAAATCCGGAGCTCTTTTAAAATAATTCAAATTGAGCCATCGGGCCATACAAGAAATTAACATCAGAATATCTTATCTGTAGACCTTGCTAATTACCGCCTAAGAAATGTTACCGACGGGGCGAGTAACGTTTTCGAAGGACGTAATTTTAGGTAGCTTTCAAGAAATAAATGGTAAAATTCACACTTTCACACTAGTAAAGTATTTTTCTATTAACCTTTCTCTCTTTACTCGCTCAAAACACTGGAGGAAATCTTATGTGTAGGCAGATCATACCTAAAGGAATGACAAAGGCTTATTTTCACGTGCCAAAAAGGAGGTTATATTTTCGAATATTTCTGTGTATTTATACATTTTGCACATTGTTTTGGCTGGTACAAAGAGTTTATGTGTAAGCAAATCAAAAGTAAAGGTAAAACAAAGGCTTATTTACCCGCCAGTACCAAAAGATAGATAATGTTTTTCGAGTGTTTTTGTGCTAAATTTGACACCTTGTCATATTATTGGCGGACACTGAAACAGATGGAGAAGAAAGGTCTTCGAATTGAAGAAGGCGGGTGGAGTGGTGTCGCTTAGTGGAGTCCCATGTCCAGCAGTGAACCACGAAGAGCTCAAAGGAAGGCAGGACACTGAATTTACAAATTACTAGCTGACCCAGCAGGCTTTGCTCTGCCAATGAATTTTTTATTTTAATTTAATAGCCTATGTTACTCAGGCTGAATGTAGTTTTCCAATGGTGAAAGAATTTTTGAAATCGGCCCAGTAGTTTTTGAGTTTATTCGTTACAAACATACAAAAATACAAATGTTTCCTCTTTATAATATTAGTATAGATTTAATTACGTAATTTTTAGGATACGTAATCATTAGTAGATACCACATTTGAATATACATGCTTTTCAAATTTCCACACAGTTTTCTAGTCAGATCAACAGTTATTTTCGCGACGTAAACAAATTAATGTTATCGCAAACTTCAAAAGGGAAAATACAATAATCAGACCAAATAACATTCGCTTAGTCATCGTTCTGTTATCTAATATTTACTTTATTAACTAACAGACTATTCAGCAAAGTCCTCAATAATGCTTGGTAAATCAAAAAAGCGAAATTAAAATTATGAATCATATCACGACGGTTAAAATGTAATTAAAAAAGGATAAATAATTAAAAACCCCCGACTTGAAAAACAATAAATTGAACTCGCGAAAATAATTGTCCGGGGCTGCTTTTAAATGAACTAGTTTTGTAGTTTTATAGTAACGTGAATAATTAGGAGATTTTATTGCTATACTTATTTCTACTTATTTTAGCAGCCCGACGGATTTTCTTGGGTTCAATTTCTTGTTTTTCAAGTCGGGGGGTTTTTAAATTGTTTTATCCTTTTTCAATTACATTTTAACCATCGTGGGTTTTTCAAAATTTTTATTTTGCTTTTTATTTCAAACTTTCCCAGAGGAGGATTTCTCTGGGTCTAATTATTTGGTCAACGTGAATGAAGTCGCGCTGAAGTTACTTAATCTGAAAATAAACCATGATTCTCAGTACTGCAGTGCCTTTAAAGTTAAAGTTCTAACTCCAAGCCATCTTTAGAACCATAAAACAGTTATAAAAAGTTTTATTTTTCGAACCCACATGATTTGATTTGCCACAAGCAGAACAGAAGAAGCGAAATTGGGGGAAGTAGGGCGGTGGTGATATAAAAACTCGAGCGATATAGAAAAACTTCGGACCACGACGTTCTCTGTACCAATATCAAGGATATTATTCCCCGTACACAAGTGACACTGCCACATTTGACGTGTTTAGATAATAAAATCTATAGGGAGTTTGGCTGAGAGATAGCGATAATTTAAGGGTGTAAAATAGAGATTTCATCAGGTGTTTGGTACCAATAAAAACCAATAACTCATCAAACCAACACACACACACCCAGAACAGTTCCCTGAGCATGTCCCATACTTTGCTTAATGTACCTATTCGTATAGTTAACGTGTGTTAATAACATGTACAGATGTTACCTCTTTCCCATACTAATAACACACTTTAACTATACGAATACTTTGTTTGACAAACGCAACCATGCTGGGCACAGAAAGAGAAATTTAAACACAACTGCGCTGGGAATCGAATCCAGGACCCGCGCAGCACACGGGCTTCTCAGCCACTGCGCCTTTCAAGTCATCACTCATCAAAAATCCGAATCCGTCAAATATTGCAGAGGCCTTAACCGTGTGATATATCTCGCCAGAATCAAATAAATATTGTTCACTGCAATCAGGAAGCCGTGATTTAATCTACTTGATCAACGAAAACGTTGACTTTTATTAGTCAAGTACGTGACAGTATGAGAAACTTATGACATTTGCTACCAATACTTTTAGACTCATATGATGTCTAGCGGTGTCAACGATTTCCCGTTGTCGGTCCGTTTTTATCTATACATACAAATATTATAAAGAGGAAAGGTTTGATTTTTTGTTTGTTTGTTTGTTTGTATGAATTGAATAGGCTCCGAAACTACTTGGCAGATTTGAAAAATTCTTTCACTGTTGGAAAGCTACATCATTTCTGAGTGACATAGGCTATATTTCATTTTCAAAAAAAATAGGCATCCTTACTAAAATTACGATAACGTAATCCAAGGTGTGAAAAAAATATCAAAAAACTACCTTACATCGCGTGCGCTGCGAAAACTATTGATGATAGAACAAAATGATATACTACATTTTTTTAGAACACACCATTATCTACAAAAAATCAGCGGCAGCATATCTCTAACTATTACAGTCATGTCACAATAAGCGTTTTTTTATTGAAAAAAAGAAATTAAAATACCACCGCTACAAAAAGCTCTTTATTTGTACCTTGGTATTAACCCTTATCAAAATAAATGATGTATTATTTAAGACTGCTTCAATATCTTTATATTACTTTTTGAATTATTCGATTCTGACAATCCATTCAAAAGATATCACGAGTTAAAAAAAAATTAAAAAATTAATTAAATAATATCTGAATTTAATTATTCTTATTTTTTTTTATTTACTCTTTTTTAGGAGCTCGACGCAAAAAGGGATGAATATGTGTCATATTATTATTATTATTATGAATGTGTTAAAATTAACAAATCTAAATGTAATGTTTAATAATGAATAAATTCAAAAATAACTGTGTCGATTTCAAAAATTCTTACACCATTGGAAAGCTACATTCAGCCTGAGTAACAAAGGCTATATTTATTGCTAGAAGCCATACTACTAAAACTAAAGTAACGTAACCCAAGGTATAAAAAAGTGCCCTTTTTTAAAACGTCTTTCGTCGCATGCGCTGCGGAAACTATTGATGATGGAACAAAAGTATGTTCTACAATATCAATATCTACAAAAAACTTGCGACATTTTTCAAATTAATTGGCAGAGCGAAGCCTGCCGGGTCAGCTAGTCTTTTATATCTTTTATAACTTTTTACTATCAATTAGTACAGGATTTTGTATAATTTGCTCCAAAAAAGCCACTTTGATCGAAAAAAATCCTTTGCCTTTAAAATCAATCTATCCCAGTGTTCACAGACTTTAACATGACTGTTTGAAAGCGTTTACTCTGAACAGTCCCCCAGGGGTTTAGAATTGGGAAATTGTACGTTTGTGTCAAGAACTCTTAATGCTAAGTGTTTCTCTAAAACACTGATAAGATTAGGTACTTAAAGCGACCTTTAGGGAATCATTTGTGAGGTCATTGGGTAGTAGAATTTATCAACTTTCTAATTTGTCATTACATATTTCCATTAGGACAACCCCATACGAGCTCAATATTTGAAATTTCGTAAAAAGTTGGTAACCATGTCAGTTTATACTACTGTTACATGATCATTTTTGTCTATTTTATGTATTTATTTATTGTATACTCATATTTATATTTTAATATTGTATACATGGTTGTTTATTTATTGTATTATGATTGCATTATATTTATTATATTGTTTATATTATATTTATATTTCTGCTATTACTGAATTTGTTTTATTTTATTTGTAAGTATATTCCCCTTTTGTTATTTTTCTTTTCCCGACCTACACGAATATCTCACCACTCACAGGGGTTAACTGGTAAAGTATGCCGCTAGGCATTAAGTCCGCCCATTATTAAAAAAAACAATAAATCGTAAATAAATAAATCATTTCAAGATTGGCCCCTTCATTTTGCTTGGACTATCGAAGAATTCACAGATCGTGGTAGGCTTGGTGATAAAATATCGATATATTGATGTATCTATTTTTTGTCTCGATATATCGATATTTGATTTCCTTTTCAACATCTCTACGTGATGGATTAAAAGAAAACAGGATGAAATGTAACACCATAACCACTTTGGCGAAACTTCGTCCCAACCTCTCGAGGCGGTCAGCGTTTATCTACTCGGTATCGCTTTTCGAGAGAGTAAACGCACTTTACGAAAAGTAAGATGAGTGTTGCCCTTATATTTTTGGGATGTCTTTACAACACACTTGTCTGAAACTGTAGAGGCGCTTACTCTTTAGTTGGTTGGTGGAATCTTTGTGAAATGTGACATTATTGTCAAAGTGTTCACATAGTAAACGTCAGTTATATGTCAGTCCGTCTAGACTTCTAGACGTCTTCCCATGCTGATGGCAGCTCGATACGATTACTATACGAAACATGAGTAGCTGACATACGAGTATCTCTCAAAGCTAGCAGATTGAACTCTGAAGTGGCACCGGGCTGCCTACAACGTTCGAACTTGGACACTCGAATTTGGTCAGATCCTTAGAGCCCTATGTTCATTGTTCAAATTTTGTCATGTTGGTTGATCGGTTATGTCAGTTTCAATTATAGTTATCTACATATTATAATAATCAAAGAGGTGTAAAGTCAAAGTAGCGCGCCTGCGGAGGTATCTTACCGCCAGCCTCCTAACCTTTTTCGTGTCTTGTGGTAGTAGTTATACCTCCAGAAAGGGTTTGCCTAGTCCACTCTCGGCAAGGGTCAATAAAGTTATAAAGTTGTAAGGGGTATAAGTTATAAGGGTCAATAAAGTGTAAGAGTATATAAAGTTTATCAAACGACACTGCAACGACAACACAATATTTAATAAAAAGTTAATAAACACAATGCTGAATCCTGCTACACGTGGTTCGAGAACATTCCGGAGGAACACAATCAAATGACTGCTCAGCCGCCATTTGCCGTAAACTAGCCGAATTTAGAGCTCCCAGCGCGCTGCAACGGGAAATGCGACTGTAATGTTGCCTACTTAATGTGTTTTATAGTTTTATGTCCTTATAGCGGTGACACAGCGGTGATAGCCTAGTGGCTTAGAATTCGACCTCGAATCGAGGGTCCGGGTTCGAATCCCAGTGGCACGCACCAATGACTTTGTAAAAAAGTTATGTGCGATTTATAAAATTAAATATCACCTGCTGTTACGGTGAAGGAAAACATCGTGAGGAAACCTGCATACCTAAGAGTTCACAAAAAAAAATGTTCTCACGCGGCATGTTCGTCCAGCAACGGGCAGTAGTGGTGCGTGGTGGACGGCGGCCTACATCCCTCTCATTGTGAGAGGAGACGGCCCCGGCAGTGGGTCATTAATGGGTTAAAACAACAATGTCCTTATAGCTATCCGCGCCCCCGTCCATGTAAACTAAAGATTGTTTAAAAATAGCATCTTTATTACGTTACCGTATATCCCACAAAAGATGTTCGTACGACAAGGTCATTGGATATTTATGTACATTTTGTTGCATTTCAGTGTCATATACATTTAGGGATACATTGATAGCCCAGTGGCTTAGAATTCGACCTCGAATCGAGGGGTCCGGGTTCGAATCCCAGTGACACACACCAATGACTTTGTAATAAATGTTATGTGCTATTTATAAAATTAAATATCACCTGCTGCTACGGTGAAGGAAAACATCGTGAGGAAACCTGCATGCCTGAGAGTTCAAAAAAAAATGTTCTCAAAGGCATATGAAGTCCACCAACCCGCGGGAGGCCAGCGTGGTGGACGGCGGCCTACATCCCTCTCATTGTGAGAGGAGACCCGACCCTGTAGTGGGTCATTAATGGGTACTGACAAACATTTAGGGCAGCCATAGACATTGAACCCTGTTTTTAGACATTGTCCTGTTGGATGCTTTGCTTTGCAACACTTTAATTTCTTGGGTACGGGTCTCTCCCCATAACAGGAGTAGGCCTGAAGCAAACTCCACCACGCTGTTCCAATGCGGATTGGAGGAGAAACGGGTCAGTGGCCAACCCGTGTCGGATGTTTTTAAACCGCCCATAGGGCCTCCGACAAGGTTCACCGACTGCTATCGTATCGACAACAACCGGGACCGACGTCTTAACGTGCCCTCCGAAGCACGGAAGCGCACTGTAATTCGCCACTAGCGGTCACCCATCCAGGTACTGACCGCGCCTGACGTTGCTAACTTTTTCAATCACCTGCTATCTACTCAAGCTTCGGCTACTTACCCACTATTTGATATTCTGGTATGTCTGAGATAAGAGTATTGTAATTGCACTCACGTCCGAAGTGTTGAGTGATTGGAACTTGTAATCTTTTGACATTTGTTTCAATGTTATCGCTCAAGGAAAGTGTTTACGCACCTTTTAGTAGACGTGTGGGGTAACCCAATTGGAGCTTTAGAATTTACTTTCCATATAAAGGTGAAAATATATTACATTTTTCCAGTTCTAAAGTTTTTAAGCTAGAAGAAGTGAAATGGATAGAACGTTTCCATTCCATAACATTCATTTAAATCGACAACATAGTCAATGATGTGGAAAAAATTGTATCGCTCTCCTCTCGATTATTGCTACTGGGACGATTTGTGAGGCTTTATTTCTTGCTTATTTTCTTTAGCACAGCTCAGCTCTGAATGTTTCTAAAAGAAATAAACGTTCCCTTTAACAAGACGTATTCCACAATATTTATGACTTTTACTAACGTAGGTAAGGTATCAATGCTCTCAAAGGATTGTGAAGTCCACCAACCCGCATTAGGCCAGCGTGGTGGCCTACAAAGTCTACATCCCTCTCATTGTGGGAGGCGACCCGTCCCTGCAGTGGGTCATTAAATTTCAGGTTACATCGCTAGATGGAGCTGTTTACAGTTTCAGTATTCAGTTCTATAAGCCTTCAAATTCCGCGAAAGCGTCAGTGCTCTTAAAAGCTACCCCTGAAACGTAGTTCTGAAATTTACCAATAGATGACGCTGACCAACTTTCTGAATCACGGTAACGAATGTACGCTAGGGGTTCTATAAAAGCCAGCGCTTCGTTAGTACGCGCACTGTACTGATAGGTTAGGTTACGTACACTATGTAACCTAAGTCATATTTAACAACTATACACAAAGAATTAGTTCATTTTTTGGAAGGCCGTTTGAATACGGCACTAAAAATATCAAATTTGTCTCTCTATGCCATTGTATGGCGTATGGCGTGCCGTACCTACCTATCCAACGAGTTGCGTATTGGACGCAATTACGTATGTTCTATGACAAGATCTGACAAGAATTGATAAGATCTGACATGCGACAAATTAAGACGACATTATCGTACGACAAACATGATGCGAGCAACGATTTTGTAGTTGTGTCGACAAGGGTAGCGACAAATTAAGACGACATTATTGATGAGAGCAACGATTTTGTCGTTGTGTCGACAAGGGTGATGTTGAAATCTTAATTGTACGATAATAAAATGTCTGAACGACCCATTTGTGTTGTCAACGTTCGTTATCGCCGCCATTCCAAAACGAATAATACAAATGCAAATTCCTTCATCACCCGAATTACGTTACCGTTATTATGTTCATTACATTTCGCAATAATTCCATTGTGTACAAAACTTTTAATAGTACCTACTGTGAAATGATAACGAAATAAAATATGAAATATCTCCGTTTTGTGTGAGTTTTTTTAATATCTTCCGACAACACAGTGGGTAAAGTTAGTAGGTACCTATCGGACGCCATAAAAATGCTAATACCCTTTCGCCTCAGCTGAAGGCATATTGTAATCAAATTTCAATTTCGTGCTCGTGCACAATATTAAGCCTTTTAATGTCCCTGATGATATATTATACGGGATGGGAAATTCGGTAACAAACATAGGGGAGACTGGGGCAAAATGGAACACTTAAGAAAAGATCCAAGTTCCAGTCAAATCGACTAATTTAGACCGACTAGCAATTTCTTGCATTGGCTGTATCACTGACTCTATTGCGTCTACGCGTAACGCTAGGTACCCATTTCTCGTTCTGCCCAGTATCTCATTATGCCTCAATTTCCCCTACATTAAATTCGACTTTATAAGCGAAAATTACGAGAAAGTTATTGGAGTTTGATAACTGTCTTTGTGCTGTAAATCTTGCACGTACGTGGCGTGTTTGTTTCATTATGCTTCTGTGTATTAGTATAATATATCGGTTTGTGTAATCTTGTCACAATAAAGTATTGCGAGCTTAGAAATTTCGTACGTTTAAGAGAGAAGTATGAACGATAAGGTGCTTACAATGTGATCTGTAGCAATTCTGCTGCAGTATGTTTTTGGAGTTTGCTGTATTCGCATACAACGTAAGAACGTTTAGATTTAAAATGATATATTAATAAACAGGATGCTATAATAACCGATGGGTAATAAAGGTCCTTGAATAGCGACCACGTAAGGAAAGAAGACAGCAGAAAGCCGTTGGTTTCAAAGTACTCAGGGCCGAGCGAAGTAGCAGCGATTAGGGGAGACCTATGACCATCAGTAGATTACGAAGGGTTGTAAAGAAGAAGAAAAGAACAAAAGAAGAAGATAGGCTGCTAGAATTCAGCCAATAATCAGCCAATAATTTTATTTCAGGAAAAGTCCTTCAAAATTTCGATGGTGTACAAACAAGAACCGGAATTCTATTTTGAGTAACGTACTTTTTATCTCTCTCTGGACCAAATTGAAAAGGCCACGCGGTGAAAGTCACGGGCTAGACCTGGTTTATACGTATTTTTTAATTCGGGTACGCGTGAGTGGGGCGCGTAGGTATGACTGATCCAAACGAAAAACCTAATGACATCTCCAACAAAAAGTATCAAAATTATCAGATTAAAAGTTCTTTAAGGCAATTTAACCAAAGTTGAAATGACATCGAGAGCAGCCTGTCGCGCCTGTTCATCTTGGTTCGACGTCAATGAATCACACGTCAACTGTTCCACTGACGCAGTCTGAAGTCTATTATTTTCCAACAATCCATCATGGCCGCGAGACGTTCTCGACAGACCTCATTTAATCTTTTCCTGCCTGTCGCTGTAGCTCGCGAACGACAATTTTGACAACGCACCCATTTAACTATTTTTATATTGTTGGATGGATCTCTTCTATTAGTGATCCCTTATCTAAAGTCTATATAAGATATCTAAAGTAAAGAATTAAAAGATATCTAAAGTCTGATATAGACTACAGCACTTTTAATCACACAATTGAGTGCTCAAACCTAATACCTACGTACGCAATATACAACTTGTTCAATCATATCATATTTATGACTTATATGGACTAACGCCTACAGCCTTCCCATTGTGAAAAAACTAAAATTCTATGGCTTTGAAATCTGTCTAAATTGTATTAAATTGTTATGTCATAGTCACGCTATGAGAATGGCTCCTTATTTCGCAGTAGTCGCATAGTCGACCTAGTCAAACCTTCGAAGTAGTAATCTCGTAAAATGGAATAATATTCTGAAATTATTTGTGAATGGTGGAAACGTCTCTGTTGTGGGGACAGAGAATTAACATTATGGTCGAAATTAGAGACAACACTGGGATTGGTGGCAGAATATATTAAATAAATTATCAGCCATGACCCGTGCGGGGTGTATTTGGGGGTCGCGTTTAATTTTGACATATTGCGGTCTTGTTTACCTGGACTGTCCATGGCTGGCCTTGGAGCGAGTCCCTTGGGGCTGCGGTGGGTATTATGAACATAAACGACCAATAATGCTCGTGGTATATGTACGTATGATTACGCTACGAACATACGATACATATACATCTTCTTTATATAAAACTAGCTGACCCCGCAAACGTTGTTATGCGATATAAGTTATCGAGCGTTAAAAATCGACTAATAAAAAATAGAGTATTTTCCCCCTTTCCATCACCAACCCCTATTTTTAATAGTGATTTAAGTAATTTATTAATTTTTCATCCCGCTCGATAACTTTATATGTATGGCAAAACAACACCTTTAATTGTATAAAAATGTTACGACGCACATTTTAAAAATGAATTGTTCGAGCGAACGTTGTGGCCAGTGCGGATATTACGACGGAAGCCATCGATCATGGCAGCTGTCAAGGTTTGCACGCCTTCTGTCAGAGTAGACATACTGCTCTAGACTCTAAAGTAGGCACGAGTAGATACTATGTTACATAACGGGTCCTTTGTACGAAGGGCACGTTATTTAGTATGGCTATTGATCTCTGTTGACCTACAGCTACGGAGCATAAAAAGTGTAGTTAAACCGTCAAATTAGCTTAATTTTTGTCCACGTCGTAAAAATATGACAAAACAAAAAAATAACAATTAAGAACTCGGGGCTTAGAACATACAAAAATTAAATTGCGACGCTTTACCAGTGCCCCAAGTATGAACACTATCATCAAAGTATTCTTTAATTAACGTGTACCATTAGTATGGAAAGATGTCAAAACAGGCTGACTTATGACACAAATTACAGATTAACGTTGGTATATCGACGATAGTGTTCATTCTCACAACACAGTACATAACCAAGCTACCGAAATATCCTTATAACTGTCCTCCATTTAAAAAAAAAGTTTAAACCATACAAACCAACCCAATACGACTTAAACCCATAGAAACCGCGAATCAGAGACGAAATTGGCCCTCAACTTGTCGGGGCCAACGAGCACATGAATGGGCCAGTGTTAGCGGAGTAATTGCAGGTTCCAGGGAAACTGCGAGCGAAAGGTGCCCCGTCTTCCGTTCAATGGGTGCTAATGGCCATCTTAACCCATTTTTGTTCACGCGCCATACATTTAAGGAGTTCAAAAGGATATTTTAGGACTTGAAGAGAAGCAACGCTTCGCTACGAAATGCTTAGAATAGGCGCGAAGAGACGAATGGTAATTTTCTACCTACGGACTTTTTTCCTTATAGGTGATTAATTTACAAGTAAGCTGTGTAAAAATTAATATTAGGCCACTTTTATGATTTTGCTCGCTTCGATACAATGGCATGTTTTATTCATTCAGCGTAAGTACCTACCTATTCAGCACTTCATGGGATAAAACTTTTTTCTTATTCAAAACTTGCAGACGGCGACAACTGAACACTAAAATGTGTAAACACATGGGAATATCAGCATAAAAGTATGTTTTCACTGCCATTTCATATGCCGAAACAACTTAAACTTATCAATACTAGGTATTTGAACTATCGGGAGGCGGAAACAGGAGAACAAGGGAACTGTCAGAAATTGGCGGGAAGAATAGAACCATAGAGATCTGTACATTTTCGTGCCTTGTTGGCTTGGCTTTATTTACATAAATGATTTATGGAACAGACTTTCTTAAGCTGCCAGAACGTTTGAGCCACCTGTTTGGAATTCCCGCATAAAGTTTTTGATCAAATTAGATTCCAATATTCCGATTACATTTGAATAAAATTACAATAATTTTAATACGTTTCGACAGAACTGGTTTTATTTGAATTTTTATTACACTAGAGCAGGATTTCTCAAAGTGGGGTACGCGTACCACTGGGGTTACGCCATGGTTACTTGATTACTAACTTATACAGGGTGTTTGGCTTCGAACTAGCAATTCTTTAAGGGCTAAAATAGACCAAATTTCATTTGCAGAAAATATCGATTAAATGAAAAACTTGTTAAAATTTGTTAAAAAACATCTAATTTAAGAAAAATCTTTGAATTTAATTACCATTATTGACCCTAATAAAATTACTTGTTCAAATTAGTTACATTATAGTCGTGTAAAATAAAAATTATATTACTCAAAGAATTTCATTCCCAACTGCCGTCCACTTCCACTTTGTGGGTTTAGCGTAGAATAGTAGTATATTAGTATAGTAGTATATTTAATAAAATCTAAATTAATTTTCGGTTTACTTTGATTTGAATTTCACTGCATGGCCAATAACCACGCATCCACGACATTCGTCAGCAACAGGAAAATCGATTTTATGGCTCACGTCAGTGTCAATGACAGATGGATGTCATTGCCGTAACCACTCCGATTCTGTGCGCTGCCTGTCGTGCCCTTTCCCGTCGTCGTTATTGACGGACGCATAGAATAGAAAATAAATAAACATCATAAATAAAAGTTTATTGCGATGCGTTTTCCCAAGTCCTGTGATACTTTCGTGGTCTTGCCGCCGCTTACGAAAAAAAATGTAGTGATATTTGGAAAAAATTCCGATCGCCCGCAACACGAAGTGCAAGAGGTTGTTTTGGTAAAAGATCGCCCGAAAGATGCCAAATTAAAGGTAAAAAATGTTTTTCTACTATAGATCTTTAAATTCAAAAGAGCGTTACATATTTCGCATTCATTCATTCACATTTTTGTATTGTTTATTGAAGGACAGCCGTCTGTGAAAAAAATCATTATGGAACATTTGAATGTGAAAGATGTTCCCGGGCAGAATGAGTCATGTTTGCGCTATTTCTATCATAGTCATTGCCAATTACTTTCAATTTACATCGTGTCTTTAGACGTCAGTATACCCTAGGGTCTAAACAACAGTGTGGCTAATTTATTACGTGTAGGTACCTAAGTGAGGTTTTAATACTATTATTATGATAATGTTGGGCAATAAAATTAGAATTTATTTTTAATACTTAAATATATAAATAACAAAAATTGTAACAAGAATTAATAAAAGAACATTTTTTTATTTTGCAATAATTCTGTAAAATAATAATATTATGCTTACAAAGCAAAAATATATCAATTATTTTATCTTTTTCCGTACCAGCAAAAAATCTAACAAGCTGTTACAAAAATTGTAATGGAGACCAGATATTGATTGATTGCTTTATCACTTTGAAAATAATTTACAAAAGGAATGGAATTTTACATTTGTGAAAGTTATAGGTTCACTTAACAGTATTTTTTATGTTCCCTCTCATTGTCTTTTATTTCACTGTAAAGTCCATTTTTTAGACTTGTCCTATTTGGAAAACAGTCTAACAGCTGCACTCACAGACATTCATAAACCTTAATGGTGTCTTACAAAACTAAAGATGACTCTTAAGTTAATATGATGAGACAATAGAATTTGTTTGTTAATGAACATTACGTTAAATGAAGTCTCTGAGCGAGGCTGTTAGCATGTCTTTTGATATTAAATTATAATTTTAAAAAATGCAGACACAAATTAATTTTAAAGATTTAAAAACAAATTGTTTAAAGCTGAAACCAATTCCTAGAAACTAAAATTTGTTTTTTAAGGCAAATTTTTAAACTTACCAAATAAGACAAGAAAAGAATCTGTATGTATGTTTGTAAGACTATTTATATCGTGTTTTATATCTCCAAGACATCTGATTTTTTTAATTTTCAGCAATAAGGACATAGAACAATTAAGGTGTAATAGATCAATACCATTGTTCTGACCTGATAAGGAATAGACGTAGAACTCAGTTACTGAGAATTATTGCACTTTGATAATGGCTGCTGGGATTGAATGACTGAACAAGATGTGTTTTTTAACTATACATATTTGATATTTATTTTCATTGATATGTTAATAAGTAATAATACAGATCGCCAAGTCGAAATTTGACTACAGTCAGTCAGTGGCCCACTATGACTAAAACAAACGACATTAAAATCATAAAATTGTTTACAATAAAGTCGTAAAGTTAGGCAAGTAATATCCGTATGTAATATAGGATGTGTAGTCCATTGTGCATGCTCATTCATCCACAAATATACAGTCACCGGCATAAGATGTGATGCAAATACCTACTATATTTTAAATTGCAGAAATTAGTATCGAAAGAAATTTGGCGATAGAACTTTTGGAATTTGCGAATCAGGGTCCTCACTGTATCTCGTATGCTACTTCACAGCTCTTTACAAAGCTGTGAACAAGTAGTGGTTATGGGTTTCTCCTCTGCTCTGAGTGAGCTCTAGCTTACGTCTACAGTAAAGCACTAAAATGAAAAATAAAAAGTAATTTCAGTAAAGGTAGATCTATTTGCTATTTTTGAGTGGTTGCAACCCTTAGTGTTTCACTGTTGGGCACATATCTCTCCCCACAACAGAGGTAGGCTTGGAGCGTACTCCGCTATGCAGCTCGAATGCAAATTGGTAAAGTAATTTTTGAGTATATTTCATATTACATTTGTTTTGGTCATTATTTTGTGCTCCTGAGTGTACGAATCCATCAGCTACAGCAATCATTCATTGCAAATCATGGGTTCATTAAACGGAAGGTAGGTACCTACATGGAAACAAATTACCTTCGGTTTATTTATAACTTGACTTCCTCCACGACTTTGTTGCTGACTGTTGTTAAAAGAGCATGTTTTAAAAATGACTAGCTGTCCCCGCGCACTTCGTTCCGCCAAATATAAAAATATGTACTATTTTTACCGCACACTTTTCAGATTTTCTTACCGTATAAACCGTCTTGGGACTTATACGAACATATTATATTGAAACTAAAAAGAGCCAAATTAGATTATTTTTTGTTATACTTATAGGATAGATTATCATGATTATCTTAGGATTGATCCTGAGATATCGTGTCCTATCTAAAAATCTCATGCTATAACGCGTGTCATGCAACCATTAAGGTGGGTAGACCTGGTGAGGTGATTGTGTATCAACCCTTAAAAACATTTGTATAGTAGTCGTATTCAGTTGCTATTAGTATGGGAGGATGTCAAGACAGACGTATGACATACTAAGGACGATTACTGTACGAATACTTTGAAGATAGGGTTCATGCTCGCGGCGCTGGTCGGAGAATGACCTATAGGTCACTCCGATAGGAGTATACTCCTATCGCCGAGATGTGGTCGCCATTCGAGGACCTGTCTTCCCCATCGATTAACGGTCTTTTGTACGATATGACAAACCCATTGCTACTTCAGAATATGACCTTATAGGGAAGAAAATAAAATAATACCATAGGAAAAGATGGCTATAAAAGCTAAGGATTCTTATGGGAAAGAATGTGGAATGTTCGACATTGGTATGACCCAGTATTGTTCAATGCTCGCCTTTGTTGTATTGGTATTTGTTTTTCCTATTTACGTAGTTCAATCGAAGGAATAAATGTATGAACAACTTCGTATTTCAATCTACTCGTAAATCCATGGTGGTTTAGAGTTGTTATTTGCATCTTGTGAAGTTATAAATACGGAATAGTTTGCAAGGTTTTGGTCTTTCGCACAAATGTTATAATTGGTCTTATAATTGTTGATGTTTCAAATGGACCTTTAATAACTACTAATTCATAGACTTCTCAGTTTAAATCAAGCCAACAAATTGTAAAATAGCTTGTGCAATGTGCAGTCCGATACACCAGTAGTGTTAATAACAGCTGTACAGAGACATGATTCAAATAAATTGCTTTATCACCCCAATTGAACCTAGTATTGTGTCGCAGTGCGTTTACTATCGTAAGTGCAATATTGATTTCATAAACGGGCAGTAACTGTCCGTAATTATACTTTATCGACCCTTTTGCTTCGTTACTTATTGATGAACAAACTTATGTCTTTATTTTCATGAAACATCACAGAATTCTAAATATGCCTGTGAGTGTACGCTGTGTTTTAAATGTAATTTTTCCATTTCTGCTTCTCTTGAGGGTCAAATATACTATTACAATGGAGTCATAATAATATCATAATATAAGGTATGATTCTGACGAAATATATGTCGTATTTGACAGTTTATTGAGTGATATAATTTTTCGATAGCGGTTTCTCGGCGTAGCGCTACCCTCATGTTTGCTTTTGGAGGATAATAACACTTTGACATAATGTCAAAAGGCTTAAGAGGTCACCGAGCTTTTTATATGAAATTTGTGTTCGTTTGATGTCTTGCTGTGTCGTTATTACGAAAGCTATAGCTATGCATTTACTAGGTAAGAAACTTCAGGATGTACTCTATACATCATGCGTTTCAGAAACACGATTACTTGTAGTTTCCTCGATATAACCTTCCGTGAAGTATTTACGCCATACTATGCTTTTATTTAACTTTTAAGAGCTTACTTTGGATTTTTTTTCTATCGAGGAAACTACAAGTAATCGTGTTTCTGAAACATATGATGTATAGAGTACATCCTGAAGTTTCTTACCTAGTAAATGCATAGCTATAGCTTTCGTAATAACGACACAGCAAGACATCAAACGAACACAAATTTCGTATAAAGAGCTCGGTGCCCTCTTAAATTGGAAAGGTTTCATAATGGCCAATCAATACTCAATACTCATTTTGTATACCTCACAAAGGTAAACGCAAATACTTGATGAAATCAGTGAGACTATTCAACATATTAACTATTATAAAATCTATCCACTTAGACTCCAAATAATTTGCTGTAAAAGTGAATTGAGTATGCTTAGTTATGTACCTGTCATCATGACACCTATATCGACCTTGAGAAATGATCAGTTGAAAGTTGAAACAAAAGTCCAGTTTCCCAATTTCAATTCCACTCCAGTGCACTTACATCACGATCGACGAGAGCCCCAGCCCCATCAACAGGGTGATCCTGAGCAAGCCGGCGTGGATGTGGGGGGCGGAGATGGGCGCGAACGACCAGCGCGTGGCGATTGGCAACGAGGCGGTGTGGACCAACAACAACGAGGGCGACGCCGACGCGCGCCAGAAGCGCCTGCTCGGGATGGACCTGGTGAGGTGAGTGAGAAGATACTGTAATAGTGCAACCTCGATATAACAAATCGGAGGGGAACAAGAAAATATTCGTTATATGGGTAGTTCTCATAATGAAGGAATTTTGGTGGGCTCAACTCATAGCTCCTTCGTTTTTTAATATTTCTAATTTATTTTAAATCTGGAATAAAGAACTGATTGGCTTCTATATGGGCACTGAAATTCAGCTAGATTCGAAAATATCTTTTTGGAGAAAAATGCATAAATATTATCAAAATTGTCACTTTCCTGTGGGGCGATTTTACAAAATGCAAGTTTCCTACCGACATAATATGTAAAGTAAGCAAAAAATCAAAGAGATTATTACCTAATCATAGTAACAATGAATAAAGCTTAGCTAAAACCTAAAAAGAAGCTGCGTATCCTCCTATTTTTAGTCGATTTTTCATCATAGAATAGGGGCGACACGAATTGTGTATCACATTCCTGTCAGCTATAAATATGTCAAGAATACCAACAAATTGAATAATGAGCGCTGTTGCCAGATTTCCGACACAAATTACGTAGTAAAATGGACTCACTGCCGCTTAAAGTTTCGCCTAACTGCCAATCAGACAATCGCGACAACGATCTAATCGACCGCAGACGCGTTCGGGACAGACAACTTCTCACTTGTATGTTATCTATTTACGTAAACAATGTTTGGAATTCTTAAATATTTTTTATTGTTTTGATTAATATACCTAGTGTAAATATACTATAAAGCATAACCATGTCATTCGAATACAGCGTTTTTGTGTTTTTTATGAATAACCTCAAAATTATCACCTTCCTGTGTATCACTTGTCTGGATCCATTAAGACAGGAAAGTGAATACATTACAGGAAAGTGATAAAAAATCACTTAGATTCCTAATTTCCTGCTAACATTGTATGTATTAACCCGTTGAGGCCTTTTTTTCACAACAACCAAAATGCCACAACCTAAGAAAAAAAAGACCAGGGAAGAAATATTGGTACAAAAACGAGAAAAAGAAAGAAAACGTTATAAACGAAAGAAAAATGATCCAGACAAGTTAGCTTCTTTAAAAGAACAGAAAAACAGTATTATTTAAAGTCAAGAACTATAGGAAAAATAAAAACAATATCTGAAATGACCGATCGTGAAAAAAGGCACTGCAGGAAGTCGTGGTGGGCAAGATTTATTTTTGTACTCGTACTTAAGTATACGGACTCATAGAATACATTAAGTTTGTTGATTAATGATCTCTTAAAGATAAATTTATACTATTAAGCTATACAGACCAAGTCATACTCGTAAATTGTTTTTAAATAAATAAATAAAAAATATGAAAATTTATGTTTAATAATCTCACTTTCCTGGTTACTTCTCATTATTCTGGCAGTAAAATAACATTCACATCATAATATTTTATAACGGTTTTCAGTCAATGTATAAAATATATATTGTCAAGTATATATACACATCACTTATTATGCATTTTTATACATATTTAAAGTTAATTTTCATTTTCCTGTGCCATATAATTATCACTTGTCTGTTTTTTTTTAAAAGGCCTTTAAATTAATTATTTACCAATATTTTGTCTGACCCACACAACTTTAGCTTATTCAAGTAAAAACCATGACCTCTGGCCACTTTGCATACTAAATTTAGGAAATAAAAGTATGGGACTAAAAACGTCCGTTATTATTCCTTCATAATAAGAACTAGCCATATCAAGTAATTCGTTAAACTGAGGTTTGTTATGTTGAGGTTAGGTTGGTCTAAAATTCGTTATAAAGAGGTAAAAAAATAGTTTTATTTACCGTAACATTACGTACTCATCTTGTTATAGCCAATAGCGAGCAGAAGTGTTTACATTACTTTCCATCAAACAACAATGATTGTTTTACGAACAAAAGCTTATCGAAATATGTCGCGACATGAATTACATACATACTATGAGAATAAGATTCATACGGTGGAGGGAACTTTATATAAAGGTTTTGGGTTGACAAAATTCGTTAATTAGAGGTATATACTTTTTTTTGATAGTGGAAAATTCGTTATAAAGAGGTTGTTCGCAAAAAATGTTCGCAATGTAAAGGTATATTTTATATTGACTCTTATGGACAATTCAAGGGGATTACGAAAAATTTGTTAAATCGAGGAAGTCCTTATATTGAGGTACGTTATATTAAGGTTGCACTGTAGTAGGAAGAAATTCACCAGCTTTTGACGTGTAATTAAGGATGGAAAGCGAAAGACTGTCGGCCAGAACAGTGTGACGTGGACACAACACGAACATGACGGTGGAAGCGCCTGCTGGAGGCTTTGATAACAAAATATTCCATCCGGTAAATAAATACAACCAGTAAATACATAAATAGGCCAGTTACAAAAAAGCACCACTTTTGGCCGGCCAAAGCTTAGTCGGCCAAAACAATAATAGCGAAGAAGACACGAAGGAGAACAGAAAATGGACCTACTTATGTGATTTTCTACAATAAAACAGACAAGAAAGATGAAGCGCTTCTTGTGATTTAGAGAGTTTCAAATTGTCATATTCCAGCATTTTTTGTTTGTTTGTCAAACATCGATTAATGCAAATAAGAAACTTTATTTAAACGCAAGAGACTGTCATTTATTTAATTAAAAATAAAATCGAATCAACTTAATCGTGGTGAATTTTTTTTGTGAACATGTTCCAGGCTCGGCCTCGAACGCGGCAACTCCGCAGAAGACGCCCTCGACGTCATCACGTCTCTCCTCGAGAAGTATGGGCAGGGCGGCCCGTGTTCCGAGTTCGACGACAGCCACTTCTACCACAACTCCTTCCTGATCGCCGATCCTCGGGAGGCGTGGGTGCTGGAGACCAGCGGGAAGCTGTGGGCGGCGGAGAGGGTCTCCGGGGGCTATAGGAACATATCCAACGGGCTCACGATAAGGACCAAGATCGATAAGCACTCGGAAGGGTTACAGGAGAAGGCTGAGGCAATGGGCTTGTGGAATGGGAAGGTGAGAACTTATTTATATAAGACTAGCTGACCCAGCAGGCTTCGCTCTGCCAAATATTTTTTTTTTATTTAATAGCCTATGTTACTCAGGCTGAATGTAGCTTTCCAATGGTGAAAGAATTTTTGAAATCGGCCCAATAGTTTTTGAGTTTATTCGTTACAAACATACAAAAATACAAATGTTTCCTCTTTATAATATTAGTATAGATATAGACTAGCAATAGACCGGACCCATACCACCTTTGATTTTGGAGGCAATGCATCATAGATTTTTTTTTAAATTACGGAAACTACTGGGCCGATTTTGATGAAACTTTTACCATTGCCTAAGTTGAACAAAATACAAACAAACAAACAAAGAACGAACACGATCCGTCTATTAGTTTCGGAGATATGCGAAGACAAACATATCTACATACTCGTACATACATACACACATACACCTATGAAATTGTATACTTGTTTGGAAGCTGTACTAGACCAACATAATATGTAAATATTGTGCAGTTCCCTTTATATTACATATATACATAATATGTGTCAAATCGATAACCTTTCTATAGTAACCGTCATGAGTCGTGAGCACAGATTATTAGTGGTTGGGATATGGTTGGGATTTTGTATACTTTCGGCCAATGGCAGCAGCCGAAAATGCGTGCTGGACCAATAGACGACGCACACTGACGAACTGACGTTTGTCGAACCAATCGTGTGCACCGCAGTGCAGCAACGTCAAACCGACCAATGAAAGTTGTGCTCACCACTCGCGACGGCAACTATAGTTTCCCATAACAATGTCAGGGCGAGTTCGACTTCACGGAAGCGTTTTCCTCCGGCGGCGACGAGATCCGTCAGAGGGCTGGCGAGCGCCTCCTGAAGGAGGGCACCGCGTCGTCAAACTTCGACGCGAAAGACATGTTCCACGTGCTGCGGGACAAACATAGCTCCATCTGCCGCAGCTGTGACGACACCTTCCCCACACAGGGGAGCCAGGTGAGTCCCACTGTCCCACTGCTGGGCACAGGTCTCATTGTTAGGGGAGCCAGATAAGGTGACGTAATCTCGTCAAGGTAAAAAAAATAAAAAAAATATAGAGATCTGTCAAACATAAAATTTGTTCTTTGTTTAAAATCCAATTTTTGTATGGAGAGAAAGATCTACATATTATAACATATCGTTAGACATAATACTAAGAAATAATTGTTACCTACGAGATAATATGAGTTCGAAATTTTACAGTGCAACGGCCAAATCACGGTTATAATGTTTCATTAATATTATAAAGCGTTAAAAGAGAATGTTAATCAAAAATAAAGCCATTTTTATGATGAACTATCTAATGCTTTATTAATTTTTTAACTCTTCTGAAAATCCCTCTATTTTGGATCATTACAGTGTGCGAGTATGTAACAAATGTTATTTTAGACTTTTTAGAAGTCTGTTTATTTTTTTATTGTGTCCCGTTTTTTACTATTCTGACATATAAAAATGTTTGATCCATAATTGACAATTCCAGGTGTCCTCTCTGGCGTCCGACGGTATAAGTGTCCACTGGTTCACGGCAACGCCGGACCCCAGCGTGTCGTACTTCAAACCGTTCGTGTTCACGCCCAACGTTGTTATATCGCCCTACACCGAGAGTCCCGACGAGGTTTGTCGACTTTATCACTTATTGTCATAGGTCGGTTCACTACAACCCTGAACCTTCAAACCGTTCGTATTCACGCAAAACGCCGTGATATCGCCCTACGCCGAGGGTCCCGACGAGGTTTGTCGACTTTATCACCCATTGTCATAGGTTGGTTCACTACAACCCTGGACCTTCATATCGTTCGTATTCACGCAAAAAGCCGTGATATCGCTCTACACCGAGAGTCCCGACGAGGTTTGTCGACTTTATCACCCATTGTTATAGGTATGTTCACGACGACCCCGGGCCCCAGCGTGTCGTACTTCAAGCCGTTGGTGTTCATGAGATGTACACCGAGAGTCCCGACGAGGTTTGTCGACTTTATCTCCCATTGTCATGGGTTGGTTCACTGCGACCCTGGCTTTCAAATCATTCATATTTACGCCCAACGCTGCGATATAGCCCAACACTGAGATTCCCGAACATTTTATTTCTTGTGAGTTATTAATATCTCATCGCTGGTAACAATGAATGTTTGTAAGCCGTTATCAAACATTCCCCTTTAAACATTCCAGCCGAAACGAGAACACCACCTGTACAAACTGCACGCCAAGCACGTACTCCGTTCGAACAGCGAAACGATCTCGAAGATCCTCGCGGAAGTCGAGGAGGGGTTCCTCAACGAGACCTCGGAGCTGCTGAGTAAGAATGAGACGAAGAAGCTGGACATGGCTGAGCTGGACGACCTGATGAAGAAGTGCGTGGAGACTGAGGTTAAACTGTACGGTTAGATCTTGATGGTTTATGTGATGTGTATTCTTTGGTAAGCTTTCACGAAGCCTGTAAAAAAACATCAAATATAACGACATTTAACCCTGTGATGTAGCCGCACTAATACATATTTTATCTGTATTTTTCAATGTTGTCAACAAGTTTGCATTCTTAGTTGCCAGCGTTGTTTTTGTATGAACATGGCAACACTAATTTCACACCTTTGATATAGCCACATAAGTGTCTGTTTTCTGCAACGTTATCGGTGTCAAATTATTGCTTCCTAAGTTGCCAGTGCTATTATTGTATTAATTAATACAGCAACACTGATGTTACCAGTGAAACGCCTTTGATAAGGCAACACAAATATCTGTGTTCTACAACGTTGTGGATGTCAAGTTTCGCTTTCTCAATTGCCAGTGATATGTTTGTATGAACATGGCAACACCAGTGTCACAGCTTTGATATAGCAACACAAGTAGCTGTCTTCTGCAACATTGTCAGTTAAATTTTTGCTTTTCTCAGTTTCCAGGGCAACACCTATGTTGCCAGTGTTCATAACCACTTCCCAACAGTTTTTACATAAAAAAATTTAAAAAAACGTAGTACTCACCACAAGGTAGAATCACTGAAATAAGCTGGAATATCTTGGTTTTGCAATAGATTCAAAATATAACTGAAACTCTGAAAGTTTTATATCTTAATAATTATTATTAAATGTGAAAGTTTACTAAAGAATGCGCGGTTAGAAAGTATCACGAGTGATTCTTTACATTGTTCAACCTATAGTGAATAATCTACCTTTAAAGCTTATTGACAAAATGGAAATTGAATCTGAGACTATGGATACCAATACGGTAGCCATAAATTTCAATAGGCCGCCAATATATACAGTAAATATTCAAATAATAAATTTATTTCTCATCGTCTGTCGCTATTGTTTGACGTTACAAACTTTATCGGGTAGAGACAAACCTTTTGACCGCCATAGACGGCCATAGCCGTCAACGGGATATCGTGCCATGTACGCCGTGTCGGAATATCACGGCATTCACAAGTGTTTTTACTTAACTTATTTTAACTTAACTTACTGTTGATTATTTTTTACCTAAAGTGACGTTACTAAACCTTATCATGATACGTAAACGTAAATACACATTATTTACGTTGTAATTGTTTAATGTTACAACTTGTCAGTACCCATTAATGACCCACTACAGGGTCGGGTCTCTTCTCACAATGAGAGGGATGTAGGCCGCCGTCCACCACGCACCACTACTGCCCGTTGGTGGACGAACATGCCGCGTGAGAACATTTTTTTTGTGAACTCTCAGGCATGCAGGTTTCCTCACGATGTTTTCGTTCACCGTAACTTTTATTACAAAGTCATTGGTGCGTGCCACTGGGATTCGAACCCGGGCCCCTCGATTCGAGGTCGAATTCTAAGCCACTGGGCTATCACCGCTGCATATGTTACAACTTATTTGTGTTTATTTTTGTTGTTTACGTCATGTGTGGTGGCGTGTCATGGCGGCATCACTTTCGTGACATGGCGGTTAAAAGGTTGATATAAAAGCCGACGGCGGCAAAAGTACATAACGGCCATTGATATAAGGAATCACTCGTGGCATATACATAGTAGTTTTTAGTAAAACAACTCTAACTTAAAAGGCGACTTAAGAACTACTCAAGTGTACAAAGTGCGATACTCAAGAAGGTACCTAATTTTGAGTATTGTTCATTTACAATGGCGTTAGATTGCTCAGTCGACTGCCACGTGAATTTCTGACTATGTATCGTGTTTACTTATCGAATATGCCTATATTAATATACTCGAATATACCTATATTATACACTTACTTTCGCTAGATATGACGTATGACGAAGAACAAAATATTGTGTAAAATTGTTTACGCCACGTAAAATTCACGATATTGGTTTTTACTGGGAGTAATAAAAATGAAGTTAAAATTGTACGTCAAAATGATATACAATACACGTTGTAAACAAAACCATCGGTGAGATTCAATAACTGATCTGTAGCTATGGATTGAGATAGATAATGCTTGGTTGCCATTATACTCCGTATAATTTCTTTGAAATAACAGATGTTGCCTGGCAACCAAACGTCAAAATCCAAAGATTGATTACTGAAACGAGCCCTAATTGTCTACTGATATTATGAGATATCTGATCAAATATTTTTAAATTAATATCACTGTAGGTTTGTAAACAAATATCTACTAGTGATCGAGAAAGCGGATAAAATTGAAGATTACCTATATAATATATTTTATAGTCTATATTTTTACATAGGTATTTTTACTCGACATGTCATGTGATTACAACATTTTTTATAACTTGTAGAGCTCATTATAAAATGGTTGAAGAACTGTTTACTTTAAAACTGTCGAATATTCGCGTGTTCGTCGACATGGTAGGTGGTATGGTGTAAAACAATTTTGACATCGGTGTGAGTACTTACATATACAATATGTGTAAGCAATACGCACGCCAGGGGGCTTATTCTGTATGACCATTCGGATTTCGTGTCGATATCGTGTGTCATCCAACCGTATGTCATTTCATGAACTCGGCACGACAAGGAACCTTAATGTCTTTTCTATAAGGCACACAATAGATTGTCACGATATTTGACTTTTAAGCCTTTTTTTAATTTCTATCACGGGCAAGACACGACGTTGCCGCGATACGAGTGTGAATGGTCATACAGAATCGGGCCCCAGGTAAGGAAACTGTAACCCGAGTTGATTTATCGTCGCTTTGAACACTAGTCACAATGTTTGCAAACCATTAGTGACCCACTGCAGGTTCTGGTCTCCTCTGTAAGAAGGATGTAGGCCTTAGTCCACCACGCTGGCCTAATGCGGATTGGTGGACTTCACATGCTGTTGAACATTACAAAGAACGCTCAGGCATGCAGGTTTCCCCGAAGTTACATGTTTTCTACCTGGATACATTCTGAATAAGGCTAGGCGTATGCTGAAGACGTGGTGTAAAGTACAGGATAGAAATGTAAATATTTATAGCTTATAAAACAACATCTTAAAACAAGTCAGACGGCGACAGATTAAAGTGTTGTATGCCAAAACCGTCGGTCCTTGACCAAAGCAAACATTCAATTTAAACCTGCATGCCTGAGAGTTCACAAAAAAAAATGTTCTCAAAAGCATGCGAAGTCCACCAACGGGCAGTAGTGGTGCGTGGTGGACGGCGGCCTGCATCCCTCTCATTGTGAGAGGAGACCCGACCCGCCAGTGGGTCATTAATGGGTACTGACATGACAACCGTAGTATGATGATAGAGTTGGGAGGTGAACAACGAAACTCTCAATCCGTTAAGAATAACCACTGTATCTACTGTATCATTTGCATTTCATTGCAAATGAGTTTTGTTAAGGTATTCGACCTGCGTTTTTAAGGATACGCCTGGCCAATTTCGTTTCAAAGTAGACGATAAACTCCAATGATATATAGTTACGGTAGCAATAAAGTTTTGTATTGCTTCGCTTTACTCAAGTGCCATTATAGATATCGCATTTTAGCTATACAGCCGGCTTTTCATGGTCTATTTATATTTACATAGTTATGTATTACGCCATACATACTTTTTTAGATATTTTAATGCAGAACTAGCTTTGCCCACGACTTCATTCGCGTGGAATTTTACTGTCTAACTGTAATATAATTCTAAAATAAGCTATCAGCTATCGGCCAGTGAAAGTCCCGTCTAAATCGGTCCAGCCGTTCCAGAGATTGGCCGGGACAAACAGACAGACGGGCAGGCAAAAATTATTTTCGTATATGTACCGTGAATACATACCTACGTATGCATTTTGTAAATTACATTACAAACAGACACTCCAATTTTTTAATTATTTTTTAAATAACAGATTTATAATAATATGTTACAAGAGAAAACAAAAGAAAGCAATATTATAAGATTTCACTGCCATGCACCCAAAATGAGGTTATTGTTTTTGAATTCTATTTGGTAGTGTTTTAAATATCATAAATGAAAGAGTTTTTAAATTGGTGTTAAAAATTATAATTCGTATTTTACATTTGTTTTTAAATCTGAATCTGATTTATTCATTTTTTTCATAATAAAATTAAAAGTTAATAAACAAAAACAAGAAAATGCTATACATATTTCATTCAAATTAATGAATAATCAAATATATTCCCCAAAATCAAAAGCTTTAATAATAAATAAATAAATAAATATTGTGGGACAACTCACACATGGCTTTCTGATCCCAAAGTAAGCTGTGAGCTTGTGTTATGGTGATCAGATAAATAGCTGATAAACATACATAATAATACATATTTTTAACACATACTTATATAATTCATTATCGGGTACAAATCCATTGTGTAGAAGCCTATACTGTTGTAAAAAATATTTAATATAATTCCATTGTGTACTGTTACATTGTGCCTGTACTGTTGTAAAAAATATTTAATATAATAATTCGCCTTATGTGCACCTTTAATTAATTAGTTTTTAATTATGGTGCGTGAATTTCATAAATAAATAAATCTTTTCTAAAAACAAAATGTATTAGATAATGAAAAATAGGCAGAAATAGTGTGATTTAACTTACAACGTAGCAAAATACAATGTCATTAATATTATCATAAACATATCTATCGCACCAAAGTATTTCTAATGCTCACTATCAGATTTTACTATTTAATTACAGAGGCATGGTATGAAGATAAGGCCTCAAACAAAATTCAACCTCAAAGAGAAACCTATTTGAGGTTCAATGTATATGGTTATGCGATTACTAACGGTGTTGTCTAAATAATATTCCATCGTCAGATTTAGCTTGTTTATTTTTATTGTATTTAAGTTAGGTATGATGTAGTTTACTTGCTACGATGTGCCTATAAAATACTTTAAAATAACAGTGCTCCGAGAATGATCGTTAAAATAATTATGTATTCGTAATAAGTATGTAGTTAACGTGTGTCATTAGTATGGCTATATAGATGTTCAGTAGCATTACATAGCATACAGACCCCTCCTTCCCAGTGGGCACTTTGGACAAGTGCCCAGGGCCCCGCGATCGATAGGGGCCCCCCCTCAGATCAAATACAAAGTTCCTGTCAGATCACCAAACGACAACCAATATTTATTCCCAAAAAATTTATATAATTCAAAGAAATCGAACCTTAATTACTGACTACAATAGGGGCCCCATTATCCTAATACGCCCAGTATTGCCCAGGGCCTCCAATAGGTTAAAGACGGCCCTGATAGTATAGCATAACACGTTACGGCACCATGCATAATGTCATTCAAGGTCCATAAGATATTTGTGATTCAATGACTAAATTCATTGATTTCTCCATACTTCTGATGTCGGGGGCACCTCTAAATATGTATGTTATAAGCTATAAATATGCTAAATAAAATTTTATGTGAATATTTGTCAGGTAGGAAAGCAACTTTTTACAGGTATTCCGAAGCGATTGTAAAAAAAGAATTAAATCGCTCCACCCTAATGTACAGTAATCCGTTTTTCGTCAAAATAATCGTACGTTAACGTGTGACATACTGACTGACGTTTACCGTACGAATACGATGACGACAGTGTCCATGCTCCGGTACACGGATGCTATCTTTTTCCCATACTTATGACACATGTTACCTAGCAACCAATTTGTCAATCCACACCCGAAGATAGGATGTTGAAACCGGTCGTCAGTCAGATGGGTGACGATTAACGTTTTCTTAAACAATGTGTACAATAAAATGTTTAATGTATTTATAAATATAAAATAATACATCGCAACGTATTGTTACGTAAATCACATATTAAAACATAATTTAGTAATTTTCAACATCAGTACATTTGTACAAGTATTTTACTTGAATAATATTATTATAGTGGACTGAAGCACTATATTGAAAGTAAAAATATTAATGATACTTCATAAGGGCCCAATTTCACCAAACTTTCTTATTTATAAAACTTAAACTAGTTAATTTTAAGAATTTATTATGTAACTTATATTTAATTTTACTATTCAATACTTAATTATAGTACTCAATAATATATTTAATTTAATTAAAATAATATTTAAATCTTAATTAGGTATACTACTCAATAATTTGTTAACGTATTACCAAATGGAACTGGCCAAACAAATTGTTTTCATCGTCTGTATTTTATTTTGTGAATTAGTGTGCTTATATGTTCACTTTTATAGAGTTTAAATATGTTCCTTGACACCAAGAGAGCTTAAACAATAATTATGTTGTGAACGCCTCAGCGTGTTCAATGTCAACCTGAATCCCAAAATATTTTGTCTTGTAAGAATCCACTAAGCATTGATGTCTTGAATTTTCTTCAATAATTATTATTTTCCGGAGGTTAATTTTTAAGTTTTTACTTAACAATCTCTTTATCATCCTAAACTTATAATACTTAATTCTTAAGTGGATGGTAAGACAACTTATTGTGAAATAAGAATGCCTTTGATGAAATTGGTCCTGAAACACTTTATGTTTATTTAAATAGATACTTAAAATAGGCATGATGACAGTAATCAAGTATCGCCAAAATATTTATCTGATCCAATGAAATAGGATTCAAAGATTTTGAAACATGTATTTATTCTCTTATTAATGTCGAGATTAATGATTTATTTGTTAAAATAAATCTACAAAATACAACAATCCGCCATGATAGCTTAAACACACATCAAATCGAATTACGTCAATTTACGTCACGTCTTAGTTAACGTCATTTTTTTCGTAAGCATATTATACGCGATCTGGCATTTTTTACTGAGCCGTGGCGCAATGACAGACGCCATGACACGGGCGAGCGTTTTGGAATAATTTTGAAAATTAAAATTTAAATGTACTTTTATTGCACAAAAACCTTAATTTTCTACAAAAATATGATATATTTTAGACATAATAGAAACTTCTGAATATCATAGAAGAGTTTTTGAAAATTAGTCATCATGCCTATTATACAAAAAATATATATTACCGTCCAAGTTATATGAAACTTGTTGATATAGCCATAATATTTATATTATATATTTGTACTTTTAGCTAAATCTTTGTAAAACATAGAGTACCTAATGAGCGGAAATTTTCTATGGATCTCGAAATTTTTTTCTAAATTTTTCATTTAGGCATTACTTAATGTTATCAAAATTTACGTGAATAATAAATAATTTTTGTTTAGTACCTAATAAAAATTAGTTTCTTAGAATTGGCTAGAAAAAAATGTTTAGTAAAATGTGAATGATTTATTTGTTAATACTTACTTAAATTTTGTTAATATTTCAAATATGCGTGTGTTATAATATACGAGCATTTGTATTTAAACATGCCAGTTATCTTTACATTGTTATTTTTCGTTTTAAGTTGAATATATTATATATTTACGCAGTATAAAGACATATTGTGACTAGATATTTTATTAAATTTATAAAATAAATGGTGTTCCCAAAAAATAATGAAATCTGAAAACCATTAGTGTTTAAGAAAATATTTTATGTCGCATGCTTAGAGGTGCTATCTAACATAATAATAAGAAACGATGACACCAAAATACACCCAATGCGAACATTGAAAAAGCGGTAAAAGATTGTATTTCTATTTTTAAAAAGTTATTTATACAATAGAACCTCTTTATTATTATGAATTTAACTCAGTTAACACACCACTAACTTAACGAAATTATTTTCTTAAGTTATGTAATGTTCAATGATTTGTTTCAAATAAACTTATCAACAGCGAAGCCGTTATATCCAATACTGGGGCCTGATTCTGTATGACAAAAGATTTCGTGCCGATATCGTGTGACATCGAACCGTGCGTCATTTCATGAACTCGGCACGACAAGGAACCTTAATGTCTATTCTATAAGGCACACAATAGATTGTCACGATATTTGACTTTTAAGCCTTTTCCGACTTTTTATCACGGGTAAGACACGACATTGTCGCGATACGAGTGTGAATGGTCATACAGAATCAGGGCCCTGAAATGATTGTTGTAATAATAGGGTTCTACTTATCCACTAGAAATAGCATGCCAAACGTAGAACCACAGGTTTGAATTCAGTTTTATAACCTGTGGTGCTTAGAGCACATAATGATATAATGTAAGGCATTGTGTTTTAAAAATATGGTTTAGAAAGTTCTAGTGTGTTCAGACTGACCGGGAAAATTAATAATGAATATTATTACCATCTTTTTTACTCGTCTTTTAGTCAGTTAATTTAAAAGTGACATCATCGTTTATTAACAATTTCATGTGAATACGAACACACAAAGATAATTATATAGGTTTAGGTTTAAAGAAGTTTATTCTCAAAAAATACATGTTTGTCCCTTACATGAGAACATAATTTACAGTGAAAAGTTAAAATTTAACTATTTTTTGTATTTAATATAAAAAACATCGTTGTCGCACTATACAAATTATTGCTCAAAACAAAACTTAGCAAAACAAAACAAAAACTATGTTTTACAAGCACTAATATTAAACTACGAGTACATTACACTATTATTCTGTAATAATAGATAGATATTGGGAATGTAACAAAAATGAGCATTTCAGGTTTCAAATATGCGACATTAAAGATGAAATTTGTAATAGCACCCAAAGATTTTTATAAACAATAGTAATGTGTAGTTCAGTGCAAATGTAATATAAATAATCTAAGAACTAATTTATGAACCTGTGCTTTGGAAACCAGAGTAAACATAGGTACAGCTCATTTTTATTCTCTTGTCTTATTCGGTGAAATCTTGGCACAATTATTAACTTATTGAAAAAAGTTAAAAGTTGCTTTAAAAAAATAAATTATATTTTCTAGAAATCTGTATCTGTATTCAATGACAATTTGTTTTTAAATTTTTATAATTTTGTGTCGGCATTATTTTTAATCGCAAATTAAAATAAAAAGTCATGCTAAGACTGTTTACCAAATATGACAAGAGAATAAAAATGGACTAGACATAGATAATTTTAAATACTTACATACGTTATTTATGCCCAAACACAAAAATTAGATAATGTGCAAGTCGCAATTAAAAATAGGGTGATTTGTTATGTGACTAATAAATTAAATGTCCAAAATAGGTTAAAAACTTCCTTATCGCCAATTAAAATATTTATTACGAGGACGATAATTCATTCCAATAATTTATTTTCCCGGTCAGACTGTACAAAATTGATTGAATTTATCGGGTTGGCCGTTTTTTTTTGGCAAGTTTTACGCAACGTTGACGTGATAGATGATGCTTTTTGTGATTTTATCGAATGTTGTCGTTGAAGCTTTTATAAGGGTTTGAAATAAAACAAGTTATTCGTAATGGAATATATTTATAGCTTTAAAAATACATAATAATACCATCAAAAACCATATCTGTAAAAAAACACAAGTCTCGCAACTCAGTTCTTGCACCGTAAAAAGTTGTGAGATCCATGTATGTATCCATAGATTGACTTGACCATCGCATAAAAGCACAATGTATCTCACACATAATATTATGTATTATATGAAATTAGATTGTTTACTGCGATTGCCAAGTCAAGCTATGGGATACATACATGGATCTCACAACTTTTACGGTGCAAGAACTGAGTTGCGAGACTTGGGTTATGTTACAAGTATTGTTTTTGATGGTATCTCATTTATTTTTGTCAATCTAACTGCAAATTTAACTTTGTAATCCTGTACATTTGTATGGGTTTACAATAGTAGATTGTATCACAAGGGAACAAATCGATATTTTTACGGCGAGGGCTTTTTATTGAATCCAGAACGAAGTGAAGGATTCTAGAGTAGAATCCCGAGCGTAACGAGGTTTTCTTTAGTAGAATCCTGAACGTAGCGACGGATTCAAAGTACGTCGCCCGAGCCAAAAATATATTTTGTCCCGAGTTAAACACTCTACTTTTCATCACCCTCTATGAGAAAATGAAACGGGCCTCATATTCTATTGTAATATTATTATTTAATAAAACATAAAGTAAATAGAGTAAGACAACTAAATTGAAATTAAATAGTATTTGATAATAAAACAACTAAAAAGTCATATTTACATTTGAGACATTTTCGCAATTATGAATTTTTTTTGTTACTTACAGTTTTATTAGGAATAGAGATAGTTGTAGATTTTATATTCTGCGTGTTTGTAATAACGTCCAAATCTGGCTCATTTCTAACAATCCGTAAAAATTGACAAATAAGCGGGCTGTAGTTCTGTAGTTCCTTCGTCTTTATTCAAACAATATTTGCGTTCGATTTCTTTGGCGCTGAACACCTAAGATGTTCCAAATTCAAAAAGTGTGCGGAAAAGTTAATTGCCGCGCACTTTTTGAACTTGGAACTTATAAAGAGGGAGGGAAAACTCATTCCTGCCCGCTAAAAGTTTCTTAATAGAAAACACCAACTTTGGGCGCACTTAAAGGGAGCAAAGTCGTACTTTTCGAATAGATGGGATGAAAAGTTATTTATGCAGTTGGGTGTATCTAGAAAACTGGACCGAAATTGATTTTTTTTTTAATTTTTCCTCGACGTATATACTAAACACTAGTTGTATTCCAAATTTGAAGCTTCTATGTTTGCTAGAAGTGCCTTAGAATTTTGTTGATCGGTGAGTGAGTGAGTGAGTGACAAAATTAAGAAACTTTGACTAGTTATAGTTCTTAAACTACTGGCTCAAATTGAATGAAATTTTAAAAATACCATGTTTATACAATACCTGCCTGGCTACTATAAACTCAGGCTCCTAGTTTTATCCACAATGGAGTTATAGGGGGTTGAAAATGGCCTGAATTGCTTCGAGAAAAGGATGGTACGGCCGTGCCGCTTTTTTGCTCGACTTGTAGGGGGCACTGCCGTGCCCCCAGATTAGGTTAAATCATTTAAAACTTAGGAATAATTATGTTTGCTAGGAATTATAAGATAAATCAATACTACAAAGTGAAGTTACATGTATGTAGTACCATGTACGACGAAAGACAAGTTAAATTTGACTACTATTCTAAAATTGATAAAATTTCTAGATTTAGTTTTTACAAGAAAAACTTAACAATTGATTTTTGCTCCTAAAGTGCAGTGTTTTAACTGTACCAAATTGAACACCACAAAAATACAATACTCAGTTTTTATTCATTATAAAAGTTCATATTTAGAATAGTAAGGTTCATCCACTTTATATAACTATATGATACTGCTTTACCTATCTATGTTATATACATTGTTTTATTTCAAACCTGAAGTGTGCCTTCGCCTATATTGTAACATTGTAAGGTCCCCGTTTACGTAATAATTACATGCTTTATTTTTACAGAATCTTACTCTTTGACATTGTATTGTATTTATTAAGATTTTTTGATCTTTCTCTCTCAAACATAGGCTGTGTTATCATTTAATTTTTAAGTCTACATACTTTTCACATGAAATATTGTACCAATAGGAATGAATTGAAATGTAATGTAATAGACATTGTAAAACACAATTATAGGGTGACCTTACTTACGCTATTATCTCCAATACAGGAGAGTGCTATTGTGAGCCTTAATATTGAATTGATTGGTGTTTAAATTATATTATTATGATTTGACTCGGTCGAAAGTGTGTTTTAAATAATAATTGTTTAAACATTAATAGTATCTTATTTTGTGTTACTACCACTCTAAACTTTTAAGTAACAGTGCATATCAAATAAATTTGACGAGAAAAAAATATGATATTTTAATTATTTTTTCACGGCTGAAAAGCGAGGTTGACAACGAATTCGGTGTCCTCAAGCGAGCTGGCTGCGATTCTATAGCCCACTGTTGGGCACAAGTCCTTCACAGCAGGGGGAGGCTTGGGGCATACTCCACCACGCTGCTCCAATAGATGGAGAAACGGGCTACCAACCCGTGTAGGGAATGTTTTTAAACCGCCCATAGAGCCTTCAACAAGGTTTAACGACTTCTTTCGCATCGATAACAACCGGAACTGACGGTTAGATGTGCTCTCCGAAGCATAGAAGGACGAATTTTAAATTCATATTAAATCCCAGGGGCAGGCATCAATGACTTGCTTCCGCGCTTTATACAAAATTAAAATGTCACCTGTAACGGTGAAGGAAACATGTGGAAAGCATGCCTACGAGTTCTCCATGATGTCCTGAAAGGCATGTGAAGTCCATCGACTCACATTAGTCTAGCGTGGTAGGCTAAGTCCAGACAACCCAGCCTACCTCCCTTACCGTAACCTTCACGTATTCATTTACTTGGTTAGAGAATTGTAAATATTTGTCAGTTACCCATTAATGACCCACTGGCGGGTCGGTCTCCTCTCACAATGAGAGGGATGTAGGCCGCCGTCCACCACGCACCACTACTGCCCGTTGGTGGACGAACATGCCGCGTGAGAACACTTTTTTTTGAAGTCTCAATATTATTTCCCCTTCATTGACGGACATGGAGCCTACACGATACCATATTATTATAGATAATAAAAAAACATTTTTTACCAATCAAAGCTTTTACTTCATATGCATCAATTTTAATTATATCAATGACAACAGTAACACGGGAGAAAAAATATTTATATTACTGATACAAATATACACACAATTCAATAAACTGCTAAGGAATATTTCAAATACTACATATTATGTATGTAATAATTTCTTCTTAAATTATGAATTGTAGTGCACATGTATATTATTATAGCATTTTACAATTTATTTACTTGTGCTTATGTTTCTTGTCCTTCTTCTTTTCAAGTTTTTCCAACTTCCTGAAACAAAATATAAAATATATAAAATTCATAAATCAAAAAAATTTAATGTCACCAATATTCATTAGAATTTTTGTTTATTTTGTACTTTAATTTTAAATTTAAGTATATTTTAGCCGTTTAGTATTAACTCATGTAAATGCTTTGGGTTACATTAAATCATTCGAATAAATTGTGTATGGATCTCCATTTTAAATAAAAATTCTATTCATGCATTCAAAAAGCTTATTAGGCAACTATATACTATAGGCAGCTTATTAGCAACCCATTACAATTCAGTTATTTCTTTTCATGTGTACACATTTAACATTCTTACGGCCGCCCGCACTCAGAGACGTTATTTAATATAATGTTCATTAACAAAAAAATTCAATCTTTATTTTCATAATGAACCATTAATGTTAACGAATGTCCCTGAGTACGACTGTTAGTCATTTTATCATTATTTGCAATTAAGATTAATAAAAAATAAGGATTTCAAAATATATGAATTATATTTTGAAATCCTTACTATTCTCACTTACAAATTAGTCTCTATTTACTATTCTCTCCATTCCCAACGGATACCAACCCGTGTAGGGAATGTTTTCAAACCACCCATAGAGCCTCCAACTTCAAACGACTTCTTTCGCATCGATAACAACCGGAACCGACGGTTAGATGTGCTCTCCGAAGCATAGAAGGACGAATTTTAGCAGCATGCTGCTTACCAACAGTTTAAGACTGGTAAAATACCCCGAAAGTCACAAAAAACACTCACTTCAAAAGTTTCTTCTTCTGTTTTCTGGTCAACTGACTCAAGAGATCAGTCTCGGTCAGTGTAGAGGGCTCCGTTTCCTGCGACTTTGTGGCAGATAAGGGCAGAGCGGCCTTTTTCATCACGAGTCCACTGTCGCGCATTTGCTGCACCAGAGTGGGCATGTCTGGCTTGGGCCCGTCTTCCTCGGGAGCCGATGCCGAGGCCTGGAGGGCGCGCGCCTCGCTGATCGATAATGTGTACATGGAGCACTCTTTATCTGTAAACAATAATAATAATAATATTACAAAGAAAGTCTTTTTCACACCTCATATGAAAGCTTAAGAACTGTCGTCAAAGTCCTCTTACGTTTAAAATTTCCTCTCAATGTTATCCTCCACTATTACAGCAGGTCGTATGCTGCACTGGATTGCTGAAGGGTTGCAATGGGTCTACCACTTGTCAGTAACCCATTAATGACCCACTACAGGATTGAGTCTCCTCTTACGATGAGAGAGTTGTAGGCCTTACTCCACCACGCTGGCCTACTGCCGATTGGTGGACTTCACATTTCACATACCTTTGAGAACATTTTTTTGGGAAGGCATGCAGGTTTCATCACAATGTTTTCCTTCATCGTAACAGCAGGTGATATTTAAATTATAAAGCGCACATAACGTTTTTAAAAAAGTTATTGGTGGGTGCCGACTGGGATTTGAATCCAGACCCCTTGACTTAAGATCGAATTCTAAGCCACTAGGCTATCACCGCTCTACTCCTACCACTTATAACCACTAAGTCTACACACATTCAAACAAAAACCTCAACAAAAGACGGCTACATAAAGAAACCTTACCAGTGTTGATGTGACCCCACTTGTGGCACTTGATACATCGGACATTCCTCACCAGAATTCCGAAAGGCTGGTCTCGGATCTCATTGTCGCCCTTGCAATAGCTCTCTCTGGGTGCGTTATACTTGCGCTGCCATTCAAACCTGTACTCAGGTTCGTTGTCCTCCCTTTCCCTCTCTTTCTTCACGCCGGGTGGCGGCTCGTACATGAAATTCAAGCTCTGTTTATCCTTGCTATCTTTGCTCAGTAATGCTCTGGAAAATTAGATGAGGAAGTTAGATATTTCATAGTCCACACCTATAGTTGGTTATGGTTTAAAGTTAGATTGGAAAGTTACATTTTATTCATTTTTTTTTTCATGGCCAAAGCTACAGCCAGTGTTGCATGCCAACTATTGAGAAACTATTTATAGTTTATTTCATTAGTATGGCGTTATGGTTTTTTCTGTTACACATAGCATAATAAAATTAATTTTGCTATACATTGTGTAACTAAAATGAAATTAATAATAAAAGCAAGCAAACAGGTAGACATGTCACCTGATGGTAAGTAGTTACTCTCGCCTATTGACTACACTAGGCAGGGTTGCCAGTAATTTTTGTGTTGGCTTTGAAGTTGGCTTTGTGTTGTGATTGAATCATAATTAACGATTAACTTACTTGTTTTCATGCAACTCCTGTTCCTTCTCGTACTGAATTCTCAATTCTTCCTGCTTTTTCTTGTACGCTTCAGTTTTCTGTTCTGCCATCCATACCTATTGGAAAATAAAGAAAATATTTAGCTATATGTGGATATTATTAAAATAGTCATTCAATTGAAATGAAATATTTTGCGGTAGTCAAGACGTAGTAACTTACTCTGGGAGGTATCTTAATACCACCCTCTAAAGGCGGGCGTTTTACTGACGGGGAGTGGACAGTGAATTGGTCAACCCACTGATGCAGAGTTGGAATTTCAAGCATTGGATTCTGCTTTCAGCTTCACGTCAGTGGAAACGCACCCTTTAACCACCCTCAAGCTGCACAATCTCAAAAATGTAGCACTTGTTTTACGGCGCCTATGCCTCTTTATGTAATTGTGAAGGAGACATCGTGGAGAAACCAGGTGAGAATCCTTGATTATAATCTAAAATGCATTTTAACAAACCTGCAGCTCACCAACCCACTGTTTTGTGGACTAAGGTCTATCATCTCTCTAGTTCTGTGACATCTGGCCTTGCTAGTCACTAATGTGATGCAAATACGAAAGCACTCTAGGTATGTCATATTTAAGACTTGTTAGTGCAAAAGATTATGGTTAATAATAGCCTAGGATCTATGGTAAATCTTACCCGTTTTAAGTTGTCTCGGGACGCAGGATGGAAAAACTTTTTACACATATAATTATTGAAGCCCTTCCCCATCTTTGTTAATCAGTGGAGTAACTGTTTTAAAAAAGATTAGTCGTGTACTATCCTACAATACTTTAACTTAAAAACCAATGATTAAATAAATTCCTTGAAAGGAATCTACGTGCAATTTTGCTGTAAATATTTATATTGATTGATTGATTGAATTGACTCAGTGACTGACTGATAGGGATGCCCATTATTATACGGTATATCGAAATATCATACAATAATATACTATACTTCGATATTTATTACGATATTTTTACCATACGATATGTTTTGATATATCGCATCATTTTTAAAAATCCTATGGTATCAACTTATGACATATGCGTATTAAAATTAAAGAATACCATAAAAAAATATTCACTTTAAATATAAAACACTAATTAAATTCTAAAATTCAAAAATCAATAAAAAAAGCATGCGATACAATATATCAACACAAAGGAAAGCGATATTTTCACATATTATTATGGATATAAAGGAAAATGACAGTTACCAGGCGATATATCGATACATCTCATTTCTTGGTCATCCCTAGAGAGAAAAACACAGATTAGCAAATAAAGGCTGGCTCCTTTATTTGCTTATATAACACAAGGAACGCAGCCATAAATAGTTATCATTTTCGTCTGTAATATTACTTACCAATGATTATTAAAAAACCTGCATGATATTGATTGCTATGTATTGCATCTTTTAATGTAATATATTGGTATAATACCTACCTAGGTTCCCGATTGTGTACGATTCACACACCCACTCTACACTTGTGCCCTCCACGCTTTTCGTAAGGGTCTGCGCAGACGTACCACAACCACACCACGTGGTCGGGTGTCAAATAGTATGAAAACTGTCACTTCCGTTCACACGACCGACATTTTGCGTTCGGTACCGACCACATGTATAATATCGATCACCACACAACCACAACGCTGCGATTGCTAGGGTTGCGCTTTTTAAACTCGGTTCGAATTTGTGAATTTCTATTATTTCAATTGAATATTTACTAAATCGATCTGAATAATCGTTTTAAATTTATATCGCTTTAAAATTCTTTATTTTTTAAATACGGATTGACCACAGCTAGGATGAAATCAGCAGAACACAAAACTATTCTACCACTGTTATAAATGTGAAAGATTGTGAGGATGGATAAGCAGTCTTTAACCTATTGGATGCCCTGGGCAATACTGGGCATATTTCTAATACTATATTTCTAATCTCCTTCGTTTATATCTCGCATCACGCATATAAGATACAATTTTACCTAACCTACCTAACCTTTCAGATTTTATCTCACTAATCGTTTTCTGGCGATCTGAAAGACGTGTTAAATCTAATGAAGTGGCAAAATAACATCACACAATGCTGATTTGCTTATTACTGATTCTGGCAAAGTTGTTGGTAGTTCAAGAAACACGCATTCAAAATCAACGAATTTCTGGCTAAGAATAGTAATTTTTCAAAAATCTAATGATGCATTTTAGTTTTAGTCAAAATAGAGTCCTAGGGGTCAAATCGACTGAAATTATATTCGAAACTATTATTCTCATACCTATTATGTCATTTGCGTGTCATAATTATGTCACAAGTGGTTGTCACATCGCAATCACAAAATGTCGCAGCGATGCTATTCACACGTGACCACAAATTGACTGCGTTTTGTTGCGCGGTTGTGGTACGTCTGCGCAGACCCTAAAACTTCACGATAAATCCAGCTTCACACAGATGCTAAAACGTCGTGGAACGACAGCGCCGGCATAGGCTGACTTGACATTAATTTTCAACCCGTAAACGGCCCAAAATAAGCAACGAATGAATAAGCAAGGATTACAGAGAAAGTAAGGTGAAGCTAAAGTATAGGCAGTATTAATTAAATTAATTAAGTATTGTATTATTGTATAAAGTTGTTGTTGTTTTTAACCCATTAATGACCCACTACAGGGTCGGGTCTCCTCTCACAATGAGAGGGATGTAGGCCTTAGTCCACCACGCTGGCCCACTGCGGGTTGATGGACATCACATGCCTTTGAGAACATTCTTTTTTTTGTGAACTCTCAGGCATGCAGGTTTCCTCACGATGTTTTCCTTCACCGTAACAGCAGGTGATATTTAATTTTATAAATCGCACAAAACTTTTTTGCAGTCATTGGTGCGTGCCACTGGGATTAAGTATTGTATTGTATCTCACATAACATGTTTAAGGTAATGTATTAATGGAGGAAGAAATAAAACAATTGGCTGGGACATTAAGATATTTATTCTGATTATTTAGACACGAAACAATTACATTATTATTATTTAAAATTACCACATTGATTCCAGCAAAGAAAAATCTTTAAGCGACATATAATATTCATGACAGTCGTAGAAAGAAACAGTGAAGAATTTAAAAATTGAAGGTAAACCACCAGTCCACCCAAGCAAAGATTGGTTATAAATAACTAATTAACGCTGGTAGCACACCTCCGCCGCGAAATCGCGAAATGCTTGAATGTTTCGTATTACAACGGACAAACGGTAGCAAAACTCAGCGGTTTCGCTACTTCAATTTCGCGGCGGTGTGTTAACGCTGGAAACAATAACTTGCCCCTTTAGAGAACACGTATGGTATTCATTCGTTATTTAAGACACATCTTTGCTTCAATGGATCCGAAATAGAAAAAAGAAATTTGGAACAGTTTTTGGCAGATAGAAAATTATCATTCCGTGTATAAATATAAAGTACAGCATCAAAAAGTTTCAAGTTGTAGAAGTATAAAGGCCAAAAATAGTCATAGTTAAATAGAGTGCTTTCTTTCAACGACCGCGGGTAAGGTATCGCCCGTTTCCTCCGACAAGCTTTTAAACTTAAGACGATTCACTAATAATGTAGATATATTCCACTTCTTCCACGAATAGTGTCATCTAAGTGATTCACTCGGGCCATTAAACATCTCAATATAATATTCGCCCTTCACTATGCTAACTTGAAAATATCATAAGTACAACACGAACAAACACCAAGTGGATATATGAATTACACATATTAATATGGAATAAGTATCATTAACCATTATCTGGACATGCATTATCGGTACTACTATTAGGGCTCATACACACGAACGGCACTATGTCAACGGCATAGACAACGACTGCAGCCGTAGACATAGACATGTCAACATCGAAGTTCTGCGGCAGCCATCGCCGACTCTTTTTGTACAGGAGCCAGTTGGAAAATGAATGAAGTTTTCGAAGGATGTTGTTCAAGCGTGTTCCATATTACATAATTTCGTGCGTGACAGGGATGGTATTCAATTTCAAGATACACTTACTATGTTTTTTCATTAACGGATTTATTCTTGAAATCACTTAAAACTTCTTCACATACAGCCGCCCATGCTCTGTTTTTTATAGTTTTGTAGTTTATAATTCCAAATACAACCATTTTTCTTTACTGCTACAATTAGCATTTCAACATCAACATTGTCACTGGAGCTCATTTTATAAAACCGCAACGCGTGCGCATTCTTGGACTATTTGCACTCAACTGTCAAAACGGCGGACGCGGCACGCCACAAACCCAAACAACTGCAAGTGTCGACGTCTGCCGCCGATACATTGACGGCTGGCGCCGACAGGTATCGACGGCTACAGTTACCTCTGCCGTTGGCAATTTGCCGCTCGTGTATAAGAGCGCTTAGACGAATTGACGATTACAATAATGACAACTACAACTTAATTGAAAACACTGTCAATATCTGTAATAGACACGGCATAATGCCTTAGACGAATACAAGTTTCTTACACTAAACATCTAGGTAAACCGATTAAGAGATACAATCCCCGCAAATTGATAATGCGCCTGCCCTCCGTTTCATGACAACGAGATATCATCTGTAGTTCTTATACATCTTCACATACTAATAACACACGTTACGTATACGAACACTTGGCGATAGTGTTTAATATCAACCAATTTGTATGTAGCCGACGTAAAATATTTCGTTGATAGTCCCATATAGTAACCGTCACAAGTCGTGAGCACAAAATAGGTATGACCAATGTATCGGCCAATGTACAGCAGCCGCAAAAATTTGCTGGACCAATAGACGACGCACACTGACGAACTGACGACTGACGAACCAATCGCGAGCACCGCAGCGCGGTCAATGTCAAACCGACCAATGAAAGTTGTGCTCACGACTTATGGCGACTACTGTATCTTGTGTTTGAATACGTCAAAGTGACGTTAATGTGACACGGTTCGAGCGCATTTGCGGGTGATATAATTCGTCACTTAACACATATTGGCGTGCTTGTTGACTTGTGGATAAAAACGGGCTCCAGTAATATACTTAAATTTAATAAATGTGTCCACTTACGACTGTACTACTTGAATTACACAAATCTTCAATAAAATCCAATAATTGTAACATAAGTTACATATAAACTCCAAATGCTAAAAACACAATTCCGCCAATGAATTAACACAGATTTTTCGTTGATGAGAAAACAAACTTTTTTCATAAGTATATTGTTTTTTTTAACATGAATCGAAATGTTGAATTAAAAAAATATATATCACAAAAAATATAAAAAGTCCAAATATCATTTTCTTCAAATCGCTCTACTAAAAATATATTAAATATAATATAACAAATTAAAATCCAATTAGCACTCGGAGCATATGTCATGATTAAAATATCTTATGAAATCATATATTGGTATCATATTATACAAGTCCCAAATCTTATATCGTTATATTAAAAGCTTAAACCTACAAGTGTTTTATTTACATTAAGACATTATCCAAACGGCACTTCGCTCGATAAATCTTAATCAGAAGTCGATTTTATGTTTTATTTTCACGTAAATACGTGAAAGTAAAACGGAAAGTTTCACGTGCGGTGCAAAGTGAGGACCACTTTACACCGCACTGAAAGGAGTCAAATGTATAACTTTGAATAACCAACAGCTCACGTGCGTATTGGAACTGGAATCCAAGTCAATAGAAGTCAGTTTCCACATTATAGTTGCTTCAAACTGACTCAAAAAGGGCTAAAAACCCGAGTTGATTTTACAAAAACCATACAATCTGGAAGCAAATTTGCTTACGCGATTCGCGTTCATTTACGCTGTAAATTTGCAATGTACGGTACTTCTTTGCTAGTGTCAAATCCATAGTTACAACGACATGTGAAAGGTGCCTATAGGGGTTTTACGTTGCGTCGACAGTGTGATATTGCTCTAGAAAGGTGCTTCTCATAGGGTAACATATTCTTATCCTGTTTATTTCCAAATCAAGACGATGTTTATTTCCAAATCAAGACGATGTTTATTTCCAAATCAAGACGATGTTTATTTCCAAATCAAGACGAGAACGCAGAAATGATAGCAGATGAACTATTGCCAAACAAATGACATAATATCACTTTTTGTAAATTATAACTTGCGAAAATAGGCATGATGACTAATTTTCAAAAACTCTTCTGATATTCAGAAGTTTCTATTATGTCTAAAATATATCATATTTTTGTAGAAAATTAAGGTTTTTGTGCAATAAAAGTACATTTAAATTTTAAGTTTCAAATTCATTCCAAAACGCTCGCCCGTGTCATGGCGTCTGTCATTGCGCCACGGCTCAGTAAAAAATGCCAGATCGCGTATAATATGCTTACGAAAAAAATGACGTTGACTAAGACGTGACGTAAATTGACGTAATTCGATCTGATGGGTGTTTAAGCTATCATGGCGGATTGGTGTATTTTGTAGATTTATTTTAACAAATAAATTATTAATCTCGACATTAATAAGAGAATAAATACATGTTTCAAAATCTTTGAATCCAATTTCATTAGATCAGATAAATATTTTGGCGATACTTGATTACTGTCATCATGCCTATTGTGTGCAGTACAATAAATTGGTAAAGACTTTTAGTGTGACGACAAATTATATTGAAAGTGTAAACTCACGAAAGTGTCAGAAGCGCTTAAAGCTACGATAGGTAATTTTAACGTTCCGAGCAATGTAATCCCCCGTCGCACCTTTGTGTCTTAGTTGGTGATTTCTATGTCATCTTCGGGTAAGTCCTCATCAGTTGTGGTATCGTCATCGCTATATATAGCCGCGGACTGACGACAGGCGCTCAGGAGTCCCCTCTCTGTAAATGAAAAGCAAAGCTAATACTTGACACTCACTACCAGAGGGCACGTTAAGCCGTCGGTCCCGGTTGTTATCGATACGATAGCAGTCGAAAACATCGACGTCCGACACGTTTCACCACATCCGCATTGGAACGGCATACCACGCTGCTCCACCAATGGACTAACCTGTTAGGTTCAATTCAAGGATTTGTTGTGGGTAATATGGACACATGCCATTAACCCATTAATGACTCACTACAGGGTCGGGTCTCTTTTTCGTAATGAGAGGGATGTAGGCCTTAGTCCACCACGCGGGACTACTGCGGGTTGGTGGACTTCACATACCTTTGAGAACATTTTTTTGTGAACTCTCAGGCATGCAGATTTCCTCACGATGTTTTCCTTCACCGTAACAGCAGGTGATATTTAATTTTATAAATCGCACATAACTTTTTTATAAAGTCATTGGTGCGTGCCACTGGGATTCGAACCCGGACCCCTCGATTCGAGGTCGAATTCTAAGCCACTGGGCTATCACCGATATCACATGGACACATAATATGGACACATACAAGACAAAAATACCACATCCAAGCCAGAAACATGGGGGGCCATGTTGTAATTTCACTGGGATTCGAACCCTGGGCCCTGCACACAGCGCGCTGTACGCAGGTAAGAGTACAAACACACAATGTACAATCGACAAAATTAGCCTTGACCCACCGTCAACTTATTTTGCTACAATCATTCAAAATCAATTAGGTCGAAATTCGCGTAAAGTGACAAAATTTGATTGGCATCTGACTCTTTGACATAAAAATAATTTTAATATCAAAAACGTCCTAAGTGCAACATGCATGCTTGAGAAGAAAAGGAATTGATGTCATTCTAAAATTCAAACAAAATTTCGGCTGAGTGGGTCAAGATAATTATCATTTTGTCGATTGTACATGTTAAACTGAATAGTACAATTTTAAGGAGCTCGTAGGTTCGCGTAGCTGTCGCGTAGCTTCGTAGCTGCTAAGGCCGTAGCCTCGTAGGCGAATGTAAAAATCTACAGTATCTTATAAGTTTTGAATACAATGACAATGACCTATTTCTGGCTTTCTGGCAAATTATCATTTCATTTAAATGAATAATTTTATTGAAAACTAGCTGTCCCGGCATACTTTGCTCTACCAAATATAGAAATTTCTACTATTTTCATAGCATTATTTTCCAATTTGACTGGTGATCCGGACTGAGCCAAATCGGTCCAGCCGTTCCCAGGCTTTAGCGAGACTATTGAAAAGCGATTATTTTTTAATATATTGACAAAAAGAGTCGGGGAAATGTAAAAACAGTCCTTAAATCTCTTAAATTCGGGAAAGCTCATACCTAGAAGTGCGACAAAAAAGTGCAAAATATTGAATGAAATCAGTTTCTCACCTTGAGCGTACTTATGATAGTACCGCGTGCTTGGCGTGGAGAAAAGATCTAAAAATTCCCTCTTTTTAGACTTCCCGGTCGCCGACTTCTTCGAGCACTCGCCGGAGTCCCTGTCGGGCTCGATGGTGTACTCGGTGATGCCCTCTTTGGTGTTACGTTTCACCGCGAAACGATCATTATCGTATTCGCTTCTGATCGGGCTCTCCTTGTCCACCTTGTAGCAGGCTTCGGCCGCTTTAGAGCAGCTGGCGATGATGTTCAAATCTAATGGTTTCTTTGGGCCCATTGCATCAAAGTTGACATCTTGCGCGAAGTTCTTGTATTTCACCGCTTCCATTATGGCGGCTCTCAGTTGTTGATCGATGTCGTGGCCCACGGACTCGTCCGATGACTCCTCGGAATACAGCGCCCCTTGAGAGTCATCATCGGTGTTGTAGTCGTACAGAGCGCTTATAGTGTGTTCTTTGGCATCGGCTGTGATTTTTGGTTTGATAACGTCCGCGTCCATTTCGGATGCGGTAGATTCATCAGCGGAATCTTCCGTCTTCTCTTCATCGGCGGCCGGTCCCTCTAGATAGATGATTTTAACGCTATCTTTTTTGTTTTGTGGTTCTTCGTTAGCCTCTGAGTCGGCTCCGGACTGTTCGCCTTCAGCGGGATGCTCAAATTTTTGTTTGGCATACATGAGCGTCGGGAACTTGTACTGCGGCCTCTTGGGAGGCTCGTCGGAGTTGAGCGACAGTTCGAAATGCGCGACGAGCTCGGCGAGCACCGTCTTGAGGTGGTCGAAGGATTCCCGTTGAGAGGCGGGGCTAGCTGGCCCCTCCTCGGTCACCCGTTGAAACCTTCCTTTCTCCGCGACGGTGACCATCAGTTCCGGGTCCTCGGCCAGAGCGTCGAGGAGGGCCCGCCCCTCCCTGGTGTAGAGGAACGCCGAGGGAATGAGGACGTCCACGGCCTCCTTCCCGTCGTTCGACATCGCGAACAGCACCGAATTCTCGGAGCTGGAATCGGGCGTGTTGTCGATAATAATCGCCATCTTGATGTCGGCGAGTTGCATGTAGCGCACCTTTTGGGTGAAGGTGCATTGGCCGCGGAAGGCGATTCCGAACTTGTTGGCGACCACGGCCCTGTTCGTGATCTCGGAGCACGCGTCCCGCGGCTCCACAAGGGCCAATTGGCCTTGGAAGGAGGCCTCTCCGGATATCTCCGTCCCGAAGTGCGCGGGGCCGGCGGTGAGCAGCTGGTCTCCGAACTGGATCCCTAAAAGGTGGACGCCGTTATCGGCGTCGGACAGCGTGTTCCATTTAGACATCTCGCGCATGAACGTGAGGCCCTCGGCGGCATCGTTCGCGGACCTAGCCTGAAATTGGAGAAACACTTGAGGCCTGATTCTGATGTGGTGTTTCAAAATCTCATGTTGCTACGTAGCGCGTAGGCTGATTTGCTATACAAAAGTGAAAACATTAGCTGAACATCTTGTGCTTGGAAAATCTTTTACTTTATGCTTTTATCTTAAAGTTTTAAGTCGTTAAAGTGTTATCAGACGCTATTTTTCGGCAGCGCTCGCGCAAACGATACGAGGCAGAGTTGAATTTCGGAAAGAGCATATCCAATTCGTGCGTGAACGTACGAGTTGAATTTGACATGACATGAAAAGAAATGAAATCATTTATTTGCACAAGTATGGATCAGTTTGGGCGCGATTTCGTGCTCTGAAAACCAATAGAGATTTTAGGCGATTAACACACCGCTCCACATCACGCAGCGTAGCGCGAGAATGCGTGATCTAGCGTTGTGTACGTATTTTTATTTGTATGGAAAACAAGTCCACAGTTCAACACACAGAAAACTCATTTGAATGAACGTCCGTGGATGCGTTTTCTATACAAATTTACGTCCCCCGCACAACGCTGTGTGATGGGGGCAGTGTGCCAATCGCCTTACAGGGCACGTAATCGCGCCCAAAGAGCGCAGCCTTACATATACTCGTATCAGCTCATTCTATCACTCTCATCGCGACGTGACAGTGATAGAATGAGTTTTGGGCGTGAATATTGGACACTACTTACGAATGGTACATATTTGCAAAAAAAAAAAATAGGAAGTAGCAACTATTTGTTCTACGGTTATGAGGGTGGGAGAAGCGTAGCCACTTACCGTGGATGTCGTGTAGAGCAGTTGCACGCGGCCGTCGGGCAGCGTCAGCACGGAGATGCCCATGTCGGCGAGCGCGGTCAGCTGGCGAGGGTCGCTGATTGGGCGGAGACGGGCGGGCGGGCGAGCGGCGCGCGCTCCTATCATCTTACGCATCGGCTCCCGCACCTTCGCGGGCTGGAGGGACGACGTGCTCGGACACGTTCTATGAACGACATGTACCGTAGTAACGGCGAATACTTGCTCGTATTAGCTCGCATGTTGGCTCTTTCTGTCACTCCCATCGCGACGTGAAAATGATAGAATGAGTTTGGGGCGCGAACGCCAGCCACTGTGGCGGGCTGGAGGGACGACAAGTTCTATGAACGGTATACACCCGTAGAAGTAGAGAATGCGAGTCCGTATTAGCTCGCATATTAGCTTTCTATCAGTCTCACCACGACGGCGAATGAGAGTGATAGAACGAGATTGGGGCACGAACGCTAGACACATGCATTTCGCTCAGTCCTTGTTGACTTGGTGAAGTTGTTTGTGTTAGTATTGTATGGCTAATAACTCATTACTATCTATAACCCTCTACCGCTTTTTACTATAATTTCCTTTTAAAAGTGTATGCTTAGTGTGAATTTGTGGTGTCTGACATTGTAGTACGCAAACAAATGGACCAAAATCTAAAAACGTAATTTAACGTCGCAAACCTGCCACCCATGCGTCCGAAGCGAAAGCTCCTTGGATACCTACCTTAGTTATCAGCGAGGACTAAACATCTCTAGGACTAAACTAGATACCTTAGTGATTCAAGGACGTAAACATCTCCCAAGGACTAAAATAGATACCTTTAGTTATCGGCAACTACGTAATAGTTTCTTCAAATGACCACTAACTTTACCAGACGGGGCTTTACTCCAGGGGCCCGTGTTCTAATCGCAACAGCATGCACCAATCCCATTTTTAAAAAGCTATGTGCGGGTTATAAAGTACAAATAAATTTAATATCACCTGCTGAAGCGGCGAAAGAAAACATCGCGAGGAAACCGGCATGCCTGAAAGTTCCCCATAACGTTTTCAAATGAAGTCCCCCAACCCGCGTCAACCACCGTGGTGGACCAAGGCCTACATCCTTCTCATGCAACCCGTCCAACTTTCAGAGCTGTTCAAACGTTCGTGCAACTGACCTCCTGCTCCGGTCTTCTTCGTCCTCGTCGATGGCGGACCGCGCGGTGACGTTCCGTTTCACGTAGCCCAGCGACAACGGGAGGAAGTGGGCCTCGGTGGTCATGACAAACTTCTCAATGTCGACGGGGAGGTCCTTGTCGTCGCTGAACAGCATGAACAGGTACTTGAAGGTCTCCGCCAGGACGAACGAGTCCATGCGGTCCTCGTGCACCCGGGTGCGGACGTCGTTCACCGCCGCGTAACCGCACGGCACCCGCGCGTATTGTTGCAGCGAACGCAAGATGTTTTTGCCAACGTACAAGTAGTGGTCGTCTAGGGTGGCGCGATGCAAGAAATATGTCGACTCGAGAAACTCGGGACGCAAAGGGTACTGACCCCAGTGGACCTAGAGACAACGAAATATAGGATACTATTGAACGAGCTGTGTTTATGTGTGCATATATACAGTGTTTTCGCTTCGAATTGGTGGTAATTTGTGAGCATAAAATAGACCAAACATCGACACACCCCTCGTATCAAGTCCAGCCCTCCTTAGGAAATTTGAATTTTTTTTTTTGTTTTTGATGATCCCTCAAGATAATTTCGATTTCTCTGGATCTGAATGTTCCACAGAGATGAAGGAGGTGTTATTTGATAGTTAATATACCACCTATCAGGTAAAAAAGATAATTTTGTTAATTTTCAAATGTAAAATGTCGTAAAAAGGCTTTTTACTGTCTTTAATCAAAAAATTTATAATTTTTTGTTTTTTCTTACGTAAATCAAAAAATAGTTCGTTAAGGCAAATAATTTTTAAACAATACGAAAGGTGTGGCTGGATGATCCACAAAACAAGTTAAATATTATTTGTTCTCAGTTGCATAACTTACGATATTTAGATAACATAACTAACTAACTTAGATAATATAACTAGAGTAATTCGGTTTTGGAGGGTGTTTTGTCAAATAAATTTGGTCTACTGAATGCCCTTAAATTATTTGCTCGTTGAAAGCCAAACACACTGTATATTTGTTCGCTAATCTCGAAAACTGGATAGATTTCGATTAAACTCGCAGGGTAGGCGTTTTCACGAGCGAAAAAAATTTAATATCGGTGTCGTTTTAGGGATATTATTGGGAAATGAAATATGAAAATTACATCACTTTTCAAATGCAAATTTTGGGGTGGGGATTAAGAAAATACATTATTTTTGTAATCCAAGATGGCGGACATCTGAATTTTTGGTCCCTTTGTATTTTTTCGTTGTCTAGCGTCTATCTTGAGAAAAATTTTAAGGGTTTCGAAGTTTTTATGCCTAATTTGCTTACTGTACATTCATCCGAGTAAAGCTCGTTCACCCACCTAGGCACTTCTAGTTTCAGATATGCGAGCACATCTAAATACACACAAACATACATACGCCTATGAAATTTCGTACACTTATTTGAGAGCCGTAACAGACGAATGCGTCGAATCGATATAGAATCCGCCCAACCTATGTTTTCACGTCGGTTCAAAAAAGCAATTTTACTGTGAGATTCTTACTTGGAAGTCGGACGTAAAGGCCTCGGGAATGAACGTGTGCCGTTGCATCACCTGGTACAGCATCTCATGCGTCTCCACGGCGGGGCGCACGTCGCCCATCATAACCTGCACCCCGGGCCAGAACGCTAACAATGCATCCATGAAGTTCCGCGACTGTAAATGGGGGCTGCCGACAAGAGGTCGAGTCAACTAGGGGCCAACGTGTTCTGGCTGTCGCGGTGTACAATCGGCTTACTGTTCGTGGTTGTCCACTTAATAGCTGTGACTTCGTCCGCGCGGAATTAAACTATTATCTATACCTAGTTCTAAAACAAAAGTAGCCTACGTCACTGCTTATTACATCAGCTGTCTGCCAGTGGAAGTCCCGTCAAAATCGGTCCAGCCGTTCCAGATATTAATCGGAACAAACAGACAGACAGACAGACAAACATTTAAAAAAATGTTATTTTCTTATATGTACTGTACATACGTACTTTACGATTTTAGTATGATTTAAAACGGTTATTTTTATATTACAAATTTTGTTTATTTGTATAGACTAGCATCCGCCTGCGATTTCTCCTAAGAATTTGATCCTATATTATTATAATGTACCTGTGTACCAAGTACATTTACTTCCAATTGCTGGTCGGCCTTTATGTGCGAAACAAAGGTCCACCATCCTCACAAACTTTCGTATTTATAATAGCCTAGTAGGATGTAGTAGAAGAAAATAGAACGGCAATAGCAACGTATTTGGTATTCTTAATCCACTGAACCTAGCTCAATTCATTGCATCACTCTTACAGTCGCGATTAGAGTGATAGAATGAGAATTTGCAGAATCTAGGGTTATGCCCGCCTCGTCGACATAGCCGTTCTACCTCATTCCTATTCCTATGAGATCCGAGCATTACAGTACGCAAACAGTAATGTACATAAAACATAAAATCGTTGAAGAGGAAAACCAATATCTTTATCTGACATTGTAAAAATTCGAATCATAAATATTACATTACAGGCGAATGCTCGTTATTAACTTTATTATTAAGTACCTACTTAATTCTCAAAATCGAACCATAAATATTACATTACCGGCAAAATTTCACCAAGCGGAAATTATTTAAACAGTGAGAAAACTGTCAATATCGATATAAGTCCAATCCAATGTCCAACGTCAGTGATGTATTAGGTACAACCGGAAAGAATCGTAAACCTAGTATTATGATAAATCAATGACAATTGTTCAAAACGATCAAGACTCAGTTAAGCCGACTGTACGTCGCAAAGCGTCAACGAACTCCGTGAGTGTAATCGTGAATCGAAACTTCAAAATTGCGTTAGCTATTAGCGTTCAAACTGTTAATTTTTCATATTGACTTCAAGCGTCTACACGCGCCCCTATCCCAGTCGTAAGCAGTACCCTTAGTCTGAGTTTTAGCAGTTCCGAAACGAAACGCACACATACACAGCTCACCAGACGAAAATGCACAGTGTAATAACCAACAGAGGAAAAGACTGTTAGAAGAGTTAAAAAATTAATAAAGCATTAGATAAATCATCACAAAAATTGCTTTATTTTTAATCAACACTCTTTCAATGTTAAATAATATTAATGAAACATAATAACCGTGAATTGGCCGTAATGCACTGTAAAACTGTAACACTGTAAAACTGTTCGAACTAATATCATCCCGTAGGTATTAAATATTTGTTAGTATTATAATGTCTAACGATAAGTATTCATATCTTTCACTCCATACAAAAATTTGATTATAAATTTTTTAACTCCTCTAAAAATCTTTCACCTCTATTTGTTATTACACTGTGGACGCCTGTGTAGTAAGCTGTGTATGAATTACGTATCTATCCGAAACGCAACGCACAAACGTTTCGTTTCTGTATCGCTAAAACTCAGACTAAGGGTACAGCTGAAAGTTCCTCACCGATGCATGTACACAGCCAACATGAGGGGCCCGCGGCTTATGTACTTCTTGATCGCGTTATAGTGGCGATTGAATCGCTTTAGATACTTGTTGTCCCCCAGGAGGATGTAGGCCTTAAGGCAGTATTCATAGTAGGAGTCGATGCCGGCGCCCACGCCAGAGTCCTTGCGCACCCAGTCGCCGGAATGTACGTCGATGGTCGTTCCCATCAGGTCGGACGTTCTGTGAAAGGACAATGGTCAAATCGCTTGTTCACTGCCCGACAAGCTGTGTAATACTAAATGCTCCCGAAGCTGGATGATTGATTGGTCGATTGGATGTGCTGCACTCGAACGCTTTATCAAATTAAACCCGCCAAGAAATTGCACCGCCACCGTCTTCGACGAAGCGCGCCTTCTATTCACACTTGAATTTTACTCTCAACGGTTTGAACCGCTCACACCCCTCAAACCAATTGAGTTTGGCCATTGTCCTTTAGAGAAAGAAATAAAGCTCTAACAATGGCAGCCACATAAAAGATCGATAGATTTCGAAAAATATTACGCATGACTAATACTACTATCGTAATTCAATGGTTTCTCAAATATAATTTCGAAATCCACCACAGTAAATAAAACGATTGAAAAAGTTATATATTTTCAATCACGGAAGCGAAAAGCTAAACGCAAATAAATATTGAACACAACATCGAGATTAAACTCCAATCACAGACGCCGAATCGATAAAAAAACTGTGTTTCCTATACTCATCAGTATAGAAAACTATGGCAATTTATTCTTATCTTTTTAAGTATATAGAAATTATTCTTTATCATTAAATTTTATCTTCTGAACATATTTCTGGCAAAGTTAAGTCAATTCAGCGTCGATTATAATGATGGCGATATGTGCAAATAAATGATAATGATTTATGGTATAAAAGCGATGTACAGTGATATGTTATACATATAGGTATATAGGGATATATTATGTATCAGTCATTAAATAATATTGAAATTTAGCTATTTTTATAGTTCTCTTGATTCTGATAGATAGTATAATTATAAATTTTCTAGTATAATATAGTGTTGTTGCAAATGATAACACCATTCGACTACTACCAGTAATAGATGTAACTCACGTTGCTGTCAAAATTTATCGATAACCCATAAGACGCCATCTCCACGATGAGAAAATCGCATTGTCACCAAATTCGGTGATCTGTAAGCTAATTTCCATTACAGTGCATAACTAATTAGTGCATTTAAATGTAACCGTACATTAAAAAATCAACAGTACGTTAAAAAAAGAAGATCTAAAGAACCAAAACTAACTATAGAGAACTTCATCAGCAAAAAAATGTTTTTATAAATTTTTTGCGCAACCAATAGCACAGTTTCATCAAGATGGCAGCCATTTGCACCGTTTTATCAAGATGGCGGCCGCGATAAAAAGGTTGCGAACTATACATTGTCTGTCTGTAACCTATCACTAACCCACTCCAGGGTCGAGTCTCTTCTCACAATGAGAGCGATGTAGGCCGCCGTCCACCACGCACCACTACTGCGGGTTGGTGGACTTCACATGCCCTTGAGATTTTTTTTGTGAACTCTCAGGCATGCAGGTTCCCTCACAGTACATAAAAAATACTGTGGACTTACAGTTTTAACTTGTGAACACGTGATGTCAACGCCGTCGCACGCCTAACAGTCGTTCAGAAATAAAACCTACGAACTCGCCAGCATCCGCAATACGCAACGGTATAGCCGCGTGACCTTTTGGTTACGCGCGAACACAATAGGCTACCCCGTAGCCAAAACGCCTCCCCTCATTGCGCTGCGCCTTACAATACTTGTTCTAAAATAAAAGTTGCGAACTTCGTAGCACAACTTTACTCCCTTCGTTGCGTTTGAAAATTGTTCAAAAATAAAACCCGTGGGCTAGCAGCTAGCACCTTCGTAACGTGACGATAGCGCCGCGTGGCGAGTGTGACTTTTTGCTTTATTGTCACCGGTTGAGGTTACTCAACAAAGCCGCCCGTTGCACGCGTGACATGAGCAATGGCGTCACTATAGGCCGATGGGGTCACCGGACCGAGAGATATAGTAACCGTCATGAGTCGTGAGCACAGATTATCAGTGGTAGGGATATGGTATGCTTTCGGCTAATGTACAGCAGCCGAAAAAACGTGCTGGACCAATAGACGACGCACACTGACGACTGTCGAACCAATCGTGTGCACCGCAGCGCAGTCAATGTCAAACCGACCAATGAAAGTTGTGCTCACCATTCGTGACGGCAACTATAGCGAGCCCAGAAGAAACCTAACATCGTCTCAGTTTGAGTTTTGATTTTAAAGTTTGATCGAAGTTTGATTGATCTAACGTTTTTACCAACAATCAGTTGCACCGTGGAGATGGCGACATTTTTTTGAAAAATTCAACCTGTATTTAATGTAATTAGGTACATTTTATGCAAAATATTGTTCGTCTGCCACGAAGTGTTCGATATTATCCGTATCTGTAAATCCGTGTTTTCACACTTGTCCTATTTCTTTAACAATCCTAGCGTGTCTTTTATTTTTAATTTGCGATTCAAAAATAATGCAGACACAAAATTATAAAGATTCACAAACTAACTGTCATTCAATGCTGAAACAAATATCTAGTAACTTTAAATTATTTTTTTAAAGCAACGTTAAAACTTTTTTCGATGACATACCAAGTTTGCATACGAAATAGAACAAGAGTAAAAAAACTGACTGTAGATACGAACGGAGCTTTATCTATCACTGTGCTGCGAGCGTGAACACTCGTCAAAGTATTCGTATAGTAAGCGTCGGTCATTAGTACGTCATACTCGTACGTCGGTCTGTTTGACATCTTCCCATACTAACGGCAGCTCGACACGGTTACCATACGAACACGCTGGGTGCACGGCATCGGCTCCCAGGGCCGGTACCTACCTGTGCCGAATCTTCCACAGGCGGTCCATGGTCCGGGAAGCCTTTTGCTCGTAGGTGGGGTCCCCGGTGAGCCGCGAGAGGGCCGCGAACTCCAGGATCATCGTGCCGGCACATGCTGTACATGTTTCCCGACTCTGGGAGAGGCCCTCTATTCCGTGTCGCAAATTCACCTGCCGACCAAAGTGACCGAGTCAGACATACCCAAACTGAACGTTTGAAAATGAAAATAGTTTATTTGTTACATAAAGTGAGTACAATAATTAACTGTTGGGACACACAGAAACCGCGTGACTAACGGCAGGTTTTTTCACTACATCAATGTGATATTTCTGACATTTCTGTGCCGTAAGCATGAACAGTATCGTCAAAGTATTCGTACGGTAAACTTCAATCATTAGTATATAATATGGCAGTCAGCCTGACATCTTCCCATACCAATGGCACGCATTAACTCTTATATGAATACTTCGACGACACTGTCATGCTCGGAGCACTGATTTTAGAAAATGCGTGCTTTTCCGGCTATAGGAAAATCATCCCTACCCAACCGTCCACGAGCCATTCCAGTGGTAGTGTTGAAGGGCCTTTGGTCTCGGGCTTTCGGAAAATTATCTCTAATACTACTCACCCTCCCATGGGGTATTCCAGTGGTGGTGTTGAAGGCTGGCAGCAGCCTCCTACCCAAGTCTTCGGCGAGTATCAGCAGCTCGTTGGTGTACCATCCGAGTACTGGCACCGTCTCGCTCAGCTCTGACGCTAGCACATGGGCTGACAGGAGCCCCCTGTTTGGGAGAGGAATAAAAAATTGTTACAGAAAAACTAAAACAAAACATAAGCAAAAACATCGAAATCCACTAAACCTCTTCTCCCCTAAGTCTATTCTTTTTATTTTTCTACTTTTTTTTTTGTATTTTTTTTTTGGGGAAATACTTAGTTGTCATATTTACAACTTAAAAATTCTGCACACTATACAATCTATTACAATGATTAATTTAAACCTCTTCAATTCATTAGGAATATTTAATCATAAAAGTTGAATAAAATGTATAATAATGATATGTACCTATAGTTTCTTAACTTAATTTCTCGAAAGAAACAAAATCTTCAATACCAAGATACGTTTACTTACCCTAGCATGCGGATGTTCGTCTCGAACACCGATACGACAACATCGGTGTCGAAATCGACGTTGTCAATAATAAATTTGATTTGTTTATCGAATTCTTGAATGTCACCGATGATCACTAAGGTGTCGAGAGTGTCGACGAGCGTGAGCGAAAAACTGCAACAAAGAAAGTTGGAAATAAACAATGATATTGTATATAAAACAAAAGCAGATATGTTATAAGCGCGCGCGCTGTGAAGATTCAAATACGTCCCAAATGGGACGTCTGAAACATTTGAAGTGCAACAATTAAAATTATAGCTCTTTCAATTTCTTGTTATTTCATATCTTTTGTTTTGCTTATCAGTAAAACTTGTCAATGTGTGCTATGGACGTATTTTTTTGGATTCCTTGGAACAGTTTAAAACGTAAATTACTATGAACGTAACTAATCTATAGTTTAAAAAATCATTGGAAATAAGCAAATATATTTTTAAACTGGTGAAGTTTAAGCTAATCCCCGATTTCTTAATTCTTCGGTAACTTCTACAACACGCTTCGTCACGATCAGTAAGAATTGTAAGAATATATAGAGAAACCGGCACAAGCTACTCGTATATGGTAACTGTTACTATGTATGCGTCACTGCACTTCATGGATCACACGACCACCCTGCAGTAGGATAGAAGTCCTGTCCTTATCGCCTCAAATAAAGAGATTATTTGGATAAAAAACAATAAAAGCAATGGAATACCTGATTTCACAATAAATTTTAATGGTCTATTTCGAAGATAATATATTTATTGTTTTCCAGATATACGATATTATTACGTTCGTATTTTTCATTCGTTCCTATAAATAAATTCTACTTCACATCAATTAGTAGCTTATTCTCAGAAAATTCGCAATCATTAAAATTAACGTTCTCGAAGAACCTTATTGTTTTTCATTATCCCTTAAAATAAACTCCATTTCACATTTATAAGTAGGTTTTCTCAGTATTTATTTTCTACGATATAACACGAAGGTTCCCGAAGGACGGCGGGATTTGCGTTGTTATATGCGCAGAACGACAATTTTCAGTCAATAGCATTGAGCGGCCATTTTGTTTTACCTTCGTACAATTTGTAATGGCGGATTTGCGCCGTTATATGCGCAGTACAACAGTTCTCAGGCAATCGCAGAGAGCGGCCATTTTGTTTTGACGCTCGATTTGTAATGGCGGAATTGCGGCGTTATATGCGCAGTACAACAGTTTTCAGACAAACGCAGAGAGCCGCCATTTTGTGTTACCTATCAGGGCGCGAGTATATTGAAATTGGAACGCCACATTGGTGACCATGACGCAGGTTATTTTTTAATGGACCTCAACATACTTTTGGGTTCATCATAAACATAATTTATCTACAATCGTTCGACCTATTGCTGTACTCGATAATTATAAACCAATTACTAACTAAGGATTTCTTTTAAAACTAGGTATTTAATGTTTTAACTTGATGCCAGTTACAGGCCAATCGGGAAATCACAAAGACGTAGGGTACAAGTAACTTGCTTGTATAGTAAACGTACGAACATTATGTAATGCGTATCAATCAATCGGTACACGTCAGCGTTCCTGGTTATCTAGGTGTCCTTAGTCAATAAATAGGGACATGCGCGCTGCAAGCCCCCCGGCCCCCCTACATACCCTAATATGCACCCTACACTAATACAAGCCCTTACATAACATTTCAGAAAATCTGGGGAAAATCGTAAAAGTACCAAAAAAAATCAAATAATACACTACTTTACGATCTAAGATAAACTCTCCCAGAGGAACGGGCAGAATAGTTAAAAAAGAAACTTCAATTAATCAATAAACGAATTAAAGCGATAAAAACGTATTTACTTGAAATATATTCGAAAAAAATATATACACCGATTAAATATTGTTGTAACACTAAGAGTAGATAAAAAGAAATCGAATTAACCAAATAAAGAACCACAGTGGTCGGAAGACAAAACTACCAAAACGACCAGAATTCCAGACAAAACTACACTTTAAAGTGTTGTTAAAAATAAAACAGCACTGGGTCACAGAGGTGAACTCACACCCCGTATCACACCGGTGCGGAACAACCCTCGAACTAATTTTTATTTTATTTTATTAGTTAAAGTTACAGCTCGAAACAATATAGTATTATTAACTTAGGTATCTAAAAGCCATTTAACAGTTTTCACATTTATACAAACAAATTGCACGTTGCTAAATTAAACTAAAAATAAATTAATAGAAATCTATTAGTAACCTCAATAAAACTCTAGTGTTTCAACATTTAACATTTAAGAATTGCATATTAAACTCAAACTCAAACTCAAAAGCTTTTATTCACTACTAGGGACAATCTGTGCACACTCAATGAAAGTCATACAGATAAATTATACATTCTACATTCATCCGCTTTGATCGCCCCTCAGGCAAAACGTAGACGGGGAGAAAAAAGCGGGCGGAAAAAAACTCCCAGCACTCTTTTAAAAGTAAATAAAACTTAGTATATAGTGCAGTATGGCTAGGTCCAATAAAGGAACACACGTGACAGCTATCGTGTGTGTCAATATCGCCCCATTGCCATCCGTTAAGTTAATGGGTTTCAAACCATTTGTTTAAAGATTTATTCTTAAAATCTACTGTCGATGAAATAATTAAATCAAATGCGGGTAAGTCGTCCCGTTTATTCACATGTGCCGGTGCCGCTGTTCTTATGAAAAATGAGTTTTGCCTATCGCCCTCACCTAGTCGGCACCTTCAGCTTAGTCTTGGTAAGAAGTTCACTGATTCGATTTTGTATTGTGCTATTTTTAATAGTATGTAGTGTTACATCCGCTATTTTTCGTCTGTGTTGTAGGGGTAACAAATGGTGTACCTATCTTTCATGGAGTCGTAATTGTCGTCGAATTTTAGACACGACACGCGAATATCTCAACAAACGTATTTTACAAAACAAACAAATATATCCGTACATACCTTCGTGGTCTCTCTCCAAAAATCTATTGCAGTAAACAACGGTATAGGTTCATTAAGAATATGATCACTAACATGTAAGCAATCGCTACCATAATAAAAACGTAGGTCATGTCTACGTTATATTGCTCGCGGCTTGGATGCATGATTAAAGATATTCAAACGTAGATATTTAAATCAAAATCGAATCTAAATTAACCCTCGTCGAACAAACGACACTCGAAGAAATAATTATTTGAGTTGATTAAAATATTTGAATTGAAGCAAGGACGCGGATATACTCAAATAAAAATTATTAAATGAGTTGATTAAAATATTTGGATTGGACCAAGGACGCGACGCGCACAGAGCTGGGAAGGCTCAAGCTCAGACTGGACTTCTGGATTGCTGATATTTGCAATCTAATGCCATTTGGTGCATGCGCATAACAGTTAACCCCGGGCAGAGCTGGTCGCTAACATTTAATTAAAGCCTCTTAACTCACTTCAGATGTCTGCGGTAAATGTTATTTTTACACCGCGACATTTACAGCATTACAACCCGCCGTAAAAAAAAACACGACGGATTACGAGGCCCAGTGGCGGATTATAAGATTCCGGTACTTATAATTAGACGGGACCTTATTAAGTCCACCAAACCGCAGTAGGCCAGCGTGGTGGACTAAGGCCTACATCCCTCTCATTGTGAGAGGAGACCCGACCCTGTAGTCGGTCATTAATGGGTTACTGACAAGAAGATTGCAACGAAATTACACAATTTCATTTAGTTCTGCAATATCCTTTCAATATTGGAAAAATAAGGCGCTAGTGTGGAACAATTCCAATGACGATCGATCGGAATTGATTTCAAGAGTAAACCTACTGGTCATCTTTGAGATTTGAGGGTTTAAGTGAGGGCTCAACGTCTGATAGTCTGGTAGTCTGCGCGTTTTATACCCATAAAATATAATTCACCTATTAGATTCTGGTAGACCAGTTGGACATAAGACCTCCCCAGACCAGACACTGAATATAAAAGTGACCCTTTCGGGATCTCTCAGGTCTTCAGTCCAACTAGTTGGAACGCTGCCTATTGCCAAGAAGTGGTCGCCATTTGAAGATCTTTCCCTTAGAGGGTTATCGGTCCTTCGAACAATATGGCCCACCCTTTACCACTTCACGGCCAGTACCCTTATTCTGATTTCTAGCAATGCTGCACACCGATGTAGTTTGCGACCAATGGCATGAATCGTACAGAAAAGTGACGTAGCGCGTACCGCCATTACATTAACCCACAGTGTAAAAATTATAGAGATCGGAAACCTAAAATTTGTTCTTTGTTTAAAATCCAATTTTTGTATGGAGTGAAAGATATGAATACAATCATAACGTAATCATTATAATACTAACAAATATTTAATACCTACGGGATAATATGAGTTCGAAATTTTACAGTACATTTCGGCCAATTAACGGTTATAATGTTTCATTAATATTATAAAACATTAAAAGAGAATGTGAATTTTAAAAAAAGTGAAATTAAATCATTACAATTTTTGTGATGATTGCTCTATTAATTTTTTAACTCTTCTGAAAATCATTTCCTCTATTTGGGTCATTACACTGTGCGACTCCTGTGCAGTAAGTTGATGATTTACGACGTATCTCTGTGTACCTAGTAGGGGCATTGCTAAAACTCAGACTAATGGCCGCACTCAGAGGCGTCATTTAACTTAATGTTCATTAACCAACAAATAAAATCGCCTTTATTCGTATTGACATAAGTGTCATCGTTATTCTACATAATGAACCATTAACGTTAATGAATGTCTCTGAGTACGGCAGTAAGGGTACCCACTGGATGATTGACCGTTTGTGGCACATGCTATGTACTCAAGCTATGGGCGCGCTTCGATTTATGAATACTAATACGCGTACTTTGTTGTGAGTTCTAAATTTAACCGGTTCGGGCATCCCTAATTAGGTGTCCAGGGTCCCTGAACGCATTCAGTCGATAGCGTAGGACATGCGCGCTGCACTCCACCCGGGTGGGTGGCTGCCACCCGTCGAAGCGCACGGATGTTAATTTATATATAAGTGAATAGGGTGTATCGATATCCGGCCCCGAGGGGGAGACGGTGCTGCCCACGGGACAAAATGTTATTGAAGTTAAATAATTACAGTTGTTTTGTGATACACGTTTATGAATAGCACCAAAAGTCGGCTTTGGCTAAGAAGTAAGCAGTTTTCTTTTATCACATTTTTTAGATAAATAGCTCTTTCGACACTTCAAGTATTTTATTAACTCGACTAACATAAAATCATCGGCTATCTTGAGAAATTGCTAACAACGCTAACAAAAAAACCGGAATAATAATATCTTATTTACAATAAGATTATCTTAGGCCTTGCCTTAATTGGCTGACGTTGACATGACCAACCCAGCAACCAACACGACAAAATTTCAACACAGGCTTGCGTGCGACATGGCAATTAGAACACGGGGCTACTCAGCACTGAACGCCAAGGAACGATGCTGAACTTAATTTACTGTCCGCAAATCCTGTTTAGATTATATCCCACATTTGGGAACCAGCTTCTTCCCGTAAAAAGGACAGACCAAGAGCACATTTCACAATGCTACAACGCAAATTGAAGAAGTAGAAGGTGCTACGACGTAGAGGCGTAGACGTCATATCTCGTGTAACGAACTATGACGTCATTAGTGCACAACTTAAACGACAAAATTATTTTTGCAAACCATTAGTGACCCTCTGCAGTATTGAGTTTCATTTTATAATGAGAAAGATGTAGGCCGTAGGTGCCATAGTATACTATAGATAAGCTCAAAAGCAATCATTTAAGCCATGTGAAGCTTTATCCCAAATCAACGGTTTTCGAGATATTTGAGGTTCTTTGAATTGGAAGAAAAGTCCCTTTTAGGCTAACTACTTGTAAAGTGCGATAATAACAAAAAAGCCACTTCATAAGATTGGATTTTTTTATTATTTTAGAGTACTTTTTTGTTATTTCTAATTAGTTGAAATCATCTAACAATAGTTACTTAACTATTCAGTATGACTTAATAAATGAAATTACGAGTACTTATATTTATGAAGGACAACATACCTTTTACCTCCATTTTAGTCGTCGAATTACGTCCACTAGTAATTCCAGTCAGTTTTAAGGATATAATATCAATGATTTGACATGGCGAAACCCGACCAAAGTTTCAAAACAACAAATACGCTCACAGAATCCCGTTTGTAATTGTGTGCAGATAATATTTACACTGGGAAACGATTGTAAACGACTTTGTGCTTCAATTTCATCATGATGGCAAAACCGATAAACAGACATACTTGCAAAACGACGATCACGTACAAGGGATTCATATTTGCTGTTGAATATCTTTTGGACTGTTGGGACCGATTATATCTTCGAAACGGAGACGCGCGCCCCGCCTACACCGAAAGTACGCACGCGGCGTTTCCCGTGTAATACGATTGAATATGAACTGATTGAGGCTTCCCCGGGCTACCTGGGCTGTCATCAGATCTATGACATTAATGTTGAATTGCGCATGCGGCATGCCCTACGTGAGTGCAATGCACCCACCTGTGGGTTTGCTTCAATGTGTGCGATCGAAATAGTTAAGCAACGTCCGGCGCGGTCAGTACCTGGATGGGTGACCGCTAGTGGCGAATTAAATGCGCGCTTCCGTGCTTCGGAGGAGACGTTAAGCTGTCGGTCCCGGTTGTTATCGATAGGGAGCAGTCGTTAAAGCTCGTCGGCCTTTGGGCGTTATGAAAACATCCGACACGGGATGGCCACAAGCCCGTTTCTCTACCAATCCGCAGCATTTTTTTAAATATAGAGCAAGCAAACAGACAGACGGGCCACCTGATGGTAAGTGGTCACCGTCGCCTACTGATACGTGCAACACCAGAGGAGTCGCCAGTGCGTTGACGGCTATGAAGGAGAGCTTTTTTATGCCCTTCTTGAAGAACCCCATGTCATAGTCCTGCGGGAATACACCAGCCGGAAGAATTCCTCCTGTTGTGGTGAGTGTCCAACAGCGGGGCCATAAGCCATGCCATGTGGTAATTACTGTAGATTAACTCGCGGTAAAGCAGTACCCTTGGTTTGAGTTTTAGCGATACCGAAATGAAACGCACACATCCATAGATACGTTAATCATACACAGCTACTACACAGGAGTCCACAGTGTAATAACAAATAGAGGTAAAAGATTTTGAAGGCTCATGATTAGCGCACCCACAAACAATCTCAGACAGGAATACTATCATATTTGAGGCGTATACAACTTCAGATAGAATTTCCATCATATTTGAGGGTGGGTGTGGGTGTCTGTGGGTGCCATTTAACATAAGGAGGCCTTAATACAGGTTTCCTTATGTCACTTATATGACTTTAAATTCGAAGCACTCAATTTTTTGAAAAAAAAAAACTCTGAGATCAACTTTTTTTGTGAACTCTCAGGCGTGCAGGTTTCCTCGCGATGTTTTCCTTCACCATTACAGCGATTGATATTTAATTAAGTAGTGCGTGCCACCGGGTTTCGAAACCGGACCCCTCAATTAAGAAGTCGAATTCTTAGCCACTGAGCTATCACCGTTTACAAGTATGCAACAATGGCTACCATGCGGCATGCCCTCAGGCGCTGGGGGCAACCTGGTCCCAGGTAAAGTATAGGAATATGTCAAGACAGACTGACATTTCATATTACATATCGATACATCATTATGCCATTAGTATGGGAAGACGTCAAAATAGGCTGATATTACGTACAAATAAATGACTGACGTTTACTATACGAATACTTTCACGACGAAGTGTTCATGGTCATGGCACTGATCAAGCTATGCATGTATATTTGTATAGCTTGATCATGCTAGGATAATTCGGCGTCAAGTATGCAACAATGGCCGCCCTACTGCATGCCCCCTGGCGCAGGGGGCGTTTTGGCCCCTTGCCCGACCGCGCATGCTCAGGTTGCTCGCTCCGATGCACGTCCAGAGCCGAAACGGCGGCCATTTTGTACCCATATTGACACCCCATTATATTAACCGATTGATTCTTTGACTAAATTTTTTAAAATATTTAAATCCAATTAGTATATTCTGCCCATATTACGTTAAAATTGTGTCTCAATGTTGATTATGTTTCAAGACACAAAAATAATATTCGCGGCCGTTTTGTTCATATTTCCAAATGTGCTATTACATTTCCAAATGTAATAGCGAATTGATTCGTTAAAATCATTGATGACTAAATGTTGACTATTTTTGAACACATTCTAGAACACACAAAACATATTCGCGGCCATTTTGTTTACATTCTGAAGCCGGCTTTTGACTATGGGATGTAATATGAATTACATCTTGAGCTATATATTACCTCCGGCGATTGCTGTTCACATTGTATATAAGATATATATTTTGGAACAGTTTAGCTTTGGCCACTACCATTCAATCTGCGACTGCGGGCGACGCAGGGGTGCGGTGTAAAATATACTCATTCAAATATCGCTCGAAACAAATATTTATAGTGTGTGAACGATCACGTACAAAATGTATGACGAGCGATAAAATATTATATCTCAAGAGATGTAATTTAAATTATATTATATCCCATAGTCAATAGCCGGCTTAACACCCCATCGTATTAGCATATTGATATTATTATAGTATTATCACAAACACCCAAAAAAGCATCTCAATCAACAACTGCGCCGAGGACCGTACTCACCTCTAGAACTAAGTTACTCGGTTGAACTGAGCCCAGCCTCCGTCGCGTTGAAGACCATGAGCGTATACATCTCGTCTGTCATATAGTGAACGGCGTTCCTAAGCAACAGCTCGATGTAGAGTTTCAAACCGAGTACGACGTAAAACAGCGTGAGCATAATGAACAGTTCCAGAAAATACATATGGACTTCTGGCTCCATATTGAAAAGTATCTGTTCAATGTATGATGTTCACAGCACTATCAAAATAAAGAATGACTATGTCTATGATAGGGGCGAGAGAGTGCCCAATCAGAGTACACTGCTCTAGCGGGTGCGGCGCGGGTGCGGGCGCTCGGGTCTTGGCGTCTGCATGTTCACAGTGCCGAACGAGCCGCGAGCGTGTGTTCGGTGCTTTTCAAACTTTGTCGGGTAGTTAGGAAACATGGATGACGATTTGATTTTATTAATGGAAAATTCGTTCTTGAAATGGGAATTGCAATATGTGAAGTTTGGTACACATGGCAGTGCGATGTTGTATCCAAGACGACGCGGGTAAATCAAAAGGTTTAGAACCAGACGCGCAAGTCACTTTTAGACGCTATACTACTGTGCTACGGGCGGATTGAGCCATTAGAAACACCCGCGTCGCCCGCGCCCGCGCCCGCCTCTTGCTGACGCCCGGCTCGCGGGCGCACTGTGAACGCAAGCGGCGTCTACGTATAGTAACCGTCATGAGTCGTGAGCACAAATTATCGGTTGTGGGGAATTGCATACTTTCGCCCAATGTACAGCAGCCGAAAAAACGCGCTGGACCAATAGACGACGCACACTGACGAACTGACGTTTGTCAATGTCAAACCGACCAATGAAAGTTGTGCTCACCACTCATGACGGCAACTATACATTTGAAATACACGCGCCCGCGCTAGGACTCGCGCCCGCCTCTACTCTATAGACCAGTCAGTTTGAACATTTAATTCACAATAATTCCAAAAGTTTTCAAACTTCGGTCAAGTGAATGGTACATTGGGACGACAATAAATCTCATTTTGCAACCTTGTCCGCAGTCCGGAACATTGCTAAAATTGCAATTAAATTAATTTTTGCTATATGGTCGTGAAAAAAATTCCAAAAGTTCTGCAAACTTGGAGTGGTGTTAAATATATTATTTTACATCACGTGTCAAATTTGCAACCAATTTAAGTGTACGGAACATTCTTTTTTATTAAAATTAATGTTTTTCTTTATTAAACTGAAGGAAAACGTTCCAAAAGTTCTGCAAATTTGACAGATATATCGGAAAAATATACCGAACGATTGTATAAATTTGCAACCTTTTACGTTGACCGGAACATATTTATTTATAATTCTTTTTAATTCGTGGTCATTTTTTCTAGTAAGGTGGTCTCGGAATAATTACAAAAGTTTTGAAACTTGGTTGCAAACTTCGAAAACATCTATTCTGATGCATTTGCAAATTTGCAACCTCATACGCGATCCGGAACTTTATGCAATTTGCAAAAATGTAATTTAAATTACATGTAATATTATTACATTTTTGCAAATTGCATAAAGTTCCGGATCGCGTATGAGGTTGCAAATTTGCAAATGCATCAGAATAGATGTTTTCGAAGTTTGCAACCAAGTTTCAAAACTTTTGTAATTATTCCGAGACCACCTTACTCGAAAAAATGACCACGAATTAAAAAGAATTATAAATAAATATGTTCCGGTCAACGTAAAAGGTTGCAAATTTATACAATCGTTCGGTATATTTTTCCGATATATCTGTCAAATTTGCAGAACTTTTGGAACGTTTTCCTTCAGTTTAATAAAGAAAAACATTAATTTTAATAAAAAAGAATGTTCCGTACACTTAAATTGGTTGCAAATTTGACACGTGATGTAAAATAATATATTTAACACCACTCCAAGTTTGCAGAACTTTTGGAATTTTTTTCACGACCATATAGCAAAAATTAATTTAATTGCAATTTTAGCAATGTTCCGGACTGCGGACAAGGTTGCAAAATGAGATTTATTGTCGTCCCAATGTACCATTCACTTGACCGAAGTTTGAAAACTTTTGGAATTATTGTTAAATTTTCGATTTTTAATGTTCAAAATGACTGGACTACTATGGGTACAGAGGACTGTGCGCGTTAGGACGCGTTAAACTAGTGGGCGTCTCGATATTTAAGATATTATAATAGGTATAAAGGCAGGACATGCGCAGAATACCCTTCGCCAGGAATGACACCTGTGTCCCGGTGTGTACATATTTGTAAATAACATTCAAAGATAGAATATGTTTCTTGTTAAAATAATAATGGATCAACCGAAATGAAACTCGATTGGTTTTTTTTTTTTTAATGTAAAAACAGAAATAGTCAGTTTTATATCAAAGACTACTTACTGTATTTGTAGTATTTAAATATAAATATCTACAACTGCGAACGAAGTACGTACGAAGGGTACAAAGTGAAAGTAATTTTTTTACATAACGAAAATAAAAGATCTATTTCTTGCTAACAATAACATAATATAGACATTACGAGTATTGTTATCCATACCTGTTTCCAGTTTCAGATAGAGTCACTCACACGAACTCACAAGTCACACACAAACAGTTATGTACACAAATTGTCTCTTTTCACACATTTGAATAAAAAGGATAGTTAAACAACAACGATTAGTTCCTTATTGGTTTGCCTTTGAAGAGAACGTAGAAGAACATAAAAACTGTTAAAAGTTTGAAAGCAATAACGACGTATATCATTCCAATCATTGTTCTGTTGCTCTTTCAAATCGAAATATTGTAACTTTGATCCCCGATTACTGTACCTTACTCGTGATCGGAGAACACATACATGATCAATCTCTCCAAATAGTACAACAGGCCGAAAACGAACAAGATTATTACGATGAGTTTGCTAAAAAAGAACACCATTGAGGGATACATTATGATATGAACGACAGTTACTTCGGTAGAGTTTGGAATGACGCTTAAATGACACCCTCGAATGGTTGTCAGAAAAGTGACGTGCGCGATGCGTTATCAGCACATAGGAGCCGAAGAGACACTGATCGAAATGCCCAGATCCAGGCATAGGTATATCTATGCGGGACCTAGGGCATGCGCATTGCATACGCGGCCGTCACGTACGCCCGCCGCATTGGGGTTCCTGGCAGCCGTGAAATATTAAGCGACACTACACACTAAATACAATTACACGCCTCCATCTTGTACCTGCCGATACGACACGTAAGGAACACAGTTCAGAATACTTCATTACATTAGATTTGTTATGTGACGTATCCCCCCTAAGGGCGTGTAGATAAGCTCAAAACAAATCGTTTAAAACATGCAAAGCCCTATCCAAAACTCAACAGTGGCTAAATATTCGGCCTTTAACTCGAGGGGTCCGGGTTCATATCCCGGTGGCTTCAAGGTCGAATTCTGAGCCACTGGGCTATCACCGCTCATGATAGAGCCGAAAGACCCATGAAGGTCGAAATACGAGTACCTGCTGTGAATGCAGTGTAGAGCTCTAAGCGGTTGCTGCAGATGGCTGAAGCTACGATCTTCATGGTCAATTCAAGAGCTGAAATGGCTGGCGCAGAGGAAGAAAACGAATTGAAATTGAATTGTAATTGAAAATAACAACTGTCATTATTGTGATGGACCGGGCGCGTGCATACCATAGACGAAAATGTAGGCAGTGCTACCTTTATCCCTACCCACTGGCTTCTAACCTCGCAAGAAAATCACTACCAATCGTTATCATAGGTCCAACAAAAATTTAGATGTACCTATGACTACCTAGACCTTCAGTGCCTACCTGCAATGCACGCCACGTAAAATAGAAAAGATTCATAAGCTGTATGATTTCGTTTTATTATTCCAGATTCTCTTAAACTACATAAAAATGTGTTGTATTTGTAACTTTCGCCAAGTAATAAATGCAGACACTTTAGCCAGTATCATCACTCTGATGTCCATTCCCAGTCCTATAAACACGTCCAGTGTTAATTCCCAGCGGTTGCTCCCAAGGGAATTGGAGGTCGTAGGACCAAAGCCGACCGCAGGTGGTGTAGTGGGTCCTACGTGAGTCCCACGTAACCATCACAGCCGGCTGTGAGTGTATGCATAAGCATTCACCACCTCCCTCCAGCCCGCTCCACGGAGGGTAGCCCTTTTCACTTTGTCTGGGCGCAAAAAAAAGTAACTTTCGCCTATAGTTGTACTGATGCTGTGTACTGTCTCTATCGCTCATTACAATAACCATATGGGGTTCGTTCCCTATTTTCGGAGCAGAATCCAGAGTGAGTGGGAGGGATAGACGCGATCGGGTATAATCGGCAGTTTTCGGTTTTACTGCCAACTTAGTACATTCAATGTAGGCACAATCCATCGCAATTAGCGTATCGGGAGAGGACACGTGGCGTCGGCTTATTTCGGTTTCATCGATCACACGGAGCAGTCCAGCGATATGGTGCGAGCGAGACATCATATTAAGCCTACACACTGGAATAATTTTGAAACTGAACGCGGGCAGATGAATAGAACTTTAGGTATCCTATGTCTGACGGCCGATTCGAGCATAGCGCAAAATATCATGATTTCCCTTTATACAGCTTTACAGCTCTTGTTCGATGTTAGAAGTGTTATAACTAGAAACTTTTTTTCAAACCTATGTATACGATTACAAAATTTAAAATCGAGTCTTATCTACAGATATGTTGAAGCAACGTTGTTGCACACACCTTTTTTGCTAATGTTTCTTTTTAAACGTTTTTCTCGTGACTGTGTTTTGTTTGTTTTAGTATATTTTGAACCCATGTTCTGTATTTTACAAAGGCATTTCATTTCTTTCCGTTCTTTCTTTATTTCTTAAATATAGATATGTGATAACAGTGAGGTTAACTTCTATTACGTTTTTAACTATTCCACGGTAAAATCAACCGCTCTTAATGCAAATAGGCAAGTAAAAATAAAAATGAAATATAAATAATAAAGAGTTTTATTCACCGCGCGATTCAACGAAAAATCGAGCATCTATTTGAGACGTTACCGCCCGCGCCCAACTGCCGTGCGCGTGCGGCGCCGATGCCGCAACGTTGCCGCGTGCGAAGGACGACTACCGTACTGCTACAGCGCACCGACAATGGCTGCAACCCTTTTATGGCCCACTGTTGGGCTCCTTCCCCACAACAGGGAGATGCCTGGAGCATACTCCACCACGCTGCTCCAGTGCGAATTAGCAGAGGAATGGGCAACTGGCCAATCAAAGACGTAGTAGGTATTGATCTCATGTTCAAACTTAGACATTTATTTCTAAAACCAATTACGAATTTAAAACTGCTTAAATATTTACAGTGCTCCGAGGGAGCTCGAATCGATATGCCGACACGTGCGCGCTTAAAGTTTTGTGTTTTAGGAGTTGGACCTATTATATATACTGGGAGATTCACATTAGGTATTGTTTGGAAATCCGTATAATGGATACCAATTCCGGATAGTGGCTGACAGAGATTACGCCAGGCTTCAACCGGCCAAAACTTCATGGTGTGTAATATTGCCCGAGGACATCAACCCGAACAACCACCAAAACAATATGAGTGCGCGCCTCAAAAAAATATCTGACCACGCATGACGACAAACGCGCTATCAAAGTTTCATAGAATCTGAGTACATACATAGATACTGAAGGTGGCACTCGACCCGTGGTACCCTGGCGATAAATCTTACTTTTCCTCCAAAGTAGAAAACCAGGCGTTTGTCCTGTTTGAACCTTATGTATATTACGATTCTGTTACCATTATCATCAGGTGCCTTTACGCTCATTTACTACTTCTAATAATATCTAGAAGTATTTTAACTTTTGACAGCTAGTAGCACGCATCAAATTCAGAATTTGAATTTCTGTTTCTGGTCTGGGTGTGTTGTTCTGTTGGCGTCTTGTGTGTGTCCATGGCGCCCACAACACAGGGAATCTTAGTGTGGGGCTATGAGTGTGAAGCGTTATTTATTTATTTATATCATACATCCCTATACGTAGCATTAATAATGTTAATTGAGGCATAGCTTAATAATCATCTTTTAACTTAAAACTACGCTAGTTACGACGCGATGTAGCCAATGGTAACCAAGATGGCCGCTTCTTCGTACTCAAATAAATAAATATGAAAATAACAACTGATTACACAGAACCGCTGGCTTCGCGAACGTCCTAGTGCGAGCGCGACCGACGATAGCCTTCAGGTCTGCGGGAACGAGAAGGCATAAGGTGGCCCAGAGCTTCTCAAACTGTGGTGGACCCCAGGGCTCTTAATAGTATTAGCATTAGCTAACACTTTTAGGCAACTAAAGGACGTAGTTGACTAATTTAGCTTCTTAAATTCTTATAAGCAGTACACTATTTCTTTTAAGCACGAAAACTCAAAATATTTTTTCTCCCGCCATTCTATTAAACCTTCGTTACTAATAAAAAATCTTTATTAGACATCAGCATATTCATTTATATTTGCACGTTTATGCAAAATTCCACATTCCAAAAATAACGAAAACCTATAAAATATCTTTGACAACCACAGGATACCTAGAAAAACACGCCCACTAATACCGCTCCACATAGGTTTATTCCATAGGAGCCGTTAGGGCTATTAGTGTTCCTGCTCGCACCAAGCCATGCGCAGTTCAATTAGATTGTATGCACAGCATAATTTTTTTGTATGTGTGCAAACGAACTTCCATCTTTGGACCCAAGCAATGGAATAAAAATATAAATGTTTTAAAACAATCGCCTGAATTTTGGGCTTTTTCCCGATTCAGCTCCTAATCGCCAACATATGTAACAAAATTATACGTTATAATCGGCCGCCATTCTGTTGACGAACACGCAAAAACCACGTGACAGAATTTTTAAAATTTTGAAATTCAAAAGCTTCGAACATCTCAGTTTGAGAAAGTGTTAATCACATCGTGTCTACTCTTTCTATTCTAACACACGTGAAGGCTATCGGCGGTCTCACTCGCACCAGGACATGCGCAGTGCAACGACTATTATCTACGTGCAACACAGCGAACGGCCATTTTGGTTGCCATGCAGTATCGATTTTCATTACAGCTACTCGTACGTATTCGAATTAAGTGTGAAATGCACACACCCAAATCATCATCTCATCAACACTGCAAATCGATTATTCAAATCTGTTAAAACGATGGTACAAGATCAATGTCAACTCACCTCACTCGCCGAGGGTCGCACTTGGAAACACAATCACAAAATAGTCTATAGATCGGCAAAAACGAACGTAAACTAGTTGGGGGCGATCGGAATTTAATCCCCTATTTGGTTCCGACGCAATATGAGGCGCATGAGGCATCTCATCGTGAGCACGAGGAAGGAGGCAACGAGGACTAGTTTACAAGAGATAATTACGATCATTGAGAGAGGCATCGCGGACCGGTTACAATGGAAGGGTTGGGAACAATTATCTTTAATCGGTGTGTGAAAGAGCCGGATCGCCTGAAGCTCTTAAAGCTCATACAAACACTGATCGAATTCCATTGGCTTCCAGAATCCTGCTATTAGGACATGCGCAATCCGCTCCCCGGTCTAGGGTTGCTCGGGTTTTAGCACCACGCTATCTTTTAATTGAATCACCTTAACATCGCAATTTATTTATCGTTACATTGAACCTTCTAAAAATTCAGTGGCGAGTAAAAGTTGGGAGTAAAACAGAGAAAGAGATGCTTCGTTACATCATTCTTATTGCTATCGTTGCGTAACATTTTCTTAAAACTTTACTATGTTTAAGTATCCTATTCGAGCGTTGATAGCCCAGTGGCTTAGAATCGACCTAGAGGGTTCCGGGTTCGAATCCAAGTGGCCAATTACTTTGTAAAAAAAATGTACGCTTTATAAAATTAAATATCACCTGCTGTTACGGTGAAGGATAACATCGTGAGGAAACCTTTATACTTGAGAGAGAGAAAAAAATGTTCTCAAAGGCATACGATTCCACCAACCCGCAATAGACCAGCGTGGTGGACGGTGGCTTACATCCCTCTCATTGTGAGAGGAGAACCGAACCTGTAGTGGGTCATTAATGGGTTACCGACAAGTATTATCTGATTCCACCAACCCGCAATAGACCAGCGTGGTGGACGGTGGCTTACATCCCTCTCATTGTGAGAGGAGACCCGAACCTGTAGTGGGTCATTAATGGGTTACCGACAAGTATTTTTATACAGCACGGCGCTGCGTGTAGTTACTCGTAGCTTAGTCCCAACCGGACTGAGGCTAAAACGTGGTACTATAAATATCATTAAACGTTTATAACCCACTGTACCATAAACCTAGAGTGCTATAAATAAAATATAGCATTACACAGTTTGCCTACAACCTTCCCATTGTGAGGGACCCGACCCTGCAATGGTCACCTATGTATTAAAGATAGATAAAAAAAGATCTAAAAATAAAATACTGGCTTTATTTAGAGATCTTATAATAAATGCTATTTTCGCATCGTCTGTCTGTGGCGATTCCACGCCTAAGCCGCTAACAGCTTTTCATAAGTTATAGTGTAGAGACAAAATTAAATCTTATATATAAAATTCTCATGTCACAGTTTTAGTTACCATACTCCTAAAAAACGGCTTGACCGATTTTTTTGAAATTTTGTATGCATATTCAGTAGGTCTGAGAATCGGCTAACGTCTATTTCTCATACCCGTGAGTGATAAGGGTTGTCCACACCTAACATGTTTATATTATTTTTTGGACAATTTTTTTTATTTTTATTTTTCTATAATGTAACATCAAAAAATACATACAACCCTCAATTTTCACCCTGCTACCACCAACCCCTATTTTTAATAGTCGATTTTTAACGCTCGATTACTTATATCGCAAAACAACGTTTGCGGGGTCAGCTAGTATATCAATAAAAATCCGTTTAAAAACAGATACATCTACTCGTAACTCTACTAATATTATAAATGCGAAAGTAACTCTGTCTCTTCACGACTAAACCACTAAACCGATTTGGATGAAATTTTGTATAAAGATAATTTGAGACCCGAGATAGGACATAGGATAGTTTCTATCCCGGAAATCCCACGGGAACAGAAACTATGCGAGTAAAACCAGGACTGTCCACAACTGGAGGAAGTCTGGAGTATATAATACTCCACCACGCTCCTCCAAGCAGATTGGTGGAGAAACGGGTCAGTGGCCAACTTGTGTCGGATGTTTCCAAACAGCCCATAGGGCCTCCGACAAGGTTTAACGACTGCTGTCGTATCGATTACAACCGGGACCGAGGGCTTAACGTGCCCTCCGAAGCACGGAAGCGCGCATTTAATTCGCCACTAGAAGGCACCCATCCAGGTACTGACCGCGCCCGACGTTGCTTAACTTTTTCGATCGCTTACGATCCAAACAGCGGGACTATGCGTGCTTTAGTGTGAATGCTTAGTACGATAGGTATAACACATCAGTAGCGCGGGGAGGGTGCAGGAAATTTGATTTCACCCTTCCGCCCCACGAATGGATATTGATTGTCACCTGTCTGAAAAGCATCGGCTCGGCTGCTATCGGCAAGCATTTCTATCTCTGTCACTCTGCTGCTCCATTAAAAAGTGAACGATGAAAATTTTCGGTTTTATATTTTTGGTCGCCAGAACTTTATACTTGGCCGATTGGAATTTGGACTCAAAGGTAGACTTTTATTGAACTGTCAAAAACGAAAAATGACACCATAAGCCGGGTTATTCATAGAAAATCTATGTTTTGTCTAAAAGAGCGGGCTTATGGCGTCACCACTATGTTAAGTCAATTGACTTAATTATTATTGTTTTCGCACGCAATAAAAATCATTTTTAAAGATATCGGACGTCGAGCTGAGTTGTCAGACGTTTCTAAACGCGCTCTTTTTTGGGAATTATATTTCGAAAATAATTTCTAATAATAACTCAAATATATTGTACCTACATGGTATCGAAGCATTTTATAGAGAGGAAGTAAGAGTCTCGGTCAGGTTCGAAACTAGTCAGACTAAAGTACACTAAAATCATACACGACTCCAAGGAGACACCGGGCCAAAATTGACAAAGAACTTTTTCTGGAGCAAAATATTACTAGTAACGTGATGCAAAAAAAGGCACGGACCTAGACATACACGACTAAGTCAGCCCTTTATATAACGTGTTAACACGAAAATAGGTGACATCGATAAACAAAGTCCGGATCAGAGCACCCACGGGCATGGGGCAGAAGCGGGTAAGAGTCGTGTGCAGCAAGAGTGGGAGCCGAGCCAGACGAGCGTCACGTAACGCTAAGATAAGAGGAATATTGGATACCCATTGGAATTCTTCCCACTCCATGAATACAAAAGGTGGAAAAGTAAAAATAGTGTCCACCTACTGAATTTAAAGGGAATTGTTACGTAAACTTATACAGGGTGTCCCGTAATCAGTGGAGTTGGTCCACTGATAGCTGGTAATAGCGGGGACCATTATCTATCAAAATCACCAACTTTTATCGTCCTAGGCCTATTGGTTTCAACATTACGTAAAAGGATGAATTTTACTACAATTCAAACATAATGTTTGAAAGAAGCTTGTGTAAAAAAATTGTATTATGGAATTGTTGAACTTTATTTTTAAAATATGTGCAATTCACACTGATTCCGAAAGGTAACATTTACTAGATAAGATATTAAAGTAATAAAAAAGTTGTCCATATTTAATCAACATCAGGGAGCTATCTCCACAATATTTCCATACATACCAGTACCCTTAGTCTGAGTTTTAGCAGTTCCGAAACGAAACGCACACATACACAGCTTACCAGACGCAAATGCACAGTGTAATAACCAACAGAGGAAAAAGATTTTTAGAAGAGTTAAAAAATTAATAAAGCATTAGATAAATCATCACAAAAATTGCTTTATTTTTAATCAACACACTTGTTAATGATTCATTATGAAAATAACGAAAATAAAGATGACACGATTGAATTTGTTAAAAATAAATAAATTTAAACTGTGTCGAGAGTTTTTTCCTCCGGCTTTTTCTCTCTTTACCCAGAATTGGGTGGCACATAGTATAGCCGATGAGTTCGATTAGGAAAAATATTAAAATAAATAAATAATTGGACTGCTAAACTATCATAACTTATTTTGTCATAATTATAATATAAAATCAAGCACTAGTTATTTGAGACATAATTATTGTATGCCCGCATAGGGTAGACTGTTCTTAACTTATTATAATTTTTGTAACATCTTACTCGTGTAACAGTCAACAATAAACGCATTCTTTTGTTTTCTTTTCTTTTGTTTGTTAAGGAACATTACGTTAAATGACGTCTCTGAGTGCGGCCGTAAGACGTTGACGAGGTCTTCAGGACAATCGGCAACGGACATTATGCACTGACATGCGATCGACGATGTAGTACAACTAAGTAGTGCGAGCAGACCGGTCAATGAACACAAGGAGTGCGACCCTTTACATAACGTACGATTCATATATAAACGAAAATAGATAACATCGATAAATCAAACCAAACAAAATCCGGTTCAAAACACCCACGAGCCACGGGCGTCAGAAGCGGGTAACAGTCGTGGGCTGCTAGAGTGGGAGTTCCGATAGAAACGTTACCCAACTCATCCGGCTCCGGATACCCATTGAAGCTCTACCCACTCTATCGACAACAAAGGTGACTGAGAAAGAAACGTTTACCGTTTAAAAATAACGTTGACTTATTGCTATTCAAATTCTTTATATAAGAGACCAACGAGCACGGGACGTCGAAAGAGAGTAACAGTCGTGGGCTGCAGGTGTGGGAGCTGTGCCAGACAAGCGTCACGTAACGCGAAGATCGCGAGTCTTTGGTGGGTAGGTACGTTACCCAACTCATCCGGCTTCGGATGCCGATTGAAGGTCTTCCCACTCCATCGACAACAAAGGACTGAGCCAGGTACGGTCTAAAAATAACGTTGACTACTGGACTTAATGCTATTCAAATTATTTTTATAAGTAATAGGAAATTGTTACGTAAATTTACATGAGAAATTTTAACATTGAATTTAATTTTTCAAATGTCTACCTACACTAAGGCTTTGTCCCTAATTGGCTGTTGCAATAAGACAAAACCGAACGACAGACGAACGCGCCAAAATTCGAACAGATATTTGAATGGAGCTGTTCTAACTGATAATACACTCTGACATGCAAAAAATGACGGTGTCGTACGACCAACTTGTTGCAAGCGACCGACTTTCGTGGCAATTAGGAAAAAAGATAACTGATAACACACACTGACATGCGACAAATGTACGTTGTCGTACGACCAACTTGTTGCAAGCGACCGACAATCAGTGGCAATCAGGAAAAAGGATTACTGATAACATGCACTGATATGCTACAAATGTACGCTATCGTACGACCGACTTTGTTGTGGCAATTTGAGCAACTTGCTGCAAGCGACCGATTTCGACTTCCAATTAGGATAAGGAGTATGCCGGCAATTTATACGTACAACGACTCGTCTGAAATTAAAATAGAATATCAGAACACCCACGAGGCGTCGGAAGAGGGTGACAGTCGTGGGCTGCAAGAGTGGGAGCTCAGCCAGACAGACGTCACGTAACGCGAAGATCACAAGGGTTTGGTGGGTAGGTACGTTACCCAACTCATCCGGCCTCAGATGCCGATTGAAGCTCTTCCCACTCCATCAACAACAAAGGACCAAGCGGGGAACGGTGTAAAAATAACGCTCAGTCGTCTTTGGTGGGCAGAAACGTTACCCAACTAATCCGGCTTCAGATGCTGATTGAAGCTCTTCCCACTCCATCAACAAAGGACCGAGCGGGGAACGGTGTAAAAATAACGTTCACTCGTTGTTTTTACACCGTGAATAGTTACGTGCCACAATATAATGGAATTGGAACACAGGTAAATTATAATCTGGACTAGCATATAGGATACTGTTTTTTCCCAGTCTGAGTCAAATTCTAAGGTCCACGTGAAAGAAAACTAGCTAACATAAAACTTTTTACGGTGTAAGAACCGAGTTCGCAACTCAGTTCTTGGTTTTATTACAAGTTATGTTTTTGATGGCATCTGATTATACGAGTACCAACATTTTTTATTTTCAGGAGTTACAGTAATTTCACCACGACGGGTTACTACCACCGTTCCTATATCCCACCGTGAGTATGTTCTCGTCTTTTTGTGTAGTTACCATTTGGAAAGATGGTTGCTTATCATCCTATCCTAACAGCAAAGCACCTAAAACATACTAACTCGAGCAAATCCTTTATCATTTAACAGAAAGTAGTAACATCAAATGATTGTTTGGCAATCGTATACAGTTAAGGTGGCCAGACAAAATACAAGGGCATTGAAGGGACGGAGGTATGCGGGGTAAAACATCGCTCAGACAGTAAACATACACATATCACTTAATAAACAGGATGCAGACATAATCGATCGAGCATGCGCAGTATAGAAAAGCCGGACAGGGCGAACGGAAGTACCCAGAAAGGTTGGCCGCTACCTTTAACGCCATACCAAAACCATACCATACCTAACACTATTAAATCTATGGTTATATGGGCCAATAGCTCTCGAACGCCTTGATGCTGATAGTTTAAGCTTCGGACAGGACTGTAGCCCCTTCTAGATTACAAGCCCATGAACAAAATTTACCTGTGAAATGAACCAACGTGAATAACGCTTAGAAGGCTGTTACTATATCGGAAAATAACTCTGAGCACTATGCGGTCATTTGTGAGCGGTACTCCTGGTACCATGATCAGATATAAGGGTTGCGACACTATAGGTCCTATAGGTTTTCATCAACGTTACGCCAGAGATAGTGAATTTTATAAACCGCAGATGACTTAAGAATTCATTTGGGCGTGCCAATGGGATTCAATGCTGCTCAATGTCTGCGTCGCAATGCATCTGTGTCGGGCGGCGGGAAGTAACTGGATGAGGAGGGCCGAACATCGGGCTCATTGGCGCGCCTTGGGAGAGGCCTATGTCCAGCAGTGGACCAATGTCGGCTGAAGAGAGAATGGGATTCGAACATAGACCCCTCAAGGAAGAGACTGAACTCTAAACCACTGGGCTATCACCGCTATGAGCTTTTCTAATCTTCACTCATCCATTCCAGAGATGGCGAGATGCATTTGAGATGCATGCGAGTTTTTAATGACCCACTGGCGGGTCGGTCTGCTCTCACAATGTAGGGATGTAGGCCGCCGTCCACCTACTACAGGTTGGTGGACTTCACATACTTTTGAGAAGATTTTTTGTGAACTCTCAGGCATGCAGGCATTCTTCTCAATGATTTCCTTCACCGTAACAGCAGGTGATATTTAATTTTATAAATAGCACATAACTTTTTTTACAAAGCCATTGATGCGTGAATTCGAACCCGGTTCCCTAGATTCGAGGTCGAATTCTAAGCCTGTCACCGCTTTTTGGCTATCACCGCTTTTTGTCGGTTATTTATTATCATTCAATACGTTTCACAATTCAGAATGTCTTCTATCAGTGAAGACTTGTTGGGTACGTTCAACAAGTCAAAAGCGTTCCACCTCAAACATTTATGAAGTTCAACACTTCATTGAACACTTCAAAGTGTTCAATCTTCAATCGCCTTCTATATTGCTCGGCTCAGAGCAACAGTTGTTTTTCCCAATCTTAAGAATCTATCAGCACGAGTACACGGTAACGGTGTATTTGAAGAAGATAAAAACAGTGGAAGAGTACGTTTTTGATGAATACAGATCAGTTATTAAAACCCGCCAATAAAGGCTATAGTTGAAGTAAAATTGCTGTCTTTTCAATAATATTAAATATTAAAAAAATATTAAAAAATTAAATATTTATATAAATAATACATACCTTCCAGTAGATTTACTGCCAGAAAAGCCTCATAAACCTTCGGTACGCGAAGTAGATCATGGTAAACCAGAAAAATGCAACGAATACGTAAAAACAGGCCATTGCGTACATGTACACCATGTACATTACATAATACAAAAATACACGTACACCTTGAACGTCAGGCATATTGTCCGATATGATGATATTGTCCGATATGATGATAGTGTCCGATATGATGATATTGTCCGATACGATGATATTGTCCGATATGATGATATTGTCCAATGCGATTATACAAAACGATTTGCCAAGGATATGCGCAGCTAATGGAATAATCGCCCTTATTGTAACACACTAAGATTGTTGGGATAGTTGTTTGATAACGCGCGGTGCCGATCACGAACGGATGATAGAGAATGACAATAGAGATACAGGATCGCGCTTGGCTAAACGTCTGAGACGCATAAAGGTCGGAAAGCGACTAAATAACCATTCCAGGAACCTTAGCGGATGTACTAATCGTTGAAGATTATAGGACATGCGCAGAGAGGTGCAGCCTCCAGCTCTGGGAAGTATGCAACTGTCAATCCCAGCACAGTAAAGCTCAAATGTATAATAATTTAATTCGACGAACAATTCTTGTACGCTGACCTAACATTGCGCTAGTGCAGGACGATCCTGCCATTTGGGATGTTGTTGCTTTATGACAGTACAATGACAAAGTTTTGATTAATTAATATTTGCGAAAAAAAAAATTTTTTTTGTAATTTTTATTTCTTTTTTTTTTTAATTTCATTACTAAAATCATATCTTACGAGTATTTCCGGGACGTCGCATGGTCACACATCATCAACGTACCATTTCACGTAACGCTGAAACTACTATTATCCTCAAAATCCATGCTCTTGTTAAAATTGCAATCGAAATAAATCTATCGTACGGGAATCGTAAAAGGAGATGTTCAAAAGTGGTATTATAAAATCGATAATTTTATTGGCCAGAATTATTTAAACAAATTTGAATTGCTCTTTAAAAATAACAAATCTAATCTAATCATTTATGCTAACTACATATCAGACAATTAAGTAAAAAATACAGGTCAAGTCAAAATCAGTGACAACTGTCATCTGTCAATGTCAACTGTCGTGTTTGACATTGAGTTTGACGTATGATAATAAAAAATGAGGTGTTTGAATATTTTTAGCTCTAACACATAGCCATTCTCGTTTTTTGGCTTAATTTTTGTTTTTGAATACAAAGAAAAGTGGTGACAGTAAACCTTCTTTGCCGTTAATTATGTCATGTTACACCCGATAGCTAGCTTTTGTGATATTCTAATTTTTAAGTTTTTATAATTATTGTGGATTTTGACAAAAGGTCATTTTTTTAATCACTTTTCGAGCTTTTTTTAGTAGCAAAAATTTCAGTCCTTCCTTATAAACTAAAATATAGGTAAACTTGGCGTGGTGATTTTGAAATTTAAAATATGTTAGAAGAAAAATTAATTAATGCAAATTTATCTTTAGTTTTGTGAAGTTCCGTATTATTAGACAGAAAACAAATTTAAGCGCGGAATTTAAAAACGCATTTAATTATGCAGAGATACACACTTGAGATCGCGTCCATTCTTGGGTGTTTTTTTACAAATTTGGGTCCAACACAAATATAATAAAAATTTGTAAACTTACCACATGTTCTCCTGGTCGACCGCCGTTGAGATCACACCGACGCGGTCGACACGACGCGGTCTCAATCGTCACGGGTTTTAGGATAAGATTAGGGTTTAGGAAGATATTGGAACGGAATAGGGACGGAGAGTAGGTGGTATGATATTTATGAGAAACGGATTTTCCCTACACCTGACATCGTACACTTGCGACACCTTTTTTTGGAATTCAAAAGTCGAAATTCGTTTTCCACATTTAGTGGATTAGAAGATAGTAATTAGGAAGAAATTGAGCCTTAAAAGAAGAAGATATAAAAACTTCAAAACCTACAAATAGACCACACTCTCACTCTATCAGTTGTTTACAACCTTTTAAATAAGGAATTAAAACCGGTCAAAATATCATAACAGGTTGACGTTAAGATATTTTTATTTATTTTTTAAAATTTCGTAGGATTTAAAATCCAACAAAAAATAAGAAAAATGATTTACGCAAGATTATGTGAGTAATTAGCAAAAATAAATATGAAGTTAAAAAATAAATTTATTAGGTACAATACACGACCCTGTAGGCATTCGTACTTTATCAATAATAAAATAAATTAAACATAGACGATGTCCCCTCGGACTTCACGATTAGTTATACCGATTTTAACCTCATCATCGGCGTTGAGGTGGCTTAATTAAGAGTATATTAAAAATTGAGCTTCTTTAAAAATTAAACCAATTTAATCAGAGTACCTACAGTAAATAAAATATTTTATACTTCGTTAAAATCACAGTGTGACCCTAATTTGCGTCCTGCTGATGGGCCACGACTATCTCCTTAAATTGAGAGATGTTGGAGCTGGACCAAACTGCTCCAGCGTGGGAAGGTGGACACGGTAGTGGCCACCCCGTCTTGGATGTTTTTAAGCCGACGCGGGCTAGTTGCCACCCCGTCTTGGACGTTTTTAAGCCGACGCGGGCTAGTTGCCACCCCGTCTTGGACGTTTTTAAGCCGACGCGGGCTAGTTGCCACCCCGTCTTGGACGTTTTTAAGCCGACGCGGGCTAGTTGCCACCCCGTCTTGGACGTTTTTAAGCCGACGCGGGCTAGTTGCCACCCCGTCTTGGACGTTTTTAAGCCGACGCGGGCTAGTTTCCACCCCGTCTTGAACGTTTTTAAGTCGACGCGGGCTAGTGGCCACCCCGTCTCGGATGTTTTTAAGCCGACACGGGCTAGTGGGCACCCCGTCTCGGATGTTTTTAAGCCGACCCGGGCTAGTGGCCAACCCGTCTCGGATGTTAGTAAGCCGACACGGGATAGTGGCCACCCCGTCTCGGATGTTTTTAAGCCGACACGGGCTAGTGGCCAACCCGTCTCGGATAAAGCCGACACGGGCTAGTTGGCCGACTCGTGTCGGATGTTTTAAGCCGACAGGAGTTAGTGGCCGACTCGTGTCGGATGTTTTTAAACCACCCACAGGGGCTCCGACGAGACTTATCGACAGTTATCTACGGAAAACGACCAGTCTCGACGGCCAAACATGCCTTCCGAAGCACGTGAGGACGCAAGAAATTAGCCACTCTCGCTCTTACTCGCAAGTAATTGCTTACGACCTATGTTCAGGATGACTATTAAAGCATCGCTAAGAGCGTGTAGATTATACCACAGCAAATCACGTCCTTAGCGAAAATATGGCACATTACAAGTCATCCAGTTTTATTTTATAAATCAATAAAAGATTAAACCGCGAAACTAAGATGTAAATAAAATTCAAATACAATTCAACACAAATAAAAAAAGAATAATAGAATGTTAAAAATACTATTAAGAAAAATAATTTTTAATAATTAATAAAACTGACAAAAATAACGTCGATTGCGTAGAAACTCCGTATCGCCACGAATTTAAGATCACTAATATTGTAGTGAAAATACCGGCAATTTCGATAATAATTTAGAAAGCTCGACATAGGTATTTAAATTATAAATAATAATAAATAACGCTTTAATGCCTATTACAATTAACTAATGTCATATAAAGCAAAGTTAAACAAAATTACTTTACAAACACGATATACCAAGGCGATTTGAAAACCTAATATCCTATTGGAACATTTTGTGAATTTTTATTAAAAAAAATTAATCGATGTACGTTTCTAAGATTCAAAATACGAAATTACTACGCAACCGATAAAATTTAACGAACTTATAAAATTTAGATACATTAAGCAGCGAATTTAGGGGCTTTGGTGTCTATTCCGCGGCTGGTAAGGAGCATAACGGTCGCGGCGGGCGCGAGCGCGGGGTAGAGGCAGGCGCATTTTCTGCCTAAAGTTCTCAATAAGGACAGTAACATCCTCGTCCGAGGAATCGTCTTCAGTAGCAGACGTCTCGATATTGGCGTACTCGTGAGTGCGACGCGGGCGGCTGAAGGTATAGTATTTCTCGCCGATCTCGAAATGCAAGAGGGTGTGGTGACGATGGTTGCACATGCAACAGCGGAGAGTCGACGAGCATTGACGGTAGCGATGGTTCATGCTCAGGCAAATGGTGCAAGCCCTAATCTTCTTCACGACGAGGAGTCGGAGAGAGGGGCAAGCGCCGTTGAAGGCCGGGCAGTCGTCGAGGTGGACGTGCCGCCTGTCGCAGTTACAACCGATGAGGTTGTACGAGTCCTGATGGGCGAAGAGGGCAGAGGGTCCCGTGTTATCGCAACAGCCTTTGCGACTCATATTTGCGGATTTGTTTGGACGCAGGACGGGATATCAGACGAATGGGAGACGAGAGACCGATCCCTTGTGAGCAAGACAAAGATTTGATAAAACGTTTGATCTAAAATAGTCGCTTTTATAAACATAAAGTTGGGTACCTACTTCTGTTTCTGTTTATTTAATTATTTCTTTTATTACTAGACTGCAAACCCGTACGTTAATATCGAATTAAATTACAATTGAGATTGAGGATAAACTTCCGAAAAGCGCATACCGCCGATCAATCTGAAATTAGGTGTAATGATGAATTTTGACCTGCTGATCACGAATATGATAACGGAAATTGGCGGAAACGCCATTTTGAATTTAAAAAAACGGAGGAGAACCTCTTTTCGTTCGGTGTGCATGATCGCGCATTCCTTACCTATTTAGACTATTTTTTTTAGCTTTCCCCAGAAAGGGTGTGTGTGTGTGTGTGTGTGTGTTTGTTTGTGTACAGCGGAGATGAGGACTGTGGGGCGTCACTCCCACATTTTTAACAACTCATAAAATAGACACAAATTCAGCTACTATAGCGGAGAATATTCTGAGTTAGCGTTATTGGCAAATCAATGAGAATTAAAATATTCGACGAATCGGTTCAATGAAGTAATTTTGAATTCACAGAGTTCGACTAAAATAACGGAAAGTATTCTGCGAGTTTATGTACTACAGCGGAAAATCATCAAAAAGTTGAAATGGTATAGCGGAAAATCATCACAAAGTTCAAATGCTATAGCGGAAAATATTCAGAGTTTGCGTTATTGATCAATAAAAATAAAATTATTCGGTGAATCGGTGCAACAAATTAATTTCAAATTCACAGGGTTCGACTAAAAAAACTTTTTTTATTCAAAATGGCGTTTGCGCCAATTTTCGTTATCATATTCGTGATCAGGAGGTCAAAATACGTTAGTATAAAAACAAATTTTAGGTCGATCGGCGGTATGCGCTTTTCGGAAGTACACCCAGATTTTCTTTCACAATTAGAAGGATGTAGGCCTTAGTCCACCATGTTGAACTAGTGCGGGTTGGTGGACATTTTTTTATGAACTCTCTGACATGCCGGTTTCCTCACGATGTTTTCCTTCACCATTACAGTAAGGGATATTCATTTATAAAACACAACGGATATTCAATTGTAAAACACAAAAAATATAAAAGTTGTATGATTACAACTAACTAAAGTGTCGCATCACAAGCAACAACGATCACAGCTTCAACTACTGTCACAGCTCACAAGACAAATTGAGATTATAAATATTATTTTTTCAATTACTTCTAATATACTCAGGACAATGGCCCAATTAATTCGGAATGAATAAGTATCTCATAAAACATAAGTAAGTATCATATTATTTAGCGTAACGGGTTGATGTCTAGTTCATTACTTAAAATATCGGAATACTATTGATACTATTGAATACTATTGGTTCGTCGTTTGTAAGTTAAATTATATTGTAAGTTAAATAATAATCAATCATCTTACTGTCATAACATAAAAAAATACTAACAAATCATTTGTTAACTACTTTAACTACCTAAATATTAATAAACTTTCGATTCAAAACTTTCTTCTCATTCTCACAATGTTATCAATAAATATCTCGAACAACCTAACTAACTAACATACTTCAGTCAAGTAGGCACCCAACAGTAACATTGAACTACTTACAATGTGATCCCGAAACTGAGTCACGGAAGTCACCAGTACACGGAAGTTCAAATACGGTCAAAGTGTTCGAAAAGCGGCTACTTTTTAGTAAACACCGACACGCGACGTTCCCAGTATCGCTTAGGGACAGTACTGTGAAGTCTAGAACCCTCCGTCCAGACTATTGATCTGTATTTGCTCCATGCGCACTGGAGATGCATCACCATGGTGACGGATGGCGGCCACGAGATCGGAGGAAACGGGATAAAATATTTAAATTGTTTTGGTGGTTTTGTAGACACAAATTTTTTAAAGTATGGTTACACGTTTAAAGTATAGTTACAATTAGTTACCGGGAGTTTTGAAAATTGTTTTGAAAACTGTTATAGATTTTGATACGCTCTTTCCGATTTTCAATTTTGCCACCTCGTAACTTTTGCGTGTGCGCCGCCATCTTGGAAAAATGGATCTTAGTAGTATTTTCGACAATATCTCCTACTAATTTATCTTTCCTACCGATTTAACGATAAACTTACCTACATATGTACAAATTAAAATTAAGATAATTTCCTACTATTTACGAGTTTGTCTTTAATTTTTTTTGGCATGATCAATAGTTTTGGAGTACGACGTCTTTTTCGCACTCAACTACTGGAATAAATTCCGAAGAAGCTGAAAATTTACACAACATCTTGGATACCATTATAGAAAAATTGAAAAGTTCTCATCGATGCTTACACACATACAGGGTGATTTGTTATGTGACGTATTCCCGCTAAGGGCATGTATATAGATGAGCTCAAAAGCAATCATAAAAATGTGAAGCTCTGTCCAAAATTCCAAATCACCTGTATACAAGGTCAAAGGTAAGAATAATTGGATTTCGTATTTCTTACAATACGGTTAGTTTTATGGGAAATAGACTTGGCCGCGGCTTCTTCCGCTTGCTTTTTAGAACTTGGACCAGAGCGGATAAAACGTATCCTATATCTAGGTTATAAGCGACGTGCTACCATATTTTATTCAAATCTGTTTAGCCGTTTTGCGTGAAAGAGTAACAAATATCCATTCGTCCATTCTCACAAACTTTCGCAATTATAATAGTATAGTAGGATTTTATAAAGGGCGTATTTTTAGGCTAATTTGGTCGGGCTTACGAGTACTTATCTATATTGTTTATGTGAAACGATGCGGTACAGGAACTGTATGCATTGTAATTTATTATTGCAGGTCATGGGGTTCTTCAAGAAGGGCATAAAAAAGCTCTCCTTCACAGCCGTCAACTGGTGACCCCCCTGGTGTTGCACGTGTCAGCAGGCGACGGTGACCACTTACCATCATTTTTTAAATCAAAATTAAAAGCAGACATGTGTAGTGTACATTCTTTGAATAAACAAACATTGCGCACGTACGTTCGGTGCCCTTTGCATTTCGATATACTTAGTAATTAAATTGTTTTACCTTTGAGTAAAAGTGTATTTGTAAATTGTAATAAATATTAGTTTTTGTTGGAATATTATCAAAATATAATGTTGTGTTTTAGTTTATTAGTCTGTGTACTTGTCTATTGTTGGTAATTATCTGTAGAGTTGTCTATGCTACTTTGAAAATTTTAAAATTAAACAGTCAGTCTTGCCGCTACAGCTATTGTGTTTTATTAGGTTACGGGCCCAGTCCCGCCATTTTCAAGTAATACTAAAGTTTATCAAGTGTTTTCGTTAAAAATGTCGTCTAGTTACATAGTTAACGTCCCGAAATTGAAAGGACGAGAAAATTACGACGATTGGGCGTTCGCAGTAAAAAACTTTATGGTGTTAGAACGCATTGATTTGGACAATATTTCATCGGATTTAAGTGACAGTAAGCAAGCAAAAGCCAAAGCAAAGCTAGTTATGACTATCGAACCTTCGTTATTCGTACATATTAAGACAGAAAAAACGGTTGACGCGTTGTGGAAAAAATTGAAACAACTTTTTGATGACACCGGATTTACTAGGAAAATCAGTTTACTCCGAACATTAATTTCCATCCGCTTTGTAACCAGTGAATCTATGACTAGCTATGTGTCTCATGTAGTCGAAACAGCGCAAAGATTGAAGGGAACGGGCTTTGAAATTAATGAAGAATGGATTGCATCATTACTTTTATCATTATTTTGGTTTGGCGTTAAGTGCTGACGTCATAAAAACGAAGCTTCTAGATATGTTCTCTGATGTTGGCAGCAGCGGACCAGAAACAGCGTTTTGGATGAATCGTCGACCGAAAGTTGGCAACACTGTGCACTCTAAGCAAAAACAAACGTCAAAATCAAAAAATATGTCAATGTCATCAAGAAGTAAACAAATAAAATATTATAAATGCAAAAGAATCGGACACTATAAAAACCAATGTCCTGAATTAAAAGTTGCTTTCAGTGTGGCTTTTCTTCACGGAGAATTCAGTACAGAAGATTGGTACATCGATTCAGGTGCGAGTGTCCATATGACGGCGAACCAAGAAAGTTTATCGAAAATACGAAAACAAACGATAAGTGAAATAGTTGTGGCGAATAAAACATCTATGCCAGTTATGTGTGGAGGCGATACCCGAATAACTACATGTGTAAATAAACATCAGTTTGACATTGCTGTAAGAAATGTGTTGTGCATTCCTAACCTCACAACTAACCTGTTCTCTGTTAGTCAGCTAATAGCTAAAGGAAACACAGTGTCATTTGAGAAGAATTGTTGCAATATCCGAAATAGACACAATAAACTGATTGGAGTAACAACTTTAAATAATGGAGTGTACAAACTCAACACAGTGAAGTCAGAGGGGTTCGCAGCTCCGGCAGTACACACATCAGATGCAATACTTTGGCATAGGCGACTCGGGCATATCAACAGTGTTGATTTGGAAAAAATGAAGAATGGTCCAGTGAAGGGTGTAGTCTATAAACATAAAGCAAACATCCAGAAATCCAACTGTGAAGTGGGTTGCGAAGGAAAGCATACTCGCTTACCTTTTCCATCAGGTAATCATAGAAGTGAAACACTGTTAGAAGTTGTGCACTCAGATATATGTGGGCCTATGGAGACCAAATCTATCGGTCAGGCAAAATACTTTCTTCTTTTTGTTGATGATGCCAGTCGAATGATAAATGTATATTTTTTGAAAGAGAAGAATCAAGCATTGCAGTACTTTAAAGAGTATAAAAGGTTGGTAGAAAATCAAACTGGAAACAAGATTAAAGTACTCAGAACAGATAATGGAGGTGAATTTTGTTCTAAGGAAATGGAGAATTATCAGAAGTCTGAAGGGATAGTTCATCAAAAGACCAGACCTACACCCCAGAACAAATGGTCTCTCCGAGCGCCTCAACAGAACATTGGTTGAACGTGCTAAATGTTTACTCTTTGAAGCCAAATTAGGCAAACAGTTTTGGGCAGAAGCTGTAAATACAGCAGTTTACCTAAAGAATAGGTCGCCAGCCTCAGGACTAGGAAATATTACACCATTTGAGAAATGGACAGGCAGAAAGCCCGACCTGAGCAATGTTAGAGTGTTTGGTAATTCTATCATGGTGCATGTTCGCAAGGATAAAATACTTAAATGGGATAAAAAGGCAGTGAAATATATCTTAGTAGGGTATCCAGAAAATATTAAAGGTTTACAACATAGAAACAAGGCAAATAACTATGAGCAGGGATGTGAATGTGACTATTATGGAAAAAGAATACATCTCAGATTATAGTCAGATAATAGTGCAGGAAATGCCTAATGCACAGGAAGATTCAGAATCAGTGGAGGAAGAATCACAAGATGACGGGACAGTTTTAGACCCAAGCGACCTTACCTATGTTCCTGACACCACTAAATCGAGCTCGACCTCAGAAGACTCGTACCATACACTATATGAAGAAGATGATCATTCAAAGGCAGTTGAAGTTCCTGAATTACCAAGGAAACGCTTAAGAAAACCAGTAGAGAGGTATGGATTTTCAAATTTCAGTGTTACTGACGAGCAAAAGTCCTTTGATAGTGAATTAACGTATGAGGAGGCAATGAAGGGGCCCGATAAAGAGATGTGGAAACAAGCAATGGAGCAGGAGCTCCAGGCGTTTGAAGAAAACCAGGCTTGGGAACTAGTGAATGAAAGTGAAGCGGACAGAGTGGTTAAGTGTAAGTGGGTTTTCAAAAAGAAATTTGATAGTGATAACAAAGTGAGATATAGGGCGCGTTTAGTAGCAAAGGGCTTCACCCAGAAGGAGTGGACTTTAATGAAACATATTCTCCAATTCTTAGATACTCTACTTTAAGATTATTGTTTGCACTAACTGTTAAATTGAATTTGAAAGTTAGCCATCTTGATGTAACAACTGCGTTCCTAAATGGTTGTCTCAATGAAAATGTTTACATGCAGGTTCCACCTAACTTAAATTGTAAAAGCAATACTGTTCTTAAACTGAAACGTGCAATATATGGTTTAAAGCAATCAGCCAGAGCCTGGAACCAAAGACTTAATGATTGTTTACTAGCATTAGGTTATGTAAAGTCAAAATTAGAACCATGCTTGTACCGTAAAAAAGAAAATAAGGAACAAATTTTTGTCACAGTGTTTGTAGATGATTTTTTTATTTTTTCAAGTAGTAGCAGTATGACCGATCAATTAAAAAAAGATTTAATGTCAAATTTTAAGTTGAAAGATTTAGTCTGTGTACTTGTCTATTGTTGGTAATTATCTGTAGAGTTGTGTATGCTACTTTGAAAATTTTAAAATTAAACAGTCAGTCTTGCCGCTACAGCTATTGTGTTTTATTACTTTTAGTGTTAATAAATATAAATAATTTGTATTACTGACGTAAAAGTGTAAAAGACTTGAAAATGGCATCGCTAAGAAAAACGAGCGTTTTTTGGAACCATTTTGAGGAGTGTAACGAATCTATAAAAGGAAAATGCAAGTACTATTCTCAAACAATTTCCTACACAGCAGGTAGCTTAGGTAATTTCAGTAGACACCTGAAACGAAAACACCCAACCATTTCTGTAGCCCCAGTAGAACGACAGACTGTAGTAATAGAAAATGAACCATCCGAATGTGCTCCACAGTACCAGGAAAATCAACAAAGCAATCAGCAAACAAATAATGCAGCTCTACATTCATTAACACAGAAATCAACCACACAACTAAATAGATGGCTTTACTGTCAAGCCTATTCCACCCATAAAAAAGTCAAAAATAGACCAGCAATTACTGGTCATGATTGCTAAAGAATACCACCCACTAAACATTGTAAATGACACAGAATTTAATAAATTTGTAGCGATTTTAAACCCATCTCACACTTTGCCCTATCGCGAGACTCTTACGGAAAGATTGCTTCCACAACATTAGTTGCAACTAAAACAAAAAGTTGTTATTGAGTTGTCAAAGGCTTTTGCTGTATGTATCAATCACTACAGACGCATGGACATCAGAGAATAACGACAGTTTTATCGGTGTTACGGCGCATTATATTGACCCTGATAATTACGAATTGTGTTCGTATTTACTAGGCTGCAACGGATACGACGAAAGCCATACAGCCGTGAACCTACATCAATTTTTGAATGAGCAGTTTCTTGAATGGAAGATCGATGGAAAAGTGTCATAATTTAGTTATATTGTTGTGTATTTTTTCTTATGGATGAAGCTCCAATGTTCCCAAAGTATGGTTTGCAAAACATTGATCGACTTTTGCGATCCATTGGAAATGCGGATCTCCCTTTCGGTGGAAAAGTAATAGTACTAGGAGGAGATTTTCGCCAATGTCTGCCTGTACAGCCGCATGCGAATAAAACCGAGTTATTAGATCTTTCCATTAAGCGATGCTCCTTATGATTCTTTTTTAAGACTTTTAAATTAGAAGAAAATATGCGCGTCGATATAGAGGAACGACGATTTGCCGATTATTTACTAAAATTAGGCAACGGCGAACTGACCCTAAATTCCATGAAAGAAATTGAATTGCCACAGAGCATCATTTCCAGCAACAATCTTATTGATGAAATATTTGGCAACTGTTTAGCCAATGGAAATTATGAGGGGATGAAAGACAGAGCAATATTCGCGCCTCTTAACAAAGATGTTGAAAAAATTAATGATGATATAATTGCCAAGCTTCCTGGAGAGTACAAAATTTACTATAGCCATGACGAAAGCCATACAGCCGTGAACCTACATCAATTTTTGAATGAGCAGTTTCTTGAATGGAAGATCGATGGAAGAGTGTCAGCTGTAGTAAGTGACAATGCGGCAAACATTTTAGCTGCAGTTCAATTAGAAAACTGGCGTTCAATTAGCTGCTTTGCACATACACTGAACCTCATTGTCCAAAAAGGAATAGAATCCATATCACATACTTTGACCAAAATAAGAAGAATAGTAGAATATTTTCATAGATCCACAACAGGTTTAAATAAATGAAAAAGCATGCAGAAACAGATGAATACACCTGAGCTCAAACTAAAGCAAGACGTATGCACGAGGTGGAATTCCACGTACGATATGCTGGACAGGGTAATTAAATTAAGAGATGCCCTGATTGCCACTTTAGCGTTAGTCAGAAATGACTTAGCACTATCTGCTGAAGACTGGACGCTGATCGAAAAAGCAGTTCCCATACTTCACATCTTTTACGAGGTGACTAGTGAAGTGTCTCACGAAAAAACAGTTAGTCTCTCGAAAGTAATTGTTTACTGTCGGCTGCTTTCAAGACATATAAACCAGCTTTTGTCGCAAGCTGAAGGAGAAGAAGATAATAGCCAAATAAACAAAATGCTACACTCTTTAAATGAGCAGCTGCGCAGGCGCTTTAGCACTATTGAATCGAGTATGTTACATGCAGAATGCACTATCTTGGACCCCAGGTTCAAAGGCAGAGGTTTTCGGGATGAAAACAACTACAAAAGAGCATTAGCAAGCCTCAGGCAAAAAGTCGGAGCTTATCGTTCACAACCTACATGCATCACTGAACCTGCACCTTCCACATCAACTATTGGATTAAATTTTATAGTTATCCTTGGCTGCATAATATTTACATTTGCCTGTATATTAGTTTCCTGAATGTTACACTAGGTGGCGCCAGTTTTGACGTTTCCTTCCTTTTTCGTTTAATGGCGGAGTGTGTACTCCTACAGAATATTTCATGTGTTTAAACAAAATAAACTGTTTAAAACAAGAAATCTTGTTTACCTCACTTTGGTTATGGGCCCAGGTCCACGTAATTTAATAAAGTTTGGTAAACAAAGAGCAAATAAAATTGTGAAGTGCAGTGACCGTAGAACCGCGTCCTGTGTGCTTAACCTCGGAAAACAAAAGCACATCAATACAATTTGTTTGGTCGCCGGCTATCTTAAAATTACTGAAGATGGAGTTTGGAAGGAGAATCAACTTGGAGATTCGATTCGATGGAACGAATTTTAAGCAATGGAAGTTTCAAATTAAGTGTGCCCTGCGAGCTCGAGGTTTGGATATTAATGTGCCAAAGCCGGAGGGAAATGCTACACAATGGCTTAAAGATGATGGAATGGCAATGTGCATATTAACATCAGCTATGGATCTCAATCAAATTACTCTCATCGAAAATAGCGAGTCAGCATTTGAAATGATGACGAAACTTGAGTCTATTTATGAGCAAAAATCGGAAATGACGAAAATTATGATGCATGAACATTTCTATCAGTATAGGATGTCGCCAGCTGATGCCATTGCTCAACATATTGCCAAAGTAGAAAGTCTAGCAAAAATACTTAATGAAAGTGGTGAGAATATCAGTGAGACAGCTATTATAACGAAAATATTAAGTAAGCTGCCTGCCAAATTCAGATCTGTGCGTCAACTTTTGTCACTGCATTTTGATTGAATCTTTTCTTAAAATACGCCGTAAATATAATAAAAATGGATTCTTCATTATTGAACGATTCTTTTGAGATAATAACACGTGGACGGGGCAAAGTACTATTGAATAACGGCCACCAATATTACTTGCTCAAAAAATACAAAAACTTAAACAGCATTTGGAGGTGTAAGAATTTTAAAATTACAAAATGTAATGGAACTGTGACTGTTGAAGAGGTATATTTTTTTCTTATTCTTTCTAAACTGTCTCTAAAATATATAAAAAAACTGTGGCATCTATGAAGGATAAAGGCCTAGATTTAATTGAAAAATTGCCATCTTATAACAAATACCGATGCACATAGCATACCGAAGAAAAAAAAATTATCACAATTAGAGAATTTAGTATACAATGATTTGAAAAAGGTTGAAGTACCACCCGCTTTTGACGATTTCCGTCTTGGAGAGTATAACGATGATAAAAATAATCGAATCCTTATTTTTACTTCTAAAGAAGCACGAGACATTCTCAAAATTGGGAAAATATTTTTTGGTGACGGAACCTTTAAACGATGCCCAAAACCATTTAAGCAATTGTACGTCCTTTTTTGTGATTTAGGCAGTAGCAATGAAATCGTATTATATTATGTTTGAAATAATTAAATCGCAAATTCCGGAATGGGAACCAAAAAACATGATTACAGATTTTGAACAAGCTGCCATCACTGCTTTAAAAATAGTTTTTCCTCAAATTACACACACACATGGTTGTTTTTATAATTTTCAAGAGAAGCTCACGAGGAAAGCGAAAGAGATAGGAATTTTAAAAAGACATAAGAAACTTAACAAAATTGTATGTTTGACAATGGTTTTACCACACTTGCCAAATGACAAAATTGAAGAAGGTTTTAATTATATATTAAAAGAAAGCAACGTTGTAGGTACTAACAAAAACTTGCAAACGTTCCTTTCCTATGTAAAAAATTACTGGATTAAAAAAAAATCAACATGGTGTACTTTTGGAGAGCGTCACCGTACCACTAATGTATGCGAAGGTTGGAACGGTGAATTTAATCGCAGTTTTAAAAGAAGACCCACTATCGAGAATCTTCTTAAACACCTTAAAGAGGATGCTGCATTTCATGCTGTAAATGCGTTAACATTAGAACCAGCAAAACAAAGAACGAAATACGTCATTGTCCGGAACAGCTATATTCGCCATGCTCAAATGCAGCTCATTAATGGAGAAATTGAGGATCCACTATTTTTAGAAAAATTACGCTAAAAATTTTAAAGTGCCTACTTATAAGTATTAATGAAAGTCCTTTGCAATAAACTAAATTCGTTTTTTGAAAAAAAAAAATTAACCAACAATAATAATTTTTAAACCCGGTTCCTTAACTCTTATCGGTTGAGGAGTTTCATTCTGTATCTCCGAAACTCCTCATCAGATCATCATCAACTTAATATGGGACCAAATTCAAAGTAACACCTTCTGAACCAAAAAGAAAAAAATCAAATCGCTTAACAAATGACGGAATGCGGCGATAACAAAATTAAACATAAAAAAAAAACATACAGACGAATTGAGAACCTCCTCCTTTTTTGAAGTCGGTTAAAAAATGATTTTCATCTTATTTCATTTCTGTTTTTAAATGTTCATTTCAATAAAGGTAATAAAACCGAGTGATTTAGTTGTATGTTTTGTGGTAGTTCTAGTGACACAAAGTTGTATCATTTGTACTACCAGTTGTACTACGCAGTAGGACTACTGATCCACCACCGAAATTTGGTGGAATATAGGTGGTGTCCACGAACCCGTACTAGGCCAGCGTGGTGGACACTCATAGCCCCACACTCGGATTTCCTGTGTCGTGGGTGCCATGGACACACAAGACAAGAACACAACACACCCAGACCAGAAACAGAATTTCAAATTCACCATCAAATCTCTGCCCTGCTGGCAATCGAACCCAGGACCATCCGCGCAGCGCAACGGTTTCTTAACCACTGCGCCACTTGGGTCGTCAAGGACCAATGGCCTGATTCACATAAAATACAAAAAACACTTGCAGAGGCAATAAAAACATTCGACTTTCGGTTGCAAGATACTCATTTGAGTCACCATCTTAGTCCTTCAGAGCCTTTCCTTTTTCAACCTGTATTTGAGACCACCATCTCACCAGATTCAATAACACACAGTCTGGTTATACATTGGACTGCTCTACTACAGTTTGGTTACCAGGCAACATCTGATATTTCAAAGCAATTAACAGACATATTGGCTACCAAACTTTTATACCTATCCATACCTGACAGTATGTTACAGAAACGGAAAGCACGATGAAGCCTACAACAGAAATACGGTTCCCTACAAAACGCCAGACAAATTGAAAGACGTTTTATTTCGTAGGTTATATTTATCAGGGTATCCTCAGGTTTTAGGAACCGCTTAAAATCGGATGGCGATCGTTTGCTGTTTCCGTATTAAAATTGCTATTGAGACATCCGTACCCTCGTCGAGCTGAGCGACGACTAAACAAATCGCTGTAGGAAAAATACGAACTTAGCCGAATTTACACGAAGTGGAGTAATGTTTCGTTAGGAAAGTTGGATTTGGTACCTTTTTGATAGAAGTGTTAGGTCGCTTTTCGAATGTGGATGAAATAAACGGAGAATCTGCTGATTCTACTGCGCATAAAGGAACCCTACGCTTCGCGCAGCCATAAGTGTTATAACAGGCCCCTCTTCTACCGAGTCACTCCACTTCAATCTAAGGGAATTGCAGCCTTAATTCCAAAGGAAGAGAACCTAAATACGACTACATACAGATAACACACTCTGCTTGTTTGCAAAACACAGACGTTTTTGCTAGACGCAGTCAAAGTGCCAAATCAAACCACAAATAGAAGTACTCTAGGTTTCTGTAGCAAACGTTAGTCCCATCATTCAAACTCAAACTCAAACTCAAAAGCTTTTATTCATTATTAGGTACAATTTGTGGACACTTAATGAAAGTCATACAGATAAATTATACATTCTACATTCCCAAAACTGCCTCATCAAACCACAAATAGAAGTACTCTAGGTTTCTGTAGCAAAAAGACTGGCTACCCTGAGGTTTTTATAGCCAACAGATCATCTGGATGATATATGGCCCGACTCACCGACTCACCTGTAACCTGAACCGAGCTCAAGGGAAATGCAACTTTAAAGCGTAAGAGAGAGCACATACATAAGTACATGTGATTCTGAGTTCTAGTTCGCAGGCAAAAGTTCGCAGTGCAAGAGCTAAGCAGCGTAGAAGACATTTTGTGAAAAACCCAAGAAAAAAAATGAAATTGTAACAGATAATTCAAACTTTAAATTTCTATATAAATCAATGTACGGATTTTGTCAGGATTATTATCTGATAGCTTTAACAGCTTTGACAGTCTAGGCAACTCAGAAATTGAATAAGTTCAAAGGCTCGAGCATGACTTACGCTGTTTCGTATAGTAATCGTACCAAGCCGCCATTAGTATGGAAAGATGTCAAGACAGACTGACATATGGCATACTAATGACTGACGTTTACTGAACGAATACTTTGACGATAGTGTTCATGCTCACGGCAAGGGTGCGTCCACATTAACGGCCTTTAGTTTTGAAATACACGTTAAACTAATGTGGACAAGGCTAACTTTCAAAATAATAAATTGATTTTAACGATGAATGTCGTTGAGAAGCTTTAAACTACTGGACAAAGTTAACGGTCAAAATACCACTGGATTTGTCGTTTTCAAGGTACCTAAATTTTAACGCGTCAACACGTTAATGTGGACACACCCATACTGTTCACAAAATGGCGGAGCTATCGCACGTTACGTGTCGCGACGCAGGCATTCGCCACCGACGCGTCGCCGCCAGCCACCAGCCGGTCGATAGATACGCTTCATAAATGGAGGGAAATTCGCATTTTGTTTACACTACCATAAAAGCGTTTATTTTCCACTTTTACTTTCACTCCATGACAGTGTACAAACGTAAAAATATCGCAAAGATGTTTTTTCGCTTAATCAATTAAATTTATTTAATAATTCATGAATTATTTGTTCATGAATTATTAAATTATTATTTATATGGTGAATTTGTTCAATTAAACTCGAAATCGCTTTATTTCAAAATTCCAGCGGCATATATATTTTTTTCATTCGTTTATTTATTTATTATTTTAGTGGTAATTAATGTAATTATTTCAATTAGGTGGCCTATGTTCTATTTTTTCTAAAATACCTAATGAGTTTCTGAAGTTACGTATAAAGTTATAAGTTAAAGAAAACTTTCTGTAACTATTTTTATACGTTATTATATGTTTTAGTTTCTATATCATTGATACCGATTCTTTCCGAAAGATCAGAAATTAACAATAAATACATTTTCAACAATAATAATTTAAATAAATGTAACTACATAATTTAATTTAATGAATTTTAATGGATATACGTGTATTCTGGCGGTTTGTTAATTAAAATTTGCCAAGATTTTAAGTTTAAAAAATATCTGTAATAAAACTTTATCTGCTATTTTTTTAAACCTATTTTAAAAACCTATATTAGAAATATTGCTGCAGAACAATAGACCAACACAAATATTCCTTTCGTTAAAAGTTACGTAACTCGTATTACGTAATATACAAACCATTTTGTGTGATTGTTCGGAACAGTGTCATAATTGCATAGAGAACATTTAACAAAAACGTTTCAATCACAAGAACAATATCGACATTAATACAATCACATTCCCCATCAGTCCCCATTGGTATAAAACTACGTATGTGCCTACAACATGAAAAACGTTTCAATCACAAGAACAATATCGACATTAATACAATCACATTCCCCATCAGTCCCCATTGGTATAAAACTACGTATGTGCCTACAACATGCATAAAACCACGCCATTGCGTTCCAAAGGGTTCATTCTACTCTAGACGCGCGAAGAGGCTTATTCTGAAAACGATATTGAATACGAAACGAAGCGATACTGTAACTGACGTACCAAAAATGTCGCTCGGCGGTGCCGCTGGCAAATCCAATTAATTATGAATCCCATGATTCGCATCACTCACTATTTATCACTATCACGGCACAGCACAGCACTAGGTCGGAAGAACACATTCGGTAGTCGGTGCTAATTTAAGACTAGACATGTCTAACCGCGCGTTAACGTTACGCCTCATCGTTAACCAGCGCATCTACACGGCTTCACTATAGTTGAAACTTCGCGCGACTCGTAAGGTTCGCCTCGATTATAGAACTGGGTAACGACCCAACAACTGGGGAGTGGTTCCGTTGGAATTTTCATAGTCGCGCATGTGCGGTGACGTTAGAACACTACTGTCAGTATCTGCACTGACGTCTTCCAGCACGGAGGGTGGGCCATGAATAATTACGGCCACTTGGGAAACACCCCGGGACGAGAGGGTGTAGCTTGGACGGCTGCCAGCGTGGAGCAAGCGCGGCTGGCACACAGCATGTGCAGTGGTGGGTGGCTGCAGCGAACCGCTTCATGCCTCCCCCTCAGCCGACCAACAGCTGCAGCCGATAAATCATCAACGTCCCAAAACCGCCCACCTGATGCAGTTGTAACGTTCCATCTCTTTCTACTTCAGTTTCGCTAACGGCCAAAGATGTTACTCGTTTTTAAGCTGTACTGCGCGCGCGCATGTCGACTTTTACTTCGCGTCTGGTACCCGTGATCCCTAGCTACTTAAGTATTCGACCCTGAGCCCTATTCTGAGCCCTTACTATTCTTAACATGCATAATAATTGCGTCGAAATTTACAATTAAACATGAATTAAACTAATGAAAAACGAATACGTCCTACTGTTTGAGGATGGCATATTGCAAAATGTGTAGTGTTATATTTTAAAGTCCCATACTGCCTGCTAAGGTCAACGGCATCAGTCGAACCAAAGTTTCTGTAGACTATAAATAAAAGGCTAAAACTGGCAACAATACTCGGAAACCTAAACGAATCAGCGTTTCGAGCAACGTCCGGATCACCCGTCCCGCTCGATTACAAGTGTACCTCACCCACCCCCCGTTGTAATGTCACCCCTTCTAGTAATGTGCTCAGACCGAGGCGTAAGGGGCCATAAAAAGCTCGAGGTATCGATTTTCGCCGCCCCCGCCTACCCGGGCTCTCGTAACACAAGCGGGGCTAAGCCAAACTTTGTATCCGAATCCCATCGTAATCCGACAAACATCCCCCGACTCTTTCGTACACACGTAGAATTCACTTGAACAAAAAAAACATTCAAATATTTTAAGGAAATCCAGCCGAATATATCCGCAGAATTAGCAAGAAACCCATAAATAATTGCAAATTTGCTCATTGCCTACGTAGGTAACACAGCATATTACACAGCAAAGTACATTTTACATCACATATAAATTTCCTTTCCGTTCAGTAGGAATGCAAAGTAATAAATAACGCCGATTACCTTTATATTGTGGTAATAAGAGTGACATAGGATTAAAAAGGCTTAGTTTTATTCTAGAATTCATTTCATAATTCCATTGTAGTCCACAAAAGCGCATCACTAGCGCCAAGCTATACAGTGGCAAAATAGTGTGACTAATATTGAGTGTGGCGCCAATAAAATTCAAATGCCAGAGAAAACCAAAGAAGCATGCAAAACTGTATAAACTCACTCTTAATAGCTTTTCAGTTTTCGAAATATTGTCTGCAACTCATTTTTAACACCTCATAATGAGAATTGAGGATCGATGAGATTGGTGGACTTTGAAAATATTACGGAAAACTCTTAGACTTGAAGGTTACCTCACAAACTTATCGTTGGTCGTTCCAACATTTAATTTTTGTCAAAAAAACGACCTTTACATGTGCGTGCCACTTGGATTCGAACCAGGATCTCTCGAGTAAACCGCATTAAGCCACTGGGCTACAACTGCCTCGATCACATACACAGGTTGACTGTCCAGGGTGGCAAGAAAAGAGGTATAAATCCTGCTTAACGATGCAAACACCAGAGGGTCCACCAAAACATAAAAGTCTGCGGTGACTTGGCCATGTAGAAAGGATAAGAGAGATTCGAGCTGTAAAACTAGCATACCTCAGAACACCAACAGGCAGAAAACCCGCAGTAAACTACTACGTATTTGCCTCCTACGTGTGAACAAGCTGTGAAATGGACTTGCTTTCATATACATAGTTGAATAATTATTATGAGAGCGTTGCGATGAGAAGTATTATTATCATCTTACAAGTATGAAAACAATAACTTACTCTTGTCTATACACTCAGTTCTATAAGACCTCATAAACTCATAAACATTGTATGCCTGCGTAGACTGTTCAACGTTACAATTAATTTGTAACATCTTTCTCTTGTAACAGCCAACAATAAACGTTTTCTATCCTTTTCACTTCAACACGTATTTGTATGCTTTTGTAAGAACCCCTTTTGGAACGTAGGCGTGATTTTATCATGCGATTGTTGACAGGTTGTCTCGACACTAATAACCAAATTGTGCACGTAGATGAAACAGACCAATAGCCATACTTAGACTTTTTTTAGCTCAAAACAAATAACAAGCAAAACTGTTATGGTTCGAAAACAAAAACAATAGTACGAATATTTTCGAATAGTACGAAAACACAACCAATTACACAACGAAGTTTGGTTATCACATAAAATTCTTTGTAAGAAAGTTGATTTCGGTTACAGTGACATGTCAACCGAAACACAAGTCAAGAAGTACATTCTGCTTCACGGTCAGTTAAGAGGATGGCAGTAGCGCACCTCCCTGGGCTACCTGTTCTACCACCGATAAACTATACAGAAAACACCAATGAAATTAACACTTGAATCAATTGATACACCTCGAATTTTGCTGTCAAATGTTTGCAATCGGGCTTTTTGGTTCTGTTTGAATTCATGTCAATTTAGCGATACAAATGTAACTGCACAATTTGGAACTAGCATGGGGACCAAATCAATGGTATAGGTACGTACCTTCATCCTCGTCGTTCAACCAGCCGCCTGTACAGAGTACCCTACGCTACGCTAGTCGAATGCCACCAGTCTTGGACTGAAGTGAAACTCCAGTATAATTTAATATTCGTTTTCTTTCAGCCCTTACTTGTCCACTGCTAGACAGACGTCCATTGAGCCCAGAAACTTGAGCTCACTTTTACTTTTCAATCGTATAATACCACTCCATCTGTTCATACATCATATCTTCATTCATATCTTCTATCCTCTGAATAACTATAGCATATCTGCTGATGAAATTAAGTAGCTGCCCCTACATAAGTAACCGAATAGATGTGTACAAAAACGGCTCAGAAAAACTAATCATATCGACAGCGATTCATGATTTAAAATTATGTAAATATGTTTTAGTTTTATCAACTCCCTAGAACAAGCTGGAATGCCGCGATCCCTATTCAAAAATTTTTCTTTAGATAATTTCCTTTGTAAGTTATCTAAACGAGAATTAATTAAACCATATTGTTAAAATTTTAATTCTCATTGAGCCTTTCTTCACATAATATTCATATATTTCCAATATCTTATGTTGTTTTAATGTTCAAATAAATCCTCAAAAGCGTCGACAACAATTAGATTCCAACTAAGCTAGCTAAGGACGACCCAAGTGGCGCAGTGGTTAAGACACCGGTCCGCTGCGCGGAAGGTCCTGGGTTCGAATCCCAGCAGAGCAGAGATTTGAATGATAAATTTGAATTCCTGCTTCTGGTCTGGGTGTGTTGTGTTCTTGTCTTGTGTGTGTCCATGGCACCCACGTCACAGGGAATCCTAGTGTGGGGCTATGAGTGTGAAACGTTATTTTCAACTCTTTCTAACACGCACCTGATTGGCTATAACGTATCATTCAAAATGGCCGTCATCGTGCCGATAGCACCCGACAACGACCGATCTTTACCGAACTCTCAATTGTAGTTGAACACGTCATGAAATACCAAAACAATACACGAACTTAGAAACGATGCCTAACTCCAAGATCAATTAAACTATTTTAACGCTCTCATAACCGGATACATTATTACCGCGGTATAATCTCCACGAGTAAATGCGTACCAATGAGCAGAACCTACCTTGAGCTAACCTCCAACGGTGTATACAGGCGGCTGGTTCTTCTTGCCCATTCCGCTTTGGGCGAGGGAAACCTAGAGATGGGTATCGTCCACTTACTTGCCAAGAACGTCGTCCAGGTCGCCCCTACTCGGCGTGACTCCTCGCCATCTCCCCTTGCAGCTCAGCGGCATGAGCTCGTCAGCCGGCAGCGCATTGTCAATGTACGCGTCGTAGGCATGGTAGAACATTTTCCGCGCCTCCTCCCTGAAAGATACCGGACACATTTATAAACACAGGCACACAAACAAAGAACTAGGGTCCAAGCACGAACAAACGCACCATGTCGTCTTAACATCGTCGTTAGGCACTACGGTTAAGAGAGTATTTAATCAAGAATACCAAATATGTAATTAAAATAGTATACAAGCTATACCCTAGACGTGCTAAGCAGAGGCTGCATCGATCGAAAGGACATGCGCTTTAGTTGCGTTCGGGACCTAAGCGAAAGCTTCTCAAACTGCAAAGCACGGCGATTATTTCCTTAACGCGTGCTTTTATTTTCGCCCATAAAGGTCACTTAATTATTTTTAATTCGCATACTTCTTCAGTGTTTATAAATTCAAATAATATACATTTTACCAATCGATTCAAAGGTTTTAGCAACGAGTGCAACCCGTCAGCAACAGGTACCTTACCTAATAAATCTTTCGTTATTATCGTAGAATTAGGTAAAAGTACAAAGTTTTAATAAATTATAGTCGTATTTCGACTACTGGGTGATCACTAGTTTCTTTAAAACTTTGAAGGCGTTCTCTAATTCACAAAAATGTTTCAGCAGCTCGAATTAGGCCCCGAAATGACTTTATTAATCGTGCCAAAAAACCATTAGTAAATGAATAAACTAAAGGGTACAAATTATTCAAATGTTCTATATAATAAAAATGAATCGCTGTTCGTTAGTCTCGCTCAAACTCGAGAACGGCTGGACTAATTAGGCTCATTTTAGTTCCGATATGTTCGTATAAGTCCAAGGAATGAGTGATGAAAACCGCAGAACGGTGTGGCGGAACAGCAGTTCTTAAATAAATAAATTAAAGAGTTATAAGTGACACATATATGCATAAAGCCGGCGCCACACATAGCTTCAAAGATTAATTTTGCACACTTCTTTGAAGTCATTTGAAGCAAAGATTTGAAAACACATTTGAAGTTGAACACATATTGACGCACCCCGGTAGACATGCTTTGCAGACATTCGACTTTGAACGCTTTGATGTGCGCTAAAAAACCGATACTGCATGGCGAATTGCAAATCTTGTTCAAACTTTGAACAAATATTCAAAGTCTCGTGCGACACATAGCAAACAAACAAGTGTTTAAATCTTACCTGAGCGGAACCTATTATTCGGATTTCTAATAACAGTGGAACCTATTATACAAATATCTTATTAATTAAAGAGAGAAATCCTTCGCAAAGTTTGAAAAACACTAGTCACCTCTTGCAACGTTGACGGGTGCCGTGGGGTGGGGGCACACCCCACGTGGGGGTCTGTTTGGGTAGGCGTCAGAAGTGCCGAGAACCGATTGATTTTTATAGGATAGGATTTATGTAGGTGTAGAGGACAAAACGTTCTTGCAGTAAAAAACAATTCAATTAAATGTAAAGTATACATTTTAACACGAAAAAAACTATAAAACAGGAAAATTAGGCAATTAAAACTGAAAAAATTACTGTGAAAATTGAGGAAACCAACAAGCGCGCGGATATGTAAAATTTAAATCTGCAGATGGAACTATTCCATTTTCTTTTGTTCAAGGTTTGGTGGGCATTCGTTCCTTTTTTAAAGACAGTTTAGGCCCTAAACTGAACGAACGTTCTTTAGCCATAAATAAAATTACTACAAATTTGAATGTTACAGTAGGCATGATGACAGTAATCAAGTATCGCCAAAATATTTATCTGATCTAATGAAATAGGATTCAAAGATTTTGAAACATGTATTTATTCTCTTATTAATGTCGAGATTAATAATATAATTTATTTGTTAAAATAAATCTACAAAATACAACAATCCGCCATGATAGCTTAAACACCCATCAGATCGAATTACGTCAATTTACGTCACGTCTCAGTAAACGTCATTTTTTTCGTAAGCATATGCTTACGCTATACGCAATCTCTGCATTTTTTACTGAGCCGTGACGTAATGACAGACGCCATGACACGGGCGAGCGTTTTTATTGCACAAAAACCTTAACTTTCTACAAAAATATGATATATTTTAGACATAATAGAAACTTCTGCATAATATCATAGAAGAGTTTTTGAAAATTAGTCATCATGCCTATTATAATTGTAAATTATATAAAGCGCTGAGGGTGGCGAGGTTTTCAACTTGTAATAAATATCTGCGTGGATGCATTTTCTTTACAAATGAACATGCACCCCGCACTGCACTCTGTGATGCGGGGCAGTGTGAATCACTTTAATCCACCTCAGTGAGCAACCAATAACAAGTAGAAAAGAAAAGAAAAGAAAAGAATGTGTTTATTGTTGACTGTTACACGAGAAAGATGTTACAAAAATAATAATAAGTTAAGAACAGTCTACCCTATGCGGGCATACAATAATTATATCTTAAATAACTAATACTTAATTTTATATTATCATTATGTTAAAATGAGTTGTGATCGTTTAGCAGTCCAATTATTTATTTATTTTAATATTTTTCCTAATCGAACTCATCAGCTATGCAATGTGCCACCCATTTCTGGGTAAAGAGAGAAAAAGCCGGAGGAAAAAACTCTCGACACAGTTTTAATTTATTAATTTATTTATTTTCGCGCACATTACTACATTTCTTTTTAAAGCTATTAATCACAGACAGCTCTTACACTGCCCAACCGCAAAGAGCTTTTAGATGTGGTTGAGTCAAATCTGTATATGTACCTACTTATTAATACTGTGTACCTTCTGAGTCAGTTGTTCAGAGTCAGTGTGTTCAACTTCCATATAAAGTATGTTTGATTAATTGTTTTGAATTAAGTAGATAGGTGCCAAAACCTTTTTTTCTTCATTAAAATCAAAAATGTAGGTTGGGAGCCCAAGAGAGGACTTTTCGAGTTACTCGAGTGTGCATTAAGATCCGGGGGATATCTTACACCCTATGTTCCCTCAAAATTTGAGTCTTGTGTGTGAATTACCACCCTGATGACAACTTTGCTATTGTCTGGCACATAGCGATTATATAATACTAGAGCAAATACCCTCAAAATAGGTTGGAATTTTTTTTTTACACTTAAACATATATAAACTATACTTGTAACATATTAAAATTGTAGCCTCATGTTAGCAGCAGGTTAAAAAATATTTATTGTCCACATTTTCAAAAATTTAAGGAATGACATGACACAACCGCCAGAACGGTAGGTACTTTCTTAGTTGGCAATATTAAAAAAATCATTTAAAATTTTGTTAGCTTTGTGGGAAATGGGTTTGTCTGATGGTTCAGTGGTTCTTAGGCCACCTTCGTCTCTTCATGTTATCTTCTAAATGCACTAAGGACCAATGGCACTCAAGTAACTACACATTTAGCCTCTGACTGTTTTGACAGGCACACACATTTTCATACTGCCGGCTGAACGGAAAAGTCAGGACTAAGAACTATTACCAAAGTAAATTTTTTGGTACTTAACAAATTATCCAATTACAGATGTTAGTGTTTTAATAACAGATAACAGTACACCTGAAAGAAACCGTTTCAGTATCTCTGACACTGACTACTCCACTCTATATGTTATCTCTATTTCTGTCTCTCTCTCTCTCTCTCTACTGCATGAAAAACATGATGCTTTACTTCCAAAGAAAAACTAACAGTTCTGATAATCAAAAATTTCATATTTTCAGCTGTCATAGGGCTAACAAACAAAGCAATGTACCGTCAAATTATACACAAGCTAATTTTTTAAATTGGATCTAAAAGCAAATAAAAATCTAATAAACTTCTTGATGAATTTCTGGTATGGTTGTTTGTGTACTCAAGAAATGTTGTCAAAACCTACTTTGGGACGCTTATACATGCTTTAAATACAAATATAGTCCATCAGAAATTGGTCAATTAGAAGTGATATTAATCTATAGATGTGACCCAATTAATCGTACAAACGAATGCATAAACGAAATGTACCTATTTGTCAGTACAATCAGCATTATCTTTCATCATAATAACTTTTAAACACTTACAATAACAAATGCAAAGTAAGAGTTAGGTACTTACCTCAAACTTATCCTCTCCTCTTTCGACATTGGCACGGAGCCTTCTTCTTCTGTACTCACACATATTATTGAAATAAAACAAAGAAATATAATACGATAAAAATACATTATTTATCACAAAATTTCAACTGACTAGCTAGCCTAACTTAAACTACATAAAAACATCTCAAGAACTGTATAAAAGTATAAATAAGTAGACCACTACCACTGTTAACCTAACTTAATTGATTTTTTACATTTCAAACTACAAAATGTGAACTGATAAAAAGAAACTATTTGTTTCTGCAACATGTACTGTTTCGCCCTGCCATTCCCCTGCCTACTACATGTACATTCCTACCATCCATCCCCCAACAAGCACGTCATGTTATAAATAAGGCATTCGTACACGTTCAGTCACAGATCAGTCATTAGTAAACAAAATTACTTAAAAGTATTATTACGATTATTCGTACAACATTCAAAGTTTGCGTTGATAAAGTTCGACCAGAGATTTTAAACACCAAGCCAAGTCCTCACATTTCTCATACTCCTCACAGTCATTATTTTATGACATAATTTTGAGTTTTGAGCTTGCAAAAAATTGCGTCACTATAGAAGACAAATATTTCAGTCTTCCTAAGTGATTCAGTGACTAAATTCAGTCAAGTGAAATAGAATTTAGGAAGCTAGGATCCTAATTACCACCCTAAATCAAAAAAAGTGTGACTTCTTATTAACTAAATCATTGAGCATCCTGGTTAGGAACTAGGAAGCGATTTAGGCATGTAAACGCGTTCACATTAGTGATCAGTCGCACCGCACCCATTTCTGTGTAAGGACGTACCTATTTTAAAAGTTCCTACCATTGGGATTTACGAGAGCGGATTGTCGGGAAAGGAAAAAGAATTCATGTACGTATAATATAATAGAAATGTATGGCTTTTTATGCAAATTATCTTATCTTATCTTATACATATATAAAATTCTCATGTCACAGTTTTATATTTACCATACTCCTCCAAAACGGCATGACCGATTGTTATGAAATTTTATGTGCATATTCAGTGGGTCATTAGGTCTGAGAATCGTCTAACGTCTATTTTTCATACCCCTAAGTGATAAAGGTTGTCCACACCAAACATTTTTATTTTATTTTTTTGGAAAATGTGGCATCAAAAATACATAGGTACAACCTTAAATTTTCACCCTTCTATGACCACCTCTATTTTTAATAGTTAATTTTTAACACTCGATAACTTATATCACAAAACAACGTTTGCGGGGTCAGCTAGCATTAATATAATATTATATTAATAATAAAAGTTATGGTATTCCTTACGGAACCTTCTCGCACTCATACGCATCGCATCCTGTGATCGTATCGCAGTGTCGCCGATTTCTGTCGCAAAGTGTTTAAGTAGCTTTATATGAAGGCGTGATGTTCACAGATTATAGGGTAGCGGACCCAGTAGTCAGCCAGACACCAGTACTCAGCCTTTTTTAACTTTAAACCTATAGAAATAACAATACGATTTATTTTAACCAATCAAGTTGTGCTTTATCGGTTTGACGACTCCTAAGTGGTGGATTCCAAACGTACGAGTTACTGTGAGTAGTCAAAATTACGAGCAATTTTAGTCCATTCAGGTGTTGTCCGCCGACAAGCTAGCGCTAGTGGCGATCGCTATTTTTTTGTTAGTGGCAGGTGATTGCAAAATAGGTAAGATAATCAATATTATTTTCATGTATTGTATATATTAAATGAATTATATGATATATTTGGAAATAAAGTACTTTATTATAATAATATTTCATTGTAAAATTACGCATTTACTTAAATATTAGGGTGGCCGACTACAGGGTTGTTATGTTTTAGCATTTTCCGGTAGTCAGCCACCCCTGGCTGACTACTGATTTTAAGCAAAACTTTTTGTTTCAAGTGTTGCTGGTATCAATTTATAGCTCTTTTTTAACCCTTTATTTTGAAGTAAACATGTCATACATTATTTTGACAAAAAACCAGTAGTCAGCCACCTAAACATTCGCGATGTTATGCTGGCCGAGCACTAGTTGTGATTGATCCAGTAGTCAGCCTCAAAATATATATGAATTTAAATAGATATTTAGTTATCATTTTAAAATTTAAACCTCGTTCTTTTTACAATTTCATTTTATTTTTACAATTTCTTCTATTTACATAGTTTCAGATTCCAATCATGACTTTATCGAGGCCGATACTACAAAATCCTGAGGATAAACTAGTACAAGCTATAGACCCCATAAGAAACGGTATGAAAATTAAAGAAGCCAGCTGATTTTATGATGTTCCTCGAGGTACTTTTCAAGACAAGCTGCATCTTCGGGTTCCTGGAGGTCCCAGAAAGATGGGTCCTGATTCTATCCTCTCTAAAAATGAAGAATCAGAGATTGCAAACTGGCTGATTGCTCTTGCATCTTGCAGATTTCCACTGAAACCTGACAATCTATTGAACATGGATCAAAACATTATGATCGAAGATGGCAGGCCTAACCCTTTCGTAAATGGAAGACCATGTAAGAAGTGACCTTTTTATGCCTCTTGGTGATATACTACATTTATTAACAATAATGTATTGGACAACGAAATTAATCTTCCTGCTTTTGAAGTTAGTGAAGCTTCTATTTTAGTATCAAGCGAAAACAAGGAAGAAAATACGATCATACGATCTCTTGGTATTGAAAATATATCTGATACTATGATTTAAAAAGAAACTCATGGGATATCACCCATCATACGTAAAAATCTTGTTATACCATCGCCAATAAAGAAGTCATATATTGTATCAGGCGTTACTTTGCGGAAATCCATTGTTATTTAAGTTGTATTTATATTTCTTTGCAACAATCCGCACACGTGGAACTTGTTTTGGTATGGACCCACCACCCTCCCTTATCTCTCTGAGTAGGTGTATACCATAACAACTTATTCCAATAGTACACGACACGTGTTTCGCCCCAAAATGGAGCATCATCAGGTGATGTGGACTCTACAACGGCAACAGCAACCAACTGTTGTAAAGAAGTAGTAAAGAAGTCTTCAACGCCTAGACACATGAATAGAATTGGAGCAATTTCTTCCTTAGAATGGCGACTGTTTAAAAAAGAAAAAAAGAAAAAAGCAATCCAAGAAAGAAAGTTATAAAGGCAAAGAATTAAGAAAGAAAAAGAGAAGTTAAAAGTTGCTTACTAAGAAGATGGAATAGCAGAAAAAATAAAACTGAAACATCCCAGAAAAAAATGATGGTTCGGACGGACGAAGAATTTAAAATTACAAGTGCAAAAAAAGAAATCTGAAAAATAAAAATTACAATGAAAATGTGGCGATAGAAAATAAAACAAATAAATGTGATACAACAGAAAAAAAACGTCTAAAATAAAGATTCTTTCAATACAAACCAGCTTCACAGAACAAAAGAAATATCCAACTATTAAGAAAGAAAAGTTGCAAAAGAAAATGAATTATATGTTGATCCGAAAACAATTTATTTATTTGTAAACAATTCTTTTAGAAATGTGTAAGAACTTGCTGATATTCTGAACAATAATATGACTGATTATTAAAACTACAGATAGACAAATAAGTTATAAATAATTGAAGCATACTCTTTTTGACTGAATTTAATGTTCCTGAGCAGATTAAGTAAAATATTAATTATTTATCTCCTATAATTAAGCAAAGGCCGACTATTGGTAACAGGATGGCTGACAAGTGGATTTTAGAGGCTGACTACTGGTGAAATGTGACTTATTTACTTTGAACTGATTTTTTGTTGCATTAAACAATATAATTAACTTTGATATTAATTTTATTATAAATTTTAATAAATAAGGAACCTAAAAATATATGACACCTTTAATTTATTCTTCTGCATGTTAATTTCCCGTGACAATGAACTTGAAACTTCAGTTAAAAGGCTGACTACTGGGTCCGCTACCCTATACACTTTCTGTCAATAGATTGTCAACGTGTCAAAATGTTAAGCACTCATGGATGCACTCATGTATGTCAACACCATGAAGTTATAACACGGTATGATATAGAACATAATTATTATTATAGCCCATGTATAGTCTGCCTGACTGAGTGCAGAGTTTTTGGCTTTACGACCCTAACCTTTTTGTGGAAAACTCAGTAAAATTCGTGGAAAACTCAAGGGCACTACTAGCAAACATTTCATGATTATAGAGCTCCATTTTAATCAGGATTAATTGACTGGAGAGCGCATAACATGATGTGAAGCGTGCCATGAAAAGAAAACTTTTGCTTTTCCTCACGTTTCCTTATTTATGTGCTTTTACAGCCGTAGCCCGTAAGAAGCACATAAAACTACTTCTTCAATAACAATTACTTAATTATAAAGTCTTAAATTTAAGCAAAGTCAAGATTGAACGAATTTACACGGATGAAAGTTCAGATGGCGGCCACATTGACTGCCATAATAATGAAGCGGCCACGTCATTTCTTATACGACACGACCTACAAATATGTCTCAAACCATAATAAATGTATTCATGAAACCGATGTGCTTCTGGCGCGTCACGCACGACACGCCACGACACGTAACGTAAATGTGTTTCGCCCTTATACTCGACTGCTTGGAATCGAACACAGAGTAATTACATCGTAAGAAACTAAGAATCGATGTAACTCGGCATAGAGTATTCAGTATAGTATAGTCTATAGATAGCGTCTGAGTCGGTCATCACTAGCACTAGCAGTGACCGACGCCATATTTGTGCGCGGGTGGCATTGTCGGTCGAGCGTATACCTATGCCGCATTATTTTGTATTTCAAAAAATTAGTAGACATAAATGTGTAAATACAGTAATTATTAAATTGATATAATTTATTATTGAATATAAAATAAAAATTACTACATTTTCATGTGATTACAAAGGTGTGATGGGGTAAAAATCTTATTGGAAGTGTCATCAGTGCCATTGAATTACGCCTGAGAACTAGCCATGAGCAAAATGTGTCACTTAAAAGAAAAGAACGAAACATATCTTTCCTTCACTGTGAAGTATATCACTCTTTTAGTCCAGTAGTTCAATGTAGTTCACCATTCACAAACGATAGGTTATCCTTTCCTATTTCTTACTTCAACACTCCATACTATTTCTTTTACTTCAGTTAGTTCAGTTCCTTCACTAGTTCATTACGATATAGTAGTTCTAATGAAATGTTCGATAAATTATTATGAATTAGGGGTATCCCATAATGAACTCGTGTATCGTAACGTTTATCTCTACTAGTCTTTTGAATTTTTTGAGATTATTAGATATAGGATAAAAAGACAAAAAAATTAAAAGGACTAAAACAATAAAATAAAACTAAGTGCGTTTGTTTTATCAAATATCTAGTAATAAATTATGGTCGCTTTCCAAACGTATAATGACATATAATGTTATTTTTGTTCAATATTTTGAAATACCGTATAATATACCCTCCGTAAAATCATACCTTAGATTTCTTACGATCCTCAGAGACGTTACCTATTTAAATTTAAAAATGAAAGAAAATATCATTTATACTTATAATCAAGCCAAAATAGTCCGTAAATACTCAACATAAAACTCATAATATTGAAACGTTTCCTAGAACTTCTAACGACAACATATTTAGATGTAATAGTGTTCGTATAAGAATATTTGTAATTTGATCATTGGTGCTTTACTTGATGGTTTAAGATTGTTTTCTCTTTTATGTCTCCGAGCGTGAGTATGTGTATGTGTGCGTGAGTATATGCGCACGCCACGCGTCGTCGACTGTCGAGCTTCTTCGGTTAGTTTCGTTCGCGAAGCAATTGGACTAAATGAACGAGATGAATTGTAACTGAAGTAGTGAAGGAAGGACGGGAAAAAGTGAAGTACTTCAATTGAAGCATTCATTCCTGAACGACACATGACTGCTGAGAACGTCGATCGAACATAGAAAGGCTCGCCGAGAGCGCCGAGGAGCGCAGTGCCCTGCTACACTAAACAAATTGGGTTCGTTTTGAATTGTCATTATGAAGTTAAAATTATTTAAAATGAATAATATCTACTTAAATTGATCAAAATAAAAGCTGGATACGTCGAATAGGTACCGGCATTGTGTGTTTTGGTATAGAATTTTAATATATTGTTAATAATTACTAGTTTTCTGACAGAAAGTGATCGAAATTAACAGCCAAAGTGACATAGGTAGTTTAAATTATTTACCGATCATGAGGATTATGAATATTCTACCCTCGACGAGGATTGATTTGGGCCATAAAAACTGGTTTTCGGTTTTGTATTGAAATGCGCTGTGTGTATCCTTGCTTGATTTATTAATTAAGCGTAGCTATAACAAGTTATTTCGGTGACATAACTTCTTAACATTACTTTATTTATAGGGTATAAAAAAGTCTAAAAAGAATACGAAAGTCCTAAAAAACATCAATTAAAATCGCCGCAGTGCCTAGTAGCCTCACCACGCAGCAGATTAAAGCATTGAAAATTTAGCAATTCAATAACTAATTTTTATTGTGCAGGTGGTCGAAATATGGACTGTCAAACACACTGAAACTGAAACGGAACAAAAAGTGGAGTGTATTCTCAAAGGGATTTCCTTCTGGTTCAGTCCAGTTCACCAGGCAAACAAGCACTCATGTATAATAATGGACATTAGTGCATTTAGTGACAGATTAATGGTATAAACCAGTAAAAATGGATATCAACAAAACCAATAACCCTGGCAACTCAACAAGGCCAGTTGATGAGGATGTTATGGATCTGTCCTTGAATATTCCAATAACGTTGAGTGCAGAAACAGGCGATGGGATAGATACAAACGATGAAGTCTTTGTGATTGGTGAACAGTCTTCTGAAGAAGATGTACCGAAAGATGCAACTATGGTGATGAAAGAAAAAGTTGAATTGCGTACAACTACACAGACAAATGCCTGTGATGATGCAAATGCCAGACCCGCAGTTGAAGAAAAGGTAGTAGAAAGGGTAGGAGAAGAAAGGGTAGTAGAAGATTCAAAGAAAGAAAGAACTGTGTTACTTTTACGTACAATTAAATTTGAAAAACAGTATTGTAATTCAGATGATGATGATGATTCTACTACCAAAAAAGAAAGTGAGAACAATACTGGGGAAGATGGTTCAGGAATCATAGGGAGAAGGAACTTAGATCCACTTCCAGATGACATACTCCCTGTGATAATTATGCCGCAATGTCTCGGTGACAGAATATCTGCTGAACGAGTGCTCACTGCGGCGGCAGCACTTGTTTCAAATGTACATATCGATTTAGGAAAAGGTGCATCAGATAAAAAGCCTGCTGATGCGATTGAAGATACTGCAAACGGTGCACCAGATAAGGGGCGTCTTATTCCAAGCGTATATATTGCAGAGCATGTATTAACTGCTGTGCCGGCTGGTGGAAGTGAACATACTGCAAAAGGTGCATCAGCTCCAACGCCTTGTCTTGCGTTGATAACTGCAGCGGATATGAAACATATGATAACTCCAGACCTGCCCAAAGCTAGAGAAAACCTGGTAAGAACTTTTCTTTGTGTTTCAATTCTTGGAAGTTGAGTCTTCACTACATATTTTATTCAGTTTGACTCTTATATTATCATGTAGGTTTGATATATGAGCCAGGTTTGGTAAGTTTCTATTTTTTTTTGTATAAATTTGAATGCCTGAAAAGGTGAACTTTGACTGAGCAAAATGCCATGTACTATTGAATTCTAGCCCAAATTTCAGCAAACAAACCTTGAATTTTTCTTTTTCAAGTGAAATGTATTTGCATCAAAAATTTTTTTTGATTTGATAAAATTCAATAGGTAGTAGAGACTGCAACCATAAGAGGCATTCTTTATTTGATGACCCAAGTGGTTAAGACACTGGTGTGCTGCGCTGAAGGTCCTGGATTAGATTCTCAGCAGAGCAGATATTTGAATGATGAATTTGAATTTGTTTCTGGTCTGGGTGTGTTGTGTTCTTGTCGTGTGTCCATGGCACCCTCTACACAGGGAATCCTAGTCTGGGGCTATGAGTGTGAAGCGTTATTTATTTATTCATTGTTTGCATTTTTTGGGTTGAGATATCTGGGTTCCGGAGATACTTTGTTTGAGGCAAATATCTTAGTCCTCATGAGTAGTGTGTACAACCAATATTATACAACCAGAGATCGGGTTTCTAACTTAAATGAGGTTAAGCCTAGGGGTTCATGAGTTGCAGTGACCAGACAGTCAGACTTCCAAACAGTGAAGGTGCCTGCATATTCTTTTGTTACTTATACATTAAATCTGTCACATTTTTATTAGATTTCTGTTGTGGCTGTGAAAATGTATGATATTATGTTATATTGGCGTCGTAACTTCTAATGTGCAAAAATATACAACTTTTTGTGTATTAGGAATTACATCGCAATGTTAGTAGGATGCTATGTTCTTTTTTATTTTTATTGCTTTGTTTTTTTTCTACACACATATGAGACTGACTGAATTTACATTAATTATTGAGATTTTCATTAGTTATGCTATATTTAGTGTTAAGGCTTTTCAAGAAACATCAACGAAAATCTTATTTGAATCCCGTTAATATCTTGGTCTACCAATTCACAGTGGAGCAGAGGAGTGGAGTATACTCCAGGCCTCCTCTTGTCTTGGGGAGAGACCCATCCAACAGTGGGTGTTGTTAGGGTTGCAGCCAATATCTTGCATCTCTGTCTGTCTTAACATGTCATCTTCCATAGGAGCCGAATGAATAAATATTATGATGCCCATGTCCATTGCCTGCAACAAATGTTTGCTATGACGTTGGCGTAAGATCAACTTGTTGCGAGCGACTTAGGTCACGGAGTAACATCTAATCTTACTTTATACTATAAATGCGAACATTTGTGAAGAGTTTGTAGCTCGTTTATGGCACACTATGATTTTGTTACTTAAGAAACGGTTTTAATGTACGTGATACTTTTCTTTATCTCTCACTTTGTAAAATATCTTTCGTATGGTGGGCGTTATTTGGAAAATAGTATAGGACTACTGCTCGTACCTCGTGCCGTATTTTTATTTTATCTGTTCTATGTCTATTATTTTTTTTTTGCTGTTTTTTTTTTCGTTTTGATCCGCAGTTTTAAATTTTTTTTGCTGTGTCTACAATAAATGCAATTTTCGTCAAAATTATGATTGATGCAACACATGATTGGCTTTAAATACAAAAAGGCAACGGTTTTTCTTAAATATCGGAGATGCAGATTGGGGAATATTTTCTTATATGTTACCAGCTCTACCGGTCATTTACCAACTTTTAATCACTTAATTATAAGTGGACGCTGCAGTCCACGGACTTATCGTTTTTTCTATTTACAACCTGATCTACGTTAAAGTAAAACATAGCGTGGATATCGCGCTTGCCCCAGAGTTCTCCACAATGTTCTCAAGAGCACATGTAATGTAGAGTTAGATACTGTGGAAGACGTGGCAAGGTAAAAGCAGTTGTAGGAAATAAAGGTGCGTTTCGGTTGAGCTTCAACCTTTTTGAAACACCACAGGCATTTTTAAGAGCGCCTTCACATTGGCTCGCGGGCATCGCGGCAGCCGCGCGGCTGCAGATGACAGAATTATGAGAGTTGACATCTCGCGACCTAATGAGAACACGCTCTGAAAGATAGACAACTTGGTAAATGACATATTATTTCTTTGCATTTGCTTGGAAAATTTCGCCCTGTATCTCCGAAATAATTCAACAAAAATTCAAGCAGAAAGAACAATTTAACAGAAGCTATGCTGTGCTGTTCGCACAAAGCCTGATTTTTCAAAATTTCGCGGTGTTGTTGCACCATTTTAGCTTTTACGTGACTGAGAATACGTGTCGATGTAATTTTTTGCATAGCCGGCGGGCCCACCGTCGCCGAAGCCCGGCTGCAGCGGTGTACGGAGGAGAGCCGAGAAGAGAGACCCCCCCGACCCGCGCAAATTATTAGTAAACGCTGTAGACCTAACGATCACATCAGACAGCGACTACTGCGACGTTGCCTCCGACTATGAACGCGATAACAAGTTCGAGTCCGAATCTGATTGTGAGGCCTCAAAAAAGAAGAAAACCAAAAAAAGAAAAGGGAGTGACCATTGTCGATGCTGCCGTTTCTACGGCAAAAAGGCTCGCCGCCCAAAACGCAAGGTAAGCGTTCTCTGATTTTTAGATTTACTAAACGTCTGCACTGCACTCCAAGTCGCAGAGACTGATAATAATCGCCGAGGGCACAGATGTTTCTATTATCAAGGATTCGTGTCAGATCATGTGGTCATCATCATCAGGAAATATATTGGCAGGAAAGATTGGGACTTTAGCGGTAATTTGATCAAAATTATAAAAAAGAATTTCAATATGTCGTTATTAATTAATTATTCTATGAATACCCTCAGTTTTACAATCCGAAGAATTTAACAAAATTATCTTTTCAAAAATGAAATTGAAAATGATTGTATTATATATTATTTTGTTAACTATACCGTTGATCTAAAGTTCTTATGCGTATAAAAAGTTAGCACCTTTTCATCGTTCTTTGGCATTTTGATAAAATTAAAATTCTATTTTATTAAAGCTTCTTATTGAGTTGAACTATGACCTTACTGCAGTATTCACAAGTAGGTTGAAACCAATAACTTAATTCTTTTCAGGGCCGAGAACAACGAAATCCAAAACGCTCGAACTAAATCCACGGGCGGCGCTGGCGTCGATTTTCAGACCGACGACGCTGGCTGTCACTGTCAGTCACTGTCAACGTTGACTGCAACCTTACCAGAGGGTCTGCACACCGCGCCATAATAACTATTATGGCGCGGAAAAGCTACGCACTAGAGTCCTTTTCATGAAAGAAGTCCCCCAGACGCAGCGCTGTATTCGCGCGACATAATGTTGCCAGTTATGCGAAAATGTTACACCTACTTTACATTTAGACTAATTATTATTAATAATACTATTTCCTGAATATTTAAATAAAACAATCTAAGCTATTAAATTGTATACAATTATTACTGTTATTTCATACACTTAAACCTACTATTAAAATATTTCATTTGCCGGATGGCGGGCGCACAAATCGAACCCATCCAAGTCAGGCTCTTTCCCGGGGTGACAATTTTTTTTCGAAGACCTCGCCGTTGTTTTACCTTCTTTTGTGATTCTTGTTACAGTTTTCTACTTTTCTCTGACACACCTGCAATTAAATTATGAACAAATTAAAATAATGGTAATTTTAAGTTTATAATGCTTATTTAAGTTACCTAGCTTCATTACGTATTAATTATTTGTTAAATTTTGTCTCTCAAATAAAAAAAGTTCATATAATAAAAGTCCCATCAATACTGCAAAAAATCATTGTATGGCCGACCTGTCAATTTAGTTCCACAAATCACTGCGGGACTTTCATGAAAAGGACTATAAGCTAGCTATAAGCCGAACAGATAAAGAAACCATCTGGTAATGGCGGCCGGTACGTAGCGTCAGTAAAAAAAGGTCAAATAAAATATTAACCTTCTTTTTTATCTTCGATATCGTGCTGGGGTCCAGACCGGTTGCCATACTTGCCCGTGCGTTACTAAATTGCAAAGGGTGATAACGCTCCAGTCTCTTTTCTTCTTCAAAACGCTTAATTATGTTGTAGACTATTTGTCGACCATCACTATGAAGAACCTTCCCGCGTTTTCTAGAAGCCATTTAAACAACCATAGATCTAAACTTAACAAAAACAACAAATAACAGAACAGTACTTGTAACTAAACAGAATTAAAATTTTACGAAATGGAGTACGTCGAGACATCGCGAATGCTAATCCAAACTGATTTTTTTTTGTACGTCGTACCACTACGTGCGAGTATAGACAGAGCGACGATATGAACGAGATAGCATGAGACCGTCCGCCATTTACAGATTGCTTCTTTATCCGCACGGGATATAACTACTTGTAATGGTTACCCCTAGTTGTAACTTTGACATCTGTCATAAAGTCGACAGCAACGTGTTGATGCTAAATGGGCAAAAAAGTCCTGGCCCCACAACTCCACTGGAATGGAATGGAATGAAATCTGGACCTACGTCATTGAGCAAACCTGGAATTTCGGAGTTAGTAAAGTGTGAAATGATAACGGTTTACTTGTTAGTTTAGAAGTGCGCCGGTTACGGGTACTAAAGTTACCTGAAACTCTTATGTGTACGTTGGTACTTACCTGTGTTTAAGTAGGAAAGCTGGTTTTTGTGTTCTTATTGTGTCCTTTACAAAGACGGGTGTAATGTGTATGTATTACACCCGTATTTGTTCAATTATCACTTTGTACAAGTCTGTTAAAATAATATTAATCATTCCCTTCGACGTGTCTATCACTATCGCTTAGGTTAAGTCCATGTGCAATCAAATTACACATATAATTACAAATATTTAATTTATTGTAGAGGCACTATTTTATATTTTAAACTGTGATTTGATTGAATTTCAAAAATTATGATTTTCAAAAATCATCTTAAATATCAGAGTGAATCTTAATATTTTACTCCATTAAGTTAACATAAATCTTTAGACTAAATTTTGAGAGAGGAAAAGACTTTATTTATTATTAAAAAAGAGTATTTTTTAGAAATGTGACTGAGTAAATATGGTTTTTTACTCGAAAATTAATATATTTTGTGACTATGATATGAGAGGAGGAAGACTTGATTTAATTCCAGAAATAACAACTTTATAAAATTAGAGCTTAATGTAACAACCTATTTTAGTTCACTTATTTTAAATACTAATAGCTTAGCCACAAGATACCTGAAAAAGTTGGCAGAGTGAAACTCTCTTTAGGTCAAGGTTTATGAAATTTTTAAAAAGTTATCATTTAAAAATGGCTTAGTTTTTAAGAAAAAATCCACTCCATTTATTTTTCTTATGGTGCTGGTATATTTTTATTCAAATATTGTTCGGATCAATTTAGCACTTTGATGGACCTATTTCTGATATTATGTTCCTTATTAGTCCTAAAGGTTAATTATTATTTAACGTCCTTCCTAGAAATATTGTAGCACGGGTGATGCCGGTTATATCTTCTACTTCGTAATGACTACTGAGGTTACAATTATCGTCTAATTCTAAGTCTACAAAGTGATTACGTATGTTAGTGTGATAAGGATTTCATTCCGAGCAAATGCTTGTCATTTGAATTAATACTTTTTCTGAATTTGTAAAGAACGATCGTCAGCACATAATTTGATTAGAACTAAACTGTATGTTATGTGAACAAAATTGCCAATTTGGTAATGTTACAGTTAAACCCATTGAAAAATGTTTCACGAATTTGGAAATTGTATTAACTAGCTTATAGTTTGGTGGATATGTAACATGTTTGTATGTAATTCGAGGTTTGATGCCTTGAATTGAAACATTGTTCAGAACCAAAAAATCATATTCATATCATATTAACGATTTATGATTGAGACAATATGAATTTTAATGCTGGAAAGGAGAGAAACTATGCCTGTGTTCTATTCCTTTAGCCCGGGATAAGAACGACTATAATGACTATAAGAGCTCAATAAAAGGAGAGTTTTGAAGACTGTAGCTGGATTTTAAACCAGTCCAGAGGGGGTTTTAATGGGTAAAGATCCCACATAAACAGGGTTGCACCCACGCTTGTCAATAAAAAGTTGGACAAGAAAGGTGAACTCACGATTCATGCAACAAACTCGAGGCACTTTGCAAAGTGTAGTGTTAGCTCAGTTTAAAACGTTTGTGATCTTGCTACTTTAACGTGCGTGGGGTAAAAAATACTGATTTAAAACATATTTATCTGTCGTATTTATAGAATTAAGAAATATTTACTCTCACTTCAAATTTAATCGAGGCATTATATAAACGGCCCTCTCAGTATTTAATGAGCTTTATATACACAGCTCAGGTAGTGGATTATTAATTTAGTGAATAAGAACTTCAGTAATATTTTAGAAAGTAAATGTATTTGCTTTTATGTCAAATTATGTTGCTCACTTTTTTCTAATCATGTATTCTGATTAGTGGTCCTTTATGTTTTGAAGAATTTGTAATTAGGGTTTAGGTATCTACATAAAAATGATGCCTCTAGTCATTTACTTTAAGGTATTATATAAATGAGTTTACTGTCGAAAATATTATTAATTAATTGAAAATATTTTTGTTCGATAGTGGTAAAGTCAAGTGCCAACGTGGTACCTAGTTACTGTGTAATCTCATTTTAGGATCTCGATGTTTTAGATTTCTGTGATTTTGAATATTATTAGTTGTAAGCAGCTCTATGAGGCCTATTAACCTTTTGAACGCCAAAGACGGCCATAGCCGACAGCGGCAAATTATCTAGTAGGCTATGTCGGGATATCACGACATTCAAGGCCAGTAATTTTTTGCGATAGTATATTTACGTTTTTACGATTTTTTTTACATTTCTTTTGCATTTATTTTTTTTAATTTACGTCATGTTTGGTGACGTTATGGCGTGTGGATGCATCACTTTCGTAACACGACGTGGCGGTCAAAAGGTTTGGTCCGGACATATTTGATGAGCTTTATATACTGCTCAAGGGGTAATATTGTTACTAAGTAACATAGGTTTTAAGTCATATTTCGAAAATTTTGGCCTACACATTAGAATTCGGATGGGCGCTTTTTTTTTAACATTTTGGATTGAAATTACTTATTGTAACTAAAAGTTTTAAGTAAGTTTAAATTACTCTTTAGTTAGACAAGACCTGTAGACAGGTTCTCTCAATTATTTAGTTTCTAGTCGCTGTCAATTACTTTATGGCGCCAATTAGAATTAAGTTACGTAAATATTTCTAGTTTATTAATTCAAGTCTAGTCTTTGGCAGTGTCTCCGTAAAGAGACACCCCTCTTTGCATTTTAGGCCAAAGTCTGACCTTCATATTATTATGGTGATATTGTAGAATACTTAAAGCCAAATCGATGACGTGTGACGTGGCCCATCGCACACATACTTTCCGACCCTACTTCCTAAATAAGGCGTTAGGCCTGTGATATAATATCTTTATATTCGTGTTTATCTTATATGTATACCTGTATATCTTATATAACTTTTTTCGCCAGTCTGTGTGTTTTTTATAATAAAAAATAAATGTAACGTTTTGGTTTTATTTAATTCCGAATTAGTACCTCGATACACGATCAGTCGATCAGTTAAGCTGGTTCTTTATAAGGTTTTAACATCTAACATAATATAGTGCTAACCTAATAGTTAAATGCTGATACATCCCGAGACTCCCCAAAGGCGGAAGGCATATTATTATAAGAGTGGGGGTAAATACCTCTCTGGGCGAGTTACAATGGCTATGTGACCTGAAACGCATAGGCGTTACTAATAGTAATAAATACTAATAGTAGTAGCGGCATGTACGCCAGTCGCCACCTCTGTTTAAATGGTTTTTACGTTAACATTACACATACACACTTCGTGATTCAGCATTCGGGGAACTATGGCACCTCTTGACATTCGATATACTTTAGTGGCTGCAATCGAAACTTTGAGCAATGTGTGTTACCAGTGATGACCTATGGCGTCGTACTCTACTAAAACTTGATCCTTCACTGTGAGCCTTAGTCCATAAGCTCAAAGTCACACAGCGAGAAACGGAGACAGCTATGCTTTGTATTCTCTAAGTGTGTCCGAAAAAGCTCTGATATAGGTAACTGACATATTATCTGTCAAAGTTTACAAATTAACCTTTTGAACGTCAAAGACGGCCATAGCCGACAACGGGACATCATGCCATGAACGCCATATCGGAATATCACGTCATTCACAAGTAATTTTTCGAGTTTTAAGCGGTAATAAACTTTTGAACATTTTATTCCTAGTGACGTTGCTTTATCTCAGTATGAATATTTATGTTGTAATTATTTATTAACGTTTATTTGTGTTAACTATTGGCGTCATATGTGGTGCCGTCTCATGGCGTGTGGATGCATCATTTTCTTAACATGACATGACGTTCAAAAGGTTAAAGCAACAATAATCTGGCTACATCGCTTAATGGGGAAAAAGGTTCTTGTAAAGGCATAAGGAGTTAAGAAGTACTGAAAAGATGTACTGATGATCTGAAGAAAACAGCGGGAGTCCGCGTGGCGTCGACAAGGGAACTAAGGGAAGGTAACGTAGGTCTGAAAGAAAGGAACCTGAATGAATATTATTTTCATATGATAGGATAGAAGAGAATGTGGGGTTCATTCGCCTCAGCACTGATCCACCTACGATCCATCCTGAGCACGTAACGTTGTAGCCTTTAATCCCGTTACCAAACACTTGTTTTGTTGTCCATTAGAACAGGACTGGAAGCTGTGAAATAACATGGAAAATGCATTCCATTTTTGCACAAACGCTTTTTGCTGGTAAAAGTTTGAACTCCTCTGGGTGACGGGAATTCCATCACCTGATAAAAGCTAGTTCATTATTTTGAACGAATAATATTTAGCTGCTGTACCAATACGAGGTAGTTTTTGTGGTCTTGACAAAAACGTGGGTTGTACCAACCTGCCTACATGTGTAGGCTTGATGACATGTGTTGGTCCATCGAGGATCTCATGTGGTGTTCATCATCGTCGATAACCCTGAATGTCCCCGAACTGAAGACTAATTGGAATTTGGAAGTTGGCAGTGAGACTGCAGACCACAACCCTGGCGGCCACACGTAATTGCTGGAACGTTTGGTTTGGTGAGTGGCTTTGAGTATATCAGCGGTGAACCGTGGCGTAACTATAGGGAGGCAGGCCTGGCAATACCACGGGCCCAGAAACTTAAGGGGCCCCAGTCCAAGAGGTCTCGGGCCCAGAAGTAACAATATACCTACCTATTTTTAACAAAATTTAAAAATTACAGTAAAATAACCAAGTTATGTCTAATGTTAAGACTAGAAAGACAAAAGTTTACCTACCCACAAAACGGCGGCCGATCAACGCTATTTGTTTTGAAATGCCGCGGTGCCAAATTAAAAAAAATATATAAAAAAGACTCATTTAATGAATTCACCAAGAGCCCCGGATAGTATAGTTACGCCACTGGAGATGTATATTGTCATTGAGGCTATAGCTTGTAATTCTAGACTAGATGGAAAATGGAACAACGTATCTTACGGAAAATCGACGCTTGACTTTTATGCCCAAACTACACTACTTATTATTGGAGTATTAGGCCCAATTCATATTTGGTATAGTCTAATTCGTAATTGACGTAGGAACTACGAATAATCGAATGAGAATGTCGCTACGATGTTCAACTTTAATAGAATTAGTATTTGACAAAAAAAGCAAAGCATATGCAAACATATAAGATACAGAAACTAGGAGGAACAGAATATTAAGTTTGCATGGAAATAGATACTAAACCATGTATGTGTCCTTATTGAAAATACGTGACACTGACTCAGAATCCATATCACAAATGAATGTTAGCATCGTTCGCGTAATGTTCTATCAATTTGCTTCAAATTTGCCATAATCAATATTCGCCAAGAATTCCCAAACAAAAATACATCGCGTAATTAGATAAAGCTAGACGCTATGGCCGACCAATCCCAGGTAGCGTGCGCTTTCATTTACGCCAGAGGTCTACGTAAAATGGCATTACACTTGTTTTTTTTGACTCCCCCCTCCCATGGATATGGACGGGCGGGGAGGTTCTTGTATTATTATTGCGCATGTACCGGGTTTCAGCAGGTAGTTAGTGCGTAGGCCGGGCTACTGTAATGGCCCACCCCCTTCCTCAGAATACAGAGAGTGCCGAAGTCAAGCTTCATACCCCTTATCAGAAGTCCACTGCTAGTTATAGCCCTGTTAGTGGACGTTACTTCAACATACCTTGTGGCACAACGGTTCTCTGACGCCATTAATCCACCTGGTTGGAGTTGCCTGGTATTCCTTTAGCCAATATTAATAGGTACCTACGTGAAGTTGAACAGTTTGAAAGGATCAATTAAAGAGAAGAACGTACAGACAAACATGACGTACGCACATTACGTTACCTGGTAAATTACAATTACCTACAATAAATATAGCCGAATATCGACTACTTGGCGACCTCTAGCACAATTATTATTGTTCGTCAAAACGACGTTCGACTTTAAAGGTAAAAACGCATGTAAAATAGCGCGCTTTGTATGAAGTTTCACTTCTGTACCGTACCTAAGTAGTGTACCTACATCTACCGAGCGTCTTATTATCAACAGACTGGTATAGCGTTTATAGGTGATTGATTTCAGTCGCATGCACGCGTAATTGTCGAAATCAATTGTAGGTATAATTATCAGAATTGATCCGCATCCACAAACCAAACATATTGGTAAGTTACCTAAAGATTTTTCTGTGGTCGTGTATAGTTTGCTGCATGATTTAGCCGATCAGGTTTCGAAATTCGACTATCAGGGGTGGATAACTTTTAAGGTGTGACGTGGGAGAAACGTCAACAAATAAATAAGTTAAAGACCCGAGAAAAACATCAATAGACCAAAACTTACAGCGGCGTGGGAAAAGGATAAAAACTGTCCGATTAAAATTGTTCGGTGATGGGCTTGGACTTATATTCTAGCATGTTGCATGGCAACGTTAACAAAGAGTATGAGTTAAAGACCTGCAAAAAGAGTTAATAGAGCAAAACTTGCAGGTGAGGCGGTCTAAAAGGTCTTTTTTCCCTTCTTTTGTGCTCTCTTTATATAATGGACGCCTTCATATTTTTCTGCACATACTAAACGTTAGCTGAAAGAAAATGCTATCAAGCGTTAAGCTCGCCTCTTGTTCCACCTTTGGGCAGTAAAGTAAACAAACAAAAGGGTAAAAATTGGGAGCTTTATCGTGTTTGTTGTCTGAGCCGAACAGTATTATTGTATTAAGGGAGAGAAAAAAATCGAGATGGCGATAATACATGATGTTGGTACTCGTAGCTACATGTTGGATATAGTAGCATTGCGCATGTCCAGGTGAATGCAACTACCTTCGCCACCAGAAGCGCTCCGGTACCCTGCCGAAGCTCACGAAGAGCCAGGGCTTTCAGTCGGGATCCTGAGGCAGCGCGCGCTAGCTGACTTGATCCGAGTACAACCCCTTGCCACCTGTAGATTTCGTTCGCGAATTCGATCCAATTTCTTCGGTTTTTCGGTTCGGTTTAGAATCGGTATCTATTAATTATTTAAAAGTTGAAAATCTTATCAACTGTAGATTCAAGTTTGGTCCTCTATCCGATCCGGTTTGAAAGTTTTAAAATTGAAAATGAATAAGATGTTATTTGTTAATACAAATTGATAGTGTTTTGTTAGCTCTGCCAAATTTATTAGTGCGTGATCAAAGACACTTAAACTCTTCATAGATTTTCAAAAGTTTGGCGGCAACGTCGAAGTGACTTCGTTCAGTAGTAGCGTACATTTTTGCTTTGGTAAGTTGTAATATGTTGTACGTAACTTAAAATGTTGTGATACACTGAACTTTTTAAAAGTTTTTCCTTTATGAGTGTTTTGTCGCGGCAATTGAGTTTGTTTTTAGTTAATTACTAAATTATATTTCGTTTTCGTTTTTAAAAGACCGCAATAAGGCCAAGTTTTGAAATTTATTTATATCTCAGATTTAGATGATAGTTTAAACAAAAAAAGGCATGCAGTTGGAATAGAAAACTATAAAGACAATGGTTATTGCAACAATGAACCTTATGAAAGCATTATGTTTCCTAGAATGTTCAATATTCCATATTTTGAAGCTTGGTCCGATTGCCATCTTTTTAACTATTTATGTTTTATTTAAAAGTAAAACTAATTACCTAGTTACTTCCTCCTATAAAAGTTTCTTAATAAAAAAACATTTTGCATCTGCTAATGAACAGAATAGGTAAAGCTTGAAGTAGTGTTGTTGTAAGTTGCTACTGCTTACCTACTGCCAATAATTCTCTCCGAAACACTACTTAGCCGTGAGTTAACCCTCTTTGTTATAGAGGGAATTATCTTAAAGTAGCTCGTATTTTGCGGAAACGGAAGAAGGAATTATTATCTTTCTATTTTATTATTCTAGTGAAAAAAATAATATCATTATTATTATCTTTTTCACTCCTTTTATTTTAGTCAAATCTACGAGATTGTGATGTTTCCGATTTAGACTTTTGGGGTTAAGGTCCGAATGTTTTTTGTAGGTATGTTTAGTTTTGTGTATACATACCTATTGTAAAAAATTTTACGTGTAGCACATAAATAGGTATGTGTTCTATTATTTGCTTATTCCTTTAAAATAATATGCAGCGGCTCTATAGAGCTTTGGTTATCAAATTTCAATAACGTTCAAACAGTCGGCTTTCAGTAGACCGAAAATTAATATCCATCAAAGAGTTAATTGCATGTAGACAATATATCTATAATACTGATTAAAATCCTATTTCCGCGAAATACCGCTTTGTATAATTCCATCACAAAGTTTAGGCTAGTTTACACGTTGCGAGTTACCGTGCAAGTCGATGGCAAGTAGCTGCAGTACAGTTACTCGTTCGCACTGTTCGGACGTGATTCACAAGTAAAGTTGGACATAAGCGTGCATTTGAGTTAAGGCGCTGATAACATGTAATTCAGCAAATTTGCTATTCTTATTTTTCATTTCCAGCAAAAATTACAAAGTATTTTACAATGGGAAAAATATATGTTATTCTAGACCGTATTCCGAACGACAACATAGTCGTCGAAACACATTTTGACAAAGTTGCCTCGATAAAAAAAAATTGCAAAGTTACCCCTTTTCTGAATTCTTATACTAAACTACAACGTTGTTTGTTAATATTTATTCAAATAATTTAACCAGTATATTAGCAGACCTTCGTTATTATCACATCATTGTGTTAATTTTTTTCAATAAGCTTATAAATATTCAGTAAATCAGTAAAATTTAAAACTTTTCTTTCGCGTGCTCCGCGCAATATTTTCGTATTTTGTATTTCTCGCTTACTATTATGGCAATTGACAGAGAGCGCAGAGGCGCGATGCTAGGTGGACGTGCATCGCTCCGTCATTCCAAAATAATACACAGTTGTCGTATATAGCACAATTTCATAGCTTTGTCTGAGGCTTGTGTGGCGTATTAAGTAGGACGCCAGGCTGTATACGCTGGGGCGTGGGTTCAAATCCGCGTGTGCGTGACTTTATTTTCACTTTTATATAATTATATTTTTTATATAATACAAATTTTTACATCGATTATTGATTTTGGAAATTGTTGAATAAATAAGAAGACAGATTTTATTAAGTTACAAATAAATAAAAGTTTCAACGTCAATTTAATATCTTTTTTTTTGTTATAAGCTATACAATTATTTTTGAAATTATAAATTTATCTAAAATTCGTTATTTTTTTTCGGAATTCGGAAATATAAATAACCATTAGATAGCATAATATGAAATAAAAAAATAGTAATACAAAAAACATTTCAATCCAGAATGTCTTCTTATATTTTGCTTCGGGTTCGAACCCGGGTCATATAATGTAGGATTCCCTCCCGTTTTCAAATTGTACGCCGCCGAAATTCGCGCGACGCGACGTTGCCAAACCGACAGTAAAGAAGACACCGCTACGCGCGGCGTTGCCGTCTAGAATTGTACCTATCACTATCACGGTAATTTTTATAAACGGTTAGGAGGAATAGTGGGGCCGCCGGCTAGGGCTGTGCGTCTTCGTGGATTGATAGGTAATAATACCTATTAGGTATAAAGGAAGTGTTCAATAAAAATGCGTGTTGTTTTTTGATTGGTAGATTTAATTAAAAAACCGTGTTTACGTTTGAATAACAAGTCGGTTTGATAAATTTGCGACCGAGAAATATTTGCGCCTTTACTGAGACGTACGAAATGCTTTATTATTAAATATTTTGTGAATATTTCATGAGTCTATATATTTTTGTTGTTATTAATAACGAGAAAAAAAACGCATGCATTTAAGTTGAAGATTTGAGTTGAAGGCCCAATGGAAATAAACTGAATGTTTTCAAACATAATACATACATCTAATAATATAATCTATAACACCTATGCAAGTATTTATTTTTATTACCTACTAGCTGACCCGGCACACTTCGTTTTGCCATTATAAAATATGTATATTATATCATTGCAGTTTGCATAATAGAAGTGGCATCCATAAAGAAAAATCTTGACGTTTCTAAATGCATGACATTGCCATATGAACTTATGAAGTATTCAATCTGAAATGATGTTTGACAGGTAGTACATGGGTAGAACAGTTTATATAGGAAAATGAAATTGTTGTTTTTATTTTATTATCTTTACATTGTTTTCAAATTTTCTCTCCGTAAGAACTTCATCCTCGTACTTAAAGGAATATCCAAAAAAATTAGCGAAATCGGTTCAGCTCCTCCCGAGATTTGCGCTTAGCAACATATTCATTTTTATATTGTACAAGGTGGAGATGACGTTACCTCATTAATTTAAACCACAAAGATCGTGTACTTAAGTGTGTTAAAGCATACGAAAAGGTTCAGGACCGAAAATAAAAAAAAATGCAAATTTCAAACAAAATAATTACACAAATAAAAGACACAAAAAGTAACAGGCTCAAGGTGAAAGGTCATTGACCTGAAACCAAAGGAAGCCAAAAGCGGCTTTTTTCAAACGGTAGGCATAGTACTGCGCCGCCGGCGCGCGGCGCGCCGACTGATTTATGGCCTGTGTCGGCTGTGTAACTAGAGGGTTTTCAACAATTTAAAAAATCGTTCCTACTCCCATGCCGGGAGTCTAGGTTCGATTCCAGCTCTCGCCTTTCCTAAAACCACGTGATGAAACCTGTATGTCTCAGAATACATGTTTTTACATGATACTTAGACGAATTAACTGGTTATACAAAAACCAGTTAAATCGTCTATCTGTCTTTTACTCGATCTCGTGACAAATTTACTTGCTTTTATGTGGTTAGGTATTATTTGAGGCCATCGAAAAATTTGAGGGTAATAATATGCAATAACAGTATGAAGCTTGTTCCAAGCCTCTTTAATATTGTAAGAAGAAATTGAATTGTTGGTTGACATGTTTAGGTACTGCTGAATTATTGAATTTTTAATTTAATAGTGATTTAATAGCGAAACAATGGCATTCTGGGTACATCCTCTGAAAGAGAAGACCGTGTTTTATTTATTTTTTGGTGAGATGAATAGAAAACATAGGTATTATATAGACCTTTGATGGAGAATAATAATAAGAAGTTTTAGGTGTTCAATAAAAAAGCTCCGCGTTTTATCACATCATTACTAGAGTCGTCCATATTTCTTTAAAACTGGAAACAGTGCCATCTATTGACGATGTTGTCCACATTTCTTTAACACTTGAAACAGTGCCGATTTTATCATTTTATTTAGTTCTCATAGAGTCCGCTCCACTAACAGTGGCGCATGAGAGGCATGGGGTAGGCGGGAGCCGCGAGCCGAAGATGCCCGATTCCTAAAATCATCGGGTGTTGTCAGGCTCTTAATGCACTATTTTTTGTTTTTACTCGCTCACTCGCCCAGCAACAACTCGCAAACGGCAGCTCGAGCTTACTCATATCGTTTGGACGCGTTCGGTAGTAGCTCGCAAGTACCTACCTGCCAGATAAGTATACAATAATAACTTAGTTTTTGGTAAAATTATGTATTTTGCACCTTGAGATGAGTCAAATAAATAAAATAACGTTTAATTCTTTTTAAGGGTACAGTTAAAATATGAGTAAGTAATTGGCTTATAGTGAAGGTGGCTTGGCAGATAGCTAATTAGAGTGTTAACTGATGCAGTTAACGAGCATGCGGACCGTTGCGCTAACTGGCCCATAGGCTCTAGTACAAACAAACAATTGTTTGTTTGTTTGTATCTCTCTCAAATCTTTCCTCTTTATAGTATTAGTGTAGATGGGAAGGGACGGACCACATAAACAGCCACATGAACATACGTGGGTAGGGTCTGCGTAGGCTTGCTACGCGTGCTACGTACGTATTACGTACTGACGTATTATGAATGGCAAGGACTGATTCGACCTGAATCCTTATCCTTATATTTTGTCGTTTTCGATCGAAAAGAATAGCGATCCCACCGCGAAGAGTGGGTAGTCAATCCCTTCAAATAACGACCCGGAAAAGGTTATGTGGTTTGGTGTGTACAAATGTTTCCTATCATTTGCGAATAGAATCCAGTGTTGCGTAGTCATACGTATCTAAATATGTATGTACAATTGTACATATCGGTAGACTTTAATATCCGATCGTCACGAATCTTCTTTTTCTTCTTCGTCAGCATTTATGACGGCCACCGTTGGGCATATGCCTCTCCAAGGCACCTCCACGCCGCACGGTCCACGGCTCTTCGATGCCAAAGCCGTCCTGCAAGTTTTGCGATGTCATCGGCCCATCTGGCTGGTGGTCTGCCAACTCTTCGCTTCGCCTCCCGCGGTCTCCACTCCAGAACACACCTACTCCATCTATCGTCGCAACGGCGACACAGATGTCCGGCCTACGACCATTTCAACCGGGCAATTCGGTAGCCGACGTCGACCACACGTGTTTTCCTCCTGATGATCGTGTTCCTGACCTTGTCTCGCAAGCTTATTCCGAGCATTTTCCGCTCCATGGTGCTTCTTTGTGCGACTTGGAGTTTACCGACTAGTTCCTTGGTGAGTGTCCACGTCTCGCTCGCGTACGTCATGGTGGGGAGAACACATTGTGTGAAGACTTTTGACCTTGTCTTCTTGTTTCGCTAAGTCCGATAACATCGTATCCAGCGTAGTCATATCTAAATACATTCCTACATATCGGTGGACTTCAGTAACCGGTCGTCACATGGATCGATATAGAAACTGTTTCGTTGTTAAAATACTCATTGGAATTGATTTGAAATGGTGGTTTAGTGCGCAGGTGCGGTTTCTAAAAGATATTTTCATATAAAAATATAGAGAACATCTTGATAGACACATCCGCCAACCGGAAGACATGAGTTTATGCATAAACGAGTCAAACGAGTAGGTATATGACAGCGCACACTATTTCCGGTTGTCAGCCTTTATCTAGAACGTCTAGGCACGTCAAGTGAGGTCTTTACACATTATGCTGATTCGACGTCAACTTTTCTACGGATTGACGCGAAAGCTTTTATGTCATATTTCTTACCCCCCACAGTAGGTATGGTATTTCTCTATTTATTGCAAATGTAAGTAGTTCTAATTATTTAAAGTGTTAGAGTAGAACGCCCGTGTGCCGATAATACATATTTTCAATAAGCAATAAAATTGAAAATTAAAAAATTCCCCGACACATTTTCATTGAACATATTATTTTGTAATGTGCACGTGATGCGCTTTCATTTGAGACCCCGCTCGATTATATTTGCAGACATTCGGTAATTCTTCTCCACTTTCACCCCCACAACTTTTAAACGACTCAACCGATTTTCATCAAACATGTCTAAGAACACTCGCCCGTAACTGACCTTACATACAAAAAAAACCTAAATTGAAATCGCTTCATCCGTTCGCGAGCTACGGTGTCACGAGCGAATCACAGACAGGCAGACAAACAGACAGACAGACACGTCAAACAAGGAGGGTTTTGCGTCGGGGGTTAAATATTTACATATGGAAGATTATCTCGCACACCCAGCGAGATTATATAGAATTTATTTATTAAGGTTATTTATTATATCCATTAAAAATTAAAAATAATAATTAACATATTTATAGTAATACAATAAACAATATTAATAATTCAGATAATTAGTCCAAAGTCATGTGATCCATTAGCTTTTTGAACAGTGCTAAGCTGTACTGAATGTATCCACTTGGGGGGGTTCAATCAAGATTATCAGATTTGCAATGGCTACCATCTATCAACCTTGCCGTATTGGTGTTATTGTGGAGCGTGTTGTAACTCTTAAGACCATTGTCAGTACCCATTAATGACCCACTACAGGGTCGGGTCTCCTCTCACAATGAGAAGGATGTAGGCCTTAGTTCACCACGCTGGCTTACTGCGGGTTGGTGGACTTCGCACGCCTTTGAGAACATTTTTTTTTGTGAACTCTCAGGCATGCAGGTTTCCTCACGATGTTTTCCTTCACCGTAACAGCAGGTGATATTTAATTTCATAAATCGCACATAACTTTTATTACAAAGTCATTGGTGCGTGCCACTGGGATTCGATCCCGGACCCCTCGATTCGAGGTCGAATTCTAAGCCACTGGGCTATCACCGCAGTAACTCTTAAGACCATACGTCTTGCGAACAAACATCGCAAACGCGGTGAAATGTATTTCCATTTCCATCTGCCGAAGGATTTTAAAGTCAATTCGAATAGAATTCTATTTATGCACTTCGTAGGCCTGACGATTCGCGTGGCGTACACAGTCGAACTCTGTGTGCGGGGCGTTGATCTGACAATATCCGTTGTGGAATATGTTGCGTCATGTTTTGAGTTTTCACTTTGAAAAGTCTTGCATGCACTCAAAACTTATTTTGGTAAAAAATCTTATGTACCTACCTAAATCTTCAGCATCGACTTTTTGTAGATGATGCGTTGCTAATTGTTTACACCTTTATGTCTTACTAGCGTTTTTCCGCGGCCAGAGATAATTAATTGACTTCCCCGTGAGTAGCAAAGCACCCGCATACAACCTCAAATGGGATTTCTTCTCTATTTGAGGTTGGATGCGGGCGTCCATGGGCTGCAGCGACCACTTAACATGAGGTGGCCCGCATACCCGTTTGCCACTCAATTAGATACCGTATAAATGGTTACTTGTCGCTTCATTAGATATAATATAATTTTTCCGTGTCCTTTTGCGCATCGCCATTATAATACATCGGTATTTGAAATGAAATGTCTGACCCATTATTGACCCACTATACGGTCGCGTCTCCACTCACAATAAGAAGGATGCGGGCCTTAGTCCACCACGCTGGCCTAATGCGGGTTGGTGAACTCCACATACCTTTGAGAACATGTTTTTGTGAACTCTCAGGCATGCAGGTTTCCTCACGATGTTTTCTTTCACCGTAACAGCAGTGATATTTAATTTTTATAAAGCGCACATAACATTTTTACAGTCATTGTTGCGTGCCAATGGGCTTCGAACCCGGACCCCTCGATTCGAATTCAAACCACTGGGCTATCACCGCTTATATAAAATGTAATATTTGCATTAAATAATTAATAATTAGTTAGCAATCGACCGGAATACTGTTTACGCAGGTGATTAACACAGCCATAGTTATCCTCACCGTCTGACTATGTAAATTCACGTGCATATATGACTGTATATACTTATATCTAGCACTTAATATCCTCTATGTGGCTGCCTTCCCAGATCTGCACGGTTGGACGGTAATTGGAACCTTAATTCAATTAACTGGCATCAGTTAGTATTTGGTAACATTCGGACTAACTATTTGGAGAACATCTTCAAAGGTATATTATGGGGACGTAACGTCTCATGAATTGAAATGGGCCTATAAGCGAAACATCTCAGTTTGAATTTCAAATTATATTTCATCGCTCATGTCATTGTAGTAGTATGTAGTAGACATCGAACGTTGTATAATTTTTAAGAGATTTATATTGTTTATTGCACACCAAGTACAAACAGTGAATATAGGGAATGGCATAATGCAATCGGCGGTCTTATCGCTAAGCAGCGATTTAATATTTCAAAATTATTTTTATCACCAAAACTAATGAAGATTTTGATGAAACATACCATACCCTAAGTTGAGAAAAATGAAACAAACCAAAAAAGAACCATCACGATCCGTCGATTAGAGTCGGAGATATGCGAGGACAAACATATTTACATACATACCTAGGTACATACAATACATACATACATACGAGTACATCTATCAAATATGGTATACTTGTTTGGAAGCCGTAATAGACCAAAATATATTATTATCTAAATATTGTGCAGGTCCGTCAATATTACATACATACATACGTGTCGAATTGATAACCTCCTTTTTTGAGAATTAAAATAAATGAAGTAGTTGTGGGTATTTTTAGTTTTCGCGCTGGATTCCTAAATATTTCTGATACTAATGTAATTTACATGCAGCCTTCAATGCGTCTGTATATTAAATCATAGTTTAATACTAAGAGACACGTTTCACTACCAATGCGTACGTACATACAAATGCATATATATACAACGTGTATGTATACGTGTTGTGCTAATGACTGGAACTGTGAATAGCCTTTGATTAGTTGAGATAACCTTTCTATTGATAGGAGGGCGAATCTACGTAATATCTATATCACAAAATAATCAATACAATGTTGTCTCAAAATTAACTATGATGTATTTAACACAGTTTGTGTTTTAGAATTATCTAAGTCTTGGAGGAATAGTGCCACATTCTATGATCTACTCTGTTTTCATATTATTGACATAATTTTTGTTATTAAAGCAACAGACACTCTATATTTAGCAATGATTTATTTGTATTTTCTTTTCTTTAAAGGAATCTGATGAGAACCGTGTCGAAGCCGAATCATCGAAAGAAAATTCTTCAGAAATCAAATCATCGATAGGAAACCCTCTAGAAATTGAGTCTTCGAGTGGTTCAGCCGATTCGGCGGGATCACAACGTGAAGATTCTGTTAAATTAAACTCAGATACGGGCGCTGAAGGTATTGACAATATATCGCAAGACAAGGAAATAAAATTAAAAACTGCTGAATTAAAAGAACAAACGACAGATCCTAGTCCCAAAAGTCAGAATGGAGATGTAAATGGATTAAAAAGTTCTTCAGCTATTGAAAAAGATAAAAATAAAGATAAAAGCCAGAGTACACCCAAAAAACCGACACCAGAGCCGGAACCGAAGGCTCAACTACGCCGCAGCCTAAGAACTATTAAACGAAAAAGATACGATATGGATTTAGGTAACGGCGACGACGGCTCTGATTGTGACGAATTTCTACCAAGCGAGTCAAGCAGGAAAAAGTCCAAATCAACGGCTGCCAGCACGAAGATTCCGGTGGACGTGACTTCTAGGCAGTCTAAATTTAACTATGGGAACAATAATAAAAAGGAGACTTCAGTCGTTTTAATCGACTCAAAGTTTGCACCTGGAAAAGCGCTGGGAAGTCACGTGAACCAAAGACAGCAAAACCAAAAAGCGTCCGGAATTACCGTTTCAGACCCCCAGTCGCTCTATAAGAATATAATAGCACGTGGGACATCAGTGACTCCCATACCCCCTACTCCAGCGCCCGTCAGAGTGAACGCTTCAACCCAGAGTCCCAGCCCTCAACCTATATTGCCCTCTTTAACCGACGACATGTTCGTTGTTGAGGCCCCCTCTTTCATCGTACCGTACGTGTACGAAAAACCTTCTATTAAACCGTTTAGGGAGTTTGTTGATGTGCTAGGAAGCGAGCTTGCCGAACAAAAAGCCAAAGAGGAGAGAGCAGAGCGGGAGAAGCGAGAAAAAGAGAAAAAGGAAAAGATAGAACGAGGAGAAATAGATGAATCGGAAGTAGCTGAGCCTGAGAAAAATGAAAAACCAGAAAAACCAGAGGATTCCGGTGAAATACAGCAGAATGAAAAGCCTAAAGTAGAACCAGAAGCGATGGAAGTAGTAGATGAATCGCAAAAGAAAAAATCTCAAAAGCGAGGTTAGTCCTTTTTAAATGGTATATGAAAACCAGTTCAGCGTGAAGGCATCCTGTCCCATGATCATCAAAGTATTCGTACGGTCAGCGTCAGTTATTAGTGTGTTATATGTCAGCCTGGCGACATCTTCCCATACTAATGGCACACGTTAACTATACAAATACTTTGACGATAGTGTTCATGCTCGGGGCACTGATATTAATTGTGCGTGTATGTTTCGGACACATAGGGTGCACTTTGATTCCGTACTTGTAAAAGAAGTTCTTTAATTAAAACAAGAACTAACTAAACTATAACGTGTTCTTCGTACATATATCATTTCAGAGGGTCGAAAACGTCGAAACGCTGACGACGACGACGAGTCCTGGGACGGCGAGTCGTCAGGTTCCGAAGAGGAGGCGGCCAGCGACGACGAAAACAAGACGGTCGTGATAAAAGAGAAAATAGACGACTCTGCGAACATCAAAGACGTCACGGAGCTAACAGTGGACAAGGTGGTCAACGGGAAGGTGGACAACTACTTCGATTGCACACTCGGCAAGTTCTTTTTGGACATCGGCCTCGGTCTCGTCCAGGAGGTGGTCCAAACGGATCTGCTGAAGCTCCAAAAGTGGAAACTCTACAAGGAAAAGAAGCTGGGCCTCTACACGGCACCCACCGAGAGCGCCGTCCTCGCCCTCAAGAAGAACCTGGAGTCCAGCAAGCGGAACAACGCCTCGTTCCACTTCCCACAGAATCGGTGTCACATCTGCGACTTCCACACCGAGTCATCCACGGTGATGTCCCATCACCTGGAGGCGCCGCACTTCAAGAACGGTCTATACAAGTGCAACTTTTGCGCGTACGAAGTCCGCAGCCCTCACGACATTCTGTTCCACACGGAAACCGTACACAACGTCAGGAGCCGCTTGGAGCGAGCCACCACCTACCACCAGTGCGCCAACTGTGCGTTCGAGGACAACGGCAAAGGGAAACTGGCCCGCCACATGATTGCCTGCGCCAAGAAGTTCAAACCCGACTTCAATCTTGCTCCCGATCCGGAGTGGGAGCCGCCGGCTAAAATACCAAAGGTAAATGATTTTTTTCTTTTTATTCTATTCAATCCATGTCGTGTAAAATTATAAAAATTTCGTAAATAAACAAGGATTAGATCCCACAATCATGGTCCCAGAGTCAAACAATTGCAATTCCATTTATGAATGTTAAAACAAAAATCACACTCCAATGACTTTTTTAAGTTATGAGTCCTTTATCAAATTAAATATCACCTGCTGTAACGGTCACCCGCTTTAAATATTTATATCATTTTGAAATCTTGTTTAGTTGCGTTCATTTTTGAAATATCTTTTCATAGTTAATCCATTCTCTTTACTTTCACTCCGATGAGTAAAAGTGGATTAGAAGTAAAAATCTTTCAAAATGTTGGGTGAAACAGTTATTTTTATTGAGTTTTCTGGAACAACAGGTTTTGTGGAACTATTAAGGATTGTGGTCTATGGAAGCGCTTCTTAGGTTGCCGAGGCAAAAATAACAATATCACGTTTATCAAAAATATCTTGAGGAGTGTCATTTAGTCTCCTCGAATAATCATAGGAAAGACCATCCCTTAGCGCCGTCTTGTCGTTGAATTTGACACCTGTGTTCTAACGCTACCTTATACCATTCTAATGCTATATACCAAACTGGTTACAGCAAACGGCCAAGGCTCGCAACCACATCATAGGGCCGTATCCGAGCATGTTCCAACGCAGCCACGCTATGATGGGCCCCTCATCGCGGCCGCTGGTCGGGACGACGATCGCAAACCCAATCCCCATCGGCTACAAACCACGCAACAGGTAAGAGAAACGAAATTTATAGGGCATTGTTCTTGACTTTTTGGTAGTGGTGGGTCGTTGTCAAGATTTTCGATAACGCAACGAAACCTTCCCTTAGAACGAAATTGTACCGTTCGTTGCAGGACGGGAAACGGTTGCGCACAACGTATGTATCTTTTAAATGTGTGTTTCCTCTATGTTGGTAGGTACTTTGTATATTCTCCATTTCATTCAAGGTAAATCTACCAAATTTTCTTATCTTAGAGTGAGCAAGAGTGTACATTTATCTAGTCCGGATTGCTGATATCTACTATCACTGTAGAGAAATACAGTCTACTCTCTCTCGCTCTTTTTGTATATTGTACATTTTATCCGAGGTAATTATCTTAAATTATGTAAGTTTCTCTTCATTTTATTCAAGGTAATTCATAATTAGTTTTTATCTCAGGTCACCAATGGTCGCCACTGTCCGGCCCACTCCGATACAAGGCAACGCCATCATGCGCGGTGGCGTCACGATCAGACACAGCAACCCCGCCATGCTGAACAACTTGGCGTTGGGGGTGAGTGACGTGACATTAAAGTGATTGAATACAAATCAGAGAAGCGTGACGTCACGCCTCGCGAAACGTCATATTGTTGCGTCATTTTCGTATACAGTGAACAGCTTGTTTCGCGAGGCGTGACATCATTCAAGACGCCATGACAGTCTTGGCCTTTTTCGATGTCAATTTGGAGTTCGTTTCTAAGAACGCAAAATTCTTGTATAGAATGGCTTATTTTTCTTAAAATAATATTATTTCGGAGTAAAATAGATGATACCAACCTATATTTTTGAACTCATTTCCAAATTTTGTCAACGAGCCTATTGAATACGTTTCCAGAAGAGCGTGCTCGTCCCCCGGCCGTACAACCAGCCGTCGATCTCGATCACGCCGCTGCCCCGCGTGCAGCCGCAGCCGGCGGTGCCCCAGCCCGGCCCGATGAAGGCCCGCCAGACGTGCATCCTGTGCGAGATCTGCGACGGCTACATCCGCGACCTGGAGCAGCTGCGCCACCACATGCAGTTCGTCCACAAAGTGCGCATCCACCCCAAGATGATCTACAGCCGGCCGCCGCTCAACTGTCAGAAGTGTCAGTTGCGGTGAGTTTTATTGGTTCAACAACAGCTGGCGACCCCCCGATCCGTCCTGAAGAAGTCGCGTCGCACAATACGACACAGCCGGGCACAATGCACTGCAGTTCGTCCGCAGAGTGCGCATCCACCCCAAGATGATCTACAGCCGGCCGCCGCTCAACTGTCAGAAGTGTCAGTTGCGGTGAGTTTTATTGGTTCAACAACAGCTGGCGACCCCCCGATCCGTCCTGAAGAAGTCGCGTCGCACAATACGACACAGCCGGGCACAATGCACTGCAGTTCGTCCGCAGAGTGCGCATCCACCCCAAGATGATCTACAGCCGGCCGCCGCTCAACTGTCAGAAGTGTCAGTTGCGGTGAGTTTTATTGGTTCAACAACAGCTGGCGACCCCCCGATCCGTCCTGAAGAAGTCGCGTCACACAATACGACACAGCCGGGCACAATGCACTGCAGTTCGTCCACAGAGTGCGCATCCACCCCAAGATGATCTACAGCCGGCCGCCGCTCAACTGTCAGAAGTGTCAGTTGCGGTGAGTTTTATTGGTTCAACAACAGCTGGCGACCCCCCGACCCGTCCTGAAGAAGTCGCGTCACACAATACGACACAGCCGGGCACAATGCACTGCAGTTCGTCCACAGAGTGCGCATCCACCCCAAGATGATCTACAGCCGGCCGCCGCTCAACTGTCAGAAGTGTCAGTTGCGGTGAGTTTTATTGGTTCAACAACAGCTGGCGACCCCCCGATCCGTCCTGAAGAAGTCGCGTCGCACAATACGACACAGCCGGGCACAATGCACTGCAGTTCGTCCGCAGAGTGCGCATCCACCCCAAGATGATCTACAGCCGGTCGCCGCTCAACTGTCTGAAGTGTCAGTTGCGGTGAGTGGGAACTGAGAGAGTGGGAGAGTTTGATTTAATTTCGCTTTTAGCATCCCGTCGGGCCTCGTCATGACTAAATTTAACCCCTGTTCATTGATTGGAGCTGTCCTATCTGACAATAGGCATGATGACAGTAATCAAGTATCGCCAAAATATTTATCTGATCTAATGAAATAGGATTCAAAGATTTTGAAACATGTATTTATTCTCTAATTAATGTAGATTTATTTTAACAAATAACTAATAAGTTATTTGTTAAAATAAATCTACAAAATACAACAATCCGCCATGATAGCTTAAACACCCATCAGATCGAATTACGTCAATTTACGTCACGTCTCAGTAAACGTCAATTTTTCGTAAGCATATTATACGCGATCTCTGCATTTTTTACTGAGCCGTGACGTAATGACAGACGCCATGACACGGGCGAGCGTTATGAAATGAATTTGAAACTTAAAATTTAAATGTACTTTTATTGCACAAAAACCTTAATTTTCTACAAAAATATGATATATTTTAGACATAATAGAAACTTCTGAATATCATAGAAGAGTTTTTGAAAATTAGTCATCATGCCTATTATCACAAACACGGTACAAGTGGACAAAATTTCATAATTGGGACAACGGGCAATTGACAATTTGCAAAGACATGCGAAAATTCGGGCGTTGTAGTAATTGGCTGTTCAATATGACACGTTGTCAGACCTATCAGCGAACGCGACAAATTTTAAACACGACTCTTCGACTGAAGCTGTCCTATCTAATAATTCACACGGCAATGAGACAAATGCACTTGTGACATTATCGCAACACAAACTCGTTGCGAACGACAGACTTTGTCAGTATTCGGCACTATTTTTAACACGCTTCTATCAGCTTGGTTGGTACTTACTCGTATGTATCTATATAACGAATATACTTTTGGACGTAACTTTCACCCACGTCTAAACGCCTGATTGATGATCACAGTTAATAGGGTGTTACGGTCTATGTCAAAAAGCTTTTTATATGAATTCGTAAGTCATAAAAACCCATAAAAAATTGGAAAAAAAATTTTTGCTTAAATATTATGTAAAAAAAGTCTTTTCAATTTAAATTTCAAAAATCCCCGCGAAAACTCGGCCAAGCTTGTGATGTCACTCGCAGTGTAAACAATACATCTCAGTAAAGGAAGAAAGTTATACTCCATTGTTTATTTACACTGCTAATGACGTCACGCCGACAGCGTTCATGGCGTATAGCGTTTTTGACATTTGAAAAACAGATTAACGAACCTGAATTTTAAAATTGAAATAATAAATGTATACTACATTTTCCAGAACAAGAATCACCATTTTTCACTTGCTTTTAACAAAATCTATCAATATTACATAATTTTGGATTTTTCCTTGCATCGTGCGAAATACCCTATTCAACACTTTGTGTCGCAGGTTCTTCACCGACCAAGGGCTCGAGAGGCACCTGCTGGGCTCCCACGGCCTCGTCACCAGCAACATGCAGCAGGCCGCCAACAAGGGCAAGGACGCCGGCCGGTGCCCGGTGTGTGGCAGGGTATGTGCACCTTTTTATTGGAAAACGCTCGAAGGTAGACTGTGGCGTGCATTGGAGGCGGGCACTGACTATCTAGCTAGTCATGTCATGTCATGTCATGTCATGTCATGTCATGTCATGTCATGTCATGTCATGTCATGTCATGTCATGTCATGTCATGTCAGTACGCGTTAATGACCCACTACAGGGTCGGGTATGAAGGCATCTGGGATCTACAGTGGAATGCACCGTTGTCCTCGAGTACCACGCCCGTGTCAGGCAATCGTTTATGACGAGACATTCCAGTGAAGTGACCAACTTCACACTATCTTTCGCCTTTTTGAGTATTCAAAAGTATATTTGGATACTGACAATACTCGAAATAGAAGATATCCTCATTTTTGTAGTCTCTTAGGGACTACTTCCGTTAGTTATTAAGGTTTTGGATTACACTAGTCTGGACGCGGTAATCGACAGGTATTCGCGACTCGAGTAGGTACGAACAATCGAATCTTTAGTGCCAAATTATCACCAAAAATTAAGTGACCGCACAAATATTCCAGGTGTACCAGTGGAAGCTGCTGAACCACGTCTCCCGGGACCACGTGATCACCCTCAAGGCGGCCCACCTCTCCTACAAGTGCACCGTTTGCGCCGCAACTTTCGCCCTTTACAAGGAGTTCGAGGAACACGTATACGCCGCACACACGGTAGGAGCGAAGGGATCCGCCTCCTCGCTGCGGTCCAAATCGTCCGACAAGGGACGCCCAGCCGATGACATTATCCCGGAATCGCTCAAGAAGAACACCCAAGTCACGATCACGCCTCAGCCCGCCAAAGGGCCGGTGACCGCGTCGGCCGTTTATACCCCGGTTTCCCTCGCGGTCACCGTCTCGATGTCCCCGGTCGTGACCGTTTCCCCTGCGGCTGAACGTGACAAGACCGATCGCGTTACCGATAAAGATGTGACCGATCGTGACGTCGCCGATAAAGACGCGACCGATCGTGACGTTACCGATAAAGACGTGACCGATCGTGACGTTACCGATAAAGATGTGAGCGATCGTGACGTTACCGATAAAGATGTGAGCGATCGTGACGTTACCGATAAAGATGTGAACGATCGTGACGTTACCGATAAAGATGTGAACGATCGGGACGTTACCGATAAAGACGCGACCGATAGTGAGGTGACCGATATCCCTATGACTGATCTCAGTACTGAAAGTACCAATGACGATACTACTGAAGAAGCCAAATCTTCAGCTCCCCCCAGTGTTACGAAGGAAACCGCTGAAGAGCCATCGGCTGGTACCGACGCTGCGGAAAAAGATGGAAAGATGGAGGAATAAGGTTTGTCTATATTGCGTTACTTTAGCTAAGATTCTCGTTTTATTGCACTGCCTTCTGTCTATGCACATCTCGATGGACAAGTAGAAAATGATAAGAAACATTAAGCCAGTCTTTTGTACCACATTCAGGAATTGAAGGTGATAAATAATGGATAATAATGGTGATAGGGTCATGTCATAAATAAAGTAATAATAGTGCCAAAGAAAAATTCCAAACTCTCCGCAAGATTTTCTAGCGGTAAAGGCACGCCTCAGTAGATGGAACGATTGTATAATGGGGGACAGCAAACATGAAATATACCTACCTATCACAAGTTTAAGAAGCAATTTTGACAAAGATTCCAAGATATGATTGTATGTAATGGATGGATGGACGATAGGCAGCTTGATTATATCACGTGCTAGCGATACTTTTATGCCATGCGTGTTTTGTCTGCTAAGCTATTTGCTTTCTGTATTTTCAATGTAATTATTATGCTTGTTGTTTTAACCCATTAATGACCCACTACAGGGTCGGGTCTCCTCTCACAATGAGAGGGATGTAGGCCTTAGTCCACCACGCTGGCCTACTGCGGGTTGGTGGATTTCACATGCCTTTGAGAACATTTTTTTTTGTGAACTCTCAGGCATGCAGGTTTCCTCACGATGTTTTCCTTCACCGTAACAGCAGGTGATATTTAATTTTATACATCGCACATAACTTTTTTTTTACAAAGTCATTGGTGCGTGCCACTGGGATTCGAACCCGGACCCCTCGATTCGAGGTCGAATTCTAAGCCACGGGGCTATCACCGCTATTATGCTTATCGAATGTATAAAATACTTAGTTGACATTTTTATTCTATATAGCGACACTTTTGGCGTTCTCAAACGTGTCAGATTCGCATAAGCTTTTTTAATCTGTTACAAGCTGTATTCAATATGTTACAACTTATAAGCATAAACGCGAAGTATTTGTTAAATAATTTTAATGACAATAACAACCGACGCAACCGAGACAACCGTAACGTAAGTGGTGTTATAAACATTAAGTTAAGTGCCGTAAATAATTTTTGCCCAAAGCAACGTTGATTCTCCAATATATGTATAAATGGACTGATATTCAAACATAACTTTTCTAATCGAGGGGTTACTTCTGCTAAGGAAGATGATCGCCTGTTTAGTTTATTATTCATTCCTCCGAACGAAACCCCAGAACTTGTTTGGGTCATTCATTCATCATTGTTAAATAAATATCGTCTATAGCTAGCAGAGAAACTTATTTATGGGTACCATAAATAAGTTGCCATAAATAAATTAATAGTAACGCGATATGCGACGCAATGGCGACTGTTCAATAATAATAGCCGATGTAAATAATTACTTATGTTTAACCTAGTATTGTAAAACTGTTTAAATATATTAGGTTTCCATCTATACTAAAATGGGTTATCATTGATTGAGTATAAATGCGAAATACTTTTTTTTTATATCGTTAAGTTTTGTTTGCGACTTTTTATTGTTCGTTACAATAAAAAGTCTACTATATTTTTGTTCCTTGCGCGGCATTCTGCATTCGATTGTACGATATTTCTGTGCCAAGCAGTATTCAGATACTTGTAATATCTAAAATACACGTCATTGCAAAGCTATTTTAATTTAAAATTTCACCGCGACTAATATTGCTCGTAACAGATCGTAAGAATATAGCAATTAAATTATTTATTTGTAAAGCGGCCTCGATTGAGACAATTTTTTTGCTTTGCAAATGTTTGCGGCTGGCTGCAACCATTTATGGCCTACAGTTGGGCACTGGTCTTCCCACAACTGGGGGTGGGCTGGAGCACACTCCACCACGCTGCTCCAGTGCGGGTTGCTGGAGAAACGGGTACTGGCCCACCCGTGTCTGCTCACAATGCCGTTTTAGTCCTCAGCCCTTGGCACTGATGTTACATCATCATCAGTTGATTGAACCTCCTAAGAAGCATGGCGATTTGCAACCAGGAATTTACATACATACTTACATACCTACACTAATGTGGCTATGTTCTGCGAGTAATATTACATGTATTGATATTATGTAACCTTAACCCAGCGCGTGGGCGGTGATAGCCCAGTGGCTTTAAATTCGACCTCGAATCGAGAGCTCCGGGTTCGAATCCCAGTGGCGCGCACTAATGACTTTGTAAAAAGAAATTATGTGCGCTTTATAAAATTAAATATCACCCGCTGTTACGGTGAAGGAAAACATCGTGATAAAACCTGCACGCCTGAGAGTTCACAAAAATGTTGTCACGCGGCATGTTCGTCCACCAACGGGCAGTAGTGGTGCGTGGTGGACGGCGGCCTGCGTCCCTCTCATTGTGAGAGGAGACCGACCCGCCAGTGGGTCATTAATGGGTCACTGACAATCCAGCGCAATGTCTTGCATTGCTGTTAGTACCGCAGTGCACAGCTATTACGACATCTGGTATTTAACATGAATTGTTACAACTATGTTATCACAATATATAAGTTATAACCTTATAAAGTCAGAATTCCCTTTTGATAGATAGCTCGCGGGGAAAATCCCACGAATACTAAAATATAATTTGCATTCCGTTTATTTCGTCGCTTTGTGTTTTTAATTTTATTTGCGTTGCTTGTGTTACTGTAATAGTTTGTATAATGCGTGTGATATAATCAAGTTGCTCGAATGAACATATATTTAAAACTTCGATGTTAAAATCTCGATAAAGCCTACGTAGCTATATTTTATACGTAAATAAAGAACGACTACTTTTCATATTACCACGATATTAATGGAACAGACTTCGTATTTTCCTACAAGTCCGAAATTATATTCTGTTGAAAAACAATGATAACCGACGTATCTCTCAAAGGTAGCAAATTAAGGTTTTAATGGGCTGACCAGTTCATTCGAAGTGCAAGTCACCGTTGGGAAAAATATCATGGAATCCATGGAACACCTAGTCTAGGCTTCGAATACAGCCCGCCCTCCGACCAGGTGGACTGATGACCTGAGACGACAGCGGGAAACCGTTGGATTCAAAGGGCTCAAGACCGCGTGGAGTGACTTCAAGTAAAGACAATTACCAGCAGTGGGCTACGAAGGGCTTAAAAGAAGGAAAAAGGGAACAGTCAATTGTATTATACAGGGTGTCCCAGAAATAATGAATAATCCTGCAACCTGTTATAGTAGGCCTCTTGAGGACTCAGAATATGGAATTTTAAAAAAAATCCAGACAGTACCAAAGTTACGTAACTTTTTTTAAAAAGTTCGATATTTTCATACTGCTGTGTGACTCTGTATACTCGGACAGCTACAAATAAATAAAATCCGTTGGGTTGGTCCGCACAATACATAACTCTGCGCACTTAACCCATGTGCGCTTAAAATAATAATGCGTAAAAAGTGCGCGCCCCAGGCCTCCCAATGTTGTGGGGACCGTGCCCAGCAGTGGGCCATAGAAAGCGTTGCAGCCACCCAGGCAACCACATACTCATTCGTCATAAGTGAACACCACGATTTAAATCCCAGTCCCTTTGAGCAAGAAACGATGAGCAAAGAAATGTCAGTGACTAGGCTAACGCCGCTCATAAAAAAACCAGAGATACTAACTTGTAATCAAAACATCAACCTAATATTGTAATTTTTCGCATTCCAGGTGTATACGAGGCGAGCGCTGCCGAGACGTCGACCGTCGTCGCTTGCCAACAGACACACGACATTCAAACCATTTGTTTCATCTCGACACCCAATAGCGTAAATAAAGCTATATATATAAGTATACTAGCTGACCCAGCAGGCTTCGCTCTGCCAATGAATTTTTTTTTATTTTTTTTTATTTTTATTTATTAGCCTATGTTACTCAGGCTGAATGTAGCTTTCCAATGGTGAAAGAATTTTTGAAATCGGCCCAGTAGTTTTTGAGTTTATTCGTTACAAACATACAAAAATACAAATGTTTCCTCTTTATAATATTAGTATAGAGTATAGGTAAAGTACAGTTTCACCGTTCAGACCGCCCTGCAACCCGCACCCCGCAAACCATAGGAAGAGTTACGCTTACGATCTATTAAACAATCACATCTTACGTCTCGTTCTAATCAAGGCTCTCTATCCACGGAAGCGTAGCTTGTATTGCAGCTTACGTACAAAGATATTCTGTCTGACTCTCTGTACCCTTAGTCTGAGTTTTAGTGATACCGAAACGAAACGCACACATCCATAGATACTTAAATCTTACACAGCTTACTACACAGGAGTCCACAGTGTAATAACAAATAGAGGTAAAAGATATTTAGAGGAGTTAAAAAATTTAAAATCAAATTTTTGTATGGAGTGGAAGATATGAATACTTATCGTTAAACATTATAATACTAACAAATATTTAATACCTACGGGATAATATGAGTTCGAAATTTTACAGTGCAAAACGGCCAATTCACGGTTATTAATATTATGTTTCATTAATATTATTAAACGTTGAAAAAGTGTTAATTACAGATAAAATTTTGTGATGATTTATCTAATGCTTTATAAATTTTTTAACTCTTCTAAAATTCTTTTATCTCTGTTGTTTATTACACTGTGCATTTTCGTCTGGTAAGCTGTGCATGTGTGCGTTTCGTTTCGGAACTGCTAAAACGCATACTGTTTACGGAGCGGCAACGTCACACTCGCGTCCGTGTGTACGTACATCAAGTGAACACACGAGTTAATTTTTGGCAAAAAATGGCGGGAAAGGCTGCGAAATTGAATTCGTTCTCACAAATGATGACAGTACGCTGGGCTACTTAAGCCGTTTCGCGTATTTCGTAGCGTCTATGAAGCTATGCTTTCGTGGACATAGTTTCTGTAACAATACAACGTCAAAAACGTACGTACTCGTACGTTTAATATCAACAAACCATTAACTATGTCGTCGAAAATTCCTCATCGTATTTTGGTGTGTCGTACCTTGCGTGGAAATACAAAAGAATTAATGAAACGATCGAATTGAACGTTATTCAGTCGAATGTTGGAATATGATAACGTTAATCTTTGGACATGCGTCTTAATAATTCATATTCGAAGATAGAATTTATTGTTTATCGATGTTGCTGTGAACTATAGTTTTATATTACGTTATGTATAGTCAATATGTACGTTTAGAAGAAAATAGTAGGATTAAACTTGGGTTATCTGTGGACCTTTAGCTATTTAATGTCAGTGTTTCTGTCAAATGAATAGTTTTCATATGACATGTATCCATTGGGCATTTGAGGCACTATAATTATATTGTCTGTTTTGAATTTAATATATATATATAATCAATCTATTTATATGTGTGTCGTTAATATTCTGTAGTAGAGGAGTTAATATTCTGTGGAGATTTATACGCCGAGGGTCGTGTACTGTTCGTTGTATTGTTAGTTATCTATGAAATAGGCAATTAACGTAATACAGAAAGCTTACAATCGGTCTATTTCGACCAGTGTTGATCGATCATTTTACTCGATCGTCCATTTTGGTTGCTTAACGATCGACCATTGATCGGTGTACGGTCGTCTATATCGTATTTGTAATATAAAATGAAGCCTGTGAAAACAGATAGAATGATATTCGTACGTCCATTTGTATAGCAAACGCATCCACGCACGTACGTGCAGATGTATTTTCTGTGTGTTGGACTGTGCTTGTTTTCTATACAAATAGAAATACTTAAATACAACGCTAGACCACTTATTCCCGCGCTACGCTGTGCGTCAATCGACTTATATGCGACATTGAAACGAGTCATATTAAACGGAAAACAGTAAGCGTCAAAATTAAATATTCAATTGGAGATGGTTTCCTGGGAACGGTAGCCGTTATACAGTATTTATGACATAATTAAATTAGGTAAATATTTAAATGAATTAATCTTTTATAGGCAAGTTTGTTATCAAATATTCTTGACATTAAAGTGTCGTCTGGGTGTACATTTCCTGTAAATACATAGTCTAGGGAAAGGCAGGGAAGTTCAAGATTGTTTGAAAGATTCAGTGAAATTGAGAGGTTACAACACAGGTTCAATTGTAATGCAGTTTGCAACGAATTGATCTCAGGTTGTGTCGGTACTTTGAGGAAAGACCTTCAGTCAGGGTAGGTAGCGGCACTTGCAGCAGTCAGAGTCATCTCGGAGTTTTGTATCTGTACTGGATATTTAGAAAACTTTGATAGCATGATTCAGGAATCGCATGTACCTACTGCCATCTATCAACCAATAATGGAAGCCAGTATAGTGCTATAAAAATGTGTTGAAGCCCTAAATTTTAAATATTTTTTGTAAATTGGAATCAATTTTTGTTTTTTTTTCAAAACCAGCATTATAAGGATCTGAAATTTGGAAACGATAATGTTAAAGAAAGCTGTTTTGGTAAGGCTTTTTGGTATTTACAGTGTAAGTACATCCTTTTCATTCTTAATTCAAGACATGTAGAGTTATGATCACCAATAAAATAAAAATAAAAAAATTTCTAAACTTTCTAAATTTGATAAAAAATTTACGTAAACTTAAGTAGACGAAATATGTAAATAACACTGGTATTAATTGTAATTACGTACGCACTTTGTTTCTCATTCGATTTATTCGACATTTCGGCATTTAAGGGTGTAAAATCATTATTTATAGGGCGTCCGTTACGTGTTTAGGTGAGCGGCTATTATATTATGGAGTTTTATCACTTTGGGAGAAACAGTATTAGGTTTGGTCTGTTTTGTACGTCCCCCCGTCCCCCCCGCGCCCCGCACACCATATTATGAGAGTCGCACTGACGGTCGTCGACCTTTAGTAATTAAATAATCCGTATACGTATCCTTAGACGCGTACGTATAGATTCTAGTATTGATGGTATGAATAAAGTCGATTAACAAGTGAACTGCATATTGGATAGTCCAATGTTTTCTCTGTGTCTGCTTATCACAATGTATACTTAGGTTACGATTAGAAACTAATAAATTGAAGTGTTTAGATTGTCTTCCCGTTCACTGCCGGTGTATCGAATGAGATTAGATAGTTACTTTTGCACCCTTTTCCTTTTTGGGTTCGGTATTCGGTAGTTATACTGTTAAAGCTTTTGCAAGCGTAAACGTCAAATAATTTTGTTTGTAACATAGGCTTGTTACATCCAACAAATGCCAGTCTTTATACACGAACGTACAAAATGTTGAATCGTTACCAATGACTTTCATTTGTCTAAAAACTCATTTATCGGTTTCAGTGAGTTTTACCGCCGGTTTCTATATTCGTCGTTAACCGTCTACGACCATGGACTTCGCTAGTATGTTAAGTCATGGACTTAACTACTGGACTTATGGACTACTACATGGACTTACTACGACACCTTTTTATGTCGACAATAACTTAAACCGTCATAGATATACGGACTGTCATCTTGGCAAGAATAACACGCACTTCATGACTTCATAATTCTTTTTAAATTTAAAAATGATTTTACTTTTCTGAATTTATTTTCAAAATGGTTCAACATTTAAAAAATAAAGTTACATTATTTTAAGTGACTTTGTTATACATATCATTTTCACACAACTATTTATATACCTAACTTAGAACAAAAAAGGAATAGAATAAAAATAAATAAAAATAAAATTTTATAAATAAAAGAATGAGTCCAAATTACGTTAAGTTGAAATTAAATTAAGTTGAAATTACCTTCATTTTCTTCTTTTTGTAAGAACAAAATGTAAAGATGATAAAGACGTGTCGTAGATCGTTAACGAGTAATATAGAAATCCGGAATTAGTGGTTATATTATTATTATTGATAAGTTTAGTGGAAATTATTAGTACGGCATAATTAATGTTCAGTTGTGGATCTCAGTTTATTAGGTCGGTGCGGTTTATACCTTTATATTAGTTAGCACGTAGTTATTTTCTTTATAAATTTAGTTTGTTCTACAATACTTGTGTTGTTGTGTGTCTTGGTTGTTTATTTAAAAACGTGCTGTTCTTTGAATGATTTGTTTATAGATTGGAGATAATAATATGTTTCTGCACTGAGATATACGTCGTGTATGCATATTGTATCAGAACAGTGCCCCGAATGGGTTTTTTTTTTATGTCGATGGAGATTTGAATTTCTGAATAAATTATATTAAACTGTTATTTGCAACAACGATTTATGTATGTAGTCTCGCTTTTGGTGTTATAGATTACGGATTTATAATTTAATAAAAAAAGTAGTTAGATGTTAAATACCATTTACTGTGTGAGAATCTAAATGTAATTGTTATACCTAAGGTATATAAATTATGTCTGTATCACTATATTACGTATATAGTGTATTATGTAGTAAATAATTGATTTTTCTTATGTGTCTATGATAATATTAGGCTATGTCCACACTATGCCCTTTTATCTTCATCCTTCATGACTGTTATCTTTCTATTCAACTTTCGTTTGATATTTACAATAATTGAATGCGCCAGAAATGGACTTTATAGCGATTAACACTGCCTATCACTGAGCGTAGTGCGAGGGCCATATGGATCTATATTAAATCAACAATGTATTTAAGGTATTTAATTGGATAAGGATTAATGCTGTATTGGTTAAAATCGCTTCGAAAATTAGCCATTATTTGTCGTAAAAAGTAAATGACTACAAATGTTATTGTGGGATATCCATAAGAGATAGACATATACTCGTACATACCATCGCGGAGTTTTCTGTAGACATTTTCAATGTGTACAATACTTAGTACATTATTTTGATAAATGTAGGGTTCAGCCTGCGTTCTAAAATTTGAAATTATTTACGACATCACATTAGAAGCCACAAAAATAACAGTCTATTTAATGGATGTTATTATACACATAAACCTTCCACTTTAATCACTCTATCTATTAAAAAAACCGCATCAAAATTCGTTGCGTAGTTTTAAAGATTTAAGCATACATAGGGACAGAGAAAGCGACTTTGTTTTGTACTATGTAGTGATAAAGTCATATATTGTTATGATAGCCTCGTATCCAAAACTTTTCTGGAATTTCTTTTGTCCAAGTAAGCACACATACTACACATATTCCAGCAAGAAAATTATTGTCTTTCCATATAGTTAAGGAACCTGAAAACACTCAAGAGACTACGCATTGAATTCGCGTCCTGGTGTATCAATGATTGAATATAATCATTAAGTGTCAAACGAAACTTGAATGGAATAATGACGATAAGAGAATACAGTGTGGACATACCATTATTGTTTTGTAACGCACTCTTATTATATCATCATAATTCTTAAGTATTTATGACCAGATTTATTTGCATTGTTAAATTTATTTATTTTGTTATTTTTTTTTTTAATTTAATCGAGAAAAATAATAGTACTTTGCTACTTATTCATTGCGCCAATCGAATTGCTTGTGTGTATTATTTCAGATATTTTTCGTTTACAATAGAATAGTGTTTTAAATATCATTTAGTGACGCAACTACAAAAATAGATTATTGTTGTATGTCGTCGAGTAAATGAGCCGTATGAATGATTTGATCGGGGTTTTGGTTTATGTTAATTCGCATGAAAGAATAGTAGAATTGAATATAATTAATTTATAGTAGTTAAATGAAGCGAGGAAAGTACCTGTGGGGTGATGATTTGGTTATGAAACAACTTATCAGCGCCCAAACATCATAATATGTACGTCATAATTAATGTATGTGATGATTTTTGATTGCATTATCTCTATCTCGAAGGTGCTTCTGTCAAGAAGTTATGTTATTTACTTCAGCTAAAGGTCGATTTAGACTACGACTATTAGTAGTACACTCAGTTGAAATATTCAATGTTTATGTGTGAACGCGAACACACACACAGATAAACACTAGGACTAAACACTTCTGCCTCGAGCACGTACACAGTTTCGTATAGTAATAGCATCGAGCAGCCAATAGTATGGGAAGATGTCAAGACGGACTGGCATATGTCATACTAATGACTGACGTTTACTATACGAATAATTTGACGATAGCTTTTTTACTTATGGCAATGGCACACTCGTTTGAGTGTGCCAGAGGTGTTTCAACTGAGAGTACCATCAAAAGCACCGTAGTCTAAATCGTCTTCAGCAGTATGTACCTAATATGTTTGCGATGTTAATTTAGTTTCACCTAAACATTCGTATTTTATCTATAAATTTTGAAATGGATATATAATTTAAACAGTCTTTGCATTGATGGTAGGCATCAGGTTTTACAGACGAATATAACACAAATTTGAATAATTTTATTTATTTCTCTTAGTACTAAGTCGACATTGGTTTATATCATAAGTAGGAATTGGAATTTTGTCTCAAGGGCGTTTTTGGAACGCTTTTTGTATTGTTTTTTTGTAAAGGTGCTGACTTATCTATGGTCTGAGTGTTATATTTAGTTCGTAAGTGAAATGCGATATATTGGTTTTGAATTTGTTACCTGTAAAAAATGTTTCCTGATTTATTTTATAAATGGTGTTTTATGTTGCGTTTAATCGTTCAATCGATAACGAATGACTTAACGAATTAAAGAAATACTTTCTATGGATAAACAAAGCGACGTCATCGGAGTTTTTATGTATTTTTATAGAAATAAGATATATTTCACCTGGCGAAGATCTAGCGGTGTTCCTGCAACCTGTAAATAATCGAATTGTTTTATGGGAGAGAGATTTGTCCTGTTTGTTTGTTCCTCCCCCTATATCAACTGGCTATAATTTCAATCGTATAAGACGGTACATTTTCATGGGCTGTAGCGACCGTTAAATGTCCGTGCCGTGAACACGAACATTATCGGCAAAGTATTCGTATAGTAAACGTCAGCCGTTATTATGTCATATGTATTTGACATATTCCCACACTAAGTCTGCGTTTCCACCAGAGATGTGCGAGGATGCGTAGCGAGGGATGCGTTTTTGAACAACCAATAGAATTGCTTCATTTACCTAGCCTCGTTCCGCTAAGCCGTTTCCACCAGAGCTGTGCTAAGCGAGGATAGGTAAATGACGCAATTCTATTGGCTGTTCAAAAACTTATCACTCGCTACGCGTCCTCGCACATCTCTGGTGGAAACGCAGCCTAATGGCAGCTCGATACGATAACAATACGAGACAGCGTGAGTTTATCCTGTACAATACATTGAATGAATAATCAGTTGAATAAATACAATATATTGAATGAATAATGAGTTCAATAAATAATCAGATTGCAGTTTCATTTAGGAGGGAAGATAAAATAGCCTCTCATTTACTTCATGCGAATATCTTATTTAAATACAGCGGGACCGTAACGCAGTGGTCATTGGCACGCGAATGGTCGAAGTTATTGATTGGTCGATTCAGTGCAATTGCGTCGCACCACCCGGTCTTTTTCCGTCGGTCTGTATCGACTAATAGGTCGTTTAACTGAAGCTGGCACGTACACTACTCACTAATACAATATAATCACAGAATAAAATTCAGTTCTAGTTCTTATATTTTCTTAATATTTTGTATAACAACTGAAGCAGACAGGCTTCTCATTTTTATATTGAACCAACCGGGTCGATTCAGGTCATTTGTATTTAATATTATCATATTAAATTAATTAATTATGACGGGTTAATTATGACGTGTATCAAATTTATACCAAGTCATATTGTAGGTTTGGTTGTTGTTAATACAATATGACTTGGTATAAATTGGTATATGCAAGCGACTCGAACTTAAAAAAGTTATTCAAATGAATAACTTGCATATACTTAACATAACAGAAGAGAACAAAAGTTCTACTTCAAACTGTACTAATAAGAATGACCGCGTGTGAAAGAATAAGAGCCCCGAGTTTTTAACGCTATCGGCAAAGTATTCGTGAAGTTGAATATGGGAAAATGTTAGACAGACTGACATATTATGACATAGTATTGAATGACTGACGTTTACTTTGACGTTAGGGGGGATTTAAAGGGGTCGTTTTTCGCCGAGCGGCTAGTCGCTTCACAAATCGCCAGGGGGGATTTACACGGGTATAGTCACTTGCGACCGCCGAAATGCCATTTAGACGGTCGATTTTAGCCGTGCGGCAAAAATCGTGCGGCTTTAATTACCCGTGTAAATCCGCCTTTATGCAGTATTACTTCACCCTTTACGATAATTCACAGATTAGTGTATTGTGACGTGTTGTACGTGCTAGCTTTAATTGACCTGTGTAGTATGTGCATACATGCGAAATTAAATCATTCCTGTTAAAGATTCAGAGCCCCTAGCATGAACACGATCGTCAAAGTATTCGTATAGTTAACGTGTGCCATTAGTATAGGCCATATGCCATACTAATGACTGACGTTTATCGTACGAATACTATGACGAGTGTTCATGCTCACGGCACTGATGTATCGGTGGTTTGGATGAATAATATTTATTTTATTAAAAATATTTCGTTATGTTACATACGATATTTAATTTTGTTCTATTAATTTGTTTGAGAGAAGTGATTGTTTATTTAGTTTTCAATGACTGTCTGATTTATAATGAATATTGTCTGAAACAGGATCAATTTTTTACCAATTTTGTTATTTTGTAAATAATAGGTATTGGTTACGTACTTGTAATAAAGATATCTTAATAATATCTGTGTTTTAACAAAAAATATTCGTTTCAATTTTTGGTTGCTATTTTTTTGGCTAGGTTGTCAGTAAGACAGTAACCCATTAATGACCCACTACAGGATCGGGTCTCCTCTCACAATGAGAGGGATGTAAGACTTAGTCCACCACGCTGGCCTACTGCGAGATGGTGGACTTCACATACCTTTGAGAACATTTTTTTGTGAACTCTCAGGCATGCAGGTTTCCTCACGATGTTTTCCTTCACCGTAACAGCAGGTGATATTTAATTTTGTAAAGCGCACATACCTTTTTGGTCATTGGTGCGTGCCACTGGGATTCGAACCCGGACCTCTCGATTCGAGGTCGAATTCCAAGCCACTGGGCTATCACTGCTTCATGATGCGTGGTACGTGCGTACATGATGAACGTGAATAGGTATAATAATGAACAGCAGATCAAGCTATCACGCAGCGTGATTCCGACATAGAGTTCCGTATTAAATAAAAAGTAAACAATTTCAGTTTAAAATAATTATTAATTAATAACGTGCAAAACAACGTGACGTGACAGAGTCCTAGTTTTTTGTATTACGCAAAAACATGTTTTACATTTGCTTACCGGAAGCTAGAAGAATGGTTATGTATGTCTATCTATAGTTATCATCCTAGACCGAAACTAAATAAATAATGAGTTAAGCAATCTTTAAATGTTACTGACACGCTTATGTAACGGTCGGTAACTGGAATTAATCACGTGAGTGTTGATTATTATTGTAAAATATGGAAATGATTTAACCTTTTGACTGCTATAAAGGCCATTGCCCTGCCGACAACGGAACACCGCGGCACCGTGCCATCACGATATTCACAAGTAAGTTTTGAGTTTAAGATTTAATAACCTTAATTAAAAAATAATAATAACGCTTCACACTCATAGCCCCACACTAGGATTCCCTGTGCCGTGGGTGCCATGGACACAAGACAAGAACACACACCCAGACCAGAAACAGAAATTCAAATCCATCATTCAAATTCAAGAGCTCTGTGCTCTGCTGGGAATCGAACCCAGGACCTTCCGCGCAGCGCACCGGTGTCTACCACTGCGCCACTTGGGTCGTTGTCAGTAACCCATTAATGACCCACTACAGGGTCGGGTCTCCTCGTAATGAGAGGGATGTAGGCCTTAGTCCACCACGCTGGCCCACTGCGGGTTGGTGGACTTCACATGCCTTTGAGAACATTTTTTTTTGTGACCTCAGGCATACAGGTTTCCTCACGATGTTTTCCTTCACCGTAACAGCAGGTGATATTTAATCTATACATATTATAAAGAGGAAACATTTGTATTTTTGTATGTTTGCAACGAATAAACTCAAAAACTACTGGGCCGATTTCAAAAATTCTTTCACCATTAGAAAGCTACATTCAGCCTGAGTAACATAGGCTATATGAAAAAAATGAAAATCCAAGATGGCCGCCGCCACAAAATGGCGGATGACATATTTATTCCGCAACTTCCTCAATATGGGTATCAAATGAAAGGGTTTGTTTAGTAGAATAGAGCTCACTATAAAAAAATGAAAATCCAAGATGGCCGCCGCCACAAAATGGCGGATTGCATGTTTTTTTCCGCAACTACCTCAAAATGGGTATCAAATGAAAGGGCTTGATTGGTAGAATAGAGCTCACTATGAAAAAAATGAAAATCCAAGATGGCCGCCGTAACAAAGTGGCGTATTAAATATTTTCCACAACTGCCTCAATATGGATATCAAATGAAAGGGCTTCATTGGTTGAATAGAGCTCACTATGAAAAAAATGAAAATCCAAGATGGCCGCCGCCACAAAATCGCGGATTACATATTTATTCCACAACTACCTCAATATGAGTATCAAATGAAAGGGCTTGATTAGTAGAAGAGCTAACAATAACAAATGAAAATCCAAGATGGCCGCCGTCACAAAATGGCGGGTTGCATATTTTTTCCACGCCTACCTCAATATGGGTATCAAATGAAAGTGCTTGATTAGTAGAATAGAGCTCACTATAAAAAATGAAAATCGAAGATGGCCGCCGCCACAAAATGGCGGGTTACAAATTTTTTCCGCGCCTACCTCAATATGGGTATCAAATGAAAGGGCTTGATTATTAGAATAGAGCTAACCATAAAAAAATGAAAATCCAAGATGGCCACCGCCACAAAATGGCGGATTACATTTTTTTTCCGCAACTACCTCAATATGGGTTTCAGATGAAAGGGCTTGGTTGGTAGAATAGATCTCACTATAAAAAATGAAAATTCAAGATGGCCGCCGCAACAAAGTGGCGCATTACATATTTTCTACAACTGCTTCAATATGGGTATCAAATGAAAGGGCTTGATTAGTAGAATAGAGCTCATTCTCAAAATTAAAAATAAAGTCAGTAGAATGAGAAGTATCAACTAACAACAAAACTAAAAACTTGAAAATAAAAATTAAATTAATAAAAATGATGTGGTGTTATGGGACACCAGGTAGGAACGAATAAGTCATAGAAATAGAAATGTGCATGTTATTCATAACTTTTTATTAATCCTTATCCAAATAAATTATTTTGTATTCAAAATTGTTTCGATACCCGTAGATTACTTTTTGCATTTTTCAAATCGTATATTCCTTTCAAAAGATATTTGGAGAGGGGCGGGCACATCTATGAAATAGGTAGGTAGCCGCGCGGCTCATTCGCGCGGTAGGTTCCCTACGCAGCATGGAGGATAGAGCTAAGGAGGATCATCTGTATACATGAAAAAGTGTCCGTCGAAATGCATTAAACTAGGGTGGCGCCACTTTATTGTTGTGCCACTGTATATTTGTGTGTGTGTGTGTGTGTATGTTTGTAATGAATAATCTCAAAAACTACTGTGCCGATTTCAAAAATTCTTTCATCATGGAAAGCTACATTCACCCTGAGTAACAGAGGCTATATTTATAGAAAAGATTAGGGACCCTTGCTAAAACTTAAGTAACGTAACCCAAGGTGTAAAAAAGTGCCCTAAAACGTCTTTTGTCGCAAGCGCTGCGGAAACTATTGATGATAGAACAAAAGTATGTGGTACAATATTAAAGAACATAATTATTTCTACGGACATACCGACCAAAATTAAAAAAAAAATTAAAAAAAATTAGACCATAATATCCATGTCATGTCATGCAGCGGTGATAGCCCAGTGGCTTAGAATTCGACCTCGAATCGAGGGATCCGGGTTCGAATCCCAGTGGCACGCACCAATGGCTTTGTAATAAAATGTGTGCGATTTATGAAATTAAATATCACCTGCTGTTACGGTGAAGGAAAACATCGTGAGGAAACCTGCATGCCTGAGAGTACACAAAAAAAAAATGTTCTCAAAGGCATGCGAAGTCCACCAACCCGCAGTAGGCCAGCGTGGTGGACTAAGGCCTACATCCTTCTCATCTACATCCGTATCCCTCGATTCAAGGTCGAATTCTAAGCCACTGGGCTATCTGTTACTTCTGTTATTCATACTTTTGCTTAAATCCTTATCCAAATATTTTTCGTTGTAACTAACGTGTTAAAGTTGTTTGGTTTTCGCAATGGACTTGGTGGTGGAAAGTTGACTGTGTTTCAAAAAAGCTTTTGATATTAGTCAAATTAATAATTGGCAGAGCAAAGCCTGCCGGGTCAGCTAGTTTTATAAAGCGCACATAACTTTTTCACAGTCATTGGTGCGTGCCACTGGGATTCGAACCAGGACCCCTCGATTCGAGGTCGAATTCTAAGCCACTGGGCTATCACCGCTCGGGTCGTTAATTCTGACTATTAAACCCTTTTCTCCTTTTTCCAACTCCTTTTTCGGAGTCGGTTAAAATTTAGTGAAATCTAAATTAATATTTTGTATCACCTTTCATAAGGGCTAGTTCGTTTCTTTTAAATCATTTGAAACCCAATGCAACAAATGAGACTGGAACACGTCGAAAAGATCACGTGAAACGAAAGTAGGCAACACAATCGAACTGTTAGCAATTAACTAGTAACTAACGCTAAATTATTTTATTATATAAAGCTGCAAACATTTCCGTGTGATATTTTCCCGGCGATATCCAACACTGTTGGTACCAGTTTACCACCCACCAATGGTGGTAGCGTTACCGCTCAGTTGGTGCGACGATGTGGCGGTCGGTGGTGCTGTACTTAGCGTCGCTGACGGTAGTGGGCTGCGTTGACTTCAGAGTGCTGGGCGAAAGGAGATATCATGATGGATCGAAGGTAGGCAACATAATTATAATCTTCTATCCTCTACTACTATTATAAACGCGAATTACTATTATAAATGCGAATGTTTGTGATTATGGATGGATGTTTGTTACTCTCGCGTAAAAAAGGCTGAACAGATTTGAATGAAATTTGGTACACAGGTAGATTATAACCCGAATTGACATATAGGATAGGTACTTTTTATCCTACTCTGGACTAAGTTCTATAATCCACGCCGGCAAGGCCGCGGGTGAAGTATAGTATAGGTATAATAAAAACGAATCGTTCGTTAGTCTCGCTAAAACTCGAGAAGTAGATAAAGTAGTTAAAACTTAGAAAAGTAGATAAAGTAGCATGTTGGTAAGAGTTAGATCACTAAAAAGTGACTGAACTGAAGAAGTGAATGAGTGAACAGCATTTATCGATAAAATAAAAGCTACATAAAAACGAAGGTTCTTTAATTTTAGGTTCCAATTTTTGATATCTTTACACTCCATTTAGTAATGTAAAAATCTTTGTATCAAAGGCGTTAAAATATTCTTTTTTGAATAGCGATGAATGTGTCCGAATAGTTTATTTAAAAAAAATGTCGTCTTTATTAAGTGTGTGCAATTAGTGTTCATATTAATACGTTAATATTAAGCGATGGTTAGTAATGTGTTAATTTTATCGGACACAAGAAAAAATCGTTTTGTGAATAATGTTTTTCATAATTACATCGCACAGTGCTATTTATTGATCATTATTCAGAATGAAGAATGCTTCATTATTATATAACGGCTTAACTTCTGATACAGTTTGATCAATAATATTATAGTCTAATTCATAGTAACAATCAGTATTACATTATTATTATTATTTCATTCAAGTACCTAATAGAAATCTCCATAAATTTATGTAAAAGAAACATAATTATGTAAAATATAATATGGTAGGGTGTTCAATAATTGTTCAATAAATCAAGATAGTTTTCTTGTTTGGTTGGGGTTTAGACCTATATTAGGCGAAGTGCGGTTTTGAGCTGTACTAAACTTTTAACTTGTGCTCTCAGACCATTGGCCCCGCATTTAGCTGTGGCCCAAAATACCCACTTTCATGTCCCACTAGGTACCTATTACTAAAGGGCTACTAAAGAGGTAGAAGGGTAGAGGGTAGGAATACGGTGGACTTCATATAGTAGAGTCTGGTCAGGTTGAGGGTAATTAACTTTCATACTGTAACGGCCGCACTCAGAGACGTCATTTAACGTAATGTTCATTAACAAACAAATAAAATCGTCTTTATTCGTATTGACATAAGTGTCATCGTTATTTTCATAATAAACCATTAACGTTAATGAATGTCTCTGAGTACCGCAGTAAATCTGTCTGCAACATTTTAATGACCCACTGCCGGGTCTGGCAGTACCTAAGAAGGATATAGGTTTTATTCCAACACGCTGGCCTACGTGAGTTGGTGAACTTCATATACCTTTAAAATGCAAATGAATCTGTAATCCATTAATGTTCCGCTGCACAGCACGCTGGATATGTTGGGGTAGTCTGCGCATACCTTTGAGAACATTATCAGGAACTTTCATGCATGCTGGTTTCATCACGATGTTTGCCATATACCTATCAGCGCAATTTCCTACGGTCCTGTTTCACGATGACGAATAACACCTGCTGTAAAGGTGAATGACAACATCTGAAGGAAATCTATCCACCTGACAGTTTTACAGAATATCCTCAAAGGCACGTGAAGTCTACCAACCCGCATTAGGCCAGCGGTAGACGATCTACGTCTTTCTCACTGTGAGAAGTGACCCGACCCAAAAGTGGGTCATTAATGGGTTAAACAAAAACGTACCTGACTCTACGCCATTTCTGTTCCGTATGTGCTCTGTGGCTTATTGGATCGTGTTTCGTGGCGTGTAATTAATGTTACCTAGTGAAATTGAAAACAATCAAAGCAAAGCACGTTGTACGATGACTGTAGTGTGGTTGCTCTTGTGTAAGAGATTATGATTTCAATCTTCACTCTCGTAGTGCGGCTTGCGTTACGATTGTTTACGATTTGTTGCTATCCATTAGTGTTCGTAGGGGCTAAGTGTGTGGAGCGTATTTATTTCATACGTAAAGATTTGATTTCTGTATTACATTTCCTAACGCGTGCAGAACCGAAGACTAACTATTATGCTGCCAACATAATAATTAATAAAAAATAAAGGAAGCGGTCCATCTAATTAGCTTGATTCGGTTAACGTTGTTCGTGCAGTGATACTAGTGGCTTTAATTGTTATTAATACTCTTAAATCATGCGACGGCCATTCTTTGAACGTACACGAACTTTAGGCGCACGAAATTCTGGAGTTTTAAATGGTTTTTAGCGCAATATGCATGCATATGCTATTCTATACCTACCTCTAAAAGCGGTGATAGCCCAGTGGCTTAGAATTCGACCTCGAATCGAGGGGTCCGGGTTCGAATCCCAGTGGCACGCACCAATGACTGTAAAAAAGTTATGTGCGCTTATAAAATTAAATATCACCTGCTGTTACGGTGAAGGAAAACATCCTGAGGAAACCTGCATGCCTGAGAGTTCAAAAAAAATGTTCTCAATGGCATGTGAAGTCCACCAACCCGCATTAGGCCAGCGTGGTGGGCGGCGGCCTACATCCCTCTCATTGTGAGAGGAGACCCGACCTTGTAGTGGGTCATTAATGGTTACTGACTATACCTACAATACAAATGTATGAATATATAGAATTTATGTATTCAGAAGTATGAAGAACACAAAGCGCCACAATACCTAGTGTTATTGCTTAGGTAGCAATTTTTCCACATTCACCTTATGCAGAAACCGAAAAGAGTACCTACCTATATCGGGGTAGAGTGTTCGCTACATCTAAAGTGTTATTGGTAATTCGATAAATTTCGAATTCGCCAAGTATTCGCCATCTATTCAGCCAAGTATGAACGATGCTCGTAGAAAAGATCATTCGATTTCCACACTTGATTTGTAACAATTTTATTTCATAGTGCTCGCTTGCCACTGCGATGTTTTCTTTTAAGTTGTGAAATTTTGTATGAATGAATCATATTATATAGGTATTACAGGTACCTTAAAGGTATCTGAAATCGAGAGAGGGGTATTGTGCTTTGTGCCCCTTCGTGGCTTTCTTCAGTACGTGGAGGACTCTGATAACTCCTGTGTAAGGGATGCATTACAATGCTTAGCTTAAGTAAAGTGCAAGTCCACCAACGGGCAGTAGTGGTGCGTGGTGGACGGCGGCCTACATCCCTCTCATTGCGAGAGGAGACCCGACCCGCCAGTGGGTCATTAATGGGTTACTGACAACTAAAGTGGCACGCTCGTGGCGGACCCGTCTCTACGGCAGTCGTTAATCCACTGGTGGACTTCACATGCCTTCGAAATTTATGGAGAAGTCAGGCAGCAGGTTTCCTCACTACTTCAGAAATCGGTCACTGGAATTTGAACCATGACCCCTTAAATAAGAATCCGAATTCTTAGCCACTGGTCTATCACCGCTTCACCGGATAAGATTACCTATAGTAGGTTACTCCTACCTAAATACATGTATCCAAATTATCCAATATCCATGTATTGAGTTGTGGTTCTTCGTGCTTTGGAACGCCCATACTACCCAGTGCGTGCCACACTCATCCATTAAACGGCATGCGCACCGTTAGTATCAGCTCAGCGAATTATCCAAATAATCATTCTTTCACTTACTTAATTGCCGTGCGTACACCGATGATATCTGCGCTAGCGTATTGTTCGGGTTTACTGTCATGCTTCGGCGATTTAAATATATATATTATAAATAAATAAAATTGGAGTGTCTGTTTGTTGTAATATAAAAATAACAGCTTTTTACCATATGCATATTATGTATGTATACACGGTACGTATACCAAAATAACATTTTTTACCATTTTTTTGTCTGTTTGTCTGTATTTCTGTCTGTCTGTTTGTTCCAGCTAATCTCTAGAACGGCTGAACAGATTTTGAAGGCACTTTCACTGGCAGATAGCTGATATAATAAAGAGTAACTTAGGCTACTTTTTATTAGAGTAACTTAGGCTACTTTTACGTAGCATATTAAAACCACAACAACATCAGATTTGGCTTAGCTAAGAATTTAGCCTCTTAACTGAGCGGAGCGCGTTTGAATCCTGGGCTTTACATGAAATGGTTTTAAAACTGTAACTTTAGGGAAAACATCGGGAGAAAACCTGCTTGTCTGAGAGTTCTTCATAATTCTCAAAGGCATGCGAAGTCCACCGAACCTCAATTGACCGAGGCTGCAGCAAGTTGGACCAAAATCGTCCTTCTCATTTTGGGAGGAGGCGTGGGCCCTGATTCTGTACGACCATTCAAAATCGCATCGCGGCATGTCGTGTCTTACCCGTGACAAAAAGTCAGAAAAGGCTTAAAAGTCAAATATCGTGACAATCTAGTTATTGAGCGTTAGAAATCGACTATTAAAAATAGGGGTTGTTGATAGAAGAGTGAAAGTTTAGGGTTGTATGTATTTTTTGGCATCAAAAATACAATGTTATTGAAAAATATAAAATAAAAAAAATTGTCCAAAAAATAAAATAAAAATATTAGGCGTGGACAACCCTTATCACTTAGGGGTATGAAAAATAGACGTTAGCCGATTCTCAGACCTACTATGCATATAAAATTGACCTGAATATGCATATAAAATTTCATAAAAATCGGTCAAGCCGTTTCGGTGGAGTATGGTAACTACAACTGTGACATGAGAATTTTATATATAAGAATTTCTTATTAAAGATTAAGAAAGATGATTTCTTATTAATATTACGATTACGAATAATGACTTATTTTTTATCACTTTGGCTTTAATGTTTTTATACAAAAAACTAAATTATTTTATTATATTTATGAAATACTAAAATTATTTTTTTGTAAAAAAATCATTGCAGGAAAAAACATTTATTTGCATTTTTAGGTATAAAAATTCAAAGTTATTCAACCATATAAAAAATTTAACCAAAATTTGTGTATTTTATACATCTCAACTTAATAAATTGTAATAAAATTGTATAGGCTTGAGTATATTAAAGTTACTTAAGAAAAACTAATATATAGGGATCATTTTGTTTATATGAAAACCTTTGACCTTATGACCTTTTGTTTATATGAAAACAATAAAAGAATTCGATTTTAAAATTCTTGTTTTTGCTCAATCGGTTTGTATTGAAGCCGTTTTTCGAACTTTTGAACAACAGGCTCGTTGGTCTAGGGGTATGATTCTCGCTTTGGGTGCGAGAGGTCCCGGGTTCAAATCCCGGACGAGCCCAATTATCCTGTACTAACATTTTGTCGTGTTTATTTTCTTTTTGTCTTACGATTTCAGAAAGCAAAGATGATAAAATATTATGTTACTATTTTATCAAGAAAGATGTCATGAAAAAGCAAATTTAATAATATTTTTTATGGGTGTATGTATGAATGAATATGGTTTAATAATTAACAAAATGCTTATGTTGTTTCTTGTTTTCGTTTCAGGTCAGCTGTGTTGATTATCCGGACTCCAGAGTTTATGACGGAGGTGAGGCTTTAAATTTTATATTTACACCTATATTCTTAATTTACTGTATATTTAAAACTATTAAATAATTTACTGTAGTATACATAGTTAATTAAAATTACAGTGATTTCATTCAAAACGTAGGAAGTTAACCACTTATTACTATAGATAATTGAATTGTTAATAATAACCAGCTTTATTCAAAATATGTATATTGTGTTGAAGCGAATATTGTGTCAATAAAAAGCATGTAAAAATTACGCTCAAGCGGTGTACCTACAACATTTGAAGTTTTGAAACATAATATAAACCAACTTAACATTTCTATGTGTAAAATTAAATAAACAATAATAATATATTTTGTAATCTCACTGTAAATGTTCTAAAAACACGAGATATAAACGATCACACCCTCAGACTAGAAGTAGAAAACAAAATAATATGTTGCTCTTTTATTAATCACTTCGTCAAGCAGAGCTAATTAAAATTAAATGAAAAGTTCTGAGAATGTAACCAGCCCCTACTTGCGCAGGTTGGCGGTCGAACAGGGACATCCGGAGCATTCTAGCAACCACGCCGAAGTACCGGACGACGCTGCTCCCCGTGCCAATACACCCGCTGTCCCGCCGGCTGGACCGGCACTTCCCGAAGGACACCGACCTCGTGAAGGAGCACGCCAAACTCGTGCAGGACATCAACAGCCTCAGGCAGGTGATGTACGTCGCGCCCATCGCAGACGAGAGCCGCGACTACGACGACTCCATATTCCCTGACATCATCGAGACGTACACAACCACGACGAAGCCGACCACTGCCCGACCGAAGCCGACGAAAGGCATACCCGTCATACTTTTAGGAGGCGCAAGCCAGCGGCAGATCGTGAGGAGTCAGTCGATCAAGTTCCCCAAGCAAGTGGTCAACCTAGTGGGGACCTCAGTGTCGCCGCTATCGAAACATCCGTACCCTTTCGTGATGCAAGCGTCTTCCCGGCAGCCGGTGAAGATCTGCGTCACAGCGCCGCCTCTGATGCACACGACGCGGCGGCCGACTCTGTGGGAGCGACTCATCAGCTCCATCATACCCAGGAGCTTTCTATCGGCCAGTCGCCCTAACCTGTTACCTAACCTAACCTAACCTAACCTGTCGAAGCCGACGTAATTATTTGTTGGGGATTTTCGCAATTGATTCCACAATGTAATTCTGCTAAAAAGCTGCATTCATCGTCATCGCAAATCTAGCCCACCTTCCGATGTGTGTAAAAATGAATTTTGCTCAGCGCGAAAACAATAACAAGTCTGTCAGTTGGCTCGAAAAGCTATGACGTCACCCCGTGCGTTCGCCATACAAAATGTACGAAGGGGTGGTGTACGACAGTTCATTAAAAGTATCTCAATTGACTAGGACGCAATCCTACGAGTATTGCAGCGTTGAGCGCGCTCTCCCATAGTTTTTTACCGTCAGATTTTCTCATCGCTTGGTTCAATACGTGATCGCGATGAGTGATAGGTACGTATCTCTTTTGACTTTTGACGTTATGTGACGTGATCGCAGACAACGATTGCGCCTTTTCCTGGTGAGCTATTACCAGTAATGTTATCTATTGTTCTTGTCTTCTCCTCGTTATTCGATGATGTAATTTCGTTGTAGTTTTAATTATTAGTAGTTTAGTTACTTTTATTGTGTCATCATGCAGGGTTATGTTATTTGTGACAGCTTTGTCTGTTCCAAACGCGAGTACATGTGGGCTTTTTGATATAGACTGAAAACTTTAGCTTCAAATAATTTATTGTATCAGGCGTTACCACAGATTACTAAACTTTACTTGGCGGAAATCCATTGTTATTTGTACCTATTTATATTTCTTTGCAACAATCCGCACACGTGGAACTTGTTTTGGTATGGACCCACCACCCTCCCTTATCTCTTGGAAGGTATATGTATACCGTCACAACTTATTCCAATAGCAAACGGACACGTGTTTCGCCCCAAAACAGAGCAAGGTTGGTCGTAGACTCGTAGAGTCGTAGAGACAGTCAACCGTTGTAGAGTTGCAAAGAAATATAATTTTAGCTTCAAACTTTTTTGTTGTAATGCTGGGCACAGATTAATGATTAATGATTCTTACCACAGCAAGTGTAGGGTTGGAGTATACTTTTGTATAATACGCCTTAAAGAGTTAGGTCGCGCTCTCTTTGGACGTGATTTTGTATGTATTCAACTCGTCCGTATATAAACGTATGTACACACATGCACGAACAATGCCGACTATAGACATAGGTACTATAAGAGAGCTCACAATGTGTGTGTGCCTACGTTCAACTTGAGCGCAGTCGAAACCTTTCGAGCTTTAAATATTGTGATCTATCAAAAACAACCGGGATTATTAATTTCTTAACTGGATTTCTTTCTCTCAATTCTCTCTGTGGAATAACTCAATATTTCACTTTTTTTAAGATTTTATACATAATATATTGGATAATTAAAATAATAATAATAATAAAACAATATATAATTATTTACAAAATAGATATGCCATCCAATAGCTCCGCTTGTGGCATGGTGCCCAGAACGCTGGCAGACCGCGTTGAATGCTGAGGCTTCGGTCACCCGAAGCGAGGATAAGCCTGGCAGACATGTCTTTCATGAATTCTTTCATTCTCTCTGTTACATTTTTAACAAGGTCAGGATAAAATATAATCTTTATTGAATTTCTTGCCTTTTAATGTCATATAAAAATATTTTACATACATAGTCCGAAATTTTAATTAAACTAAGTAATTAAATTCAGCATGTTGCTTGCTTACAAGAATCACAGTTTTAAATAACTGTTCCAATCGTGATTATATTTGTAACATATACTCCATTGTACATAGATAGTTTTTTGAATTTATAAATAATTAATGCAAATAACGTTTGCTATTATAATATAGTGTACACATCATTTAATAATAAGATTTGTATTTTCTTGATGTTTTTGCATGTTCAATCAAGGTGTTATTTTAATGTGGTTTATAAGAGACTTATTGTATTGCATGCTAATGTTGGTGCGTGTGAAGGAAACGTATCTTATTCTGATAAATTAGCTACTTAATTTTCACAAGGAATTTGAGGAGCAAAGATCTGTTTATGTTTTCTTTCACTTACGGTGAAGGAAAACATAAAGAGCAAGTGATATTTAATTTTATAAAGCGCATAGTATAACTTTTTTACAAAGTCGTTGGTGCGTGTCACTGAGATTCGAACCCGGACCCCTCGATTCGAGGTCGAATTCTAAGCCACTGGGCTATTACCACTTGTTTCTCATTACTACAAAATAATAATGTTACTAACGAAGCTGTTGTAAAACATAACACTAGACGTATCGGATAAACTGCGTGCGACGTGTTCTCGCGTGTTATGTATAATTACCGTCTTAGTATTGACTGCTTTTTGCCAAACGAGAGTTGAATGTCTTACAATTATGTGTCTAGAGTACACATGGCAAGAGTAGACGCGAAGCAGGTATGAACTGGAGGCACGGGTATGAACCATACAATTAGGAATAATAACGTCATACACAAGTAAGTTTACAATGAAATTTCCTTTCATAAATGCGTAATGAAATGCCCAAAAACCTGAAAAGCAAGCATTATTAATAACAATTGATTACTACTACTAACTACTTTTTATAGTAACGTTTAGATGTTTTTAGTTCATGACGCACCACAGTATCCTATTTATTACAATATTGTATTATCTTAATTATGCTTTACACTAAGTTTGCCTCTACATCTGTCTCTCATTTGACTGCTTGAAGAGGTTTCATAATGTAACAAGCAGTGCTCTGGTACGTTTTTGTGTGCATTTGAGTGTACATTAGTAATAAACGTTTATATAGGATATCCGGCAACAGTTTTACATGGATTTTTACAGAGCGTCTTATCGTATCACACTCTGTTGCTTACTCACCTCTGGTATCTGTTGAACGATCACTCTATTGCTCTATGCCTGCTAATCTCTAAGGCTAACTGTTACATTGATAGAACATTTCAATGTGGTAGTTACGTGTCTGTGATTTAATTCTGTGTGACGTCGAATTCTTTCACGATAGGAATGTTATGGATTCCGGCGTTTCGTACGCTAGACTGATTACCGCTGATTTGCGTACCATGCCCGAGGTTGTCGTGTTATTCATGATTTAACTGTCCTTTATAATGGAAAGTGAGTGAAAGAATTTTTTATTAGCATACGAGAACAAAACCGTGTTATCGATTCGTTTGTTGTAATATTTGTAACCGACCGACATAGCTCTCAAAGTGGCAATGGCCTGACCACATCGTTCACAGGACTGACAACTAATGGGGTAAGAGATGGTGACCAGGCCTAGGCAAAAGGAGCACAGGCCGCCCTCCGACCAGGTGGACTGACGACCTGAAGAAGACAGCGGGAAACCGTTGGATTCAAAGGGCCCAGGACCGGGTGGATTGATGTCGATTAGGGGATGGCCTCCCATGTCCAGCAGTGGACTACAAAGTGGGAGGTGCCTTACCGCCAAACTCTTAACCTGCCGCGAAAAATGTTTAGCAGTTATCTGTATACAGTGGGTTATAATTACAAAATATTTTTGGGTTAACTGCCAAATCTTCGTTACCAAAATTACTAATTAATTTTCTACTTTTGACACATAGATTAAATCAAAAAGGGAAGATACGGCATACGCTTACTTGTATCAATCATAAAATTAGTCCGACTCAACTACATAAATGTAAGTTACACACACACGCCTATAAATGAAGTGTCAATCAGGCGAGAGAGACAGAGCAGTAAGTTTTATCATTAGCGGGAGGGAGTCGGAGAGAGCCGCGTCAACTCGCGCGCGACCGTCTCGCTCACACATAGGTCTAATTGTAATGCTATCCTTTTCTTGAAAAAATGGCGAACTACATATAAACCATCAGTGATTTTGAAGAAAAATTAAGTTGAAGTATACTTACAAATGAAAAGAGATGCCACGGAATTTGTTTTTCGTTTTTGAGCTGTTTGTGCACCTTTTAAAAGCACACGAAGGCATTGTTGTACCTTTTTTAACACAGAAAATCCGCGGTTATTGTGTTCTAAGCGCACATGTAGTTCAATAGCTAGCCAAATTGCGACTAAAGTGAAATTGTGTGCATGGATCTAATTTTAAGTGCGCACTCATGAGTGCCGTATCTTCCATTTTTGATTTAATCTAAGTATTGACATTATTAAATCAGTGGAGTTTTTTTAACTAATAGGTCACTTTTGCTAACTGATGTGTCACGTTTGGCATATCAAATGTATTTTAGGTGTTTGTGATTAACGTAAAATATACTTGACGGATTTCCGAGCTGGTGGTTAGGCTCCATGGGCAGCAGGAAGTGGTTTCGTTAATTAAAAAAAAATCAAAAGTTAAATTTCACTCAAAGTAATTTATTTCTTTTTTTTAATTTATTTTACAAATCACAAATCAATCTAAAGAGGTATGCGGAGTTGCGAGCGTACGAACAGCGCCACGACTCAAGTTAGACTGACGCTAGCGCGCCACTCCCTCCGTTTATAAAGGCGCGCCGCACGACCGGTCGCCCCACTACCGCCTCACGCCACCTCACGCCACAACAGGCGATGTCTGGCACTGACGTCACTCGCAAACCCACACGAACTAAACAGTTCCCTCTTTGGTAACAGATAATTTTATTAAAATTATAACGTTTAAATAAAATTACGTCTAAATTACGAACGCGCCGTCATAACGTTTAAATAAAATTACGTCTAAATTACGAACGCGCCGTCACGGCCGTCCTGCGCCTTCACACGTCCTCGTGTGTCATGTCATCATCAGAATTATCTGCAAAGAATAAAATTGTGATCAGTATCAGATCTACTCCAGCTCGGCCATTCTGGCCACGGAATGTAATGGTCAAACAGACCGATTGTCACACAGACAGGCTGTCACACAGACGGGTTGTCACACAGACAGGTTGTCACACAGACGGGTTGTCACACAGACGGGTTGTCACACAGACAGGTTGTCACACAGACAGGTTGTCACACAGACAGGTTGTCACACAGACAGGTTGTCACACACACAGGTTGTCACACAGACAGATCTAAGAAAAAGAAATGAAAGAAGAAAGAAAGAAAAAGAAATTTATCCACCATATAAAACAGACATCAAACTACCTATAACTTGCTTACTTTCGCCGTCACTGGCACATCCAGATGCTTCCAAATTAGCACTCAATTCCAACGGAACATCACAATCCGGCATAGAACGTAAACGCTCGTGAGCATATTTGTATGTTCTGTTAGAATTCAGAGCCTTCAGTAAATATCTGTCACCATCAAGCAACTGAATCACCTTAAAAGGGCCTTTAAATTTTGGTTCCAATTTTGTCTGATTCCGTTCGTGATTTGAAAGAAGTACAAAATCCCCAACTTTAAAGTGTTTAATTTTTGCTTTTGTTTTATCAAATCTTTGTTTTTCAACCATAGCGCTATTCTGTATCTCATAGGCCGCCCGTTGGCGAACTTCCGTCAAGTTAACGTTGTTTTCATTTATGTCATCTTCTAAGGTCATCAGGTCTAAGGGCCTCGCTACTTTTCCAATTAATAATTCTAAAGGACTCGATTTTGTCACGCGATTAATTGTGCTGTTTAGAGCGATTTGTACCTCTGGTAGTGCATCTTGCCACGATTTGTTGTTTCCGACCTCAACCGCTGTAAGCAAGTTCTTTAAAGTACTCATTACCCGTTCCACTTGTCCATTAGCTCGACTAGTACCCGTGGCTATAAGATGTAGAGCAACACCATGTGAATTGCAAAAGTCTTTGAAATCTTTGCTAGCAAAACATCTACCCTGATCAGCTATAACGCGTACTGGTGCACCGAACAAAGAGACAATATATTTCAGGGCTTTTATTGCGTTAGGAGTGTCAATGTTAAGAGTGTGATGCAGGATAGTGAATTTTGTGAAAGAATCTATCATGACAAAGACATATTCTTTGGTATCATTCTTACCACTAAGCTTCCCTGTTGCATCTATGTGAATAGTGTGCCATGGTGTAGATACTTTGGGGATAGGGTGCAATTCCGCTTGAACTTTACCTGAATGAGATTTTGATAACCTACAAGTAATGCAGTTATCAACGAATTTTCGTACGTACTTATTCATGTGTGGGAACCAATAATGACAATAAACTTTTTCTAAAGTTTTCTCCCATCCTAAATGCATAATGCTTTCGTGTACATGATTAATTACAGCCCACTGAAACGACCTGGGAACAATTGGTAACCATTTAGTCCTACTATTTCTTTCTATTTTCCGATGTAAAATTCCACGTCTAAGTTCATATGTCCCTGCAACGTTATGGTCAAGAGTGTTATTTTGTAAATTGGAAATAATTGACTTTATCTCAGAGTCCTTTTGCTGTTCTGCTTGAAACCAATTATCACTTATTTCTGTTAGGTTAACTCTCTTTTGAACTGTTTTTGTTTCAGCTATTTTAGGAAGAGGATTTCGAGAGAAAAAATCTACATGTTCCATTCGTTTTCCAGGTCTATACTCAATATCGAAGTCAAAACTTTGTAGGAAACACCACCATCTATGAACGCGAGGCGTTAAGTCAGTTTTAGATTTAGATGCTTTCACCGCATTACAGTCAGTTACTACAACAAATTTACGACCTTGCAAATAATGTTTAAAATGTTTTATCGCATTAACAACGGCTAACGTTTCAAGTTCATATGAGTGGTATTTAGATTCACATGGAGTTGTTCTACGGCTGTAATATTCAACAACATGAGATTTGTCATTTTTTCTTTGCATGAGTATGGCACCATAGCCATCGGAGCTAGCATCTGTGTGCAATTCAATAGGATACTGAGGGTCAAAAATAGTCAAAACTGGCTCATCGGTTAAGACTGAAATGATTTTTTGGCGAATGTTTTCAAATTCTGGAGTCCATTTAATGTTGCCTTTTCCAGATGTGAGTCTGTAAAGAGGTGCAGTGATTTGAGAAAAGCCTTGAATAAATTGGCGGAAGTATGATGCAAGACCAATAAATTGTCTCAGCTGTGTGACGGTTTGAGGAGGAGGTAATTGTGACAAGGCATTTATTTTACTCGCGTTTGGCCTTATTTGGCCGGATGAGACGTGGTATCCAAGATACTTTATGTCAGTTTTAAGAAAAGCACATTTCTTTAAGTTTAGAGAGAACCCTGACTTTGTCAAAGCTTCTAACACAGAATTTAGCCGTTCAAGACCTTCTTCGACAGTTTGAGATGGAATTATAATGTCATCAATGTAGCAGATAGCAAATGTTTCAGAAAGGCTGCCAAGAGCCTTGTTAATAGCTCGCTGATATACCGACGGTGCATTTCGAAGTCCAAATGGCATTGTGACGTATTCAAATTGTCCGTCAGGTGTCACAAAAGCTGTCCGTTCTATCGAGTCAGGATGTACAGGGATCTGATGGTATCCACTGGCCATATCCAAGGAAGTGAAATACTTGGCTCCGACTAAGCGCTGTATCTGGTCACCAATTAAAGGTAACGGATATCTATCTGGGATAGTGTTGCTGTTCAATTCACGATAGTCCACACAGAGACGATCAGAGCCATCCTTTTTTTTTACGAGTAAAATCGGACTTGCGAAGGGCGAACAACTTTCACGAATAATACCGGCGGTAAGAAGTTCTTTTATTTTGCTATGCACTATCTCACGTTCATTAGGACACATTCGATATGGACGACGTTGCACTGTTCGACTTGAATCTACAAGTTTTATTTCCAAATGTCCAGTGCTAACTTTACCTGTAGGTATACCGTCAATAAAGTTGGGTGAGTATTTTTCTAATAATTTTTTAAGTTCATCAAATGACTCTGAGGGAACATCGGTGTTGACGTTACTGAAATTCTTGACGCTTTCACCAAATTCACATTGCGCAATAACGTGAGTTTTATTGATGGTCAAGTTATTTTGTGAGACTTCGACTGAAAAGCCTAAATTAATCAAATCTCGTCCGATTAAGATATCATTTCCTAATGAAGAGTCAGGAACCACGTGAAATAATAACTCTACACAATGACCCTGAAGTTTTACCACGGCATTAACTTGACGGTTGCAATGTAGGCTTGCTTTTCCTATGCCTAAAAGTGAAACAAAGTCATAGGCACGCTTGCCCGGAAAACGTCGAGCTACTGTCTCTCTAATCAATGAGCATTCAGATCCGGAATCAAAACAAAATGAAAACTTCTCACCCTGATTGTAAAGATGGTCCGAAGCAGGCCCGATGGTGCAGATATTCACCCTCCGTTCAGTTGCCGGTGTTGTATCTTCTCGTTCTTCGCTCTTCTTCTCCTTCTGGGTACAACGCGGTGCAATGTGACCTGGCTCACCGCATCGGAAGCATACGACGGACTTCGGTTCCTTGCGTTGCTGGGAGTTGCTTGCAGTCGTTGACAGAGAACGATTCACGGGAATGTTATTATCCTGGTCCTTGCTGGTATTGGCACGACAATCCATCGCTAGATGACCAATCTTCCCGCATTTATAACAGCGTCGCGGTGCTTCTAGACGTGGCTTTTTAGCATCACTAGTTTTGTCAGCAGGCGGTAGGCTTCTCTTTCGATATACGAACGGCATTAACTCACGTTGTAATTGAACTCTCGATTTTATTTCTGTTGTGAAAGCCATCCTCTGAATCTCAGTATCAATACGGGCCACGTGTGCCAATGCTACATTTATTGCCACTTGCTCTACTGTCATGTTTTGCCATCTTGTCATTAATGTGTTTAAAATTCGAGACACATACGTTGACATATTCTCTCCTTCGTTTGGGCTGCTTGATGAAATCTTGAACAGAGTGGCAGCTGGTGTTTCGATAGTGTCAAAACGAGTAATGAAAAGCGGCTTAAGTTCTGACCATGTAACTTCAGAATGGCTGCTGTGTGCCAGCCATGTAGCTGCTGATTCCTTCAAAGCTCGGCTGAGAAGAATAACCAACTGACTTCCACTTACCGGGTTCTCCTTCAAACAAATATCCACTGTGTTACACCAAGCCTTTGCATCCGCCTCTTTATGGTTAGGATTAAATTCCGGAAGAATCAGTTTAGGCTCCTTCTTTTTTGGTTCAAGGATATTTTTTATCAAGTCCATCATATTACGATGTTGCGACTCCAAAAGGTTCCTCCACTGATCACGTTCAGTGCGTATTATAGGACTGGCGGGTCTTTCACCATGATTTTCCGCTTCCTGGTCCATCCCCACTCCTGATGACGGATTTCCGAGCTGGTGGTTAGGCTCCATGGGCAGCAGGAAGTGGTTTCGTTAATTAAAAAAAAATCAAAAGTTAAATTTCACTCAAAGTAATTTATTTCTTTTTTTTAATTTATTTTACAAATCACAAATCAATCTAAAGAGGTATGCGGAGTTGCGAGCGTACGAACAGCGCCACGACTCAAGTTAGACTGACGCTAGCGCGCCACTCCCTCCGTTTATAAAGGCGCGCCGCACGACCGGTCGCCCCACTACCGCCTCACGCCACCTCACGCCACAACAGGCGATGTCTGGCACTGACGTCACTCGCAAACCCACACGAACTAAACAGTTCCCTCTTTGGTAACAGATAATTTTATTAAAATTATAACGTTTAAATAAAATTACGTCTAAATTACGAACGCGCCGTCATACTTATATCTGTTTTTAATCTGCCTGTCGTGTTATTGAACATACTAGGTATACAAATTTTCAATGTAAATATAGGATTTAATGTTGTTTCTCAGTCTTTATTAAAAAATAAAATATATACCGAGTAACTAACAATAAAATTTAGGTTCACCACGCTAAAAATGAATTATAAAAATTCTCAAGATGATAATTTTTAAGTATTGTTTTTAAGATTCTTAACTTTGTTAGCTAGTTTTAAGATTAATTATAATATTTTATTTGTGTTTTTGTAAAATATTTTCATTGTTAACTTTTATGTAAAATAATAAAAAATAATTATCTAGAGTAAGTAGTAAGTTTTGTAGAATTTAAAAATGTTTTCATTGTATTATATAATAAATACTAATATGTATACTGTCAAAATTTATTTTTATTTCTATTTCTTTTCTATTTTTATGGTTGTTTATTTTTTAAAATTTTATTTAAAAATAAAAGAATTCGTGCATTCTTCTCCATAATTATAAAACTTGTACCCAAAATTTTCACTTCACAAATTAATACTTAGTACTTATTTAAAAAGCTAATAATTTTTATACTTATTATAACATAATTTGTTTTTATCACATTTTTGTTCTTGCGACAATAAATAATACAAGGTTTATCCGCGATTTGAACTGGTCTTTCGGAACTTTCGGTCTCAAATCGCTTTGATAAAAATAAATGTATGCATGTGTGAATCAAATCTGAATCTGTCTTTTTAATTGCTCTAGAAAAGTTTTGTTCTTTTTTTGGCCGGATGGATCGTCCCGGGCGTTGTAAGTATCCAAGTTTCCTCTATGACTTGCTCGGCCGGATGTCATCGATGGTTGCCTCTGTGGCCTGTTCGAATCTATTGTGTTCGAATGATGTACCTACACGTCATATATCCCAATTAACTGTTAAGCCAACCATTGTCTGAGTTGTGGGTGACATCGAACTCGATGAACGGTGAAAGTGCGTTTTTGTGCAATTCTTCAATAGATCATTATGAGTGCGGTTGACGATCATTCGTGCCTATTGTTCAGTTTCTTATAACCGAGATTAGCAGATAAGCATTCATGACCTATTGACTCCTTCGGTGGCGAAACTTCGACGCTTCGCAGTTTTGGCAAATACATGATTATTATTTTATTGTTTACTAGCTTACGCCTGCGATCTGCGTGGGCTTAAGAGTGAAGATTTGTGATTTGTGAGAGTGAGAAGAAGATTTGTTCAAGTGGAAATTAAAGTGAATCCCGTTTTCTCTCTCGTCTCAAAAGATCTGTGAAATTCGCAAAATTGTCAAGTAGTCACGTTCAATGAAGCATCATAGCGTTCAAAAAAGTTATTTTAATATGTATTTGGTGATGATTTTCAATGAAATACGAAACACGTTCATAGTCAAACGCATTTCACCCCCTTCAGGGTAGAATTTCGGAAAATTCCTTATCGGCCGATAAGAATACAAATGAAAAACGACACATGTGTTAACAACTAATTTATTACGTTTAATAAAACTACGTACAAAACCGCTTTATAAAAGTAAAAAAAATATATCTATGTGATACTCTTACTATATACCTACCTACTTAAAATTAAAAGTAGATATTCGAAATACTTAATAATTATTTTAAGTCTATATAAAACATACGCTAGTTTCTTTAACAGTAAACAGAACACACCACTGGCATAGACCACTGGTATTTGTAGCACTAATACATATAGGTAGTTTGGGTACCATTAAATAAATTAGCTTCAAAAAAAAATTATCTTTTAGTAACCAGCTGTTTATAAAAGGAGAGTGAATAAACACGCAGAGTGATTAAATTATTTTTTTTCATTCTACACATACAATAAATCAATAATCCGTAGGATATTTATGCAAAACGATGTAAAAAGAGCTCTCTTTCAAAGCCGGCAAGGCATTTCAATTATACGGAACATTATCAAGTTCCCGTGCATAATTTTAGTATTATTATTTTAGTATTATTAGGATGCTAGTAGTATACTAAATGGTGTTTCGAACTGAGCTGACACATTGCCCGTTTCCTGCGTTAGGCGTTCCACTTTACAACGTAAAGTCACTCACACTTGAAGCTACATTATATCTTTTATAAATATCTTATCATAGTCACCTACATAAATAATGGCGTCGTTGTAATGTTGAAATTGATGAAGGAAATGTAGATACAGCGATACATAATTTATACCAAAATAGTAAAAACGTAAACTTTATTAAATACTGAATCATGAAATTATGTGCCTAAACAATTTTTGCTTGTCTTTTGTTTTTGAGAACATTATGAAGATCTCTCAGTTTCATTTTTTAACGGATATGAGTCACATATGACTCACGTGACATCGAAGTGATTTGATAATTTTACTTTGTAGTTAGTAGTAAAGTAGTTAGTGAGCGCCAGCTCAAAGAAATTGCGCGCAAAATTGATATTTCAAAGTAGCAAAGATTTCAATAAATAGTTAAACACTATTATGAGTCACACAGTAGCGGTGACAGCCCAGTGGCTTAGAATTCGACCTCGAATCGAGGGGTCCGGGTTCAAATCCCAGTGGCACGCACCAATGGCTTTGTAAAACAAGTTATGTGCGCTTTATAAAAATTAGATATCACTATATCGATATAACAGCGATAAATAACAATATATCGCTGTTACGGTGAAGGAAAACATCGTGAGAAAACCTGCATGCCTGAGAGTTCAGAAAAAAATCTCATTGGTATGTGAAGTCCACCAACCCGCACTAGGCCAGCGTGGTGGACTAAGGCCTACATCCTTCTCATTGTGAGAGGAGACCCGACCCTGTAGTGGGTCATTAATGGGTTACTGACATGTCACGTAATGTTTGTGCTCATAGTTGTTTAAATTAGTTCACGTCTGTTCACTAAAACGCTCAGAATTGATATTCTTCTCTCATTCCTTCTCATTGTGAGAGGAGACCCGACCCTGTAGTGGGTCATTAATGGGTTACTGACATGTCACGTAATGTTTGTGCTCATAGTTGTTTAAATTAGTTCACGTCTGTTCAATAAAACGCTCAGAATTGATATTGTTAAAATATTAAAAAAAAATTATTCGATACGAAAAAAGGAACATAGCTTCGCTGCCAGTGTGACTCAGTGCGGACAAATGGGCAAATTGACGACAAAAAGCACATTCAGCTCAATGAGAGTGGCCAGCATTAAAAAGCCTATGTAGATGAGCGAACAAGCGACGCCGATCTTCCAATCCAACTGGAACTTGTTGAGAGCTAGCGACGCATACAGCGCAAGTAGAGTCGACAGCAGAGATATCGCGCTGTACGACAGCCCGCTGGAGTTTATCTTTACCTGTAGACAATTATGAAAGTGTTTATTATTAAAGTTTTAACGACGTTTTAACGTCACTTTAACACCTTCTTTAAGTATTAATAGAACAAGGTGTACGGCGAACTAACGCGTTTTTATAGTAGTAATCGCAGCCCGCTTGAGTTTATCTTTACCTGTAGATAATTATGAAAATGTTTTTATTAAAGTTTTAACGACGTCTTAACGTCACTTTAACACTTTCTTTAAGTATTAATAGAACAAGGTGTACGGCGAACTAACGCGTTTTTATAGTAGTAATCGCAGCCCGCTTGAGTTTATCTTTACCTGTAGACAATTATGAAAGTGTTTATTATTAAAGTTTTAACGACGTTTTAACGTCCCTTTAACACTTTCTTTAAGTATTAATAGAACAAGGTGTACGGCGAACTAACGCGTTTTTATAGTAGTAATCGCAGCCCGCTTGAGTTTATCTTTACCTGTAGATAATTATGAAAATGTTTTTATTAAAGTTTTAACGACGTCTTAACGTCACTTTAACACTTTCTTTAAGTATTAATAGAACAAGGTGTACGGCGAACTAACGCGTTTTTATAGTAGTAATCGCAGCCCGCTTGAGTTTATCTTTACCTGTAGATAATTATGAAAATGTTTTTATTAAAGTTTTAACGACGTCTTAACGTCACTTTAACACTTTCTTTAAGTATTAATAGAACAAGGTGTACGGCGAACTAACGCGTTTTTATAGTAGTAATCGCAGCCCGCTTGAGTTTATCTTTACCTGTAGACAATTATGAAAGTGTTTATTATTAAAGTTTTAACGACGTTTTAACGTCCCTTTAACACTTTCTTTAAGTATTAATAGAACAAGGTGTACGGCGAACTAACGCGTTTTTATAGTAGTAATCGCAGCCCGCTTGAGTTTATCTTTACCTGTAGATAATTATGAAAATGTTTTTATTAAAGTTTTAACGACGTCTTAACGTCACTTTCTTTAAGTATTAATAGAACAAGGTGTACGGCGAACTAACGCGTTTTTATAGTAGTAATCGTGTCTAGCTGCTATGACATCGCATGGTGTGTAACTGACGTTTATTATAGGAATACTTTGATAGTTTTCATATGTAGGTAGGTAATGCTCACGGCACTGATCGTATGTATGTAGGGAAAGACAGAAATATATGTAGATATAAATAGAAAAAGATAGAAGAAGGGTTGACTCGGGACAGGAACTTTTTGAGAAAAAAAAAACACTTCACACATTGGTTAATTAATTTAAGCAAGAGATCGGCACGTAGTCGAAATTCGACTATAATTTGTTGAAATTCGAATTTGAAACGTAACGGAATGTACGTTCATGACATGTCATATTTGTCTATATGTACATGTCAAAGTATTCAAACTTATGGTAGTGTGCGTGGCGTGTTGTATTAACATTTGGCATAAAAAATTACAGTTACACATTTTAACTTCGAAAATTATGAATAGGGAGTGATGACCTATGAAAGGTATACCTGGATATTTAAAAGGTACACGTGGAACGGTAAAACAATGGACTTGATATAAATAGGGAGTGACGACCGATGAAAGGTATACTTCTATAAACTTACCAGATGTTGACCGGGGGTGGAAGGGTAGAACAAAGACTTCACCAGCCAGGGGAGGCCCAGGCACAGCAGGATATCAAATGTATTCGAGCCTATTGAGTTACTGATGCCCATCGTTCCGTGACCTGTTAACGAAAAGGAAATAAATAAACATTGAGACCATTTTTAGTATACGTTTGTAGGTATAGTCCTTTTTTTACACTTGTCAAATTTGGTAAACAATCTTAGCATGTCTTTTTATTTTAATTTGCGATTAAAAATAACGCAGACACCTAAAATTATAAAGATTGAAAAACAAATTGTCATTCGTCAGAGAATATAATAATATGTGAATTTAATTTTGAGAGCAGTTTTGAAGTTTTTTTCAATAACAAGTAGTGCCACGATTGATTTTGACTTCGTTTTAAGAGGAAATTAGAACATTGCGTCTTTAAGACTTGAGTAAAACTAACTCATGAGGTCATTAAAATCAGTACATAGACAACTAGTGTGAGAATGAGTGCAAAATACTGGTACCTATATTGCACTGAATAGATCTTATTAGTGACACGTAAGGAAGTAGGCTATTGCGTCATAAGATCCCCATCCTGTCTTTGTAAGATCAGATGTAACACGCAAAGCATATTACAATTATGAGGTCACTAATCCGTCAATATAAAGATGTTCACTCTGAATGATTGCACACTCTGAGTGGCCTCAATCGAGAGACTAAGAATAAGCTTTGCTTTCTGCGTTTTATTCAAGTTATTGATAAATGAGCGGTGATAGCGCAGTGGCTAGAATTCGGCCTCGAATCGAGGGCCGGGTTCGAATCCCAGCGGCACGCACCAATGACAATGAAAGTTATGTGCGCTTTAATTAAATATCACCCGCTGTTACGGTGAAGGAAAACGTGTGTGGAAACCTGCATGCCTGAGAGTTTACAAAAAAAATGTTCTCAAGGCATGTGAAGTCCATCCAACCCGCAGTAGGCCAGCGTGGTGGACGGCGGCCTCCATCCCTCTCATTGCGAGAGTTACTGACATTTAAAGTTGTTAAAGTTACAATTGAACATAAGCATTGCACTGGAAGGCTTGCTTAATTTTCTTAAGCCCAGTCCAGTTTGTCGGAAGCCGAATGGGCGGTTCGAAAACATCCGACACGGTGGCCACTAGCCCGATTTCTCCACCAATTGGGGCAGCGTGGTGGACGTCTCCTTTGTTGCTGGGAGTTCCAGCCGACTCACCGTGCATCGTGACGAGAACACTAGACACAGCTTCCGGGAGACTGGTACCGGCCGCGAGGATAGTCAAGCCCGTGATGCTGTCTGGAACGTTGAGCGTGTCGCCTGCAACACATATTAGGTACCTACTTTTGTCCAATAAAAGTTTGCGGAGCTCAACAAACACGGTAAACGGGTATAATTTCGCAACGCTATCATTTCAAGTATAGTAGCGCCCTCTATATATTATGTAGGTATATTTGGCTCAATCACTTCCACAAGTAGTCATTCAGATAAAAGTATAAATAAGATAAAAGTAAATAAGAACATCGCTAGATTTTCTTTATTTATTTATTTTTCTTTGAATCACACTTAAAATCTACTGTAGATTTTAAGACCTATAGACCATCGTTGTATGACAGGACTATAGTTGTATGACAGGACTATAGTTTTATGATTTTACGATATTTAATTTTTTATGGCAATTGAATATGAAAAGCGGTGATAGCCCGGTGGCTTAGAATTCGACGTTTATATCGAGGGAACAAGGTGCGCATCCCAGTGGCACGCACCAATAACTTTGTAAAAGTGATGTGCGCTTTATAGAATTAAACATCACCCGCTGTTACGGTGAAGGAAAACATCGTGAGGAAACCTGCATGTCTGAGAGTGCACAAAAAAATGTTTTCAAAGGTGTGTGAAGTCCACCAACCCGCACTAGGCCAGTGTGGTGGACGGCGGCCTATATCCCTCTCATTGTGAGAGGAGACCCGACCCGCCAGTGGGTCATTAACGGGCTACTGACAACAATAATAATAAATAATAACGCTTCACACACATGGACACGGGTGTCATGGACACACAAGACGACAACCAACACACCCAGACCAGAAACAGAAATTCAAATTCATCATTCGAACCTCTGCACCGCTGGGAATCGAACCCATGTCCCTCTGCGCAGCACACCGGTGGCTACTACTACAGCAAACTATTTGCAGTTTGCTTCCAAATATAGTAAGCAGAATGTTTGTGTCCCGACGGAAAACTTAACTTGCTTACCAACTATAGTGATGATCCAAGCGACCAGGTAAGAGACGCCTCCGCACTGCTTACCAACTAAAGTGATGATCCAAGCGACCAGGTAGGAGACGCCTCCGCACTGCTTACCAACTATAGTGATGATCCAAGCGACCAGGTAGGAGACGCCTCCGCACTGCTTACCAACTAATAGTGATGATCCAAGCGACCAGGTAGGAGACGCCTCCGCACTGCTTACCAACTATAGTGATGATCCAAGCGACCAGGTAGGAGACGCCTCCGATCCAGGTGATGCACATGAGGAAGGTGAGGGGGTACAGGCGCTGGTGGCGGCGGCAGTCCGGCACGGTGGCCCACAGCAGCAGGCCCAGCGGCCACGTCAGGATCCACAGCACCTTCTGGAGACCAGAGGACTCTCCTGGCCAGCTCCACAGAGAAACTACGCTCGATTCTGTAATAGTCCAGTCCGTTAATTTATTTGTAACTCAACTAGCTGACCCCGCAAACGTTGTTTTGCCATGTAAGTTGTCGAGCGTTGAAATCGACTATTAAAAATAGGGGTTGGTGATGGAAGGGTGAAAATTTAGGGTTGTATGTATTTTTTGATGCCACATTGTTGAAATATAAAAATAAAAAATGTGTCCAAAAAATATAATAAAAATGGTAGGCACACCTAACATTTTATTTTAGGCCTTTAGGCCTTAGGGGTATGAAAAATAGACATAAAATTTCATAACAATCGGTCAAGCCGTTTTGGAAGAGTATGGTAACTAAAACTGTGATATGAGAATTTTATATTAAGTGTTATTTGCAGGAATATGGGTTAGTTTAGTTAGTTTTACAGGGCATTTTGATTTTTTATCTATCCATATTCACCTTTTCAGGTATGCAAATTAAGAACTGCAACAATAAATCAAAATAAAACGTAACTGAGCGCGGCCCTAGTCTAGTGGCAAAAAGTCACCGAGACGATGAGTCACAACGTCACAAGTCAAAAAGTCGTCAAAAAGTCACATTACCTGAATCAGTGGAGTCATGCCTCGCCTTCGTCGTCATCCCTCGCTCAAGGTCGTTGATGGGTGGCGCGGAGATACTCATGCGATGACCGGTGCTTAGTGGATTCGATTTATCTGCAGACATAATGTCATAATGACTATAATAAGATCTAGACACAATGACATAATGACTATTCGGTATACGTATAGTAGTTTACTGAATTTTTTTTATTGAAAATATATAAAATCACTAGCTGACCCCGCAAACGTTGCTTTGCTTTATACATAAGTTATCGAGCGTTATGAAAAATTAATTATGAAATTACTAAAAAAAGAAAAAGAAAAAATGTAAAAAAAATAAAATAAAAATGTTGGTGTGGACAACCCTATCACTTAGGGGTATGAAAAATAGACAGTAGCCGATTCTCAGACTTACTGAATAACATGCATATAAAATTTCGTAAAAATCGGTTAAGCCGTTTTGGTGGAGTATGGTAGGTAACTTAAACTGTGACATGAGAATTTTATATATTATTATAAGATTTATTTGCACGAATATGGGTTAGTTTTTGGTTTTACAGGGCATTTTGATTTTTTATCTATCCCTATTCACCTTATCAGCTATTCACTATTAACTTTGGAACCAAGCTGTGTATGTATTATTTTGTACGACTACAGAATGTCATAAGTGAGATAACTAACCTTTCATAAGCAGGGGTGATAGCTCGGTGTACAATTTGGGCTTGTTGAAAGGACAACAACCACTCTTGGCGAAGCTGCCTAGGCGACGGTTGAAAACCATTGCTGAAAAATGTTCGTTTATTTTATAACCGTCCTTCCTTCCTTTCAGCCCTTGGCAGTCCACTGCTGGACATGGGCCTCCCCTAATCGACGCCACTCCACCCGGGCCTGGGCCCGGAATCCAACGGTTTCCCGCTGCCTTCTTCAGGTCATCAGTCCACCTGGTCGGAGGGCGGCCTGTGCTCCTTTTGCCTAAATGGTTATACACTTAGGAGTATTTTATATAAGAGTATTTTAATTTTTAGGTCATTTAAGGTCATTCAAGTCAAAGGAAGTTTTGTAACTATAACAAATACATTTTTGGAACATAATATTATGAATTATTCTGTTTTGAAAATTGAAAAAGCAAATGATAGCTGCAACCTCATTTGTTACTCAGTTGACACTTGGCTACAATCTGATCATAGCCCACAGTTAGGCACGAGTTGCAGATGCTTCACCACGCTGCTCCAATGCGGGCTGGGCCCTGATTCTGTATGACCATTCACACTCGCATTGCGGCAATGTCGTGTCTTACGCGTGATAAAAAGTCAAAAAAAGTTTAAAAGTCAAATATCGTGACAATCTATTGTGTGCCTTATAGAATAGACATTGACGTACGGTTTGATGTCGCACGATATCGGCACGAATTCTTTTGGGACTTACAGAATCAGTGCCCTGGTGGAGAAACGTGCTAGTTGGCCGACGCGTTTTCTATATTTTCAAACCGTCTCATGAACCCTGACAAAATTCGAGCTACCTTATCGATAGCAATCGGGACTGACGGATTAACGACCAGCGAAGCGCGGAAGCACGCATTTTATACTATTCGACACATTTATCACCCATCACTGAGCGCATCCGACGTTCTTCAACATTTCGACCGCTTGCGATCCACTCAAGAAGCGAGGCTTTGTGCTTACATGAATTTATTTGTCATGTCATTAATGACCCACTACAGGGTCGGGTCTCCTCTCACAATGAGAGGGATGTAGGCCGCCGTCCACCACGCACCACTACTGCCCGTTGGTGGACGAACATGCCTTTGAGAACATTTTTTTTTGTGAACTCTCAGGCATGCAGGTTTCCTCACGATGTTTTCCTTCACCGTAACAGCGGGTGATATTTAATTTCATAAATCGCACATAACTTTTATTACATAGTCATTGGTGCGTGCCACTGGGATTCGAACCCGGACCCCTCGTTTCAAGGTCGAATTCTAAGCCACTGGGCCATCACCATTTATTTACCTACCCAAAATATAGAAGGTGTACATGAGCACAAGCAGCAAGGCTTCGTGCCAGTAGACGGTGTCGTCGAGCAAGGTGAGGATGAGGGCCACCACCGCCACCGCGTACATCATGCAGTCTCGCGACACCGACCACCAGTCCAGCGCTATCACCTGCCAACAGATTGGGACGGCGGAGTGAACTCACGTTTACTCACTCAAACGTTCAGCGAAACTATTGCTTGATGCGGTTAAATGTATTCGCCCGCGTGGATTTTAGAACTTGGTGCTGAGAAGGGTAAAAAGTATCCCATAGGTTAACATACCTATCGATTGTTATCCAGGTAACGATCTATCTGTGTACCAAATTTCATCCAAATCGGTTCGGCCGTTTTTGCGTGAAAGAGCAACAAATATCCATCCATACTCACTAACATTCACATTTCTAATAGTATATACATATGGGGTTACGTCGAAGTCGGTAAAACGGTAAAACGACAACACCTTGGACTTTTTTATAGACATTGGTGCGTGCCACTGGGATTCGAGCCCGGATCCCTCGTGTAATAGGCTGAATTCTTAGCCACTAGGCTATCACCGCATCTATGACGTACTTGTGACTAACTTGTATGTTTGTTTGGCCTCTTGGTTAGCGCTCATAGCTGCCTACTAACTGTAGTGGCTTCGATTCCCACCCAATCCAAATATTTGTGTGATGATCACAAATGTTTATTCTGTGTCTAGCTGTCAATTATCTACATATAATATATATTTTTTTTATAAATGGAGCAAGCAAACAGACACACGGGCCACCTGATGGTAAGTGGTCACCGTCGCCTACTGAGACGTGCAACACCAGAGGACTCGCCAGTGCGTTGCCGGCTATGAAGGAGAGCTTTTTTTATGCCCTTCTTGAAGAACCCCATGTCATAGTCCTCAGCCGGAAGACTGTTCCAAAGTTTGCATGTACGAGGCAAAAACGTACGTGAAAAACGGACTGTGGAGGAACGCCACGAATCCAGATGATGAGGGTGGATTTCAGTCTCCGGCGGGTGAATTATGTGTGTGTGTAATTAAAAATATCTGTGTATGTTTTTTTTACGTAATTTACGATTTAACTGACCTTGGCAGTCAGCAAGGCGCAGCAAGCGGGTACCGCCAGCACGTTGAAGACAGCTGAGCCCACGATGGCCCCCACTCCCAGGTCCCCCTCGGTGACGAAGGTCCCCACACAGTTGATGAACAGCTCCGGACTAGAACTGGCGGCCGCCATGAACGTCGCTCCAGCTACGTCTGATGCCATGTCCAGACCTGAAAAAGGTATTATCACACTGGGGATGTCCACCGTTCACAATTTTTTTCGACGAAAGTGTTCATGATCTGGGCCACCCTTAGTCGGAGTTTTAGCGATACCGCAACGAAACGCACACATACGATACACAGCTTACCAGACGTAAATGCACAGTGTAATAACCAATAGAGGTGGGGGATTTTTGGAGGAGATGAAAAATTAATAAAGCATCAGATAAATCATCACAAAAACTGCTTTATTTTTAATTAACACTCTCTTTCAATGTTTAAAAATATTAATGAAACAATAATAACAGTGAATTAGCCGTTATGCACTGTAGAATTTCGAACTAATATTCTACCGTAGGTATTAAATATTTGTTAGTATTATAATGTCTAATCTAACGATATGTATTCATATCTTTCACTCCATACAAAAATTTGATTTTGAATTTTTTAACTCCTCTAAAAAAATCTTTAACCGCTATTTGTTATTACACTGTGGACTCCTGTGCAGTAAGCTGTGTATGATTTACGTATCTATGGATGTGTGTGTAGTAAGCGTGTTCTAAAACTCAGACTAAGGGTAGGTACTAGGTCAGACATTTTCCCATACTAACACGTCATCTATATCTACTGATACATTGACAATAGTGTTCGTGTTCGGAGCACTGCAGGAGCGCGTGCCACGACGTTATGTCACCGATAACCTGGTTGACACCACTATTTACCAATTTCCCGATATTTGAACGGGATGTTGTTTACAAATAAATTGACTGATAACGCGTGTTTTCGCATTTAATAAATATTTAATGTATTCGCAATAAAGTGGTTAGTTTAGATAGATAATGCTTATCTGTTATCGATTTCCTTGAGATTCGTGCCTGTAACATCCTTGAAGTGATTAAGTCATCATAAATTATCACGATGGCTCATGTTTTATGGGAGTAAAATTGAAACAAACAAAAAAAATGATGTGACGTCATGGGACACCAGGTAGGAACGAAGTTCTTTCGTGTAATACACCATCCTTGAATGAGATAATAACTAACTCATATTCGTGTAAATAAATGATTTCGATTTTGATTTTGATTTTGAGAAATCCCAAGGGTTCAGATCCAGACTGAGAAAAACAGACTGCGACCTCGGAATTCGTATACCTACTTTAAAAATGTTCTTTAAACATCGTCACTGGATTAGAAGTAACGTTTCAGTACTGTTAAGGATGGTCCACACCCGCTGATCTTATCTACACGCCCTTAGCGGGAATACGTCACGTAACAAAACACCCTGTATGTTTGAGTCCAATGTTAAAGTCCTTGACAACTCAGTCAAGTGGAGGGTACACATGATTATGAAATGCAAATACACTTTAAAATATCACATAATAATAATTTGTCTACAAAGGGTCGTTCATGTATTTGTACGTCATTAGGTCTGTGGTGTTACGGATGAATATCCATGGTTGAAGGTGTTTGTGAGGTTCAAAGCGCAATAGTCAATAGCGCATCTTATTAGTGATTTCCTGTAGAATCAGGTCTCCTCTCACAATCAGAAGTATGTAAGGCCTATCCATCATGCTGGCTTGGTGCGGTTTGGTGGACACCCAACGTGGAATCATTAACGTTCCAATGTTCTCTATCATTAACGTTCCAATGCTTTCTTCACAGATTCAGCGTTAGATCAGTGGCTAAAAATTCGGTCTCTTTCTCGCGAGAACCGGGTTTTGATACGTGTTCCAGTGATACGAGTTGGAGTGTAAGAGTGAAGGAAAACATTGTGAGGATACCTACACAGTCTGTCCTCTAAACCAGTGGATTTTGAGAGAAGGAGTGTGCAGGCAGAGAGAGAAAATGACACACAAATAATAGGGTATTACGGCCTATGTCAAAAAGCTTTTATATGAATTCGTAAGTCATAAAAACCCATAAAAAATTGGAAAAAAAATTTTTGCAAACAAATATTATGTAAAAAAAGATTTTTCAATTTAAATTTCAAAAATCCCCGCGAAAGCACTGTCTCTGCCGTCTCGGCGCTGCCGCCATGCTTGTGACGTCATTCGCAGTGTAAGCAATACATCTCAGTAAAGGAAGAAAGTTATACTCCATTGTTTATTTACACTGCTAATGACGTCACGCCGATAGCTTTCATGGCGTATAGCGTTTTTGACATTTGAAAAACAGATTAACAAACCTGAATTTTAAAATTGAATGTATACTACATTTTTTAGAACAGAAATCACCATTTTTCACTTGCTTTTAACAAAATCTATCAATATTACATAATTTTGGATTTTTCCTTGCATGGTGCGAAATACCCTATTCTATGAGTATAAAGCTTACACTACAATAATTTCTCTGAAGATCCCTTCAATAAGAGCAGAAGCGGGGATGATTCCATAAATATGTGTAGAAAATATCTTTGAAGGAAAGTTTCTTTGCTTTCTGTACAAAAGAGTACAGCGCAGTTTGGACACGTTTTCGTACGAACAACTGAACGAACAATCCCGACCTAAGTCGGCGTTCTACTTACGTTCGCATATGATGTCGATGGCTGGCACGAAATACTGTTCGCAGACGGTCCCCAGAAGTAGGAAACAGTAGATGGCCAGTACACAGTGGACCAGTATGAAGCCCTGAAAATTTAGATTTTTTTATCTAGACCTCTATTTTAAAAGGCTGGGGGCCATTTTGTATTAAAATTGTATGTGGGTGCACAAGATAATTTTGATGCCTCTGGACCTAATTGTTTTACAGAGATGAAAAGATATTATTTGATAGTAAACATCACCTTGTAAGATCAGAAGACAAAGAAATTCAATTTCAATCAAACCCTTGATTATTTTTTCATTTTTTCCTTGATTACTCGAAAACTAGTTCGTTAAAGCAAGAGCTTTTCACTGGTCTGGTCCGGTACTGGGTCGCATTGTTTTTACTACCCTTTATTACGATTGTCAGTAACCCATTAATGACCCACTACGGGCTCGGGTCTCCTCTCACAATGGGAGAGATGTAGGCCTTAGTAGGCCATATTACAAGATAGCCATTTTGTCAGTAACCCATTAATGATCCACTACAGTGGCTGGTATCCACGGGTCGGTGGCTTCCAAATACCTTTGAGAACATTTTTTTGTGAACTCTCAGGCATTATCACGGTTATTTAGTTGTAAAAATGAACTTGCTTGTTGACGTTGCGTCCTTGTGAATCCGTCGGGGGGAAACTCCAGGATGGCTGGCGAGGTGCAATTCTTCCCGCTCCCCACGAGCCCCAGGAGATGGCGGGACGTGAAGACATCGGGACCTACGAAATAGTCGAGTGTAATGAGTAAAGTTATCCGATTGCGATCGATTTGCCGATGACGTAGGGAGGAGAGTGAGAGAGAACTTGGCGGAGTCGCTGGAGGAACTCAGCGTTATGCTCAGCGACCTCAATAGTGCCTCACAACGGTTGGGTCTTAAGATAAACATGGACACGAAAATCATGTCTAACGTCCATGTCACACCCGTATCAGTTGTTGACGGCACTGCTCTCGAAGTTGTAGACACTCGTCTACAACTCCGGCGCATTTCTGAAAATTAATAGCTGAAAGAAAGGAAGGAAGCAATGAGCAAAAGGAGACAAAATCATGTTTTTGTTTGTTAGGTAGTTTATATTTTGTCGTATTACCGTCACAATTAATTTCAAAATGTAATCCCTATAAAAGAATGCTCTTAGCGACTTATTTGAAAACTTGGCTTATAACATCTGAAATAATGTAAGTGCAATGTAGTATTATAATGTATTTATTTCTGCGAAAACAATAATAATTTATTCAATTGATTTTAAATATTGACGTTTTGACGTTTTGACGAAGGTTTGCCTTTTGACAGTCCATTAGAAGTGTCTCAATTGACCCTGAGGTCAACCCTATCCCCAAGATGAATTTTCTATCGTTGTAAAGTTTTCTCTCTTGTAAACGTCTACTGATTCGATGTTTGTTGTTCAAAATAAATGTTATTTAAATGACTCCTTTATTTTTTTTACTTTTCAGAATATGTCACTTATTTATGTCATGTTCTTTTAAAACTTACTTATGTTCCCAGCGGAAAAACAATTTATTAAGATATTACGACTTTCAAAATTTCCATAAACATATACATACGACTAAGATTTAGGTACATAAAATGTTTAATGTGGGTACTTCATGATTTTTTTGTAACTATTAGGTACCTACCTGTATCAATTTCATAAGCATCATTACCCCAAGCGAGGTAGTAGACAATCGGTAGCAAAAAGAATATCACTCGTAAAACGATCGCAAATCGGAACTTGCGCACTGAACTAGTCCTTATCAACATGTCGGCCATACCAGACTCTAATGACTAGAAATAGTAACAAAAAAAAAACAAAAAACAAAGAAACAAAACACGCGCGTACAAAGAAGAAAAAAAAATCCTTCGTCAAATAAAGAACTCGAACATATCGCTGTACATTCGATCGAATGTCATTAAAATTTGAAACGTTTCGAGTGTTTGGACTAACATAGACGTGGTGAGTTCTGGTCGGACACCTAAAGACTGTCCCCAAACAAATGTTTACCTATCCGTTATCGGTGCAGTGTTATCAGTCGTCGATAGCCGCAGATCGCAGGTAATCCTGAGCGTAAGAAAAATTACTACTGAAATATTTACTGTGGACGATAAGGATACGGCCACAATGACAGCTTTTAGTTTTCGCGGTTTAAAAAGTTCTAAAAATTTCGAAAGCAGCAAAATCAGCGATGTTGATTATTAAGCGATTAAAGTAACGTGACTGACATGTACCTCTCAAATTATATTACATAGGTACTTCTCAAAAATGTCCACAGTTAGTTAAACAGTCCTTACTGGAAGAACCCAGTAAGGCACGTAACGCATCGTAAAAACTTTACTCAACATTTTTTAGAATATTTTTTTTGTAAATATTTTTTTCAAATAGACAAGTCGTTTGTGGACCCAGTAAGGACTGAATAGATTCCGCTCGCGTTGTTAATCGGGCTTAAGCCAGCTTTTGACTATGGGATATTCCTTTCCTCCTTCCTTTCAGCCCTTAGTAGTCCACTGCTGGACATGGGCCTCCCCTAATCGACGCCCCTACACCCGATCCTGGGCCCTCTGAATCCAACGGTTTCCCGCTGTCTTCTCCAGGTCCACCTGGTCGGAGGGCGGCCTGTGCTCCTTTTGCCTAAACGTGGTCGCCATTCGAGGACCTTTTTCCCCCATCGGTTGTCAGTCCTGCGAACGATGTGGCATGGGATATTATTATAATATAATTTAAATTACATCTTAAGATATAGGTTATATTTTATCGCTCGTCGTACATATTGTACGTGATCGTTCACACTGTGCTATAATATATATTACATCCGAAATTATAAATATTTTTGCGAGCGATATTTGAAGGAGTATATTTTATATCACGTCCCCGGACACCGCGCCCCTGCGTCGTCCGCAGTCGCAGTTTGAGTGGCCAAAGCTAAACTGTTCCAAAATATATATCTTATATACAATGTGAACAGCAATCGCGGGATGTAATATATAGCTCAAGATGTAATTTATATTACATCCCATAGTCAAAAGCCGGCTTTACAGCAACTGAAGCCAATACGAACCCGGCCTTACAAAGCTGTTGTAAGCACCTCAGCGAGTGTCGGAAAATTACCGACACTCAATGATCCAGTAATCTATAGATTAACTAATGTTTTTAGTGGAATATTCTTATCCGATAACACCACCCCAATACTAACCTTCGGTCGAATTGCCGTCGACACCGCTGAGACGGTAAGCCCTCGGTTTCGTAAGTTTATTGCGCTTATTGCCGAACACTACATGTCCTACTTACTATCGTTTTTTATAGACAGACCAGGCAGATAGGCCACCTGCTCGTTTGCGATCACCGTCGCCATTGACACGAGTAGGGATTGCAATCCCGCAAAACGGGATCACGCATTCCCGGAGGATCCCGCTGTTATTGATCTGCTGGATCACGCACCTTCAAAGCGCCTTGAAATAAAAGTTGGGTTTTACACAAAAAACTCGTTTCGATTAAATTTTATAACCATAACTAGACAGTGCCCGCGGCTTCGCCCGCCTGGATTTTAGAACTCGGTGCAGAGAAGGGTAAAACGTATCCTATGTTAATAGGTTTTCGATTTTACACCATGGGTTATAAAATCGCAATTTTCTTACGGATCCCAATTTTTTTTGAAAATAGAATATAACTTTTAACCTGCCTCGATAAATGGACTATCCAACACTGAACAATTTTTTGAAATCGGAGCAGTAGTTCCTGGGATTAGCGCGTTCAAACAAACAAACTCTGCAGCTTTGTATATTAAAAAAATATATTATATATTAAAAATATAGTATAAGATTTCAATGATGCGGGAACATCCACGTGATCTGTTATGTGCATAGAAGCAGTAAGTTCCAAGTAAATAAGTTTGAGTGCTTTCAGACTTTCGATTCGTCTTGCTTTCGGATACAAAAAGTTCCACCAAATAATAATCTCTTCCTGAAGGATCTCAAGTGGCTCCAGATTCGATTTCAGATGAACCTGCGGATATTATGTTTGCTATATTTTGGTCACGAAGACTTTTATATGACTAGACGGAATGACACAATATCAGAGAAAAAGTAAAAGTGGGCTCAACTTTTCAACTTTCTAAAGGCAAAAAAGCGTAGCAGTTTAGCACTTGGGATAAATATTATCTTGATAGAAATTATGTACCACTAAAGTGATAATTATTATGGGTAGAACTGATATATTCTTCAAAAAATAGAGTCCCTATTTGTAGTTATAAAGCGTCCACGTCTACGTATTCGCAATGAAAACAGAGGAAACTAGAATTTGTCTGAAAACCAGGTATACGGCGAATATTGAGTACGCAGCGTCAGTGTTTCTCAAATAACTGTTCTAAACATAACGCCTGAATTTTTAAATCGATATAGTTAACTATCTCATTGATTTCATCTATCCTGCAAATTATACGTAATATTATTTTAAGTTTGTTTGCAGTAGGTATTTGTCCGATGTAAAATATGATTTTATTTATTTTCAAAAAATAATAATATAAACCTTAGGTAACAAAAAAGAAAAACAATGATCCTTAATCAAAATTAACCAACAAAAAACAACAAATAAACAATTGGTTTTTACCATAAAAACAAACCATCTAAAATTTTCTTCTGGTACATGCCTGTTTGCAGAAGCAAATATTCAGAATATTATAATATTTTTAAAAAGTTATTAAAGTAATAATGCTGTAACGGTGAAGGGAAACATGGTGAAGAAACCTGCAGAGTTTTACTTAATGTTCTCAAAGGCATGTGAAGTCCATCAACCCGCAGTAGGCCAGCATGGTCTAAGGCTTACATCTCACTCATCGCAGGACGAAACCCTACCCAGCAGTGGGTCTCTAATGGGTTACAGGCATATGACATTATAAGGTTGAGAAACACTGGTACAACTCCGCGATCCAATTAACACCAGTGCGGTGCCATAATCAAACTAGTCCGTGTAATAAGCTCAAACTCACTGTCCACGCTGCAACTGGGTTTCATTTCAAATTCGAAACACATACAGTAGGGGCGAACCACTACACATACATACATACATACATCACATACATAATATTATTATAACGGCTGGAAGCATTGACAATAGGTTAGTTTAGGGACTGCAGGGTAGGGTAGTCCTAAAAGTCAACGAGGGAGCATTATCTTATACATAATATCTATCTTATGCTAGGACGAACATATCTACATACATACACCCATGAAATTTGGTATCCTTGTTTGGAAGCCGTAATATACCGACATATGTAATGTCTCCTTGTTTGAAGTCGGTGATATACAACTTATGAATCTTTTCTCAATTGCGTCCATTACAATAATGACTCCTTCTTTTTCTTGACCCGTGCCCAGTAGTGGGCCTTGAGAGGGTTGCAGCCAGCGCTTCCCAAACCCGCGTTCTGACTTTTCACCAGTACGACGCGACATGGTAACGCGCATTAAGAATTTTATTGTGGCGTCATAAAGTGAGGTGACTTCAGACTTTGGTCCTGAGGGAGATAACAAAGTACTCTTTATATAAGAGAATGTGAATCCAGGCTATAAACTATCTTTGTACAATGTTGCATCCATATATACTTGGTTCTTTTTGCGTAACAAACAAGCTTTACAGAAACCATCTGCATTTTCATATTCATAGAAATAGAAAGTAGTTAGCTCTTAGAACTTTGGTACAATTAACCCCGTAGAGCAGTAATTGGTATTGGTATTTCTCTACGAGAAAAAATCAGAAATGATAAAATCCGTAGAAGAACGAAAGACCGACATAGCTTTCAAAGTTTGCAAATTAAAGTGGCAATGGGCTGGCCGCATTGTTCGCAGGACTCACAACCGATGGGGAAAAAAGGTCCTCGAATGGCGACCACGTCTAGGCAAAAGGAGCACAGGCCGCCCTCCGACCAGGTGGACTGATGAACCGAAGAAGGTAGCGGAAAACCGCTGGATTCAGAGGACCCAAGACCGGGCGTAGTGGCGTCGATTAGGGGAGGCCCATGTTCCGCAGTGGACTACCAAGGGCTGGAAGGAAGGAAGGAAGAGCAGTAATAGCCCAGTGGCTTAGAATTCGACCTCGGCGCTCACTACGTGTTAATCGTCATACTGTACAATCTTTAAACTTTGCTACAAGTAATTGGTGAATAAGACCCGCAGCTATCCGCTGGCTTGCAATGAGTCAATTGGTTTAATTGTGGTGTCGTGCCGCGGGAGGGGATGAACTTTAACCCGTCAGATTAGTAAAATCACGGTTGGTGTCCATGTCAGCTGAGCGGGTGCAGAGGCCGGAGGTTTTTAGTTCTATAGCCCTTGTTTTTACCGATTTCAAAAAAAGGAGGTTATCAATTCGACACGTATGTAGGTAATAATTAACGGAACTGCACAATATTTACACGTGTTGGTCTATTACGGCTTCCAAACAAGTATACCAAATTTCATAGGTGTATGTACGTAGATATCCTCGCATATCTTAGAAACTGATTGACGAATCTAAATCGTTCTTTTTTGTTTATTTGCATTTGTTTCAACTTAGGCAATGGTAAAAGATTCATCAAAATCGGTTCAGGAGTTTTCGTGATATCGGCTTAAAACTAAAAATCTTTACTGTTTTAAAAACGAATGTTACGTTCTTAAAACAATAGAGGTCAAAACAATTTATTTTTCTTGAAGTGTAGTTTCATCTGGTAACCAGATAGCTGACTCTAAGCTAGTGTTACAAGCTCGGATGTTTTGGATACTGCTCCATTAAAACGAGAATTACACGGTAAGGATTAGGTCATTAGATTAAACGGTATTTTTTTATTTTCTTCAAACTCTACTCTATATAATTCCAACGGAAACTCCGCTAAAAATAAATAATACCTTCTCTATATAATTCCACCGTGTTTCGCCCAAGGGCTTAATTGCATACTCGAGTCTATTACAGATATGCATGTGCAATGTGCATGCATGTGCCTGCGAATGACGTGTATTTGTTAGGGGTGGCTGGACGGAAAATAACGGAGGGTTGCAGACTTAAACTAGTTAAGTTAAGTAACGCTGAAAAAACGCCAACAAGAACAAAGAAATTTTCCTGGAGCATATCAATAAAGAATTAAAGAAGAATTAAAGAATTTATTAATACACAAAAAAATACAGTATACAAAAGAATATGATCGTAAACAGCGGCAATAGTATAAAACTGTGTCGCCACTTTATACGCCCACCTCGGAGATCACAATTAACAAACTTATATTATGTATTGTAATGTTACAAAGAAAAAATATGCGAAATAACCTTAGTAAGTAATAGTGCCTTAATAAGTACCAGTTCTGAACAAATAATTGCAAGGTGAGTGTATTAACGATGTGGCAAGGTGTTTTAGGGAAGAAAAGTTTCAAATATAATCAAGTTATAAAATTCAAAAAAAAAAAATAAGTACCTCAAGCAAACAAGAAATGAAATGCAAAAAAAACACGGACCTAGAGTCTGTGGACAAAAAAAATAGTTAAGTTTCGACTTGGGTTGCTGCTGTTTTAAAACACAGTGTGAAAATTAATGATATGCTATCTGTCAGTAACCCATTAATGACCCACTACAAGGTCGGGTCTCCTCTCATAAAGGGAGGGATGTAGGCCTTAGTCCACTGGCTTATTGCGAGTTGGTGGACTTCAAATGCCCTTGAAATTTATAAGAACTCGCCAACACACAGATTTACTCACAATGTTTATTTTCAAGGCAGATGAAATTTACTTTTTCCCAATTTAAATCGCAAATAATCTTTCGAAAGTCTTTTATAGCGTGCCGCTGGGGCTTGTACCCAGAACTCTCGAATAATAATACCTACTAGTATTTCATCATTGCCTAGAATCTATTCAAATAAATAAAATTGGCGTGTCTGTTTGTAATATAAAAAAGCTCGTTTTACTAAATGCATAATATGTACGTACTATATACACGGTACATGTACCAAAATAAGATTTTGCAATTTTTGTCTGCCTACCTCTCTGTCTGTTTGTTCCAGTTAATCTCTTTAGCGGCTGGACTGATTTTGACGGAACTATCAATGGAAGATACCTGATGTAATAAGGAGTAAGTTAGGCTATTTTTATTTTAGAATTCCACGCGGACAAAGTCGCGGGCACAGCTAGTGTAACATAAACATGTTTTGCACTCTAACGAAAACAGATTGTAAAGTTAATGTAGACACTAGATGCAAATTTTGGGTCTTGAAAGTGAGTGTAAAGTTACATACTTAGTTACGTGTATGTATATCGACCTAAGCGTCGACACACTCGTATAAAGCGGTGATAGCCCAGTGGCTTAGAATTCGATCTCGAATCGAGGGGTCCGGGTTCGAATCCCAGTGGCGCGTACCAATGACTTTGTTAAAAAAGTTATGTGCGCTTTATAAAATTAAAATAATATCACCTGCTGTTACGGTGGAGGAAAACGTCGCGAGGAAACCTGCATGCCTGAGAGTTCACCAAAAATGTTCTCAAAGGTATGTGAAGTCCACCAACCCGCAGTAGGCCAGCGTGGTGGATTAAGGCCTACATCCCTCATTGTGAGAGGAGACCCGATCCTGTAGTCATTAATGGGTTACAGACAATAGCGACACAAAAAGGTTTTTTTCTCTGTGTTTGTTTGCTGTCCACAGACTCTAGGTCCGTGCTTCCTTGCATCATTTTGCTTGTTTGCTTTTCTTATGGATATCCACCAGAAAATGTTCTTTGTTGCGTTTGGCCCGGTGTTTCCTTTGATCGTCCCGGGCGTTCCTTCAGCCAGCCGTCATTTGAGCCAGGCGCCCTGTTAATTTGACCGAGTAGTAGTTATATGTGTGATATACGCTATGCGGCAGGATAGAGGCGTCAAAGCAGGATTTCCTAACGCCTCGAACGTTGATTGTGAACTTGTTCGTGCATATAAACCAACAAAGCTTCCTACTGGCCGGACCATAGGTTAGGAAACTGATAGAAATGGCCCACCTTTCTTCCTTCGAGCCCTTTGTAGACCGCTGCTGGACTAGGCTTCCTCTAATATTCATATTCATTCTTTATTGACGTCATTCAAAGGATTGACCACTGATGGGGAAGGAAGGTCCTCGAATGAAAGAAGTTAATTAAAAATAAGCAAAAAGTAGACAAGTAAACACGCGAAAAGCCAAGTCCTTGGAGTGTAGTGTGATTATAAATGGAATGCGCGTGGAATTCAAAAAAGTTACTCCTAATTAAGTTACGTCTAAGTTACTCCTCATTACATCAGCTTACTGCCAGTGAAAGTCCCGTCAAAATCGGTCCAGCCATTCCGGAGATTAGCCAGAACAAACAGACAGATAGACAGACAAAAACTGTAAAAAATGTTATTTTGGTATAATACCGTGTATGTTTTCATATACTACATATGAGTTTAGTAAAAAGCGGTTATTCTTATTCAATTTTTTTTATTTGTATTGGTAGATGTAAAGATAATTTGTATTTACGTTTGAAATGATGGGTTTGATAATTTTGCATAAACATATATTTACGCTATCCGATCTCTTTGTGAGATCTATATTTAGTGTATTTATTTGCTTAGGACTTGAAAACCTGTTCAATAAAATCGCAATAGATAACGTTTTATCTTCTTCATGCATTAAAAGGTCGGCATTTTCTTTATATGTGTCACCATTCCTATAATATAAGGTGGCTGGTATTGGCGATGGAAAATTAAAAATCGCAATTTAATAGATCATAGCGAACAAAGGAAATTAGTTCCTCTGTTCGCAGCTGTGATCTATTAAATTGTCAAATTATGTGTGACGTCTATTTTGCATACATAATTGGGCGAACTAATAATAATTATATTACGTACGAAATGACGGCTTGGCATTTCGTACAAGTGGTTGGCAGGGTTCCACTCTCTCCAACATGAAAACTATCCAAAGTCAAAGTTAAATTATGCATAATATTTACCAGAAAGGAAACACAGTGACATTTCTGATTCAATGATGAATTGATAATAATAATATATTCGATGTGTAAAAGAGCAGCGGAAAGCTATGTCCGCCACTCATTAAGAATATGACGTCACGTTTATCCTGAATCACGCATCAATCAATCGAAGTTTTCTACATAGCTGGCATAAATGCAAATCTCTAAAATGACGTAATCGAAGTCCGGCCCACCTCGCTGTTAGGAGATCCTTCTGTCAAATTCCAATAGGGTATTTCGCACCATGCAAGGAAAAATCCAAAATTATGTAATATTGATAGATTTTGTTAAAAGCAAGTGAAAAATGGTGATTTCTGTTCTAAAAAATGTAGTATACATTTATTATTATATTTTAAAATTCAGGTTTGTTAATCTGTTTTTCAAATGTCAAAAACGCTATACGCCATGAAAGCTATCGGCGTGACGTCATTAGCAGTGTAAATAAACAATGGAGTATAACTTTCTTCCTTTACTGAGATGTATTGTTTACACTGCGAGTGACGTCACAAGCATGGCGGCAGCGCCGAGGCGGCCGAGACCGTGTTTTCGCGGGGATTTTGAAAATTTAAATTGAAAAGTATTTTTTTACATAATATTTGTTTGCAAAAATTTTTTTTCCAATTTTTCATCGGTTTTTATGACCTACGAGTTCATATAAAAAGCTTTTTGACATAGGCCGTAATACCCTATTGTTAAATAAATACGACGTTTACCTCTATTCGCCGCTATCTACTAAATTGTCAGTTGCATGGCATCTGTTGAACATGCATGATTGGACGAACTAATGATGTTACTGAGTTTAACATGTTAAATACATAGGGATCAAACTATCTAACAATCAAATATGTCTAATATTGACTTATTATTACCACTACCACTGCTACCTACCTACAACTAATTCACAACAGTCTATGTATTAGATGTTTACTATCATATTTGCTGAAAACGTCTTCAATAGAAGCTCAATAGGTAACGCTTTTCTACTTAGTAATAAGAGGACAACTTGCAGACGTTTGAAATTTTGTTGCATTTGTCGGACAATAAAAGTTGTGTCGTATTACGACAGCCATTTAAGACATGGCCTCTGGCGTAGCTACCTAACCAAATGATCTGGGGCAAAAAATAATCTAGGGCCCCTACTGAACTATTTAAAATCATTTGTTTCGTATTGATCGTGTTCCGAATTCAATGTAATTTGTGGTAATTCAGATTCGTCGAACTCGACATTCGTCGTAATCCAGATTCGTCGAACTCGATATTCGTCGTTATCCAGATTCGTCGAAATCCAGAATCCGAATTCGTTGTATAAGTTCCCTGTACAAACTCGTTTTCCTGGAATCGTCTGGTCAATGAATATTTAACATTTACTTCTGTCCATGGCTATCGCCTGTTAAATTGTCAATTCACCTGTGACGTTAAGTTACGGCTAAGCTTGGCGTTTCGCGTGCATGATTGGACCAACTAATTTTGCGTAGTAAATATTGAGTGTGGTCTATATGCCAGTGTACTAGTGTACCTACACGTCCACGTGTGGGCAACCTCGTGGCGTTGTAACTGGGTATAGACATGTATTATTTGTCGTTATTACAAAAGATATGACGAAATCTTATGAGTAATATGGAAATAATAGTTGCATTCGGAAACCGTTGGTTTCAGAGGGCCCAGGACCGGGCGGAGTGGCGTCGATTAGGGGAGGCATGTCCAGCAGTGGACCACTGCAGCAGTGGACTGAAAGGAAGAAAAAAAGGAAGGATTTGAACATGACTATGACATGTAACAAAATGTATGCATTTTCGTTGTCGTACGAGCAACTTTTGCGTGCGACATGGCAATTATGACACGGGGCAAGACGACATGGGGTCGTGCGTGCTGCGAATTATGCGCGCGTCCATGCTTCGGAAGACACGTTAACTTCGGTACCGGTTGTTATCGATACGAGAGCAGTCGTTAAGCCTTATCGGGGGCCCTTGGGCGGTTTGAAAACATCCGACACGGGTTGGCCACTAACCCGTTTCTCCACCAATGAGCATTGAAGCAGCGAGCGTATGCTCCAGGCCTCCTCCTGTTGTTAGGGGAGACCTGTGCCCAACGGTGGGCCATTAAAAGAAAAGAAAAGAAAAGAAAAGAAAAGAAAAGAAAAGAAAAGAAAAGAAAAGAAAAGAAAAGAAAAGAAAAGAAAAGAAAAGAAAAGAAAAGAAAAGAAAAGAAAAGAAAAGAAAAGAAAAGAAAAGAAAAGAAAAGAAAAGAAAAGAAAAGAAAAAGAAAAGAAAAGAAAAGAAAAGAAAAGAAAAGAAAAGAAAAGAAAAGAAAAGGAAAAGAAAAGAAAAGAAAAGAAAAGAAAAGAAAAGAAAAGAAAAGAAAAGAAAAGAAAAGAAAAGAAAAGAAAAGAAAAGAAAAGAAAAGAAAAGAAAAGAAAAGAAAAGAAAAGAAAAGAAAAGAAAAGAATGCGTTTATTGTTGACTGTTACATGAGAAAGATGTTACAAAAATTATAATAAGTTAAGAACAGTCTACCCTATGCGGGCATACAATAATTATATCTTAAAAAACGAAAAGTAAATTTTATATTATAATTATGTTAAAATAAGTTGTGATCGTTTAGCAGTCCAATTATTTATTTATTTTAATATTTTTCCTAAACGTTGAAACCAACCGTTATTTAGTCCTTTTGTCTGTCATTTAGTTATTATCGCATGGCACGTAAAATCCTGAATCCTATTGGGAAACTATTCGAACTCGCTGTCAAAAGGTATAGAGTACGTACTCGTAATTGCCACACGACTGGGTTTCACGGCTCATTGCTCGATTGAATGAATTTGCATTCAGTACACCCATAGATTTAACACATTAAAGATAATGTGTTGTCTATCAACGGTGTCTGGCACCCGTTTGTTTAATAAACAGCTAGATAATTTAGGGATAAATTCATTTTTTTTTTTGGAAAATTGGAAGAAGAAAGAAAGTATCTTTATTTATCAAAAAAGATGGGATTATATGTGAAGTATTCATACGTGAAGCGTAAATTTGGTAGGTACACTACGCGGCACTAATGGGGCAGGTTCTTTATCACAATTAAAATTTATGTGGAGAAGAATGATCGAATTTTAATATTTTTAAATAAAATGCATTAGAAATACATGAACTATCAAAAGTTTAAGTACTGACATACACACATAGACAAACATGACTATATTTATTGAATTTTGAGTTTGCCGCGAACCTACATTCCGTTACGTTTCAACCTCAATATTTAATAGTCGAATTTCCACAACTTAGCGACCTCTTTGGTTGATTAGTCGAATATCTATTATTAGGCGATCTCTTATAACGCCTTATCCTAATTTGTTGCACTATTACTTTAAATAAATAAAATAAATAAAATAAAACTTTATTTCGTAAACAACATTTTGTACATTAGTTAGTGGCAGGAGGCTCCTTTTAAGCATTAAAAGCCTGTAGTAGAAACCCCCGCTCTTCCACTAGAGTGATTACAATAATCCCAAAAACGAAACATATCAAATTAAAATTTAAAGAAAAAACAAACACAAGCCTACGGACTTAATTAATTAATTAATTACAAGTAATGAAATGAGATGAAGTGAAAAAGTGTGTGTGTGTATGTGTGTGTGAGTGTGTGTGTCATGTGTGTGGGAGTGTGTGAGTATGTGTGTATGTGTATACTTTATCTTAAGTATTGGATGTTTCGAATAGAAACGAGCTGTAACAATATACCTATGTACGATTGTACGTACGTATGTAATACTAAGCCAACGAAGCCATCGCCAGCGTCCAACAAATCTTGCGGCTAGGTATCAATCTAAATTTACTACGACTAAATCTGAATAATTGAAGGGTCACTCCATCGGATTGGACAATAAAAACGGGCAATTAACATAGTCGGTAGCAATAATAACAATAGTGGTGGACGGTCGGGCCTTGCCGCTGCCACTCTGGCACCACGTCCGTCCGACGACCGACGTACACGTATACGTATTGTATGGGAATAATTGGTTCACTTCTTCGACCACTGCCCGGACCATTATGAACGGCACTCTACACCGGAGCGCGGCATTTGATCGGGACTGACGTCGGATCCGGTCGTCTCGTGCTCACTATGAACGCCTCCGAGAGAGGTACGATTCTGTGATATATTTTTTTAATCCACATTACACCAAAAGTGCGGGATAACACCGATAACGCCTACCCGTCCAAGGCCCCGTAAGTATTGAAGACGGACCCAGGTAAGTCCCGGACCGGTGGACGGCCACCAATTACGGGCGTGGCAACCACTCGACTATTTCGGCCTTTTTGTGATCGAATTAGTGATGATTATGGCGTAATCGTGCTCGACGAACGTTAAATAGACTGCCGCACCTTCTACGGTTTACTCCTTGTGCACATATTTGGGCACTGACCTTGCACAATGCTATATTATTTGCCGTCGGTTATGCGGTTTTCGCGTGAAATTGTTTTTAATGTTCGAATTATAAAAATCGAATTTTCGAATATCGAAATATAAATATCGAATTTTTAGCGTTCGAATTTTGAAATTTGGTGCTTTTTGCCGGTAGAAGGAGAAATGTCTCGTGTGACGTGGACGGACGAGTTGGATTTCGTCCGCGAGACGCTAGTTCGGCCGTTACAGCTTGTAAATTTTAAATTACAGTGTAAACCAATTCATTCATTCTCCCTCGTTTGGACCGTGTCCTCTTTGTGTGCTTCGGGTGTTGAACCCCAGGTTTTAATATTAGATATCTGTGTGAATATCCGCAAATACTGAATAATTGGATAATAATGGCGTGAACGTGTTATTAGTAGGCTTAATTACACTGTTGATACAACTTAAAATTTGTGTCTGTGTTTTGTTACTTCCGCTGAGAAATCCATTTGATTATTTAATTGAAAAACATATAAAAAAATTACTGTTAAAGAATGTAAGGACCATGTTGTATTGAAAATAGAGCACGGCTCTATAAGTAGAGCCGCTCTCAACAATGAGAAAGATAGAGGGCTAAGCTCACCACGCTACTCTGACGTGGGATCGTACAATCACATCTATTGACTTAAAGCTAATTGTTTAAAGCTGTGCTATCACTGGGCTATCCCAGTGGCTAAGAATTCGACCTCTTAGTCGAGGGGTCCGGATTCGAATCCCAGTAGCACGAATCAATGTCTGTAAAAAGTTATGTGCGCTTTATGAAATTAAATATCACCTGCTGCTACGGTGAAGGAACACATCGTGAGGAAACCTGCATGTCTGAGAGTTAAATTTTTTTTCTCAAAGGCATGTGAAGTCCACCAACCCGCATTAGGCCGGCTTGGTGGACTAAGGCCTACATCCCTCTCACTGTGAGAGGAGACCTGACCCTGTGGTGGGTCATTAATGGGTCACTGGCGACTTATTTATGGTGGCATATTATGTTAAAGAAGAAGAAAAAAACACACAAATCTAAAGTCCTGGACTGATAAGAAATGCCTGTATTGAATATCCCATTAAAAAAACAAGCAATTCAAGAACAACAAAAAGCAAACAATCCTTAACTCATGGGCTGAGCAGAAACGCCTACATCGAATATCATAATATTACAAAAACAGGCAAATAAATAACAACAAAAAACAACCAACCCTAAAGTCCTGGACTTATAACCAATTAAATTGAAAATTTTAAAAAACCACCGACACAATAACGACATTTTTCATTGAACATATTATTATTATTGTAATGTGCACGTGATGCGCTTTCATTGGAGACCCCACTCGATTATATTTGCAGACATTCGGTTATTCTTCCCCACTTTCACCCCCCACAACTTTTAAATTACTCAACCGATTTCCATCAAACATGTCTAAGAACACTCGGCCGTAACTCACCTTTCATACAAAGAAAAACTAAATTGAAATCGCTTCATCCGTTCGCAAGCTACGATGCCACGAACGACAGAGAAACAGACAGACACGTCAAACTTATAACACCCCTTCTTTTGCGTCGGGGGTTAAAAAGAAACGCCTGAATCGAATATCGTATTTAACAAAACAATGTCAAATCTGTCCCAACCACACTGTATGGAAGTGCAAGTCGGATAATCTCTATTACATTGACATGATCCAGAACGGTCTCGTGCAGGAAACAATTTAAACTTTGTTCCTCGTGAACGAAACAACGGAAATATCGTACTGAATAATCTACGCATTGTCTTCACTAATACCACTAGGCCTATGGAACCAAACCCGGTGGTAGCTTAGAATTCGACCTCGAATCGAGGGGTTCGGGTTCGAATCCCAGTGGCACGCACCTTGACTTTGTAAAACATGTATGACTTTGTAAAAAGTTGTGTGCTTTATCAAATTAAATAAGACCTGCTGTTACGGTGAAAATATCGTGAGGAAACCTGCATGCCTGAGAGTTCACAAAAAATGTTCTGAAAAGTATGTGAAGTCCACCAACCCGCAGTAGGCCAGCGTGGTGGACGGCGGCCTACATCCCTCTCATTGTGAGTGGAGACCCGACCCTGTAGTGAAAAGAATAATTCATAAAATATTTTTAAAGAATCTAAAAATATGTAATTTATTCTATTTAAAAATATTTACCTAATTTCATTAACAATTTGTCAGATGCTCGTGTAGGTATTGATATAAATATAATCTCCATACGCTATTTATTATCAGATATACATTTCATATTCATATTCATATTCTCTTTATTGTGGACAAAAGGTAAATATACAGATGATAATAGTTTCACATGTTGACATTTGTCCTGCCTTATAGGGGCGTACAATATTATATAATACATTATAAAGATAAAATAACTATATAAAATAAAATTTAACTTAATTAATTGTATATACTTAGTATAAATATTAATCAACCACATTTTACATAATAAGATAAATACAAGAAAGATAGATACAAGTCATTTAAAATAGGTTGAAATTTTTTCCAATCGATTCTACCCCGGTCTTACCTGAAAGTGAATTAAAGTTGTTTAATTAGTCACCAACCTACGAAACAGTACGTTACATATTCGGTAAGGTTCTTCAATCAACAACAAAATGATTGGTCGTAGATCGAAAACAACTTTGTCAAGCTAAACTCGATCGCGAGGTATTCGCGGTCATCATCTAATCGTGGGAAATTATCAATTAATGGGCCTTCGGCGTAGTGGCTATTTTCATCTGATAAGTAGTTGTAAGTAGGCGGTATTTAGACCAGTACCCTTAGTCTGAGTTTTAGCAATGCCGCTACTACACACACATAGGCTCAGAGTAAGAGAATCAGACTAAGGGTGCAGTTTAGGTGGTGTAGAACGGCGATAGCTCAGTGGATAAGATATCGGCCTCTTACACTGTGTCCTGTCCCATGTGCCACGCAAATGTTGTCCATACGATAACGTCATTGCATATATAGACCTTGAGAATGCTACAGTCTCAGCTACATTTTTCCTTTCCTAGTTAAAGATACCTACTCTTGATCTTTATTTTTGAAATTGCTAACTTTTTCAACCGTTATAGTTACTATATTACTATAGGTAAGTACTAGTAAAGAATTTTTCACTATTTAACTATTATAAAAATCTTTACCGACACACAACACATACACATAAAAATATTATTTTTGTGGCAAGCATTAAAATTAGTTTCGAAAACAACAATCTCAGTATTTGCTTAGGATTGGGATGATGTCATCATGCAAAATTAATTTTAGAACGTGATTTTCTAATATGCAGTATGGACTGCCCAAAATCCTTTGTTATCATTCAATTAAAATGTATACTTAAGTCTTTTTATCTTATTACATTTGGTGCTAACCTATAAGTAATAGAGCATTCACTTGTTTGCCTTTCATTTTTCAATTTCACCGTTCATTTAAAGTATCTGCAATACCTTTGCGTTCAAACTGCTTTCAAACATATTGTCGTTTAGATCATGTGATCGATCACATAGCCATATAGCCCAAGAGCTGTCAGACATTCTTCGAGACGTGCTCGAGGCATCCTAAATGTATGTTGAATAGCTTATCTGTAAAAATGTTTTCAAACAGACACGCCATTTTAAACAAACATTTCAAAACACCTCCTCGCTTCAAAATTCCTCACCTCAAAAAGGGCTTGGCTTGTGTTCTGCATTTTATGTTCGCATATGACAACAAGTTATTCCACATGCTTTTATGATGACTAAAACACTTTTCAAAAATCCTGCGCCAGCTCTCAAACTATAAATAAACAAATAAATCACTCTATCGGGCATGTGACGGATTAATTACCTGTTTAATACAATTGTTTATATTGATTTATTGTTAATTAATTCTAATTAAGTAAACTTTTAATTGAGATGTCGATATAACGTCTCTAATAGTGTATCGAGAATGAATACTATGCATAAATGAATAGAATACGTGAGATTATAAGAACAATTAAATTCGGCAGCATTATATTTTTTAATCGACTACGTCATAAGTATGGTTATGATTTTCGTGTGTGTAACATGCGTTTCAACAAAGGATTTTAATTTTTTTGATATATACATAGACGGTAGAGTCTTAGTAGGTCGTCCGGGTAGATACCTTGCCGTTAGCCTCTTAATCCGTCGTAGAGTAACAAGTTCTTAATATCTTGTGTTTCGGCTGGGAGTAATGGGTGTTGGGGACACTTTCCACTCCTCAGGAGTAGCAAATCCGCATACAACCTTAGATACGAATTTTCTCTTTTTGTAGTTAAGTCCAGTTGTTACCAGCATTGCCTTTGCCGTTGGTCACTCTCGCTCCGTCTAAAGTGAGTTAGAGGGGTCCGCTCATCCGGTATCTTAATGCTAATTGACCAGCAGGGCTGCCGAGACTGGCTTACCGGGCACGAAAACACATATCATAACCATATTAAGCACAATCCACACTAATATTATAAAGAGGGAAAAAATTGTATTTTTGTGTATATGTTTGTAATGGATAAACTCAAAAAGTACTGTGCCGATTCCAAAAGTTCTTTCACCGTTGATAAGCTACATTCACCCTGAGTAACATAGGCTTTGTTTATTGCTATAAAAGATTAGGGATCCTTACTAAATTAAGTTTTAACGCAACCCAAGGTGTAAAAAAGTGCCCTAAAACGTCTTTCGTCGCATGCGCTGCGGAAACTATAGACGATAGAACAAAAGTATGTTCTACAATATTAAAGAACATATTAAAATCTACAAAAAACTTCTTGATACTAGTCAAATTAATTGGCAGAGCGAAGCCTGCCGTGTCAGCTAGGATAATATATAAAACTAGCTGACGCCGCAAACGTTGTTTTGCCATATAAGTTATCGAGCGGAATGAAAAATTATTTATTAAATTACTAAAATGACTATTAAAAATAGGGGTCAGTGATACAGGGGTGAAAATTTAGGGTTGTATGTATTTCTAATGCCACATTATTCAAAAATAAAAATAAAAAGGTTGTCCACATAATAAAATAAAAATGTTAGGTGTGGACAACCCTTATCACTTAGGGGTATGACAAATAGACAGTGGCAGATTCTCACACTTACTGAATATGCATATAAAGTTTCATAAAAATCGCTCCAGCCGTTTTGGAGGAGTATGGTTACTAAAACCGTGACATGAGAATTTTATATATAAGAGAAGATAAGAGATAATAATGACCTCAGTGGCGCAGTGGATAAGACGCCGTTGCGCCGCGCGGAGGGCCCTGGGTTCAAGTCTCATTAACAAAGCTTTGGATAGGGAGTTTATTTTTCTATCTCTGTCTCTAGTCAGGGTGCGTGTGTTCTTATCTTGTGTGTCTAAGGCACACATGATACAGGTAATCCTAGTGTAGGGTAGTTTGTGGACTGTTTATTTATTTTTCTTTTTATTTATCATCGTTCGACTCTTAGGGTAATGATGGCAAAGAGAGAGCAAATTGATATATCTTACCTTACAATTACCTTAAACCGCTAACTATAAATTTACAGAATATACCTGTATAAACATTATACAGGTATATTCCTCACGTTTTTATTAATGTAAAAAGAAGTGTTTTTGTTTAATTCTAAAATAGATCACCCTTGGTCAGATATTGTCCACAAATTTCCCAACTTTGAAAAGTATTATCTTACGTATTTAATTAATTAAGTTAAGTCGTAAGTGATAGTAATTTTTGTATTTTTTGAGCATTATGTCAAGCAATTTTTAAGAGATTCTCGTTTCAAAATAATTGTTTAAAGTGCCATCGTCCCAATTACATTCACATCCGAATTGCTCATTCGAGAGCACACGAAGCTTTACACTTGTATTAAGAGTCTCACTGTAATGGGAGTTGCAATATGAACAGTATTTGGGTACATTTTTGAATTTTATTCCTGATATATTTTTGATTGATAAACGAACTGGTTATGGGTAAATTAATTGCATTTGAACATTTATCCAATCTCGAATATTAGTTAGGAAAGCTTCATTTAGAATCCTGTCTGAATTTTGTCGTTGGTCGGTGGCTCGGTTGTGTCGTATTGCGACAACATAAACAAGGTCTTGAGAGAAAAAGTACCATTATTTATTTATTTATAAACGCTAACATTGTCATGAATCGCAATTCGCAACTGTTGTTCCATGTAGTAATTGTGATATATGTACTTGAAAATAAATAAAAATAAAACACAACAATCCGTTTATTATAGTTGGGTCCATATTAACCATAGCAACCGGAGTCAAAAAACGGTTTGAATTCGAGTCGAAATGTGTCTATGTCTGTTGTTTGTTTGTTTGTATTGCATTACACTCTTCACCGATCCGCAATGGAGCAGCGTGGTGGAGTATGCTCCATACCTTTGTCTGTGGGAGAGACCCGTATCCAACAACACGAAAACACAATTTTCACCAATGTATAAATAAATAAATATTGTGGGACAACGCACACATGGCTTTCTGATCCCAAACTATTGTGTTATCGCGACCAGAAAGCTGATAAACCTACATATTATATATTTTTAAATACATACTTATAATTAGATAATTTACACCGATACACCGTAACACCGTAAAATCAATTACCCATGTTCAAAAGGGAAAATAAAAGCTTTTAAAAGGTTGTGGCGATGCACTAATAGCATCAACCCAGCTATTAACATGATGCCGCCGGTATAATTTGTGGTTGTACGTAAAACAATATGATTTTGTTATTATACGTCGACAATATCAATTTCAGTGGATTCAAATTAAAAGCATCTTTAGGGGACTTGCTTATTAATTCATCAGTTCAGGAACCTGTAACGTGTCAATCACCTGGAAACAAGTGGTAGTTATCTGAGCTTGCCTTAAGTTCACCTCGGCTAAACCAACCATAGACCAGTTGTCAGTAACCCATTAATGACCCACTGCAGGGTCGGGTCTCCTCTCACAATGAGAGCGATGAACTTTCAGGCATGTAGGTTTCCTCACGATGTTTTGAGGTGATATATTTTATTTTTTTATAAAGCGCACATAACTTTTTTACAAAGTCATTGGTGCGTGCCACTGGTATTCAAACCCGGACTCGATAAAGAAGTCGAATTCTAAGCATCTATCACCGCAATTACTACTCATACAAGGTGTGTAAAAAAATAATTAAAAAAATTAAACCGACATCAAAAAAGTGTGAAATAAAATTTGTTACATAGTTTAGACCCCTTTTTATTTTTTGATGTCGGTTTAATTTTTTTAAATTATTTTTTTTCGTAATTTTAATTTTTAAGTAATATCATGGAAACTACTGCACCGATTTTGATGAAACTTTTACCAGTCTCTAAGTCCCAGTTGAACAAAATGCAAACAAACAAAAAAGAACGAACACCATCTACATACATACATACATACAGAAATTTGGTATTCTTGTTTGGAAGCCGTAATTGATCAACATAATTATTATGTAAATAAAAATTGTGCAGTTCTGCGAATATAACATACATACGTGTCGAATTGGTGACCTCCTTTTTTGAGGTCGTTAAAAAAACTGAACTATTTCCGACCAAATCCAAAGTACGTCACAGGTAAATAAGTAAATAACGCTTCACACTCATAGCCCCACACTAGGATTCCCTGTGTCGTGTGCCATGGATACACACAAGACAAGAACACAACACACCCAGACCAGAAGAATTCAAATTCATCATTCGAATCTCTGCTCTGCTGGGAATCGAACCCAGGACCTTCCGCGCAGCGCACCTATGTTTTAACCACTGCGCCACTTGGGTCGTCACTTGGGTGTAGTGCGCCCAGTTATCAGAGTTCACGCAGGAGTCCTTGTGATTCAGCAGTCGCTGGTAGTTATAGCAATTGGCTCACAAAGGTGTCTGACGCACCGTGACCTACATAGTCCAACTATATTCGCCATTTACACCCAATAAGCGGTTTCGCGTCGTGAACCCTGGGGCCTGACTTTGTATGACCATTCACGCTCGTATCGCGGCCATGTCGTGTCTTATCCGTGATACAAAGTCTAAAAAGCCTTAAAATATCGTGACAATCTATTGTTTGCGATAGAATATACATTAAGATACCTTGTCGTGCCGAGTTCATGAATTGACGTAGGGTTTGATGACAAACGAAATCTTTTGGGAGTTACAGAATCAGGGCTTAGGACACGGTTTACGAACGACTTAGCAACACATTCTGACGATACAAAGTTTCTTGACATTGCTCACGGTTTGTGCTGACATTTACTATTACTATAACTCTTTATTGTGTACAGACAATACACTTAAGACATTAAATAAACTTAATGGCGGTCTTGTCGCTAAAAGCGATCTCAAGAGGTTAGGAGTTAGCATACGAAAGTCGAGAAAGGTAGTATGTACAGACCAAAGAAGATGAAGAAAAGAAAGTAAGAAACAAAAAATAACATAAAAATAGAAATACGTTCATAAGTTGAATCGGTGAAGATATCGACCAGTGGAAGGAAAAAGGATATAATAATTCTGAACTTTGATCTTATTTTGTTCGCGGCTTCGCGCGCTTTCGTTTTTTAAAATATAATAATATGTTACACAGAATATGTATGTCAAGTGCTAACACTTTCATTCAACCAGTGTCCTTAAGCTAAGCTATAAAAATTAAAACAAAAAATACCAACAAATTACAAATAATATTTAAACAAAAATACGTAATCAATAAAAAATTACACATTTTAGGTAGGTATTATTACATTCACATTTCCGTCGCAAAGATAACGTCTATTGGAATGAAATCTTGCGAAACGTTGCTTTCAAAAACTAGAAAAAAAAACAATAACTTACCTTTTTGGAAACCTTCTAAAAAGCGTATTTACGTTTTAAAAACAAAACCTTCGTCTTGAATAACTTCTCCATGAAAAGACGTTGGACTAGGCATTTACGTCACCTCTTCTTTACGTCTTTTATTTATACATACATGTCGCAACAAAATAAAACAAATGAACTATAGACAAGTAGGTTGTCATACATCTCCAATCTTACCTTTATCATTTCAAACGTTTTTAGCTCAGTCAGTAGGTACATACAACTTCTTACCTTTATCATTCCAAACGTTAGCTCAGTCACGTTCAGCGCTAAATGAGCTGGATTCTGATCTAAATCGAACTGCAGCATAAAGTGAACAATAGAAATCATTTTACGGGACGCTCTCAGTTCACGAATCGACGTGGAAACTGTCATCAGCATAACGAAACGGTATAGAATTTTACAGTTTCAATTTCAAATAAGTGACGCTGATATCTTTATTCCGGTTGGCGGCGAGATTTGAGATCAAATTGGTTCCTATTGTTCATTCTTATTATTATTCACTAGCTGTGCTCTCGACTTTTCCGCGTGAAATTCTAAAATAAAAGTAGCTTAAGTTACTCCTTATTACATCAGCTATCTGCCAGTGAAAGTCGCCTCAAAATCGGTCCAGCCGTTCCAGAGATCACCCAGAACAAATAAACAGACAGACAGACAAGAATTGTAAAAAACTTTATATTAGTATATATATGCAAAGAGCTGCTATAATTTTATTTATTTGTATCGAAGATTTTCCGTGCTTCGGAGGGAATTTTGAGTCGTCGGTTTCAAAACTCAGCTCAACTTCCATTATCTTTAAAATGTTACTACGAGTAACAGTTACTAGTGAACAGTTTACTAAAAGTATCTCAATTGGCTCTGATTATTTTTTTCGCCACTTGCAATCTACACAAGTAGTTAATCCAACGAACTCTGTTTAAATTCCCTGTGTAATGTAACACTCTCTTAAGCGTATCTACATTAGATTGATATAATCTGGCGGAAGGGATGTTATGATACTGTCTGCAAATCGTTTGCCTTAAGTGGAATAAATCTTTCCAAATCTAACGAAGAACGTAGCAAATGTTACACTTCACCTACTTAAGTATATGCATGTTTATCTACATCAGATATTATATTATCTTCATTGGTTTCTATTATATAGTGGAACTTTGGAAATGATTGTGGCGTAGAGAGGGCCTGTTCTAAATTCTAAACTATTTCCAAACGGTGGCATTTTCGGCATGCGTAAAGTACAAATGAACTATAAAATTAAATAACACCTGATGTTACGTTGAAGAAAAACATCGTGAGGAAACCTGTGTGCCTGAGAGTTCACAAAAAAATGTTCTCAAAGGTATATAAAATCCACCAACCCGCAGTAGGCCAGCGTGGTAGACTAAGGCCTATATCATGCCTTGGCGGGATCTTTTGTAACCTAGCATGCCTCCAATTATAACTTATGGTTTCTGATACATAGATATTGTAAGAAATATTTTCGGTACTATAATATCAATTTGATAATAAGGTCAACGCCCCGTCAAGGCATGGTTATTGGTACAAATCGCAGACGATTTAAGGTTTCCGTAAATCAATTTACAGTCAGTACAAAAATGCTAAAGACCTAGTTATAAATGCGTTTCGGCGGTTCACGACTTGCGATAGTTTCGGTACAACTGGACTCTTAGAAGTCAGTGCCCCATTGTGCAGTTACATCTAACTTTATCTCCATACAAAGGGCCGTAGTGGTCTGTAGAAAGCCAGCCAGCTATGAATATGGACTGCTTTCAATGCATCAATTTTATGCATATCAATATATTATGCTTATATCGTTCGCGTCATTGTGAGTGTGGTCAATGCTCAGAGCATCGCATTGATAAGCGCAAGGAAATTGGAAGATGAAAGAGGCAGGAAGTTCGTGTTATGCCCTTAATAAGATCTCTTGACTGCAAGATTTTGTGTTAAAGGACCAGCGAATAGAGATGTTGCTGGTCAGATAGGATAATATGTTGATAGAAGGGTGAAAATTTTGGGTCAAGTACGTATTTTTTGATGCCACATTATTGAAAAATAAAATAAAGAAATTTGACCAAAACGATGGTTCTTAAAACGATGGTTTGCTATAGTATGTACATTAGAAAGTAGAAAATTGGGAAAAATAACAATATCTAGTGTTAAATATAATTTTGACCCTAGAATGTAAGAAGAAGTTGTAAAGAAATAATTTATAACTGAAACATAACCTCGTGTAACTCGTGTGAATAGCAAACAAAAAACGTTACTAAAATGTTCATCGCCAAAGAAACATTTATCAATAAATGGCTGTTGCTATTAGAAACCTTTTACCGACTTCAAAAAAGCAGGGTATCTGTGGTTTTCGTTTAAGGAACATGCTTTTCTCTATTCTAGCATATGCAGGTTACGGTTATTTCTACTCCTACTATGTTACATCACAACAGGCTGTTATTTTGGAACAGGTTTCTGGAACTGTTATTTTACTGAAACTGGAACAGTCGGAACAGGTCTCATATTTTACCTGTTACATTGACTCTCCGCCTCGCAACTAGCGGCGGGTTCAACGAGAACACCCACCGTTTCGGCCAATAGCTGCGAGGCGGTCGGTGCGGGGGAGGGTTAGGAGAGGGACAACCATATAAATTTTATCTCTATTATCTTGTCTTGTCCAGAAACGTTCAGACAGGTTTATTCTTGAACTTTATACATTGCAATGATAAGAATATTGAACGTAATAACAAATAGACCTTATGAAATAATACAATTACAATGAACCTATTAAAAAACAATAAAAAACAAACTTACAACTGTAAACACATAAATATGACGAAATTACACTAATCAGGGAATAAGTCGCGAACCAATTAGTTGTAGTAGCTGTAGTTGTAGTAGGGGTATGCTCCAGCCGCCAACAGCTAGAGATCTATCTATCATACCTTGGTATCGAGTCTTTATTAAAAGCGCTTCACTTTCATAGAACCACACTAGGAGTAAGGTATGGAGCTCATAATAGCACACTAGGATTTAATTTTCATGCGTCGTAGGTACAATGAACACACGAGACAAGAACACACACACTCAGATCAGAAAGAAAATTTTAAAGTCACATTCAAATCTCCGCTCCGAATCAAACCCCTCCCTCAGCGCGCTGGCTTCCACTGCGCAACTCAGATCGTCTTGTTGCCATGTCGTTCGGGGCTGTGTTTATGTTTTACTGTCAGTGATAACTATTGAATAACACCACCTACCTACCTAACTACCTAGCTTCAAGCACCTACCTACTATGAAAATTAAATTACTCATATTTTTAGCTAGATTACAATCCGGCTATGAACTTTGTAGTAAGTGAGCTTTAGAAAGCAATAATACAATGTAAAACGGTTTTTACTCTTGTCCAAATTGACAAACAATCATTGCAAAAATAACTTAAAGTCATTAGAAATTTGTTTCAGCATGACAGCATGCCCACATATAAAAAACAAATGACTAGTTATTTGTTTTTTATATGTGGGCGTGAGCGAAATAGAAGTTCGCCTCACCCCGCCAGAGATGGCGCTTTCGCACGCCCTGAATCACGCTAACGATTGTACGCTGGAGGTTGTATAAATAGGCCACCGGATTGAAACATCACTTGAAGGCGTTGATATTTTTCAGGGAAGCAACTAAGAAGTTCAGTGCGTGATTAATGCCCTATTTTTGTAAAGCGGTGATAAAAAGCCGCTATAAAGGTCTATTAAAATCTCTATTCGCGTTCCGTACTAGATACATGACGGGATGATGTGATACACCAATATAGGGAGATGCCTACCTACGTGAAATAAAATAATATTTTTCGGCACGTGTATGCACGCTCGACGTTTGTAGTTACGAATATCTATCTATACAAATAAATAAAACTGGAGTGTCCGTTTATAATATTAAAATAACCGCTTTTTACTTAATGTATATGTAAGTACTCGTACACACGAGCCGTGTGGTTGCCGGCTTAGAATAGCGCCACTCCAAGTCGACCCGTGGAGATCGTAAGAGGCGATCGGAGGGATATTACTACCAGGGGATGGGCAGCAGCGTCTCCCTGAGTACTAAACACCTACTGCGGTCACCAACACGCACTTGCCAAGCGCGGTGACTACGGCATCAACCCCCATATGGATAGCACAACACAGCCACGGCCCCCAGTCCCCGGCGGCTCCGCTATTCCTGGCTCCGGCAGCGGCCACGGTAACGGCGGGGCAGGGGGTGCTAAGAATCTCCGGCAGAGATCGCGCTGCCACAAACGACGACTTCTGCACCTGGCAACATACAACACCAGGACACTGAGGACCGACGACAAGATCCGTGAGCTGGAAGACGAGATAGACAAGTTAAACTGGAGTGTCGTGGGATTATCCGAAGTCCGAAGACAGGGGGAGGACACGATAATCCTAAACTCCGGTAACTTGTTCTATCACCGGGAGGGCGAACATCTGTCCCAAGGTGGTGTCGGGTTTCTCGTCCACAAGTCCCTCGTCAACAACGTGACGGAAGTCGGGAGTGTGTCGGCAAGGGTAGCGTACCTTATACTCAGAATATCCAAGCGGTATTCGCTGAAGGTCATACAGGTTTACGCACCGACCTCGGCACACCCCGACGATGAGGTTGAAGTTATGTATGAGGACGTAAGTAGGACCATACGTAACTCCAAGACCCATTTCACGGTGGTGATGGGGGACTTCAACGCAAGACTAGGTGCGCGAGACGGCGACGAGCTGAAGGTGGGGCCCTTTGGAATCGGGCAACGGAACCACCGAGGCCACTTGCTGGCTAACTTCTTGGAGAAGGAGGACTTCTATATGATGAACTCCTTCTTCAAGAAGAAGCCACAGCGCAAGTGGACTTGGATTAGTCCCAATGGTTCCGTTAAGAGTGAGATAGACTTCATTATGGCAGACAAGCCGCACATATTCAATGATGTCTCTGTGATCAGCAGGTTTAAAACCGGAAGCGATCACCGGATGGTCAGAGGCACATTGAATATCAATGTCAAGCTGGAACGGTCACGCCTGATGAAGTCTACGCTCCGACCAACACCTGCCCAGATCCAGGACTCCGAGGCCTTTCAGCTGGAACTCCGCAATCGTTTCGCGTGCCTGGAAACATGCAGTTCAGTGGACGAGTACAACACCAGGATGGTAGACACTGTCCACGAGGTTGGGTCTAAGTATTTCAAGGCCCCCTCCGGTGGTAAACCTCAAGTTCTCTCAGAACATACTCTCGGTCTTATGAGGGAAAGGCGAGAACTATGTGTGCAGTCTCCAACCTCAATGTCGAAATACCGACTGCTCAACAAACAGATCTCTCGGAGTAGGCGACGCGATTTGCGTGTTTATAACACCAAACGCGTAAAAAACACGATCGAGCGGAACCAAGGCTCGAAAGTGTTCGCAAGAGATCTGGAGGTTGGGCAAAGTCAGTTGACGAGGTTGAAGACCGACTCCGGCACCATAGTTACGTCTAAGCCCGAAGTTCTGAGAGAAATTGAGAGATACTACGGACAGCTGTATACCTCCTCAAGAGCTCCCGTTCCCAATGCAGCGAACGACAAGCGAGCTAAATTAACCCGGCACTATACCGAAGATATCCCGGACGTCAGTCTGTACGAAATTAGGGGGGCACTCAAACAGCTTAAAAACAACAAAGCTCCGGGGGATGACGGAATTACAACGGAGCTGCTGAGAGCGGGCGGCAAACCCGTCCTAGTCGCGCTCCAGCAGCTGTTTAATTCCGTCATCAGCACTGGAAGTACCCCGGAGGCGTGGAGCAGAAGCGTGGTGGTACTGTTCTTCAAGAAGGGCGACAAAACCCAACTGAAGAACTACAGGCCCATCGCGCTTCTGAGCCACGTCTATAAGCTGTTTTCGAGGGTCCTCACTAATCGTCTAGCGCGCAGACTCGACGACTTCCAGCCTCCCGAACAAGCCGGTTTCCGAAAAGGCTATAGTACCATAGACCACATACATACGCTTCGGCAGGTTATACAAAAGACCGAGGAGTATAATCTGCCGCTATGCGTAGCGTATGTGGACTATGAGAAGGCCTTCGATTCTATCGAGACCTGGGCGGTGCTTGAGTCTCTTCAGCGATGCCAGATCGACTATCGGTACATCGAGGCGTTGAAGTGTGTATACAATGCCGCCACCATGAAAGTCCGAGTACACGACAACAGTACGAACCCCATCCACGTGCAGCGCGGCGTACGACAGGGGGATGTCATCTCCCCAAAACTTTTCACCGCTGCACTGGAAGATGTGTTCAAGCTGATGGAGTGGAAAGGACGTGGTATTAACATCAACGGCGAACACCTCTCACACCTCCGATTTGCCGATGACATAGTGATCCTGGCGGAGTCGCTGGAGGAACTCAGCATTATGCTCAGCGACCTCAATAGTGCCTCACAACGGGTGGGTCTTAAGATGAACATGGACAAGACGAAAATCATGTCTAATGTCCATGTCGCACCCGTACCGGTGGTTGTTGACGGCACTGCTCTCGAAGTTGTAGACGAATACGTTTACCTAGGACAAACGATCCGAATGGGTAAGTCCAACTTCGAGAGAGAGGTCACTCGAAGAATCCAACTCGGCTGGGCAGCGTTCGGGAGTCTACGACACGTCTTGACGTCCAATATACCTCAGTGCCTGAAGTCGAAAGTTTTCGAGCAATGTGTGTTGCCAGTGATGACCTACGGTGCCGAGACGTGGTCCTTTACTGTGAGCCTAATGCACAAGCTCAGAGTCGCCCAGAGGGCAATGGAGAGAGCTATGCTTGGTATTTCTCTACGAGACAGAATCAGAAATGATGAAATCCGTAGAAGAACGAAGGTGACCGACATAGCTCTCAAAGTTTGCAAATTAAAGTGGCAATGGGCTGGCCACATCGTTCGCAGGACTGACAACCGATGGGGAAAAAAGGTCCTCGAATGGCGACCACGTCTAGGCAAAAGGAGCACAGGCCGCCCTCCGACCAGGTGGACTGATGACCTGAAGAAGACAGCGGGAAACCGTTGGATTCAGAGGGCCCAGGACCGGGCGGAGTGGCGTCGATTAGGGGAGGCCCATGTCCAGCAGTGGACTACTAAGGGCTGAAAGGAAGGAAGGAAGGAAGTACTCGTATACACGGTACATAATTATACCAAAATAACATATTTTTACAATTTTTGTCTGTCTGTTTGTTCCGGCTAAAATCTGGAACGGTTGGACCGATTTTGACGCAATTTTCACTAACAGATAGATAGGTAAGGAGTATATGAGGCTTTGATTTAATATTATATATATTATATATGTAGATAGTTAAATTCCAAGCGGACTAGTAGCGGGCACAGCTAATAATCAAATAAATGAATATAAAAGAAATAATCAAATAATTTTGAATAATCTTCAGTTATAGAGATTTGGCTCTGTTATAAATCTTATATTAATCTTATACATAAAGTGATGACGTCGTAAGGAAGTCTGGTCTTAGACAACTTTATAGCAGTTGACCTACGTTCGTATCGTATCTTCCTTTGATAACTCGTTTGACTATTCTACTGAATAAACTACTACTAGGTATAACCGTATATTCATTTTGTTGTGTTGTGTTTCTTTCATATCTCTTTAACTTTACGTCGTGGAAGCGACCCCGGGTCGTTTGGAATTCTTACCCATTAAAACCCCTCGGTGGCCTTCCTCTGCGCATATGGGGGCCCCGGGATCTGCGGTGACCCTTTGCTCGGCGCGCTTGACGGGCTCATCCCGTTGGAGACGGGAGACACATACCGTCGTCCTTCCCGGGGTCACTGATTCACGCTGGATTATCTACAGAATTCTTAAATAAAAGTGGCCTTAATTACTCCTTATTATATCGGCTATCTGCCAGTGTAAGTCTCCTCAAAATCGGCCCAGCCGTTCCAGAGTTTATTTCATATTTACACCTATTATAAATCTCACAATCAATCAAATTTTGTATTACATATTCCGACGTAAAACATTGATAAAACGAGCATCACTCGCTCATACGGACGAGATATTATTCACTAAAATCGGCTAATCTAGTTAGACAACTTACAGCAATAATCATTTAAGACAATTTACTTGTTGACCGCTGCAGGAAGCGAGATTGTTTGCGGACGGCGTGAGTTCGTTTAAAGTCCCCCTTCCACCGTTCGTGGATCTAATAGCCGAAATAGATGTTCGTATAGTTAGGTTTTGCTACACAAAAACTTAGACGGGTAGGCCATTTGGAAAGAACGAGTGACTCCAGGGCAGAAAATGTATGGGAAGAAAGAAAGGGAAGGAAATGTATAAATGGACCCCCCAACAGAAAAAAAACAGAGGACTGGAAGCCAGGTCCAGGTCTGAAAGCGTTAGAAGGATGCCTTGAGGACCTGAGGGTGATAGGAAGAAAACATCCCCGAAAAAAGAGGTTAAAGATTGTAGCGCCCAAGAACGAAGAAGGAGTAAAATACTCGAGATATAACGTACTAAACGCAACTATTTCTGTTCCAGGTCTAGCTGTAATACCAACAGTACAAACCACGGAGCAGGTCATCCCTGTGATTCTTGAGGAAGTGCATGGTATGTAATAAACTTATTACGAGTAAATATATACGATAAAAGAAATAAGAAGAATAAATGATATGCAAGAAAGAATGAAAGATCGAAAAAGATAGAAAGAAATATAATTATTACCTACGAAAGATGTTTGTCACTTAACTAAGACACTTACGAATATACATAAAAATAAGAAAGATAGGTTGCAGCAATGTCACATACGGATAAACAAAAATATGCAACAAGGCTAACGTAAATCAATTCTACGTATCCTACTGATTATCTTACTACATAATTATCGTACTTCGTCGGATTGTCAGCAATAAGTATGCTGCCAAAAACCTGCTTCATTGTTTACTTTGACCTGAACGTAGACACGTCATCAACCTACGACAAAGCTCATTAAAATTTGAAACACTAAGCAACCTTTGGGCACTCCCAAAGGTACCTATAGGCCAAGTACCGACCACTGTTGGTACTTGGCCTTTGCAGATGGTAAAGGTTTTCTTCTATGATTAGAGGGTGAGTTAAGTCAGTTCACTAAGAGGCCTTTTCCTGTTATAGAAAGATATCCACGTGTAACTTGGATTCGAATTGATAAAATATAATTTCCCATGGATACACTAGATTTCAAAAAGGCTTAAGTAAAGAAATACTTCAAAGTCGACAACGCACTGTTGTTTTCGAACAAAATGTCTTCATGAGTGCCGTGAGCATGAGTCTATCGTCAAGGTTTTCGTATAGTTAACGCCCGTCATTACAATGTCTTTCTTGACATGTTCCCATACTAATGGCAGCTCCATATGATACTATACAAAACCGCGTTACTCCATGCTCGAGGCACTACACTTAAACCAATTAACAGTACGGTCTCTGCCAGACACGGCACTGTTTTATGAACGACAAGAAGACTACCTCTCCTGCTATGTACGTCACCAGTATGGTTAATGGCCCGGCAAATTGTTTGCGATACATTTGTAGGGTCTAGATGACCGTGTCCCTCTTAAACAATTTAATCTTCCTCAATTATTTTATTATTAGATTCGGTCACGTGCACTCTTTTAAATCCCACCCTGATATCTCTATGATATTGTTCAGTGGACTCAAGAAACACGTGACTAAAATTTCCTTTTGTATTACATCATTCAATCACTATCACCTCAAAGAGGATTTCAATTTCTGAGGTTGTAAATGGATGTATAGATATGTAGCTACTGCTCTGCCCAACAATAATTATGTTGTCTTCAACTGAAACTTTGTTCCTCCTTTGAAAACCCGAGATATAATAATAAGCTATAGATGTGGCGATAGGTTAATCTGCGGACAAACTCCAACATTCGAATCTGGTTACGTTTCGCAGTAACTTATGCAATACCATGGAACCACTAACTCATATACTGCAAGGCTTGTAGAACACTCTACTTCACTGTGAACAATATGAGCAGCGATTGCTGAGTCCCTGGATCAATCCAGGTTTCCAATCTGGTTGAGTTCTTTAGAACTTATGTCATTTTCACCATATATGATAATTATGAAATCTGCATAGGCTGTTACTACTCTGTCGCAAAAGGATATACTTATTCGAGGAGTTCTTCTTACTAAGCCATAATTTTAAGTATTAAGAGATCTAATTTAGTATAAAATACCTCAAACAATGTATTTACTTCAATCCAGAATATATTAATTGCAACGAATATAATCTTGTATCCATGTTATAATTTAGGATTTCTTTTATAGCTCAAGCGGTGTTTCTCTCCATTCCAGAACACATCGTCAGGAACTGCACGCCACCTGCGATCGATGACTTCCCACCGGGTCTGTTCAGCGAGGATCAGAGGCAACATGGTGCTATCGTCATCCACGCCTTCATCTCCATCTACCTGTTCATCGCTCTCGCCGTAGTCTGCGATAAGTACTTCGTGCCCGCTGTCGATAGAATATGTCACGGTAAGAATTACAACCACCGAAGAATGTTAACACGAAACTTGTTGGTGACAAAAGTTTCTGTCGTATCTTGTGTAGCTCGGTCTTCTTCGATGAAAAATTGCCAACTTTTGTTGCTGTTGTTCCCAAAAATGTTGTCAACACACGATAGAAACACAAAAGCCAAAAACGAATTCAGCTGAAACTAAGACTCTTCTTTAGAATTGGTGAAATATGTTCCAGGCATTTTTGTTCTGATCAAAAATACGGGTCTAACGTGGTTACTATCCTACGGAATTATGGAGGTTTATGTTCAATATCAGACCATTTCCAAATATAGGTATTTTATTACTAAATATGGCATGATAAGGACTAAAGCTCTTTCTGCACTAAAATTCTCCACCTACCCGTTGTAAGCAAAATCTGCGCCCGTGGTTTTACCCGGAAGAATTACGGATTATTTGTGTGCGTCGGACTGTACTATGATGGAAATTTATTACAAGATTCTATCATTGTCTTGTTGCGCAAGATGAGTAATAAAAGGAAGATGATGGTATTTTGGTAAGGACAGGTCTTATATTTTACTAGGTGGTCATGCCTTATGGGCGATATTACTTCTTAGCTGCCAGTAATCAAATAAGCCAAATAGTGATTACCGTTGGATTCAGAGGGCCCAGGACCGCGTGGAGTGGCGTCGATTAGGGTTAACTCTTAAGTAAATGATTGTTCTTTTGCAAACAAACTCAACTAATTCGCGGATGTTTGATCTTCAAAATCTTTGCAAAATTCCTTTCCAGCACTGAACATGACGAACGACGTAGCCGGCGCCACGTTCATGGCGGCCGCTACTTCAGCCCCTGAGTTGTTCGTGAACGTGATCGGGACCTTCATCACGGAAGGAGACATCGGCGTGGGCACCATCGTTGGATCAGCTGTCTTCAACATCCTCGCTGTAGCCGCCTGCTGTGGAATTGGAGCTGGAATGGTATGGTTTTGAAGGACCTATGAGCAGTAAACATGAATCACGACACGAAATTACTTACTAATGAACTAATAATAAGAAAAAATTAATACGGTAATACTGTAACCGTTACACTGTTTGACGAAAAGCAACGCTCGAAATATTCAAACAATAATGTTGTTGTTAAAACAACATGAATATTTTCGTATTCAAGTTGTTTTAATAAAAACATTGCTTTTAAGAAACATTACGTTTACTTATTAATATTTCTAGTTTTAATATCATATAGAATCTTCCACTTTGCCCTTTTATATACATATCAAGTTTGCAATCTGTTCATTGAAAAAAATTCAAAACAGCAAAAATCAGAACTCTATGTTTGTTTTTAATAATAAGAAAAATGTGTGCTCAATCCGAAGCCATTCATCGTGATGATACTTAGTGAAAACATAGATTTAAAATAGAACTTGATTAAAAAGATTTAAAAAATTCATGTACCACTAACGCCATCTGTTGGCACATAAATACAAACTATTTTTCGCTAACCAAACAACGTTTCCGGAGTTGCTGTTACAGTCTGTTTTCAAATGAAGCTGAAATCAATGAATTCTCTTTCCAGGTGGTGCCTCTCGATTGGTGGCCCTTAACTCGCGATTGCCTTGCCTATGGGATCACTGTGACCATCCTTATCTGCATCATGCATGACGAGTATGTCATGTGGTACGAAGCGTTCTTCCTGGTTCTGCTTTACGGAGTTTACATCTGTATTATGTACTACGATAAATCCATTCAGAACTTTGCTAGGGGTAAGATGATCACCAGACTCATTACTACTATTATCTTTTGTGTATCAATCCGTTATATCGGATATTTCAAAATTATTTCAGGAAACTGGACCTGCATATCAACTATGCTGAATAATACTGGAAAAGCTGACACAGCCGTCGTTGAGACTGGTTAGTATATTTGCGTGACATACGATAACTTTACCAATTTTTAATGATAAATCTTGTGAACTTTATACACTTTTCAGAACTTCTTATGACAGAGAACTCAGACAATGTTCTTATGGACAACTCAGGCATGTAGTGTTTCCAACTCTGGCAACACTTCCGTTCACTTTAATTTTATAAAGGGCACATAACATAAAAAAACACTAATTCCATGCGATTTGAACCCAAACTTTTTGATTTGATCTATATCTCAGGTAGTATACAATCTGTCACTGCTTTAAGTAATATTGACTCACTTTCAGACAACCATGAGTTGAAAACTCCTTCGCCTAACAAGCTGGAGGCATCCGCCGACCACCATCAACACAACGGAAGCATCAAGAGTGCTTCTCCTAACTCTGACGAAAGGAGGGGTGAAATGGATGGATCGCAAATCGACAGCTCCCCAAAATCTGATGAAATGAAGAGTATTAGTTTGGAGATTGAGTCCAAAGTGGGTGATACGGAATTCTCGTCGCAAGCGGCTAACGATGATCAAGAGGCTGGGGATGAAGAGGGGAAGGACGAGACTGATGAATACGAACATTCGCTGTGGAGCTGGCCGACTGGACAAAGCGCTTTTACTAAGGTTTGTGAATCCAGCTTAGTTGTTGGAGATTAATTTACTATAATTTCTATTTTTATTTATGATGATGTGACGAACGCGCAAAAAGATCAACTGAATTGACCAAATAATGAAGTGCCATGATTGTAATTGTGATTTTTGTTCTCAAATATAGGTATGGATTTTTCACTTAATTAAAGACAGGGTTTGCGTCCTTTATTGGATGATAGATGTAAGATGTTCTTTACTTCCTGTAGTTACTATTCGCACCAATTATATTATCATGTGCCTTACTATGCTCATCTAAAAGTATAATTCATTTATCTTGGTTTTAATCAATTTCCTTTTGTATTTCAGATTACTTGGATTGTGACTTGGCCTATTCACCTGGTGTTCTTCTTCACTATCCCTGACTGCACTAAGCCGCGATTCAAGAACTGGTTCCCTGTGACTTTCTTAATGTGCATCGTTTGGATTGGATCTCTCTCGTACGTTGTTGCCTGGATGATAACTATAATTGGTACGTACATGGAAAATCGACATAAGATTTAAGATTATTTCACCATCGATGATAAAAGGATTTATATTTTAAAGTTTTCCATATCCTAATCTATCTGGGCGGGCTAATTGATAGCTCAGTGGCTTAGAATTCGACCTCGAATCGAGGGGTCCGGGATCGAATCCCAGTGGCACGCACCAAGGACTTAATAAAAAGTTATGTGCGCTTTATAAAATTAAAATATCCTGCTGTTACGGTGAAGGAAAATATAGTAAGGAAACCTGCATGCCTGAGAGTTCACCAACCCGCATAAGGCCAGCGTGGTGGACTAAGGCCTACATCCTTCTCATTGTGAAAGGAGACCCGACCCTGTAGTGGGTCATTAATGGGTTACTGACAATGTGTCTATTCTAATCTATCCTGATGTTATTCCTAAATCTCTCGTTTTAATTGCAGGAGACACCCTGATGATTCCCGACTCTGTGATGGGGATAACGTTTCTTGCTGCTGGTACTTCCGTTCCGGAGGCGGTTTCGAGCGTGATTGTGGCTAAACAAGGTAAAATTTTCTCATTACCTCTCATTACCTCTACCTCTAGTATCTACATTGAGTGGCGCAGTGGTTAAGACACCGGTGCTCTGCGTGGGGGGTCCTGGGTTCGATTCCCAGCGGGACAGAGATTTGAATGATGAATTTGAATTTCTGTCTCTGGTTGGTCTGGTCTTGTTTTGTGTTTGTCAATGGCACGACACAGGGAAAACTAGTGTGGGGATATAAGTGTGAAGCATTATTTAAAAAAATATACCTTAAAGTAAATTGAGTATTGTTTAGCTTAACAAGATTATCTAACGGTACCTTTTCATTTTTCAGGACATGGCTCTATGGGCATTAGCAACTCGATCGGATCTAATACGTTTGACATCCTCCTTTGCCTTGGTCTGCCGTGGCTTATCAAAGCGTCCCTCACTCCGGCTGAACCAGGGCACTATTGGGTTAGAAATAGTATTAACATTATTGTCAGCGCAATGTATTTTCGATTCCCTTGCGATTTGTACAATGCGTCAGCGAATGAGAGTAACATGCAAAGCGATTGCGCGTGCTGTACAATTTGAATGATTACTTTTATGCTCATTTCAATGAATATTGCGTTGATCGGTTTGTGTTTCAAATTACTGTTCGCGTGTACAATGTCTCTTGTTCTGCCAATAGGTGAAGATTAACTCGATGGGCCTGGAGTACTCCGCGATATCTCTGCTGTCGACGCTGCTGCTGTTATACCTGACCTTCTGGTTCAACAAGTTCAAGCTGGACGTCGCCGTCGGGAGGGCATGCCTGGCTATGTATGCCATGTTCCTCGTACTTGCCACACTGATCGAGCTTAACGTCTTCTTCCCCGTCAACGTGCGTACTTGCAAGCGAAACGAACTCAAGTCGTAAACTGTGTACGGACGTAACATATTGTAGTAGTGTTTCAAAAGGTCCAAATGGATCCTTTTTGAGTGTCAATGTGTGTATACCTCAGTCAATGAGCATGTTGTTAGAGAGTAGATGTTCAGAAATAATCTCCTGTTTGTCTGAAGTTACTTCTAAAAGTACATCGTAGGTGACGTTGCGTGTTCGCGTAACTTAGATACTAGATTAATGTAAGCTAATGTTTTTGGTGTTGATTCCTACTTCGAACGTATCATTGTAATCGCAAGTACTACTTTTGAATTTGGAAATAAATCTATTGGAAACTGTAGCTGATTTAGAACTATTTATATTATAGATTCACTCTTAAAGTGGTCTATGTTCGTCAATGTTTAGATGGCCTGAAGCAATGGCCAGTGTTAGAATTTTCTCTATAGATGTTCGTATATACGAAAGCCGAAAAGTTGATTTGTGTCATTGTGTTTTTAATTAACGTTATTTTATAGGTAAAGTGAAAAAAATTGGAGTAATTTTATTCTCAGTTCACGTTTTATTGCAATCAGATCATTTTTATTTATTAAATTTAAAGCAGTGATTTAAATATTTTTTTATGAATTGGAAATATCGTGACGACCATTTCTTATGCGTTAAGTTTTATTTCATAAGCCTTATGTGATGTGTTTTTGTAAATAAATACATGTACGGCGTAATGTAACAAAACTTTAAGAATAATTAAATGTATGCATTTTTATTTCCATCACTTCTTTTATTGAAATTATGGAGAATATTACTGCTTGAAAATATTACGACTTGGTTTCTGCTAATCGTTTCTAGACCATGTTTGATTTGTTGCTCACATTTTACTTATAATCATTATGAAGAAGACAGATTATTTTTATATATTTTCATCCATCCATCATATACTAATCCATATTATTGATTTTAGTCATTTTTCTCACACCTAATCAACTGAAATCCGTCATACTACACGATTCTTAATGATGAGACTACACAGAACAAACACAGTTAAAACTCCGTTGCTTCTGGGAAAACAATGAATTTTACTCAAATATATAAACCATAGCGGTGATAAACCATAGTGGGATTCGAACCCGGACCGGGTTCGAATCCCAGTGGCACGCACCAATGACTTTGTAAAAAAAAAGAAGTTATGTGCGCTTTATAAAATTCCTGCTGTTACGGTGAAGGAAAACATCGTGAGGAAACCTGCATGCCTGAGAGTTCACAAAAAAAATGTCCTCAAAGGTATGTGAAGTCCACCAACCCGCAGTAGGCCAGCGTGGTGGACTAAGGCCTACATCCCTCTCATTACGAGAAGGAGACCCGACCCTGTAGTGGGTCATTAATGGGTTACTGGCAATATAAACCATTGTGCGACCTTGCGCCACTCACTGAAAGATGGCGCCACCAGTAACTTTAATTCAGTGTCTCAGAGATTATATGAATAAAATTCTGTTCTGTAAACGATTGAAATTGTCCGAATGAGCACTACACTGAACACTAAGCTTCTAAATATTCCGCGAAAGGTTGGATAGTTGGATGCCGCGCATTATTGTCCGTCCTGTCAAAATTTGTGTTTTGACGCTTACTACTTACTGTGTGCTGAGTGCGAGTTTTGACAAAACATTTTCGCTTGAACGTATCGAGCGCGAATACGTCGATTTCTATGGGATTCTTGTGGCTAAGATGACAAACGGAATTGGCGCTTAGCGTATAGTCGATTAACGCGACGGTGAAGTTACTCGAACAATTTTGTGCAACTCGCACTAAGCACACTGGTTACTACGACTCTTACTTGTGGTTTGACGCTTATTACCTCTGAGGTACAGAATTGCACTATCAAGTTCTCTATACATTACTGGCTACTTAGCTTACTTATTACTTAGCTGAACGTGCTGAAAGTAAATTGAAATTACTTTTGTAAATTATAAATTGTAAATTATGGGCAAGATTTGTGTTTGATATCATATTGGCAAAAGAATAGGAAAAGGTGATTTAAAATTATTTGTAGGTTAATCTTTGGGTGATTGAAACAGTAAAATTTATTCAAATATCATTTAATTTCATCTTACTTAAATAAAAATCCATGATTCAGCTTCGTAAGTATACAAGCAACAATAATAACACAAACTGTATTAAACATCCAATTCGATAAAGTTGTACATTTGGTAAAACTGTTTAAAATAAAATAAAACTTATGAACTACAATATTATGGCCTGACCAGAGTTGAATCATACCTCACCACGTCACGTAAAGTAATTAACTAATTTCTTTTATTTGCAATAGTGCGAAAGATGACAGTGACATGTTTTTGAGCCAATGAGCTTGCAAAAACTTGACATCGAAAACGTTATACAAGAAAGATATTGACATCGCTATATTAAAGATGTTTGTGGCCGTTAAAGGTTTCTTATTTTGATGGTATAGCTCAAACACTTTTATATGACCAGCTAAAATGATCCCACACTAGAGAAAAAGTAAAGTGGGCTTAACTTTTTTAACTTTTCAAAAGTAAAAAAGACGCCAAGGTATATTTAAGGGATACCATTGCAAGAAAATACGCCAACTGTTGGGAAAAATAATTGTTAGTAAACGTTATTTGTTATTAAAAACTGACATCAGCAGTCCTTTACCAAAATAATAGCGACCTAACCATAAAAGTTCCTAATTTTAGGGGTTCCATTTTTGATTGCCTGTCACTCCATCTTGATACAAAAATCTGTGGTATTAAATAACACTATTTCCTGATCTATATCCAACAATACTATTCTAATTAGCTGACGTTAGCAATATTATTTCTTCGGGCCAGATGCTCCACGTTGTTTGCGGCGGCGTCCTTCTGAAACAAGATATTAATCAAATCAATTATTCCATTTATTATATTGAGAATTTCTTTGCTAAAACCAATTATTATTTATTAGTATTTTAATATTTTTATTCGCAGTAATCCTGCTCCTTCCCTAGACTCCAGGTAAGATATTTTTTCATTTATTACTTGTATATTCATTTCGTATAGTGTTTCTTTAGATGTACTGTTGCAAAGACATTGAATTTCTGCTTTAACCTCTACAAGGCACTACATCGGTTCATTAGAGCGTACTACAACATTTCCTCCTTAAACTTTAATACACACGTATTCTCTACATTACTGCAGTGGCGTAACTATAGGGTGGCAGGGCTGCAAAATGCCACGGGCATCGGGGCTGAAGGGGACCTGAGTGGCGCAGTGGTTAAGACTTGATGAATTTGAATTCCTGTTTCTGGTCTGTGTTCTGTGTTGTGTTGTTGTCTTGTGTGTGTCCATGGCACCCACGATACAGGGAATCATAGTGTGGGGAGAGTGTGAAGCGTTATTATTGTTATTGTGACAGTTTTCTTGTGAAAATTCTGCGCAAAGTGAGAGGTTGTGAAAATAATTTATTTTTCCAAATATTTGCTTCCAATGGGAAAACCGGCACGTACTAATAAAAAGGTGAGAGTTTATTCGCTATTCTATAAAAATATCACAATCCATTTTTTTTAAAAGTACAATAATTACTAGCCTATTCAGTAATACGCGGCCTTACGCTACTGACCAAAAGATGGCGCCACGAGTGTCTTTACAAACATAAGTTAAAGTTTAATTTTGATTGCGGGTGAAAAAGGACTAAGGCCTACATCCCTCTCATTGTGAAAGGAGACCCGACCTGTTACTGACGCTATGATAAAGGTCAGCCTTCCTCCTATCCTTATAATTCCAGTTTAAGTATTCACATTTTTGTATTTTCCACATTCAAATATGTGAAAATATTGTTTACCTATTTAAAAGTATTATAGTAATATTAAGAAGCGTGGTGGACGGCGGCCTAAACCCCCCTCATTGTGAGAGGAGACCCGACCCTGTAGTGGGTCATTAATGGGTTACTGACAACTGACTACAACTGACAATGTACGTCTGTCCGTACAGGGGGACCGGGTCGCGTGTGTGCAGCTCGATGTCCGTGTGGGTGGACCTGGGTGCACGGCAGTGCGGGTGCTGGGCGGGCAGGAAGCGGTGGACCATTGGCGTCAGCAGGTCCCGGTGTACCTGGAACGAGGGATTTGTTACTATTCTCCACCAGAAAACACCACTGTCTCTATTTATTTGTTTGTCCGCGTGGGAGTCTAAAATAAAAGTGGCCAAGTTACTCCTTATTACAACAGCGAGCTGCCATCGAGTCCTCACGACGACGTCACGACGGCATTTTTTGTCTTGTGATACTCACCATGGCTGGGTCGTTGGGCTGAGTGAAGTAAGACACGATGGCACCAGTCACCGTACACACTATCAAGCCAATCAGCGTGTAGTACAAGTAACTCACTCTGTACAAGAAGAAGGTGCCTGACCTGCGAAATAAGAATTATGGTATCTTAATAATTAGGTATTAACTGGAAGCGAAGATACAATTTGCATCTCGCTACGTGAAGCAGCGGTGATAGCCCAGTGGCTTAGAATTCGACCTCGAATCGAGGGGTCCGGGTTCGAATCCCAGTGGCACGCACCAATGACTTTGTAATAAAAGTTATGTGCGATTTGTGAAATTAAATATCACCTGCTGCTACGGTGAAGGAAAACATCGTGAGGAAACCTGCATGCCTGAGAGTTCAGAAAAAAAAATGTTCTCAAACCCGCTAAGCCAGCGTGGTGGACTAAGGCCTATTTCCCTCTCACTGTGAGAGCAGACCCGACCGACTACAGGTCGTTAAAGCTACGCGCGCGAAATCGCGAAATAATGTTTCACCCGTATTACAACGAACAAACGGTGGCAAGACTGCAGCGGTTTCGCATTTCGCGATTTCGCGGCGGAGAAGTGCTAACGCGGTAATGGGTTTTGACAAACCAAAGTATTAATCTAATTCCTTCCTTCCTTCCTTTCAGCCCTTAGTAGTCCACTGCTGGACATGGGCCTCCCCTAATCGACGCCACTCCGCCCGGTCCTGGGCGCTCTGAATCCAACGGTTTCCCGCTGTCTTCTTCAGGTCATCAGTCCACCTGGTCGGAGGGCGGCCTGTGCTCCTTTTGCCTAAACGTGGTCGCCATTCGAGGACCTTTTTTCCCCATCGGTTGTCAGTCCTGCGAACGATGTGGCCGGCCCATTGCCACTTTCATTTGCAAACTTTGAGAGCTATGTCGGTCACTTAATCTAATTATTAATGTTAATTATTAATCCTACTACGGCGGAGGTCGTGGGTTCGATTCCCACCCAGGACAAGTATTTGTGTGATGAGCACAAGCGTTTGTTCTGTGTCTGGGTGTCAATTATCTATATAAAGTATTTATTTAAAAATATATATGTAGGTTTATCAGCTATCTGATCACCATAACACAAGCTCACAGCTTACTTTGGGATCAGAAAGCGGAAAGCCATGTGTGAGTTGTCCCACAATATTTATTATTATTATTAAAAGTGATACCTATCGAACTCCACAGTAGACTGCGTGGGCGCCGGCGTCGTAGGAAGCGTGAAGTTCGTCGAGCACCCAGACACGGTGACCGGTTTCTGGGTAAAGACGATCTCTCCACGCAAGATCGCCGCCTGAGTGCCGAGGGATATCCAACCGACCAGCAGCGTGGATGTGATGCCTCCGACCAACGCGCCCTGGATATTGAAAAGAATGAAAAAGAATGAAATCTTCATATAGCCTATGATACTCAGACTGAACATAGAGCTTTTTATTCGTGAAATAATTTTTAAGATCGATCCATTAGTTTCCGAGCTTATTCGTCACAAACAAACAAATAATCATAACTTTCCTCTTTATACTAGTTTGACTAGATAAGACAGATAGGTTACAGCGATACACATTAATATACACATTTATATACATATTAACACAGATAAACATATACATAAATATAATAAATATGAGAAGAGGAAAACACAAGAAAATCGATTTATACATAATTATTCCCTATTATTCCCATTTCTTCTTCTAATGTTATTTTATATGTATAAGTAAATAATTATTTTTTACAAAACAAATTACTTATATTTAAAGCTATAAAGTCAAATAACATTATACAAAAGAAATTATTAACTTTCGTTTTCACATTAAAAAGTTATAGTAGAATGAATAGAAAATGCTTAATTTGTCAGACACATTTTCTTCTATTCCCAAAAATCGCTAATTTTGAGATAGGTCACTTTCGTTCTCAGCGTGCGATATGTACGTAACAACTAACAATACATCTTACACTAGATCTATGCTATTGAAAACTGTTTAATTAGGTTTTAGCACCATGTCACAGACAGCTATCACCGTTTGTCATACTAATACCTGACGTAAACACCATACGTACGGTAGAATTGATCCATGGTAGGAACAGTCCCATAGAGAACAATCCCAGCAGACTGCCGGCGGTGATGCCAGAGAGGCTCTTGCCAGCTTGGATCAGGGCCCCCATGTGCTCCACCAGGAACACCAGACCGACGCACGCTACTCCTGGAATGCAAATAATAGGAAACATTAAGATAAGGTGCAAATATTACCTATTGTATGGGTACAAATACTATATCTAACCATAAAATTCAATACTTATGTGAGTAATTGTGTAATACTTGTAATTAATTCAAATTATATGAATTGTACATTTAACCATAAAATTGAAAATTTAAAAAATCCCCCGAAACAATAACGACTATTTTCACTGAACATATATTATTATTTTGTAATGTGCACGTGATGCGCTTTCATTTGAGACCCCACTCGATTATATTTGCAGACATTCGTTATTCTTCCCCACTTTCACCCCCACAACTTTTAAACGACTCAACCGATTTTCATCAAACATGTCTAAGAACACTCGGCCGTAACTCACCTTTCATACAAAAAAACTAAATTGAAATCGCTTATCCGTTCGCGAGCTACGGTGCCACGACCGAATTACAGACAGACAAACAATAAGACAGACACGTCCAACTTATAACACCCCTTCTTTTGCGTCGGGGGTTAACAAATAAATAAATCAAAATTAAAATCAAAGTATTTTATTCATTGTCAGGTACGAGTTGTGTACACTTAATGAACGTCATACATGATAAGATAATATCTCACATCTTACATCCGCGTTCGGTGCCCCTCGGGCTATCGTAGACCAGGAGAAAAAAGCGGGTGGATAAAATAATATTGGAGTAAAATATTGGAATAAAATTGGAGTGCCTGCTCGTAATATTAATACAACCGCTTTTTACTAAATGCATATGTGTTCCATTATTGTTCCAGGTAGTCTGGAACGCCGATGTTAATGTAACGGAGCAGATGTAACACGGAGTAACTTAGGCTACTTTTATTTTAGAATAATATTATACATTATTGTTAGATACTTAAATTACACGCGGACGAAATTGCGGGTACAGCTATTATTAAATAAATAAATACACATTACACATCACTTCTCATGATACGTTACCGTCGTCAATGTCATGATGGATGTAGCTGACACACAAGCCAAGAGAACACACAGATAGACACATCCAGACCAGAAACAGAAAGTGTAAAACCTCTGCTCTGTTTGGAATTGAACTGAGAAAGATAAAAGAAAAGAAATCGACGACCTGAGTGGCGCAGTGGTTAAGACGCCGGTGCGCTACGCGGAGGGTCCTGGGTTCGATTCCCAGCAGAGCAGATATTTGAATGATGAGTTTAAATTTCTGTTTCTGGTCTGGGTGTGTGTGTTGTTGTCTTGTGTGTGTCCATGGCGCCCACGACACAGGGAATCCTAGTGTGGGGCTGTGAGTGTGAAGCGTTAAGCGTTAATCCTAGTTATGGCGCGCAAATGCGTTCTTTCTTTCATATAAAAATTTAGAAACCAAATCTCCCCAATTGAAACAGGTACAAAACAATCAAATAACGAGTAAGTCATAAAAAGCGTATTCTAAAAACTAAAACTCAAAAGCGGTAAACAAAGCAACTAAAACAAACCTATGACAACAACGATAACCTTCATTATGAAGCTGGCGGTCTTCTCCGATATGGGCTTCTTGTAGGCCGGTCTGATGAGATCCTCGAATATCACTCCGCACATAGAGTTCAGGCCCGTGGACATTGAGCTGAAAAGCATAAAACACATACTTAGTCATAGTACTTTGGGCCCTTGGTCAGCTGTCATGAAAAAAAATACAAAGACATGTCTACGAAGCTTATCCTCGCTTCGGGTGATTTTATCTCAAAGAACTGATATCTGTAATTAACATCTGATATGCCGTAAATAGATATTTCAGAAGGTTTGTTATTTTTATTCTTTTCATTTTATACGTGGCGCCGTAACGCGATACTAGAGATGCGCCGAATAGTGTTTCCACCGAATAACCGAATACCGGATACTATTCGGTTTAACCTTTACCGAACCGGATATTCGGCCGAATTATTCGGTTGTAATTAAACGTTGACTATAGGTTAAGAAATAAATATGTGGACTAGAGGTTCCAAAATAAATGCTGATGTGAAGTTAAATTGCTTTCAGCTATATACGATTTCTTTGACTTATACCATAATTATTACATAAGAAGTTATTTCTTTTAATTCCATACCGGGTCGAGTAGCCGAAAAAATAGAAGTACTCGACTCGAATACATTCTGCAACAAAACCGAATAATTACCGAATACAAACATTAAAAAAGATGCCGAATACGCCGAATACCAAACGAATATTCGGCGCATCCCTACTAGATACGAACCTTAACGCAGCACTGAACACACCGCTCATAAAGATTCCAGGCAACGCCGGGATGGATTCCGTGATGGTCATCACAAAGTACGGCAACAGCTGGTCACTCTTCTTAATGGCGCCAGTCTCGAGGGGATCGCAGGTCGCGAACGTGGCGTAAATCACCAGCCCGGTGTAGCAACAGAGCGACACGATGATGAAGATACCAGCCGCCATTATGAAGATTGTTCTAGAAGTTTCAAGAAGGCAAAGTAATCATAAGTGTAAACTGTTGTAATCATCTTGTTACCCGCCGCCATTATGAAGATTGTTCTAGAAGTTTCAAGAAGGCGAAGTAATCATAAGTGTAAACTGTTGAAATCATCTTGTTACCCGCCGCCGTTATGAAGATTGTTCTAGAAGTTTCAAGAAGGCAAAGTAATCATAAGTGTAAACTGTTGTAATCATCTTGTTACCCGCTCCCATTATGAAGATTGTTCTAGAAGTTTCAAGAAGGCAAAGTAATCATAAGTGTAAACTGTTGAAATCATCTTGTTACCCGCCGCCATTATGAAGATTGTTCTAGAAGTTTCAAGAAGGCAAAGTAATCATAAGTGTAAACTGTTGAAATCATCTTGTTACCCGCCGCCATTATGAAGATTGTTCTAGAAGTTTCAAGAAGGCAAAGTAATTATAAGTGTAAACTCTTGAAATCATCTTGTAAGCAGTCCATTATACGATGATGGAGAAGACTGTATTGGACTGTTTTTGTAATAAATCTTAACTAAACGTTATTCCAAAGCCATTATAAGAATATCTTGGCAACCACGTATTTATCACAATCTAAGTCCAATGATCGGTTTTAGTAACCCACTGAAAATCGCCACCAACAATTAAAACAATAAGTAAAAAATGGCATAGCACTGCACCTATTCAGTTATTGTCATTTAATAAGTAGGTGTAGGTACCCTCAAAATGTGACTCCAAGCAGAAGTAATAGAGGTAGGATGTGACATTTGCGTTATGTTTCCAAAATACTGTTTGCGGATCAACTTATTATTAGAGAGAAGCAAAAACTCCGTGGACTGTTAGTCTCCTTCAAAATACTCGCTAGACCGGGCCTTGTAAGACACAACTATGGATTCAGAAGGTCTGAAGGTCCGAACCGATGAGTTCGGTTAGGTAAAATATTAAAAAAAAAATGGACCGCTGAATAAAATTAATAACTTATTAATTGTCAAATGTAAAATTTAGTATAAGTTATGTAAGACTGTTCTGCTTATTATTACAGTCAACAATAAACGCATTCTCTTCTTTTCGTATAGCTATTACAACTTACATTCTTGCTCTCTTCAAAGACGACAGCGCCAAGCAACGTTGCACCATGGCCTGGTTCACAGAACATGCCGCTAACCAGCTGAAGTAGTTCCCGAACACCGTCGACCAGAACGTGTGGCGGATCGTAGGGTCGGGGTCCATACTGGAAGTGAGAGAAAGTTATTGTGGTTAATATAACAGTATTATGCATGAGTAGATCGCAAGCGATCGTAAAGTTAAGTGTCAGTGACCCATTAATGACCCACTGGCGGGTCGGGTCTCCTCTCACAATGAGAGGGATGTAGGCCGCCGTCCACCACGCTACACTACTGCGGGTTGGTGGGCGAACATGCCTTTGAGAACATTTTTTTTGTGAACTCTCAGGCATGCAGGTTTCCTCACGATGTTTCCCTTCACCGTAACAGCAGGTGATATTTAATTTTATACAGCGCACATAACTGTTTTACAAAGTCATTGGTGCGTGCCACTGGGATTCGAACCCGGACCCCTCGATTCGAGGTCGAATTCTAAGCCACTGGGCTATCACCGCTTTTCCACTGGGCTATCACCGCTTTTTAAAGTTAAGTAACGCTACTTAACTTACAGGCGCGGTCAGTACCTGGATGGGTGACCGCTAGCGGCGAATTAAATGCGCGCTTCCGTGCTTCGAGGGCACGTTAAGCCGTCGGTCCCGGTTGTCATCGATAAGATATCAGTTTAACCTTGTCGGAGGCCCTATGGGCGGTTTGAAAGCATCCGACGCGGGTTGGCCACTAGCCCGTTTCTCCACCAATGCGCATTGGAGCAGCGTGGTGGAGTATACTCCAGGTCTCTCATTATGGGGAGAGAACTAAATAAAAAATAAATAACGCTTCACACTCATAGCCCCACACTAGGATTCCCTGTGTCGTGAGTGTCATGGACACACACAAGACAAGAACACAACACACCCAGACCAGAAACAGAAATTCAAATTCACCATTCAAACCTCTGCTCTGCTGGGAATCGAACCCAGGACCCTCCGCGCAGCGCACCGACGTCTTAACCACTGCGCCACTTGGGTCGTCATTAAAGAGTTGTAGCCAAGTTAGTAAGGCTTGTAGTAGCACAAATCTGAACATACTTGAAAAAGTCCAAGCGGTCGCCTTCCTTATTTATCCTGATGACGTCATCCACCCCACCGACGCGGATGGTCCCGTACACCAAAACAAAGATCACTCCGAAGTACATAACCACGGTTTGCAGCGTGTCGGTCCATACTACTGCTTTGAGGCCACCCTGAAATTTCCACCATGAAAAATCACTATTATTGGAGTTTTAAGGTGCAAGTTGGTAGCGGGCGATATGAAACGGCAGCGGACGACGTGTCGCCAGCGACACTACTGGTTTCTATGTATTTCTATGAAATTCCCTCCTTCGTTAGCGACACGAAGCTAGCTACGCGTCGTCGAGCGACGGACGCCAGTGTCGCCAAACCGCGGATCTAGTGTCGCTAACTTACTGTTGCCGTCTGCAGTCGGGTTCGAAATCATGACTGCAGCGACAGGACGTAACGACGTGTCGTGGCGACATGAAGCGACGACACGTCACCCGCTACCAACGTGCCCCTTTAATCCTTTTTGACTGGCCTGATGTTCTAGCCGTTAGCTGTCTTAACTGCGCTCGATATTATATACTTATTTGTGTTTCTATGTCTGGGTGTTAACTACGTATACAATACAAATACAAACTCTTTTATTCTTCAAAGAAACTAAGTTTTCAATTTGTAATAAAATCTTTACTTATATGTAAATGTATGTGTTCAAAAGCAAAATGTATGTTTATCAGCTTGCTATCTGGTTACCATAACACGGAAAGTCGTTTCTGAGCTACGATTTAACGTTTTTCCGTACGGACACCAGTCTGGATACAAGCATGCAACACAGTGTTGTAGAAAGAAACAAAAAATAGATAACGTTCATAAATGTTGGTTCGAATAGAGAAAGAGGGAGAATCACTCACCAATGTTGTGTAGAAGATGCACACGATGCAAACGATCGGCGTTATGAGATGCAGGTTGATGCCAGTTACTGTAACGTTAGTTAAATACGGAGATATTAAACAGCAAACATTATTATACGAATGCAAAGTATCTCTCTTCAAAACAGGCTGAGGCCTGGAGCATATGGGCTAGTGTGGGATGTTTCCAAACCGCCCAAATACAAGGTTTAAAGACTGCTATCGTATCGACACCAACCGGCATCGACGGCTTAATGTAACAGGTAACTGTAACTGGTCGCCATTTAAGGACCTTTTCATCCATCGATTATCGATAACTGCATGTCGAGCCTTCTCTCATTTACTCTACCAGACACCCCGACGGCTAACCCGTGGTAGTGGACTCCACCCTTTAAGAACAATACGAAACTGTCAGCTAAATATTCAAAAGAAAAAAGGTGCAGAAAGTGAAAAAGATGCAGGTTTCCTCACGATGTATGCAGGTTTCCTCACGATGTTTTCCTTCACCGATACAGCAAGTGATATTTAATTTCATAAATCGCACATAACTTTAAGAAAGTAAGTGCGTACCACTTGGATCGGAACCTGCACGAATAAGTAGGAGGCCGAATCCTTAGCCAATTGACTATCACTGCTTCAGTTTTTGAATGTTTTATTATATGTATAAAGTACTAGCTGACCCCGCAAACGTTGTTTTGCCATATAAGTTATCGAGCGTTAAAAATCGACTATTAAAAAATAGGGCTTGGTGATAGAAGGGTGAAAATTTAGGTTTGTATGTATTTTTTGATGCCACATTATTGAAAAATAGGTACAATTAAAAAAAATTGTCCAAAAAATAAAATAAAAATGTCAGGTGTGGACAACCCTTATCACTTAGGGGTATGAAAAATAGACAGTAGCCGAGTCTCAGACCTATTGAATATGCCTAATTATAAAATTGCATAAAAATCGGTCAAGCCGTTTTGGAGGAGCATGGTAACTAAAACTGTGACATGAGAATTTTATATAAGATAATTACCTTGACTGAACGCAAGTGCTGGTACGTAGATGACGATTGGGATGTACAGCATCATCTTGATGATGAATATCACTGACCCCAGCAGTCGCACATTCTGGTTGAATCGAAGTCGCAGGTACTATAACAATAATAAACTTTATTTACTTGTCAGTCAATGTCAATAACCCATTAATGACCCACTACAGGTTCGGGTCTCCTCTCACAATGAGAGGGATAGAAGCATGTGAAGTCCACCACGCTGGCCTACTGCCGGTTGGTGGACTTCATATACCTTTGAGAACATTTTTTTTTTGAACTCTCAGGCATGCAGGTTTCTTCACGATGTTTTCCTTCACCGTAACAGCAGGTGATATTTAATTTTATAAAGCGCACATAACTTTTTTTACAAAGTCATTGGTGCGTGCCACTGGGATTCGAACCCGGACCCCTCGATTAGAGGTCGAATTCTAAGCCACTGGGCTATCACCGCTTCAAATCTATTTACTTAAAAATGTAAAATTAACATTTAAAATATTATACAGTTATTAGTAACAAAAACAACAGAACTCTATTGTACACCATAAAAGCAGTAAAACAAGTTAAGAGTAGGTATTAGCATTTTGCATTATTATGAACAGGTACCAAAAGCAGCTTATTGCTTTTTCTTTCTTATTACTCTATTTTCCTTGAATAGAAAGTGTATTATTATGTATGAAGATTATTGTAGAATCAGACCATTAGGTATTGAAAACCAACCTAAAAAGGAGATCTCAACCTAAAAAGGAAACCTAAAGATATCTTAATTTAAACGTAGCAAGTGGACCAGACGACAGACAAATCAATATTTTAAAGGAAAGCGTACATGCGATACAGAGTTCCTAAAAAATGAAATATTTGAATATTTTGATTCAGTACTATCATATTATAAATAAAAATAAAAAATTATTAAAAAAAATTAAACGACATCAAAGGCTTAAAAAAAGTATGAAATAACATTTGTTACATACTTTAGGCCTATTATTTTTGGAGGTTGGTGCCAAAATTTAATAATAGAAACAAAATACTTGATACTAAAGCTCAGCTCAGCATATAATATTAAATAAATAAATGAATAAAATGTTTATCTCATCTATTTAATACATCTTTCATCTTTTGCCATAAATATTCATTGTTATGCCATGAAATACTGAGTAGAAATTATTTCTACCGTCTTACAAAATTTTGTAGATATGGAGAAAATTTTACTTGTTAGTGCTGAATAACATTCACATTAACATTATTTAGTATCTAAATTACATTGCTGGTGTTATTTTTAAGCAATAACTTGACTTTCATAAGAAGTGCAAAATGTGTACTGTGTGCTAACAGCACATCCGTTGTTTTGAAAGTTTGACACTAGATGGTGTTGCACGTGTTGTTCGTTACGAACACTTTCTGTATCCAGTCCGTATCCTACTACTGAACCAGCTAAACTACCAATACAATACAAAACATTACTAGTACAATACAAATCAAGTTTATTGTACGCTAAAAACACACTAAAAATAAAATAAAAATCATAAAATTACGGTACAAATGATGGTTTTATCACAGAACCTATAAAACAGAGGAAAACTTAAATATTGGTTAAGTACTTAAAAAATTCATAGTAAAACGATTAACCGTGAGCATATTTATACATTTGAGGATAAGAAATCATAAATTCTATGTGATAAGAGAACAGAACGAATGCAATAGTACTCCCAACGTATAAATCCTAACGCGATTAACTAAGTACATCGTAGCGAGAAGCATCGCGGAAGATTCCCGCCAACCGGATGCGATATATAACACAATAACACGAGCAATTGATTAATTGCCTCGACGGGAGATCGAATCTCGTACTTTACCTCAGATGCGAGCATTTTATAAACTCAGAAATCCAGCGAGTAGGCAATAGACAAGAAACAGTTAAGCGTCTTAAATTATAAAAGTGTATGGCTTATAACCCACTAATGACCCACTACAGGGATGTGGGCCTTAGTCCACCACGCTGGCCTACGGGTTGGAGGACTTCACATACCTTTGAGAACATTTTTTGGTGAACTCTCAGGCATGCAGGTTTCCTCACGATGTTTTCCTTCACCGTAACAGCAGGTGATATTTAATTTTATAAAGCGCACGTAACTTTTTTACAAAGTCATTGGTGCGTGGCACGGGGATTCGAACCCGGAGCTCTCGATTCGAGGTCGAATCCTAAATCACTGGGCGATCACCGCTTTTGTTTCTATACCTCATCGCAATTCCGCCTTCGGAAGCGCGGAAGTCTCGCTAACTGAACGGAAATTCTACATTTCCTGCGCATCAAGAGTTCAAGACTGACCCGATGACATGCACGTAACTGGCTGGGTATTTTTAGACAAAGACAATTTTCGGGTCAGATATCATCGCGGTCGCACAATCATAAGCTATAATTTTAGATTCGCCAACGTATTTTCTCAGCGATTGCAGTGATTATGCGAATCGTACGACTGATTCATAGAACAGCGGTATCATGTATAGAAACATGACACTTAGAAAGTATTTATTTTTATGCACCATTTTTAAATAGGTCAGAATATGACCAAAGTCAAAGTCACACAGATAAATTATACATTCTACATTCATCCGCTTTGATCGCCCCTCAGGCAAAACGTAGACTGGGAGAAAAAAGCGGACGGAATAATACTCCCAGCACTCTTAAAAGTAAACAAAACTTACTCTATAGTGCAGTATGACTAGCTTCAATAAAGGTACCCACGTGACAGCTATCGTGTGTGTCAATAACGTTCCAATTGCCATCCGCTCACAAATAAAATATACCTCAAACCTTTCTCGGGTCTCCTGTCGCAGTGAGAAGGCCTGCTTCTTTAGTCCTTGACGCTGGCCGAATGCGGGTTTGAGAACATTCTTTTTTGTACACTCTCAAAAAAAATTACCAATCAATAAATTCAAATGGTCTTTAAAACAGTGGCTGGTCAAGAAAGGTTACTATACGGTATTCTCTTTACCCAGAAATGGGTGGCATATTGCATAGCCGATGAGTGCCCCTTTAGGAAAAATATTAAAATAAATAAATAATTGGACTGCTAAACGATCACAACTTATTTTAACATAATTATAATATAAAATTTAGTTTTATTTATTTAAGATATAATTATTGTATGCCCGCATAGGATAGACTGTTCTCATCTTATTATAATTTTGTAACATCTTTCTCGTGTAACAGTCAACAATGAACGCATTCTTTTCTTTTCTTTTCTCTCAGGCATGCAGTTTTCTTGACGATGTTCTCCTTAACTCCATAGAGACATACCTCATACGTGGAAGTGATCTGCAGGTTGTAGAAGACGGGTAGGTAGATGATGGCGATGGTGAGAGAGACGGCCCACTCCGAGAGCACGATGGTCCACAGCTGGGTCCCGTAGGTGTACATCTCTGCGGGCAAGCCCAGCAAAGATATCCCCGATATGTAGCTGGGAGGAAGGAGACAAATTAATGTCGAACACAGAACAATATTTCGGTATATGTATGCATATAAGGTAATCTGAAACGGGGGGGGGCATTATCCATCAAAATCACTAAATTTTATCGTACTACGCCTATTGGTTTAAAAGATAATAGTTTAAACATTACTTGAAAGAATGAATTTTTAAATTATTAATATTTTGGTGGTCTGAAAATACATCAGTTTGTAATTTCTGAGTTGATCAGTGGTAAGTATGAATGTCACAAAGTTTTAAAAGGATCGATAGAAACGTAGACCTTAACGTATTAATGTGACCCAAATAAAAGAGACGCCGCGATGATATTAACAATATGGTGGCGCAAAGCAATCGATATCTTTACATATTTAATATGGCAGTATGGAATGTTCTAACAAACACGGTTAGTTTGCGACAAATAATAAATTACAGTTAATAAAAATCATAAAAAAGCATATGTACTAAGCGGTGTTAGTTCAGTGGCGAAGAACTAGATCTATTACTTAAAAGATCTGGGTTTGAATCCCACTGGCACGCGTCATGACCTATGTAAATCATTGCGTTCAACGATATTAAAATGCTATAACAATAAAGTAAAAAATTCTGTGGAGCTATCGCCAAAACGTGCCATCTATACAAATAAAAAGCATGTAATAAAATTGGAGTGTCTGTGATATAAAAATAACAGCTTTTCACTAAATGCATGTGTAATGTAATGTATGTAATACATACACTACCAAAATTACATTTTTTTAAAATTTTTGCCTGTCTATTCCGTCTGTTTATTCCGGCTAATCACTGCTAAACAGCTGGACCGATTTTGACGGGACTTTCACTTGCAGACAGCTGGTTTAATAAGAAGTAACTTAGCACTTTTAATTTAGAATTCCTCGCAGACGAAGTCGCGGGCACAGCTAGTCAATACTAAGTATTCATCACTTCTGAGTTACAGAGACCACCTACTACCATATTCATTTTAAACTTAGAAATAATATTATTTACTTCAAATTAAAAAACCAAAAGTACTCTAACAAACTATAAAACCTTTACCATTAAATTATAACTAAGTAAGTATTAACAAATTACATTAAAAAAAATCATAATAAAAATAATTCAATACAAAGAAATATATTTTAAACAAAACTTTTCAAGTTGTGACTTGAACTTAGAGGTGACGTTTCCGGACCTCTTACATCAATCTAAGCCGTGAGAGATCTTAGGGCATCCAATTTGTGCCCGCATTTCTAAAGCACCCGCTCGAAGTAACTCTACATTTCACTTCTACAAATGTGGGAAATAGAACTAAAAGTTTAGTTAACTTTCGCAATTATTTTTACTTAACTAAAAAACGCGTAAATAATCAACTAAGTAGGTACGAACAAAATTATGGATCGATCGAATTCTTTGTAAAACCCAAAACTACAGTTAGATACCTAGGTAACCTAGGTTAGTTTTTAGGGGAATACTCGTGCAAATAAACAAATTTGACGTTGTTTGACATTTATTAGAACTCGTCCTAATTGGCTGTCGGTCCGACCAACCAACCAACACGACAAAATAAAAACAGATCTCTGTATGATTCCGAAAATAAGCACTGACATGCGACAAATGTATGCAACGATGTGGTAAGACCAACATGTCGTGAGTGACAGCAATTAGGTACTAACCTAACCTAACCTAACCCCTTGTGGGTTAGGTAAAATTGTCCACTCTATTCAGAGGGTATCATACATACCACAGGCACATTAACATTTTGAATTCCGAATCGATTCCGATTGTTCTACTACGCAATTGTTGTCAGAAATACCACACAATATCATTCAAAATAATTATACCCAAAACACAAAGTCTTCGATTGCTTCACTTAACGTAAGCGAAGACTTGTGTCCGAGCTATCTTACATAACTTGGAACATTTGTTTCAAGGTAAATATGAGGAGTCGTATCTATCGATCGTTTGAATGTTTTTAGCTTTCAATGTCAAGGGCTGGACCAACAGCGGTAGCAAAAATCGATTCAACCCTACATCATAATATTATTCCGCGCCCTTAGAAGGGGACCAGGGCTATTCAAGGTTGCCAGTAATCGCACATTTACTAGGTGTCCATTTTATAAAATTAAATATCACTTGCTGTAACGGTGAAGGAAAATATCTTACCTACATGCCTGAGAGTTCATAAAAAAATGTTCTCAAAGGCATAAGAAGTCCACCAACCCGATATTGTGACAAATAGTAAAATATTTTAAACTTAGCACATCCGTGCCTATCTCCAGTTCTTAGAGATTGGTAAAAGGTTAGACCATACAAATCAATAAAATTGTTTTGCCATCTTTGATTGTACAGAGCAAAGAGAAAATATTGGCTATATTACAAAATCCTTAGTAAAAAATTATAAAGCAATACAAATTAAAAAGTGACCACTGGATTTTGAAAATTCTAGGGATTTAATTGAATACTGACAACCCTAGCAGTAGACACCCTTTTGGACGAAAACAGGGAAGGGAGGGCGAACGTTACAATAAACTGACTACGCCGGAAGGCTTCGAGAATTTAATTTTGAGTGATGCTCATCTATTTTCATTTTCAATATTTTTTCCGTGAATCTAACATCTTCCAAACATAAATATATTATAAACTTATGTCGCACATTGAATCTTTACAGCCAGCGTACAACTTTTTCTATCCGTAGGAGGAATGCAGACAATATTTTGAGAATTTTTTATTTGTAGTTTACTTTATTAAATTCTTAGTTTTTATTTAAATAAATACTATCAGCCTAGCGTGTCATAAACAACGTGTATTTTCAATAACCGAGTAATTATTTTGCAAAATAAGACCAAGAACGATTGGGCAGTTTGAACACTGTGCCACTGGAATTCGAACCCGGACCTCTCGATTAAGAAGTCGACTAATTATCTAGGCTCTACTCTCTCTCTAGTCTAGTCAACTAACTAGGTGTATTAAGTATTAAAAATTTCCGCATCCGCCCGCTTAAAGGAATTGCATCAACCAATTACTATTTATAAACAATCAGACAATTGCACCAATGGAGCGGGTGGTTAACCAATCAACGCGCTGCGTCTACCTCTGACCACCACTTCTGATTTTATTTATTTATTTATTAAATTCTTTATTATACCCAAAAAAATCTTAAAGGTATGTGAAGTCCACCAACCCGCTAGGTCAGTGTGGTGGACTAAGGCCTATCCTTCTCATTGTGAGAGAAGATCTGACCCTGCAGTGGGTCATTAATGGGTTAGAGATAGTGTTAGACATACCTTTTCTTTAGAGGTGTTAAAGTAACGAAAAAAAGCGAACCCGTATTTATTCGTTACTTTTACAATTAGTACTCGTTATTATTGTATGGTTACGTTACTCGTTACTTATGATACCTAGGTCATTAAAAAACATACGCTACTTATTTAGAACCAGACTCGCGTATAAGCTAATCTAAAGTTATATTTAATAGTTAGGTAAAGGTTAGAACTACAAGTAAACTGCAGACGAAATCTACTGAATTTGAAATAGATTTACTATTTTCAATTTTGGAAATTTTAACTAGAAATTTTAATAATTAAAAATTTTGGTAATTTAAATATTAATAATTAAAATGCGTAAAAGTCACAATCAGGAAACTTTTTCAACATATGCATCAGAAGTACTTGTGCGAACTAAAACAGTTACATACGGTACAATATACGAAAAATGCGAGTAACGAAATGCATTCGTAAGTAACGTTTCGTTACTCGGTACCGAATACATACGGTTTGCTACAGCTTTACAGTTTTCTTATGACAATCCTATCCCGTGCGTTCAAAGTGTTTAAACTATTAAAGAAACGGCAGTCACTTCGCAAGGCCGGCTCATAATGGATGCTGTAATGGCCGTGATGGTGATGCGGTCTGAATAGGAAGGCGGGAACACTGTTGATAACACGGTTGTTCGCTGACACTCGTAAAGGAAAGTGTGTAAGATATAGGTACAGTGAGAAATAAATTGATAGTTCGAGCATTGATTTTCCACACTACAGGTCGGGTCTCCTCTCACAGTGAGAGGGATGTAGGCCTTAGTTCACCACGCTGGCCTACTGCGGGTTGCTGGACTTCACATACCTTTGAGAACATTTTTTTTGTGACCTCTCAGGTATGCAGGTTTCCTCACGATTTTTTCTTGCACCGTAACAGCAGGTGATATTTTATTTTATAAAGCTTTGCCATGTTGCGGGATATTTTGTACTAATTTCTTTTATTGACAATTATTGCTCGAATAATTTATTTATTATATACAGCACAACACGCGTAATTTTACAAAAAATAACCATCATTCACCAGACGTATTAGCGAACACGTAGGTACGTACTCATAACCTATTATGAAATTATAAACAAAAGATTATAAATGACAGCGGTGATAGCCCAGTGGCTTAGAATTCGACCTCGAATCGAGGGGTCCGGGTTCGAATTCTAGTGGCACGCACCAATGACTTAGTAAAAAAGTTATATGCGCTTTATAAAATTAAATATCACCTGCTGTTATGGTGAAGAAAAACATCGTGAGGAAACTTGCATGCCTGAGAGTTAAAAAAAATGTTCTCAAAGGCATGTGAAGGCCACCAACCCCCAGTAGGCCAGCGTGGTGGACTTAGGCCTACATCCCTCCATTGTGAGTGGGGACACGGCCCTGTAATGGGTCATTAATGGGTTACTGACAAACAAAAGATGTCAAAATACTGTCAATATTCGGATTTTATCTAAATATAAATAGGTATTTAAGGTTTGTTTTTATTTGCACTTGAGTGCAACTCGGTCGGATATCATTTCCAATTACCTTATTACATGTAGGGGGTCGAGATTGTCCTATATTATGTCCTGTTGGCCTACTTGCGTGACGGTTAGATGTAAATAACTGGATAGCTGCACGCAGCAACGAACAAATAAGTCTGATTCGTTCGGTAAACGAGCTAAATAACAAAATCTTATACCTATTATTGTTTTAAACATAAAATTACGGTTCAACTCACGTAATGTTATGTAACATGTGTACAAACACTCACGAAAGTTTTAGTGAAAAAAAGCATCATGGTATCATGATGGTATATCGTGATGGTATATCCCACCTTAAGTAGTATTTTTGCCATATTGGGCTTAAGTGTCAAAACGACAAAAAATAAACGATTGCTTAACTGAGCATGAGTATGACATAAAATGGGGTTTTCGAAAAAGGCGTACGAGTGAAAGCTTTTTTTGAAGCCTAAGCTGCAAAGGTAACCCTACCACAGGCTTACAAGTTTAAAGAAGTTTACTTATTTAAACGTGTAAGAGATAAATTATGCATCGAAGTTGCATACTATTGTTTAAAATTATGACAATAAAAATTGTATCTTGGGCCCTGATTCTGTATGACCATTCAGATTTCGTGCCGATATCGTGTGACGTCAAACCGTGCGTCATTTCATGAACTTGGCACGACAAGGAACCTTAATGTCCATTCTATAAGGCACACAAAAGATTGTCACGATATTTGACTTTTAAGCTTTTTTTGACTTTTTATCACGGGTAAGACATTGCCACGATACGAGTGTGAATGGTAATACAGAATCAGGATCTGCGTTAATCACACAAGGTCATCTCAGTTAGAGACGCTGCGTTTACGGCAAAGGAAGGAAATAAAACGTGTAAGGTTTAACACGTGCTGGGGCAATTGGTCCGTAATCCAGCGACGGGTTTTCGTCACCAATTTCTTGCTCTCATGAATTGTAGAATCTTAAGAGAGGAGATTACAGAAGTATCATGGCATCCTCTCACAATCTTTCAAAATGATATTTTTACATTTGAAATCTTATGCGGTTGTCACTCATTCAAGTCTATGCTTTACTGAGTATGATTAATTATTTATAAGCTGACCATAAAAATAATCTAATAAACTCTCCCCATATAAGGCTGAGACATTTCCAACGAGCTGTTAGGATATTTGGCAAGAATATACGGTACTATAACATTACAGAACCGCGGCCAATGAAGGAAACATGAATGATGTAAAATTACCTAAACTAACTTGTCTATAGTAAATGCATTCCTGGGGCAAGGATAAATAAAAAAAAATAGATTCACAATTCGCCCTGCAAATAAAAATAAAGTAAAATAAAATACAGTGCACAAACTTGCTGTTGCTAATAATTGGAATTCAAATTTATTTCGCATCATGTTTAATAATGCATTATGTAATAATGATAATAATGATGAAATTATGTAGTATGAAGTTATGTATTAGAGCGAAAAATGTAGAGTCAAATAAAAATAATTTGTATGAGAAACATGGCCACCTAAAGAAATTCTTCAAACAATGTGATGAGTAGCGAATAAAAAATATTAAAAGTTGATATACAAACTTTTTAAAACACTAATAATGAATTCGTTTCTAATACAGTTTTGTGTAAAACAAGATATTAAACCTTCGTCCTACATACCTACCTACTGTTTTAGAAGCACAAAAAATTCGCCACCGATCTTCAACCACCATCGCAACACTCACACCAACATAGCCCTTACCTCGCAATCAAGGACATCGAGATGGGAAACATGCCCATCGTCTTCCCTCCCATGAGGTATTCCGACGTGGTGTTCTGTTTCCTGGTGGCGAAAAACGCGAAGTATACCCCGATGAGGGCCGACAGCAGCAGCATGGTGCCGAACACCAGGTAGTCCAAAACCCCGAAGTATACGACGCTCATGATGCGCGTGCGACACAGCCGCCCAAGGACTTGCGAATGCCGTCGATCGCGCTGGCCAACTATATTTATCCTTAAGGACCTCGGCCCCCGGTGGCGTTACACTCCCCGCGCACTAGCAGCCTGGCTGCGAGTCAGCGGCGACATATGAGCAGCCAAGTGGAGTCTGACGGCCGATATACATGGCAACACACGGTCTGGCTGCAGCCAATGGGTAGCAACAGGCGCGTTGTTATGGCTCCTGCGGGCAGGTGTTGTGCTGTTTATGTGAACGGGATCACATACAACGTTGTGTTCGTCTGGCTGCCTAGTGTGCTGGGGGCTTAGACTGCAAGGGAGACAGTGGCGAGTTGACGGTTTCACGCTTGCTTCTCTTGAACTTGAACAGTTAGCAGTCGGTCTCAAGTGTGTTGTATAAACAACTATTGATACCTGGTCTACTACTCGTAAGTTAGGTTTAACACAGTTATTGAATCATTTAAATTTTACAGTTTGGAATTATTAAAAGCACTGAATCGTTGGGAACTAACTGACTAGTACTTAGTGGCGTCTTAATAAAGTTTATAATTGTCTGTGGGTTATGTTTTTGGTGCACCATAAAGATAATTGCGCTTTACCTTTTGCTATTCCTTACTTTGTGGAGTGGACGTCAGTTTTATAGTGGCAGCGACTACTGTGTCACTTGTTAGTGATAAATAATCTCTACCTACATATCATTCCCATGTGTTAAGGTAAGATTCATTCCATGTCTAACATGCTTGGGCCTCTTGTATATTTTTAGAGACGGTAAAAATCCCAGTTTTTTTTCCAGTATTGTATCACTCCGTCTGTTCTTTGGCTATGCTACTTTAAATTTTAACCTTTGTCAATCAGCTGCAGTGACTACTTTGCATCATATGGTATGTACCTTTTATAATGAAATATATTAGCCATAGACCACTTTCCATTCCTACTTTCCCTTCCTTGAGAATCAGTTATCTCTACCATGAAATTAAAAAAGCCGATTGGTTCAAAGCATGATAATTAATAGATTTTCTATAGAATTATATACTAACTTTCTATTTACCATTTCTTTAATCAACCTTTAGCCTTAGGGTAGGATATAGCATTTTACAAATAAAACAAAAGGAGGTACTCCGATATTCGCCTTTATTTTTCACACAAAAAATATACATACAATACATTCTGATGCTTAAAAGATAACCAAGGTCCACTTAAATGCTATATACCGTCTGACATAAATTAGGAACTCAAAGATAAATTATTAATTAAAACATTCCTTCATATGGACATGAATCATTTTAATGTTGAACTGAACTCAAATGCACTGAACAATGTCTGAACTTTTTTCTGTACACAGAGACATGAATTTTAAATTAAAAATAAGATAAGACTACAAATAGCACTGTCTAGCGAGTTATGAGTACCCATAGGTCCCAGCGATTTTCGAAAGGCAAATGCTACTCGTATTTTAGGGGCAAATCACATGGGCAAATTGTCGATTTTTGATGAACGACTTTACCACTTATAGCCAAATAGTCAAGACAAAGTGTTATTCGGCTTATCTTTTACCTAGCTCAGTTTGGTTTGAGCACCAAATAATAAGAAATTTACTATCAAAAACATCAATCAACGTTAAAGTTTCAGGGAGATCGATATAGCTGTAAAATATCGTGTGAGGTTTTAATGTAAGTATCTCAAACGGTAATGTCCAGTAATGGAACATTGCTTCAATAATCCGAAGTAGGTTTTTTTGGAAGTTTGACTTAATCGGGTAAACGTTACTACATAAATCCATGTCTCTATAGTACAGATGGCGAATTTTGGAATCCTTACATCTACAATGTATTATCGAACTTAGAAGGTACCATCCATTTTGTTTAATTTTAGACACCAAATACGTATGTATAATACGTGTAAGTCGCGCTACTAACACCAAATTCATTAAAATGACAATGGACAAAACCGCTACGAAGTAAAATTTGATTTTGAATGATATTTTTATAAGATAAATGAAAGGATGATGTGTAGAACTGCAGGTTTGCTTATGGAAATGGAATAGGCAGGTAGAAAACACGCTCAAAATAAGATTCCTTTTGTAGATCTGTTACACATACCTATTGTTACATTTTGGTTGCAAACTAAATATTACAGGCTACGTGAAAAAAAATTGTTTTGATGATCTCGCTATAAGGAAACATTAACAATTTTGAAACTTTTCTATCCCAATTTAAATTTATTATGTAAACAATAACTAAATACCCAATGGGTTGCTAGAGGAGTTCTGGAATTCATCTCGAAATACAAGATGTGTCGGAAATAATCAAAAAATAGAAACATTGGAAACCGAAGTACAATTTGAATTGTGATAGGTCGTAGATCCTTTAAATCTTTACCGTGATTGTTCAACTTACAAATAAGATAATAACATCCAAGAAACTACGGTATCGTGCACAAGGATATGACATTTTACACATAATTTATTTTTACAATTTTGTGCCGAAACAGTTGATATACAACGTTCACCAAGAATATCTGCTACAGTTAACCTAAGTGCATCGTACATCTAAGTTCTTAGAATTTAAAACATCCAATCAATATTAAATCCAAGAGAAATTAAAAGAATTCTTAAATCTAAAAGAAAATTTAATCTTACAATTGTAACTTAAAAAATATAATTTGATACACGGGACAGTCGGTTGTTATCAAAATAGTTTGGAATTCCGCATAATTAAAGTAAAACAAGCACAAAACGTTATAATAAAAGTGAATAACATGTTAACGTACAATTAAAAAGAAACCTATAATAGTGCAAACAAACGTTTTTCATTAAATTTCACCGTTTTCTGAAGCATAACGTAACCTTCGAATATCGTATTAAATCCTAACTGGCAAGTAATGGTCTTACGGAAAAGTTCATCACTCATATCAAGCTATATTTTACAAAAATAACCAAAAATTTAAACGCGCTATCCCAACCATGATGTAAACAGTCACGCTTCACCTTAAAATTTATTTCGACAGGTACTTGACTCTGAAATTTTAAATCACATTGCATGTGTCTAACATGTAATTAATTTACGCTTAAAAAGTAAAAATAAAAGATACATTAATTTCAACAGATATTTTACCACGAGTAAGAATGATGAATTGGTTTATGTTTACTCTTTCAAGGACGATTATAATTACCGATTTCAAGGAGATGTAAAGGCCTTATGAATAGAATGAATAAATAAATTATTTTCGTTTCGATATCAAAACATGACCGTAAGACAGCCAAGAATATAGATCAAATTATGTGTAGTTATGTACCTTTCTGCCAGGTCTGCTTAAATCAGAAATAAATTTTCACCTCGTAGTTACTTCATGAAAATATGCAGGTATCTACGTAAATTTTACAGAGCAGGTATTGAGTTTTTGAAAGAGTTGATTTTTTCATTCTGCTGTGTACACAACATGTGATTTCCAGTGAAAAGTCTATATGAGAATGTGAGACGTTATTTTTACTAATTATCCTTCGAAACTGAACAGTGTTTGATAACAGTAACAAGATAACTTAAAAAAAAATTAAACACAACACTCCATATTAATAAAAAATTCATCGTTGAAAAGAATTGAAGGTTAAAGAAAAGGGATACCTGATTTGGGAAAGGTGAAACTTTAAATTGAAGACAAATAGAAAGTGAAATAAGTATCCTATGCACGGAAGCAAAATACGTTTTAAAATCCTCTCAAGCTCATTGGACGATAGGTCATGGGCCATAAATCCATGACCATCGCCATACTGTGACGTGAAATTGAAATGTCAACGCGGTCACCTCATAAGTATAAAATTCACGGTATAAAAATATAAAAAATGTCACCTTATTTGTACGATACACGATGACACTCCAATCCTTTAAGAATTCAAAACGTGATGAATACTTATTTCACTCTCTGTTGAGGAAACAGGACTTGAAAATAAGACAAGATTGGCTTGATATCAGCGTCCGTATCGGCTTCTTAAAGTGTTAGAACTGATATGATTTCTTCCTACCAAAATCACGTCAATCCCTCCACAACTCGTTCGAGACAATATCTTAATTGTGGATGCTGAGTCAATACCGTAAATTAGCTCAAGAAATCAGGTGACACATTAATAATATAAACACTTAAATCTATAAAACCCTGTAGGTACTGAGAAAAATTGAAAGAAACTATTTTCCTTCAGTTCATATCATCGGCAATAAAGCCATCTTGAAAGCAATAGATATCTACATCAAAGATGTTAAAAGCAGATATCGAAGACCTTTAAAGATCACTATCTATCTAAAAGCGAAACAAATAATTATGTGTGCGAATATTCTGTATTTGTTAACTATTCCAGTATCAAGGATGACTTCTGAAGACTGTCCAAGCTTCACGCAGACAGAGTCGGTGTGACCCAAGGGGAAAAACTTTTTTTTATATGGAAAGTCCGTTGCCTACGGACTCGGACAACAACAAAGTCGCCATATTGCCAGCTTTGAATATTGAATGAGTCCCAAGGAAATGTTTGAGAATCAAATAAAATAACAGGTAATTAATGGACAAACTTAAGGGACGTACGCGCCATCTTACTACCTATATATGAGTATTATAGAAACATAAGCACAACACACGATTTACTCGTGGAAATCCCAAAGAACTCAGCTAAACGCGGATTAGTCGCCGCCCACGAAACTGACTTCTATCAGGATTAGATCCGTAAAAAAATTATCACCAATTAAAAGCGAAAAGGCCCTCAAAGGCCACACACCACCGCCACAACTGCCATAAAGAATTGTGAAGCATCGGCAAGGAAGAGCGCTAGACGTCGCTCCCGACGTAACAAGTATAAAAATAGAAATTCATAACACTTAATCTACATGCCAGGAGCGGCTAGGTCCCCTCGCTGCCGACGGCGACGGTTGCAACAATACATACGTGGCCCATTACCCGCGGTCCTTGAAAAGTCTTAGAAGTTCCCCCGACTATTTGTATCGCTTTTGACGATGCCGCTTTCTATCAGCTGGAAGGTTACTCCGAACTAAGTTTTGAAGACAGTAAGTTGAATAAAATGATGTGAAATTGCATAAAAAAGGAGACTATTTTAAGAGCCGTCCCTTTTCCAATTCAATTCCAATTTAGATACAATAATTAAGGTAAGACAATTATTTAGAAAAAGCTTTCCAAACTTCAGAAAAAATGCGTTGTATGCAAATACAACAAAAATGCAAATTTGCAAACACTAATTAGTCGATACAAAAGTAGACCAAACACTGTTCTATCCACATGCCCGTGGATAGGCTTCGAAAGGATAATTAATTATGTGAACAAAACGATGCAGATCTCAAAGACCACTGTCCCAAAATAAGCCCAAGGCCTGGATAGATACCGCATGACGTCATTTAGAACCTCAGTCCATCGATGCCGTGAGCAAAGTATTTGTACGGTAAACGTCAGTCACTAGATATACGAATGGCGCATGTTGAAACGGACTAGTGGCCAACCCGTGTCGGATGTATTAAAACCGCTTATAGGCCTCCGGCTGCAACGACTGCAATTGTATCGACAACAACCGGGACCGACGGCGTAACGTGTCCTCCGAAGCACGGAAGCGCCCGAACTTGCTAAACTTTTTCGATCGCATGTCAGTAACCCATTAATGATCCACTACAGGATCGGGTCTCCTTTTACAATGAGAGGGATGTAGGCCGCAGTCCACCACGCTGGCCTACTGCGGGTTGGTGGACTTCACATACCTTTGAGAACATTTTTTTGTGAACTCTCAGGCATGCAGGTTTAATTTTATAAAGCGCACATAACTTTTTTTTCAAAGTCATTGGTGCGTGCCACTGGGATTCGAACCCGGATCGCATGCGATCTACTAAAGCAGCGGGGCTATGCGCCATCATAGGACGAGACTATACGAATACTTTGGCGAGTGTTCACGCTCAGGGCAGGACGACTCAAGTTCCAAGACTCACACTCACCGCCACACTGCCATAAACAATTGCGGCCAGTCGACACGACGAGACCCTGTCTGTCAGGGACGCCAGCTTAACATCTATAAACTCTGAAAACTCAACAACAACCTATTCTAACGCTGGTGCCGTCAGTTAGGGGCCCGCAATCTCGACTCAACCTGGTAACTTTTATAGACGTGGCTCTTATCCATGGGTTCCCTGAACATTTTGAAGTCAGGTTGATTTTTAATACCTACACGTTCAAATAACGCCTCACACTCAAAGTTTTAAGCCAGTATTAGAGTTCTGTGACGTGGTTTGTTGTTTTACAATGTTGTTGTTTTAACCCATTAATGACCCACTACAGGGTCGGGTCTCCTCTCACAGTGAGAGGGATGTAGGCCTTAGTCCACCACGCACCACTACTGCCCGTTGGTGGACTTCACATGCCTTTGAGAACATTTTTTTTTTGTGAACTCTCAGGCATGCAGGTTTCCTCACGATGTTTTCCTTCACCGTAACAGCAGGTGATATTTAATTGTATAAATCGCACGTAACTTTTTTACAAAGTCATTGGTGCGTGCCACTGGGATTCGAACCCGGACCCCTCGAATCGAGGTCGAATTCTAAGCGACTGGGCTATCACCGCTGATCTCTGTTTTACAATAGCAAGTATCAATTGAAATTACCTTGATGATGTAAAGTTATCACTAAAACACACATGCTGCTACACGAATGTGGTCCTTAAAGGGGTTAGACATCCTACAGAAATTAGAGGTTACAACTCATGAAAAATAATATTATTATGATCGCCTTACTTAGAGTTTATCGAGTTTATCTTGAAAGCGAACTCAGACAAATTAGTTCGTTACGCGTCGGAACACGAAGGAGTAAGTAATGGCACTGCGCGATAGATTAAACAAAGAAAAATATTTACACATCACCCTTACTATTTTTAATTTTTTAAATGTCAATGCAAAAAATCTCTTAGAAGCCAAATACACGTAGGTTAAACTATACAAGAACGAAATTAAAAATGATACAGGTCACTTAATGTTAATTGCTGTTACTTTATGTTAATCTCCCAAAAAAATATGTCCAATTACGAACAGCCTAATCAGTTCCCAAAGTTTTTAGGTTTCAATCTGGATATAACGTATCTTATAAGCATTGGTCAGGTACTAAACTGCTTACTGCAATACCTGAATGTCTATAACCAAACAGAAATAGGATTTTAACCCTCCCTGAGTACATTAGGCACCCACCCTTTATAAAATGAGCGTCAAACCTAATCTCTCTGCTCTGATCATCAACGTTTTTAATTCTACTGAACTATGTTTATGGAATATCGACTTAGTTATGTCATGTCCAAGTTATCAATGAGTGATCAGGTCATAATTTTATAGAAGTGCTCAATATACTAACCTTACTCGTGGTAAATTACGTGTGAACATTAAAAATTTATTTACAGTTGAACATTCAGTTGACAAACATTGAATAAATCTAAATCTTAAGGTGATTCCAATAAAAGTAACGGCCAACACCTACCAACTTTAAAAAACATAATATATCATGAACAACTCAGTTACCTACTCGTAAATGTTCAATTATGAGAAGTTAAAACGTTGTACGGTTTTATTTCAGAGTCATCTACTGCAATTTCCAACTTTCAACCCATTAGTCGTTATGTTAAAAAAATAATTTAAAACCTTATGCTATGAAAGTAGCGTATGAACAGCGATCGCACAATCGCGGTACAAAGAAATTCATACCTATAATTCGACGACATATTTAATATCTCAAAGCTCAAGTTGAAGACAAGTTGAAAACCTCTTCTGCTTATGAATTCTACCCATGACAGCTTAACTCGAAAATTGGCAGTTAGAGATGCTATAAGAGGCCGCCCGAAACCTAAACCTAGCCTTAGACAAACGCGTGATTATCGATTAACAATAAATTATAACCTATCAGTGTTACAGCGAAGCGTTGCGCGTGCTCTTAAAAGTAACTGGAAGCCGAAAGGCGAAATGTATTAAAATGCGAGGTGTAAAAGCATAAAGTTCCTAAGATTTTTCATTGTTTTTATTCAAAGTTGACTTCCAAAACCGTATTCAAAGGAATCAAAATGTTCTGTTAACGTCGTTGTGTAAACCGCGTGTCCTATCTACCTCGCGTACTGTTTATGTTGCCGTGTAACTAAAAATCGATGTTCTCTACGTAGATAGTGTCAAATAATTGATATACCCTACAACTACAGTTGCGACAGTGAAAGATCAACGTCGAGTTAGCCACAGCTCTCTACAGCTCCTACACTACCCGCTAGTATTAACTCTTGCGTTTCTTCTAACATATTATAATATTATACTTAGTCTTATAGACGTTCGAACGTCACCTACATATATAATATATAACCTTCGGCACTCCTCACTGGCCATTTCGGTTTGTTTCGAGGTATTCTGTGTATACGGCGATCAGATAACGATACGCCCGAAAATGGGAACCAAATTTTTTTATTCATACGAAAAACAAGGAACACTTATTAGAAATACATTGGACTGATTATTCATTATGCAAGAGTATTATATAGGTAGTCACAGAGGACGTACGATTAGGGTGAAGGGTACACGTAAGGGAAACACGAAGAAAGTTTCTCGCCGACCCAGGCTCGATTTGGTGAGCGAATTGTGAAGTTGATTCCAAAGTTTTACATCTGCGAGTACGACGAGAGAAAAGCATTCATATACTAAACAGTTAATTTTCGGTTATGTCAAAACCTGGTCGGGCATTTGATACAATAGTCTTAAAATATATCTTGAGTCTAAATGCACCAACACATACTCGTAGACCCAGTATTATTTTAATTGTTTCGAGGTGTTGAAATCAAAAACTCCTTGCGATTTGAATGACCACTAATTATATGTATAACAAACGTATTTGGATATTGACACACGTTTACTTTCTTGTTGTCTAAAAAGATACTGGTGGTGTTATTATACGACAAGTATCGCTGGTCGCTGGACGTAAGATGTGCCGTAATGCATCTACGGTGATAAGCGCAAACCTGGATCGGGTCGAAGTAGGGGTACAGGAAAAATTACACAGGATAGCCTACTATTATAAAGACACGTAACATTGACACCTAAACGAATACGATTATACAATTAGGGAGGTACACATAATAATATTTTAAACACCGATAGACATCAAATCGTAATGTGATAACACCATCTAGTAAACGTTAGTAGAACTTTACTATTGAGTATTTTGTACAGATGTGTTAATATACTATAGGGGGTGTCCTACTTAAGTGATAGCGCGTTACGTGTTGGCTGTTTCAATACGATGCAAGCGACTGACCAACCAGCGCGACAAAATTTAAACACAGTTTTGTATATACCTGTCCTAATCGACAAAATACCCAATGCCGTTGTCGAACGACAAATTTGACGGCGCTTACGTAGGACATCCCGTTAGGATTAAGTGTACTGCGACTTACTATAGCATACTTTATTATATATTAGGATAGGACAAAGACTGTTAAGGACACGCATTATTATAATTAGTCCGTAACGCATAATTTAACCATTTTAATTATAAGTAACTCGCCTCGAGCGAAAGTTATATCAGCCTCCATGGCCAACGCCTCGAATGTTATCTCTTATGGAATCTAATTCGATAATTTCCTTTACTACAGCCTACCTACGAATTTCTACGTGTATATAGTATATTTCTTTCAGAAATCCAACGTACCTAGCCATCACGTCCTTGGAAGGAACACTCAATCTTTAGCATCACAGTCCGTCGATACCAATCCTGATACCCGATAACAACCAATTTTACACGCTTTTTCGATCCCTAATACAATTTAACTTACAAAAAAATCGAGCGCTAAAAATTCTTACCTCGACAAAAAGCATACGCTTACTAAAATTGCCAATGATTAAAATCGAAATTATTAATATTACACAGATAAAAAGTAGGTACTAAGTATTCTACAAAGCGATACTCATAACAACGAAGCTTGATTGTTATGCCGAAGTAACATCGAGAAATAATTCAAAGAAAGACATTCAGTAGTAGATATACTCGTACAATTAGGTTTACAACACCAATCTTATGTCTAGCACGTACGATATCTTGCAACTGCGTTGTGTCTCGACAGATACGAATAATAACCCGGTAACTATATTAATTACTGACACTAACACGAACTACACATATATCTTAAATACTCTGAGAATAGTCGCATATTGTTATGTGTCGCAAAGGGACAAGGCGACTGGCGTAACAGAATTTTCTGTTTAATGCCAATCGAAAAGCAACTGTGAGGACTTGATGATTGCCTCTTCGTGTTTGCTATCTTCGTTATATCTCGTGTCACAGAAAGAAAATCCGCAGATCTGTAGATCTAATAAACTGAGTGACAATTATGATACACTAAAGAAACTGGAGAGTCCACAGAGAATTATAAGGCAAGTTTCATACGCTGCAAGCAATGTATACAGATATCGAGATGGACGCAAAATCTCTGAACAGTAGAAAACAGTTCAATTAAATCTTGAAACAGTGGAAAAGTTAAAAATCTCAGCAGAGAAGTTCAAGAAGGATATGTGAATGCGTTGCTTGAACACGCACAGTGTAGCTTGCCTGTTATACTCTTAAGTTCATACAAATAAACAAATCACAAGGTTTAACTTCGAACCCCTAGTCTGAGTTTACACAAGCTTTTTTCCCAAAAACTGGGTACATACGTTTAAACGTGTACGCAAGAGGCTCTACCATGTTCTTTTCTTAACCCCATAATTATTATGGATACATATTGCCCAAGGTAAGCGAACTCTTAACAATGACATTTTGTCCACTGCTTTTTGAAAGAGAAACATTATGGTTTTGTATGAACAAAAGTGGTACCGATAACATATTTGTTTCGAATCCACTGTAGCTAGTGGCATTCACGCTCCAATCTCGATCACTCTCATTCACAGACGCGATAAAAATGACAGAATGAGCCAATATGCGCTCACAGCCGTTCTACTGTTTAATATTCAGTTCTATTAAATTCGAACACTGTCAAACTCAGACTACGAGTGTTGATTGAACGGGAAACATCTTTAAAGTAACACGAGCGAACGTATCGAGTATAACGGCGTCGGTAGAGAACAGAAACACAGAGACCGTCCGCTAGCATTACACTCAACTTTCACAGATCAGCCGGGGATGCCAAGTCCATGCGGGATCGCCTACGGTCGCGGGCTATCGACAGCTGCCCGGAAGAAGACCGTTGGATGGACGAAGACCGAGCTCGAGTGGGCTCGGTCTTGGTGGTCTTGCTCTTGTTGCCGCCTGAGGCAGGCTGCTTGCCTTTCAACGTGGACACGGATACCACCACGTCGGTTGTTACCCCGTCTTGTTCTAGTGGACAAAATGTACTCTGTTTACTGATCGGTGTTTGTTTGTTTGTTTGTTTGGTGTGTTGTGTAACTGTATCTTGTGAATGTTGATATATTATTCTATCTATTTCTATTCGATATATTCTAATCTAAATCTCTATTAGATACTTTTTGTTAAATTTTAAAAGCTTAGTAAATTAAACTGATTATGTTGTACAATTTGGCTTAGCAAGAGACATTTTTTTTTATTGTTAACTATGTGTACGTCAACCATTTTGTGGTACAATTTGAGAGCTTCATATCACTTTATTTTTTATCATCTATCTATCTGATGCATCCAAAATTTTGATATAACTGTTTGAAATGGAAAAAACAATGTTCAATAGATCGCCTAAGATAAAATATGTCGAAATACAAAATATATAACTGATGAGAATGAACGACACTTACCGGTCCTCTTGATCACTTCTCCCGCGTTGTTCAAAAAGAATTTTGGCTTAGATTCCTTGGCTGATTCCTAAAGACAAAAATTAACCATCAATTTTTCAATAAAATAGCAGGTAAGAATCGAACTCATCGGCTATACTATTGTGCCACCCATTTCTGGGTAAAGAGAGAAAAAGCTGGAGGAAAAAACTCGACACAGTTTTAATTTAATTAATTCATTTTTACGCTACTATTACCACTTTATATACGAAGTTACATACATTTCTAATATAATTTTGCCTCCTCATTTCGGTATTTCGACATGACTTTCAGCAGACTTCCTTTTTCATACAGCACTAGCACTTTGCAGCATTCAACTCGCACGCCCACTATACTTGTACAAATGGCCGATGTGGACTCACCTTTGACTTACTAGATTTGGAAGCAGAGTCAGTGCTTCCGCGCCACCACGGTCACTGGATCTCACAGAAGCCGCGCCCCGACTCTTTGCCAGGAGTCGAGGCCTCGTCATCGGCCTCGGGCTTCGGAGACCCGGCGCCCGAAGTGGACGCTCCGCTGCTTTAATGAAAACAACTCTAATGCTTCTGACCGATTAGCTGCTACGTAGCGCTACGACTGTGGACCATCTGATCTTGAACTTAAAACTGCTCTAGGGTAAGGTGGCTTCTAGAGAGGAACAGCGGGAAACCATTGGAATCAAAGGGCCCAAGGCCGAGAGAAGTAGCGTCGATTAGGGGAGGCCCATGTCCAGCTGTGGACTACCAAGGGCTGAAATTAGGGAAGGGTAAGGGCCTTTCTTCGTATGTAAGCGTCCTTCCACACGACACATACATATTGATCGTCTTTATTAATCATTCGGTGAATTGTAATATTTGACATGTTTTGGGCAACTACTGCATTTTTGGCACAAACGTAGCACAGAGCAATTGTTTCCTGTAACCATCGCTGCGCGCCATACAACATATGTTGGTCGATAAGAGTGCGTATCTGTCTACTCGGTAAGTCAACATAAAAATCATCACATGCACTCTACATAAACTGCATACGATCGTGAGAACGGCCTAAATATTTCCTCCCATTCGTTAAAATCATAAAAATTGGTAAAGGGGTGTTCATCCTTGGACTAGACGATCTATACTCTATACTACAAATGAGTTAAGCGTTTGCTCTCCCATAATTACAATGTCACATGAATCTACTTTTAGCCGAATGTCTAAATAATCGCTGACCTAAAAACCAGGAACGGCTTCGAGCTTGCAAAAACTATCTCTGCTTAAATCTGCTTTGCTTAAAAACAAAAAACAACTCCTCCCCACTGTACTCACGGCATGTCAACGCGTACTGACATGTTGTTCTGCTGGTTGCGCATCGCCAGCGTGGACACCATGGGAGGACGCTGGGGCTTGTTGGCCAGCAAGCGCTCGATCTCGACCATCATGGACGGCGTCAGCTGCGGCACGATCTGGTTGGGAAAGCACCGTGGCAGTACCGAATAACACAAGAATACACTTTGTTTTTCACCAAAAGTAGTGTATGTCTGTAACCCGTAAATGATCCACTGCGGGGTTGGTCTCCTCTCACAATGAGGTGTTTTTCTCTTATGTTTTAAATAATATATTGTTTTTTCTATATGTAGTATGTATTTAAATATACATAGGTTTATCAGTTAGCTGATCACCATAACACAAGCTCACAGCTTACTTTGGGATCAGAAAGCAGAAAGCCATGTGTGAGTTGTCCCACAATTTTTTTTATAAATAGATTGACTTGGCAATCTTAACAAACAATCTTATATTTTAATATAGGTAACACTCGTATCTTGTGAGATACCTAAAACATATTTTTAGTATTCATTCAGGTCGCTATAAGATGTTGTAAGGTTAGCTAAATTCGCAATAACGCAAGACAGAAGGAACCTTACGTATCGTACGTCTTGGATTTCAAAACTATTTACGGTAGAAGAACGAAATTGCGAGACTGTTGTTTAAAAAGTTATACCTATTTTTGTTTGCATCCAGTATTTACCTGTAAAGCGTGAATGTTTTCCTTGAAATGCTCAACACTGGTGGCTCCGAGCAGCAAACAGTTCACCGACTCGTTCTTGAGGCACCACGCCACCGCCAGTTGACTCAACGAGCAATCTAGTTATACGAAACAATTTATGAAGTATCCGCACGATCTCAGTAGGATTTCAATCAAAATTATAATAATATATTCTGTGAGTAGTTAAAAAGTGCACAAGCTATTTGAAGGTAAAACATAAAATATTCTGTGGGTATTTAAAGAATGCATGTTAATTAATTTTGAAGGTAGTTACGTATACTATGATTGCTTTTGATCAAGTACCCTCCATCGATGTATAAGTGGATAAAAAACCCTTTTAACAAATATTTTTTTTTTTCATTAGGTCGCTATTATTTTGGCAGAAACTGCTGATCACTGAAAAGTAACATACCAGCAGTTTCTGCCTATTCAGTGATTCATCACCTCTGCAAACACATTTTTCGAAAGGGATAAGGTAATTTTCTCACTATGGTGGCTCTAATACTGAAAAATCGGAAAACCCGATATATTTATCAAGAACCTAACACTTACTCATGGACGAGGCCAGGTTGGCCAAATCACGCAGCTTGTCGCCGTAGGTCCTTGGCTCCTCAACGCCCACCTGGTCCTTGCTGCCTGAGACCCTCAACGCATTGGTAGCGGCGTGCAATGTCTAAGAACACCAAGTCCATCAGATTTCACGCAATTGCCGTTACCATCATCCTACTATTATACTCTTATAAATGCGAATGTTTGTGAGTATGGACGGATGTTTGTTACTCTTTTACGCAAAAATGGCTAAACAGATTTGGATGAAATCTGGTACACTTATAGATTAAAACCCGGAATAACATATAGGATACTTTTTATCCCTCTCTGGACTAAGGTCTATAATCCACGGGGACGAAGCCGCGAGCACAGTCTCGTAGGTACAAACATAGTTACCATCACGAATCATAAGCATAGATGATTAGTGGCAGGGATATTCTGCCTTAGACCATCTTACGACGTACATTGATAGATGAACCAAACGCGTGAACTAACAGCGCAGTCAACGTCAAAGCGACCAATAAAGATTGAGCTCAAGATTCGTGTCTACTATTGTGGGCAAAGGAAAAATGATTAAGTACAATTATCTCCTTTTCTTATCAGCCGACTTTCCTCATTTTTGATTTGTTTAGGCATTGTCGAGGTTCAGTCAAAGTTTGAAAATATTACCGTTTATAGCCTGTTTTAAAAGTATTATCATTATAGCAATTAGAAATTTTACATTTATATAATTTTTGTTTATTAAAAATATTCATGTTATCACGTATTATGAAAGTATTTGTAGATACGCCATTATTGCAAGTTAAACAAACTACCCGCATTTTGAACCGATTCATTGAACTGAATACTTACTTCAGGCAAAGCGAGGTCATCTTCGCACCAGCTGAAGGTGCTATATTTCCTGTTGAACCTGGACTTGGCGAAGAGACCAGTCAGCTCCTCGCGGGCAAGACCCTTTCCCGTAGTGATGGCCGACCATGCCATCATCCCTACAGACAATTCCTCAAACTTGTCATATGCCCTTAATCACAATGAAGTCACAGAATTCGGCAGCTCAATCATATTTGGTTCATAACCATCACATTGTCTTATGCCTGAACATCAGTTCCTTCTATAATCATTTAGTTACTGGACGAGGAAGTATGATTTGTACCAAAAATTAAAATAAATTAGAGAAGGAAAACCTAATTATAAAGTGATTTTTGGGTAACTCAATAAAAGGGAATGAAATTCAATTGAAAAAATAGTATTTATAAATATTTTAAGTAATCAAAATATTTTTAAACGTCAGAACTGCAAATGAAACACTTTTAAATCTGAAATTTAGTCATTATTAATTTCTACGTGTAATTTGTAACAGGTAACGTATGACAGTGTTGATCATGATTTAAATAACGCGGGTATTTAAACATATTTCCCTCTTTCATAAAACTGCAGCGTATATCAAAACGTTAAACAACATTTTCACTTCTCTAATTTTAATTTTATTTTTGTCCAATCCTTTTCTGAAAAGAGCGTCGTTTCAACTTACCGACTCCGATCTTGTGGTAGAGTTCCGGTAGGTAGAGCTCCGGCTTTTCGCGGCAGAACATGTGGTATTCTGTTTGCTCTACTATCGGCGTGATGCAGTTGAACTGTCTGCAGTTTGTGTAGGCGTCCATGATCTAAATAACGATTTCATTAGGCCAAACGGTACAAGTAAACGGAAACTACAATCGAAATTATAAAATAAATTCCTGTGCCGTGAGCATAATTAAGAAACACATGAAACACTATTGTCAAAGTATTCTTATAGTAGGTATAAAAAGTAACATTAGTATGACACATGTCAGTCTGTCTTGACATCTTCCGATACTAATAGCAGAAACTATGTAAGTTCTGCTTAATGCGTAAGGGCATTGTTTGTAATAAAATCGTTAATATGACTGAAGATAATTACCTCTGAAGGAGACCAACGAGCGGTGCCCCAGTACATGACCCAGCCCTGGTTGATTACGAAGTTCATAGCTCGCACTAATTCTGTTAAAAGAAAAACGTTTCACGCTGATTCGAACATTCTGGATACCGTAGCTGATTTTGATAAAATATTATTGGTCATGGAAGCTTTATGCAATTGTTTTGACATATCTATTAGGTAGGTACTTTTACTGTCAACTATATTATATTAATATTTGCTAATAAAAAAACTTTAACTTTTAACTTTTAACTTAAGCGGTGATAGCCCAGTGGCTTAGAATTCGACCTCGAATCGAGGGGCCCGGGTTCGAATCCCATTGGCACGCACCAATGACTTTGTAAAAAAGTTATGTGCGCTTTATAAAATTAAATATCACCTGCTGTTACGGTGAAGGAAAACATCGTGAGGAAACCTGCATGCCTGAGAGTTCACAAAAAAAAATGTTCTCAAAGGTATGTGAAGTCCACCAACCCGCAGTAGGCCAGCGTGGTGGACTAAGGCCTACATCCCTCTCATTACGAGAAGGAGACCCGACCCTGTAGTGGGTCATTAATGGGTTACTGGCAATAAAAAAACTTTACTATTCCCCCATTTCCATAATAGGCGTTAGGATCATTTTCTTTATACCTATCAATAAAATTGATCTTTTTAAGTTAAAAAGGTGACCCCACTTTTACTTTGTCTTTAGTATTTGCTAGTAAAGAAACTTTTTGGACGTTTTGTTACGATTATTTTCTTACTATGGTATCCATAAAATCCTTTGACCTTTTTTTAAGTTAAAAAAATGGAGTCACATTCCGTCTGATTTAGTCTTTGTAAAGGACCATTACCTTCCATAGGGCAGACTGGGTCCACTTTATGCAGCAACACAACGTCTATGTAGTCCATCTGCAGTCGCTGCAGAGATGCCTTCACGCTCTCAATGATATGCTTACGAGAGAGCCCTCTCTCATCCGACCTGTTAGTATGAGCAAACCTAATAAATCGAAATAAATATTTCGAATATTAGCAGATAGAACAGCAAAGAGGTAAGGACCGTGACGTATCAAGCTTTATGTAACTTCTAATTAAAGCTGCCAACTGCTGTTTTTAGCAGTTGAAGGTAAACAACCAATTTCCTTCGTTATTTAGCTTTAATGTATTCGGAAAACCAAAGAATATTTTTTTTATTTCTTTTAAATAGGGTAGACGAAATTGTGAATCTACCTTCAATTTCATATATTTTTTTTATTCTATTGAACCTAAATTTTCCTTTTTTACGAAAAATATGCAGCTTAAAATATATACGTTTAAATGTATAAACCTTCACAAAGCTTTCGTCACTTCCTTCAAGCATAAAATTATGGCTGAGTAAGCTGAAAGGCCGTGGAAAATGACGCATACACTACAATAATCAACCGATCGCGCAAACACTACCTACATCACCTACTCAACAAACAATTTCTAATTCAATGAACTCCCAAAACTACTAACAAACCATACCCAATATTGTTTGGATAACACAAAAAAATCTTATAAGACCCGTTGTCATGTTGCTACGATTTTTCATTTGATTCCACGTCATTGAAGCCAATATAAATTATACAAAAGGGACCCATCAAAAAATTTCAACATCAACCCCAACGCTACTATCACACATTTTATGCAAGGATTCAAACAATAGCTTTTAAAAGAGGTAAAACCAGGTAAAATGCTGTCACGGAGATTTCTCGTAAGATTCGTTGTGGCGAAATGCTAGATGCTTCTTCAGAATTCAAACCTTTCATCATAGTTGCCTATATAAATCATACACAATAGTGCACATATTTCTGAGTGCTATGTGCCATAAGTATTGTGACAATAAGGCACGCTACGGCTCTTTATTATTCTTCGACGGCAACATTCTATAGTGCTCTATTTTAGGATTTCTGATCTTCTTTCTTATATCATCATGATATTGTTGAATGAGAGTTGTCAGAGACGGTAAATTTATTGGTTGAGTAATTTTCTGTTCAAAAATCACAAAAAATTCTCCAATACTGCTTAGCAGTCAAGTATTGTATTGTGCGCGTACGGAAAATTACCGCAGTGTGTACACGAGTGTACGTACAAGAATATAGCCAGCTTTTGACTATTGGATATAATATAATTCAGCTTGAGATATACGAGTAACATTTTATCGCTCGTCATACATTTTGTACGTGACCGTTCGTACTGTGCTGTATTACATCCCAAACTATAAATATTTTTGCGAGCGATATTTGAAGGAGTATATTTTACACCGCGGCCCTGCGTCGCCCGCAGTCGCAGTTTGAATGGTAGACTAATTGGTAGTGGCCGAAGCTAAACTGTTCCAAAATTTTATCTTACTAATGTGAACAGCAATCGCGGGATGTAATATACGTATAGCTCAAGATCATTCAAGATGTAACTTATATTACATCCCATAGTCAAAAGCCGGCTCATGATAAAGAGCCATACAAATGACGATTATAGTTTTCATACAAACGCATGAAATGCAAACAAACCAAAACGGCGTTGCCTGTATACTTATCGTGTCTATAAAATCATAAAAGTAAAAGGAACTTATATCTTCGTTTTATGACATATTCTTTACTGACTGGTGTGTTGCTCGAAGTTTCTTCACTGCCATTCACAAAATAATGCTCATGTTTGAATGATCTAACATGAACAGCTTTGTAATAAGAAAATTCTGCTTCAATATCAAACTCTTTCTATAAAATATTGAAAATGATTATATATTCCTAAACGTTCATAAATTTGCCCTAAATGTGCAAATGTTGCTATTTAATTTTATACATTTCATTCTTTGCTTTGTATTTGTCAGTAGAATTCTACCCAGAATTCTACTTAGACTGTAATTGTAATATATTCATAAAATCATAAATCCGTGAATTTTAAAAGTTTATCGCAAAAAATATGCATGTTTATAATCAGGACATATAAACAGTTAGCAGTTCATACTCAACTAAATTTTATTAAAGAATTTATAGCACTTTTACCAGAAATAGTAGGTATATCAAAACATAACTATATACTTGATGTCCAGTAGCAGATTTATGAATTTGTAAAAAATACAAAAAACATTAAAGATTTGTGAAATTATATTGGCGCACCATATTTCTCAGAGAAAAAGATACCAAAGGGAGCTTTGGACATTGGCTTGGCTTTGGAAATGTGGCTTATTTATTCCACATTTCCCGAAATATCTTTCCTGAAATTATTTCGATGCTTTCTTTCAGTAACTTTGGAATCCAAATAAGTCCATGTATCCTCTAATTAATGCACAAAAATTAAGGTATTTTAAAACCACTTCATTTTTTAATTTATAAAAAGTCGTTACATCATTTTATTCATTTCTTACACACACACTTACTCGTTTCATTCAGATAAATTGCCAATTTTCATTTCTATAAGTCTCTACAAATAAACAAGTACGTAAAGCATGCTATGTTCATTTTTCTTCTCATTCAAATGATTATTACCTATCTGAAGCTCGTACATATATCTGCTACTGGTCATCTCTTAAAAAATGTAATAACAAATTTAGCAAAATAACTACATTGTACTCACTTAGTGCTCCAATATATTTTTGTAGTAATGATGATACTGGTGCGGCGAACGTTTCGTTTCTTCAGAATCCGACCGAGTTCGGCCTCGCCTTTTGCTAATAAGAAATGTTTTCGATCAATTAAGTTACACCTATTGTTGTAAAATTTATTTTTTAAAGACAAGCAAAACCTTTAATTTGTATAACTTAATTAAAACTATCTACCTAAAAATATGTAACCCAAACATAGTCTATCCAAAAAATTTCAAAATGTTTTTTGTTTAAGATATGCTGATAATTAAATAACTGAACATGTGTGTTTAAATCCCGACATTTACCATTACTTTTTCTGTAGTAAATTTTACAAATAGTGATCAGGATTTAAAATCAAGTGAATTAATTTTATTATTCTCCCGCAAACCATGAAAATATTTTTGACGATATTGAAATTTCAGCTGAGTGTTCAGATCATTCTGAAAGCGCTCTCTTATGAATATTTTGAAAAACAATTTGAATATCGTCCACACCCCAATAAGCCGAGACAAGCCCCAAATTCACATTCACTATTACCCTCTACTAACCACAATGCGCCTCCGACAAGTCGAACAAGTTGATGCCATTCTCGATGGCGGTCATGACGATTTCCTCCGCGCACTCCTCGCTGGGCATGGTCCACATGCCGAGGCCGATGTTCGGCACCCGCAGGCCGGACTTGCCCAGGTTCCGGTACCGCAGCCCCGGCGTCACCACGGACGGCATGCTGGCGTGGTTGCCCATGTACGCGGACATGTGACGCGACATGCTGACCTCTGTGCCGGCTGTAGCATCGAGATTCTTTCAGGGAATTGCTAAGTCTAATCCCGTTTACAATATTGTGCCTACTACTATGATGAATACTTAAGGGGCCGTCCAATAATCACGTGATTTTTTAAAGTATTTTTTGAACCCCCCTTCCCTTGGTGATACATGGTGAGGTTTAAGACTACCCCCCACCCCCACCTAATCTACAAAAAATCTTAACTTTTTTCGAATATTTTAATTTAGAATATTATCTTAAATACAGGTATAAAGTATAATCTTATTTTATTCTGAAATTAAGAACTTTTCGATTTAAAAATCGCGCGGTTGAAAAAATAATGAAAAATAAATACACGTGATATCTTACTACATCCACCCCCCTCCCCCCTTGTGACATTTCGTGATTTTTGTCAACCCCCCCTCCTTTCAAGCCTCACGTGATTAATGTACGGCCCCTAACTAATTTTGTCATTTAAATTTGCTATTAATTTTAAATCTCCCATTTGCTATAGTGATTCCAATAGTGAAATTACTTCGCCTATTGTAAAAATTCTAGCATGGTTGTCCATATACGCTGACATGTGACGCGACATGCTGACCTAAGTACCAGATGTACCCACGAGATCCTTTTAGGAAATTGCTATTCTTATCCCATTTACAATATTATAATCTACTACTATTATGAATTTCCATAACTAATTCTGTCATATAAATTTGCTAAAATTTTTTAATCTCCCATTTGCTATAATGATTCCACTAATGAAATTACAACGCCTATTGTAAAAATGCTGGCATGGTTGTCCATGTACCCTGACATGTGACGCGACATGCTGACCTATGTACCGGATGCACCCACGAGATCCATTTAGGATATTACTATCTAGTTATCTACCATTAATCCACTAATACTATTAATATTACTATCTACCATTATCATTTATATCTACTACTATGATGAATTTCCATAACTACTTTTAACTTAATTTACATAACTACTGTCATTTAAATTTGCTATAGATTTTAAATCTCCCATTGGCTATAATGTCTTATGATTCCACTAAAATTTATGAATGCTTCTACATAATTCTTGATTTTAAAGTGCTCTAATTCGGGAAAATATCAAACTGGTAAAGCCACGTTGTTAGATTCCTATTAATTATAAATATAATTCCTAAATACTAAAATAATATTTATTCATATCAAACAACACATACCTGTTTTTAGCTATTTACAGAATGTAATCACCATTATTATTAATATCGAGGAACAAATTATATTTAATTTTCCTCCAATTTCGATGTATTTATTAAATGAATATACAGACATTTCGTTACTGATAAAGTGATAACGACACCTAATGAATGGCTGCAGAACTTTTTATATGCGATGTATTGTTCCTGTGAGAATCGGTGGACGTAAGAATTAGTGCTTCACCTGACTCCAATGTTTTTCAAACCCTCCATATGAGTTCAAATGCGTCTCGTAAGCGCTAATTGCCAAATTTCTTTTAATTTATTCTAAAATTTAAAGAAGCTGCGTATATTCTGCAGATTTCTGTAGATCGATATAAAATATTTCATGTGGAGAGCATACTAAGTACGCACAGGGTGGATGTAACATGAATGTACTAATGCTAGATTGGACAATGGACATGCGACCTACCTTGATCTAACATTTGCTGCGAGTTCGCACTGAACTCATCCATGCAATCCAGCGATGCGATGGGAGCGCGACATCTGTTTGAAAGTCATTTAATTAACTATTTACGTCTAAATTATACTTAGCTCCAACTAAAAAATGTTTAAGAAACCCCTAATTTCTATTTTGTTCTAATTTACCCATTTACGAACTGAGAACCACTTGATAACTCTGCTACTTCTATTAATTTATTCCGTTTATAAGAATTGCTATCAACCTTTATGGAAAACTAAGCATAAAATGTTTTTATTACTAGTGTTTGTAAAGTTGATTTGTTATATTTCAAATAGTTTGAATTTACTACTAGCTGATACTATAATGTCTATAAAAACCTAACTAGAACTCTAATTCTTTAAACAACATTGAAAAAAATTACAATTTTGTGACTCTATGCAAATTAATCAAAAGTCGAGCAATAAATAGAATACTCTGTTAGATTTAAAAGTCAACATTATTACCTACACATGCTTCTGTTCCTGAAATACACGAAACAAAATTATACAAAAACCACAAAAATTAAACTAGGTAGGTACATCCAGTCGGAATTGGATGATGATGTATAAAAACTAAACTACCCTTCTACGATGTGTCTATTTGAATGAGCTAAATGATCTGAAAATTGTCTGCTTGATGGTTCGTCCGAGTACATACTTTATGATTTGGAGCTATCACTTTGGTAGCAGCTTACAGGGGTAGTTGAAGGGGGGGTATATCGTTAAGGGGGGTAGTTGAAAAGGGGGGGGGGGTATATCTGTGCATTCGTGTGCATCTGCTCCGGAAAGAAGGCAGAAGTACTATCGATTGCCTCACTCCCCCGGTTCACGGACCAGCCTGTGCACAGTTAGTGCGCTCAAGGCTACACATGGAGGTACTAAAGCTGAAACAGTACCACATCCAATATCAAAACATCGGTACTGACCACATCCAATATTTAAACATCTTCGTTGGTTGCTATAATCTGAAAGTAGCCAAATCGTAGTCCATCCGCAAACAAATGAACATCTTTACTTTCGTACAGTTTTTTTTTCCAGTTGTTTATAGGTAAAAGTGTCGTAATTTATAGCTGTCGACTTGATGAAAAATGCTGGTCATGAACAAAAAAAATATTCCAATATTCCTATGACGAATATGAATTATTAAGTGTACTCTTGTAAGATCATTCGTTTGATGTATTGTTTGGAATTATGTAATCAATGTAAGCTTGTTATTGAAATATTGGATTACTCGTGCTCTCAATGTTATCTTGTTGTTAAGTAATATTAAGCAACTTATTTGCGGTTCGTTGTTGTTTCTTAAACTGATGTGTGATTTTAATGTGTGTTTAGTTTTCTCGAAGCTCTGTGTAGAGGTGAAAGGTGAAGCCGAGAAGCGATAGTGGGTCGGAGGTGAGGGTGGCAGGCGGGATCGTCGAGCAGGGGGAGTGTCCAGAACCTTGGACCTACCTTTCGGTGGAAGACATCTGGCTCCGGCCCACCAGCATGATGAAAGCCAAGCCATCGTTCTCTAAATCAGTATCTCAAGCTGAGTCGTCGTTTGATTCCCTAGTCCGATTGCGAATTTGTTCGACGTACTTTTTAGGCAATCAATAATGTTTTGAATTAATACTTTAAATGCCACATCTATGTTTCTGACATTCTAAAAGGAAGAAAGAGAGGTGTTATGGGCGCAGACCAATAGGGAAATACTAAACGCGAAACTAGCGCCACCATTTGCGATGATTTGGCGCCATTTTGAAATGTGGAAAACGTCATGTCTCTCACTTTCCGTCATGTCTCTCACGTTCTCTCACTCTATGTTTTAAAATCAACAAATGTTTTAATCATTTCATTTCTCTCAAAATTCTTTCCTGTAACACCAATTTTAAATCATCATGTTGCTTTTTGAGCGCCATTTGCTAACACAGTGACAGATGACAGCTGTCACACGACGCCATCTTGTTTTACTTATAAGCCATACTACAGGTATAAAGTTTAAAAAGATTTTTTAAAAGTTTAACAGAATATATTTAAACCATTATTAATATCAATTGGCAATCGGACTACAGCCATCAAAGTTGTATTGCTGAGAACAACCTGGCTAAAGATACTGTGGTACCTACACGCATGCGTCGATCGCTGTGCGTGATGTAGCGAAGTGCTGCTTAACTTGCACCGGGAGAAGACTTGGTACATAATGACACTTCCGATCTGCAAACTAATGCTCCATGAGGTCTATGTTGGGGCAACTTGATGGCATTCGTGCAATCGTCAAGGGTTTCGCGGATAAAGAGCGTGGAGATGGGACGACAATCGATCGACCGGACCATATCCTCAACTAAACATCGGGAGATTTAATTCTGTTTTTTTTTTTAGTTTTGTTTTTTCACTGTACATACCGAACATGGCCGTGGTCGATCGATCGTTCTACGGTTTAGTCTTCTCCCTTATCGGTGCTCCTCAAAGGTCCAGTTACCGGTATATGGTGGGAATCGGATTGGAGTCGACACTTGCGCTGTCCGGTGGGCCCAGCGGGGTGTGCGGGGTACACCGGCTGACCGTCGACTCGCTTCGGGACATCGCGCCCTCCCGCCCTCCGCTCATCTCCTTGCCTTGCATCTCCATTCGTCTCATACTCTTACGACTACCGAAGACATTTTATCATAGGGACGGCTCATCTGCAATAAAACGTTCACTCCCACGACGACCGAAGGGAAAGGACATGGCGGGTACAGTTTCACTCGAGGACGATAAACATAGAATGCGAAGTGCATGCAACCCTAACGCTAACATCTATTCGACTAACACAAGTGGTTCACACGAGGGAAACATCTAAGCACCGGAAGTATCGCGGGTAGATCGGTCTGTCAGATTGTGTAGTGGTCGTGGGGCGGTGCACTCACCCGGGTGCACCAGTCTACTGAGCACCGGACGCTGTCTCACGCCGGCCGACTAATGCGCACTGTGCGGCAGGGGTTGCGGCCGGGGCTTTTATAGCGGGGGTGCGGGGAACGTGGGCCCGCGCATGCGCATTCCAGCTCTACCGATCCAACCTATATCTAGACCCACCTCAGATGCTAAGCGATCACATGGACACTTCGCCGACACACAGATTCCCCTTTCTGTGTTTATACCGACGCACATTATAATAACGTCGTACGTACGGGATGTACCAGGTACACCCCCTACCCATCCCATTAAGACGGACCGGAGAATAAATACTATATTACATGTATTTATTATTTTATAAGTAATTATACACATAAAATATTAGATACTACGAAGATAATTTGTGACTGTGTGCGTTACGACATGCAATTATTCATGTATGCGTACAAATTTATTTGTTGAGCGCTTTCGATTGCTTTCGAAAAGCTATCACGGGTTCACTTGACGAGTAGTTCGTACGGTGTTACGTCGAGTAGTGCACCGGATGACATCGGAGATGTTTGGCTGCACTATTCGCTTGAAACGTAAGCTTTAAGATAACAATAACTGTGGGAAAAGTGTTTTGATTACGTGTGAACTGTTACCAGCTGTGTGGGATAGCTCTAGCGGGGTTAGGGGGAAGAGTTGCGCGTGCCAACCCGGTCTCAAGAAAAGCAACTTGTTGCGTACCTACTTACCTATAACATTGTCTGCAGAGAAAACTGATTACGTGCTTCGACAGAGAACGCTATAGGAGCAGGTATGTATTTGTTAAATGTTTGGTCTTGTTTGTATTACGGTGTGTAACGGTGGTGCTGCGTTTTGTGAATTGTGTGCCTCCAACGCTGAAGTGAACCTTTGTTGGTGTGCCAAAAGGTCGATTCGTATTCAAGTATTGCCCTCGCACAACTTTGCTAAGAAACTTTCGAGGCTTTGATTCGTCACGTATCATGCAGCACGTATATGCATGGAACGTGACTTAATATTATGACGATTGTGGATTTCGACTAGATTTTGTCTCGCAATTTGTTTCATGACTGTGACACTGGGTAACGTTTGACAATACGCAATGATTATGTCTTGAGAATAATTATACAGGATGATACTACTATGAAGTGCATACCTACTTGAGATTCGAATGTCTATTGATCGTTTTATGTGCATTTATTTACACTACACCATACTAAGTGGATGAATTTATAACTAAACTACATAAGTATCGATAAATACATATCAATCCAGACTGGAGTGGTTAAAGTGCGCTGTAGATCTTGTTAAGATACAGTCAGACACGATGTCAGCTGTAAATAGCATACCTATTTAATGCTTTTTAAGACTGTTTATGCCAGAACTAGTGCCTCTAGCTGTAATCTTATCGAGCTGCCATTAATTAGTTTGAGAAGATTTCAAGTCATGCAGGTTTACTATGATGAGTCCGATTAGGTAAAACAACTAAATAAATGAATTCTAAACACTACATGCCAAGTAGTGTAAGTACCTATGAAATAATAAATTTAAATAAAAATAAATGATTGTATTCAAAGTATTAATTTAATGTAATTAAGATATTAGTTAACTTTCATTTGTTAGTTATTTCTCATTAATATTTTGCATACCTAAAAATGGTAAATATAATATAGTATATATTTGTGCAAATAAACGTTTTGTCTTTGTCTTTGAAATAAATAGACACAATATTTAAACAATGGGTATGTATCACGTGTGACTCACGGGACAGCGGAGTGGTTAACTTACCCTGGACAAGATGGCGCCTTGGCTAGGTCCACGCGGATCGTAGGGCTCACATCGTTAGCGGAGGCTCGCCAGGCCCTCGCCTCTCCTGTCTCGCAGCTGTCGATTGACTCATCTACAAGTAAACAAAGCCATCAAAACAAATTAAGTACTGTAAGGAGTGGCCAAATGGCAAGCACCAAAGACTTTGTAAAAAACGTTATGTGCGCTTTATAAAATTAAAATTAAATATCACCTGCTGTTACGGTGAAGGAAAACATCGTTGGGAAACCTGGTCTGCATGCCTGAGAGCTCACGAAAGAAAAATGTTCTCAAGGGATGAAGTCCACCAACCCGCAAGGCTAGCATGGTGGACGGCGGCCTACATCCCTCTCACTGTGCGAGGAGACTCGACCCTGTAGTGGGTCATTAATGGGTTACAGAAAGCGGTTGATGCAGATGGCTGAAGCCACGGCCTTCACGGTGAATTCAAGAGCTAGGACTGACTGGCGCAGATAAAAAAAAAGATGAAAACGGATACTGAAAATAAGAACTATCGTTATTAGTTTGGTAGCGTTTATTAAACCTTCGCTACGCCGTAGGCAGAAATCGTAGACACTTGTAGCAAAACCTCATTCTCGTAGCAATGATATGTAGTAGGGGAAAAGTGGCATGAAGGAGCCAGGTTTTGAAGGAGCCACTTGCATTATTTCCGTAGTTTAGGGTCAAATCTGGTTGGAAATTATATTTTTAAGTGGCAACACTGATTTCCTGTTACCCACAAAGATTTGGGAGCTCTCCGAAACCATTGGACGCCGGTACGTCGAGTTAAAGTTTTTGGCACTAAAAAGTAAGTATTTTACTTATTTTAAATTGTTTTTTGGTATTTTATTGGAAATAAATATAGGTACACGGATTATAAATTAAGTTTGTGCATATATTTGGGCTTGTAGATACGTAAAAACTGAGTTGAAAAAGATTTAATATCATTGTTATTTTGAAGGTTACATTTATTTAAAGAATAGGTTATGAAAGAGCCGGGTATAGGCCTTGAAGGAGCCGACTCTTTGTATGTTGTTTCTGGTAGAAAATGAGATTTGTTATTTTGTTAAATTTTTTTATTGTTATTATTAAAAAAAGGATCCGCAGCTAATATTTTAAGATTGTATGATAATAATTATGACTGAATAATATGTTAAATAAATTGTTTATTAATAAGATTAGGCGTTTGATAGAATGACTTATAATGACTAATAGAATATAACAATTCTTAAAAATGTTTGTAGTTTTTTTTTAACAAATTATTATTTTGTTGTTTTTTAACACTGCAGTAATTTTCATTTTGCATATTTTTTGCAATTACACTTTAAAATATGTACCGGCTCCTTCATAACCGATAAGACAGTAAGCCAGGTAACATATTATTTAAAATAGGTAAATTCATTGATTTTTTTAGCGGTGATAGCCCAGTGGCTTAGAATTCGACCTCCCTCGAATCGAGGGGTCCGGGTTCGAATCCCAATGGCACGCACCAATGACTTTGTATAAAAGTTATGTGCGCTTTATAAAATTAAATATCACCTGCTGTTACGGTGAAGGAAAACATCGTGAGGAAACCTGCATGCCTGAGAGTTCACAAAAAAAAAATGTTCTCAAAGGTATGTGAAGTCCACCAACCCGCAGTAGGCCAGCGTGGTGGACTAAGGCCTACATCCCTCTCATTACGAGAAGGAGACCCGACCCTGTAGTGGGTCATTAATGGGTTACTGGCAAAAGGTTTTTTCGTATGAAATTGCCTACCTTTTTTTAAGACATAAAGAAATTACGACAAAAAATCATGATATCTTTCATTTAAAGTATATTTTTCGCTTTGTTTAGAAAACTGGCTCTTTCATAGCACTTCTCCCATACTTCTACGCGGTTCAAATGTAAGTAGTTTGTTTTCAAGGGTTTTATTTTATAACAATAAAAATCTGGTAAGTATTGCTCTTTGCCTTGTATCAATGGTATTGTATACACAAATTTGTATACACATTGTTCTTATACTTTCGTGGTTATTAAAGCGAATATTTAATGCGTAAGTGTAAAATAGTCGCTTTAAATAAAAAAAGTAAAATAAGAATAGTAAATTTACGCATCATCAACTACGCGCTCAAAAGTCGAGTCAAAAAAAAAATCTTAAACTCTTTCACACATTTTTAATTCATAACGTTATAAATACCAAGATGAGATAACCGCGTAAAAATTAAAAATATTTTTAGATAGGAAAAAATCTATTATCAGAGTTTAAAAGCAAACTTTTACTTGTTTATTATTGAAAAGTGTTATTTTAAAAGAACACTGACCTTTGCAAGACAGATTGAAGAATATCCCATCGTTGTCGATGCTTTGACTGGACTGAGGCTTCGGGAACTGAGCGCTGCAGGCCTTCTTCAAGACGCTCTATACAACAAACAACAAACAAAAATATTTGTACACTTCGTTCTGCCTAATAGAAATCTACTATTTTCCTGGCATTCTGTTCACATTTTCTTGTTGTTGTTGTTATAACCCATTAATGACCCACTACAGGGTCGGGTCTCCTCTCACAATGAGAGGGATGTAGGCCGCCGTCCACCACGCTGGCCTACTGCGGGTTGGTGGACTTCACATGCCTTTGAGAACATTTTTTTTTGTGAACTCTCAGGCATGCAGGTTTCCTCACGATGTTTTCCTTCACCGTAACAGCAGGTGATATTTAATTTATAAATCGCACATAACTTTTTTACAAAGTCATTGGTGCGTGCCAGTGGGATTCGAACCCGGACCCCTCGATTCGAGGTCGAATTCTAAGCCACTGGGCTATCACCGCTTCCACATTTTCTTAGCGTATGTATATTATATACTGGATGTCTAACTGGTGGACTAAGGCATACATCCCTCTTATCGTTAAGAGTATCCGACCCTGTAGGTCATAATGGGATACTGACGTGACTGTGGAGGAATCAGTATAAATAATGAAATAAATAAATAACGCTTCACACTCATAGCCCCACACTAGGATTCCCTGTGTCGTGGGTGCCATGGACACACACAAGACAAGAAGACACACACCACCATCATTCAAATCTCTGTTCTGCTGGGAATCGAACCCAGGACCCTCCGCGCAGCGCACCGGCGTATGACGGTAACATAACATAATATGTTATGTTACCGTCATACGTATACCTGGCGTCATATACATATACCTGGCGTCATACGCCAGGTATATGTATATGTCAGGTCGTCATGTATGTTATCCATTATCTGAATAATTATTTTCCCTTCTGTACGTATACTCGTTAATCATAATTAAACACTCCTATAGGTTGGTCCATAAGAACAAATAAGTTTCAGTAACACACTTGAACAAAAATTGGCAAGTGCTGAAACATTCGCTTGTTCATTTTAATTGAAGAGGTTTTGTGCTAAATTTTAAGTCAGTCCATGAAGATCTTTTTGTTCTACACAGACTTTCACGTTTACCCCTTAGGGGCTGGTCTTGTAGGCTTTAACGTCTGTAACGGATATATATCGTATGTAAGTCGCAGTGATTTCAGGCTCACTTTCGCAAGTCTGTAGATTAAAAATATGTATTTCATATAATGTTTATATGTATTTATGTAATAATGTTTTTGAGTAGTTCAACTCTTAGTTTTATTAGTTTATAAATAAATATCACTGTTTATTTCAACATTAATATAGTATTTATGTTATATTCTAATCTGTACTTTTTCTACTTTTGTTTGTCTATCTCTTAATTATTATTTTTATTTATTTAGTTTTTTCCATACCGCCTTTGCATTTATCTGCACATCCCTGAGGTTGGTCGGAACACAATGCTATTTAGCATTAGGCCCATCTTTTGTACCGCATATTATTTCGGTTACGACTTTATTCGTAATAAATAAATTTCATCAAATCCATTAGAATGTTAAATTACAACTCAGTGGGTCATGTCCCTAAAAAATCTGTGTTTTAATCAAATTCCTAAGAGATTTTAGTGACATGATGAATCAAAATCTTAACGAAGGACACTGAACTCATGTGATGTCGCTTTTTCTGTTTTATTTATGGTAAAACTTTATGAATTTGAGTTCTCTCCATATTCTCCGTAATTTGATCAAATCACTAAGGGATTTGGAATGGAAACATTTTCTATTTAAATTAAGTTTTCACTTCAAGATTATTCATGAAGCTAATCCTTGAGCAGAATCTAGATACATTTTTATAGTGAGCAAGATTGCAATCTCGGGTCTGAGCTGCAGTTGAGATATTTCATTTAAAAAGCAATTTCCTCTAGCGCTACAAATCACTGGCAAACCTCATTGCCGCTTGACGCAGATTGCCTATAATCTACAATATTTGAAGTGAAAACTGCTTTAGCGGCGCTGAGCACTTTACGGTACCGGTACAAATTGTTTAACTCGCGACAGGACACGTGACCCTGATCGTAAGCGAAATGCGTAAGATGGTAACTATGGAAACTGTCAAAAGAAACATCCATAAACAAAGTCTGTCTTATTAGATGGTAACTATGATCAAAACTGCTCAATCTAATAGCTGCTAATCATTCCTTAATAAGGAATACCGCAAGGTTATTTCGCCGTAAATAAATTTAAACCCATGTAGTAATCCAAAAAATGGAATGATGTAAAAAAACTTACCTAAAACGTGCCAGTCTGCGCTGCAATACCTTGCGATGCGCTCACATCTTCAACGATCCCCAAGGCCCTATACCCCGGACTGCCTTGGGGTCGCGCTAAACAAACTTTGTTTTGACTGATGCACTGATAAATTACATAGAAGAAATTAATATCCCGTATTCATTGTAAACATTTGCCGCGAAACAGTCGCTCGACACCAAAGTTTCTCAACACGAAGCTCCTTGCAACAACGTTTCTAACAAGGTTTATATGTCGCCATATTGAAACATTGTTTGGTGTTGAGATATTGCGCAACATTCCGCAACACAAATGACAACACGCTGACAACAGCCCAGATACATGTTTAATGGTAAACAAATGTTTACAATGAACACAGGGTTTAAAGATGTTGCTCCCTTGGGGGCAAGAAAGCGTCTGGCCCCGCTGAATTCCTATCCGCTTCTTATACCTTCAGGAACAAATGAAAATCAACGAGGGGACGAATTTGAATAATAATACGCCAAATTATTATTAGCGGCCTTTTGACCCGAAACATCTTTCAAATGAAAATTTCGATGCGGATAATCATACGAGGAAAAGCCGGTCCTAAAATTAGAACGGAAATAAATATTTTCCATTAGAAGATAAGAACTCGTTGGGACTTTCAGATAGTTTTTTATTTCATTTTATCGTTAAAGAATTCCTTTAGGTGCCTTTTTTGACTTGCCAGTGTTTTAAAGGCTACTTAAATTTATTGATTGGTATTTTTTAGCCCTATAGGCAAATGATTATAATTATATGCGTATGGCAGATATATAATCTTGTATACATATAATAGTCTTTCCAAAAGAACTCAAAAATACGTGTAGTAGATAGGTACCTAAAACATTCATTCAGAACGATATATATTCAGTCTGGATCACGGCAACGGATTCGAAATTATCATTCTTATTTGAATTGTATAACTTTGCTTATGTTTATACTTATAACTGTTTTCAAGGATCATTGCTCCTTTACCCCTATTTCCTATAGATACTTTTAATATTTTATAAGTTTGTATTAGTATGTACTATTGTGTTTTTATATAACAACATTTAATTTATTTGCTACCTGCCAATGCAAGCTTTTTAAAGGTGTTTTATGACAGAAATTTTCCATATTAGGTAATATCATAAAAACAGTCTTCATCGAGAAATTGTTCAAAAAATCAAATAAAAAAAAAGATTATAATATAATAGTAGGTCTGTACGATTTAAAGTTTGATAAACCGTTTTCACATGCATTATTCCTATAAGATTCTGATTCGAATATCCCTACAGACAAAGGCCTTCTTATAAAAGGGAGACCCAACCATTCAGTTTCTCGCTAATTGCTCACAAAAATAGGGTCAATAAGAGTAACAAAACACACACACATGCACGCATATGTTTATAATTATTAATAAAGTTTTGATTGTTTGTTAAAATAAAATAGAGGAATAAGTTATGTTTTTTGAGTTTATGTTATTTTTTGTATGTGATTTTATTTTGTAACTTTTGGAAGAGCGAATATCGAAAGTGTAAATCGAAATTGAGCGTGGAAATCACTACTTGACGTGCACACTTTTGACATAATTATTATATCTATGAAAAACTTACTCGGTAATGTTTGGTGGTGTCTGGTATAGATGGTCGACTGTTGCGCCATCTTGCGGCTCGCTGTAGGTCACACAGTCGGTGATGGGACCACGACGTATTAATACCGCGAAGTTCTTCCACTGCCTCCGCTATCTGAAATAGAGTCAGTACCTTTAGTCTGAATTTTAGCAGTTCAGACACGAAACGCACATACACAGCTTACCAGACGAAAATGCACAGTGTAATAACCAACAGAGGTAAAAGATTTTTAGAAGAGTTAAAAAATTAATAAAGCATTAGATAAATCATCACAAAAATTGCTTTATTTTTAATTTATACTCTTTCAATGTTTAATAATATCAATGAAACATAATAACCGTGAATTGGCCGCAATGCACTGTAAAATTTCGAACTAATATTATCCCGTAGGTATTAAATATTTTTTAAGTATTATAATGTCTAACGATAAGTATTCATATCTTTCACTCCATACAAAAATTTGATTTTAAATTTTTTAACTCCTCTAAAAATCTTCTATTTGTTATAACACTGTGGACTGTGTAGTAAGCTGTGTATGATTTACGTATGGATGTGTGCGTTTCGTTTCGGTACCTATCGCTAAAACTCAGACTAAGGGTATATATTTTTAAAGGGGCCATAGTGAGCCAGATTCTGTAGCCCAATGGCTTAGAATTCGGCCTCGTTCTCAACGGGTCGAAAACCAGTGGCTCTTAAAACTTACATGCGCTTTATTTAACTAAATATCATTATAGTAGGCGGCATAAGTCGTGAGCACAATCGTTATTGGTCGGTTTGACATTGACTGCGCTGCGGTTCACGCGATTGGTTCGTCAGTCGTCAGTTTGTCAATGGTTCGTCGTCTATTGGTTTAACGCGTTTTTTCGGCTGCTTCACGATTCATGGCTGTAACTACTTATCCATAATATCATTAGTATACGCCGTATACAGTAGATGCAGTGATAGCCCAGTGGCTAATCGGCGGCTTTCTCGACGGGTCGAATTAGAGTGGCTGCGCTTTATTAAACAAAATATTATTATAGCCTGTGGCTAATACGATTAATCCGTTTTATCAAGGGGTCGAATCTCAGTAGCTCTTAGACGTTAAGTGCGCTTTATTTAACTAAATAATTATCATCCACTGTAACAGTGAATGAAATATCGTGAGGAAATCTGCATGACTGTGAGTTATTAATGTTCTCAAAGGAAGGCTCTAGCGTGGTGGACTAAGATGGACTAAAGCCTACATCCTTCTCAATGTGACAGGATACCAGACCCCACAGTGGGTCAATATTGGTTTGCAGGCTAACACACATTGTTTTCCTAGTCGGACTTAATCCATAGTACCTAAAGGCATAGGAACCAACGCGCATTTGGATAGTATGGTGGACTAAAGCCTACATCCTCGCTGTGAGGGGAGACCAGAACCCGCATTGGTTCACTAATGGGTTCAGACAGATCGTTACAGATAGATTAGCTACCTCTCTCTTCTGTTCCTCTTCAGCCTCTATAGCACGTTGGTGCAACAGCTCTATGTCAAGTTTTCGGTCTTCCTCGGCTTCTCGCGCTTGACATCTTTTCTCCTGAAAAATCAGTTACCATTTCAACAATTTTGTATATACTTACATACCTATAAAACTTGTGTATAATAATAATATAGGGACGTAAGTTTAATTCGCAAATGTAGGTAGTACCTACCTATATACGTTATATCCCTAAATATCTTCCGTACATAATCTATATTGTCGTTGTGTCGTTCGGTAGATACAGCTATGAATATAATAATATATTGCGATTATTAAGAAATATCTTTTTTAAGAGTATGAGAGATTTAATTTCGTAGCAAATTACCTAGAGAATTCTGGACATTTCAGGACTTTTAGCGAGCAAGAAAAGTCATTAGATAATGCGTTAATCAAAAATCATATCAACACGCACTTTTACAATTACCAATACTAGGTAACACAAATTAATAAGAACCAAGTTACAGGAAAGTAAAAAACAAAAGGTACGCGCGCCATTTTTGTAACACGAACGAAGGTAGGTACGTAATTGCGCATAGGGACCGTGCAGAAACTACAAAACGCCACCAAGCGGAACGAAACTGCCACAACTAAAGTGCAATATTGTCCCTTTGTTTTCCATATGTTTTCATAATGTCGCTTAGCGAGGAATAACTCAATATATCACTATAAATTACGGATTAAATTACGTCAATTGTTTAAAATGCGATTTTAGTGATATCAAGAATAGTGTGTGTCGTGCGAACGTTGATATTTTTCAAATTCTAAAAGTATTTGGTCCAAGTGTTTTTCAACAGAAAATTTGTTGCTATATTAAAAGGGTGTAGAGGATTTTCAGATAACATTGTTTAAATAAAGTGAGCAACGCATAAAACAGTATCTATTTTAAGATGAATGCCAGGTATGTATTTTGATATTGTGTGATAAATAAAAATGTTTAAATAGAACAAATTCCTCCTTTTCATTGAAAATAAAAATAACTTGAATTTTAAATTCAAAAATTCACACAATATCAAAATACCTTTCATTCATCTTAAAATAGATACTGCTTTTATGCGTTGCTCACTTTATTTAAACAATGTTATCTGAAAATCCTCTACATTCTTTTAATAGGTATACCAACAATTTTTCTATTGAAAAACACTTGGACCAAATACTTTTAGAATTTGAAAAATATCAACGTTCGCACGACACACACTATTCTTGATATCACTAAAATCGCATTTTATACATTTTACGTAATTTAATCCGTAATGTATAGTGAAATATTGATTCCTCGTTAAGCGACATTATGAAAACATATGAAAAACAAAGGGACAATTTTGCACTTTAGTTGTGGCAGTTTCGTTTTAATCCGCTAGGTGGCGTTTTGTAGTTTCTGCACGGTCCCTATTGGGAACTGATGAGCGAAGCTTTCCCGCCTTTTAACTTGTCTTTTTAAATAAGTAATATTCAACCCTTGCGGGCTTACTGCCAGTAACCCAGTATTAAACATTAATTCCATCGCCTCAGCCAAAAAATATCTGTGTAAATTGTAGGTATGTCACAGGTATCTGATCTAACAAAATAATATTTTTGTATCATTTTGTTAGATACCTGTGATAATATTATAAGATACAAAAATATTACAGATTTATTAAGTTACTATTATTAATTTTAAAAACCTGGGCAAGGACAAGAAAAATAAAAATAATATTTTCCTTCCTTTTTCCATTCATTTCCCTCTCTTTTGTTTGATTGGTACGTAGATTTCCTACTTTTTTCATCTGATTTCTATTCAGCCCCTTTTGTTTTGATTAGTAAGTTAAAGTTAAATTGAAATAACATTTGGTTTTGAAATGAAATGAAATGAAATGAAATGAAATGAAATGAAATGAAATGAAAATCATTTATTTGCACGAATATGGGTTAGTTATTAGTTTTACAGGGCATTTTGATCAATCCATATTCACCTTTTCAGGTATGCAAATTATAAAGTTTTGATCAATACGGCACTGTTTACAGTTTGTCTACCCCTATTTCTTTTCCAGCCAGTATTTTTAAAATTTATCTAACGAACTTCTTAACAGTTATAACGCACGAATATTTATAAACATAACACAAAACAAAATTAAATGTTCGAATACCTTTTGCATCTGCCTCTCATGTTCGATCTTCTGTTGTTCCAGTTCGTCTTCAGGTATCGGTGGCGTCTCATCACCGCTGGACGTATGCTTCGCCCCTGGAAGAAATGAGTACCATCATGGTAGAGGATGACTGCTCGATGGGCCGCCTCATAAGCTCCTTCAGCCAGATTTGCTATAAAGTAAGTGGTATTCTTCTCATTCCTCAGACTATAGTTAGTCCACTGCTGGATATAGGCCTCTCAAGGTGCGCCGCTGAGCCCCAAACTTCGGCTGTGCTAAGAGTAGTGTGCTAACGTCTTCGACTACGTGTTGTTACTTTTACCTACTTTTCTCCTTTTTTACATTTTTTTATTTTACAGTATAGGCTTTCAACTACTATTAGGTAAGAATAATAACAAACAAAAAAAGTGGCGACAAAAAATACCGGCACTCCGTTGCTCTTTAAATAGGAGAAGAATAAACAAACTAACTCTATTCCGTGATAAATTGGAATATTCATTGAATGCGCAAATAATGCACGATGCGCGAATTAGCGCGTTTAAAAACATGCTGTTTTTTTTTTAAAAAAAGAAGCAGACAAGCCAACCGAATCCCAAAGCCTGGCCATCTTTGCTCGAGTTATAAAAAAAAATAAACATACTCTTTTTGTAAAAATTACATAACATTAAAAAAAACATTAGTAAGTAAGTAGACTAGTGTGTATCTTGTGTATCTGTATAATGTGTTGTATATTATGTTTAATTCTAAACAAAATGTAAAATAGCAATATATTCACTCAGATTAAAGGTGCCTCAATTATTTTAATACACCGATTAAAGACGCAAACTGTACTAGTTATTACTAGTACTGTAACTGTACACCTTATTGGAAATATATTTAAAATTCCACACTTATTTATTGTTTGGTATTGTCTTCGAAACAGATACTTACACCTAGCGCTAAACCGCTATGCGATGCCGCAGTCATTACAACACCAACACCCTACATAACAATAATCATAGCTTTACAAAAAAACATAACATAATCTTTCTTGAAAACCAAACGGATATAACAGCGTTGTTATCGCCGGAAAAGCGATCACTTCCAGGCCATTCCGTCTGATGTTTATCGATCGCTACATTCCCCTAGTTCCCACTTGAAGAACGGTGCTGTGGGTACTCACCAGTCGGTGGATGGTATGGCATCCAGAATTGGTGCGCCAGCTTGGAGATTGAACCGCCACGTAGACCACGCAAACCCGTAGACCACGGCTACCGTCGGCACCGTCTACACTACACTGAAACGCGTACAAACGTGGGATTATTCATAGACGTTTATTTTCACGGTATCCGACGGAGTTGTGAGACCTATATTGGCAGCCGCCCAAAACTGCTGCGCCCCTAATCGTGCTCCATGGACGTCACTGTGTAATAAACTTGGGGAACCCATACATTTTTAATAGGGTCAAGGTCGCTCGTATTGATCTGAGCTGGTCATGTAATCAGTGCTCAGCGTTAGCGGTTACCCCATCGTGACGCTTGCTTGTATTTTAGTTAGTAGCAGGTGTTTAGGGAAGGCCCTTAGGGAACCATAGCACCAACGGTTTGGGACATAAGTGATAAGACAATTGTCTTTAGTTAACTTTGTCTTATTATTATTTTTCATCCTTCTGTTCTTGTCGTCACTGCACGCTTTGACGGTTTTAAGTTTTTGATGTCAGTAACCCATTAATGACCCACAACAGGGTCGGGTCTCCTCTCACAATGAGAGGGATGTAGGCCTTAGTCCACCACGCTGGCCTAATGTTGGTGGACTTCACATGCCTTTGAGAACATTTTTTTTTGAACTCTCAGGCATGCAGGTTTCCTCACGATGTTTTCCTTCACCGTAACAGCAGGTGATATTTAATTATAATATTCCATCTTTTCAAACAATCCAATCTTCGTGCACGTTTGAATTTTATTAAAAAAAGAAAATAACCGTGAATAAGTCACTATGGCACGTGCCAGAAGGTGGCGCTGTTCCCGCATATTCAATACGATTTATCTAAATATTAGGTACCGCACCTTTTACCACTGAAGCGCTCAATACAACATAGACAATGATTTCAGCAAAGGGTGTTTTAGTAAAGCATTAATTTATAGTATATCGCCATCCCCTTTGCCGCGTGTCGCTATCGCCACCACATGGCGCACTGGTACAACTCTGTACGAATGGTATACCTACTGATGTCTTCTTCATTCGTGGATAGTGGCCTCCCCTAAACGACACTACTTCGCCCTCTCATGGACCCTTTGAATCCAAAGGTTTACCCTATCTTCCAAGTAATTAATACGACTAGTCATAATAGGGTATTACGGCCTATGTCAAAAAGCTTTTTGTATGAATTCGTAAGTCATAAAAACCCATAAAAAATTGTAAAAAAATTTTTGCAAACAAATATTATGTAAAAAAAGACTTTTCAATTTAAATTTCAAAAATCCCCGCGAAAACACGGTCTCGGCCGTCTCGGCGCTACCGCCATGCTAGTGACGTCACTCGCAGTGTAAACAATACATCTCATATGACATCTCAGTACAGGAAGAAAGTTATTTTTGCAAAAACAAAATGAGTTACAGTCCTTATCGTTGATGTCTCGTGGCGGTGTTCAAGAAAACTGAGAAATCGCAAATTATCAATAAAAAATACAGGTCAACAAAGACTTCATTGTTTATCTACACCTAATGACGTCACGCCGATAGCTTTCATGGCGTATAGCGTTTTTGACATTTGAAAAACAGATTAACAAACCTGAATTTTAAAATTGAAATAATTAATGTATACTACATTCTTCAGAACAGAAATCACCATTTTTCACTTGCTTTTAACAAAATCTATCAATATTTCATAATTTTGGATTTTTACTTGCATGGTGCGATATACCCTATTGATAGTGTTACATTATAACTGTTAACCTTACAACTTTGAGTATCCTTACAAGCGCGATGCTTGGCAACTGCCCCCTATTTAGCAATAATTCTCCTTGAACGAGAGATTCCAGAGTTAATAATATGAAGATAGTATAAGTATCTAAAATGTAATTAAATTGGGTATTCCAAAAAAAAATATTGATTTTTTAATGTTTTTTAAAACTTTATTATTAATTTTATTATATTGATATTTAATGAAAAAACTAAAAAAAAAAACACATTTTTTTAATTAATTATAAACAATTAAAAATTGATGAAATTTAAATAAAGGTCGCCTGACTATAAACGCGCCATGATTGGTCACCATAGTTGTGACGTCAAAATGTTATAGCTATTAAAATTTAATAACAGTACAGCGTTTACGGCTATTACACGTGACTAGACATTTCACATGAGACATGTTTGTCATCTTGGGGAACATTTTTCTATCAACTGCAATGTATGAAAACTAACATTATGACGTCACACGCGCTCGGGAGTTGTCGGCGTGTCTTCGGTACTGGATTCAAAGATTAATTTTTATTTTGAAATAACTTTTGAATTATTGCGAAAAAAAATTGTTTTGTTATAAAACTTATCTATGATCTTTTCATTTATCACAAAAATGTGTAATACCCAATTGTCACTATCAGTTGAGGGTCTTAATAATCTGACTCTGAATGTTCAGTAACAGTTATACTCATCTATCAAGGAGTATCTTCGTATCTCCGAAACCCATCATATGAATCTGAGCGAATTGTTGGTTTCACATCATAGCTTTGATATAGCTTTCACAATATTATTTGTAGGTGTACAAGGGTCCAGAACGGGGCATGCGCAGACAGGGTTAGCATCTAGCTAAAATAAAAGAGTAACGCTTCACACTCATTACCTCACACTAGGACTCCGTGTAGTGGGCGTGCGATGCACACAAGTGAGATTCACACACACACATCTAGGTACAGCAGATACAGACATTTAAACTCCTCATTAAAATTGTTACACAGTCGGGAATCGAATCCACTACCTACAGTATTTTGGTGTGATAACTCCCGCCATGTAGACCTTTCCGGCAGGTCTTACTTTTAAACCTAAATTAGGTACCTTAATTAAAGAAAAGTTTGAAAATTAATGTCTCAAAAATTATTTGTAAATAAGAATGGTTTTAATTACTTAGTGCTTAATATACCGCATAAAATTATAAATAAATTAAATTTTATAATCATTGATCATTGAACACATATAAAGCTTTTCATTTCCCGTTTCCGTAAAGAAACCTGCTATGTATTGGCAGAATAATTTAATATTAAAGCCCTAAGAACGATGAAAAACACCTTTGAGGCTTTCCCGCTTTTTTCCAGGCTTTCCATTCCAATTTTCCATCATTCCATGTCATGGCCAACCCTCCAAAAAATTACGTTAAGACGTTAAAATTAATCATAATGTTTTGTCAACCTATGCAGCTCTATTTTTTGCCTTCCCACAAGGGAAGGTCTGAGCATCTCCAATGTACAGTAAGTTTACAAATTTGGTTTGGTTTAGGTCTACCTACCTAGCTTTGCGATTTAACTGATCGTGTGTTTTTGAGCATCCAAGGAAAAATCCAAAATTATGTAATATTGATAGATTTTGTTAAAAGCAAGTGAAAAATGGTGATTTCTGTTCTAAAAAATGTAGACCTACCTATACTTTTATTATTTCAATTTTAAAATTCAGGTTTTTAATCTGTTTTTCAAATGTCAAAAACGCTATACGCCATGAAAGCTATCGGCGTGACGTCATTAGCAGTGTAAATAAACAATGGAGTATAACTTTCTTCCTTTACTGACATGTATTGTTTACACTGCGAGTGACGTCACAAGCATGGCGGCAGCGCCGAGACGGCCGAGACCGTGTTTTCGCGGGGATTTTTGACCGTAATACCCTATTAAGCCAATTAAATAAAAATATTGCATATTATTTACTTACATTTATTTATTTACATATTACCTACATACATTTATATAAACCAAAATCCATTTATATTTTCAGTCATTTTCATTTCTAAGTACCTACCTACCTACATATTTTTGCGCAGACCTGCGAAACTCTTAAACTTATTTTTCTTCTTACCTACTAAAACGACAGCATTATTGTGAGTCTATCGTATAGTCTAAATTTTTCGGATAATTCTAGAGGCCTCAACGTGTGTTAATCACTTCAAAAAGTAGCAGCCAAGCCCACAAGTAGATAATAATTATGGCGATCGAAGAACATGAGAAGTAAGTTAGATACTTAGTACTCTAAAAAAAATTTCAAATAGGATTATTACTTTTTACACTGTTATTTCAACTACAAGAATTAGCTCTTGCTTGATTAAAATAATAATTATAAATTAATACACTATTCAAAAATTATTTCGTATAATCGTATCGATTGTTGTATCTTTAATCTATTTACCAATGTACAACTACCGATTACTATTTTATATCTCGATATTATTCTAAATTATTGAATGATTTAATTGAATTTGTAATCTCTAGTTTAAGAAAAGATAATGTTGTAAGGTAACATTTAATAATTACAAATTCGGTATTTGTGTACAATTACATAATTAAAATATTATATTATCATCACATAATCGAATCGAATCGATTTGTACCGAGATGCGAATATGATGGCTGTATAATCTGTGTAACCTTTGCCTATAGTATGGATTTGTTTGGTTCAAAGAAAAAAAAAGAAAAAAGATGTCTACGGTTGACGCCTTGACGCTTTAGTAATGAATTTTGTTACAAAATATTAAATAATTATAAATTTAACGCTAAAATAGCATTTTCATAATGTTACGATTTGAATTAAATTAATGAGTTGTCGAAATACCATTACGAATGAATCGCCTCGGGATACTAACATTCGTCGGTGGTAAAAACGATCGGTGGTGGTGTTGTGGCTGTTAACATTATATTTTACATGTGCGCAAAAGAAATGTCATAGGAAGGAGTTTAATTACGGAGAGCAGCGGACGGGCGGGCGATGTCATGTAGAATGGGTGCGCAGGTCCTAGAATTATCGAACCGCTGCTGGGCGGAACATTAGCGGCCGTTCTGTGATGGTAGCGAGTGCCGTCCGTTAGAAACATTTTGACAGCCGGTTGGCTCGTCCTATGTAATTAAAAAGCGGTTCACAATAAAAATGAACAATCGCAGTGGAGTGAATGAATCGAGTTTAGTTAATTTTTCTTCCGACCTCCCCTCCCTCGATGCGAAAGATAGTCTGTTAAGTTTTCCCTTCGACCATCTGTATGCGTGCCATTCGGAGGGCTCCGAACAGAGGGACACTCTCGGTTTGAACAAGGAGGTGGCCCTGCCAGTGCCATGCGTGGTGGGCGAGGACAGAAGCCTGTGTGTTGGTGATGTGAGCGTCAACCAGTTGAATGAGCGCTTGACAGCCAGTGAGAATCAAAACAAAAGGCTCAAGGACCTTCTTATTTTCCACCTGGACCTCATACAGCAACAGAACGAGCTTATAACGACAAGGGACAAGTTGTACCAGGCTCTGGTACAGGAGAATGAAACTGTAAGTTCTTAGTTTTAGTGCTATTTATTAAATATTGTAACGGTAGGGTGCTTGTACATCATAACATGTTTAAGAATATGGTGGCTAATTAAGAGATTTTAAAATCTGTATAGATTTCAACAACAGTGATATTAGGTCCATTTTTAATGGCATTATGCAATATGAGAAGAATTTTAATTTTGTGTTTATTCATAAAAACAACACATGTATTGATAGGTACGTCTTGGTATCTGGAGTGTGTGTTGTGTTTGTGCATTTAATTTACCTAACACATGTATTCATCACACAAATACTTTACACATTGTTGTATTATAATCATATAAGTTAGACCATAGATAATCTAAACTTTTGTCTGAAAAACAATGAATTTAAAAATATTTGATCTGAAATTCTCGGTTTAACTGATTATATTAATCTATAGGTATGGTCCTACGATTGATTTAAAATATTTTTGAAGTATAGTAAGCTGTGATAGCCCAGTGGCTTAGAAGTCGACCTCGAATCAAGGGGTCCGGGTTCGAATCCCAGTGGCACGACCAATGACAGTAAAAAAGTTATGTGCGCTTTATAAAATTAAATATCACCTGCTGTTACGGTGAAGGAAAACATCGTGAGGAAACCTGCATGCCTGAGAGTTCAAAAAAAAATGTTCTCAAAGGCATGTGTCCACCTACCCGCACTAGGCCAGCGTGGTGGACTAAGGCCTACATCCCTCTCATTGTGAGAGGAGACCCGACCCTGTAGGGGGTCATTAATGGGTTACTTACAAGCTGTGCCCGTGTAGGCAAAATTATAACCAAAGCTTTCATGGTACTACTCACTGAGGGTCATACTACATAGCTTGATAATAATTATAATCATTGCTACAGGGCAAGGTTGCTGAACATTTTTGAGTGTCCGATTAAACTAGTGATTGGAAAGTTATTATTTATTACGGACTTCAAAAAAGGACAGAAATATCATGTAATATTCTCAGAACTGCACAATTTTTCAACTGCAATGTTGGTCTTGTAGTATAGATTTTAAGTCCGAGGTGTTTTAAAGGAAAAAGAAAAAAAATAACAAAAAAATAAGGCCAGAGCAGCCGCCGCAGTAGCCAGGTGTTAGTGGCCCTGCCCCTCAAATAAAAAAAAACAAAACAAAAAAAAACAAAAGGAAAGTTTCGGGCGCCAGAGAGGCAGGTGCTAGTGATGCAGCGTACTCCACCAGATAGCTAAAGTCGGTTAGACCGTTGGACTTCTAATCTCAATGAGGGTGTTCTGTGTGAGAAGTTGACAAGAAAACAAAGAAAGTATTTTGTTAGGTACTATATTGACCATCAACATAAAACAAATATCAAGGCACTTAAAAGAAAACCCTAACTTCTTGTAACTGCTTAGAGGTATAATAATAATAAGTTTTGACTTACAGTTATGGTAGTACTTAACAGATTTCCAAACAAAAAGAATAAGTATATGGTTCCATCCAAAGGTGAAGAATATCCCAGAAAGAAAAGTATGACCAGTCCAGAGGAGACGTCACCCCATCACCTCCGTCGGCATAAATAAAGGTTTCCCATCATACTCATGGAGTAGATGTATAAAGATTCCAAAGAATAAAAAAAATACAAGGAGAGTAATATTTTTGGATTAAATTTTTGGAGCATAAATTTGGATACGAATTTGGAACATAAATTTGGATTACAAATTTTGGATACGAATTTGGAGCATAAATTTGGATTACAAATTTTGGAGCTGCAACAATAAAAATTCAAATAAGAATCTAAATCGAAAATATTACTTACTTGTAATTAAACGAAAAAGTTGCAAGTAAAAGTTCTTACCGCGTGATGACGCGCTCCACAAAAGAAAACAATTAGGGATTAAAATATCCCTTAAATATAATAAATCATATCGGGCACATTCTCCCTATGGTTCAAACAACCACTAAAATAAATAATCTGGCCTGATTAGGCCGGATTAACAAAATAAAAATTCTAGGCAAAAAAAAGAGGCCTTCACATTATGAAAATTTAAAGAAAAGTGAGGGCTGTCAATTGACACTTGACATTACTCCCAGTAAAGGATGCGATCAGAAATTAGGATTAGAAATCTGTCAAGCAGTATGCTTACAATTTTTTTTATAAAAAAAAATAATTTAATTTTAATAAATAAATATTTCTAAAAATATGTTTTTATTTTATTTTTCGAATCCACCACAATTTAGAAAATAAGTTTATTAAACTATAAAATAATATTACGTATGTAATTAATAAAAAAAATTAACGGGTATTTCAAATGACTTTTATTTCACTTCTACCTACAAACCACTTTAGAAAAATATAGAAATGTCAATGTCAACAGACTAAGGTTAATATGAATTATGGTGAATGAAATAGAAATGTGTCGAAAATAAACAATAAATTCGTAACGAGCGCAAGGACGAAAAAAGCACGTTACATTTCCCCCTTTTCTGGAGAAAAAAAAATTCAGAACTGAAGGTTCTGGATTTTTTTTAAGATATGAAACCAATAAATGTTACCTAAACAAAATATGTACCCAACAAAACAAAAATATACAACAAAAGTTGTACAAACAAACATCTAACATCTTCCAACAACCAAACAAACAAATAAATAAATAAACAACAAAGAAATACTCAGTACTACTACCATCAGGTCTGGTATGCAACCGGTACAATGGAAACACAAAGGAATCACATTGACGAACCATTCCCAATACTAGTAAGTATGTAAGTATTTAAGACTAAGTACCAAAATAATACTAACAAAACTAACTAAAGAAAACAAAATTGCTTGGCTGGTATGCACCTGATCGAGGCATTGGACTCAATGGTCATGCAACGACAAACTAACCAAAGCAAAAAAAAGTTGTGTTTTTCCTAAGAAAGAACACACAAAAGACAAACATCCTATGAAGGACAAAACAAATAAGATTAAATAATCTTATAACCAAAGACTGGGATAAACCCAAACAAAACAAAATTTCCTGGCTTAGTATGCACCTGACTAACACAATGGGTATAAAAACCTTGTATTAGCAAACTAAACTCAGAAAATAACAAAAGCTGGTAGCAGAGTACCACAAAAAGCTACTGGACTAGTATGCAACCGACTAATACAATGGGTATAATAACCTTGTATAGTGAACTAGACTCAGTAAAAAAAATACCAAAACAAAAGTTGGCAACAAGTACCACAAAGATAGCAACAGAGTGCTAATAAAAAAGTCCCAAAAGAGGAAAAAAAAATTACTGGTCCAGTATGCAACCGGCTAACACAAAAGCGGAAAGCTTTGTGAGAGCGAACTGAACGCAGTAAAACAAATTGGTTGGGCATCAAAAAAAAGTGTGCAAAAGCACCAAAAGTCACACTCAGCATATAGGAATGCTGAGGTAAAAGGGTGTGCGCAAATGTCATGTCCAGGATCTTAAGTCTATGATACCTAAACTAACACAAAAAAAAACTCCTACTAACCAACAAACAAGAGTACGCACATCACAAAAAAAACAACAAACAAAACTATACTCAACACAAAACAAACAAAATGTACAAAGTACAACAAAGAAGTATGTCACACGAAAGTGTTTCACACAGCAAACAAACAAAAAAAGAGAGTCACACCAAGTAGGTATGCAAAAAAAACTAAGGAGTCCTTATAATGTTGTTGGCTTCCTATTTTTCTCACAATTTTTGATATTATGCCAAAAGAAATTCGAGTATACATGGTTAAAGATGATATACCATGAATATGTGTTGAAACAAGAATAATTTATTTACCAAGGCCCCTGTCATACATCATCTAACTGCATACATCATCCAACAACTGCAGTCCTTACACAAAACTTTAACATACATCAACATTCAAAGCGCTTAATTGACCTAGGAAACAAAAACAACACTACCAAGAATACTCAATAAATTTAGACATTTCCAAAAATAAGGCCTAGATTTTAAGAATATCTTTAACATGAAATCTGCCAGAAGTATTTTTATTCAAATCTTTTAACAAGTATACATTATCCGAAATCTTTTCAACAATTTTACATTTAACAAATTTAGGTGCTAATTTAGCAGAGAAAAAATGAGGAGCGTTGGATTGTACAAAGTTCCTCCTCCATACAACGTCTCCAACATCATAAGAAATGACTTTTCTTCTAGAATTATAAAACAAAGCATTTTTCTTATAAGACTTCGCTAAATTTGCAACAGTCTTAACAAAAATATCTTCCAAATTAGAAAGAAGCTGGGAATATTCCGAACGACTACTAATAATGATCTCTGATGGATCAGAAAAAGAACTAAATTTATATAAGGAACCGTCTAAATAAATCTCTCTACCAAACATAAGAAAATTAGGTGTGTACCCAGTAACTAAATTAATCGTGCCATTAATAGCAGCTTGAATATGAGGCAAAAACCTCGACCAAGTTCTATGATCTGTATCTACATAACATGCTATACAAGTCTCAATTGTCTTGTTGAACCTTTCTACTGGATTATTTTGAGGAGTATACAATGTATTGTAAAATAATTTAGGAATATTATAAGCTTTAATGAAATCTTTGAACATTTTAGATGTAAATTGTCTACCATTATCACAAATTATTATTTTAGGACAACCAAATTTTAAAAATAACTCTTTCTCTATTAAGTTTCAAAATTAAAATCTCTAGGTGCAAAATAATCCAAAAACTCAATCTTAAACTGTGACCAATTTAAAATAGTATCTCTCCTACCTCTGTACCATTTCAAAGCAATATCTGAAAGAAGAACTGGCAAAGCCAAAAAGCATTGATAATCACTATAACCTTTAACCGGTTTCAACTCTTCAAGTCTCCGCAGAAATTCAATAGGACAAGTACGACCGTTAAATGTTAAATTTAATTTGCAAAAGTCAAAATGTTTTTGATAATAGTGGTTGTTGTGAATAACTGAACGGTTTAAGTTATTTTCACTAGAAGATAAAAGCTTATTTTCATGTGATTGTGGTGTATTCGTTACATTGTCAACTTCAATTAAGTTCTCAAACCCTAAATCACTTTGTTTATCAGATTGACTACTATCCTTAGTATTAACATCCATGACTATAAATATCTGTTATAACCAAACTATAAAGATAAACTTTAAAGATGAACAATACTACAAAATTAAGAAAATTTAACAATAACTTTTCTTTTCAAACAATAGAAAATTTTATGTAAAGTTAATATCAACAACAAAACACTGAACTCAAATTTACTTTTAATATTGTAAACTATTAACTGTTTCTACTTTAAACTTAAAAATGCAAAAACTAAATATTAAACACTTTAAACTTAATAAAGTAAGTTTAACTTTACTGTTATAATATAAATTCAATGGCAGTAATTAATATTACAAAACTAATATTTATATTCTTTACTTATACACAACCTCAACAATCTAAGTTCAAAACTTTGTATAGAAACTTTGTATTTATTACTTCTATGTGATACAAAACAAAAATTGCAAGTTTGCAAAACAAAATAACCAAATATAGAACAGGTCAAAACAAAAATAAGGAAACAAAATAAAGTTACACAACCTATCAGTTTATTTGTTTCAAAAAAATAATACAAAACCAGTTACAAGAATAAGTTTGTCAACTTATCACCTCAGCACAAAAAAAATGTGTCCAATAAAATTCAGTACAGTATAAATAATCTGCACTCACAAAATAAAGCAAATAAGTCCCCACAGAACAAATCAGTCCCTGTTCGCAGGTGCCAAATGTAGTATAGATTTTAAGTCCGAGGTGTTTTAAAGGAAAAAGAAAAAAAATAACAAAAAAATAAGGCCAGAGCAGCCGCCGCAGTAGCCAGGTGTTAGTGGCCCTGCCCCTCAAATAAAAAAAAACAAAACAAAAAAAAACAAAAGGAAAGTTTCGGGCGCCAGAGAGGCAGGTGCTAGTGATGCAGCGTACTCCACCAGATAGCTAAAGTCGGTTAGACCGTTGGACTTCTAATCTCAATGAGGGTGTTCTGTGTGAGAAGTTGACAAGAAAACAAAGAAAGTATTTTGTTAGGTACTATATTGACCATCAACATAAAACAAATATCAAGGCACTTAAAAGAAAACCCTAACTTCTTGTAACTGCTTAGAGGTATAATAATAATAAGTTTTGACTTACAGTTATGGTAGTACTTAACAGATTTCCAAACAAAAAGAATAAGTATATGGTTCCATCCAAAGGTGAAGAATATCCCAGAAAGAAAAGTATAACCAGTCCAGAGGAGACGTCACCCCATCACCTCCGTCGGCATAAATAAAGGTTTCCCATCATACTCATGGAGTAGATGTATAAAGATTCCAAAGAATAAAAAAAATACAAGGAGAGTAATATTTTTGGATTAAATTTTTGGAGCATAAATTTGGATACGAATTTGGAACATAAATTTGGATTACAAATTTTGGATACGAATTTGGAGCATAAATTTGGATTACAAATTTTGGAGCTGCAACAATAAAAATTCAAATAAGAATCTAAATCGAAAATATTACTTACGAGGGGAGGTCCAAAAGTTCGTGGAATGGAAGGGTTCTAAATGGAATGATACAAAAAATCTATTTTTCCTTTTCAATATAATCACCCTTAAGCTGAATACATTTATTGGATCTGTGAATTAATCTTTCTAAACCGTCGAAAAAATATTTTTTGTCTTTCGCCTCAAAATGGGCCAAAATTGCCTCCTTCACCTCATTGTCATCGGAAAATTTCCTTCCCCTTAAGTTTTTTTTTTAAATTGGGGAACAAATGATAATTACTAGGGGCCAGGTCTGGACTGTAAGGTGGGTGGACTAGTGATTCGAAGCCATGCCTGCGCACAGCAGCCATTGCAACTCTGCTCTTGTGAACCGGTGCGTTGTCTTGCAAGACCAACACACCCTTAGCCAATTTTCCTCGACGTTTTTCCTTGATGGCCTCCTTTAATTTGTCTAGTATCGATGTGTAGTATGTTCCGGTTATGTTTCTTCCCTTTTCTTTGTAATCAATCAGTAGTATCCCCTCACAATCCCAAAAAACAGTAGCCATCAACTTTCCAGCCGATTCTGACACCTTGAATTTCTTTGGGGGTGGTGTGCCCTTTTTATGCCATTGCATAGACTCCTGTTTTGACTCAGGCTCAAAGTGATGAACCCATGTTTCGTCCCCGGTAACAATTCGCTCCAAAATCTGTGCAGGTTCGCCTCCACACGACTCCAAAAAGCACTTTGACGCATCGATGCGCTGCTGTTTCTGAAGCGGTGTGAGCATTCTGGGTACCGATCTTGCACTGACTCTTGTCATACCCAGGTGGTCATGTAGGATCCGCAAAATGGTGGTATCTGATACTCCAACTAATGCAGATAACTGTTTTTTCTTCAAACGGGCGTCCTCCAGTACAAGTTTTTCCACTTTTTCAATAATGTCTGATGTGGTGGCCTCAACTGGCCGTCCAGAGCGGGGGTCGTCTTCAATCGAGTCTCGACCATGTTTAAACAGACTATGCCACTTATAAATTATGGATTTACCAAGGCAATCGTCCCCATAAACGAATTCCATTTCATTTAAAATGGTTTGGCCATTTTTCCTTGCTTGGTGAGGAATTTAATCACGGCACGGTGTTCAATTTTCTCCATAGTTTCAGTTTTCTTCCGGATTGAGTTGTTTATCAGGCGAGTGTTCCTAAACGAATGACGCTAAAGGAATGAAACTCTATTTATATACTAATGATGAGTCCCCAAGTAGTATGACATTAAGCGAGCGCCCCTATCCCCACTCCATCCCCTCCATTCCGCGAACTTTTGGACCTCCCCTCGTACTTGTAATTAAACGAAAAAGTTGCAAGTAAAAGTTCTTACCGCGTGATGACGCGCTCCACAAAAGAAAACAATTAGGGATTAAAATATCCCTTAAATATAATAAATCATATCGGGCACATTCTCCCTATGGTTCAAACAACCACTAAAATAAATAATCTGGCCTGATTAGGCCGGATTAACAAAATAAAAATTCTAGGCAAAAAAAAGAGGCCTTCACATTATGAAAATTTAAAGAAAAGTGAGGGCTGTCAATTGACACTTGACATTACTCCCAGTAAAGGATGCGATCAGAAATTAGGATTAGAAATCTGTCAAGCAGTATGCTTACAATTTTTTTTATAAAAAAAAATAATTTAATTTTAATAAATAAATATTTCTAAAAATATGTTTTTATTTTATTTTTCGAATCCACCACAATTTAGAAAATAAGTTTATTAAACTATAAAATAATATTACGTATGTAATTAATAAAAAAAATTAACGGGTATTTCAAATGACTTTTATTTCACTTCTACCTACAAACCACTTTAGAAAAATATAGAAATGTCAATGTCAACAGACTAAGGTTAATATGAATTATGGTGAATGAAATAGAAATGTGTCGAAAATAAACAATAAATTCGTAACGAGCGCAAGGACGAAAAAAGCACGTTACAGTCTATTACGGCTTCAAACAAGAATACCAATTTCCATTACCATTATTCATTATTAGCTACAATTTGTGCACACTTAATCATCATACATTTAAATTTATACAAACCAATTGAAGAATCATATTCCTTCTTTTCTTCTTTGTTTGTTTACATACAACTCTGGCACGATAACTAGACACCTGGCTCAAATGAAGTTTGTCTATAGTACTGAGTGAAAAAAATTTTTGACGTGATAATGTTTTATAAATTGATTTAATTTTTCTGGTTATGTAATTTGGTTATATAATTTGAATTTTATTTTTCTGGTCTAGCTTTATTATTTTATAAATACATTTTTTTTTAAGAATAGAATGCGTTTATTGTTGACAGAAATAACAATTTCCATCATAAATTTAGTTCCATTGAAATTCCACCATATGGCAAGTCTTGAAATGATAACTATTACTGATTTATAATTTATTTCCTACTGAGATAAAACATCTGTACTTATAACTAATCTAGTATTTTTTACTTAATTACGATTTGGAGCAGTAATAAACTATTTAAAGTCTATTTTGGGATTAATTTTCAATATTGTTAATCAAATGTACTGATATTTTTTTCATTTTCAGGTTCATACTTGTTAAACTAGTTATACATTACTATTAATTTCTTACGGAAATAAAACAAAAAAAAGTTGTTATATTCATTTATGATGCTAACGCTACTGAAGGACGAGAGCGGGGCCTCGCGCGGGGTAAGCGGGAGGAGGGTCGAGTTTCGAGCCAGGTGTCTAGTTATTTCGCCCGGGTAGTAGGGAATGGTAAAAGTTTCATGAAAATCAGGCCAATAGTTCTGTGATATGATCTTAAACTAAAAATTATGAAAAAAAAAATAATAGAAAAAATTAAACCAGATAAAAAAGTATCAAACAAAATTTGTTACATACTTTAGGCCTACTTTTTTTGAGGTTCGGTATGTCATTATCCTTTATCAATAGTTTCCGTGATATGATCTTAAACTAAAAATTATGAAAAAAAAAATAGAAAAAAATTAAACTAGATAAAAAAGTATCAAACAAAATTTGTTACATACTTTAGGCCTACTATTTTTTGAGGTTCGGTATGTCATTAGCCTTTATTCTGAGAAGTTTACAAATTTAAATTTACAAATGCTTTTTACTAACATTCACATAATATCTCTTATCTCGTTGTGACTTCTCCCTCCCTAGGCCTCCTCCAACATCTTCAACTGTGAACGCTGACTGCTGCTCCTCTAAGTTGTGCTAATTTTAGGTGCCCTACTTTTAATATCTTTGGCTAAAAATACAATTGTTTTGTCATTATTCTTAGCTCAAAAGCAAGTTGCATCGCCGGCAAGGTGGTGTGAGCGTGCCGTCGTCGACGTCTACGTCCCTGCTGCCGCCGCCGGCGCCGTTGAACCTGCCGCCCCCAACACCCGTGACGTCCACAGTTGTCAAGCCCGACTCGAGCCAAGTATGCGCTGACGTAAGCACATATCATTTTAACCACAGTTCAATAGTTTAGTAGCAAACAGCTATGACGGCCAGCTGATGTTAATGGCCGCTACAACATACATATTGTACATGTTTAACCACAAATAGGATTGCTGAAACCTGCCCCCCCTCTAAACCTGTAGTTTTCACAGTTGTGAAGCCTGGTACTGGTATCCATGTTCAGAACGCACTGTACACCCATTTCAACCTGTAGCTTAAACTCTAGCTTAGCCTAGCCCAACCTAGTAAATAAGAATAAAATTAAATAACGCTTCACACTCATAGCCCCACACTAGGATTCCCTGTGTCGTGGGTGCCATGGACACACACAAGACAAGAACACACACACCCAGACCAGAAACAGAAATTTAAACTCATCATTCAAATCACTGCTCTGCTCCCAGCAGAGCAGTGATTTGAGTCGAACCCAGGACCCTACGCACAGCCCATCGGCGTTTTAACCACTGCGCCACTCAGGTCGTAAAGCTTTATTATTATTTTTCAGCTGATGTTGAACAGTTTCAGCGAGCTCCTCCTGCCAGAGAATAGGTCCGATCCATTCCTGTTCACCACCGAGCTGGGGGACCCAAAAACATTTGAGAAGGAAACCTTCGGGATTGCCAGAACCACCAATCCCGATGAACCAGGTGAGACATTTTAGTATTTATATTTTGCAAAAATCTTCACCTATAGTACCTACCTACATGTATACTTTGTAAATCTTTGTAACACCTATTCGGATAGGTGATTACTTAGATGTAAGTTTGGATATAGTAGCCAAGTGTACGATAGACCAGTGCCGTGGACATGAACACTATCATTAAAGTGCTCGTGTATTAGAAGGTAATTCATGTCATATGTCAGTATGTCTTGGCATTTTCCCATACTAATGGCAGCTCGATACGATTACTATATTATTATGAAGCTTTATAAGTTTGTGCTCACGGCACTGATTTCAGATATTTTAATATTTTACACGGATCTTTATGTGTAACTTCACAATCGTTCTCCTCAACAAATGCTCTATTATTGGTATTATCCTATCCTTAACATATACAAAGCTGTAGGCACAGCCGGTATATAATAGTACCAGTGTTACGTATAAATATATTATCAAAAGTTTATATTTAAAGTATATTCTTATGTATTGTATTGATAAGGACGTGCAACCAAACTCAGTGTTATAGGTACTATGTTATTGTTTTATTTTTATAGCGAATTTTTATTATCTCAGAGTAATGTAGTGATGATGACGTATTTAGTTATTTTCTCACCTCTTAAGATCAGGCCAAAGGTGTAGCTTAATATTTGACACAAATCCTTTATTTCTTTGCAGGATCAAATTGCCATTGAGTTTTCTATCTATTTCTAGTGTCAGGGAGAGTAATAAGACTGTAAACAACAACAAATAATATTGGTTAAAACACTTTGTTATTGATTAAACTGTTAACAAACGTTATTTCTGTACCCTAATGTTGCCTACCTACTATAAAGTGGTGATGTCCCAGTAACTGGAAATTCGCCCTCCTATTCGAAAGGTCTGGGTTCGAATCCAACCAGCACACAACAATGACCTTTTTATGTTATGAACATTAACACTTTGCCTGTCCAATAAATAGACACAATAGTTAAACAATGGGTATGTATCACATGTGACTCACGGGACAACGAAGTGGTTAAATATCACTTGGTATAACGGTGAAGGCAAACAATGAGTTTGCAAACAAAAATGCCTGGAAGGCATCGCTTGTTTAGCAATAAGGCTGTCTTTGGCTGTTAATAAATGAAAAATGTATATTTTAAGATTGGTGTAGATTATTGTGTTCACTTCAGCATTTTACATCACACCAATTTAAGTTGACCCCTCACCGGTAGCCAGTATAATGAGAGCCCCGGCACATCCTCGGCAACGAATAATGGCCCGCCATCTCTGTATTTATAAAGTGCATTATCTCCGTACGTAGCCCCCCTCATATTGAAGTTGACAGGTCTCAGATTAGGGTTGCCAACTAAAATTTCCAAATTTTTCAGGGTACGCTCAAGCCAACTTTTCTCTTCATTATTTTCTTGGTTTTTTAGTTGATTAATGTAATGTATTTTTTTTTACTAGAGAGACATTTTTTATACTTGACAGCTGACATATTTTACTATGCCTAAGACCTGTTATTAAAAAAACCTGCTGTAAAATTTCCAAATTTTTCAGGATATGCTTAAAAGCCAACTTTTCTCTTCATTATTTTCCTGGTTTTTTAGTTGATTAATGTAATGTATTTTTTTTTACTAGAGAGACTTTTTTTTGCTTGACAGCTGACAGCCTGACAGACTATGCCTTTATAATTATAATTTAGGTTCCAATAATATAATTTATAATCAAATGTCCAGTATTATTAATTCGTAAGGTATCTATAAGGCTTGTATTATCTGTAAGCTGTACTCTAACTTAGCTTACGTTTATCTTATAACCTAAAAATTAAATGATCACTTGCCAAATATTTTAATGAGGCTAACTATACTCAACACGTAGCTTCTACCCTTTGAAATAGATATCGTTAAATAATAAAGCAAGAAAACCAAAAGGGCAATCAGTCGATGCCTTAGTCGTTGTCTCGTCGCGTCCCCGACTGGTTGGTTCTTGAGCAGCGTTCACAACCGTACGATAATTATCGTACATATATCTACGATGATTTTATACCTACGTACGATGTACGATGGTACACTACTATCGTACATCGTATGAAATATCCAAAAAAATATCAATATTTTGATATTTCGGCTTTATTTCTAAAAAAAATTCTAAGTTTCCATATGATTTTTTAATGCATTCTAATGATTCTAGTCATTTTCCTAGTGGTTAGGATAATTTTGATCCATATACGATTAAATACGATAATTTTACGGCCCAGGTACGATAGCTGATTCAGGTTGTAAACACTTCAGGAGTTTTATTTCATTCAGTGCATCCTTTTGTTATGAGGCAGCGCAACGGTTCGTAGTTACCGGCTTCTAATTGAAATTGATCCGTTTTCTGCTTTGTGCTTTCAAATTTGCTGATCAGTTCCTACTTTTTTCGTTTCCTTAATCTTCGTCTTTTTTTCAGTCTTTGTGTGTTACTCGGTATTTAGGTGTATTTCAGTATTGAGGAGGGTAGTTGTAATATTTTTCTTTCATGGTAATGATAATACATGTCAGTACCCATTAATGACCCATTACAGGGACGGGTCTCCTCTCACAATGAGAGGGATGTAGGCGTTAGTCCACCACGCTGGCCTACTGCGGGTTGGTGGACTTCACATGCCTTTGAGAACATATTTTTGTGAACTCTGAGGCATGCGGGTTTCCTCACAATGGTTTCCTTCACCGTAACAGCAGGTGATATTTAATTTTATAAATCGCACATAACTTTTATTACAAAGTCATTGGTGCGTGCCACTGGGATTTATAATACATAGTAGATAATATATTTTGAAGTTTAGTGTACATTATTATATGCATATGTAGATCAATCGCACATCTACATTATCTTTTTGGTGTGCATATTATTCCACATGTTTGCAATATATGAAGTTCTATTTTAGATCAAACTAAGCCCTCTTGATATTCAGGAATCAGTTGAATTTCAACGCGTCGTCTAACTGCGTTTAGTTTGCAGTTTGCAAAACGCAGTTGCGTTTTTTCTTGTTTCTTACTTCCAGTTGCTATTTAGGTATTTTTTTCTGGAGAAAGTTTCACCATCTCCATTACAAACACACAAAGGATGGATTTATCCACGACTTTTTCGCGCATAAACCGTTACTGTATTTTAACCACACTCAAAGTAAAGGATTTGTGTTCTCATAACTCTTATATCAAATAACGTACCTTTATAGTAACCGTCATGAGTCGTGAGCACAGATTATCGGTGGTAGCGATATTGTATACTTTCGGCCAATGTACAGCAGTCAAAAAAACGTGCTGGACCAATAGACGACGCACACTGACGAACTGACGTTTGTCGAACCAATCGTGTGCACCGCAGCGCAGTAATGTCAAACCGACCAATGAAAGTTCTGCTCACCACTCGTGACGGCAACTATATCAAAAATCATCATAGTTTTGTTGCACGTTCAATATAGGGAATATTAGGAACAGACTCTTGCTGAGCGTTTGATACGTTATATTTTCAAATTTACTTGCAATTACTGTGCTATAATATCAATTATTAATATATAATGTGTATATGTGTACTTTATTGTAATACATAATTATTGTTTCTTGCTATGTCTGTGCCGATGTAGGCGAGTCTGCGCGACCTATACCAATGAGACCGATACCGAAAAAGGGTATATACAAAGGTAAAGGATTACCTATTCTATGATTTTCCATTGTGTCATTTTTTCTAACTGTCCTCATGGTTCATTGTATTGGGCGTTCAAATTTAACAATCATTTTTTATATTAAATTAATAGCGTTTTTTTTATATTAAATCAATGCAGTTGTATATGACAATTAAAATTAAATACAATTAATAATAAGTTCAACCGAGCATTCTAAAGTTGAATGCTTCAAGCGGTCACTGAACTAAATGAGCGTACATTACTACATCTGTAGTAATTATAATATGATTTGAAATGATTGTGTATAATATAAAAAATGGTATCAATCTATATTGATTGGGTCGATATTTTAATGTCATCAAAATCTTCAAACCGATTTTTATCCTGAAAAGTAAATAAGATTGACAGCTGTAGCGCTGCTGAGCATCCAGTTATTATCTCGGACTGCACGCGACATTTTTTATTATGTTTATTTTATTTATGATATATCATTTTATTTTGATTATTTCAATTACCTTATAAACGTGCATTAGATCCTTGCCAATCTTATCTATTTCTGATTCGTCGCATTGCCATATTGCTTTTGCAGTTTTGAATTTTATTTTAGTTCCAAAAAATTAAATTAGGGGGGCGTGGAAATTGATTTCAATTAAATATGTTTTTGGTAGGTGTATTAGTATACATGCGTGCGCATAGTAATTTTTTTTTTTACTTTCACTGCGATGTATGCAATGCAAGCAGGCTGTGCATAATTCACAAACAATTGAGAAGCAGTGAAAAATGTACAAACCAAGTGTTGAAAGGCTTGCGAACTAACTGCTAACAATAAAAAAAACCGGAAAGATTAGTAACTTAAATCAGTATGACACATAACTTTAGATTTCACTGTAATAATTCAAATAAGCACTTAACATCGCCTTAGAAAAGCGCCATTAAAAACGCACAAGGCAACTGCTTAAACTGCGTAATAGACATTCTAAGATGTTGCAGTCGATACTAAAAATCATTAAAAACCTAACTTCCTCTTATGAAACTATACCCTTATGTTAGATTACGAGATGGATGTGTAAAAAAGTGGCAAATCGCAATCATTTAGGTTTTATAAATGTAAAAGCTTAGCCATTGAACATTGAGCGAGCAAAGCGCAAAAAGTCCGGCAAAAAGAACGGTAAGTAGGTATTTCACTTAAATTATAGTGCTCTTAAAGGGGTTCGATAACCCTATGTTGTGGATAATCTCCACCAATAGACATTTTAGCAGCGTGGTGGTAAAAAGCCCCAGGCTTCCACAGTTGCGGGTCGTACCCTGCAGTGGGACATTAGTGTTGCAGCCAACCTAACAATTGTTCGAGCTATTCATACATACGATGCTGATCCATCCAAAATATTGTACTGTAAAATCAAATACCTACCATGCGCCGAAGCCGTATCTTTGTCGTACAGTAAAATGTCAATAGTTGTAACCTTTTCAGAAAATAATACAATGTATTCTACGCGCACGCACGTCGACGTTTAGCGAGCTCTCTCATTGTGTCCAAGATAAAATTCAAACGCCTATGACCCCCGCTTGCCTCACGGACGCTTCTCGTGCCATTATCATTGAAATTAGATTTATTTTCAGGCTATACAGGACTGAATTTCTTTCAGATGTAAAGCCATTCACGGCCGGCGATATCGGCGCGGCGTCTATGTTGGAGCCTCCGAAACCCAAATACTCCAACATGAGGTGCGATGGCTTCAAAGCGGTTGATAGCAAACGATCGCTCATCAAGAAGGAGGTCAAGTCCGAACCGCTGTACACCGTCACTTCTAATAGGTTAGTACATACGAGTAGTATTGATGCCGTATGAAGCTGGCGGACTGTTGCTTTTTAAGGGTTTTTCGGTATTCGCGATTGATCCCTAATGTTTTTTTTGGGATGAAATGTCATCTACATGTTACCCAACAGACTCTTGCCGTCCAGTGAAATTAGTATTAAAATCAGTTTACCCGTTCATAAGATTACCCTGAACAAACGGTAGGACAAACAGACAAAAATTCAAACATAAAAAAAAATTAGCACACACTTCTCTTTTGAATTGTTCATATGCGATTATTGAGAATAGATTATTTTTAAAAGGGCAATTTTTATGGTAAAACAAAGTTTATCGAATATACTGAACAGTCTCCTATAGTTTAAATATTTTTTTTTGTAAATAAAAAGCACATATGCTATACTTTATATCCATGTATTTACATAATTTTGCTTCGTTTCCAGTGGCAATCCGGTGATCCAAAAAGTGCCGAGAAAGAAGAGAACTTCGGCTGGGGTGGGGCACCTGAGTCGAATGCCAAAAAACCCACCGAAGGTTGAAACTCCTGACACCAGTAAGTTTTCAAATTTTATGGGGTGTTAGAGTGAGTGATAGCATGTGTATGCGGGGTGGTATGCGAAAGTGGGATGAAGTAAGTTTCAACTTGTGAACACAACTGCAGAGTTAATATTTGTCTATGAAATCATAGAGCAGAATTAATAAAATTAAATAAATAAATAAGTATTGTGGGACAACTCCCACACAGCCATCCGATCCCAAAGTATAAATGAACTCGTAAAAAGTGTAACATCAACAAACTTGTATGAGCTGATCATGACCATATCGAGGTATTCTTACCGATCGCCTCTGTGATTACACCAATAAACACCCGTCCGATCAAATTACAGCCATCAAAGCCGAGGAGCCGCCGTTCACCCACTTCGGGCTGAACAAGAAGGGCAAAGCCGTCAACACGTACGGCAAGTCCAGGAACGCAACGACGAGCACGGCGACCAGCACCACCACCACCATGCCGAAGCGCTCCATGTTCGGCTCGCTGTCCGACAGACTGCAGTTGATAGACACCACCCCGACCGGAGAGGATCCCTATCAACTGGGCGAGGCGGACCTGAGGGAACAGTCCCCGATACCCAAACTCATGCTCCAGAAAACCAACCACGGCCGCATGAAAGTACTGGACCAACCGACGCGCCGGATCTACGACCCGGACTCGCCCGAGCCCAAGAAGATGCGCGCCAACCGGTACCTCTCCGAGCTGAAGAGGGAACCCAAAACCGCGCTGGTCCAGGAACCGGACATGGAACTGGTCAAGACCGAGCCGGAGATCGACTGGCGGATCTACCAGTCCAAGAACAAAACGAGCATAGAGACGTGCGCGGCCGGCATTCCGCCGCTGAACGAGTTCTCGTTCGGCGACAGCCCCGGCAACGCCGCTTCGAACATATCCCTGGACTGCAACGAGTTCCAAGATCTGTTCACCTCGGACTCGGCTCTGAACCTCGAAGACCTGAACCTCGCCACCAGCTTCAGTTCGCAGAAATTGGCCGCCGAGAAATCGAAGAAGCGGTCTTCGAAAATTGCATTCATGCCCCCATTGCTGGATACGCCTGTGAGTGGATTTTTTAATAACAGAGAGCAGTCTGATGCATGTCCGGTTTCCATGTTTTTTTTAAAATATAATCTGATTATTTGTTGGTTATTTCATACAAAATTCCTTTTTTACTCATTTCCAGCCTGAAGCCATGGATTTTCCATTGGTCCAGCCCCAAGCGCCTGCGCCCCAGAAGGAGAGTAAGCGCGGAAGAAAGAGGGCGTATTCCACCACCGGCCTTGGAAAAGGTGGTAAAGGGGCTAAGGTACCGGCGAAACGAGCTGCCAGAGGGAGAGGTAAGTTATATCACTTCAAAATCTTATATGTATATAAAATTCTCACGTCACAGTTTTAGTTACCATACTCCTCCGAAACGGCTTGACCGATTTTTATGATATTATATATGCATATTCAGTAGGTCTGACAATCGGCTACTGTCTATTTTTCATACCCCTAAGTGATAAGGGTTGTCCACCTAACATTTTTATTTGATATTTTGGACAATTTTTTAATAATATTGCAAGATCAAGTTCTGCAAGACTAAGATCTGGTTGCATAATGTGATCATTTTGAACAATTATTTTGTTAATAATCAAAGAAAAAATATTCTTATTTTTTGTCATTACCCATTAATAACCCATTACAGGGTCGGGTCTCCTCTCACAATGAGAGGGATGTAGGCCTTAGTCCACCACGCTGGCCTACTGCGGGTTGGTGGACTTCACATGCCTTTGAGAACATTTTTTTGTGAACTCTTAGGCATGCAGGTTTCCTCACGATGTTTTCCTTCACCGTAACAGCAGGTGATATTTGATTTTATAAATCGCACATAACTTTTATTACAAGTCATTGGTGCGTGCCACTGGGATTCGAATCCGGACCACTCGATTCGAGGTCGAATTCTAAGCCACTGGGCTATTCACCGCATATTTCTTATTAGGTATACGCAAAATGCTCCAACTGCTAGTGTTTTTTTTGAAACATGTCTGACTTACAAATGTCAATTGTTTCCAGGCGCTGCTAGGGGCAAGAAGACTCCGCCCCCAGCGAGGACTACCAGACAGGAGTACCACACTCACGTCGGCGACCCCGACCTGTCCTGGTACTTCGGTCTCGACCCGGAGATCAAGCTGGATGACTTGGACCCACCCGCCGAACAGAAGTCGGCCACGGTTGAGGTGAGTCACTATAGCTGCCGTCGCGAGTGGTGAGCACAACGCTCATTGGTCGGTTTGACGTTGCTGCGCTGCGGTGCACACGATTGGTTCGACAGTCGTCGGTTCGTCATTGTGCGTCGTCGTGCTGCAAGATTTTCGGCTGTTGTACATTGGCCGAAAGTATACAATATTCCAAGTATAAAATATAAGTATACATATATAGCGGTGATAGCCCAGTGGCTTAGAATTCGACCTCGAATCAAGGGGTCCGGGTTCGAATCCCAGTGGCACGCACCAATGACTTAGTAAAAAAGTTATGTGCGCTTTATAAAATTAAATATCACCTGCTGTTACGGTGAAGGAAAACATCGTGAGGAAACCTGCATGCCTGAGAGTTTACAAAAAAAAATAGTGGTGCGTGGTGGACGGCGGCCTACATCTCTCTCACTGCGTGAAGGAGACCTGACCCCGTAGTGGGTCATTAATGGGTTACCGACGATACAATATCCCTACCACCGATAATGAGTGCCCACACCTCATTACCGTTACTATAACTGAGCTGAGTTTGAAGACGTTTCTGAAAGCACAATGGGAAAAATGCTTAATACATTATCTTATTCAAGTAAGTCGCGCTACTACCTTGTCCGAGTACAAAACGTATGTATTCACAGGTTCCAAGATGGCGTGAGAAGCCGTTCACAAGCATTGACTCCTACGACGGGACCGAGAACTTGGACGATAAAGCTTTCGAGAAGAGACATCAGAAGCTGGAAGCGGAGGAAAGGAGGCAGCTTAGGTATGAACACGGCTAATTAACTACATCATAAACCAATTGCTTATAACCAGTACCCTTAGTCTGAGTTTTAGCAATGCCGCTACTACACATAATTATAGATACGTAAATCATACAGCTTACTATACAGGAGTCGCACAGTTAATAACCCAAATAGAGGAAAATATTTTTGGAAGAGTTAAAATAATACAGCATTAAATAGATCATCGTAAAAATGGCTTTATTTTTGATTAACATTGTCTTTCAATGTTTAATAATATTAGTGAAACATAATAACCGTGAATTGGCCGTAATGCACTGTGAAAATTCGGATTTATATTATCCCATAGGTAACAATTATTTCTTAGTATTATGTCTAACGATATGTTATATGTATATATTTCTCTCCATACAAAAATTGGATTTTAAACAAAGAAAATTTTTTATGTTTGACAGTTCTCTATAATTTCTACACTGTGGGTTAAACGCGTGACAGATCTCTATAATTTCTACACTGTGGGTTAAACGCGCTACGTCACTACTATACGACTCACGTCATTGGTCGTAAACTTACTTTTTTTGCGTTTCTTAATGAAATCGGTGTGCGGCATTGCTAAAGCTCAGAATAAGGGTACAGGGTAAAAACGTGTTTCGCTTGACAAGTTCAGTTATACGTATGCAGCTGAACGGGGCGCCCTACAACATTGAATACATTAACGATGTTTGTCATCGGTCTGGTTTATTCCAGTTTTCATGTGTATAATAGGCATGATGACAGTAATCAAGTATCGCCAAAATATTTATCTGATCTAATGAAATAGGATTCAAAGATTTTGAAACATGTATTTATTCTCTTATTAATGTCGAGATTAATAATTTATTTCTTAAAATAAATCTACAAAATACCACAATCCGCCATGATAGCTTAAACACCCATCAGATCGAATTACGTCAATTTACGTCACGTCTTAGTAAACGTCATTTTTTTCGTAAGCTATTATACGCGATCTGGCATTTTTTACTGAGCCGTGGCGCAATGACAGACGCCATGACACGGGCGAGCGTTTTGGAATGAATTTTGAAACTTAAAATTTAAATGTACTTTTATTGCACAAAAACCTTAATTTTCAACAAAAATATGATATATTTTAGACATAATAGAAACTTCTGAATATCATAGAAGAGTTTTTGAAAATTAGTCATCATGCCTATTCACCAAAATTGTTCTTTTAAACGTATGTCTCTAGGGAAAGGCACTTTGGGATGTGGTGAATAAATGTGTGTTTATCTATGAAAGCACTACATTTAGCAATGAAGGACTCCCCTTGATCACTAATAATGAACAAGAAGCGAATACATTAATGGTTCATAATTAAGTTTTATGTCGTAAAGGCATACTTTTGACGGCAACTGTACAGCACATTCAGGAAGCATTTTGTGCCAGGAAAACTGCGTCGTCACACTCTTCTTTGCTATAGCTATTTGCTACGTTACGCTTATGTTAGCCCATGGAGAATAGATAGAAGGAGTGTTGTCTCATATAGTAGAAAATTGAAAACAGTGTCCAGCTGTAAGCTATGAATAACAGTTCCGAAACCTTCCAGAATGGCGCAGTTGTAGAGTGTATGAATGTAGCAATTTATTAGCAATTGTAAACGAGTCAGATGGCGCTGGTGAAGACATAGGTATGGTATGAATGTAGCAACGAATTGAAGTACGCCGAGTTGAAAAAATATTATTGTTGATGAAAATGGTTATTGAAAATTTTAACTTCTTGCGTAGTACAAAATGATGTAGTAAATATAAACCTAAAGAGTTTTTATTCAATTAATATAATTACGTAAATTTTCAGATATTCAAAATTTGGCGCTTCCTTTAAAATTTATACCTCGCGCTAATGTAGCGCCACCCTAGTTTAGTGCACAGGTGCACCGCTCAGAAATGACGGCATAGTGCTCAGAGTTATTTTCTGATATAGTAACAGCCTTCTAAGCGTTATTCACGTTGGTTCATTTCACAGGTACATTTTGTTTATGGGCTTGTAGTCTAATACAGATGTTCCTCCTTAGCTCTATTCTCCATGTGTCTGCCTTCTTTGACGATGTCAGTGTCAACTTTTTGCACGCCCATTGGCACAAAAACATGGCGTAGCCGTCAGTCGCACTATTGCCAGTACAACAAATTAGTTCATAATTTTTCAAATTCATGGCGAGGTGAAAGGCATGAATGATAGATTTGGTCTATCAGAATCTCCGAAGCCGTTATTATTTTTATACGTTAACGACTGTCTATCTGGGGGTTTGCAAAAATGGATGTTATGGATTGGAATTGGATGTTGGTATATCCAGTAATACATGGCGACGAAGAGAGGCTAGTAACATTTGTATGATATGTATAGTTCCACGTTAATAACATAATGAAGGAAGGTCTGAGTGTCATTTTTGTTTTGGTTCATTCACAGGGACGGCACCAGCCTGACACAAACTTTTTTTGACTTTTAATCACCGTAACATTTAACACTTATCACGTCATACTCTTAATGTTAGGTTTCATTCATAACTTTGAGTAGATGTGTAGCAAGGGTTGCAAGAATAATAATTCATCAGCAACATTATATTGGGAACGTTGTTAAAGCTTCAATCCTTTTGAATAAATTAAGGAATAATTGAATAGAAATATTTTTAATTCATATAGATAGTAGTAGCAAGAATTGTATTGGCCATTTGTTTGTCTGTTTGGCCATTGCTTCATAGGTTAAATGATGGATCAGCCGATCTGTATCGAGGCTGCTACACGATAAAATATAATTGCGCTATAACTAACTATAAGGCTTTAAGTGAGATAGTCTCATTTTGTGTAAACGTTAAAAGTCCATTCATCACTAGAAACATCTATCTTATTTGCCAGAAACATTCACCATTTCCACTCACCCGTCACTTCCGATTTCCTTGGCATTTCACCACCTTTCCCCCACCATATCATCCACCGTTACCGTCATACTAACGACTGACACACTCGCCACTGCGTCGTCGTTCCGAACTACTAACCAGGGATAGAGCGCGACGAACGTCCAATGTAGTGGTATTAATAGCTGATTATACTTTATTATCCACAAATACCTTAGTCTATGTGCCTTACCTGCTGTCTTTAATTTCTTTCCGTGTACGGGAACTGTTTGCTCTATGTGTCGAGGGCTTCCATTATTTTTTGATTTAGAAAACAATATAAAAAAGACTCTTATTAAAATTTAACAAAGGTTTTGTTTCATATGAGTAAAATACTTGAATAAATTGGTCATAAGTAGCATTCTACAGCATCAAATGTATCTAATATAAGTTGCAGAGTACCTATTTTTGTTTGTTTCTTTTCTTGAAAATCTGCAGATTTTAGAAAGATCCCGCTTATATCATATTTTTTTGTACATTTTTGGTTTGGTTCTATCTGTCTTATTTGATGTTTGCTACTGCTTTCTCCCCATGAGTGTTATTCCCGTAGATTTTATGTCAATTGTTATATTTTATTTATCAAAATCCCTAGTTTTTGATTTATTTTTAAGTGTCAGACACCTCAGTCCTATGTTGTACCTAGATGATTGTTTGTAGGATGTTTTATGCTGTTGTGCATGACTCGAATTAGGTTCCACACGTTTCTCGGATATCATTCTGTTATACGATCATACCAGGATTATGTTCGTGTTTTAAAGATATGTTTGAGAATCTTACTTATACTAATTTAATAAATTCGTTTATCGGGTTTGTTTTACTGACACAAAACGGAAACTGTTGTGACTTGTGAATTCGTCTCTTTGTTCGGAGACTTTATGCTACAGTTAAACATACTTTATGCTATAGTTAAATGCTATAGTTAAACATTTAAACCGTGATTTCAGCAAAACTTCCTTCCAAAATAATTAAAGATTTGAAGTACGTTTTGATAAGAGCCATTATTAAATTTGTGCAAATTAATTACATTCTTACTGGTAGGTATCGTTGTGCATACTGAGCATTCGGTATTTTTTTTCAATGGATTTGTAAGCTATCAGTGTCCATTTTTATTTAATATTTAATGTGATAACAATATTAATAGAAAACAGAAAAAAAAAACAAAGTGAAACCCGTCTTGGGAAATTAAAAAAATATGCGGCAGGAGCACTTTATCTTTTAGTTTTACCCTATTTTTTATATTATCGTTTAAAATGTCACAACAATGTTGATATTTGAGATAATAATTATTTTTATACTCATAATTTATTCGTCAGTCATTTATTTGCATGATTGTCTAAAGACCGTCTAATCATTGTATTATCTATTGTTTGTCTGCCTGTGTAATCATATTATTGTTTTTTGCTATGTACGTTCTTATAATTTATTCATCAGTCATTTATTTGCCCGATTGTCAGAAAAATGGTGAAACTATATTGTTGTATTCACTGTATGTATTCACTATCTGTATAATCATAATATAAGCCCAGTCAAATAAGGGTTTCACCTCGGTATGGTCGGGTAATAAGCTGTAAGCGCGACAGGTTCTTTAAATTGCCCTATATCTCAAACGGTTGGACGTATAAAGAAATTGAATGGCCTGTCGTAAAGTTTATGCTCTACAATTCTTAATTAGACGTCAACATAATTGAAGCTACAGAATCCGAGATAATCGCGAAAAACTGATTTTTGTGCCATTTGATCACGACGCCCGAACCAGATTTAATGTGACTTGAGGCATCCCTTTGAACATCTAAATGAAGGTATATACGAGTTTACAGCCTGTTATCCGATCATTCCGATATTGACCCCTTTATTTTGTTTAGCTGTCTGGACTGTTATTGTGTTTATTTCTTTTGTTAGGTTTTGTTAGGGATGCTCGATCCAGGGGCTTGATTCTGTATGACCATTCACACTCGTATCGCGGCAATGTCGTGTCTTACCCGTTCTCAAAAGTCAAATATCGTGACAATCTATTGTGTGCCTTATAGAATAGACATTAAGGTTCCTTGTCGTGCCGAGTTCATGAAATGACGTACGGTTTGATGTCACACGATATTGGCACGAAATCTTTTGGGACTTAGTGAATCAGGGCCCAGGTGCTTTGTATCGATATTTTGGATCGCAATGGATCGTTACACAGTGCAATTGTTGAAAAATTTAAATTTTTTCTCGAAGCGATTGTTAAAAATTTCATTTTGTTTTACAATTTTCTACAGCAGTAGTTTAGGCGTGATCTTTTGCATTTTGATACTAATAACAAATAACTAAAGATTAATACTATAATTTATTTCAAAACCTTTTTTATCTACCTGTGTTCATTTATTTATTTATTGGCTTATTAACTTTATTTGGTTATGGTTAATAAGTCAATAAATAAATAATTGAACACGATTTCTTCGATCCGATCTTCCATCGATCAACCGGCGGATCGTATATTGTAATATCGATACAAAATCGAACGAATCGAATGCGGTATCGATCCAGTTAAACATCGACACGGATCGAGCATCCCTGCCGAATTTGCGACGTGTTACGAAAATTATTCCCAACGTTCTCCAGATGGCACATGCGTCGTATCCGCGAGCAGCGGCACGTGGAGAAGCTGAAGCAGCGCCAGCGGGACAGCTGGGCGCCGGTGACCACGCCCACCGTGTACACGCTGTGGCCGCGGCCCCAGAGGGACATCAGGGCGATAGAGATCACCGACACGCTGCCCGTGATGGCGTTTGGGGAGCCGGTACCCGATCTACCGCCGGCGTGAGTTCGAACATGATGTATCTCCTTTCTACTGGGTTACCTGTAAAACACTAGCAACCTCGCAGCACTAGCTAGCTAACACCATAAGCAACAACTTTTGTTCTACTACTTTTGAACGTAATTTCATACAAAAATATTTATTAATTTAATTTTCCGCTTGAATGTTTCTAACTCTACGCGCATCGCAAAGATTACGTAAACAAACCCGTACGAAGCGTCCCCCGATTCGCAGGGGGAGGGGGTGCAGCGCTACCGCCTGATTGAACTTGACCTATTCGCCCGCTAGTCGACCGTCGGTCATGCGAGCATTTATGAATGAACCATATTTTCGTAGATTTACAAATGTCACAACAGCGCAACAAAATCTTGTTCGACCATCTTTTTAAATGTATTGAGTTATGTTCGAGCTCATAGAACAAAAGTTGTTGCGTAAGGTGTTACCTACCTAGTGCTGCGAGGTTGCTAGTGTTTTACAGGTAACCCTGTATATGTATAGAACAGTGCCGTGAGCATGGACACGGTCGTTGAAGTATTTGTATAGTAAACGGCACTCATTAGCTTGTTGTACAAATGGCAACTCAATACGATTACTGTACGAAACTTCGTCATACTAATGGCACACGTTAACTGTACGAAAACTTTGACGATATTGTTCATACAGAAGTACAGCGTAGCTATACCCAAGCTCCCGCAGGCGTGAGTTTTAACTCCCTCCTTTTCGTACTATTGAATGGGTATAAGCCAACGTATTTTCGTACCGACACTAGTCGGAATACATCCTACGTCACGCTATAGGGATAGAAAATAGATAACCAGTGTAATAAGAGAGAGAAAGCAGATAGACTGACGTAGGTATATTAATTTCAAGAAAAAGTTGTTGAAATAGTCTTTCACAATGGCCTTTTGCGGGTTGGTGGACTTCACATGCCTTTGAGAACATTTTTTTGTGAACTCTCAGGCATACAGCTTTTCTCCCGATGTTTTCGTTCACAGTTACACCAAGTGGTATTAAATAACTTTTTATATTATATACATTTTTGGTCCTCTCGAGTAAATGGCTGAGTTTTTAGCCACTATCAGGCCACTATCATTCTGTAATTCTGATTTCCACATTTCACCCTTCAGATCAGGGCCCTGATTCTGTATGACCATTCACACTCGTATCGCGGCAATGTCGTGTCTTACCCGTGATAAAAAGTCAAAAAAGGCTTAAAAGTCAAATATCGCGACAATCTATTGTGTGCCTTATAGAATAGACATTAAGGTTCCTTGTCGTGTCGACTTCACGAAATGACGCACGGTTTGATGTCGCACGATATCGGCACGAAATCGTTTGGGACTCAGTGTATCAGGGCCCTACCAGTACATTTCTATAGCACTGCTGTTTTATACTTACAGGGACTTCGTGTTACCGTGGGTGCGGACCTCTAAAGCGCAGAAGAGGTCGAAACGCTCGAAGACACTCCATTAGATCGTGTTTCGCCGTATCGTTGTCTTTCTATTTAAACACTAGTGTACCCTTCGTAGTTCTAGGTCACAACGGTTTAGCAAGGCTCGTTAGCATAGTACAATTTATTAATGAATGTTTAATATTTATTCGTAACTATCAATGTTGTTCGCCTACTGGACTTTCCCGTGAAAAGTAGCAGGTTCGAACTGATAGTTTTGAGCTTCTAGTTTAACTAAATGATGACATTCACAGTTGATTGCTACTTGACTCGTTATGAGGCAAAAATGAAAGATTACACTGAGGCAGGAAGAAGTGTGAGTTTCGTCCTTTCGAGAAGGATGATATTCATTCTCTATTCATTTACAATTGGTAGGTTAGTAGATACTGAAATTGTTATTGTCGATTTTCCATGTTTTGATTTTCATTATGAGGGAACTCTAGCATTGAGTGATTTCAATGAACACTTTCAGTCATCACCTCCTTACCTCATGGGGTAATCCAGACATAAATAGTGGTTTAATTCCGATATTACAAAATATTTATTTATATATCACTTAGTCTTGTAATCAGTGTAAATCCGTGTTGATGTAGGAATGTGATGTTGTATGTCAATGATATAACTGACAATGCTGCGTTTGGTGTAACCTTGTTGCTGGTACGTACAAAAGGTGTAATAATTTTTAATTCTACCCGCTTTTAACTATTAAATTTCTAGAAATATGGTTATACAATAACATTTTAACTGGGTGTGGCATGTAAGTCACTGTTATTTGAGATTGGTGAGGGGTTAGCAATATTATTCAACCGATTCAGTTCAATTTCTGTGCCCCGAGGACGAACACTTCGAAGGTATTCGTACGGTAAACGAGGGCCTTTATTTTGAAGGAGATAACGTTAGTAAGTCTTGTCGTACTAATGTCTCATAGTAACCTTACGAATACTTTGACGATAGTGCTCTGGGCACTGGACAGCCACAGTACACTTTATCGATTCGCGAGTTGTTTCTCGAATATCGATTGAGGCGAGCTCATCGATACAGCATCTGTAGCGTAATCACGATGATTGTATAAAGAAATTACACAAAATAAGTGTTCGATATGACCTTGTAGTGAGTCTGGAGTAAGAGTTTCTAATTACTTTGCCACCCTTTCGTAATTATGTATGGTATGTATTTGTATGTATATCTTTTATTAAATATTAAACGTTATATTGAATGGAAGGTCGTTAGTGAAATTCCATTGAGTATACACGATACCGTTTGCCAGTCGTGATATTGGTCGATTTTTGTGCGATTATCTGTTACCCATTAATGACCCACTGCATAAGAGTGTGTCTCAATGGAATTTCTAAGGAAGTTGTATTGAATAAATGTTTATTGTTTGTTTGTTTACTAAATCGTTGCAGATTGAAAGACACAGCCCTTAATGAGATATGATGATATGAGATATCGATCGATTATCTAATTTTAACTACTACTACTTACTAATAAATATTAGTTAAAGCTGACTAAACTGGAAAGTTTCAAAATAGTCAGATCGTCAATAGTGATTGATTAGTTAATATTCATTGAAATACGTATTGTGAATTAATAGTTAATGTCTATTATACATATTGTTAATTAAAACTCAAGGTCTGTACGTCGTTCAATCGGGCTTCGTTTTATGTACATTGCAATCATGCACTTCGTAGATTAATATTGTTGAAGCGTGTTTTATTGTTTTTAAACCAAAAAGTATGATATAGTTGCATTTGTACATACATATATAAGAGGACGTTCTTTTTAACTATTGCATATGTGTAAAAACGTATTATTTGTCTGCGGGACGTTTAGTGTGATAGTTTAGGTTAAACCGTAACACGAGTTGTTGGGTGGGATTTATATTAATGTTTATATTTTTAAAATTCTTAGATTTCCTTAAGGTTTTTTTCGTCGTTCAGCACGTTTTATTGCCTTTGTGTGTAAATATTTTATATATACATAGTTAAAAGGCTGTTTTCAATGATACATAAATTTGTTTTTATATATGAATGCCATTCACTTCATAGTTATTTTAGTTATTTTATATAATTTTATACATTAGTTTTGCTAGATAAATGAACTAAATTCAGTTTGGCGGTGTTCAGTATATAATGTTAATATAACACGTTTATTCTTTGTCTCTTAGACTTATTTATTATTCCCAGTAGCGAAATTACGATATATTTTATGAATTTCAGAATTCCATTGTATCATTCGTGCCATGGTATTCCCGTCGACCCTAAGAAAACATTAGTGTCTAAGAAGATAGAATTTTAACTATTTAATACTGAAAACTAATCATGAGAAGTGACGTAGTGTTGAGTACATTTAATGCCGTTTTAAGGCTTACAAGGCTTAATTTTTTGACGTTAGGACTATGGCATGAACAACATGGATTTTAGGATTAAATAAAGTTAAATAAAGTAGGAAATCATGTTTCAGTAGTAAATCTTGAACAGATGGAAATCTGGAAGTATGATTATCGGTACGGTGAAAACTCCTCCAGTGTAGAACCGTTCAACTTCCAAACAATACTTATTAAATTTCGCCAACCTAGGGCAATGTCGATGTTCCATTGCGATTATTAAACAATTCTAATATAATACGTAGATTAGTCTTGTACATAATATTCAAATAAAAACTTGTTAGATCTTTGTCGTTGGATATTGTATAGTCTCTGTTCTATCTAGTATTGGACGTGGTCGGTGGTCGGTGGCGTTATGATTGTGTGTTTTGTAATTGTTTTGGGTATTTTGAATCTTAATTATGTTACGTTAAAGTTGTATTTACAATGTGCGGTACCGTCTGTAAGCGACGTGCCCAGCTGATTTCCTTTACAGATCGTCGTTTACGTTCTATCACTGCGTAAACAGTCCTTTTTAGTAACGTTTCAGGCGAGACCAGTACCACTCAATGTATGGAACTAAACTGACTTACGTACTGGTTCCGCTATACTTGGGCCATTACAAACGTGCGAACTGAGTCATAAATCATTTTAATCAGACCTCTCGCTCACACTTATAGGCATATCGGATCTCTCGCTCACACTTCTAGTGTTGTGTGTAACAATAAACAGGAATTTGTCGATAGTTAGTAGCAGGTAATAAGGGAAAGGTTAAGTACAATAATTTTAAACAATTATAATGCTTCCATGGTTCGCGTAGGAAGGTCTAATGATAACTAACACTATTTTTACATACACCTACAACCTACAATTTGCATGTACCAGTACTTATCAATGACCACGTCATCTGACTACCTGAACCCGAGCGGCATCCCTTTATCGATAACGAGTTGCCCAGCATTGTCACATTCCTTTGACATAACGTTTTATGACTCAGTGTGCTTAGTGCGAGTTGCACAAAATTGTTCGAGTAACTTCACCGTCGCGTTAATCGACTATACGCTAAGCGCCAATTCCGTTTGTCGTCTTAGCCACAAGATGGCGCTGCTTCAATCCCATAGAAATCGACGTATTCGCGCTCGATACGTTCAAGCGAAAATGTTTTGTCACAACTCGCACTCAGCACACAGTTCGCACGTTTGTAATGGCCCAAGTATAGGATGGAACCACCTATGGTTACGCTTAGATTTCAGGATACGGTTATCAGCCGCGCCCACTAGCGTTAGGGGCTCGCAGCTCGTAGGTAGCATTTTCATTGAGTTAGAACATACGTGTTTTTCTGTTTTAAAGCTAATATGCTGTAGAATAATAATAACTCACAATATATCCCGGTTATACCGGGATAATTTTGAAAATTTTTGTAATTACTGAAAATTATTGCCTAAAAAAATTCATTTTTGTTACTGGATAATTTTGAAAATTTTTGTAATTACTGAAAATTATTGCCAAAAAAAATTCATTTTTGTTACGGGATAATTTTGAAAAATTTTGTAATTACTGAAAATTATTGCCAAAAAAAAATTCATTTTTGTTACAAAAATCAAAGTTTAGGGCATGATAGATGTTGTTTTGAGATCTACGTGTTATCCTATCCTCACTGCCAAGTATTTGACGGTTTTTTTTTCATTTCATCTAAATCAACCCACTACTTTGAAAGAAATCGCTTTTTTTGTACATAGGGTCCACAGTAAAAAATCAATAAATTTATCAATTAAACTTAATTTTCTTCTAGTTTCACCCTCTTTCGGGGTTGCACTTTATCCTGGGACACACTGTATAAGGCGCACAATGGATTGACGCGATATTTGACTTTTAAGCCTTTCTGACTTTTTATCACGGGTAAGACACGACATCGCCGCGATACGAGTGAATGGTCGTACAGAACTAGGGCCCAGCAGCCTCTGCGGCTTGCGACCGCTGTGCGGTTGGTTGGCGGTTTGACATTCAAGTGAACGCTGTATTCCCGTCCGGCAACCGCACGTCTTGCAACGAAATCGCAACCGCTGCGGCTGTGGTACCGCCCAGACGGTCTCGTGAGTTTGGAAATAAATCGGCTGATCCGCCACCGCAACGGGCGCGGCTAGAAACCGGATCGTCAGTTCTTGTGTTACGAGCTGTTTCCATAGGACAAGTCTAATTGGTGGCTCCCATGCTGTTACTTTACCGTATTTAAAGGTTTTTATTCGTCGTACCTTGATTCTGATTCAGACGACGCGTCTTTCGATTCTCCAGTGAATGGCATCAAAATAGCAAAACCGCAAAAAACGACTTGCGTGGTGATATAACTTAAACGACGTGCTGTATTTAATTAATTTTCGAGGCGTGTAGGTTAGTCCATTGAAGTCATGGTAGACAAATTATAAATTTGTAGGCGTTTACGTATCTATTTTTAAATGAAAGTACAACTTTCAAGCATTTAGTTGGATTCGGCACTCGCGGTGGCTGAGACTCTGTTTGAGATTGTATAATAGACTTAGTATTATTATTAGTAGTGTATTGTTGTTTAAAATTATGAATATAATAATTGGTAGCCTCTATGTAGGAAGACGTGCCCTTGTCGCACACGTGTTGTTGGCAATTTTTATTTTAATTAAAACTCATTGGACATAGATACACTCTTAGAGTGGTTATTGTGTATTTAGATGTCTATGTATTTTAAAGTCACATGCACTTAACGTACTTAGTAAAGGATACATTAAGATTCCCTATCGAATACTCTTTCTTCCCTTCCTTTTAATCGATTTCCAGTGTTTCTTATCGATGTTTGTTACGATTGTATCGCATGATTGGAAAAGTTTCAATTTTGTAAATTGATTATTTAATTTTATTAGTTTTCGTAATCAAATTATACAGATTAGCTTCTTTCAATATATTGTGTTATATATCGAGTATTCGATTAAATGTTTTGTATAAATGATTTTGTAAATAATTAAGTTGGGTTTAGACAAGTGATGAACCAGATTTATTTTTGGCAATGACGTTAAGGAATATATGGGTTGGTTTAGTAAAATAAACATACCATAGGTACCATTATAATTAATCAAGGTTCTTTTTTGCAAGGAGAAATGAGATTGATTTGTTTTCTGTCATAAGCCTGATGTTCTAATTTCGTCACTCGTTTAAACCCACCTTACACTCAATTTTATTCAATCTAATATAATGAAGATCTCATTAATTGTTAATATTGGAGATGTAATAAAACTAAGTGCTTAATTGTGTGTATATTTCAAACATTTAAATTTAATATACATATAAATAAATCCATTAGTACGTGATGGCGCGAAAGACTGGACGATATTGTGATTACGGTTGCAAGTACGTGTAAATTTGTAGCGAAGGAATGGTTGGTTAGATTTGTTGGTCGCTGACGTCATTGAGTTCTGTCGCGACGGCAATTTTATTAATGTTTGTGATGTGTGGAGTCAGACTGAAGGTGGAACTAGGGAGGAGGATTGTGAGGTGTTTTCAGTGCGGATTTGGCGAAGGTACAGTTTGAAACAAAATTGAAACCGTATGTCTTCGTCACGCAGAGGTGAGTAGGAAGTCACAAAAGTGATTTGTAAGGGGGCGTCCATTAATTACGTGAGGCATTTTTGCGAATTTTTCGACCCCCACCTCCCCCCTTGCTGAGATATCGTAAGATTTTCCTCAACTCCCTCCCACCTCCCGTAATCTTACGTGAGAGTCTTCAAAATTTGTGTTTTGGCTGTAAACGTTTTGGATTATTGAGAAAAAACAACACAACTTGTTCTAGTAGTTTAAATTACAATCATAAAATTAAATAATAAGTATCAAACAAAAATTGAGAGAAAACAATAAATTTACACTGTTTTCTGCTAAAAATAATTGCGTGATATTTGCCAAAACCCTCCCCCTAAGTGAAATTTGGGAAAGATTTAGCTCCATCCCCACCCCCCCCCCCCTAGAAAAAATACGTAATTTATGGACGTCTAACAATAGTGTTTATTCGATTGTCAGACAATGTTTCTTACTTTAATAATTATCCATGTAATTGGCCTATTTTCTTATAGTGTACACAAGAAACGACATGATCGATCTAATAATAACAACATTTAACTTTAGAAATTTGGCACAAGATTTCAAATTTCAATCAGCACGGGGAACTTTTGATTCAAACTGTACGTATCGCGTGTCGTCACGTATAAATATTCTACATTATTTAAACTGTGGAATATAGTAATCGTTTGCACATTTACGCTTTTTTATTCACAACACAACATTTTTGAGCTATTTATTCAGACCTTTTATTTGTACATATGTATCTGTATTTTCTTTTGTTGTGTTTAACAGCTGTTATTTGTAAAGATTATGGTCGCTGAGCTAGGCGCGGATTTCGTCAATCATTTTCTGCCGGCCGATAACTTGTAAAATGATTCAGTGGAACTAGGAATCCTAGTGATCGTAAGCATCGACTCTGTCGGTGGATTGAGCGTCGGCAGCAAATAGCCAGCAAACGATTTTTTATTTACAGTATCATATAAACTGTCAGATTTTTTTTAATTAGCAGGAATTTTTTAATTTTCAATAATGAAAATTATTTTTGTCACATTCGCATGCTAAAATTTAAAAACGTTTCAATAGGAAATGACTATATTTTTTTCTTTTCGGAGGCTGCCTAACGCACCCATAGCCGCAGCTGATGACCGCCAGGTCTTAGTAACTCTCATTCTACAAATTATCGGCTGGGAATTTGGTCACGATAGCATGTCGCCAGCTGACGTATGGTACGGTTTATGCTGTAACTTATCATTTAGGTGACAGAGCTTGATGCAATGTGGCATTTATGAAATCTCTTATATTCGTGTATTTTCCAATGTGTACGTGGAAATTGTAATAGGTAGATTAATTTATCTTCCATTTAAGTAATTTTCTATATTATGGTTATGAATCGATGTGATACTTCAGTTTAAGGTGTAAGTACATGGAATAAAAAGCTCCTTTGATTCTAGAACGTATATAACTTTTTTATTTATCTTCTCGACCGTATTGAAAAATTCAGATTTATTTTAATAATATTCCTATTTCTATGTTATTTAATTAGTTTCTTTGTCATTCATTTAATACATGACAATCAATTGCTATATTATTTTTTATCTCTAGATCGAAAGGTACAGAACATTCTATCTTATATCACAGAAATTAGTTCTTATAGTACATGTCAGTTATTATGCTATTCCTGTAAACTATTATTTATATTTTACCTGTATACTTATTCTAATGGTTAATAAATGTATTACTATTACCCTTTCCTTTATATCTATTACCGCATATCAGAAAATCCTATTTAAATCCCCTAAACATATTTGCAGTATGACCACCTGAGGTTGACTTGTAATAGTCGCATATATGGCCGGTCCCTAGACTATGAAGTAGGTTTGTAGAAAAGTCGTAAAAATCTATTTCGAAGTGACATAGGTTTTCGTATATCATAATAAAATTAGTCATATTGTTACCGTATTTAACCGACAAAGGGTACTAATTTTACCACTACTGACATATATTATGTAATATGCTGGAAAATGGGATTGTATAAATGAAAACAACAAAGATTTTGCATACATTTATTAACACGAAACATCTACCAAGAATAATAAAACTACAGTACCTATATAAATTCTTAATTTATGGTGACACGACTAGAGGTTGATATTAAGTAATATAGTAATGTTACGAGTATTAATAGATAGTTTATCTTATAATAATAGTAAAAGTTGATGTACATATCATTGCGAGAGAACAAATAAAATACCTCTTTAAAATCATAACAAAAAATCAACCGTTTAAAGATTCAATACAACAAGATTATAAAATGGATAAAATATAGCTTTTAATAACAACAAAAACAATTGCTATCAATGTTTCTAATAATTTAATTAAATGAACTTACGAAACATTCACACCTGGATTTTTCAAAAAATTTAATGCCGAAATCAGATATGTAGTTAAAATTTACATATTATGTAAGACATATAGACATACAAATATTAATAATAATTGAATAGGTATTACCATTCATTATCACACTTTACACTTAAACTTTTAAACTTACACTACACAAAGTAGATATTTACGTAGGCATAACTTAAAGAAAGATAGTTCATACATCACAGAGAGCTATATTTTTTTAATTTAATTTTGAATCGTTTACATACGATAGAAAATATAAATTACTAAATTTATTGTGCCCTTTACCGTCATTTATGAATTTCTATTTGTAATTTATGATTATTTTTGGTCAACGATACAAGAGTTAATTTAAGAATTAAATTTAATTAATTAAAGCCACGTTCAAATTGGCTACTTAAAGTACCTACGTCAAGACAGTCTATTCTCATTTTTAAAAACGAATACCTCAATTATTCGTAAAAATAAAAGCGGATATATTTAATAAAAAGTCAAAGCGGAGAAGGACGTTATTTATGATACATACGAGTACGTTTAATAAAAAGTATTTGAATAAAATTTAAAACCGCTAACTAGTGCATGCTCCGAATACACCGTTACTAAATTAAGTAAAGAAAACAAGGAAAGGAATGTACTGAAAGATACTGCGTAGTTAAAAGTTTGCTTTTACATTAATAAAATTAGGTAATGATTTAAATTTAACCCTATAACGAAAACGCCTTTACTTTGCAGTGGCGCGTCACTATTTTCTAAACACATAATCCTATAATCTTACACATTAAATATCACAACACCAATTGTTAAAGATAAAATGGACATACTTTATTCTAAATTCACTAACATCGATTACATTGAAGATATGAAGACTTAGTTGTTTTTAATTTTAAAATATCGTACTCGTAGTTATGTGGGAGAACGCAAGAGAGCGTGTCTGTCATATTTCTTATCCGAAGAGAACCAGGCACTGCGCATTGGAGCAGCGTGGTGTAGTATGCTCCAGGCCTCCCTGTTGTTGGGACCCGTGCCCAATTGGCCATAAAACTTCAAACGGGTCACCTGTACCCTTAGTCTGAGTTTTAGCAGTTCTGAAACGAAACGCACACATACACAGCTTACCAGACGAAAATGCACAGTGTAATAACCAACAGAGGAAGATTTATAGAAGAGTTAAAAAATTAATAAAGCATTAGATGAATCATCACAAAAATTGCTTTATTTTTAATTAACACTCTTTCAATGTTAAATAATATTAATGAAACATATGCACTGTAAAATTTCGAACTCATATTATCCCGTAGGTATTAAATATTTGTTAGTATTAATAATGTCTAACGATAAGTATTCATATCTTTAACTCCATACAAAAATTTGATTTTAAATTTTTTAACTCCCCTAAAAATCTTTTACCTCTAGGTATTTGTTATTACACTGTGGACTCCTGTGCAGTAAGCTGTGTATGATTTACGTATCTATGGATGTGTGCGTTTCGTTTCGGTATCGCTAAAACTCAGACTAAAGCTGATCCTTTGTACGCCTTTCATGAACCGCATGTTATAGTCGCTTGGCAACGCATCTGGCGGAAATTTGTTCCATATTTTGCAGGGTCCAAAAATGAACGTTAAAACCGGACTGGACGATTGCCACGATCCCCAACGGTGTGGATGGTACCTTAGTCTTCGAGGTTTGTAAAATGTAGACCAGGTATGCTTGACCCATCTTAAAAACACCTGTAACAGAAAACTTCACAGTTGTAGAGCTGAGAAGCACTATTCCTGACACTAGGTTGGAAGAGGACAGTAGCTAAGAATTCGGCCTCTTACTTGACGGGTCCGGGTTCGAAACCCAGTGGTACGCACCAATGACTTTCTTAAATAAAAGTTATGAGCGGTTTCTAAAATCTAATATCACTTGCTGTAACGGCGAAGGAAAACGTCGTGTGGAAACCTGCATGCCTGAGAGTTAAAAAAAATGTTCTCAAAGACATGTCAAGTCCACCATCCAGAACCAGGCCAGCGTGGTGGACGGCGGCCTACATCCTTCTCATTGTGAGAGGAGACCCGGTCCTGCAGCGGGTCATTAATGGGTTACAAACATACTTTACAACGGTAAGGTACGACAGGTGAGTTACTATGGTTGTGTGAACTAACGGTAGATCGCCTAGGGAGGAACACGTTTCAATGGCGTCAGCAACCGTACCACCAGCCTCACCGTACACAGAGGCATCCATCCCACATGTATCCACTGCGACTAGCTCTGGCAGCATTGCGCCTGCATTCGCCGCAACCGCGTCACTTGCGGTCAGAGATGCGAGCCTTGCCGTGAGGTACCACGAGCGAGTTACTATAGTTGTATAAACTTACGATGCGTCGCCTAAGGCCCAACAATCTCCAATGGCGGCAGCGACCGCACCACCAGCCTCATCGAACCCAGAGGCATCGATCCCACTTGTATCCACTGCGAATGTCTCTGGGCTCATTAAGCTTTCATTGGCGGTCATCGCGTCACTTGCAGAGGCAACGGAGACAGTTGCGTCGCGAAATGTACTCGGGACTATGACGTCTATAACTCCGTCATGCGAGTGATGGAAATACAGCTCCATCTTGCTGCGCTGATCGCTGCTCCAGACTCTGTAATTGGTAGCAATAAATCAGAAAGCGGTGATACCTCAGTGGCTTACAGTGCGACTTCGAATCAAGGGGTCCGATTTCGAATCCCAGGCATTGTAAAAAAGTTATGTGCGCTGTATAAAATTAAATATCACCCGCTGTTACGGTGAAGGAAAACATCGTGTGTAAACCTGCATGCCTGAGAGTTCACAAATTTTTTTCTCAAAATGTGAAGTCCACCAACCCGTAGTAGGCCAGCGTGGTGGATTAAGGCCTACATCACTCAACAACATTAATCGCTAAACATACACGCCTATCTACTTTTAGTTACTCTTGTTCTGTCTTAGGTCTGCTGATAACCACCAATTACTTAAGTGGCTTTAAACTTTTGTCTATGAAAAGTAGTTTAGCCAAAATTGTTTACCAAATTGGACAAGAGGAACGATCTGTAGGGCTTATTGCTTAGTAAGCAATTCCTTACAGACAACCCTTAAAATGACATGTTCATAAAATATGAGAAATACTAAAAATTGGAACGAGGATCCGCCTTAACATACGTCTTAACTTTAAAAAGTGAGTTTCTAAAAATTGAAAACTATTTTGAATTCATAATTTATTTTACAATAGCTACCTACGTACCTACTGACCAGACCCTTGGTTTCACCCGGTGCGAAGGAAAATTTTTCATATATATTTCTGTAAATAATAATAATAAATGTATGTACGTAGATGATCGACATAACGTATCTGGTATCATTTTTATTGGTATAAAAATTACTTAGACCATCCTGGGTTATTTAACAATTGAAGGTACCAACGGTTGAAGCGGTGATAGCCCAGTGCTACAGTGGCTAAGAATTCGACCTCTTAATCGAAGTGTCTGGGTTCGAATCCCAGTGGCACGCATCAATGACTGTAAAAAAGTTATGCGCGCTTCCTCCCTCTTATTGTGAGAGGAGATCCGACCCTGTCATTAATGGGTTACTGTCAAAGGTACCAACCAATCAACAGTATGATGTAGAGTTTGTTAATTACTTAAGAATACTAAAAAAACGAATCTTAACTGGTTTTTTTATTATGACATTTTAGTTGCAATCAAAATGTTTTGGATAGTGTTTCACATGACATTAACGAAATTTTTTGACCTTATCTACAAGCTTAGCGGTAATACATACATACATACATCACATTACAAGTCACCTGTACCGTATACCTACCTAAGTATACCTACAATTATGGCAAGGACAAAACTATTTACTACTTTTTCTCAACTTAAGATAAAAGTGTTATTATATTATAACATTAGTATTAATATTATTGCGCTGAATACAAAATAAACTCACTCCATTGATTTTGTGGACCTGCCAGGTTCCGCTAGAAGTTTCCTTGCCGGTTTTTTGGTGGATGTTTGTCGTTTCGTAGTCGTTTGCCTCAGTTTTGGCGCATTGGTTGGTCTGTGAGTGCGAACATAAATTGTATCAGCCATCTTTTTATTGCACTATTTTTGTGCACCTATTAATTTGTTTTTAAATATCTTTATTAAAGCATGAAACAATCTTTTAAATAAATGTGCTTTTAACTAGCCTACATTTTACATTACGTGATAATATTATAAAGACGTGCAAAGTTAGAACACGAGAAACAATGTATAAAAAACTTTAATGTACATTAGTGTATCATTAAAATATGCAGAAAGTAATTATGAGTAGAGAGCGAGTCAATTTCGCATTTAGTCTAGCTAAGAGCGGGTATCAGCACAAAAACTGAGCCACAGAATCGGTCGTTGAGTTGCGGCAGGTCGATCGTTGTTGCTTATTGTCATCTGGGGCAAGCGATAATTTTTATATGTGCACCTATTAAATCTGGGAGCACGGCAGTGCCCCCGCCAAATCGAGCAAAAAAGTGGCATGGCTCTACCATCCTTTTCTCGAAGTAAGTTAGTTCAGGCTATTTTCAGCGCCCTATAACTTCGTTGTGAATAAAACTTGAAACCTGAATTTTCAGTCACGAAGCAGGAATTGTATAAATACAATATATTAAAAATTTCATTCAATTTGAGTCAGTAGTTTAAGAATCATAACTAATCAAAGTTTCTTAATTTTGTCTGTGGACAAAAAATCATAATTGGTTAGGTTACTTACACTGAAAATGTTGAGCAATGTTGAATTATAGCTTATAAAACATGTATATAGTTAATAAAAATATGTATGATTTTGATTTCACGAAAAAGTAACAAATTTCGTTAGTTTACTTATTTTAGTAAGAGTGTCCACATATGATTTTACTGAAATGTTGATGTGCTAAATTCCTTTATGTTAGACGCTAACGTTGTCCACATCTGCTGTAACGTGGTAACGCACTTTTAAAAACGACATCATCAATGACAGTCTTCAATTCCATTAAGTCCTATATCCGCTCCACTGTAGTATTTAATATTTCAATTCTTCGTGATACACTACTACCATCTAGCCCAAAATCAACAAAATTGTTTGCATAGCTGTTGAATACTCTAAACACTTTCAATTGACCACCAAAATAATAATTAGTCGATTTTTTCGAACACAATTATTCGTAGTTAAAACATGCTGTCTGTTTGTCGTGGAGCAAAATTTTATCATTTTCTCCAACTGGCTCGTTGGTCTAGGGGTATGATTCTCGCTTTGGGTGCGAGAGGTCCCGGGTTCAAATCCCGGACGAGCCCTCACCAGTCGGTACACTATTTTGTTTTTTTTCTTAATCTACACAATGTTTGCAATTTTTTGTATGTTATTTTTTCGTCAATAACATATAACAGACTAGCTGACCCAGCTTCGCTCTGCCAATGAATTTTTTTTTATTTTTTTTATTTTTATTTAATAGCTTATGTTACTCAGGCTGAATGTAGCTTTCCAATGGTGAAAGAATTTTTGAAATCGGCCCAGTAGTTTTTGAGTTTATTCGTTACGAACATACAAAAATACAAATGTTTCCTCTTTATAATATTAGTAAATAGTAAATTCCAGTTACTGTTTTTACTAACTTCAATTACAAATCTATAATTGAAATTAAATAACAATATTTTTAAAATGACTCAAAGTAAGAAAGAAAGTATAATATCTATATAAAGGAATTTATCTACAAACCAAATAACTATGAAATAGCTGCGCTTGTGGCATGATGCCCAGGACGCTGGCATCATTACCTCCTTGAATGGCAAGACTATTTCTTTTGGGTTTAATAGCTGGCCAGAAATTAAATTCAAATTATGTTCAATAGCAGCAAGAAACACCCGACTTATTTTCAATTCATCGATCGGCTAATGCGGTGTACTCAAACAAGGCTACTATGGCTATATACCTATTTATAAAAATATAAAAATAATGAAAAGGGGCTTACCTGACGTCACAGGACAGCCAGGGCCGGCCTGAAGCCGCGGTGGAGAATACCGAGGCCGGTCTGTGGACAGAGCATTGCACGATAGAGCTAAGAACTTAAACTCCTATGGTTAATCTTTATAAAAATTAAATTAAAAATAAAAAAAACCCCGACACAATAACCTGAGTTCCCATTAAAAAGTAAAAAATAATGAAAGTAACTGAATCTTAAAGTACCTAAATATGTAAGTCGTAAGAGTATTAATAATTCTAAAGAAAATACATCGCTTTGGGGTACCTACTTCCCCACTCTCACCCTCAAAACTTAAACGACTAAACCGATTTTCATCAAACATGTCTAAATACACTCGCCCGTAACTCACTTTTCATACAAAAAACTAAATTGAAATCACATCATCCATTCGTGGGCTACGGTGCCACGAAAGACAGAGAAACAGACAGACACGCCAAACTTATAACACCCCTTCTTTTGCGCCGGAGGTTAAAATAAATAATATTTCATTAAATTTTTCATTTTTTACTTGTCTTTTTTATTTTACTCAAGCAGCGGGGCTACACGCGCTTTGCATAGTTTGTGGATTATAAGTTCATAATTAATTATAATCCTCAATTAATAAATAAATAATACTTTGAGATAAAAAAATCCATGAAATCTTTCATTTAAGTATATATTTTTTTGTTTATTAAGTATATTGGCTCTTTCATGCCACATCTCCTTAGTCTGAGTTTTAGCAATGGGTTTTAGCTAAGATAAACAATTACAATACTTTTTATACATGTCTCGATCCAATTCTTAATTCCACACAAACGAAGTTACTTAAATATTTCATCTTCCTACTATAATATCCTCATAAACATTCACATTAATTTATGACTTACATTTCTTTTGGTATGCATATAGTTTAACCTGAATTAACATTTAGGATACTTTTTACCTCTCCCTGGACTAAGTTATAAAATGCACCCGGGAAAAGAGGGCAAATACTAATAAAATGTACTTGCCTGGTCGTAGACGAAGCCGGTACCATCGTGGCAAAGCTCACTGGCGGCGCCAGAATGGGTCCCCCATACGTTATCTCTTCGCTGTTGACAAAACGAGTTTTATAAGCCTTAAGAGATAGACTGAAGCGGTGATAAAATAATTATAATTGTATTTTTATATAGTATAGATAATGTAGTACCCTCATTTGAAGTTTTTTTCCTGGCTCGAATACATGATTATACTTTTCTGATATACCTAGTAGTCGCCATAAGTCGTGAGCACAATTTTTATTGGTCGGTTTGATATTACTGCGCTGCGGTTCACGCGATTGGTTAGTCAGTCGTCAGCTTGTCAGTGGTTCGTCGTCTATTAGTTTCACGCGTTTTTTGGCTACTGTTCATTGGCCGAAAATGTACAATATCCCTACCACCGGTTATCTGTGCTCACGACTCATGACGGTAACTATACGAACCTTTGATATACCATTGAGCGCGAACATGTACAGGAATCCCAAATCCTGCCGTACCTGTGAATTGAAAACAGCAAGAAATAATAAAATTCAACCAATATAGACAAAGAAAAATCATAATAATGAAAAATGGTGATATACAATACCTATCTAGATACATGTTTTAAAACATACACTGATAATACTTCTAATTTGGAATCAGTAGGTACCTCGATCATGAACTTAAATACGCAGTTTCGTATGGTAACTGCCGTTAGTAAGGGAAGATATTAGACAGACTGAAATATAACATATCTACTAATGACTGACTTTAACCGTACTAATACGACGATAATGTTTCATTCTCGGGGCATAGGTAGCCTGTATGACCGTTTGATACATAAATACTATGAAGAAATAACATGCATTCAAAGTAACATTTTGTCAAGTATTACGTACTCGTTTTCAGGTGGGTATCGAGACTCGCGGCTTGTTTTGAGAGATTTGGAGCTGTGAACAAAACAATAATGATTAGTTAAAACAGTATTCTTACTGCGTGAAGGTCAGTAATCGAAAGCTGATGTGGTGATTCAAAAGAGAGTAATTCAAGAGAAAGGTTTACTTATAATGTATATAACATGCATAATAATATAATAGTAGACTCATAAATACTTTGGACAGTAAATAAATAAGGTAAAATAAAAATCGAAATACTCTCAAAATACTCGCTGTACTAAGTACTTATTATTGAGAAAACGTTCAAAATTGTCTTAAAAATATTTTTTAAGATAAAAACTGTACGTACCTTGATGGCCCCAGGCTACGACTCCTTGGCCTTTTAAAGAAAAAAAAATAAGATAAAAGAAATATTTCTTATTACTTACTTAAATTTCAAACACAAGCATATCAAATGGATAGCGTGGTCACTGTAACGTCCAACCTCAAACAAAATATAATCCTATTTTGTATAAAAATTAGGACACCAAATAGCAAATTAGGTTTGTATTCTTAGCTAGTCTAGAATCTTAGCCTACTACTTATTAGTAAAAAAACGTTCAAAATTGTCTTAAAATAAATAAATAACTATTTTAAAGATTTTTTAAGATAAAAACGTTACGTACCTTGACGTATCCTGGCTACGGTTTCTTGGCCTTTTAAAGAAAAAAAAACATGATAAAATAAAAATAAAAATTATTTAAATGTTAAATACACACTTCAAATGGTCAGAGTGGTTACTGGGGCATAGGCAGCCTGTATGACCGTTTGATACACAAATACTATGAAGAAATAACATGCATTTAAAGTAACATTTTGTCAAGTATTACGTACTCGTTTTCAGGTTGGTATCGAGACTCGCGGCTTGTTTTGAGAGATTTGGAGCTGTTAACAAAACAATAATGATTAGTTAAAACAGTATTTTTACTGCGTGAAGGTCAGTAATCGAAAGCTGATGTGGTGTTTCAAAAGAGAGTAATTCAAGAGGAAGTTTTACTTATAATGTATGTAACATGCATAATAATATAATAGTAGACTTATAAATACTTTGGACAGTAAATAAATAAGGTAAAATAAAAATCGAAATACTCGCTGTACTAAGTACTTATTATTGAGAAAACGTTCAAAATTGTCTTAAAATATTTTTTAAGATAAAAACTGTACGTACCTTGACGGCCCCAGGCTACGACTCCTTGGCCTTTAAAAAAAAATAAGATAAAAGAAATATTTTTTATTACTTACTTAAATTTCAAACACAAGCATATCAAATGGACAGCGTGGTCACTGTAACGTCCAACCTCAAACAAAATATAATCCTATTTTGTATAAAAATTAGGACACCAAGTAGCAAATTAGGTTTTAGAATCTTAGCCTACTACTTATTAATCAAAAAACCTTTACGTCTCCAGGCTACGGTTCCTTGGCCTTTTAAAGAAAAAAAAACATGATAAAAAAAATATTTAAATGTTAAATACACGCTTCAAATGGTCAAAGTAGTTACTGGGGCATAGGCAGCCTGTATGACCGTTTGATACACAAATACTATGAAGAAATAACATGCATTTAAAGTAACATTTTGTCAAGTATTACGTACTCGTTTTCAGGTTGGTATCGAGACTCGCGGCTTGTTTTGAGAGATTTGGAGCTGTTAACAAAACAATAATGATTAGTTAAAACAGTATTTTTACTGCGTGAAGGTCAGTAATCGAAAGCTGATGTGGTGTTTCAAAAGAGAGTAATTCAAGAGGAAGTTTTACTTATAATGTATATAACATGCATAATAATTTAATAGTAGACTCATAAATACTTTGGACAGTAAATAAATAAGGTAAAATAAAAATCGAAATACTCTCAAAATACTCGCTGTACTAAGTACTTATTATTGAGAAAACGTTCAAAATTGTCTTAAAATATTTTTTAAGATAAAAACTGTACGTACCTTGACGGCCCCAGGCTACGACTCCTTGGCCTTTAAAAAAAAATAAGATAAAAGAAATATTTTTTATTACTTACTTAAATTTCAAACACAAGCATATCAAATGGACAGCGTGGTCACTGTAACGTCCAACCTCAAACAAAATATAATCCTATTTTGTATAAAAATTAGGACACCAAGTAGCAAATTAGGTTTTAGAATCTTAGCCTACTACTTATTAATCAAAAAACCTTTACGTCTCCAGGCTACGGTTCCTTGGCCTTTTAAAGAAAAAAAAACATGATAAAAAAAATATTTAAATGTTAAATACACGCTTCAAATGGTCAAAGTAGTTACTGGGGCATAGGCAGCCTGTATGACCGTTTGATACACAAATACTATGAAGAAATAACATGCATTTAAAGTAACATTTTGTCAAGTATTACGTACTCGTTTTCAGGTTGGTATCGAGACTCGCGGCTTGTTTTGAGAGATTTGGAGCTGTTAACAAAACAATAATGATTAGTTAAAACAGTATTTTTACTGCGTGAAGGTCAGTAATCGAAAGCTGATGTGGTGTTTCAAAAGAGAGTAATTCAAGAGGAAGTTTTACTTATTATGTATATAACATGCATAATAATTTAATAGTAGACTCATAAATACTTTGGACAGTAAATAAATAAGGTAAAATAAAAATCGAAATACTCTCAAAATACTCGCTGTACTAAGTACTTATTATTGAGAAAACGTTCAAAATTGTCTTAAAAATATTTTTTAAGATAAAAACTGTACGTACCTTGACGGCATCTGGCTACGACTCCTTGGCCTTTAAAAAAAAATAAGATAAAAGAAATATTTTTATTACTTACTTAAATTTCAAACACAAGCATATCAAATGGACAGCGTGGTCACTGTAACGTCCAACCTCAAACAAAATATAATCCTATTTTATATAAAAATTAGGACACCAAATAGCAAATTAGGTTTGTATTCTAAGCTAGTCTAGAATCTTAGCCTACTACTTATTATTCAAAAAACGTTCAAAATTGTCTTAAAATAAATAAATAACTATTTTAAAGATTTTTTAAGATAAAAACTTTACGTACATTGACGTCTCCAGGTTACGGTTCCTTGGCCTTTCAAAGAAAAAAAAAAACATGATAAAATAAAAAAAAATATTATTTAAATGTTAAATACACGCTTCAAATGGTCAAAGTGGTTACTGAGGCATAGGCAGCCTGTATTACCGTTTGATACACAAATACTATGACGAAATAACATGCATTTAAAGTAACATTTTGTCAAGTATTACGTACTCGTTTTCAGGTTGGTATCGAGACTCGCGGCTTGTTTTGAGAGATTTGGAGCTGTTAACAAAACAATAATGATTAGTTAAAACAGTATTTTTACTGCGTGAAGGTCAATAATCGAAAGCTGATGTGGTGTTTCAAAAGAGAGTAATTCAAGAGGAAGTTTTACTTATAATGTATATAACATGCAAAAAAATATAATAGTAGACTTATAAATACTTTGGACAGTAAATAAATAAGGTAAAAAAAAATCGAAATACTCTCAAAATACTCCCTGTACTAAGTACTTATTATTGAGAAAACGTTCAAAATTGTCTTAAAAATATTTTTTTAGATAAAAACTGTACGTACCTTGACGGCCCCAGGCTACGACTCCTTGGCCTTTAAAAAAAAATAAGATAAAAGAAATATTTTTTATTACTTACTTAAATTTCAAACACAAGCATATCAAATGGACAGCGTGGTCACTGTAACGTCCAACCTCAAACAAAATATAATCCTATTTTATATAAAAATTAGGACACCAAATAGCAAATTAGGTTTGTATTCTAAGCTAGTCTAGAATCTTAGCCTACTCCTTATTATTCAAAAAACGTTCAAAATTGTCTTATAATAAATAAATAACTATTTTAAAGATTTTTTAAGATAAAAACTTTACGTACATTGACGTCTCCAGGTTACGGTTCCTTGGCCTTTCAAAGAAAAAAAAAACATGATAAAATAAAAAAAAATATCATTTAAATGTTAAATACACGCTTCAAATGGTCAAAGTGGTTACTGAGGCATAGGCAGCCTGTATTACCGTTTGATACACAAATACTATGACGAAATAACATGCATTTAAAGTAACATTTTGTCAAGTATTACGTACTCGTTTTCAGGTTGGTATCGAGACTCGCGGCTTGTTTTGAGAGATTTGGAGCTGTTAACAAAACAATAATGATTAGTTAAAACAGTATTTTTACTGCGTGAAGGTCAGTAATCGAAAGCTGATGTGGTGTTTCAAAAGAGAGTAATTCAAGAGGAAGTTTTACTTATAATGTATATAACATGCATAATAATTTAATAGTAGACTCATAAATACTTTGGACAGTAAATAAATAAGGTAAAATAAAAATCGAAATACTCTCAAAATACTCGCTGTACTAAGTACTTATTATTGAGAAAGCGTTCAAAATTGTCTTAAAAATATTTTTTAAGATAAAAACTGTACGTACCTTGACGGCATCTGGCTACGACTCCTTGGCCTTTAAAAAAAAATAAGATAAAAGAAATATTTTTTATTACTTACTTAAATTTCAAACACAAGCATATCAAATGGACAGCGTGGTCACTGTAACGTCCAACCTCAAACAAAATATAATCCTATTTTGTATAAAAATTAGGACACCAAGTAGCAAATTAGGTTTTAGAATCTTAGCCTACTACTTATTAATCAAAAAACCTTTACGTCTCCAGGCTACGGTTCCTTGGCCTTTTAAAGAAAAAAAAACATGATAAAAAAAATATTTAAATGTTAAATACACGCTTCAAATGGTCAAAGTAGTTACTGGGGCATAGGCAGCCTGTATGACCGTTTGATACACAAATACTATGAAGAAATAACATGCATTTAAAGTAACATTTTGTCAAGTATTACGTACTCGTTTTCAGGTTGGTATCGAGACTCGCGGCTTGTTTTGAGAGATTTGGAGCTGTTAACAAAACAATAATGATTAGTTAAAACAGTATTTTTACTGCGTGAAGGTCAGTAATCGAAAGCTGATGTGGTGTTTTAAAAGAGAGTAATTCAAGATAAAGGTTTACTTATAATGTATATAACATGCATAATAATATAATAGTAGACTTATAAATACTTTGGACGGTAAATAAATAAGGTAAAATATAAATCGAAATACTCTCAAAATACTCGCTGTACTAAGTACTTATTATTGAGAAAACGTTCAAAATTGTCTTAAAAATATTTTTAAAATAAAAACTGTACGTACCTTGACGGCCCCAGGCTACGACTCCTTGGCCTTTTAAAGAAAAAAAAATAAGATAAAAGAAATATTTTTTATTACTTACTTAAATTTCAAACACAAGCATATCAAATGGACAGCGTGGTCACTGTAACGTCCAACCTCAAACAAAATATAATCCTATTTTGTATAAAAATTAGGACACCAAGTAGCAAATTAGGTTTTAGAATCTTAGCCTACTACTTATTAATCAAAAAACCTTTACGTCTCCAGGCTACGGTTCCTTGGCCTTTTAAAGAAAAAAAAACATGATAAAAAAAATATTTAAATGTTAAATACACGCTTCAAATGGTCAAAGTAGTTACTGGGGCATAGGCAGCCTGTATGACCGTTTGATACACAAATACTATGAAGAAATAACATGCATTTAAAGTAACATTTTGTCAAGTATTACGTACTCGTTTTCAGGTTGGTATCGAGACTCGCGGCTTGTTTTGAGAGATTTGGAGCTGTTAACAAAACAATAATGATTAGTTAAAACAGTATTTTTACTGCGTGAAGGTCAGTAATCGAAAGCTGATGTGGTGTTTTAAAAGAGAGTAATTCAAGAGGAAGTTTTACTTATAATGTATATAACATGCAAAAAAATATAATAGTAGACTTATAAATACTTTGGACAGTAAATAAATAAGGTAAAAAAAAATCGAAATACTCTCAAAATACTCCCTGTACTAAGTACTTATTATTGAGAAAACGTTCAAAATTGTCTTAAAAATATTTTTTTAGATAAAAACTGTACGTACCTTGACGGCCCCAGGCTACGACTCCTTGGCCTTTAAAAAAAAATAAGATAAAAGAAATATTTTTTATTACTTACTTAAATTTCAAACACAAGCATATCAAATGGACAGCGTGGTCACTGTAACGTCCAACCTCAAACAAAATATAATCCTATTTTATATAAAAATTAGGACACCAAATAGCAAATTAGGTTTGTATTCTAAGCTAGTCTAGAATCTTAGCCTACTCCTTATTATTCAAAAAACGTTCAAAATTGTCTTATAATAAATAAATAACTATTTTAAAGATTTTTTAAGATAAAAACTTTACGTACATTGACGTCTCCAGGTTACGGTTCCTTGGCCTTTCAAAGAAAAAAAAAACATGATAAAATAAAAAAAAATATCATTTAAATGTTAAATACACGCTTCAAATGGTCAAAGTGGTTACTGAGGCATAGGCAGCCTGTATTACCGTTTGATACACAAATACTATGACGAAATAACATGCATTTAAAGTAACATTTTGTCAAGTATTACGTACTCGTTTTCAGGTTGGTATCGAGACTCGCGGCTTGTTTTGAGAGATTTGGAGCTGTTAACAAAACAATAATGATTAGTTAAAACAGTATTTTTACTGCGTGAAGGTCAGTAATCGAAAGCTGATGTGGTGTTTTAAAAGAGAGTAATTCAAGATAAAGGTTTACTTATAATGTATATAACATGCATAATAATATAATAGTAGACTTATAAATACTTTGGACGGTAAATAAATAAGGTAAAATATAAATCGAAATACTCTCAAAATACTCGCTGTACTAAGTACTTATTATTGAGAAAACGTTCAAAATTGTCTTAAAAATATTTTTAAAATAAAAACTGTACGTACCTTGACGGCCCCAGGCTACGACTCCTTGGCCTTTTAAAGAAAAAAAAATAAGATAAAAGAAATATTTTTTATTACTTACTTAAATTTCAAACACAAGCATATCAAATGGACAGCGTGGTCACTGTAACGTCCAACCTCAAACAAAATATAATCCTATTTTGTATAAAAATTAGGACACCAAGTAGCAAATTAGGTTTTAGAATCTTAGCCTACTACTTATTAATCAAAAAACCTTTACGTCTCCAGGCTACGGTTCCTTGGCCTTTTAAAGAAAAAAAAACATGATAAAAAAAATATTTAAATGTTAAATACACGCTTCAAATGGTCAAAGTAGTTACTGGGGCATAGGCAGCCTGTATGACCGTTTGATACACAAATACTATGAAGAAATAACATGCATTTAAAGTAACATTTTGTCAAGTATTACGTACTCGTTTTCAGGTTGGTATCGAGACTCGCGGCTTGTTTTGAGAGATTTGGAGCTGTTAACAAAACAATAATGATTAGTTAAAACAGTATTTTTACTGCGTGAAGGTCAGTAATCGAAAGCTGATGTGGTGTTTCAAAAGAGAGTAATTCAAGAGGAAGTTTTACTTATAATGTATATAACATGCAAAAAAATATAATAGTAGACTTATAAATACTTTGGACAGTAAATAAATAAGGTAAAAAAAAATCGAAATACTCTCAAAATACTCCCTGTACTAAGTAATTATTATTGAGAAAACGTTCAAAATTGTCTTAAAAATATTTTTTTAGATAAAAACTGTACGTACCTTGACGGCCCCAGGCTACGACTCCTTGGCCTTTTAAAGAAAAAAATAAGATAAAAGAAATATTTTTATTACTTACTTAAATTTCAAACACAAGCATATCAAATGGACAGCGTGGTCACTGTAACGTCCAACCTCAAACAAAATATAATCCTATTTTATATAAAAATTAGGACACCAAATAGCAAATTAGGTTTGTATTCTAAGCTAGTCTAGAATCTTAGCCTACTCCTTATTATTCATAAACGCAAAATTGTCTTATAATAAATAAATAACTATTTTAAAGATTTTTTAAGATAAAAACTTTACGTACATTGACGTCTCCAGGTTACGGTTCCTTGGCCTTTCAAAGAAAAAAAAAACATGATAAAATAAAAAAAAATATCATTTAAATGTTAAATACACGCTTCAAATGGTCAAAGTGGTTACTGAGGCATAGGCAGCCTGTATTACCGTTTGATACACAAATACTATGACGAAATAACATGCATTTAAAGTAACATTTTGTCAAGTATTACGTACTCGTTTTCAGGTTGGTATCGAGACTCGCGGCTTGTTTTGAGAGATTTGGAGCTGTTAACAAAACAATAATGATTAGTTAAAACAGTATTTTTACTGCGTGAAGGTCAGTAATCGAAAGCTGATGTGGTGTTTCAAAAGAGAGTAATTCAAGAGGAAGTTTTACTTATAATGTATATAACATGCATAATAATTTAATAGTAGACTCATAAATACTTTGGACAGTAAATAAATAAGGTAAAATAAAAATCGAAATACTCTCAAAATACTCGCTGTACTAAGTACTTATTATTGAGAAAACGTTCAAAATTGTCTTAAAAATATTTTTTAAGATAAAAACTGTACGTACCTTGACGGCATCTGGCTACGACTCCTTGGCCTTTAAAAAAAAATAAGATAAAAGAAATATTTTTTATTACTTACTTAAATTTCAAACACAAGCATATCAAATGGACAGCGTGGTCACTGTAACGTCCAACCTCAAACAAAATATAATCCTATTTTGTATAAAAATTAGGACACCAAATAGCAAATTAGGTTTGTATTCTTAGCTAGTCTAGAATCTTAGCCTTTTGGTACTACTTATTATTCAAAAAACAGGCTACGGTTCCTTGGCCTTTTAAAGAAAAAAAACATGATAAAAAAAATATTTAAATGTTAAATACACGCTTCAAATGGTCAAAGTAGTTACTGGGGCATAGGCAGCCTGTATGACCGTTTGATACACAAATACTATGAAGAAATAACATGCATTTAAAGTAACATTTTGTCAAGTATTACGTACTCGTTTTCAGGTTGGTATCGAGACTCGCGGCTTGTTTTGAGAGATTTGGAGCTGTTAACAAAACAATAATGATTAGTTAAAACAGTATTTTTACTGCGTGAAGGTCAGTAATCGAAAGCTGATGTGGTGTTTTAAAAGAGAGTAATTCAAGAGGAAGTTTTACTTATAATGTATATAACATGCAAAAAAATATAATAGTAGACTTATAAATACTTTGGACAGTAAATAAATAAGGTAAAAAAAAATCGAAATACTCTCAAAATACTCCCTGTACTAAGTACTTATTATTGAGAAAACGTTCAAAATTGTCTTAAAAATATTTTTTTAGATAAAAACTGTACGTACCTTGACGGCCCCAGGCTACGACTCCTTGGCCTTTTAAAGAAAAAAATAAGATAAAAGAAATATTTTTATTACTTACTTAAATTTCAAACACAAGCATATCAAATGGACAGCGTGGTCACTGTAACGTCCAACCTCAAACAAAATATAATCCTATTTTATATAAAAATTAGGACACCAAATAGCAAATTAGGTTTGTATTCTAAGCTAGTCTAGAATCTTAGCCTACTCCTTATTATTCATAAACGCAAAATTGTCTTATAATAAATAAATAACTATTTTAAAGATTTTTTAAGATAAAACCTTTACGTACATTGACGTCTCCAGGTTACGGTTCCTTGGCCTTTCAAAGAAAAAAAAAACATGATAAAATAAAAAAAAATATCATTTAAATGTTAAATACACGCTTCAAATGGTCAAAGTGGTTACTGAGGCATAGGCAGCCTGTATTACCGTTTGATACACAAATACTATGACGAAATAACATGCATTTAAAGTAACATTTTGTCAAGTATTACGTACTCGTTTTCAGGTTGGTATCGAGACTCGCGGCTTGTTTTGAGAGATTTGGAGCTGTTAACAAAACAATAATGATTAGTTAAAACAGTATTTTTACTGCGTGAAGGTCAGTAATCGAAAGCTGATGTGGTGTTTCAAAAGAGAGTCATTCAAGAGGAAGTTTTACTTATAATGTATATAACATGCATAATAATATAATAGTAGACTTATAAATACTTTGGACAGTAAATAAATAAGGTAAAATAAAAATCGAAATACTCTCAAAATACTCGCTGTACTAAGTACTTATTGTTGAGAAAACGTTCAAAATTGTCTTAAAAATATTTTTTAAGATAAAAACTGTACGTACCTTGACGGCCCCAGGCTACGACTCCTTGGCCTTTTAAAGAAGAAAAAAATAAGATAAAAGAAATATTTTTTATTACTTAAATTTCAAACACAAGCATATCAAATGGACAGCGTGGTCACTGTAACGTCCAACCTCAAACAAAATATAATCCTATTTTGTATAAAAATTACGACACCAAATAGCAAATTAGGTTTGTATTCTTAGCTAGTCTAGAATCTTAGCCTTTTGGTACTACTTATTATTCAAAAAACAGGTTACGGTTCCTTGGCCTTTTAAAGAAAAAAAACATGATAAAATAAAAATAAAATTATTATTTAAATGTTAAATACACGCTTCAAATGGTCAGAGTGGTTACTGTAAGCCCTGGACACACATGTCTGTATAACCTCAAACAAAATATAATCCTGTTTTGTATAAAAGTTAGGACTTTAAATAGCAAATCAGGTTTTTCTAGTGTAGAGTCTTGGCCTCTTGGCCTATTAGCCAAGATTCTGTGAGCCTGGAATAAATAAATAAATGAAATTGGCTTAAAAAATATAGCTACCAGAAACTTGCTTTAACATTTAATGATAATTTGTTCTTGTCAGTAACCCGTTAATGACCCACTACAGGGTCTCCTCTCACAATGAGAGGGATATAGGCCGCCGTCCACCACGCTTAAATCTTTATAATTTTGTGTCTCTGTTATTTGTAATCCCAAATTAACCCATTCCCTGTCCCATGAGACACTTGTGATTCATACCCATTGTTTAACTATTGTGTCTATTTGCTGGACAGGGAACCTGGTAAAATTAAAAGAAGAAAGAAGCTTTAAGAAGGCGCTTTTCTTTAAGAAGCATGTCAAAGATTTCTTTCTTCGTTCTTCTTGATGTATTAACTACATTGTTTACAGTATTTATTTAATTATATATTGTATGTATATATTTATTTATTATGTATGTATGTATATAATTATATTATCTATATTTTTTTTCTGTATTATCTTTCTGAATATGTATTTAAACTCTTTATTATACACACATAAAAATAATAATCAATAACAAAAATATGACAATGCACAAATGGCGGTCTTATCGCTAAGAGCGATCTCGTTCAGACAACCAAATGGTTAGGAGTTGAAGAGTATAGAGAAAAGTGAGAAAAAGGTAGGGTGTGCAGAATACATTATAGAATATCAGTAGTACATACATATAATACAAAAAAAGTTACTCTATTTTTCGCTGCTAATATACTTAAATAAAACTCCCAATTTCAAGAGTAATTACGTTTATTTTTAAACTAAATATGACGATCATAGTCGCTTAATATAGGTACAGTCGAATACAATACGGTAATTATACTCTTATACATACATACGCTTAATCTTATATATACAATGTATGTATATTATACATACTTTTCAAACCTATAGTTGGGATCCCAGAGGGCGGTTTGGGCATAGTATTACTATTGTTTACGTGTGCCATTACTATGAGATGTCAGACAGACTGACATTTGACGTACTAATGATTGAAATTTACCGTACGAATAATTTGACGGTAGTGTTCACGATCACGCCATAGATTACACAGTGGTAGGTTTATAGGTTTAAAACGATAAATAGGCACGTCCTTGTCTTTTAACAAAATGGTCAGTGAGTCAAGTTGTTGCAAGCTGCAAGCAAATTACGATACGTAGTGTTCTGCATACCCTTATTAATTGTGAGCTTTAGCAATGCCGCACACCGATTTAGTTAAGTGACGCAAAAAAAAGCAAGTTTGCGGAATGACGCGAATCGTATAGTAAATTGACGAGATAAACCATGATATACGTGTCCACGTGTAGTACGGTAGTACTGTACCCTTAGTCTGTGTTTTAGCAATGCCACTACTACACAATACATGTAGACAAGTATATCATAATAATATCATCAAATTTAGACTTGAGAATATAAAAAAATGTCGAATGTCGATTCCATTATAATATTCTTAATCATTATAAACAGTGTATTGATGATAATATAATAATATTATAATATAATAATATAATATGATAATATATAATATTGATAGTAACTGATATTGATACTGACGCCCGCATCCAACCCCCCAAATAGATAAAAAACCTAGGTATCGTAACTGAGGTTGTATGCAGGTGCTTCGCTACTTGATAATGACTAAGATGTTGACAATAGAAATGTATTACTTATATCGTAGAGCTCAGTGAGTTATTTGAAACTTTTCAGTCGAATTTGAAAATCAAATAAATTTCATCAGTAACTAGACCGCTTACTTCCTACAAGGGTCCCCAACTGAAGAGTTACTTACATTAAATTTATTACCACTGTTGATTATTAATAAATTAAGTATTATTATTATATTTATACAAGAATTATTATTAAAATTGAAATCACATTAGGAGTAAGTTTGGTAAAACTTATTATCTAGTATAAATATTTTTTAATTATTGAATTATTAATAATAAAGTTGTTTGCAATGCACTTGTTACAAAGGTCTAAATGTAAAGATATAAATTCTTAATTTAAATAATTATTACGTAAACATTCCGATAAATATTAACGATACCTAATAAAATATTACAAATATAACAAATAGTAATTCATTTGGTAACGTAATACTAACAATTTATAAATATAAATAAAAAACAACAATAAATGTGAACTATGAAATAGGACGATACATTTCTTCTATTATAGGTACATAATATTATATTAATGAAACATTATAACCGTGAATTGGTCGTAATGCACTGTAAAATTTCGACCTCATACTATCCCGTAGGTGTTAAATACTTGTTAGTATTATAATGTCTAACGATATGTATTCATATACTCGTATTTCACTAGTCACGTCCCACGTTTGTACTCGTAACTATCTAAGCTAGATGAGCTTAGATAGTTACATCTTCTATATCTTGATACATGATATACGGCCGGTAGCTGTGAACAAAAAATATATTTTATTATTGCCCTTTTACTACACTTGAAAGAATAATAATAGCACCAATTCTGTAAAATATTTATTTAATAATTTACAAATTCTATTGAGTTAAGAGTTGCATTCTAATATCGAAGGAAGAGTAAGCGTTCTTTCTTTCTCTTTGAGACTCAAAAGCAGACTTTAATTTCTGTTAAAGTCTCACGAAAAATACTTCTGTCGGTGGATATAGAGGTACATAATATTATGAAAATGTCTATTACCTCATCCAGTTTACTTGGACTTCCTTGTCTTGAACATCGGGGCTAGAAACAATATAAAAATTTTAATATTCATCAATAGTCACTAATGTAAAAATAAAAGTCAATAATTATGGTTTTCAATAAGATTTCTATAGCGTAGTGCTTTCATCGTCACGTCTTATCTCAATCTAAATGAAATTCGATAAATTAAAAGAAAATAATAAAAAAATACAAGTCGCAATTAGGTTTCCAATAAGATCTGTAAGACGGTGCATTAAAATTAAGTATCACATCTTATCTCAATCTGAATAAAATTCGATAAGAAAATTCAGTTCGAAACTAAAATAATTGAAAAATAAACTTATTCCCTCAAGAATACCTACCTACACCGCAAGAACAAAAAAAACTAAAATTGGAATTAAGAAACTGAATGTTTGTACTTACTCTGTTTGTATTTCCACATCTTGCTTGCTTGCCACTCGGTTGCTATAGACAAAAATATCAAAAATATAATATATGTAGCTCGTTGTGATTTACAGGAGGTATAATTTCGTACTGAACGCCCCTCCTACCCCACGCTCATATGCAAAGAAGTGTTTACGTGTAATACCTACATACAATAAAATTGATCGTGTCTATCGTATCCCATTGAAATCTCGAAAATTGAATTTTATCTTTCTTGTTGATTGGACATTTTTAAAAGTTTTTATCTTTGCCAACTACTGTAAATTTGACAAAAACTCTCGGATCACGGCAATACTACCAATCTATGTTTTGTATTAATTCCTTTGTCTTGACGGATCGCTCAGTTAGTTAACGAACAGTCGGGTGAGTGAATCTGATGCAAATCGCGCGTATGCGCGCTTTCATTTTACAACTAAACGATTTATGTTTGCAGTTCCTTAGACCCGGTTTAATGAAAACACAGAGTTCCGAAATTGAGAGATTTGAGAATGATTGTAACTGATAGAATATTATTACTGATGATGATCGAAACATAAATGATCAAAATCTAAGAAAAGCGGACGTTACACATAATATTATCATATCTTTATGTCAGAAAAGGTATGTATATCCTTTTGTTTCTTCGTCTGCAACTGCTAACATTAAATCTTGGTCAAATTAAACAACATTTCTCCAAAAAGGTTTCATGGTTTTTTTACTATCACGTCGGTACCGGTTACAACTGATATATTATAACTAGACAAATAGGCCAATTGCCTAATCTTTGATCAGAGATTAATATTAATATTATTATATTGGGCGATACTATTTCTTATGCCTTAAATATATTAATCCTTGAATCGTCTGAAAGACACAAGTCGAACACTACAAAAATAATAGGTAAACTAAAAGCCTATTGTCACACAAACCCGATAGAACTTTCGAAAAAATCTAGTTACGCGGCTCAAAAAAATGTATTTCCGTTTTGGTATAAGTAGGTAATAAATATCACGAATTTTAAATTTTTGTACATTTCGCGGTGTTTTCTTAATCCAAAAGTACCTACAATACGGCTGTTACTATAAACACAATATGGCTCAATAAACGGCTCAATATTTTTTAATACAAAAAATTTCATCAACTGGTCATAGTAGTGTTTATTTAATAGGATAGGTACTTTGATGGGAAATACCTTAATTTCTTGGCTTGCAGAGGAGCCATAAAATACATACATTAAAAGGGTAAGGAGGAATAAAAAATAACTAGACTCATAGAAGAACAGAATCTTTTTAACTAGCGATAACATTATATTGATATCTGTAATGATGTATTTAAGCTTCCACCCACAAGGAGATAAGCGAAAAGAGCTAAAGAAATAAATGTTCAATGTTTAGAAATAATAGCACTTGCTATATTATTACGATATATAACTACCTACAGTAATTAATAATATTCGTATTCGCAGTTAACGTATGCCATTAGTAAGACAGACTGACATAATAATAGATGTAAAAATAAAGTCATAAAGCCTCAGGTACTCAGGTACAGGTTTATGTTAATGTAAAATGTACAATAGCTTAATGAAGATGGATATGGAACAGTCCGACTCTACTCACAAAATATTCAAATCTGGTGTAGAGATGACGGTAATCCCGCGCTTTGTCGGTCTTCTTAAAAGGGGCTCTTGTTCATAGTTTGCTCTTATTAAAGTAGTTTTTCTGAAAATAAAATTTGCAATCGCCGTGATAACTACTTAATACAAGACTGTAGTTTGAAAAGGTATTCGAGATCCAATAGGTTATGGGAAAAGTAGGGGCACCCTTGCATAAATTCCAAGGAAGCTGAATATGTATAATTGTATATGAATATCAGGGATACCATACTGAAATTGTGAAAATACCATATCAAATATGGATGAGAAAAAAATTTTACCAGGTCAATGTCGAATCGACAATGGAGAATGTTAACTAATTATCGTAAAAGAAAATCGGTGCCGATAACAAAGTGGCATTCCTTTTATTTTACTGAGAGCGACATTGCGGGCAACACTCACGATCCTGGCATGCGGTGGAGGATATTGGTAAGATTGAAGATATGGCTTAATGAAACGGACATGCAAAAGTCCAGTGATTTTACTGACGAAATGTTTAGATCTGGTGTAGAGATGACAGTAATCCCGTGCTTTGTCGGCTATCAAAATTCCTCATGCAGAAAGTAATCCTTGGGTATTTAATGGCTTGATATGATGGACTTAAATAGTCCGACTTTACTCACGAAATGTTTAGATCTGGTGTAGAGATGACGGTTATCCCGCGCTTAGTCGGTCTTCGTAAAAAGGGCTCTTGAATTATGCCCGTTTTTCTGGAAATAAAATTTGCAATCGCCGTGATAACAACTAAATACAAGACTGTAGTCTGAATCTAATAGGGTATGGAAATAGTAGGGGCAGCCTTGCATAAATTCCAAAGAAGCTGAAAATGTACAATAAGAATATCAGGGATACCATAGTGAAAATGTGAAAATACCCCACCAAACATGGATACATACGATCCTGGCATGCGGTGAACGATATTGGTAAGATTGAAGATATGTTGGTTGGATGTTGAAGTAGAAACGCCTTTACGACTATCAAGATCCCTCATTCAGAAAGTAATCCTTGGGAAGGAATTCGACTTTAATGGCTTAATGACATGAAACAGTCCGACTCTACTCACAAAATATTCAAATCTGGTGTAGAGATGACGGTAATCCCGCGCTTTGTCGGTCTTCTTAAAAGGGGCTCTTGTTCATAGTTTGCTCTTATTAAGGTAGTTTTTCTGGAAATAAAATTTGCAATCGCCGTGATAACTACATAATACACGACTGTAGTCTGAATCTAATAGGGTATGGGAAAAGTAGGGGCGGTACACCCTTGCACAAATTCCAAAGAAGCTGAAAATGTACAATAAGAATATCAGGGATACCATACTGAAATTGTGAAAATACCCCACCAAACATGGACACATACGATCCTGGCATGCGGTGAACAATATTGGTACGATTGAAGAAATGTTGGTTGGATGTTAAAGTAGAAACGCCTTTACGGCTATCAAGATCACTCATTCAGAAAGTAATCCTTGGGCAGGAATTCGACTTGAATGGCTTAATGACATGTAACAGTCCGACTCTACTCACAAAATATTCAAATCTGGTGTAGAGATGACGGTAATCCCGCGTTTTGTCGGTCTTCTTAAAAGGGGCTCTTGTTCATAGTTTGCACTTATTAAGGTAGTTTTTCTGGAAATAAAATATGCAATCGCCGTGATAACTACTTAACACTTTGCCCGTCCCTTAAGTAGACACAATTTGATTTGATTTTGATTTGAAGTAGGCACCCTTGCATAAATTCCTAAGAAGCCGAAAATGTATATAAACGGTAGGGATACTATTATTGTATAACTGTAAAAGACCCCATCACTTATGTGTGGAAAAAAGTTTCTTCAAGGTCTATTTTTTAAAAAGGCTTTTGGATTTTAAACGAAACGAAACGAAACGAAAAATTCTTTTGATAAAATGGCTCAAGCAAAAATTCAAGGTAACACCTCGATCACGTAGCTGCTATAGCTGGCAACCTGAAAAATCCGGACAAAAGAAAATAGCCCAATGTTTGTTTACCTCATTAGAAAGCTAGACAAGTAAGAAAGTTTAACCAGTTACTTGGACGAAAGTGAATAATTCAGAAATTGTTACATCTAATCCTATCATATTCGTATCAAACCTGTCGTAATTTGTCAAGTACCTACTCAAAAACTATAAAAAAACAACGGGTTGCACTTCGGGAGTGCCGGCAGAAGTGAAAAATTATGAAATGTGTTTTCTTGGTGATTTGGACGACAGTTCAATTAAAACCCAATTGAGTTTCTCTGTAAGAAAAGAAACGACGGTTAAAGCATTAAATGTCGTTTAATAATGGCAATGTTTCGCTTTGACAGTTTCCATAGTTACCATCAAATTAGACGCACTTTGTTTATGAATGTTTCCTTTTGACAGTTTTCATAATTACCATCTAATTAGACGCAATTTGTTTATGAATATTTCCTTTTGACAGTTTCCATAGTTACCATCTTACGCATTTTCCCTTAGGCATATTCGCTTACGCATTTTCAATCACGTGTCCTGACGCGAGTTTAACATTTTTTACCCAAACCAAACAGTGCACAGTGCCGCTAAAAAAGTTTTCACTTCAAAAATAACTGAAACTTATCAAGTGTTTTCTTCAGCACGCAGGCTGACTAAAGAGTCAGCCTTAAAATTTACTGTTTTAAGTAAATCAATCAATCTCAAGTTTCTCGAAAACCAGCGAGTTTTGGAGCTTAGTTCTTCGCATATCCGTCAACCCGCATTTAACTAGCGTGGTGGACTACAGCCTAAATCCCTCTCATTATGAGTGTGTGCAGTGTCAGTGGCTTGTTAATGGGTTACAGACTTCACAGTCATACCAAAAACAATTAAGTAATCTTCGCGCCCTTAGAAGGTATACGTCTCTTAACAAGTCACCTGTATAATACTTACGGAATGATCGGTCCTAAATCAACGCCCTCGTCCGGTGGTGTTATTCGACATATTTGGTCCCTGTAAACAAGTATTTTTATAAAAAAACTAGCTGACCCAGCAGGCTTCGCTCTGCCAATGAATTTTTTATTCTTTTTATTTTTATTTAATAGCCTATGTTACTCAGGCTGAATGTAGCTTTCCAATGGTGAAAGAATTTTTGAAATCGGCCCAGTAGTTTTTGAGTTTATTCGTTACAAACATACAAAAATACAAATGTTTCCTCTTTATAATATTAGTATAGAAGTATAGATAAAGTATCAAAAGAATTAAGAGTATTCGATCTCTGATTCGGATATGGATATTTAAATTTTTATTTAAAACATAAGTCAAAAGGGTTAAGGATATAAAATTTCGGATTCGGATATGGATATTTATAAATCTTATATATTATGTATACAACTAGCTGATCCCGCAAACGTTTTGCCATAATAATAATTATAAGTTATCGTTAAAAATCGAATATTAAAAATACGGGATGGTGATAGAACGGTGAAAATTTTGGGTTGTATGTATTTTTTGATGCCACATTATTGAAAAATAAAAATAAAAAAGTCCAAAAAATTAAATAAAAATGTTAGGTGTGGTATATTAGATATCACTTATTGGTATGAAAAATAGGCAGTAGCCGATTCTCAGACCTACTGAATATGCAAATAAAATTTCATAAAAATCGGTCAAGCCGTTTTGGAGGAGTGTGATAACTAAAACTTTGACATGAGAATTTTATATATTAAAAAAAAGATTAGATAAGATTATCGTGTCCCAATGTTAGTAACCATACTCCTCCGAAACAACTTGACCGATTTTTATGAAATTTTATATGCATAATATTCAGTTGGTCTGAGAATCAGCTATTATTTATTTTTCATACCCCTAAGTGATAGGGGTTGTCCACCCCTAACATTTTTATTTTATTTTTTGGACAATTTTTTTTTTTCCTAATTTAAGGAAATCTGCATGCCTTAGAGTTCATAAAAATTAAGTTCACAAAGGTATGTGAAGTCCACCCACCCGCAGTAGGCCAGCGTGGTGGACTAAGGCCTACATCCCTCTCATTGCGAGGGGATACCCTGTAGTGGGTCATTGACGGGTTACTGATAAAAGTAATTGCAATGACGTTGTCGTACGACTAACTTCTTGCGAGCGACGGATTTTGTCGTTGCAATTAAAACAAGGACTTAGTTGGGCACAAAAGGTTGCAGATAAGGCTTACTTACATCTCAATAGTTTCCGTATCTGTGCTCATGTCGCCCGAGCTGTTGTGGGCGCAGCAAGCACAGCACATGAGCTTACGCCTATTAAAAACAAAAACATTTATAGCTTGAATAGGGAGTAAAGGAGACATTACAATGTAGGAATTAGCAGGGCCGGAGAACTGGAGCCGGAGTGCCGGTAAGCAGTGATATCCCAGTGGCTTAGATTCGATCTCGAATCGAGGGGACCGGGTTCGAATCCGAGTGCCTTTGTTAAAAAATTATGTGCGCTTTATAAAATTAAATATCACCAACTGTTATGGTGAAGGAAAACATAGTGATGCAGAATTCTTGAGAATGCAGGTTTCCTGAAAAAAAATGTTCTTAAAGATATGTGAAGTCCACCAACCCGCAGTAGGCCAGCGCGGTCTATGGCCTACATCCCTCTCATTGTGAGAGGAAACCCGACCCTGTAGTGGGTCAGTAATGGGTTAATGACAAATAAACGAAATAAATAGATACATAAATAATTTTATTCATTTCATGGTTGTTTGTTATGTTGACAACAACCTATACTATATCATAACCGAATCTACGCGTTATGAGGCTCAAGCATTGGCAACTTCCTTCCTTCCCTTCGGCCGTTTGTAGTCCACTGCTGGACACCGAAAACCGTTGAATTCTGGATATAGCTTCACATTGTAGCTTAAACGATTGCTTTTAAGCTTATCTTCATGCTCATTAGCGGGAATACGTCACATAACAAATCACTTGGTATAGTATATTGTACATTGACCACTTACAAAGGGGCAAGGAAGTAGGCCCAGATCCTTCCACAGCGGGTTGTCGGTGGGGGCCGTTGGTCCCCGGGCCTCGGGCTCCAACCGTTTCCAATCGTCCTGAGCCACACAGAAATAATTTTTAGTTAACTTGAAAAAATGATCCAGTACTAGTTTCAATGAAAAACTTATTTTTCCATTGAAACTAGTGCTGGATCATTTTTATCTTCTCCTTCAAACTTGCCAACTGTAATAAATGGACGCGAACTGGCGAAATGACTTGAAATGATTTTTCGTTCATTATTGTTTTAAAATTATTTTTAATTTTTTAGTTCGACGTTCTTCAAAAGCGTGTTTCTCAGTTTTTTAAGGGAACTGAAATTTTTAGGGGTATTTTCAGGGATTTCTGACTCTTTAATATTTTTAAATTGATAATATTAATATTTATTGCTTGACCTAGCGACTTATAACGACATCTAGTACGTAATTCTATAACCAGTAACCACTCAAAACAAAATAAAAAAATACCACATTTTTTCTTTATTTTTTGTTCTTACTAAATTATTTCAAAACAGAATTAAATTGAACTAATGAACTAATAGAAAGAACTAATTCGTCATTGGATTATGAACTAAATTGACCGCTCTCTGTGATGACCGGCCTAAGATAATAATAACTAAGATGTTCGGCTCAAATAAACATTTTCCGATAACCATACGACGGCAAAGAGGCTGGCGGTACGGTACCTCCCAAAGGCCTGATTCTTTTTGACCATTCACACTCGTATCGCGGCAATATCGTGCCTTACCCGTGATAAAAAGCCAAAAAAGACTTAAAAGTCAAATATCGTGACTCCTATTATGGCTATTGCCAGTTTTACTATGGCTCTACCACGGCTACCTAATTAAACAGGTTGTTCATTATTAATATTTGCTTTAAAATATTAAAGTGTGAGTTGTGTGATCTGTACCCTTAGTCTGAGTTTTAGCAGCTTACCAGACGTAAATGCACAGTGTAATAACCAACAGAGGTAAAAGATTGTTAGAAGTGTTAAAAAATTAATAAAGCATTAGATAAATCATCACAAAAATCGCTTTATTTTTAATTAACACTCTTGCAATGTTTAATAATATTAATGAAACATAATAACCGTGAATTGGCCGTAATGCACTGTAGAATTTCGAACTCATAATATTATCCCTTAGGTAATATTAGTTAGTATGTCTAATGATAGGTATTCATAATTATCTTTCTTACCTCTGTTTGTTATTACACTGTGGACGCCTGTGTAGTAAGCTGTGTATGATTTACGCATCTATGGATGTGTGCGTTTCGTTTCGGTATCGCTAAAACTCAGACTAAGGGTACTGTTTGCCAGGCGATAAAGTAACTACTAACCGATGCGCCACTATCGCGTTACTTTCCAAGACCAATAGGTCTCTGTTGTTCTGGTAACGAGCATCGATGGTCCTAAAAATAATTATCACAATTAGTTACGGTCCAAAAATCTATTGCTTTGGCAGTAAAATCGAATCATTTGCCGTTACGTGACGCTATGCCGTCATGACCTGGCATCGCTCCTGGCTCTGTAGGTAGCGAGTATACAGTAAGTTTTGGAACTGGAGTTGAAATATGGTGTTGCCCACTTATTGACCCACTGCAGGGCCGGGTCACCTCTCATAGGGATGAGTTTTAAGCCTCAGACCACCATGCTGGCCTGGTGCAAGCTAACAAATAATGTACCTCGCTGTTTGAAAATGACGTGACCTTGTATTTTTACTTTAATCTAACTTGAAGAAAATTGTCTTAAAATTAATTCTATGTTATTTAAGTTGTATTTATATTTCTTTTCAACAACCCGCACACGTGGAATTTGTTTTGGTATGGACCCACCAGGGTGGTGGGTCTCTGGGTAGGTATATACCATCACAACTTATTCAAATACTACAGAAGTGTACTAATAACAATGGATTTCCGCAAAGTAACGCCTGATACAATATATTAAATGTATGTGACTCAGGACGATCGGAAACGGTTGGAGCCCGAGGCCCGGGGACCGACGGCCCCCACCGACAACCTGCTGCGGAAGGATCTGGACCTACTTCCTTGCCCCTTTGTAAGTGTTCAATGTACAATATACTATACCGAGTGATTTGTTATGTGACGTATTCCCGCTAATAAGCGTGAAGATAAGCTTAAAAGCAATCGTTAAAGTATGTAAAGCTCTATCCAAAATTCCACGGTTTTGTCCAGCAGTGGACTGATATCGCGTAGATTTGGGCTAGCGATATACAGGTTATCGTCAACATATCTAATAAATAAATTACGGGTATTAGAACTGTCAATATAACAACCATGAAATAAATAAAATTATTTATTTATCTATTTATTTCGTTTATTTGTCAGTAACCCATTACTGACCCACTACAGGGGCGGGTCTCCTCTCACAATGAGAGGGATGCAGGCCTTAGACCGCGCTGGCCCACTGCGGGTTGGTGGACTTCACATATCTTTAAGAACATTTTTTTTGTAAACTCTCAAGAATGCAGGTTTCCTCACGATGTTTTCCTTCACCATAACAGCTGGTGATATTTAATTTTATAAAGCGCACATAATTTGTTTACACAGGCACTGGGATTCGAACCCGGACCCCTCGATTCGAGGTCGAATCTAAGCCACTGGGATATCACCGCTTACCGGCACTCTGGCTCCAGTTCTCCGGCCCTGCTAATTCCTACATTGTAATGTCTCTTTTACTCCCTATTCAAGCTATAATTGTTTTTGTTTTTAATAGGCGTAAGCTCATGTGCTGTGCTTGCTGCGCCCACAACAGCTCGGGCGACATGAGCACAGCTACCCAAACTATTGAGATGTAAGTAAGCCTTATCTGCAACCTTTTGTGCCCAACTAAGTCCTTGTCTTAATTGCAACGACAAAATCCGTCGCTCGCAAGAAGTTAGTCGTACGACAACGTCATTGCAATTACTTTTATCAGCCACCCGTCAATGACCCACTACAGGGTCTCCCCTCGCAATGAGAGGGATGTAGGCCTTAGTCCACCACGCTGGCCTACTGCGGGTGGGTGGACTTCACATACCTTTGAGAACTTTTTTTTATGAATTATAAGGCATGCAGGTTTCCTCACGATATTTTCTTTCACCGTAACAGCTGGTGATTCTTAATTTTATAAACTGTACATAACTTTATTTTAAAGAAAGTTATTGGTGCGTGTCACTGGGTTTCGAACCCGGACCCCTCGAGTAGGAAGCTAAACTTTTAACCACTGTGCTTTCATCGAATTGCGTAACTTTGGAAAATAATGGACTCGTCCCCCTGTTAATATTTGAGGTTTACTTACGGTTGAGGTTCAGGTCGAGGCTGAGGTTCAGGTTGAGGCTGAGGTTGAGGTCGAGGCTGAGATTGAGGCTGAGGTTCAGCCTGAGGTTGTAGGGCCATATCGTTTGCATCATTCCTTTCGTTGTATTTCGCGCATTCCACATTCACGTCCACCACCACACTGTGTAGTCTTATAAGAATATCATATTTTTATTAATGAACGGTCTTATTTAGCTTGCCCTGATTTGACCCAAACAAAATTTAGTAGGTAATTGGAATTTGATCACCTCCCTGATGACAAATTGATCTGATATTTGGTACACACTCTTAATCTTGACAATACAATATATATTCTTTAATTCTCAATACAATATTCTTTATGATTGTAAATCCAAGATGGCCGCCGATACAAAATGGCGGATTACATATTACTTCAAAACAACAATCAAATGAATAGGCTTGATCGGTAGAATAGAGCTGACTATAAAAAAAATAATATCCAATTATGGTTATTATATACGAGTATTATTATTGTTTTTCTACGTGACGCTATGCCGTCATGACCTGGCATGGCACCTGACTGTGGGTAGCGAGTATACAGTCTTTGGAACAGGATTTTTATTGAATTTGGTGTTGCCGTTTACCAGTGACATCTCTGTGTAACTCAATCATGGACTACATTTTTTTTAATTCTCAGGCATGCAGGTTTCTTCTCGATGTTTTCCTTCACCCTTACAGCAAGTGATATTTAATTTTAAAAACCGCACGTAACTTTATTTAAAAGAAAGTTATTGGAGCGTGCCACTGGGATTCGAACCCGGACCCCCCGACTAGGAAGCCGAATGCTTAACCACTGTGCTATCATCGATAGAAGTTATTTTGGAAAATAAAGGACTCGTCCCCCGGTCAATATTTGAATTTTACTTACTTTTGAGGTTCAGGTTGAGGCTGAGGTTCAGCCCGATGTTGAGGTCGAGGGGCCATATCGTTTGCATCATTTTGTTCTTCGCCTTCGTCTCTCACTTCCTCCACCCACCGACCACTGTACTGTAATCTGATAAGAGTATCGTTTTTCGAAATTAATCTGGCTCTAATTTGCCGAGCCTTTTTATGGAATAAACAGACATTGAATAACAGACATACATGTTGTCCACACACAAAATTTCCATAGGTGTTCAATTAACTTCTTAATGTGTCGTTAGTCATAATAACTACTGTAATAACTACTGTCAAAATTTCACAATCACCATCACTACAAGTAATTATTCTTTTGTTCTGTTAGGTGCTACCCCTTATACCAAATTTACTCTTATGTTCAAAAGTTACTTATCTAGGAGTAGGTACGTACTAGCGTGGGGACCTAGCATTGAAGTGAAAGTACGTTACGTTGTTACGCTCTTATATGCCCGCACGAGCTTTTAGATAAATGGTTGAGACAAATCTGTATATCTACGTAATAATACTGTGTGCCTGCTGTGTCAGTTCACTACGTGTATGTTCAACTTCCATATATAGTATGTTTTTAATTAAATAGATAGGTTAAATAGACGAGCTATTGGGTGCAATACTATTCGATGGTTTAACGTTATACCTACTATTCGAAGAGTGGGAGGGATGGAGGGATTTTCCCCAGGAATATTTTGCCATTGTCCATTTGTTCCCATTGTTAATCAGTTTTTTCGCCTACTCATAAATGAAAGAATTAACGAAAAATTTTACTTTACTGCTAGAGTTTTTATTGTTCCATTAGCGACCCATAGCAAGGAGGGAAGGCACTCTATTCGACTTTTTGTCTATTATGTTTTGTTATTCAATATCTCATAATCTAGTGAGCATTCAATACAGGTAGCAATTATGAAAAAGTTTCAGCATTGAATGACGATTTGTTTTAAATTATGATATTGTGTCTGCATTATTTTTGAATAGCTAATTGAAATAATAAGATTGTCTATCTAAAAGGACAAGTGTAATAAATAGAATATATTATTATGTATAAAGCCGCAGTTTTTACTCAATTTGGCAATTTAAAAAGTGTTACCTAGTTATTACTTAGCAATGGCTTTTTTTGAGGACGACTCTACATGGTATGGATATTCATTGTATGGAAAACAGCCTAATCAACCAAAGCCAAGTCGAGTATTGTACTAGCTGACCCCGCAACTGTTGTTTTGCTATATAATATGTATAATAATATAAGTTATCGAGCGGGATGAAAAATTATTAAATTACTAAAATGACTATCAAACAATACTGATTGTTGATAGAAGGGTGAAAATTGTATTTTTAGAGTATTTTTAGATGCCACGTTTTTGATAAAATAAAATAAAAATGTAAGGTGTGGACAACCCTTGTCACTTAGGGGTACGAAAAATAGACAGTAGTCGATTCTCAGACCTACTGAATATGCATATAAATTTCATAAAAATCGGTCAAGCCGTTTTTGAGGAGTATGGTAACCAATGCTATTGTATAACAAAATTAAATGCAGAATTATTATGCTATAAGCGCGCGCGCTGTGAAGATTCTAGTGAAGAAGTGATGATATTGAAGTGCACATTATTGCTTTCTCTTTCAATTTCATGTTATTTCATATCTTTTGTTTTCCTCTACATATTTCTTGGATTGCTCGGAACAGTTCGAATCGTAAATTACAGAGAACGTAACTTATCTATAGTTTAAAAAATCATTGATGGTAACTAAAACTGTGACATGAGAATTTTGTATATAAGAGATTAGGATTTATTGTAAAGGCATAGTTTCATAATGACTTCATAGCACGACTCCTGGAGTAGGTTGGTCGGCAACGGAACATTTCGCTGTCTTATTACTCTTCCCTCCTCTTTATTTTTATATCTATATAAAAAATAAATGACAAATGAATAATTGTTTTAATGACTACCTCTATAATAAACAATAAATGGGAAATAAATAATAATTATTATTTTTACTTCCACAAAAAAATTAACGATAAATTTATCAATTCATATTATTGACTTTTGTGGCGGCCATTTTTGCAAGCTTTTTTTGGATACCTAATTACTAAAAAGTATTTCTATTGTCCCAGTAGGTAAAAAAGCGGCACGCTTGATCTATATAGATAATTATATATTGGGCAAACTTGCGTTATCTATTTAGATGTATATCTGTGACAGTTTTAGGCGTCGCGCGAGCTGCAATGCCCTAATTCAACAAAGCTTCTGTACTCCCAAGTGTTTTGTAGCATAAACAAACATGTAATATAAACTCTATAAACTCGTGTTATACTCATTTAGTTTTTTGGCTTATTCAGCCTTTGCAAACCTGACAATTGTAAATGAAAGCACGAAATCAGACCTGAATATAAACAATTATTTGTACGCATATGTTGTACTTACGTGTGTACATTCCTTCTGTTTTTCGACCTACAAAGTCTACAAAGCAGGAGATCCCTGAAAGGAAAGAATAACAATAAAATTAAACAGCGAACTTTAATGATATAACCTCTGCAAATTGGTAATGCACCGGTCGCGCCATTTCCCTGACGTCATCAGGTGATCACCAACCCGCAGTAGGCCAGCGTGGTGGACTAAGGCCTACATCCTTCTCACTGTGAGAGGAGACCCGACCCTGCGAGCCGACCCGACGAGTGGGTCATTAATGAGTTACTGACAATCAGGTGATCAGTGCCGCTTGCCGTGAGCATTCAATGTACTATCGTCAAATTATTCGTATACTAAACGTCAGTCATTAGTATGTAATGTGTCAATACCCTTAGTCTGAGTGTTAGCGGTTCCGAAACGAAACGCACACATACACAGCTTACCAGACGTAAAAGGTTTTTAGAAGAGTTAAAAAATTATTAAATAATGAAAATAAAACATAATGAAACATAATAACCGTGAATTGGCCGTAATGCACTGTAAGTGTAAACTTTCGAAATAATATTAAGTAGTATTAAATATTTGTTAGTATTATAATGTGTAACGATAACTATTCATAATTATCTTTCACTCCATACAAAAATTTGATTTTAAATTTTTTAACTCGTCTAAAAATCTTTTACCTCTATTTGTTATATTACACTGTCGACTCCTGTGTAGTAAGCTGTGTATGAATTACGTATCTATGGATGTGTGCGTTTCGTTTAGGTATCGCTAAAACTCAGACTAAGGGTATCTATCTGACATTTTCCCCTAACAAGCATACAGCCAGATCCAGACCATAGATGTATTATTTTAACGTTAGAGATTGGCAATGTGAAAGAGAAAAGACTAAGGATACAGTATGTTAGTACGAGATAGATATATGAATTCGTTTTTAAAACGATGGCAGCCTCAGACAGATTGGCAGTTGCATTGTCAAGAAAAAATCTCGCCGTATTTTAAAAAATAATTAGTTTCAAGTAATAAAAAATTGTTCAGTAGACGTACAAAGTTATTTTAAATTATTCTAATATATAAGCCTATATATATTATATATATAGTGCAGTGACGATAGTGTTTTGTTCATACTCAGAGCACAGATATTGATTGGAGCACGTTGGCGTGCACGATTTTTGTATCAAAATTTTATATGTGAACCAGCTGACCCGTAAACGTTGTTTTGTCATTTATATCTTATCGAGCGGGATGACAAATTATTAAATTACTAAAATGAGTATTAAAAAATCATGATCATGTTGATGATAAAAGGGTGAAAATTTAGGGTTGCATGTATTTTTTAATGCCACATTATTGAAAAATAAAAAAAATTGTCAAAAAAATAAAATAAAAATGTTAGGTGTGGACAACCCTTATTACTTAGGGGTATGAAAAATAGACAGTAGCCGATGGTCCGACCTGCTGAATATGCATATAAAATTTCATAAAAATGAGTCAAGCCGTTTTGGAGGAGTATGGTAACTAAAACTGTGACTTGAGCATTTTATATATAAGAAGATGATGATGACTATTTTGGCGACAGATTGATATACGGTGGATTTCAATAAGCAATCTTTGGATTTGAATAGACATAGATACTTTTTGTTTTCCAAGACCCTCTTTTAAATTGATTTTAAATAGATGTTGCCTAGCAACCAAACCTCAAAATCTAAAGATCGATCCAAAGATTGATTACTGAAACCAGCCATTAAAGAGTAATTTTAGGGTTCACTTACCGCATTATAGACCATAAAAGTCGTAGTCCGGTCACCTGTAAAAATATATAACTATGTATGTATATCAGTTATACAGAATACTAACAAGACATGCTTATTCCAACATTAATACATATTTCAAACAATATTAAAATTTAAACATGCATCATGTCTAAAAATAAATATTAAAAGACTACAGAATTATGTTCAAAATTTACAGGCAACATTTTTACAGAATTAAGATATTATGTAGTCCCAAATTGTCTACAATAGAGAAAAGTGATATCGAATAGGGAGAGCTGTGAGTGCTTTTTCTCATACACTCAGTAGCATCTACCCCCTTGCTAATTAAATACCTTATTAAATTTTTTAAAATAAATTTAAAATTAAATAAAAATAAATTAAAGTACTAAAATATCTGGAAAGTATTCAAATAACTGGCTTCGTTACGTAGGCTAGCAACGCCATGTTCGGAGTGGTTTTTAAAACCAGCTCTTTTGTTCATAATATGAAAATTCAAAATTTTCATAAAAAACGGTTAATTTAATCCGTCTCTACAGCTTTTTATGATCCTGTGATTGAATGTCAGAGAAAAGATATCAACGGTTCTTTATACATTTCTTAAGTTTCTGTTAAATGTACAGATAACCATTCATATATCTGAACAACTTATGCCCACATTCCTCTCTAAATGTGAACTCAAGTTGAATAAATAAATAAAAATTGAAAGTTTTAGCTCCAGTTAACCGACAAGTCGTTAAAATTGTTCTAGGCTATTTAATACTCAGCCTCTCCTAGTTTCTGTATTGAGCCATAAACAAGTTACGTTAAGTCGTTTCATTAAAAATTACTAACGACTTTTTCTGCATTTTTGAATGAAAATCAAGAAAATCAAAATTTCAATATGAAGGAAAAGATTTCAACGCTTGTTTGTACATTCTATCAATGCTTTCATCGTAAAATGACTATAACAAAATATTAAATGACTTGAGTGATCGATTTATCAGTCATATAAACGATAGATTTGATTTTCTTACTGAAAATATTGTTAGAATGCTTTTAACAATGGCTTGTTTACCTACTTGTTCCGTTGCTTAAAGAACAACAAATTATTCATGTTTAAAAGTATACAACATAGAAATTTCATTATCAGGACTGATGGTCTACTTAATTTGTTAGATGTATTTTATGGTTATTATCAATTCATTCGTATTTAATGCCTAAAATTAACCGTTCGTTACTTGGTAACCCATTAAACAGTAAGAAACTAGCGCCATCTATTAGGGAGTAGCGATACTTCAGTTATGTATGTCTTAGTATCAAGATGGCGCTGTAAGACTCAATTGATTGTATTTGCTATTTTGGTTTTGCGTGATTATTTGTACCATCAGGTTGTTTATTTACTTTAAATGCATTATTTTTTATTGACAATATAAGTAATAATTAAAATTCAAACTAAAACCTAATAAACTAAAATAATGAAATAACCTAAAACTATGACAAATGAAAAACATCGCTGCGATGCGGAAGAGTGCCCAAGATACTAGCTGCATTGCCTCTCTGGACAGCTATGCTAATGCGCTGTCGTGTAGGCTCCTGCCTTCGGGTCACCCAACGCTACGACCAGACGCGAAGACAAATCTTTATAGAAATGTCTTGCTTCTGGTCCCCACGGTCCCAATGTTTCCACTGCGAATGGCAAGAAGGTATATCCTTCTGCCAGACGAGCGTATTTCCTTCGTTTCAATGCCTCCGCAGATTCAGCCGCCGCACCTACGCGCATCGAGGTCGCCTGAACATGAGACGGTGCCAAGGTATCCCATACTAAAGACCTCCCCTGCTTCCAGGGAAGTTCGCTCCAGGCCGTTCGGCTCAAGAATTGCCGGTACGTTGACGGTGACAAGCGCCCTCCGGATGACGTCGTTGATGCATGCATGACGCGACATCCTGCCGGCACTGCGTTAGCATGAAAGGCCGTGGTGATCAAACTGGTCTGCGTCAAATCCACATATGCAGCGATGAGGCTCATTTGTCTTTAATCCCAGACGCAGACTAGTACATAGAGACAAAGTGACATTGTCTAACAATGTCCCTATGTTACTAGAGGGAAGTGCTTGCAGCCAGAAACCAGACTCACGTTCTGATACCGCTAAGAGACGAGCCCGCTCAGAAGTATTCCCAGAAGACAGTAAAAGAGAATTATACGTTAACTTACAGAGTGGCTTGTCCCATAATTTTTGAATATGTTTTTCTACCGGGAAATTTTGACTTGGGCATGCCATACGCCAAGCAGTCACAGCCTCGCTCATGTATGAAATAGCTGGTAAAACAGGGAAAGATTATGACAAAATTTTCGAAACTAGGAGTTGTGAACTATGAGTCGAGGAAATGAAAGCTGGCAGAGAAACACTAGAAATTTTGCGAACTCCTAAACCACCATAACAGATGGGAAGAGATGAGACCAAGCACGATCTAAAAGTTGTATATTTAAAATCGATGATAATGTATGACGAATGGTAAAATCTAAAGAATTTAGAATCTGGGGTATTTTGAAAAAAGGGCTACATCTGAGTACATAAGTAAATTTTGGAGCAAACAAGCAAAAGCGAATGATGAAAAAAGCCATATGAGAATTTAATTTGTATAATCTTTCTGAAACATTGTAAAATTTTTGTATATGATGTTCAGCGAATGAGGGGATAGAGTCCAAAAACACTGGGGCGCCTAGGAGATGAAGAGAGTCTTTGTTAACAATTTTAATATCTGGAGCCAAATTATTAAATTTTTCTAAAATTGAGGATTTATCCTTACTGCATTGGTTACAATCTACGTATAATTCGCATTTAGAGTAATTTATTTCTAAACGAATACTTTTAAAATTTTCAATTAAATTTTTAAAGCCATTCAGAACGCAATCAGCATTTCCACCAAGTGTACCATCGTTATTTAAGTTGTATTTATATTTCTTTGCAACAATCCGCACACGTGGAACTTGTGTTGGTTGCTGAGCAACCAACCGTTGTAGAGTCCACATCACCTGATGATGCTCCGTTTTGGGGCGAAACACGTGTCGTGTACTATTGGAATCAGTTGTTATGGTATATACCTACTCAGAGAGATAAGGGAGGGTGGTGGGTCCATACCAAAACAAGTTCCACGTGTGCGGATTGTTGCAAAGAAATATAAATAAAACTTAAATAACAATGGATTTCCGCAAAGTAACGCCTGATACAATATATTAAGTGTACCATCGTCCAAATACCTAATATTCAATTTTGAATTTAAACGTGAAATGACTGGATGAATTCCAAGACTAAATATGGCAGGCCCAAGAGGATCACCCTGCTGACAACCTACAGAAGAAGACAGAAAATGAGTGTTGTAAATTAATTTTGAAATGGATCCGTGTATGTAATTAAATGCATGTATTTAACCTATTAGTAGCAGGAAACGAGTAAAAAATGAAGTTTGTAGGCTTTAAAATTAAAAAATGTTCATTTCAGGCCGGACTCATATTAATAAATTAAACAGTATTAAATTTTATAATATAAAATATTGAAAAAATAACAAACTATGACGGACATCATATGACTTTATTGTCACTTGACTTTACTTTACGCTGGCCTAGTACAGTACCCTTAGTCTGAGTTTTAGTAATACCGCTACTAGACACACACACATACACAGCTTACCACACAGTAGTCGCACTGTGTAATAACTTAAATAGAAGTAAAAGATATATAGGGATTAAAAAATTAAATCATAAAATTGCTTTATTTTTAACATTCTTAATGTTTAATAATATTAATGAAACATAATAAACGTGAATTGGCCGTAATGCACTGTAGAAATTCGAACTAATATTGTCCTGTAGGTAATAAATATTTGTTAGTATTATAATGTCTAACGATATGTGTTCATAATATATTTCACTCCATACAAAAATTTGATTTTAATTTTTTTTAACTCTTCTAAAAATCTTTTACCTATATTTGGGTTATTATACTGTGCGACTACTGTGTATGTGTGTGTGTAGTAGCGGTATTGCTAAAATTTATTGCTAAGACTAGAGGTACAGACTTAAAGATGTATTTCAAATTTAATTGTAATCACCGTACCACGGAAACTAAATAAGAGCTTCTAATCATATTACATAAACTAATACCCTCTTTTGAAGTCTGTAAGTAGAATGTACGTTATATGCATTTTTAAAATGAAAGCTTTGCGTAAAATTTAATATGGTTCTGCTATAATAAATTCAAAGTAAATTTTACTGCCTTATAACTTAGTCTGAGCTCAAAGTCGGTTGCAAGTATCCTTACGTCGAGAAAATATTCTTTAAAGCAGTCGACTATAATGTGTACTTTAGATAACCAACCTTGATTATAGTATGTAAGCCAGTGACAAATTTTCGTGACCAACTCCCTCCCGGCAAATAATTTGGAAATTCTTAAGAGTGATAACCCATTACTGACCCACTACAGGGTCGGTTCTCCTTTCATAATGAGAGGGATGTAGGCCTTAGTCCACTACGCTGGCCTACTGCGGGTTGGTGGACTTCACATACCTTTGAGAACATTTTTTTGCGAACTCTCAGGCATGCAGGTTTCACGATGTTTTCCTTTCAATGTATCTCCACTTCTACATGAAGAACATGCTGATTTACGGCGGATTAAGAGGTCGGTGGTAGCTAAAATGTTTTCAAGAACCGATTTTCATATAAATTTCTCATTAAAATTAGTTCGTTCTGCATGCGATTCTTCAAACTAAACGGGAATTCCTAAGACTAAGCCTTCTTACTCCGATCTCCTCTCACTTTGAGAGACAGCATTGTCGACAAGCGACAGAAATTTAAAATTAGTGTTTTCGCCGTAATGTCGATAACATACTGAACTAAAATCAATGACGATGATTTAAATAAAATCCTACCTGAAACTCGCCTCAAATAAAGTTTCTTTGACAACCATACCTCACAAGCCTTTTGTTGAGCAGCACAAGAGGGCGACATAAGAGGCTGGCGGTAAGGTACCCCGGACGAGCTACTATGATTCTACTATGAAAACTTTACCCTAATTTTACACTATTTTTTACGTAACTACCGAATGTCAATATTATATCACATCAGACTAAAATAAAACGATAAATTAAATTACCGATTCAAATTAGCTTGAAATGATTCCTCGTATAAGATCCAAAATGGGTGAAAAACGTTGGCTCATTAGCTTTGGAACCGTGTTTTATGCGCTTCAACGAAACCCGCTCATTCCTCTTTACAAGTAAAGTTTTTAAAAAGCACAGTTCACGGTAGTATCGCTTATTTCTGCTTTCCCGTGTTGATAAAAATTTAAAAGAAATAACTGAGATACCACAGATTTTTATTCCAATTTTTTCCAAGATTAATTGGATTTTTTTTCAATTGCGTATCTAAAACTGAGTCATCCTAAATCCTAATAATCTTTTTCTTTACTATACAGCATTTTTAATTGTTCATTTCTTCCCGAAAAAAAACATTTGAGTAGCCACTCATTCATTAAGTCAGTACCCATTAATGACCCACTACAGGCTCTCACAATGAGAGGGATATAGGCCTTAGTCTACCACGCTGGCCTACTGCGGGTTGGTGGATTTCACATGCCTTTGAGAACATTATTTTTTGTGAACTCTCAGGCATGCAGGACTCCTCAGGATGTTTTCCTTCACCGTAACAGCAGGTGATATTTAATTTTATTCATTAAGAACCAAAGTTAAAACGTTTAAAGATAGCTTTATACGTTTTGACTGGCTATTTAGTTAATCTATTCAACAACAGATAGCGTTACGTTATTAGACGAGTTACGGTTATTGTGTAAGCAGTTATTACGATTAATTTTGTGCTGAAAATTATTTTTCCCAAAATGCTTATTGTGGTTTAAGACTCATTTTTGAGGGAGAAGATTTTATATAATAAAAATTTAAGTCCATGTCTCAAACTTTGATGGCAAAAACAACAATACATGTGTACAACTTAAGAAAAGTTCATCATAAAACACGAAATTATTTTATTTATTTATGTCGCTTTACAAATTAATGTTTGCGTTAGGATTTCTTAGTATAAACTAAAAAATATAGCTATACAAAAATATTAAAATGGTAGAAACTCTACAACTATGTTCGAATTTCTACTAAAAATATTTTTAGAACCTGGTGGACTCAAGAACGATATATGTAGACTTATTAGAACCAATTAAATTAACTTGTTTAAATAAGGGAACAACTAAACGACCACTCTAAAGGAATCCTTCCTTCCTTCCTTCCAGCCCTTGGCAGTCCACTGCTGGACATGGGCCTCCCCTAATCGACGCCACTCCACCCGGTCCTGGGCGCTCTGATACCAACGGTTTCCCGCTGTCTTCTTCAGGTCATCAGTCCACCTGGTAGGAGGGCGGCCTGTACTCCTTTTGCCTAAACGTGGTCGCCATTCGAGGACCTTTTCCCCGTCGGTTGTCAGTCCTGCTAAAGGAATAAAAACTTCTAATTTCTACAACATCTGAACTCCTACTAACAGTATTACAACTTTTACACTCGTTCACCGAGTAAGATCATGCTGAACTTATTTCACCCGATTTACGAGTACTATTATTGTTTGGAACTTTGCCAAGAGCGTTAACCTTAGAATAGTGTGAATAGATTCACTTGTTGATTCCGTTTGAAATTCTGATATTTGTCTATTTGTTTGGTATTAATAAGTTTTTTGTTAATCAATGTAGTTTACTTTCAATAGAGGCGGTTATTATAGGTTATTATGAGAGGTATTTATAAACGGAGTGATGATAACACAAACGGCATATTTTATAAAAATATAAAAGAGTTATATAAGTCAAAAAAGCCTGAGTGGGTATGAAACGAAATAGAAAGAAATTTGTATGTTGGTAGAGGGCTATGTATCACTGAAATGTATCATGATAGCAGTCACCACTAAAATAAGAGCGACCTAAGAAAGGACCCTAATTTGAGGTGTCCCATTTTTGATATGATGACACTTGACATAATTATAAAAAAATATTTTGGGAATGCCTAAGTGGCTTAGCTTAAAAAGGTTACGTGCGCTTTATACAATTAAATATCACCTGCTGTTACGGTGAAGGAAAACATCGTGAGAAAACCTGCATGCCTGAGAGTTCACAAAAAAATCTCAAAGGTATGTGAAGTCCACCAACCCGCAGTAGGCCAACGTGGTGGACTAAGGCCTTCATCCCTCTCATTGTGAGAGGAGACTGTAGTGGATCATTAATGGGTTACTGACAATCTATGTGTCTGTGCGTTTATTTGAACCGATTATTTAAATACTGTTCGCGCAACTGAAACATGCCGAGCGTTCTCGTTGGAGTTTGAATTGATTCACTTGTTGATTCGGTTTAAATTTATACGCGTATTTTGTTTGGTGGTAATTGGTTTTGTTGGTCTGTACAATGTTAAATACGAGTACATTAAATATAAGTGAGATATTTCGGGTTATATTCAGAGGTATACAATACAGAGTGAATTCAAGTGTGGGCGGATGGGGAAATTCGAAACTATGAGAAATACTCAAAGGAGTCTCGGGGCCGATTTTAATGAAAACCAAAGACTGCATCATTTAAAAAGTTTGTGAATTGTATAGTTGATGGGGAAATCTGAAACTGTGAGGAACACCGAAAAATACTGGAAGGAGTCTCGGGCCCGACTTTGATGAAAACTAAAACGGCATTATTGGATTTTTGAAAAATCAATATTCCTAGCCCCGTGTCCTAATCGCCATGTCGCATCTAAAAGCCACTCGTACGGCAACGGTGTCGGTTGTTCGGTTGGTTATGACAGCCAATTATGACAAGGCCTAAATCACTCGAGCCTTCTTATTATGCTTAAAAAACGTCAAAAAAATTGAGTCCACTTTTACGTTTTTTTTTTCACTCCGTCTATAGAAGTCTATGTAGATCTAGTGAACCGATTAACTACTGTTGGCTCGCTATTGAAACTTTGCCGAGAATTTGTGGTGAGCTCGAACTTTGTTTGAGTATGAATGGAATCACTTGTTGACTCGTTATTAGCGCGGTTTAGTTCCGCGTGAACTGTTGTGTGTTTATTGGTTTCCTTTGTTGATAGTTAGAATTTAGAAGCGAATTAGATGAATCCAAATTAGACTACACGGTAGTTTACTACACACTACCTAAATAATTAACTGACCAGTCGGCTTTAGTCCAGACGCATTAAAAATTTTGCTCGCATGTGACTCACTTGACAGCGACGTGGTTGACATGCACTTTGGTGATAACTGCTTTATGTTTCAGTTGGGAGCCAAGTCATTACTATTCATTCATAATTGTATCATAATGGTTTCACTATGATTACATAATTACATAATATTAAAGCGGTGATAGTCCAGTGGCTTAGAATTCGACCTCGAATCGAGGGGTCCGGGTTTGTAAAAAAGTTATGTGCGCTTTATAAAATTAAATATATCACCTGCTGTTACGGTGAAGGAAAAACATCGTGAGGAAACCTGCATGCCTGAGAGTTCAAAAAAAAATGTTCTCACGCGGCATGTTCGTCCACCAACGGGCAGTAGTGGTGCGTGGTGGACGGCGGCCTACATCCCTCTCATTGTGAGAGGAGACAATATAATATAATTGTGAACATTAAATAATTATGTATATTTGAGCCTGGCGGTGGCTCATACATACATAATATATATGGATCTCACTCTTTCAACCTTCGATCACCTCTTACGATCTCCACAGGTCGGAGTGGCTTTTTTCTAAGCCGGAAACCACACGGCCTATTTTTCTATTCTAATTTCCAATTCTGCTGAAATTTTTTGTCATCAATTGGTAATAAGTCCACTATCCGATTGTGTTACACAGCTTCCCACAATAAACCGTCGAGGCCCACTTTTCTCAAAGCCTTAAGTACAACTTGTCTAATAAAATGGGGAGCAAGCGTTACATAAGGAACAGTTTATTTTAATTTAATATCTCTATTTCATCTGTCTTCTACGTAGATCACAGATATAGGTCTAAATAGATAACTTGTTTACTACCTACGGAGACCGTCGTATCTCAGCCAATTATAATAGATCGGTGCGTACGACGCGATCTCAACGAAACCGGATGAGCTCGTTAGGCCGCGGTCTGAGATGTTATCAGATTGGCATGTATAGTGTTACACCTGTTCACATTAACAGACCGTTACCAATAGTCGGACAGACCATTGAAGTCTTGGTTAACACAAAATGCGTTCGTTTACCACTCTAATCCTACCTGTAAAATACATGCAACATACATTTAACTACGTACATATACTAAAACTACCAAATTAACAATCATGCATTTATCTATTATAAAAAGAGAGTAAAATATTAGTAAAAAAGTATTAGCCTAGTCGATAAGTGAGTTTCATGCGAAAAATCGTTACAGGGCTCTTAAAAATATGGCGATTATCGCATTGGATGCAGAATTTAGTTCTGAAAAAAAAATTTTTTTTTATTATCCGCCAATAAAAGTTTCATTTGTTATAAACAATAAACAAAGAGGAAAAAGGGAGTCTTTGTTTTTTATAGATCTATAACATTAAAAATATTAAAGTTATCTAAAATTTGAAAAAAAAAGAGAAATTCTAGTATAGTATAATATAGTACTTTGTTATACATAAGTTGTTTTTGTAATTTTTTAGTAGTTTTAGAAAAAAGTATAACAAAGTTGAGAATTTGTTAACAAACAAAGAAATTGTTGATAAAAAAATTTTTTGTGTACCATTATAAAGAATGGTCAGTTATGATTTTTAAGAAAAAAATTTTTCTTACCATATAATTTTAACAATAGAAATATTTAAAAAACGATTATAAACAATTAAATGGTATTATTAAGAAAAAAAAAATTATTGGCGGATAATAAAAAAAATACTTTTTTCAGAATTAAATTCTGCATCCAATGCAATAATCGCCCTATTTTTAAGAGCCCTGTAACGATTTTCCGCAGGAAACTCACTTCTCGACTTATATCAGCGACCTTTAATTGTTTGTTTGGATTGTCATAGAAAACAGGCATTATTTTAATCAGTTTATCTTATAGCCGGCTAGTTTTATATCGGCTAGACAAATTTTTTATCAGATTTCAAAACAGTTTGATCTTCTCAGTAATCGAACGACTGTTGCTGTACGAATTTAAATCGAAACAATTTTGATAAATAATAAAATAAATAATTCATTGAAAATATTAAGATAATTTTATACCGTAATGTAGGTATTGGTATCGGGAAAAACGTGAGCCTTTAATATTTTTTATTGGTACAGCCCTTCTTCATTGATAGAGCGACACCAATATCCGTTTTCTTTGAAGTGGTCGCTGTCAACTTGTTGCAATCTCATCGGCTCAAAAACATGACTTAATAGTCATTTGCACTATCACTGTTCATAATTTACAAGAAATTCGTTCATAATTTTTCCCCGACATAGCGAGGTAAACAAAAACTTCGGTCGAACTATACCTACAGGTATAATTTCAGTGTGCCTGTGTTTGTTGTTTTGCCTTCGAATAACGCAACTTCCAAATTATTATGACATAAGTATAAAAAGGGTAATGATAAATCTGGTCAATTAAAAGATTGAACCGTTTAAAGCTATGTGGGCACCCCATTAAATTCGCTTTTATAATTACAATATCAAAAATACGGAGAAATAGGGAATTATTAATACCAATAATAATTATTTATTGGTATTTATCCTGAAGGTCAAGTCTGCATTTTTAGAGTTCGAATATTACACTAAATAATTCTCATGATTTTGTAGCACCTCAAACACTTTTCGAAAAAGGTATGCTAGCTCTCAGACTATCAGTTTGGATATTCCTTGTAAATTCGTCTGCAAATATTCGGTAACAATTGAGGAAACGGGAAATCTATTTACGTTATGGCTGTCTAATTAGTCGTAGCAGTATTGCTACGAAGTCTACGAATACTGCGTAGTTGCTACGCTTCGTAGAGCTACGACGTTACTTTGACTGCCATGTTGATTTTTTATCTATGCTATATACCTACATACTTATAGTCAAATTTAAGATTAGATGACAAAAATGAAAACGAGCAGAAAAGTGCTTTTCTAATGGTAGATTTCTATTTTTGGAAATAATAAAATAAACCCTACTCAGAGTTTTGCTTCATTTTTTTTTTAATTCTTAAACATACACTTTTTCTGCAACAAATCGTACTTTCATTATTTGGGGCTTTATTGACTAAATTCCACTCCAACCGAGTGTGCATTTTTGGTGTTCGGATATTACAAATAAATCGATTCAACATGGCCTCAAACACTTCTCGATAAATGTGTGCTAGCTCTCGGTCTATTAGTTTGGATATTCCTAGTAAGTAAACAACAAACGTTCAGTAATAGGAAAACAATTTACGTTATTACTACTGTCTAATTAATTGTTAGTCGTAGCAGTATAGCTACGAATTCTACGATGCATGTTTCGTAGAACTACGACGTCGAATTGACTGCTACGAGTATGTTGGTTGACGATATATTTAGTGATAGCATATTATGTATTATGTTTTATTTTAGTGATAGCTTAGTGCGCCTTAAACTCGTCTAAAGCCATGATTTTCCATGCGTAAAGTTTTACTTTTTAGCACTCTAATTTTGTGTTCATGTCTTTCGTGCAATAAAATAGTATACAATACCAATATCTGAAGTTACCCAATTACCGCATAATTGAATTGCATAATACATAAACGATAAATATACATTTTTGAGATAGACTGATAATAATTTGAACATTAATGACATTTTTGAAGCGAAAAAATTTAAACAAAGACATCAGCGGAGCTGAAGAAAGATTTTGTTGTGTCATTGTAAGAAAACCTCGCAAAATGACTTAGTCTATTGAAAAGTTACATGTAGGTTGTCATTTCTTAGAGGATGCAATTTTATTGTTAAAATGGGAAGAGGAGGTCAAAAAAAGCTTAACTTGAAGTTTAACAGTTTCACAACCGCCAAACTTCGGCCGCCATCTTGGAAAAAAGGGGTGAAATTGTTTTTAGCATTTATCAGTTAAACTATTGGTCATACAATTATTTTTTTTTAAGAATATTATTTATTGCAAATTGAATCTTCTACAATTTTTATTCAATAACTTTTTGTTGTAAAATCAAAAATAACAAAGTATGAAAGACAAACAATCAACATTTTTGGATAAGTCAAGTTAAGCTTTTTTGACCCCTTCCTCACATCTTAGCAATAAAATTGCGTCCTCAAAAAAATGCACACTGAGGCCAAAAAATGTAATATTTCAATGGACTACTATTATTACTGAAATTACGAGTTTCGTAGGTTTGTGCGTTTGTGTTTTTTGTTTTTTTCTTAATGTCTTCATTCACTTTTAAACCAAAAAGTCACTAATCGTTCAAAATCGCGAGTACCTATTTGTAAATGAATTAATATTAACATTAAAGTTTAAAATCGCGACTACATCTTAATTTATATTCACTTCGGTTCTAAAACACATCTACAAAGAAATCGCAATAAACGTCCAAATAAACACACTAACAATAACACCAAATAAACTATCAATGCCGAAAGACAATATCTACAGATATTGCGTTGTTCGAATACAGGAGCACACGTGAACTATAAGATATCCTGTTTACCGATGCGAACGCTTTGTAGCGGTCAATAAGGGCTGTCCGGCTGTGCGGATGGCTGGATGCGAGCTCAGAGTATTGACGGAGCCCGACTACAGCGCTAACGGTATCGGTTACAGAGTAAGATTTACTAGTCGAGAACAAGAGGCTTGCCTAGAGTCTCCAGATCAACACACGAAATTGCTTCCACAGACCAGTTTCAATAGATTATTATGTATATCTCAGGTGATATAGGTGATAGCCCAGTGGCTTAAAATTTGACATCGAATCGAGGGGCCCAGATTCGAATCCAAGTAAACGTGTACAGTTAATTGAATTGGCTCCGAAAATTGATTCGTTGATGACGTTGCACAATATTTTCGATCGCTTGATATATACTCAAACAGCAGGGCAATGCGCGCTTCAAATAAATTACCGGAGGTAAGGACTTTCAAACAAACAAACAAACAAACAAACAAACAAACAAACAAACAAACAAACAAACAAACAAACAAACAAACAAACAATATATTCAGTTTTGCTACCATAATAAAGATAAACACATGAGCATTGCTTCTTTTTTGGAAGTTTCGGAAAATAAAATGCAATAAACTCTCCGAGGAGTCGGAAATAAAGTTTTTTCTGAATCACTATAATAATAATATGATTCCTTGGAAGGAATGTTCTAAAGCGTTTCGGAGGACAATAAAATTATTGCATTCTTTTGGTGAATGGAGACTAGTTATGGGTAACTCAACCTTAATGTCTGAGCTGCAGATCAGCTCATGAGTCACAACACTGAGTCAGAGTCATGAATCAGCTCGCGGTTTAGCTCAAACACTGCACAAAGCGCAACTGATCTGCAGTTAATCGTCTTCATAACCGATAATAATTTTAAATTCAGGCATACTTGATTCAAGTATCCTTTACCTTTAGAATACGTTTTTTATTTCTTTTTGCATTTTAGTGTACGTGACGTTTCTTTATGTGTTTTAACGTATTGTACGTTAACTAAAATGCCACACGCAATAGTTCTAGGTGTCCTAAATAAAAAATGTCCTAAAACGTTCGAAGTTCTTTCATTTCTTTTTTTATTTTTTGCATTTTTGTGTGCGTCACTGGACCGTGGCTGTCACAAAGGCTTCAATACAAATCGGTAGATACGGTAACAGACTACTAGTGAAACCGTGCCCGGCGTTTTTGGAATGCAGACATGATTTGCGAATTCCAGGACTTTTGTTACGGCAGAAATCCAGTCACATTTTCAATTTTTTAACTCAACGACCCAAAACATATAGCCTAGAAAGTTGTCAGAAATTTTTTAAGAAACATTTGAGGCATCATAAAAGCACATTGAATAGCTTACAATTTTCGAAGACAAAACTGGTAGTTGTAATTTGGGTAATTAATGTAGGTGGAGTTATAATGGCATCATTTCAATTTTAGATGAAAGCTAATTGAGCGGTAACTACTGACATATTATGTGAATTTGGTGGTCCTTACAATTTGACTTAATGTTAATAGTATTCATTTTAGTTTTCGTTTTCAGGTTCGTTTTTGTTTTATTCTTCTATGTAGCCTCCACCTTTATAGAGTTTATTTATGTGGGCTAAGCACGTATCTAATATTGATTCAGTTTCTATTTATACGAGTCAAAACTCGGCATCGCAGTGTTTGTTTTTAAACAAAGTTGTGACAATGCTTATGCAAAGAGCTTTGCAAGCTTATGCAAAGCTTTTCCGTTCAACCAGTAGTTTATGCTAAAAACCATTTATGATTGTATGTACCTAATTAATAACAATATAGTCAGCAATATGAGATTATTTCCTTTATCATTCTTTCCTTTCCTCTTGTCCTCGCATATCACCGAAACTAATTGACAGATCGTAATTGTTCTGTTTTTTTTTTTCAACTTAGGGAATGACACGAGGACCCCTACTTACGTAGTGGTCTTCGTGATAGACTTAAAAGTAAAAAATAGAAAATAAAAATAATTTAGAAAAATTAAACCGACTTCAAAAAAATTTGAAATAAAATTTGTAACATATTTTAGGCTTACCATTTTTGAAAAAAATAGTACCTAAGCTTCAAATACCGGTGCCAAAATGTAACCATCGACACAAAGTGATTGATTGAAAGAACGACCACGATCCGTCAATTAGTTCCGGAGATATGCGAGGACTAAAATATCTACATACATACATACACCCATGAAAAATGTATACTTGTTTGCAAGCCGTAATAGACCTATATAATTATTATGTAAGTAGTGTGCAGTTCCGTTAATATTACTAACATACGTGTCGATTTGATAACCTCCTTTTTTGAAGTCGCTAAAAAGACACCAATCTCTAAAAATAGCCTAAAGTCGAAGTCTTTTCGAAGTCGGTTTAAGTTTTTAAAATTATTTTAATTATTAATTAATAATTAATTATTTTAAAGGCACGTACGTTATGCCTTTCTTTCACCTAATCTTTCACCGAATGTTACATTGGACTTAAATCGGTTTAAAAAATGGACTTAAAATTGGACTTATCTTTTATTAAAAACCTTTCAAGTTAATAGACCTTTCCGCTTTAAAACTAATTGCAACGAACGTGTAAGTAATGAAAGAAGTTAAACCAACGACCAATGTCGGTTGGCACTTAATAAATTAATTTTCCAAGATAAGTTAATTTTTGAGTATTTGCCACTATTGATTTTACGTCACCCGAATTGTTTATCCTAAGCGAATTATCGCAAATAATTCTATTAACGTTGAAGTAGATGAGCCTTAGTAAATTTCATTTTTTAAGTAATTTACAAATTTTCAGTGTACAAAAAATAGTAGTTTTTAAACGTAGCGAACTAAAAAAACCACCGTGTGATTTCATTCAATCTCCCATTACATAGCTTTGATGCCTTCAAAACGACAATGCATAGACTTAGATCTACGAGTAATTAGATCACGCAAAAGTACATTTGCGTCGCGTCAACATATTTGAAAAATTTAACACAATGCGCAAGCATTTTCGTCGTATCATTTAGTACGCACTCCACCGTTGTTCACTCAGGACGACGAATTTATTATTCTTCCAATCCAATAACTCAAATGATTTTTTTGTTTAATTATTACCTACTCCTTTTATTAGGTCGACAAGTTAGAATCGATCTAAATAATGATGAATAATTTAATCAAATAATTTATATCATTTGTACTAGCGCTTTAAAGTCGGCCTCGCGTTAATGTAGGGTTCCTATCACTAAAAAGTTCTTCTTTTTCTCAGTAGGTCACTTCTTTTGCTCAAATGAGCACGATTAAAAGCCTTGTCTTAATATAGATGGGCTAGCTTGCGTTATCTATTTAGACCTATATCTGTGGTAGAACGTCCCGTGCATATGAAACTGGACAAATTAGAGCAATTCAGTGCAGACCTTTGAAGCGTTTGATGGATCTGTGGTTTCCCTCTCTTTCAGTCCCAGTTCTCTTTATGGTGCTCCCAGGGACGCAGATATGGAATTTTAACTGTCCGTTGTCAATTTATACATTTCTTTGCTCATCATTTGAATGATGTTTATATAAGATGTTTACAACTCTTTGTTATTTGCACAAAGTAACAATGATATTAAAGCGTATATATTCCATTCGGGGATTGAAAATAGACCGTATTTGGGATTGATTTTGTAACACCCTAGCTGGAATTGGCTAGTTTGTGAGATATTTTGATTTTTTCTAAAAACAAATATTGCTTTTTGTGCATATGTAGGTTGTTTAATATTTCAGCCAAAGAAATACAGCTAAATTTGGTGAAGTGAACTTGAAAACTTAATAGCATACCATATCACTTTAATTTACAAACTATTATTTAAATTATAAATACTAAGTCACCATGAGTATGGCTCAGGCATTAAAGAAAACCAAGAGAGATTTTAAAGGCGCACGCACACTAAGGACATCACACGCCGCATCGGAGTAAGTTGTGTTTATACAAAATAAAATGTCTGAAATTTGTGGTAGCGAATGCTCTTCATTTTCCCTATTACGTACAATACTCAGCAACACTCAGCAGCATAAAAAAGTGCAGCGTAAATATAAGTTTAATTGGCTTCCATTGAAAGTTCTATAAAGTACAAATGCTACACAATATTCAATTAAACTACGAAGTGACTTATAACTTGTAAAATCCTAATTTTATATTTTTTTTATTACCTCAGAAGCAAAACAGCCATGCAAATATACTTGGTTATAATAAAAAATACCTACGCCAAGGGGCGAATCATGGACGCTTGGCTGATCCTGCAGTCGAGATTTTTTCTCCGTGCCTAAATCAATACAATTGCGCCCATTAGTACTGGAGTCGCGGCACTTAATAACTCATCGCAAAGTAGTAAAATTTAGATCGCATAGCTTTTTTGCCATATAAGATCTTACATGCTAAATTAAGCATCACAAACTCACTTAATAAATCGTAAACAGTGTTACTGAAACAGGTGTTAGTGAAATGGCCAGTGCATTGCCGGGGGAATTTTACCTTTTTTTTGGCTGTCAAGAGTTTGCTTCGAGCATCGGGTGTTGACTGACTGCAAAGGCTTTGAGAGCGATACGTAAAGGGTGAACGGGCGGTAAAAATATTCCCAGTACTGAGTTCTGGTTTAATAAAGCACGAGCGAGAAATCAATTGAGATACTTTTAGTCCATTGGCGAAAGTTTTACAGGTATTTGTTGTATTTTGAAACCTGTTTATGTTATGATTGATTTGTGAGATTAAATCGATTTTAGAATAGGGTATTAGAAGTTTTTAGATATTATACAAAGAACTATTTTGAAATTGGTTGTTACCTATTTATATACGTTATGTATATTTATTATGATCGATTTCTTAGTTCAAATTTTAGAATGCAACGTGTGACTTTTATTGAGTATGCACAAATTGTACTTGAAAATGAATCTTTTGTAGGTACTTATGATTCTTTTTAACAATTTTATCATTATTATTTGGATAATTAGATTTTTTTTAATATTACTAAGAGCACTATTTGAAGGGAATCTGATGAATTCAGATTGAAATTTTGTGTCTACCACAATAAGATATTATTTCTTCAAAACAAAATAATAAACCATCGTGAAATGATTAAAAGCTTTATTAACGAAGCGAATAATAGTCGCAATGCCTTTCTTTTGTTTACGGAAAACACATTTATTATTGAACTACAAGACACGGCTTTGAATAATAAATAGCAATAATTACAACTCAAATCAGTAAATCTTTTTGATTATACCACAGCACTTTATAGACTTAGATCGACGGTGGCATATAGAGAAAAGAAAAGTAAACAAAAGAAAAGAAAAGAAAAGAAAAGAAAAGAAAAGAAAAGAAAAGAAAAGAAAAGAAAAGAAAAGAAAAGAAAAGAAAAGAAAAGAAAAGAAAAGAAAAGAAAAGAAAAGAAAAGAAAAGAAAAGAAAAGAAAAGAAAAGAAAAGAAAAGAAAAGAAAAGAAAAGAAAAGAAAAGAAAAGAAAAGAAAAGAAAAGAAAAGAAAAGAAAAGAAAAGAAAAGAAAAGAAAAGAAAAGAAAAGAAAAGAAAAGAAAAGAAAAGAAAAGAAAAGAAAAGAAAAGAAAAGAAAAGAAAAGAAAAGAAAAGAAAAGAAAAGAAAAGAAAAGAAAAGAAAAGAAACCGTTTATTGCTGATTTATACACAAATAAGACGTTCATACAGCATATGCGGACATACAATACGTTGTTTATATCCATAAAAATACGTTGACGGACACAAAACTCGCAACGCACATCAGGCTAAACTGAATTCAAATGTATATTGTTTACTAAAAGAAATGGCTTTTGGCATGACGGGATGCAAACAAAATCACAATCCAATCACAGTTAACCTGCTGACAACGTAAGCTCCGCTGGACGGATCTTTTAATATGATTCTTCACCTATTCAACTAGTGAGGACAAATTCTTACTCCAACCATCTTCATACTTTCCCATGCTAACACATCTTATAGCATGGTTCCTCACCTATTCAACTGGTACGTAAAAAAACGTAATATAACAACCTACACACTTTCCCATTTATTTAAGTACGTTCGCGCGTTCGCGCGAAAAGTGACGTAGCGCGTAGCGCCAAAACATTAACCCACAGATTAAAAATTATAATATAGATCTGTCAAACATAAAATTTATAAAAATTGTTCTTTGTTTAAAATCCAATTTTTGTATGGAGTGAAGAAATATGAAAACATAATTATCGTTAGACATTGTAATACTAACAAATGTTTAATACCTACGCGATAATATGAGTTCGAAATTTTACAGTGCATTACGACCAGTACAGGGTTATTATGACGGTTTCATTAATATTTATAATATTAATGAACAAAGAACAATTTTTATAAATTTTATGTTTGACAGATCTATATTATAATTTTTAATCTGTGGGTTAATGTTTTGGCGCTACGCGCTACGTCACTTTTCGCGCGAACGCGCGAACGTACTTAAATAAATGGGAAAGTGTGTAGGTTGTTACATTAAAAGAGAATGTTAATCAAAAAAATAAAGCAAATTTTAATGATGATCTATCTAATGCTTTATTAATTTTTTAACTCTTCTAAAAATCATTTACTCTATTTGGGTTATTACACTGTGCGACTCCTGTGTTGTCCTGAGCTGATGATTTAGGACGTATCTATGTGTAGTAGCGCATTGCTGAAACTCAGACTAAGGGTAGGTGATAACTTTTATAAAGCGCACATGACTTTTAAGAAAGTCATTGGTGCCATTGGGATTCGAGCCCGGACCCCTCGATTAAGCTGAATTCTATGCCACTAGACTCAATAAATTCCAGAATATTATGGTAACATCGAACTATTGCAATTTAGTTATCCTTCAAGTTCCTTAACGTTTACTGCACGTTATCTCGTAAGTTACAAAACTAATTTGAACTATTTGTGAAGTATTGGATCTAAAACCTGCAAATTTAGTTAATAAGGGGATATTATCTTGCCAAATTAATGTATGTAGTTGCTGTTGACGCTTGCAACCTGCAACGATGGCTAGAGTTTATGGTCTCGGAAAGAGGAAAAAACTGGGTTGACACGCTGTCGAGATTTCAGATATTCATTTTTTGTTACCCAACTAAACGTATACCTAATTTTGCAATTAATTAATTAATTTTGTCGGTAACCCATTAATGATTAAGGGTCGGGTCTCCTCTCACAATGAGAGGGATGTAGGCCGCCGTCCACCACGCTGGCCTACTGCGGGTTGGTGGACTTCACATACCTTTGAGAACATTTTTTTTGTGAACTCAGGCATGCTTTCCTCACGATGTTTTCCTTTACCTTAATAGCAGGTGATATTTAATTTTATAACTTAATTTTATAACTTTATTTTAATCCTAACTTTCTTTAATCAGTTTCTTAATCTATGTTAATTTAAGTTTATTTTTCTTCATCACCCGAAACTAGCTCGTTGCCTGCCGCTCTACTGAATCGTAATTCCCAATTATTTTCAACTAATAAGTTATTTTTATTTTTGAAAATTTAATCTTGAAACAATATTAATTGTGCTCAAATATTGACGATGTAAATCGCAAGAGATTGTTTAGAAAACTGTCTAATAATAGTTGAGTTGGAACCTTTTTAATTAATTGCATTTTATGAAATGTTAAAAACTTCCATTAATAACGAATATCAAAAACGCGTTTTAAGAAATTGACTAAGTACTAAATCAAGAGGCCCGGATTTGAATCCCAAAATATCAGTATTTATTACCTAAGTTTAAACGTTTTTAAAAAAAATACCAGTTGTAACGATAGGGACTATGTCCCTAAACTACCTACCAACGAACTATTTTACAAGACACTGATATGCCTATTGTACGAGTATCCAATATTTAGCTCTATTCTCTTATTCAATATAAGAAAATAGAGCGGTGATAGCCCGGTGGCTTTGAATTCGACCTCGAATCGAGGGGTCCGGGTTCGAATCCCAGCGGCACGCACCTATGACTTTGTAAAAAAAGTTATGTGCGCTTTATAAAATTTAATATCACCTGCTGTTACGATGAAGGAAAAAACGTGAGAAAACCTGCATGTCTGAGAGTTCACAAATTTTTTTTTTTCTCAAAGGTATGCGAATTCCACCAACCCGCAGTAGGCCAGCGCGGTGGACAGCGGCCTACATCCCTCTCATTGTGAGAGGAGACCCGACCCTGTAGTAGGTCGTTAATGGGTTACTGACAAGAGAATAGAATAGATATGTTCACTAAAATTACATTATCAATATCTATCCTGTAACTATCCAACTGTAGGAATATTTACTTACAAATATAAATTCTGTAATATTTACCTTCTAATATCCTTTGTAGGCAGGAACTTTACTTATCAAAGACCGAGAGCGCGCCTTATATTCGTACGCTTAAAGATAATTTGATCAGTGCAACCTCAAATGGATGCGTCTAAAACATCATTATGCCCTAATAGAATCTCCGTCGACAGTAAAATACACTAGCTACATTTGTGAAAAGGTTAATTCGTATACTCTAAAAGGGTCTCCGATGAGAGTCTATAACACTAGCTACCTTTTGTGAAAAAAATTACAAAAGCAAATCCCTAACTAGTGTTAGGACTAAAGACAGCTCAGACTAACTTAGCTGGCAGTCTAATACAGAAGCTATCCTTTGCGATAATATCAAAAAAGCCCAATCTTACTATTTACTCTAAAAGGATCTCCATTGTTCGTCGTATTAACACTAGCTACCATTTGTGAAAGGTTTCTAAAATTATTTTAAACTATGGTTGGGGACTAAAATAAGCTAATAAGAGTCTTCTGTATACACTAAAATGGTCTTCGTCGACAGTAGTAATTTCGAGAAAAGGTCATAGACGCCAATGTCAAACTAATGTTAAATCCCAAACCTCAAACTAAAATGATCACATACTAGCTACCTTATGTGAAGAGGCGATGGTCCAAAGTGATTACTCAATAGATACCTTGTCAGTAACCCATTAATGACCCACTACAGGGTCGGGTCTCCTCTCACAATGAGAGGGATGTAGGCCGCCGTCCACCACGCTGGCCTAATGCGGGTTGGCGGACTTAACATGCCTTTGAGAGCATTTTTTTGTGAACTCTCAGGCATGCAGGTTTCCTCACGAAGTTTTCCTTCACCGTAACAGCAGGTGATATTCAATTTTATAAAGCGCACATAACTATTTTACACAGCATTGGTGCGTGCCACTGGGATTCGAACCCGGACCCCTCGATTCGAGGTCGAATTCTAAGCCACTGGGCTATCACCCCTTGCGATATATACCAATATATATACAATAGATACCTACAACTGCCCCAATAGGGTATCCGCCGACGCGGCGACGGCTCGTATCTATCGATACTACCTACGTTTGACAGCTTAACTTGCACTTGGGAGTCCACATGTGCTAAATTAATTTTGCATCTAGCAGCCTATTACCTGCACCTGTTAGACTAAACCGCTTGAGATAGAAATCATTAAACTGGGGTTGAAGATATTTGAAGTCAATAATTATTGATAAGTGAATTGTATTAAGTCAAACAGGTAAACAAGTATAGCGGTGATAGCCCAGTGGCTTAGAATTCGACCTCGAATCGAGGGGTCCGGGTTCAAATCCCAGTGGCACGCACCAGTGACTTTGTAAAAAAGTTATGTGCGATTTATAAAATTGAATATCACCTGCTGTGCGATTTATGAAATTAAATATCAGCTGCTGTTACGGTGAAGGAAAACATCGTGAGGAAACCTGCATGCCTGAGAATTGACAAAAAAAATAATCTCAAAGGCATGTGAAGGCCACCAACCCGCATTAGGCCAGCGTGGTGGACTAAGTCCTACATCCCTCTCATAGTGAGAGGAGACCGGACCCTGTAGTGGGTCACTAAGAGGTTACTGACAAGTATATTCATTCCTAAGTTTCATTGTGTTACGTGATATTTCATGAATTTCAAAGTATATTGTTTACAATACGGACTTATCAAAATTCTGTTTATAAATAAGCAAAACTATCCGCGACTCTGTCCGGTAGCGAGAATTGAAAAGAAACCCGAATCTCAGAAACACATAACTTTAAAAGAATAAGTATTTTGCTCGCGACATTGGAAGCACAAAGTTAAATCAAGTTTTCACTACTGAAATCGTCAACAACTCAAGATTACCGACTAACCGATACTAACCGATACGTAAAAACCGATAAGAAAGACTTAAAGTTCGTAGGACTTTCGATATAATTGCGAGGAATAAGTTATCTATATTCTTTTGATTTCTACATCCCCTACAAAAGACTAATATTCCACTCTGATTTTGAAGTGAAAACTTCTTTTAGCGCGGTACGCATATTTGTAGATGAGATAAAATCTCTGGACTCGCGACACCGTTATGAGACGTAGCTATAAAAGCATAATATAGAAAGTCAAAGTAACTATGGAAACTGTCAGAAGGAAACATTCATAAACAAAATGCGTCTAATTAGATGGAACTATGGAGACTGTCGAAAGGAAACATTCATTAATAATAAGTGTATTTTGTTATAGATACAGCTAAATATTTAAATTATTGTGATTTTGGATTCGATTTTGCGATTATTAAACGACATTAAAATTTAAAGCTTTAAATGTCGTTTTTTTTCTTTCAGAGAAGCTCAATTGTGTTTTAATTGAACTGTCGTCCAAATCACCAAGAAAACACATCTTATAAGTTTTCACTTCTGCCGGCACTCCGGGAGTGCCACCCGTCTTTTAACAGCCCTATGGTAAATGGCTTCCACCCGCGGCTTAATCACACGTGGACCTAAGAATTTGACCTAGAGAGAAAAAGTATCCTAAATTTTAATTCAGGTTGTAACTTGAGTAGGTACCACATTTCATTCAAATCCGATTCCGTTTAGTCGCTTTTGCATGATCAAATAAGATAAATAGAGCAATAAATACTCATCCTTATCCTTCCATCCATAGTCACAAACTTTGGCATTTATATTAGTTATAATATAAAAGGAATGAAATTATCAGTTCGTTAAAATCTCAAATTAATTTCCATCAATTTCAAAAGTAGGGAAAGCCACAAGCGTTAATAGCTCAGAGGCTTAGAAGCCGGCGTCGTACTCAAAAGCTCCGAGTTCGAATATCAGTGGCTAACACAAGTAATTTAAATAACGGGATCATTCAAGTCACACTAATTTGAAAAAAAAACAGAAAAAGAACGTTACGGCTACAGAGATCAAATTTTTAAGGTAGGATGATATTTTTTTAGCTTAATTTATAGAAATAATTCTAGTAAAGATTTAATTTATTATAATTTATTTAAAGTAGATAGATATGATCTCCTAACGCACACCAATTTATCTTTAATTCGATTAGGATTTACATACTACACAAAAATCTATTTTTTTAAAATTTGTCTATTAGCCTTAGTCTTCAAATAACACAATTTAATGAGAAACAACTGACGAATTTATTCCAAAAACAAACAATTAAAAACTTCGCGATCAAGCAAGCACACAAGCGTTAGAATGACAAAAATAATACAATTTTTACCAATTTAACCATTTGTCCGAAACTAAAGTAACATTTTTTTCTGAAGCTCAATTATTTTTCATTTCATTTTTTCATTTTTACTAAAGTTTTCAAACTGGAAACCGTTTTTAATTGAAAATTGTTCATTTTTAGAAACCCAATTTTTTTCACTAGATAATTTATTTTGCGATCCTGTTTTGTGCTTGCCAATTTCTAATTATACCTACCTTGTTTAAGGATAAATTGAGTTTAATGTATTACTTTTGTCACTCTGAGTGTATTTTTGACCGCGTAGTAAAGTACTCTCGCGAGGCGCAGTAAAAGTAAATAAAAAGTACTTACGCAACAAAATAAAAATCCACATACAGCACGCCTCGTCCAATTATCTGTTTGGCGCCGGTGATTCCTGCCGGCTCCAGCCGGTTCCCGACGGCTTCTCGGCATCTATTCAATAAGCCGAATCAATGAATTATTATCTAAGTCCGAATGAACACTTTGAAATTTTGAAAAAATAAATAAAATTAAAAACGCTACATATCTTTAAAAATATCGCACGTGTAGTAGAGATCGTGCTTTACTCTTAGCATGAACAAGTAATTTTCCAGCTTATATTATGTTTTATGTGAAACTTTTGATAAGAAACGAACATAAACTGTGAGAGAAAAAAGCTTGCTGCTGTGACGAGAAGCGACAAGTATTTGTTTACGTTCGTAGTAAAGGATGCCGACTACAAGCGCGGTTCAATCAAAATCTCTGCTTTTTTAGTATGAAACAGTTCACAAATTAAATGAAATTACGTAATAATGACTCGTAATAAAATATTGTTATTGTCAAAATTTAACCTCAGATCAAAAACTGACTTTTAAACTTTGTTTGCAGTTTAACGGCTGGCTTTTTGCCATTTAACATTTGCGCTTTCTGACAACTAAAATTCCAAATCAAACTTATGGAAAAGAGATGTAGCGTTCTCTTAAAGTAACACTTACCTTTAAATATGTATTCACTTTACACAGTTAGTAAGTCACAGCAGTACTTAACAGTCATTTTCACTTCAAGACCACCAACCGCCGCGAAAAACCGAACGAAGCTGCCGAACGAAAAAATTAAGTGAAGTGAGATTTGATCGCGTTAAAATTAAAAATCGAAAGAATAAAAATTACTACCAATTAAATGTTCACTTTGCGAACTTTAAACAGTTCAAACGAGGTACCGCGACGCGTGCGGTGCTCAACATCAGCACGGATGCAGTTTGCAAGCCCGAGACCCGTCCCGCGTCTGACAACCGGAGCGCTCGCCCTGCCGCGGCCACTCCCCTTACCCCTTCCTCTACCACCAGTTCCGCGGTAATTATCGACTACACCTGGTCTAACAAACCCCAATAATCACTTGCATTTAAAAAAATAACAGACACCGACGGCCACCACCGATTGTCACGAAAAACGTTCTGATATCCGAGAGGAAATACCAAGACGTCATTACCTTAACGACGCTCGATTGATACTAGATTAATTTTATATCTTCCTACACGCAAAAAAGCTACATGAATATTCGTTTTGATGTTGCGAGCTTAGAGTACGCGGTTGTTCGCCGATTGGTATCGCAACTTTTAATTCAGAGAGTTCCCGAGCGAGACGTCCGAGCGCTCCTTTGCCGAACTTAGTGGGCGGCGCGCGGCGCGAAACTTTAGTTCTAATTAATTATGTACCGTCTTACTTGCACAGATGCACTCTTTCTTACATAGGTATCTAAAAAAATGTTTTCAAAATAATTTTTTTATTTAGTACCTATCTTATTTTAACATTAACGGAATACGGTGCAATGTATTGAGCAACTATTATCATTTATGATTTTCTGAGGTAATTTTCCCGATCGTTTCCATCACCTGAGACATAACGTCGCAACGTGATTTGGTGGAAACGTCCTAATGTCTGCCGTCTGGAATACTTTACGAGTATATAGGTGGCTCTATTTAGTTGCCGTATATTATTATGTATATGACGTCCCACCTACGTCGGACGAAACTATTATGAGACCGTTAAATCATTTATGTCGTCACATTTTGCGTTGAACGATAAACAATGTGTGACATGACAATCATTGAGTACGTTTATAAACAGATATCGCGGTTAATTAATTTAGAAGTAAACATGTTTTTGTGTAGCTTTTTGGTATAGACATTGCTTTTTGGTATTCGTTACGGTTTGCCCGTAACCGATTAATGACCTGCGGGGTTGCGTCTCATTACAATGAGAAGGACGCAGGCCTTAGTCCACCACGCTGGCCTAGTACGGATTGGTAGATTTCATATGCTTTTGAGAACATTATGAAGAATAAACAAGTATGCAGGTTACCTCACGATGGTTTTTCTTCGCCGTTACAGCAGGTGATATTTAATTTAATAGAGCGCGCGTAACTTTTGAACGTTATTGGTGCGTGCCACTGGGATTCGAACCCGGACCCCTCAAGAGGCCGAATTCTTAGGCACTGGACTGTTACCGTTTCAACATTAGTTAACTACTACCATTACTTTCACATCAACCGTCAAATAATATGTTTCAGGCCCCACTTACGGTATGGAGCCATAAACTAGCTGTTTAGTGGAGCATACCTATGATTTTTATCACTTCTTCGTGATGATTTTTAATCTGTGTGTATCATTCCCATCGTGAGATGTTATAAAACAAATTTCATTCCATTATCAAGATATGGAATTCTGGGATTCGTTTCTATAAATATTTTCTTGAACAGAAGTTGTAAAGAGATAGCGGAAAAAATGGTGGAATAAATAGTCTTCAAACTTTTTCTTCCGATTTTTTAAAGTATCAAAGTATTCGTACGGTCCACGTCAGTCATTAGTATGTCATGACATCTTTCCATACTAATGGCACATGTTAACTATACGAATACTTTAATTATAGTATTAATAAACGGGCAGTAATGGTAAGTGGTCACTCCAATCCACGTCAAACCTTAAATAGCTACTAAGGCTGCACCGCCTTGAAACGAAACACATTTCGCAAACATTTATATTCCATTATCGAGATACTGACTGCCGGGAGTCACTGCTATAAATATTTTATTATTTTACAACGAACTGAACTTGTAAAGACCATTGCAAATAGCGCGAAGATGGTGGAAAAATTTTACCGTAAATAAATTTTCCCTACGGATTTTTAAGGTGTCACGGTAATTGGTCACTCTGACCCACGATGATCCACGTCGAACCTCGCATAGGATAAAAGTCTTATTTGAGGTCATAAGTAGGAAAGTGTAAAAGGCCTGAGATATCTCAGACAACCTCTCCAATCAATATATAAAAGACACGAAGAACTTAATATACCCACCTACATAAGAACATTAGAGATGCCCCAAGGCTGGTTAGGACGCGGCGCCGGAAAATTATTTCCGCGGGCGATTTACTATGGCTCTAACATTTAAAAAATCTATCACGTCTCTACTTTACGCCACGATAAACTGTCGAGAGTAACTTTTATCAGATAAACAAATCTTTTCTGGCGATGTTAAATCTTACAAAGTTGATAATTTGGGCGATTATATTTACACGTATAGGAAGGATTCCCTGACGTCACAGATCATTGACCCTTAATCGACGGATATAATAGATGCCGATACTGGCGAATAGCAGACCGATTACAATCAATTTTTGCAACCAATTACACTGTTTTATTAATTTTAAATGGGTGGCACATTGCATAGCCGATGAGTTCGAATAGGTAAACTATTAAAATAAACAAATAATTTGGACTGCTGAACAAAATAATAAATAAATAAATATAATTTAGCAATAATTGCCATGAAATATAAAATTAAGTTTTAGTTATATAAGACATAATTATTGTATGCCCGCATAGGGTAGACTGTTCTAAACTTATTATAAATTTTTGTAACGTCTTTCTCATGTACCTAACAGTCAACAATAAACGTATTCTTTTCTTTTCTTTAAAAAGTAATTAATAATTTAGGTGTCTTTTTTAATTAGGTCCCTCACTTATCTCCCCGAGGTGAGGGCGACGGTATTAAATAGGATCACCAAGAAGCAACCTTTTTTTAGACCATAGGACCTTTTTTAGACCACGTTAATAGGACCAAGTCCTATCGTATTAGTTATTTGCGGGGGTTAAGCTGTATGTTTACAAACTTATTTGTATTCGAGTGCCATGGAGCTGTAACCACTATATTAACGCACTTAATTGAAGTGCAATCTAATTGGATTGAGTGCCACTCAATTGGATCACCCACGTGTAATTTTGAAATCGGCTAGGTGACTCACTCACAGTGAAATGCCTAACCGTTTGAGCATTGCAGGCAGTCTAAGCTTAAAGCTATATTCAGTCAGTGCCGTATATGTATAGTTATATTATAATTTTAATAAGTATATTTTTTTTTAATAATTTCGGAGTTTGGGAAAAAACCGGGGTAGCTTCTTTGTTTTAATTTTTTTTCTATTTTTAGTGCATAATCTGTGTGTTAACGTTTTTAAGCACTTCCTACAATTAAGCTAAAGAAATACAGCCATTTGGTATAGTGAATTTGAGACTTCAGACACGTTAGAAGAAAAATTTTTTTTTTTGCCAAAAGCCGGAATTATTAAAAAAAAACTTAAAAATTAAAATGTTTCAGTAGTTATGGACACATAAGAGGATTACATAATAAATTATATCTTAAAGACACCAAATCTACTTTTAGCCCCTGAAAGGAATATATCAAATTACCAATCACCCTGTATTTTTCTGTGATACTCGTTGTTATTTTGTGCAAATAACAAAGAGTTGTAAACATCTTATACACACGTCAATCAAATAAAATGAGCGAAGAAATGAAAGAGAGCTGATTGCGAGCTCTTGTATTGAAACCTATACCTCTGAAAGCTAATGGAAAAATTACCTTTAGTAGTTTATGTGGTTAGACGAGACGATTACGTCATACCTCAATATTTTCGTGTACTCGTCCCCTGAGCCGAACGCAAATTTCGTCAAAATCAAATCAAAAACAAAAGCTCTTATTTATTTTTAGGTACAATTGTTACTGTGCATACTTAATGAAGGTCATACTTATTGCATTAATCATTTCCTTCCGGCTAATAACACTCCAGCCCAATAAGGGTTTTACGAGTACGTCGGAATGATCGAGTAGGCTGTAAACGCGTAACTACAGTGCATTACAGTAAGAGCGCGACGCACTCTTTGCACTCTATCTCAAAAACGGTTGTGTGTGTGAAAAAATGTTTTAAACTGTAATTCTTTCTGTATTCGCGTCCGTACGTAACATGTGTGTCGGTCTATTACGGTTTCCAAACAAGTGTACCAAATTTCGTGAGTGTAGTATCTATGTATGTATGTGTATTTTGAAAATTTGGAAACGGGAGGGGAGGCGCGGGTCTCGTCGGGGCGCGTTTTCACCGTATCGACACTTACTGTGACAAGGTGCCAGCGCATTATCAATTTGCGTGGGTGATATCAAAGGAACGGACAAATGAAGACAAATTCAATGCGCCTTTGACACTTGTTTTCGCATAGTTCGCGTCTAACTCCCGTCGCGTGCCAAGTCAAAGCATTATTCGTTGTAAAATTTGCAAGGTGCATTCCATATTGTTACAATGAAGCAGATTCCCGGACTCCGGATTCTGGAAACTGCTCCCTATGAGCTTCATTCCGGACTCTATTCAGAGTGTAAGCGCGGTTCACATAGGACTCTCGCCTCGTAATTAACGGGCGGTTTCAATAAACAATCGTCGATTATGGATAGCCGTTTGGCAGCTGTCAAATCTGTTCGGACCAATTAATAAGATAGAGGCGATAGCCCAGTGGCTGAGAATTTGAACGTCTTACTCAGAGTCTCAGAGCGGTGATAGCCCAGTGGCTTAGAATTCGACCTCGAATCGAGGGGTCCGGGTTCGAATTCCAGTGGCATGCACCAATGACTTTGTAATAAAAGTTATGTGCGATTTATAAAATTAAATATCAACTGCTGTTACGGTGAAGGAAAACATCGTGAGGAAACCTGCATGCCTGAGAATTCATGAAAAAAAAAATGTTCTCAAAGGCATGTGAAGTCCACCAACCCGCAATAGGCCAGCGTGGTGGACGGCGGCCTACATCCCTCTCATTGTGATAGGAGACCCGACCCTGTAGTGGGTCATTAATGGGTACTGACAACTCAGATTCTGAATTTGAATCCTAGTGGCCGCCACCAATGATTTTCTAATAAGCACTTTATAAACTTGATCACCTACTGTAACAATATGCAATATTAACAACAGCATTTAATTATGTCGGTGAAATAACTTAAACCTTAGAATTCTCAATGATGTTTTCAAAGGCATGAAACATACCAGTAGTAGATGTGTGAGACACAAAATCGGCACGGTAAGTAATGAAAATATTCATTCACATCCCAAAAGTCGACACGTCATGTAAGCCATGCATAACATGAATCTAAAACTGACCAGATATATAAATGCTTTGACAATTATATGCACGCATCAACTCTCAGCATACTAAATACCTATAACAAAAAGGGTCGTGGTAACCGAATACTCGCAACTGTAGGATTCAACGCCCCAGATGGTCATAGAGTAACTTTAACAGAGAAACAACCTGACAATGGATTTGAAACTTTTTTGATGTAATTAGTAGAAAGTAATTAAATTTTGGTAAAAGTTTCATCAAAAAAAATTAAAAAATATAAAAAGAAACTTTTACGATAGATACAGCGATATGCGAGGACAAACAATATAATATAATATATATAATCTACATACACCCATGAAAATTGGCATATTGTTTGGAAGCCGTAATAGACCAACAAAATTGTGTAGTTCCGAGAATCATACTCATACCTACATGATACGTGTCGAATTGATAACCTGGTTTTTTGAAGCCGGTAACAATAATCGTTTATACACAACGTTAATAACGCACCGATAATTCGCCTGCCACTCAGTGCTTGACACAAAATTAATTCTCTATTCTGTAGTTAATTGCATCAAAATTCTCAATAAATACCATGCTACACTAAAATGGTCCACGTGACGTGTGTAGCGGCGCGATACCTAAAGTTATGAGCGCGCGCCTCACATGAAAATTTGAGCTTGCACTCCGGGAGTGCCGGCAGAAGTGAAAACATATAAGATGTGTTTTCTTGGTGATTTGGACGACAGTTCAATTAAAACACAATTAAGTTTCTCTGTAAGAAAAGAAACGACATTTAAAGCGTTAAATGTCGTTTAATAATCGTAATACACTTATTTATTAATGAATGAATGTTTCTTTTTGACGGTTTCCATAGTTCCATCTAATAAGACGCATTTTGTTTATGAATATTTCCTTTTGACAGTTTCCATAGTTACTTTGACTTTCTATATGCTTCTTTAGCTGCGTCACGTAACGGTGTAGCGAGTCCAGACATTTTATCTCATCTAATAATATGCGTATACCATGCTAAAAGAAGTTTTCACTTCAAAATAATAAATTTATAAAACCGTTATAATTTTTTCTGGTCATTTTATAATTCCCTTCCCTAACAAATGTACCTTAAAAACAAAAAATGAACTATTACTAATAACTAATTTATTAATTTTTATTGCAAAAATTCCTTAATTCCAAGGTAGCTACCATCTGCTCAAAGCCAAAGAAAAACTGTATTTGTCGACTCGTTTTGGGGACAATAAATAATCAACAATTTTATGGCATGTGCTCAGCTACTTCGCCGGAATACTCGAAAAATACAAAATGATTTTTTACAGAACAAAAGCTACATTTTCTTCGACCGTACCTGAACAAAATAATATGATTCCAGAATACCTCTAGTATTTTTTTAAACCTTGTCAATACAAATGTCAATATCAACCGATGTTGGTGTACATTACTGTGCATCCATTGCAATGTTTACGTGCGGTCATTCGGTCGATTTTTTATTCTGAAAACTCAACACAACTCTTCGACTTTGCTCCAAAATAACTTTTCCGACTTTGATTTGTCGGTTATATTTAATTTTCTAAAGCTCACATAACTTTCAAATACAAAGCTATTGGTGCGCGCCACTGGGATTCGAACATTCATAAAATCCTTACTAAATTTTGCCTATTCCTTTGGAAACTCTAAGTAGTTTCATATATCATAATTTTAAGTATTTTAACAAGAAAATAGAATACATTCCAAATGAATTGCTTTTTAGAACTTGATCGAGAGAGGAATAAAAGTTATCCTATATGTTTATCCAGGTTCTAAACTATGTACCTACCTATGTGCAAACCAAATTTCACAAATTTACTTAATGTACTCTAAAGGTACCTTTTATAACAGTAGTAGCATACGCTCCGATTGAACCGTGCGCTAAAAGGAATTTTTCTACAGAAACTCCACAATACAATTTCGGCCAGAGACTGAAAAATTAAATGTTTTTAAACAAAATTTCGGCATCACTTTAAAGCCGGAGATCTAAAGTTATTCGAACATAATATTAATTCCATTACAAAAGCATTTTCACCTTTGCAAAATGTATTTCGTACGACACAAGTACCTAGGTACTTTTTTGAAAGCTTTGATGAAAATTATTTTTGAGTGACGGCACGTATTTCATCATTTCTTTTGTCGATTCATATTCAATAATTTGGAAGTGGGATATGCAATAATATGTATTGGACCATGTACCTACTAAACTCTTACAAAGTGAAGAGATTAATAAATTCATATTTGGCTGCAACCCCACTGTTGGGCACAGGTCTCCTATAAAAAGGGCTCCCCCTATCATGGCGAGAGTCTCGAGTCGTCAGTGACCCATTAATGACCCACTACGGGATCGGGTCTCCTCTCACAATGAGAGGGATGTAGGCCGCCGTCCACCACGCTCCCCTACTGCGGGTTAGTTGGACTTCACATGCCTTTGAGAACATTTTTTTGTGAACTCTCGGCATTCAGGTTTCCTCACGATGTTTTCCTTCACCGTAACAGCAGGTGATATTTAATTTTATACAGCGCACATAACTTTTTAAAAAATCGTCAGAGTCACCTCATTGGTCCCGGTTGTCAACATTATCGATGCGGATTAGTAAAGAAACGGGTTAGTGGACAACCCGTGTCGGATGTTGTTAAATCGCCCATAGGACCTCCGACAAGGTTTAACGACTCCTGTCGTATCGATAACAAGACAGATGGCACAACGTGTAGACAATTGTTTAAGGTTATTCTCGCATTTCGTTGAATGTTGGTATTATTTTAAAGTGTTTTTGAGGCTCGTATTTCCATCAAATATCGTAACGTCGTATACTCGTATTAGTTGTGTTTTTTGTAAATTTATCTATATAGTAAGGATATTTTCATATTCAACAGTTTGCACCAAGCGCTGTAACGTTTCAACAGTTCGGGTCCGTGTACTCCTTTCGCTTCGCTTTTTAATCCCGTACCCGTCAAATAGAATAAGCCGATGCGCTGGGGCGAATCGGCTTTTAAAATACAAATCAAAATGGAGCGAATCACTCAGATTCCTAGTTTATGTGTTCTGATTATGATAGTGCTGATTCTACGAAGCAAGGATTAGTAAATTGAATGCAAAAAAAACTTATTTCAACGCTCTAAAAAGAAGAAAATATTTTTTCCTTAAAAATTTTAACTATCTACTTAGTTTATAACCTCATTATAATATACAATTCATAAGCAAAAAAGCTTGTCGCGCGATTTGTAAATAAACTAGTAGGTACTTACCTAAATACTGATAGGCAATTAAACCTCGCGACAAGCTTTTATTACTATTAAACCACCCAAACATTCATACTTACATACATACACATACATTGCAAGTTAAATAAAAGCTTTTAATAAAAATTTGGCTTTGTTGGCACGCTATTGATAAGCAACGAATAGTTTCACTGTAGATCCTTACAAATAATTAAGCTTTTTGGCAAAATCTATGATTAGCAAATGGGCATGGAGTATCGGATCGAGGGCATATGATAGGTACAACCCTAAATTTTCACCCCTTTGTTGTAGTAATTTTAGTAATTTAATAATTTTTCATCCCGCTCGATAACTTATATGACAAAACAACATTCGCGGGGTCACTAGTACAATCTTATATTTATAAAATTATCATGTCACAGTTTTAGTTACCATACTCCTCCAAAACGGCTTGACCGATTTTTATGAAACTTTATATGCATATTCAGTAGGTCTGAAAATCCACACCTAACATTTTTATTTTATTTTTTGGACAATTATTTTATTTTTATTTTTCAATAATGTGGCATCAAAAATACATAGGTACATACAACCCTAAATTTTCACTCTTCTATCAACAACTCCTATTTTTAATAGTCGGTTCTTAACACTCGATAACTTATAATTATAGCAAAACAACGTTTGCGGGGTCAGCTAGTATACCTACTACAAAAATCAATACTGACAAATTGAAATGCTTTCACTGGTATATTATCAAATTGTTGTGGACTTTGCCGAACGTAACCGCAACGCACGAAAGCCGCAGAGCACTCTGTTGAAGTCAATCAGACCACAAATAAAATCATATTTGTTTACTCTTTTACATCCCATACATTATTATGTAGTTACTGAACGCGGCTCCGTGCTCGTGTACCCAGACAATTTACCGCGAGTAACTTATAGATACAGCTATCTATTTTTAGCCAGCCCAGTGGCTAAAAATTCGGCGTCTACAGGGGTCCAGGTTCGAATCCCAGTGGCACGCACCAATTACTTTGTAAAAGAGTTATGTGCGCTTTATAAAATTAGTATCACTTGCTGTAACGGTGAAAGAAAATAACGCGAGGAAACGTGTGTGCCTGAGGGTTCACAAAAAACAAATCTCTATAGCATGTGAAGTCAACCAACCCGCACTAGGCCAGCGTGGTGGACTACGGAATTTTTCCTCCTTCTCATTGTGGGAGAAGCCTACAGTGGATGATTAATGGGTTACAGACAACTTACACATACCTAATTGGGATTTTGAATAGATAATTAATAAATGTGTCAATTTATACTAAAACGTATCCGAGTGCTAAAGAATCATAGTGAGATCCATAACTATAAAGTTGTTAAACAAATTATAATAGACAAGGTAACCAAGTGTAGGAGAAAAACTGTTGATTTCGTTTAAAATCACTTAAATTTTACAGGAAGTTTTAAAATTATCCTAATTATTTAATAAAAATATCCCTAAGGATTTAACAGCCATTTAAAATCATTGTTCTTTTTTTTTGTACAATTTTATTATTAATTAATTTATTAAAAATCTTAAATAGGATATCATAGCATTAAAAATGCATAAATTTAAATCAAATCAGAAGAAAAATTCCACTGTATAAATTGCGAAACTTTTTGAACGAAACCAAAACCGTCAGCCCCATTGCAACTCGCAGGTAAACTTGTCAACGTCAACTTTGCAACGTCAAACGAAAATAAATAACAAACAAGCAACAATAAATAAAAACGAACTTCCCGTGCTCAATATTGACAGCGTAACAGTGCAACAGTGAAGCAAACCGCGCGATAAATTAACAAGTAACGATGTGCATATAAATGTATCCTGAAACGATATTAACCACACTGCTTCTGCTGTTTTGGTCGTGGCGAGTCTTCAGCTTCTTCTACTCGAGTTACTCCATCACGGAAGCGGTGACCCCATCGTCGGTGACCACAGGCGTGAGAGTCGTTCTAACCTCGCTACAGATGGTGGTATCGGTGGCCATGAACCTGGTGCCCACCTCGGAGTTCCCAAGACTGAGCCTCGCCAACCGGCTCGTCAGCGTGCCGTCCCAGGCATACACCGTGTATTTCGCGCACCGTTACATCGCGCCCGCGATAGACAGCAAGCGCGTCACGGCGCTCCTGTACGTGCTATCCCTGTTGTCCATTCTGGACACCGTGTACAAGATCAGAGTGGACTGGGATCGTATCGAATGACTTTACATTAAAATTTAATTTCACTTTAATCACCAAAAATGGCCAACTACGTTGAAATCATCAAAACTGATCAAACAATGATGGTATAAAATTTTCATTGATACGATGAATTTTTTTACTAATGACAATATTTTAGCAAGGGAAAATTAGAGTTAACTTACGTGATCTTTATACGTACATGGCTGCAACGTTTTTATGTTTTACTGTTGGAAACGGTTTCTCCCATAAGAGGGACGCATGGAGCAAATTAAATACAATAACGAATAAGTAAACCTACGAACTAGTAACTATATGACAGACTCAAACTCAAACTCAAAAGCTTTTATTCATTATTAGGTACAATTTGTGCACACTTAATGAAAGTCATACAGATAAATTATACATTCTACATTCATCCGCTTTGATCGCCCCTCAGGCAAAACGTACACTGGGAGAAAAAAGCGGGCGGAAAACTATACAAAAACTTATATTTACACCAAAAATAACACGAAATTCAACTAATCATAGTTGATTTTCGTGCAAGTACAGTCGATGCAGTACTTTCAACTATGTTTATATAATTGTGTGCATCGCGAGTACCTACTTACCATCTACCGAATGTTAAATGTAATGTACATCTATCTACATCTACACTAATATTATAAAGAGGAAAAGTTTATATGTGTGTGTGTGTATGTTTGTAATGCATAAACTCGAAAACTAATGTGCCGATTTCAAAAATTCTTTCACCATTGGAAAGCTAAGTACATTCAACCTGAGTAACATAGGCTATAATTATGTATTGCCAGCAAAGATTAGGGATCCTTACTAAAACTTCAGTAACGTAACCCAAGGTGTGAAAAAAGTGCCAAAACTTTGGATATTAGACCAACTAATGGTCAGCTAGATATGAAATAAGTCGCGAACAGGTGGACTAAGTATCTAAAACAATCTCTCGCAGGAAGCAGTCGAAATGTTTAATAGGATTTTGAGTCCAGTCGTTAGTTAAATCATGAGCGTATTATATGATAGTTCTACTAGCTGACTCCGCAAACGTTGTTTTGCTATATAATTTATCGAGCGGGATGAAAAATTAATTATTAAATTACTATTAAAAAATAGGGGTTGTTGATAGAAAGGTGAAAATTTAGGGCTGTATGTATTTTTAATGCCACATTGTTAAAAAATTTAAATTAAAAATTTGTCCAAAAAAGAAAATGAAAATGTTTGGTGTGTACAACCCTTATCACTTAGGGGTATGAAAAATAGATAGAAGATGATTCTACTGAATATGCATATTATAAAATTTCATAAAAATCGTTCAAGCCGTTTCGGAGGAGTATGCTAACTAACATTGGTACACGAGATTTTTTTATACTCGAACTTAGTTCTATAAATGCAGAACGGCGGAAGAACAAAACCCTACTGGGGAATATTTCACATCCATACTAATACTATACTTTGCCCTTGACTTCGTCAGCGTGGATTTTAAAACTTGGAGAGGGATACAAAGTATCCCATACGATAATCCAGGTTATCTCGTACGTGTCATCAAATTTCATCTAAATCTGTTTAGATGTGTTTGAGTGAAAGAGTAATAAACTTCCACCCACCCTCATGAAATTTTCATATTTATAATAAGATCATTAGGAGCCTTTATGTCTATATTTATTTATTTATTTATTTATTTATTTATTTTATATTTCTTTATTTTATTGTCTTTAAAAAAAACTCATCGAAAGTCTCATTACGTTAGGATCAGCAAAACAGCACAACATCTCTCGCTTAAAAAAATCAAAATCGAAATCAAACTCTTTTATTCATTGTCAGGTACGAGTTGTGTACACTTAATGAACGTTATACATGCTAGAATAGAATATAACAGTAACTAGCGGCAATGGTCACCGTGTATTCTTTCGATTTCAAATGTAAAATGGTGTTAAATAAAATTTTATTCAAAGCGTAGTAGCGGCGCGCTGCAATAAAAGCCGAATTTATTGTCTAATAACTTTCCCTGTTTGAATATTTAAGAAAATCTTTAGTTCACAGATTCTATGTAAATGTAGCACAACAAACCATTTTTTAAACTTTCAGCGCTGTCAATCAAATATACTTGATTACGCGTTGAACATACTCGTGAGGGAGGGAAAATCGGCTGGCGGGCGGCCCCGTGTCCCCCAAATGAAGCCCGATATCATCGGTACTCCTCACGTGAAGCCCTCTGTAATCCGCCTGGCCAGACAAAATCTTCAACAGCGTGAGTTTATATCTTATATAAAAAGAGCGACGATAGTCCAGTGGCTTAGAATTCGACCTCGAATCGAGGGGTCCGGGTTCGAATCCAAGTGGCACGCAGCAATGAGTTTTTAAAAAAAGTTATGTGCGCTTTATACAATTAAATATCACCTGCTGTTACGGTGAAGGAAAACATAGTGAGGAAACCTGCATGCTTGAGAGTTAACGAAAAATAGTTCTCAAAGGTATGTGAAGTCCACCAACCGATATCTATAAGTGATATATTAGGTCACAAGCGCCACAGTCCCCTCACAGTGAGGATCAGCTGGCGGGCAGCCTCTGTCCCCCAAATTGACATAATCGGTGCTCCTTCCGAAATCCGTCTAGCCAAATGGAATCTTCCATAATATGAGCTAATTATTTTATACGTGTAATATAACGATAAACATGCTATGAGTATATTACATTAGGTAATCTATACAAATAAATAAAATTGGAGTGTCTGTCATTTTTGTAGCTAGGAAATTAATATTTGTTTTTTCGAAGCAATGAATAAGAATATTTTGGCACCTTAATTTGAGGTTGTGAGGTATAGATAGAAGAACAGATTTTGATGAAATTTGATTTTGATGAAACTTGGATTAACATATTATATAGGAGTTTTCATCCCTCTCTGAAGCAAGTATAAAAATCCACGAACGAATTCGAGGGCAAAGTCTAGTTGTAATATTATAGGGCCTACACCTAATTATTTGTTATCGAAGCCTTTAAATAAGTATCGCGACCCCCAATCGCAGATATTCGCCTGGCGGGCGGTCCCCATCCCCACCCCCTCCCCCATATCGACCCCGCCATAATTCGCCCTCTTTAATTCTCCCGTAGTCTTTCCCATACTTCATTCCCATACTTTCACTACGGAAATTTTTTTGCTGTCATCATTTATATAATGAGGCAATATTCATCAGGATTGAAACGACGTGAAACGTCTTTCAAATCGTTACCAGTTACACAGGCTACCGTTTCATAAAACCGAACCGTAATGAATTGGACTGTATCGTTTGACCTTAATAACTACAAAACGATTGGTCGTTGAAACATGAATTTATGTGTAATTTTTTAGCGTATAATGATATAGTCAGCTCACTGCTAAGATTCTATTTATTCTATTTAACGTTGGATCTAAGTGTCCTATGGATGTGATGGGTAATATTAACTACCTTTTTCATCTCTGTAGAACATTTATGACCACAGAAATCGAATCCAAAAAGAGGGAGACGAGACTTGTTATAAGGATATTATAGGCTGTCGCTGAAATGGTCTACGGTCTAATTGTTTGGTCCTTAAATTAAGTATAGCTAGTTTGTAGACACACTGTATATTTATCAGGATGAGGTACCTAGAACCCAATGAAAATATTTTCTCCACTTTTATTCATTTCGGAATTTCCCAAAGCATTTTTAAACATGGTTGAATATTACTAATTACTTGTATTGTAATTATAATTTCCTATTCAAATGAGATTTTTTTTATTAGAAACAGTGACCAATGCTCAAATAACTTGGGTTATCTTTTTTAGATCTCACAATAAATTGAAAGGAAAAATAAAACAACTGTTTCAAAAATTTTACTTCGTTTTATTATACTACAGGTACACAATACACACAATTAAATAATTACAAGTACATTAATTAAATAATTATTATTATAAATAGAAGCAAGGCCTACCTTAGGCCGATGGTTAGACTACTTTCAATACTAACAAAATTTTCTTTTGAAAATTGCAAACTTGGATAAAACATGGAATTTTTTTGAAGATTTTACTGAAAATAAAGTTTTTTCAACATAAAAAATCAATTTTAATTTAGTCAATATTGTTTCTGTTCTTCAAGTTTTAAATTAAGTTTAAGTTTTAAAAACAATCATTTGTCAGCGACTCCTCAGTTAGAAAAAAAGGAAAAAAAAATTGTAAGGAATACAAAAAATGATCGAAAAACGATATAAAATCTATTGCAGTCGCCTTTAACTAAACCTAATGTAGTCCTCGCTTAGATCAGGTATAATTACATTATAAACTTACGAAGTTGCTACCCGTATTTATTAAGGGAGTTTACAAGACAATGAAAACTAGTGTATTTTTCACTTTAAGCTCTATTCACATTTACTACGCTGCCAGACACACAAAATGGCGCTGGCCTGGGTCGGGGCGGGCACGCCACGTTTGTGTTGTCTGCCACGGCACGTGTCTGACACACGTGTGCTCCTCTGAATTGAGCGTTAAGCGCGTTCAGATGAATCTGTCGCGTTTAGCGCTTCATGAACTGAATGGTTGAATGTTCAGCTGAACAAATATGATTAGCCTTTTAAACAGTTTAAAGCTAATAATACTTCGATAACACAGTTATACCCAATACACGTATTACATTACTACTGAGAAAACACTTTTTTAAAAATAGTTGCAATTTGCTGTTTCAAAATACTACTGAAAAAATATATTTTTTAAAATAGTTGCAATCTGCTATTCTACTGAGAAAACATTGTTTAAAAATAGTTGCAATCTGCTATTCTACTGAGAAAACATTGTTTAAAAATAGTTGCAATCTGCTGTTTCAAAATATTACTGAAAAAAAATTTTTTTTAATAGTTGTAATCTGCTGTTCTACTGAGAAAACATTGTTTAAAAATAGTTGCAATCTGCTGTTTCAAAATACTACTGAAAAAAAATTTTTTTAAATAGTTTCAATCTGCTGTTCTACTGATAAAACATTGTTTAAAAATAGTTGCATTCTGCTGTTCTACTGAGAAAACATTGTTTAAAAATAGTTGCAATCTGCTGTTCTACTGAAAAAACACTTTTTTTAAATAGTTGCAAGCTGCTGTTTGTTTGCTGCTGCAAAACTACAGTGGGCAATTTTTTTGTGATTTTTTGATATGATTTTTACGGAAATATATGTATAAGTAGGTACTTATGTACATAGACCAGATATTTTTTTAATTTTTTTTCTTTCTTCACAAGCACATACAAAATACATTAATATTTGCAACCTGTTACAAATTGTAGCAAAATTATTTTATATTATTTTTATTTTTTTTTGGAATATTTTTTACGGAACTTAAGTAATATTAGGATTATATAGAAAATATTTTCACATATATACCATATACATAGATAGATAAATATATATTTATTTTTCAACGGTTACACCATTTCTCTTATCGCAAACATTTCAATACAAAATACTTTCTTTTTTTGAGCACACATATTCCTGTAAGAGGTCGGAAGTTTGGAATGTATAGTTCGACCGCATCTAAGAAGTCTTAATATAAAAAATACACAGGAATAGAATACAACATGATTCTTTCAAATATTTTCATATCGCTTCCGACCCCTTCACCCTGTTCCTTCTTTGAGTTCGATATACTCAAGAACTGACGAACTCTTGTCTTATCATCCAAACTAACCTACATATCTTTCTAAGGTATACAACGTACCCCAAATTCACTCTTCATTGTGTAAAAAAAGGTATGGACTACTAGGACAAGTTATTTAGGAAATTGGTAACTGTAATCAGGTTTTCAAAATAATAATAATTTTGAGACAACCTCCCATAGGACCCCAAAAATACGCGTCCAAAAGTTTCGCAATACATTTTTTCTTGTTCACACAAAGAAAACAATTGCAACCAAATAACAATACTTGAATTGAACTGAATTTTCTGGAAGAAATTCCAACAATTCTAAATCTATTTAATGTATTTAAATTATTTACTAAACATCAATTAATTTAAAAATGTACTAGTCTAAAACTTAAGAATAATGAAATTTAACATTAAACATTGTCTAATAAATGATTATCTTAGTTAACCAGTCTTTAATACAGGTCTACTGTATATTATAATATAAATAGTTTCGATAATATCGGTAGCCCGTCGAGATACGATTACTTTTAAATGTTCGGAGCCTCTAAAACATCTCAAATACTGAATTCAATTCGCCTAACATGATATTTATTACACGTTCTAAAAATACTTAATTTAATGTAACATAAGCTGCATTGTTTCGTAAACAAATTTAAGTGTAAGTAAATATCAGTGATCGATTTGTTCTAAAACGATCTGTTTCAGCATCCATAAAAATTACCTTAACATATTATTCAGGGCTCAGAAACGTTACGCGCATATTGATATTAATAAGTCCTGAGTCCGTAACGACAGTTAGTAGATTTCACAAATCTCATTTAAATATGTGATACAAACGTTCATAATCAGCCGATACTAAGTAGAGAAGAACATTAATTATCGAAATACAAGTAATTCGTATAAGAGATCGTTCGCCTGAGGAGCTGCGGCGGTCTGGTCCATGTGGGAAGCCGGGTCCATTTAAACATCCATTGGCGTGTCGCAGCTCCCTAATAGAAAACGTCGGATATTGTTAGCGGGGCTGCAAAAAAAATACCCTAAACTAAAAAACGTACTAACGACACAATATTACGATGATACTCATAATATTATCATTGTAATATTGACATTGATTAAAAAACATAAAATTAAAAAAGTAATCAAATCAAATAAAATAAAATAAGTTATCAAATTAAATTAAATTAAAAAAAAAATAGTGGTAGAACAATAGTAGATCGTCTATGGAGGTACATATGAGAATCTTAATACCAGCCTCTTAACCAAAGTAAAGCAGGATGTTCTTCAAATCGTTGCCGGGGTAATTTTGTGGCGAATATCTTAGTCTTCATGGGTAGCGAAGCACCCGCGCTATTTAGATCTTTAAAAGTACCCAACGGATATTGATGTAGGGTTTTTAATAGATAGAGTCATTCAAGAAGAATATTTATACGTATATAACAAGTTTGGATAATAGTCAAAATAATTGGCAGAGCGAAGTCTTCCGGGTTGGCTGGTAAATAAAACATATTATACACTAACACCTGCGTTGCCGATTCCATCGGAGGTCGTTGCGCCGGGGTACGAGCACGCTGACGCTGGATGACGCACGATGTACAGCTAAAAAAAATGAAAAAATTTGAGTCGACTTATTTAAAAAAAAATTAAGTCGACTTAATTTGAAAAAAATAAGTCGACTTCAAAAAGTATGAAAATAAAATTTCTTACGCACATCTGAAAGATAAAAAGAAAATTTTACATACTATAGGTTGCGTACAAGTGTGTGTGTGTGTGTGTGTGCACCTGTGTGTGTCGTGTGTGTGTGCGCGCCTGTGTGTGTTTGTGTGTTAACCATTGCGGTGAAACCGGCAATCCAGATTGAAGTTGGCAGGGGACGGGGGGCAGGGTTGAGTTGGTCTAGGATCCAGGGCAAAGGCCTACATCGTACTTACCCTGCAGTGGGTTAATGGGTAACAAAAGTACGATGATGTGACTCACAAGCTCTCCTGTTGTCCACCGCGGTGTAGTCGGGCAGAGGCACGGGGGGCAGGTCCTCGTCAGGGGGGAGGTTGTCACGCATGCGGTTGGTCGAGGATCCAGTGTAGCTCCAGGGCAGCTGGCCTTGCAGCTCGGCTACGGTGCTCCGGCGGCGTCGCCTGTGACCGCACGTTTAAGTTATACAGGATTATCAGGTGACGTACGACATGTTTCAGTTGAAGCGACTTGTAATGTGACGTATGACAGGAATGTGACGAAATGTGACGAACCTACAAATGTCAATTCAGAAATAATAGTCCTTATCAAGATTTTTTTAATACTTTGTTAGAAAGCAGGATAAATAAAGAAGTTTTTAACGTATTTTGCTCATTTGATTTATTAGACTTTATTTTTATTTTTCTGCATTTTTTTATTTATTACTGAAGCTACAAACGTCTGTTGTTCAACTGTTCGAAAGATTTCAACGGACAAACTTCACAGAAGGACAGATACCGACAAAACCTTTAAAAAAATTGTTTCAAATAGTTTTTCTGGTATCATGTAAATGATAAATAAATAAGCGCTTCAGCAAAACATTAAACCTTCAGATAACATTAAATTTTAGATCTATACATACTTCAATAATTTTTTAGTTTATTTTTTATTAAAAATGTTATGTTATTTATTAACATGGATATAATATATTACAATTTAGCTGTAATAGGAAACCTCATGAATAATGTAAAGAGTACGTACTTTAAAAACGTCTGTGGCACTTGACATAGCACTACTAGTTCTTTAGACAAAAAACACATTTGTGAGTGACATTGAAATGGCTTTTAATAAAATAATTATAAGGAATAGTCGGTTCCATTCGGTAATTAATAGTATAACATATTAGTATGAAACACTAGATCTTGATTAACTTGTAGTAGCTAAATCAGCATCTAATCGGGATCGCATTGCGCTACCCGGTATCTATAATGGATTAATCACGCATAGAGATTCAAAGGCTCTGACCATTGATACGCATACATAAAGCTATATAGTACCACTTGGACAGACCTGTTGACAACTGAACCGATATTCTGATTAACAGGCACATCCATTAACTCTAATTACATGTCATTGCATACTTATTTAGAAATAACGTGGTTATTTATCTTAAACCTATACTACAAATTTGTAGGAAATAAACAAGAGTCAAAAAAATAAGGCTAAAGAATTTACCAGATGGGAGAGTAAATGAAATATTTACCTAATATTTTAGTTATACATATTACTATAAGATTAGTCCTTTAAAATATAGATCCTTTAAAACAGTATAGAATGGACTTTCGTGGTAATTAGTAGTTATCACTAACATACAAATGTTGTAATATTACATGCACTTAAAATATCAGTCAGCGGTTTGCAAGAAATACATGCATCAATCAAGTTGAAAATGAATTCGAAGAAAAAGAACATGGAATGGAAACATGGAATGACTTAAAAGATAGGATACACTCGGAGCAAGAATGAGCACAAAATGCAAAATGTTTCTGCAGATGTTACCTTTAATGAACATAATTAAGATGAAAAGCTTTTGAGTGTTCGAAAGGATCCTTACTGTCATGAACGTTCAACAAAAACGTCATTAAACGAAGGTTATTCCCTGGTAAATATCTTATGTAGTATTAGTAAACCAAATAATCCCAAATCAAAAGCGTTCGAATGTTCTTACCAAAAATACCAATATTAATAATTCAAAAAGAATCAAAAGCCCCTTATGGAACTTCTTTCCATTGACTTTGTGTTAATCCCAAGCAGAAGCTAAAAAATTTGACAGTCACCGAGCTTACTTACCACAACCAACAAGATAGTAACACTACAAACATGATAGCAGACGTGTCACATACGCTATCATTACAAATCTCGAATTACCCGCGCTTGGAGATCGAATTTAGTAGATCGTCGCTGGATTGTATAGAATCCTGGGTCGTGGAGAGATGAGGGAGGGATTGGGAGGCGCGGGTGGGGCTGAGTCTGCCTGAGGTGTCAATGATAGCCTGGTCAAGGCGTCTCTGTTGTTCAGCTATCATGTTTTCCAACCGCTGTGGAATCGACAGGAGGTTTTCTGGGAAGTTAACTGAACGTTTCTTGTCGAACTCCGGCCGAGGAGACGGCGGTCTAGAGAAATTGGGAAGCAAACATAAAAAGATCAACATATACAATACTCACTTACACTTACTACGTAAACTGTGCAGTGCTTAAAATGATTGAAATACTACTGTTATAGATATATCAAGACACAAGAAGTCAAAGGCTAAATTAAATGTAATTATAAGCACCAATAATAATTCTTGTACCATCCTCATAAAAAATGAAATAGCAAAATATACAGCAAATTAAATAAATGAAATATGAATGAAAAAATTAATATTGAGAACAATAACGTTAAAAAGTAAATAACGAAACAAATTTTTTTTAGAATCTTATCGTGGATTTGGAATATTATTACGTAAAACATTGCATCGTCTATTTTATAACTTATTGAGGTACAATCAACTTATATTTAAACGAACTTGGAAGGAGAGAGAAAAAAACTAAAATTCCTTTGTTGTAGGAGCTTGTTAATTCTAATTGACTTAAATTTCAACGGGCTAAGAAGGGGAGAGGATGGTAATGAGAGAACTACGAGTATGTTGCATCTTGTTGATGTACAGTCAACTTACATTTCAACTGGCAAGGAGGGGGAGCTAAGCACTCGGTGACTTTGAGTCAAGGGTGACGGGGTCCTTGTGAAGAGGAAATTCTTGATTCTATTGAACGATTTGTTGAAACCAGCACGAGGAATCCTGACAGGCGTGTTCGGAACATTATCAGCCGTTTCATCCTCAACTACGGTCGTCGGCAGCTCATTTAATTCTATTTCTGGAGCAGGGTCCACGGTCTATGACATAAACAAGCGTTAGTTATAGTGTGGCTTGAACGAGTGATAATTTAAAGACATGAAAGACCCAATTTTATCTACAAATTACCCTCCATATGGGGGGCTCATAAATCTAGCCTCTCATTTTGAAATGCCAGCCTTTGAATTTTATACTAAAATTTTTGTGGGTCCACAAGATAACGTCGATTTCACTGGGCCTGAATGAAACAGGTATAAAAAAGGTGATGTAAGATTTAAGGTTACCACTTATCAGATAAGAAAGAGTGTTTTGGACATACTCGTATATGACAGAAACGGCACGGTCTTTTGCTAACTGATTTATTCATTATAGATGTTGCCAGACGGCATTGTGTCTTCTATACTCTAGACTCTAGAGTATAGAGTCTAGAATAACACCTCTAGACACCTCACTCTCTTGTAACACCTCTAGAATCAGTTATTTGTTTTTCCTGTTCTTCTTCTACAATCCTGGTAGTACTCGGCCGCATCGCATCTAATTTATTCCTCGGGCGACCTAATAACGCCCTAATGATATTGTCGGTTTCTATGTGTGTGTACAATAAAGAGTTTGAATAAATAAAAATAACGCTACCGATGGGACCACTCCAGTCGTTGAATGTTCACAATTCCTGTATTGAAATAAAAACATACACAGCCTGGTATGTATATCTTCTCCGTCAATCTTGGTCATTTTGGTATTTTCCATGACCTTAAATTAGCGCTGGTTTGAAACCAAACACACTGTATAAAGGCATTGTTTATAATTTACCTAAATAATAAAAAACTTACTCGTTGAATTTGTTCTTGAAACTGTTCCTCTGAAGGAAACGCGTGCACCTATGAAACAAAACTTTTCTTAGTGTTTACAAGCCAATGTTATTATAAAATATGTATTTGATTAATGTTTTAGGGTGTACTTAAGGCCTACATCCCTCTCATTGTGAGAAGAGACCCGACCCTGTAGTGGGTCATTAATGGGTTGCTAACAACTAACAAATAAATTCAATATACGACTGACGTCTACAGTACGAATATTTTGACGTGAATGACTTGAAAGGGTAGTGAATGAAGCGAGTGTTGAAATAAAACTGACCTATCATTACTACTTAGCCACTTACCCTCGCGTTCACGCGTTTGTCGTAGCTTCTACGCTTTCTGTGAGGCTTGTTAAATTTAACCACCGACACGATTATCAGAATGATGTTCAACACCAAAAATAAACCGAATCGACTGTAAACCAGGGCCATGACCCACGCAACAGCCGAGGTGTCAACAACCACGTTCCCCACGCCACTCATTTGCGCTCCGATGTACGTGACAAGGTCGTTCAGGGTCTGAAAGGTATCGAATTATTCATAAAATAGCCGTAGAGGTGTAAAAGTAACGAAAAAAAGCGAACCCGTATGTATTCGTTACTTTTACAATTAGCACTCGTTACTATCGTGTCGTTACGTTACTCGTTACTTATGATACGTCATTAAAAAACATACGCTACTTATTTAGCTGCGTACGTTGCGTTTTTTTTACTTTACCGTATTTTGAACCAGACTCGCGTACAAGTTAATCTTAAGTTTTATTTAATAGGTAAAGGTTAGAACTACAAGTAAACTGCAGACGAAATTTACTGAATTGGAAATAGATTTACTATTTTCAATTTTGAAAATTTAATAATTAAAAATTATAATAATTTAAATATTAATAATTAAAATTAAAATGCGCAAAACTCACAATCTTTTTCAACATAATGCATCAACGGTACTTGTGCGAACTAAAACACGAAATACGAAAAATGCAAGTAACGAAATGAATTCGTGAGTAACATTTCGTTACTCCATACTTTATGGCGCACCCGTTACTCAGTACCGAATACATACGGTTTGCTACAGCTTTAAAAATAGGCCATAGAGGCAAATAAAGCTGCCATCGAGGCCAACCTGGCTAATGGTAACACCATGAGCCACAGAGACGACATAGTCATAGCAGAAACTCTGAAGGAACGCCCGCGACGATCCAAGGAGACACCTGGCCGAAATCGGACGTGAAACTTTTTCTGGAGCATGTAACAATAGCAGACAACTTAGTCTGAAAGGTATCGAATTCTTCATAAAACAGGCCATAGCGGCAAATAAAGCTGCCATCGAGGACAACCTGCCTAATAGTAATGCCATGAGCCACAGAGACGAGATAGTCATAGCAGAAACTCTGAAGGAACGTCCGGGACGATTTAAGGAGACACCGGGCCAAAATCGGACGTGGAACTTTTTCTGGAGCATGTATATGTGTGACAAAAGCAGACAACTAATGTGATGCAAAAAAGGCACGAACCTAGAGTATGTGGAGAACAATCGAAGACAAAAAAGGTATAGAATATCAGTTTCGCCCAACGTATCATAAGGCAGTATGGTAGAAGTGGCATGAAGGAGCCAGGTTTTGAAAGAGCCACTTGCAATATTTCGGTACTTTAGGAACTTTTAGTGGTAAAAAAAAAATTAACGAAATAAAGCGAACGAAACGACACATTTCAATTATTTTGAATTTATTTTATTTGCATAAAATATTAAACGATTTAACGATGCCTTCGATGCCGATATTAAACGATGCCTTCAAATTTCTGACCTTAAAATGACAAAAATATCAATTTACTATTACTCTACTGATCCTAAAATAATTCAGTTTGGTCAATTTTGGAGGATTAATTAAAACGACAACGAAAATCTAAATTAGAGTCAGTCTTAGGTGATTCTGCTGACTCTTTTCGCAATGACTCTTTATACTTGGAGGTATGGAAAAGTCCTATTTACCCTGGTGTAGAAGGTGTCGTTGATGTAGATGACTCCGGAGATCATATCGACGGCCGTCACAGCAGCCGTAGCAAGCACCCAGGGCCACCGGACAGGATATGAGTACCGCCTAGCAGACCCTGTTGGACCGATCCAGTATACTGAGGCTGCGTTTCCACCAGAGATGTGCGAGTATGCGTAGCGAGCGATGCGTTTTTGAACAACCAATAGAATTGCTTCATTTACCTAGCCTCGCTCCGCTAAGCCGTTTCCACCAGAGCTGTGCTAAGCGAGGCTAGGTACATGAAGCAATTCTATTGGTTGATCAAAAACGCATCCCTCGCGACGCGTCCTCGCACATCTCTGGTGGAAAAGCAGCCTAGTGAAAGTGAAATTGAAGTTTTACGCCCTCACTCAGAGACGTCGCTTCACGTAATGTCCTTTAACAAACAACATCAATCGTCTTTATTCGTATTGCCATAAGTATCATCTTTAGTTTCATAAGTCACCATTAATTTAATGAATATCTGTGAGTGCGGCTGTTAGTCCTATAAAATTAAAAGCATTTCATGAAAAAATACAATTAAAAACAATTAAACCGACCTCAAAAAAGTATGAAATAAAATTTGTTACATACTTTATAAGGCTTACTGTGCTATTTTTTGAGGTTCATGATGCCAACATTTAACAACGGAAACAAAATATAATTTGTTATGTAACAAATATTATTTTTTCATACTTTTTTGAGGTCGGTTTAATTTTTTAAAGTTTTTTGTCGTAATATTTAGTTTTAAGTCCATATCACGGAAACTACTGAACCGATTTTGATGAAACTTTTACCATTCCCTTAGTTGAAAAAAATGCTAACAAAAAAAAATAATATAAAAAATAAAATAATATAAAACATTGTTTTGCCATATTCGTATTGCCATTTGAAATGTTTGGACAACCCTTATCACTTAGGGGTTAAATTTCACAAAAATCGGTCAAGCCGTTTTGGAGGAGTATAGCAACAAACTGTGACATGAATTTAAGTGAATGAGGAGATAAGAGAATAGCTACTTAGGTATATAGGATACTTTTCAAATACTCACTCACGTACACGTAGCACGTCACACCCCAGATGATGCTTATGCCGAATCCCACGCAATTGATGATGAAGGTACGCAGGACGGTGATCGGTTCGCGGCTGATTAGAACAAACGCCTGGGAGGAGATGCCGGGAACGACGGAACCAATACTGATACGCTGGTCGCAGTGGTTGGGGGCTACGAAGCAAAAGATCCCAAATATACACACAACATTTAAAGCTATATTCCATTTTTATTCGCTTGTCATATTCGCATAGTGTAACACAAAATCGTCATCTGATTATAAAGTGAATGTCTGTTGACGAATAATATGACGAATCTTTTTTCAGTGAAGTCGTTTTAATAGAAAGTTTCTCAGGCGATAATAAATAAATGAAAACGGCAGTAACTAACTGCCACGTTTTTCTACATACTTAGGAAGCCGCCGCTTCTCAATCCACCCATGGAGCTGATACTGACCATCACTAGACTTAGTTCTACTCTCTCAAGCATTCACGAGCCACGGGGCCAGGAGGAAACAGTTGACGAAATTTCCACCTGGCTCAGGGACCATAAAATAATTGTTGCTCTTCTTTATATAAGTAGGCACCTGTACCCTGTCTGAGTTTTAGCGATTCCAAAACAAAACGTTTGTGCGTTTCGTTTCGGATAGATACGTAATTCATACACAGCTTACTACACAGGAGTCCACAGTGTAATAACAAATAGAGGTTAAAGATTTTTAGAGGAGTTAAAAAATTTAAAATCAAATTTTTGTATGGAGCGAAAGATATGAATACTTATCGTTAGACATTATAATACTAGCAAATATTTAATACCTACGGTATAATATTAGTTCGAAATTTTACAGTGCATTACGGCCAATTCACGGTTATTACTTTTCATTAATATTATTCAATATTGAAAGAGTGTTAATTAAAAATAAAGCAATTTTTGTGATGATTTATCCAACGCTTTATTAATTTTTTATTACACTGTGCATTTTCGTCTGGTAAGCTGTGTATGTGTGCGTTTCGTTTCGAAACCGCTAAAACTCAGACTAAGGGTACTGAATATTAATCCCAAAATACTGGGACGTACTTTGTATTTTCAAGTTCCCGCTTCTAGCCAAATCTCGAGTCGCGGTGACGGTGCCAATAACATTTTTTGGAAGCTAGTGCTTAACAGATTTTTGTGACTGTGCCCACATTTTTTTTAAACTGTACCCGCGCCAATGAGCAAAAAATACAAAAAAAAAATTATACTTACTGTGAAAATATAAAACTTTTATAAAAATAAGGGTAGGGAAGGTGCGCAGAAAATCCAGCCAACAATAATAGTGCGCTATGCCGAGTCCGCTTACGATAAACAATAAGATGGCCTGGATCTGAAAATAAACAAAATTTAATTATAGTTTCGCCCACAAGTTATTGTCGATGACGTATTCAAATGGTAGGTTAGCATGTCTTTTTATTTTAATTTGCGGTTTAAAAATAAAGCATGTAATACACAAAATTATAAAAAATTAAAAAGCAATTAGCCCTTTGACACTGAAACATATTTCTAGTGACTATAACTATTTTTTTTAAAGCAATTTCAAACTTTCAATAAAAAGTAGTCTGTTTGACAAGAGAATAAAAATAGACTGTAGATGCAATATAAATCTAAACGTTTAGATTTATTCTGTTCAGTCTTGTCGCTCGTCTAACCTCTAAGTGTATTTGCGTGCAATATAGCTCGCGCCCTTCAACCTTCAAAGAAAGGAAATATTGTCATATTATCGTGTTCCTGGAAAATGACATGTCCCTAGATGAATATGCAAGTGTTTTATATGCAGACTGACGGATTATTGGATCGCTAGGACGCGTAAGAAAAGAGGAGGCAGCGATAATTTTTGATATTTCCTTTTGTGAAGTGGATATCTCGCTCGGGAAAATGTTTTAAGGTCAATTCCTATGTATAGAACAAGTAGCATGAAGGAGCCAGGTTTTGAGACGCGACCTGGTAGTTTAGGAACTAATTTGGTTGAAAATTTTATTTTCGAAGTGGTAAAAATTGTTAATCTCGCGACAGGACACGTGACCCTGATCGAAAATGCGTAAGTGGACATGCGTAAAATGCTAACTACGGAAACTGTCAAAAGGAAACATTCATAAACAAAGTGCGTCTAATTACAAAAATAAAACTCATTTTAGTCGTACAATTGAATAAATGGAACATATAAATAATAGGTACATAATTTGATTGACAAGTTTGTATGATTATAATTAGTTTGTCAATTTAGCATATTTTAATTTCTTTTTTTCTTATTCTATTCATTTGTCAATTTAGCATACTTTACTATGCTACTTTACTAGCATTACTTTTTAACTTTAATTTCTGAAAGGTTGTCTAGCTTTCTAATATCCTTTTTGTATGAGTTTTTGATTCGTTCTTACGTGTGTAGCTACGTTAAACCAATTGTTATGTTTGTGTACAATTTATTGGTTAAGTTAAATAAATAGAGTGCTATCATAATACTATTTCGTCACGTTGTTGGCGAGATAACTTTCGCGTACAATGACGTGCTCTGATAAGATAACGATATAGAGATTCCGGATACGACACGATCAACGAACCTTTAGTTTTAACGTAGAATAATCTTGAAACATTAAAAAAATAGTTTTTTGCAAACGTTTAAACCAAGCCGGTCCGCGGTTCTATTGGGGTACCTATTACATGAGGAATATAAATATCTACTGCACTAAATTAACTAAATATGCTAAACGCAAACATCCACCAACCCGCAGTAGGCCAGCGTGGTGGACTAAGGCCTACATCCCTTGCATTGTGAGAGGAGACCCGACCCTGTAGTGGGTCATTAATGGGTCAAGCCACGAGCAACACCAGGGGAGTCGCCAGTGCATTGCCGGCTTTGAAGGAGAGCTTATGGTCTGAAAAGTTTAAATAACTGACTAAGTACTAAATTTAAACCCGATCCTTCAATAAGCTTTTTATAAATTAAGCCAAATGTTTCACCCAAAACTGTCTGCCAGCTCTCGGACTATAATTTACAAATTAATCTAAATGTTAAAAATATTTTCGTCGCAAACTGAATACGGATTCGGGAATGCAACCAAGGCATTATCCCCACGATGGATAAATCTATCTTGTTATCCCGGAGTACTCGCATCCATTACTGATGTAAAGGTCTTCTTTATTAGCCCTTATAGTCTGATCGGCACAATTCGGCGAATTTTACACGCCTTTTATTACCTTCCAGTGTGTAAACAGGCCGAATGTTTCAAGTGTGCGTGCATGGGGAAATCCGAAACTATGAGGAACAGCGAAAAATTTACCTTCTTGAATGTCATCCAAACCGCAACGACCACAAAACCTAACACTACATGTCATAGCTTCTACAACGACACAATACTGTCAAAGCATTGAGGTGAGAAGGAGGGGAAAAAGAAAAATAAAGCATCGTGATTGGTCAGCTCAAAATCGCGATATCCCATTTGTTTCGTGCTAGTGACCTGACCATTGTAAGATGAGCTCTAAACAAATTCGATAACAGCATGTTCCCACTGACAATAGGAATTAGTTCCGTTCGAAGATGTACACGGGCCAAGGGAGTGGTCGGTACTAGCATAGATTACGCGCTCGTCATCCCGTGGATGAGAGTGTTAAGTGTAATGTGTCTGAGAGTTCGATTAGCATGAGGTTGTATAACCTATCCTAATCTAATACGTAAATATATTTTTGTTAGTGTTGATTTTTGATAGCTTATCTATCGTACCTACATTTTTAGCCGTGAAAGTAATATTGTGGAGAGTTATTTTATTTTATTGCTAATATAATGCACAGAGTTTTATGTACAGAGTTAATTTACATTCAAAAAATTATAGTTGTGTCGAGGGCGGCACTAATACGCCCAATATAATTTTTATTAAAGACAGATATCATTAATTTTACCATCCAAATTTTGCCACCGATACCTATTCGCATTTCATTCGTAAAAATAAAATCAAGATACATTTTTATGAAAAAAAAAACATATTTTTTGTTAATAACAAATTAATGTTTTATAAGAGTATTTAATGATAAAAGAGATTCCTTATTGATATAGATGAGTCCACATTACCAAGAAGTGCAATGTGAATGCGGTAAAAGGAATTTGGTTTTAAAAATTGCTCTACTTTGATACGCTTAGAGTAAACACTTCCTCCACTGCAGCCAGGCAGCTATCGTACCAGGGCCGCGAAATTATCGTATTTAATCGTATATGGATCAAAATTATCGTATCATCGTATCCACTAGGAAAATGACTAGAATCATTAGAATGCATTAAAAATCATATGAATCGACTTTTTTTTCGATATTTCGTACGTTGTACGATGTAGTGTGCCATCGTACATCGTACGTAGGTATGAAATTATCGTACATGTACGATAATTATCGTACGGTTGCGAACACTGTTCGCGATGTTTTGTTTATGCAGCAATCCGCAATGGAGAAGCGTGGTGGAGAATGCTCCAGGCCTCTCTGTTGTTGGGACCCGTGTCCAACAGTGGGCCATATTCGGTATCAAAATTAGCAACAGCACATCAACGCTGGGTTCGGCTAAAAATTTAGTCGCATAAACAATACAATGCATACTTCAGTTGGAATCAGATATTCCAAATTAAACTATGTAAGGTAACCAGACAGCCGATGTAGCAGACATAACTATAGCACAGCTTATATTTACGTTTCGAACGAACATAAATTAAGCCGCGTCAATCATCAGTATCCTTCGTCTGTGTTTCTATAATATTAACTCGTTGTCGAATATCGATATTCGATTACCGAATACGGCACCAAAGTATCGTTATATCCTGTGTTTCTTTAATGTTAACTCGTTACCGAATACTAAAGCGAATACCCGTAGGATACTGCTATAACCAAAGGCACCTAGATTCATAATGATTGAAATGAAATGTTCACTGTAAAATCATTCCCATAAATAGGGTGTAAAAATTTTCCAATAGTAATTACATCATTGAGCAATCACTTCCATTGTCTTACGTTCCAAACAAAATATTTTCCATTTCAATGAGCCACAAGTATCAAATTGAATCAGCCGGAATGAATATGTGCTCACCACAGGAATTAAAATTAATTGCATACAATTTATCGTCATTACAATAATAGTTGCGAAGCTTTTGAATTGGATATTTTAATTTACTCGAGCGCCTACTAGATATTCCTTTTATAAATTTCTATTTTTATATATTTCTATCCTTCTACGAGTTGGGTACGTACATCCAAGGCAACCAATAAGATCTCGTCAGTTTCGAATCACGATAAGGTGTATGATGCTAAAAATTGTGAATTCCAATAATCTCACACTTCAACTTCCGAAAATATCGTCGTTTTAACTACTTATAGACAGTGATGCCTTTTTGAAGGTGATAATTCAACAGTCGCTAAATATATTATTATAATCTGCCGATTTCAAACTGAAATTAAAATAATGATAAAAATACATGTCATTCTCCAACCGCTCAAAAATCCACACAAAAAATACTCGCTAAATTTAAAAACACCCCACACGAGGGCCACTAGCCTCCTTTATTTTGGAGTCCAGTGGAGTATGCTAGGCCTCCTGCAGTGCTGATGTGGGGAGATATCCGCGCCCAAAAGTGGGCCATGAAAGTGATGCCCAAATGTGAATTGTGTCTTGTTTGACTTCAACTTCGACCTATCTAATGAAAGTGGAGCTAAAACACACAGCCCAGAATAACGAAATGCCATAACAAATTTACACGGAACAAAATACCTACTGTAAATATTATACCAAAGTTTTGACAGTCTCGTAATAGGTTTGAGATCGTTTGCGGTCCTATTTTAGAGCCACTCCGAGAGATCGTTTTGAAACTATAAATATTAAATGAATATATTTTTAACACAGCGGGGAGAATAAAGAATTAGCACCGGTCTGGTCAATAATTATATTAGTGTCTGTGCCGATTATTTTGTCCGTTATGATCTAATTAACTAATGCCATCTAAATAACTTGTAAAGTTTCGCAAATCAGTTCTTATACCGTAAAAAAATGTGAGATTCATGTAACACCAAGTCGGTTAATTAATTTAGTCGCTACTTAAGGGTCGTCCTATCATAAGTTATTACGTAATAGCTAGCTTAACGACATCTTACGGTGACTAAATCAATACTAAAAATCTTTTATGTTTTAAGTATATATACCTACATTGAATTGGCAATTCATTTCAATAGTAAGGGCTCTTTTATTTTTTGGTCTTTTTATTTTTGCGGTTACTCGTGTTATATCACGTTGCATTCAAACTACAATGAAAACGGAGCATCCTATTTGAGGTTGTAATTATGATAGATGCGTTAATTTCTTAGAAACTCATCATCACCAACCCACTCTTAATTAAAAACAGCGTAAGTATTCCAGATAAATGAACATGTTTATTTAAAAGCGGCTGCGGTTCCTTTACAAATTATGATTTTTCAAATTAATTTGTATACACGAATTACCGTTGGAAATAATATACGAGTAAGCAGAGACTGTAAAAGCGGTGATAGCCCAGTGGCTTAGAATTCGACCTCGAATCGAGGGGTCCGGGTTCGAATCCCAGTGGCACGCACCAATGACTTTGTAAAAAAAGTTATGTACGCTTTATAAAAATTAAATATCACCTGCTGTTACGGTGAAGAAAAACATCGTGAGGAAACCTGCATGCCTGAGAGTTCACAAAAAAAAAGTTCTCAAAGGCATGTGAAGTCCACCAACCCGCAGTAGGCCAGCGTGGTGGACAGCGGTCTACAACCTTCTCATTGTGAGAGGAGACCCGACCCTGTAGTGGGTCATTAATGGGTACTGACAAGCAGAGACTGTTACAGACGAAGTAATTTTATATTAGAGAAAAAGTATAAGAGGGCTCATTCTTTTTCAGCGTGTTTAAAAATAAAAACCAAGGGTTTAAGACACGTCGGTGGAATAATAAAGGACCAGGTTTAACGACTGTTATCTTATCGACCGCAACCGGCAGCGGTCACCCATCCTGGTAATGATCGCGTCCGACGTCGCTTAACTTTCGATTGCTTGCGATCTACTCAAGCACCGGGGCTATTCAGGTAAGAGACCGAATATCTAGTCCCTGTGGGCGGATAAATTAAAAAAAAATTACGAGTGTGCTCATCTTTTGTAGGATTAAAAAAGAGGCCCAGGCTTTTTAGGCCTTTCATTAATTGACTAACTTAGCCGACTGACCAACTGATACGAAAAAATGTTAACACAGGGATTTGAATGAGGCTGTCCTTGTTTGCATTGACATAGTTTTGTCGTACGACAAACTTGACTAGAGCGACCAAGCCACTGGCAACCAAAATTATTATATCATCATACGTATTAAAATCATCAGTTTCACTGAAAATGACTAAATACAATTTACATTTACATTCGAATGGAAAAGTCAATAGATTTGTACAAACGAAACTGTCTGATGATTTTCAACATTTTACTGGTGAACATTTTCCCAATTTGTGGTTTATGCGATATCATGTGGGTGTATTTACGAATTTCTCGTGAAATGAAATAATTTCGCCGTTTTATATTTTAAATAAAATAACATTTATGTTCTCCATGTTCTGTGAAAGGATGATCACGGGTATTTAATATTTAGTAGGTCTATAGTTATTGGTTAGTATAAGTTTTAGTTTAGATCCAATTTCATTAAAGGATAAACTTTGAATTACGGATGCGACATTTTTGGGCTCGATCCGATAGGTAATGTGGATCGATCTGCATAATGAAGATGTAAAGCATCGACAATTTGTTTCGATATTTGTAACATAAACAATCTTAAATTGTTTCAATGTCGAGTAGATAAATAAACAAATAAATCTCAAGTTACGTTGGCTTGGCCGCCCAATAACATCGTACCTGTATTATGTCATAATCACAATGTGTGAATTGTCGATATGATACTTGTAGTATTGTATCGCATTCGGATCGTATGGTTTCGATCCGATACGAATATCGACTGGATCGGATGCCCTCGATCCGATCTTCGAAATATCGGATCGGATCGTCGCATCCCTACTTTTACATACTGAGCCATAGCTGAATTTTTAGTGGTCTAATTATATTATCTATTGTGGGTTGGTGAACTTCACACGCTTTTAAGAGAGATTATCAAGAAATGTCAGACAGGAGTTTTCCTTTTGTGTCACTGATAAATATGGCACAGTCATTAGGATACGTATCCAGAGCTTTCCGGTCATAGGATTTCGGTCTCTCATTAAAGATAGTAGGTACACGACCGAAATCTTATTCATTTAATTGGGTTTGAATGTCCGTGTATGTGTATGTATGTGTGGGCACGTGCGTGTGTAAGTTTATATATTAGCTTGAACACAGATAGTTTTATATAAAAAATTTCCGTCCATAAATATCTAAACAGCTTTATCGAACTGAAAGCAGTTATGGACTACCAAGGGTTCTGTAAACACAAACACATTTCCCCAAACGCCGTTCTATATTGAACATACACACGAATGTTCTAGAGAAAACATAAAAAGAACAATATTGGACAAACAACAACCTCAGCTCGGTGTGTTCGGATGTGTATTTACAATATTTACACAATTGTGGGTGTGTCGTCACATTTATTCGGGGCGACACAACGTTTGTCCGCCGACAAAAACAATTTTATTTCGTACTGATAGTCCAGTCAGTTTGAACATTTAATTCACAATAATTCCAAAAGTTTTCAAACTTCGGTCAAGTGAATGGTACATTGGGACGACAATAAATCTCATTTTGCAACCTTGTCCGCAGTCCGGAACATTGCTAAAATTGCAATTAAATTAATTTTTGCTATATGGTCGTGAAAAAAATTCCAAAAGTTCTGCAAACTTGGAGTGGTGTTAAATATATTATTTTACAATCAAATTTGCAACCAATTTAAGTGTACGGAACATTCTTTTTTATTAAAATTAATGTTTTTCTTTATTAAACTGAAGGAAAACGTTCCAAAAGTTCTGCAAATTTGACAGATATATCGGAAAAATATACCGAACGATTGTATAAATTTGCAACCTTTTACGTTGACCGGAACATATTTATTTATAATTCTTTTTAATTCGTGGTCATTTTTTCGAGTAAGGTGGTCTCGGAATAATTACAAAAGTTTTGAAACTTGGTTGCAAACTTCGAAAACATTTATTCTGATGCATTTGCAAATTTGCAACCTCATACGCGATCCGGAACTTTATGCAATTTGCAAAAATGTAATAAGGTGATAAAATAAAAAAAATACATTTTTGCACCGTCTCGTAAAAGCCAATCTATCAATATCTGTATAAAAATTAATAATTTATAATTACGTCGCAAACTCACAGGCTTCACTTCTCCCAATAAAATGGCTTCACATAAATTAATATTATCTCTTATTGGTTTCGTAACAGAAAACTGTTACGAAACGAGCCACTCACATAAAAGTGGGTCGTATAGCTGATGTCTTTGCGGAACCCAATATCATAGGTGAGATAAAGGCTCACCAACTGAGATGGCTTGGCCACCTTGAAAGAATGGGACCGGACCGAAGCGCCAAGAAGGCATGCTTCGGAAAACCGACTGGGCGTAGGCCACTTGGTCGACCGAGGTATCGCTGGAAGACGAGCTCGAGGCGGATTTGCGCGAGCTCAACGTCAGTAAATCGCAAGAGATAGCGCGGAAACGAGTCCAGTGGCTTTCTCTCTCTCACATCGGAGGCCAAGGCCCACTTTGGATCAAGTAAGTAAGTATAGTTATATATAAAATAATATCGAAACGCCACTCTGTAAACTGACAGAAACATAGACCAAAATTTTACCGCGGCACGTGAGAGCTTTTTGCCTTCATTATAATATCTTTCTTACACAAGCGATTACAGACATAAGCGCGCTCAAATGAATTCACAAAAACAAAAATATTTTCAGCTTTATTGTATTACTTTAAATCTCGAGTTCGCCGAAACCATCCATCCAATGGATTGAAAACAAATATGTTTCATCCCCAAACGGCGTAATCCGGAAACAATCCAGTACCCGACAGACAATATTAAATTAACACAATCCACTATAGAACAATACTCTCCGGGAATAGGATTCGAGAATAATATTTCCATTCGAAAACGTTGGTGTATCGATGTAAATACACTGACGGTTTGAACTGAATCATTGGTACTACATTAGGAGTATTAAAGTACTCGCAGAAGTATTATAGTAGTAACTCTCCTGTCTTCTGTAGAGCGGTGATAGCCCAGTGGCTTAGAATTCGACTTCGAATCGAGGGGTCCGGGTTCGAATCCCGGTGGCACGCACCAATGACTTTGTAATAAAAGTTATGTGCGCTTTATAGAAATTAAATATCATCTGCTGTTACGGTGAAGGAAAACATCGTGAGGAAACCTGCATGCCTGAGAGTTCAGAAAAAAAAAGTTCTCAAAGGCATGTGAAGTCCACCAACCCGCACTAGGCCAGCGTGGTGGACTAAGGCCTACATCCTTCTCATTGTGAGAGGAGACCCGACCCTGTAGTGGGTCATTAATGGGTTACTGTCACAAAAGGAAATTTTAAAAATTTCGTACATTCTTCGACAACAAACAATGAAAAAAAGGATAATTTTCAAGCTGAAATAAATATTGAACTATCACGATCGGAAAAAGCAGATGAATATAATTGAAGTCTCCTCACTTTGTTGTGCATTCGCTTTAATCGCCTCTCGCTATCGTAGACCAGGAGCAATGAGTGGGCAGAATGTGGCGAACAATAAAATATACATAATTATATTGGGAAACAAAATTGGGCAAAAATATTTACGAATTTGTGAAATGATAAAAAACGTTTCGTGTTAAGGGGACGTAGAACATTTTTTGCTAAAACAGTGCTTAGAGTTTTAAAGATCCTTATAAAACCTGGCCTTATGGAAGTTAAAAATTAACAGACTATATACCTCAACGGTTGGTTTCATCTAACTGTGGTAAACCGGTTTATTAAATGGGCAATAAATTTGACAAAAAGTTTACTGGAAACAAAAGATGCGAAATTTTATTTTCTACAATAATCATGGTGTCTATGAATTTTGTCCTGTTTCCGAGATTTTTTCAAGATGGCGCTTGAAGCTCCCTGGATCTGTCAACATTCCGTCATTTTATGCTTAAGCGGTCCTACACCTTATAAAAAATTGGATCGGAAATTTAATGCAAAGTTGACAAAAAGCGTCTGTATTTATACGTTTATATTTATTTTTAAAAGTTTTACAACCGTTCCGAGCTCTTCATCGACACACAATAGGGGGGCCGGCTTCCAGTATTTTAGTTCGGTTATGAAGATTAAATTCGCCACTAATTCGTTTGCATTTGCGCCATACCAAATTCGTAGGCAGAAATCGCGTTCCATTGATATAGTATAAATAAATAAATAAAAATAAAAATTAAATAACTGTTTACTTCTTTAACAAAAATTAAAAAATTAGTAGTGTCAAGAGGCCCCTTTTAAGCAAATGCCTGTAGTAGGAACCTCCGCTCTCGCTCGTTTTCATTTTCATCCAACTACTTTCATGAACACCAACCCGCAGTGTCCACCAACCCGCAGTAGGCCAGCGTGGTGGACTAAATCCTACATCCCTCTCATTACGAGAAGGAGACCCGACCCTGTAGTGGGTCATTAATGGGTTACTGGCACTTTCATGAAAAAAATGTAATAGGTATTAACAAATCACATAATGAGAAATAAGTCGCGAAGCAAGCCAGCGGGCAGCTGGGCTAATCGCACGATTTAAGGGAATGCTATCGGTGTGTAACGGTGAATAACGCACACATTTGACATTTTTGACAACAAACTTTTGACAGTATCGTGCGAATGCAGTCTTAACACGTTGTTGGCTGGATTTGGGAGTTACTCGTGTATTCGATGACGATACTCTTTGTGAATGCGTAATGTGACTTACAGACTTACAAAGTACAAATGAACGATAAAAATATACAAAAATTGTGTATATTTTTCATGGAAAAGGTGGGCTCGGGCACGTGAAGGCGCTTAGCACTTCATCCTGTGACCCAGCCCTTGTTCATTTAGAGCTCCCATCTAATTGGGCTTCATATGGGTGTAATTCGTGTTTGCCTAGATGAATACTCCTTCTATGCATAAGTGCGCACTGGAGTAATAGATGCATGGGGGCGTTCCCTTCTTCCAAGACCTACGTGTATCGAAGGTGATAAGGCCTATATTATTTATATGCTTTACGAGTTTGCAATGACCCGTTGAACGAGAACGAGTTTATTTCGGAGCAATTTTAAGAGGACGTAACCAACAAAAAATTTTTTTTTTCATACTTTTGTGATCTCGGTTTAATATATTTTAATTATTCAGTTATTTATTTCCGATTAAGATATTCTTTCTGTTCTTATTTTAAACATTGTTCACATTCCTGTGATCTGTAAATAGTATCTTCAATCAGGGTCTAAGTATTTCTTCTCTTTTGAAATAAAATGTTGCATCTTCAAACGGAAAATATTAGAATACCATCCGTAAGATATTTCTTATTCACGATTGCACTATTTATTTTTCCTTTGTTCTATTTATGAATAATAAAATGTTCGAAAAATAGATACAGAATTTGAAAAATATAAGACGTTTTTGTTTTTATAGACATTTCTGAACTGTGCAAAAAATTCAAAAGTAAGCACATTGAAGCGTGGTAAAAATAATAAGGTTTAGAAATTACCTTGAAAAATAAAATGTGGAGTCGATATTTTGTCGTTTATGCCTTAGAATGAACAACATTGGAGCATTCAATTCTACTGAATAATATTTCCAAAATAATAATACATAGATATTTGAAAATCATAAACATTAGCTGAATTTTCTGAGACTTATTTTTAAACCCTCGAACCTTGCTAAAAGCTTTACCAGACTTTTGCAAATTTCTTGTGTTCCTTCAAAACAGGAAATATTAGAAAACTACCTAAAATATCTTACATATTTCTTGTTCTTTTTTCCATTTTTGTCCATTGTTCTATTTATGAACAATGAAAATGTCTACATGCCTGTCATAGTGAGAGGAGACCCGAACAATTAGTGGGCCATTAGCGGGTCATTGGAACAATTTGTAAGGCGCTTCTAAAATTTTAGGTTTTAGGCGTTCAAATTTGTATTGTACTGCACATAATAATATTTTTCACGTTAAATTCGTTTAGGTTGCGTCGACATTGCCGGCTGATTTTTATTTCTATATTTAGGTGTTAATGAGCTTTATTATTTTATGAAAGAGAAACGATTACAAAGGGTAAAAGCATTTTGCAACCATGAAATAAACAAGGTTTTAGGGTATTTATCATTAAAATACTCATTTGTCTTGGTTTTGTTGAATAAATTAGCAAAATATTCCACGACTAAAATAGTATAAAGCGCTTTTACAACGCGTATAATGTGCTCCACAGCTGGTTTTGGGTATTACATATGCGAGCGTGAGTATTTCGTATATTTATCAGACTAGTTTTACTCTTGAAAACAATCTCAATTTCAATTAAATATCAATCCGATTCCGATCCAATCTGAACTGTCACATGATTTGGATTGACCAATTATTGTACTAAGAATGTCACTATCCAAAGAGATTGGATAAAATATACATAATATGTATGAAGGAGAACAATAAGCTATTAAATTATCGTACATTTCGTACAAAGACATCAAATATTTAAAGCTTTAAATTATAAGAATACCTCTTTAGTTTAGTGATATAGTACCTATAGTAAAGTGAAATAAATCAACCAAGATCATAATGCTTCCTCTATGTACATTCACCTATTCTACGGACGTTACAAATGTGTCAAATCATAGTGTCATTCAAATAAATGTCACTCAATTTGTTTTTTATTATTTTACAACATGAAGTATACATATACAGTACAATAAAAGTATATCCTAATGAATTGGGTCACCAACAACTGAAAGCAACAATTTTCCACATAACAGGCGGTCTTATCAAACAAACAGAGATATCTTCCGTACATCCTTATAAAAGAGGAATTTAATGAGAGAATAAATGAAAAATACCGAGGGCTGGAATCCTTGGCACAAGAATAAACAGAAGAAAAAGTATTTAAAGATGAAATATGAAATAGTACAGAGTAGTGTGTGAGAAACATATGATAGTAACAGAATAAAGTGTTAAAAAGTTTTTATTATTTTTGTATAGTCCGCACCATTCTCTTTACTTTACACCTATCATGGGAGAGCATAAAAGATTTAAAAAAATTCTATCGTGAACCGCCCACCACACTAGATTTAGAATGACATCACTTAGATAATCACTAGTTGTTATCAAAACTAAACGGTAATGCAAAAACCATTTAAATTAATTTAGTGAAGGAGCTGTGAAACTGAGCCGCAAAAGTCACATACTTTAGGCTTACTTTTTAACCGACTTCAAAAAAGGAGGAGGTTCTCAATTCGTCTGTATGTTTTTTTTTTATTTTTTTGTTTTTTTATATTTGTTATCGCCGCATTCCGTCATTTGTTAACCGATTTGATTTTTTTCTTTTTGGTTCGGAAGATGTTACTTTGAATTTGGTCCCATATTAAGATGGTGTTGAACTGATAAAGAGTTTCGGAGATACAGAGTGGAACTCTTCAACGGATAAGAGTTAAGGAACCGGGTTAAAAAGTTATTTGCGGTTGGTGCCAAAATTGTGTCAAGTCTCCTGTATTAAAAATTTTGTTTCTATTTTTAAATTTTGATCGACTAGTTTCGATGTAAAGATTTCATCGAAGTTTTAATAACTTACTTAAGGGATGTTCAACTTATGAACAACAACATAGAGCGAGATGGAGTTCCAAGAGTGCTCACGGGCTTTGCGTCGGGGCTTTTGTGTTTGTTTTATATGATTGGATAAAATTTACATTACGAACTCCGTGACGTGTGGAACTTTTGTCATGTCGTCATTTACGGGTTGAAATCAATTTTTTTTGCAAAAATACATTTTGATGAAATCGAACACCGTTGAATCAAAAAAACCGGAAACAAATAATTGGGTACTAGTGTACTCAGTGTTTTACGAAATACCATAAACAACATAAAATATAGTCCAAGATATTTTTCGAGAAGTATTAATTTGAAGCATCATAAAATCATGTTGAAATCACCAAAAATGCACCTGTCTGGTGGAGAATGGAATCTATCCAAACTCAAAAGAACAAAATTCAATCTTAAAAAAATTTAAGAATACTCAAGCGTAGATTGGTATCTACTGGTATCTTGGTGTTAATGAAAAATACAGTAGAGTCAGAGTGGAATATATGGGAGAAAAACTTTTGTGACATATTTGCTTATAAGGGTTGGTCACCAATTCGATATTTACCTACAAACTGGAAGTAAGAATTCCAATTATGTTTCTGATAAAATTGACAGAGCAGCTCTACGCGAAACTGAAGAGCTGAATTAAATAGATTAGAATATCTTCCATTTGTGCTAATGGAAAAAGAGGAAAACGTTACCTGATTCTGAAGAAAATTGTTGGTTTAATGGGACGAATAAAAAAGGAGTTGTGAAAACATGTGTGTGTGTTTGCGTGCATACGTACGTACATGCGTGTGCGTGCGTGCGCGTGTGTGCGTGCGTGTGTGTTTGTGTGTGTGTTTTATTTGTGTTGAATATTTTAGTCCCCATGCACAGCGTCCGCATGTCAGTAACCCATTGATGACCCACTACAGGGTCGGGTCTCCTCTCACAATGAGAGGGATGTAGGCCGCCGTCCACCACGCTGGCCTAGTGCGGGTTGGTGGACTTCACATGCCTTTGAGAACTTTTTTTTTCTGAACTCTCAGGCATGCAGGTTTCCTCACGATGTTTTCCTTCACCATAACAGCAGGTGATATTTAATTTTTATAAAGCGCACATAACTTTTTTACAAAGTCATTGGTGCGTGCCACTGGGATTTGAACCCGGACCCCTCGATTCGAGGTCGAATTCTAAGCCACTGGGCTATCACCGCTATACCTACAACCTAAATAGAATTTCCTACCTATTTGTGGTTAGATGTGGGTGTCCATGGGCTGCGGTGACCACTTATCACCAGGTGGCTTGAATGCCCGTTTGCTACTCCTTATAAAAATAATTTTTATTCGTTCGCCAACTTTTGTTTCACTTTGATGCGCTTCTTGAGAGAACTTTCACTATCATTTTCTAAGTATCGGAATACAACAACCGTCAAAGCTTCAAAGGGTTTCTAGAACTAGTTTCGACTTTATGACTATACCGAAGTCGAATCGGAAGCAATGGCTATTTACCAATATCGAATTACCAATATTATTGCCAACTAATTGCTACCTGCCACAGACCGAATGAAATGAGAACTTATTTTCAGAAATAAAATCATGTTACTACTTTAAATTTGTTATTTAGTGTCTATTTTAAAGGAAATGAATGGCAGATAGGCAATATGCCTTTTGATAGTCTCTGCAACTCATGGACACTTAGGCCTCGTTCTGACTCAATACGACATAACCAACCGACAAACAACGCGACAAAATCGACAAAATTTAAACTCAGATCTCTGAACGGATCTTAATTGACAGTACGACGAATGGACAAATGGACATAGTCGTACGACAAAGATGATGTGAGCGAACGATTTTGTCGTCGACCTGCCAATTGGGACAAGGGGTCAAATTTTAAATCGATAAAAATGTTAGTAACAAAACGCTAAGTGAGGTATTATTTATTAACACCAACACGGTAGGTTCAAATAATGTATTTCCGCCAATAGTTTACACCGATTGAACGGGACGCTGTCTCTGAATGTGCGAGGGAGACAGATTACGGCATCGGGAACGTTCGGGTTTCGTCGTGTTGGTCACGATGATTTGATTTCGAATGTCCAAACCCAGACAAGGTATGAATTATAGATATTGCAGAGACGAGAGAGCACTCAAGTGATGATCGCTTATTCTGGAACAACGAGTGAATACGTAGTGCTCGGTTTAGTAACAACAAAAGTTTGTCAAATTCACGGTCTGTTTTGGGGTAAACCCTGATATAAAGGAGAAATCTTAAGGGGGAAATTTTGTAGGACAAAAATTTCCTGTTAATCTGGTTACTTTGTATGGACCCACAGGTTTTACAGGATTTAAGCAAGTAACTTACTATTTAGATAAATAATTAACTCTTTGCATGTGTAATACAAACATTTAATGACTGTATTTAAATATTTAAATGTAGGTCCTGTGGATTGAATACTTTTTTTTTTACTCTAAATACTTTCCATTTTGTTTGGTTTTCATCTGCAATATCTGCAGTATCTTGGTGGGATTTGGGGATGTTGGGGAAACTGTGATCTGACACCGACAAAACTTTTTTTGAAGTTGATGACGTGATATCTGTCTGAACTGTAACCCAATACTGCAATACGGTGTTGGATAGAGATTAAGATTTGATAGAAATGAAAGAGAATGAGAAGAATGTCTTTAAAATAGTGTAGGTTTCCTTGAGATGTTATTTTTTCACCGATAATGTGACTTACTTAAATAAGTCACTGGTACATGTCGTGGTATATATAACTAGCAGACCCCGCAAACGTTGTTTTGCCATATCATAAGGTATCGTTAAAAATCGAATATTAAAAAATAGGGGTGGTGATAGAAAGGTGAAAATTTTGGGTGGTATGTATTTTTAAGCGAAAAGCGGTGATAGCCCAGTGGCTTAGAATTCGACCTCGAATCGAGGGGTTCGAATTCCAGTGGCACGCACCAATGACTTTGTAAAAAAGTTATGTGCGCTTTATAAAATTAAATATCACCTGCTGTTACGGTGAAGGAAAACATCGTGAGGAAACCTGCATGCCTGAGAGTTTACAAAAAAAAAATGCTCTCAAAGGCATGTGAAGTCCATCAACCCGCAGTAGGCTAGCGTGGTGGACTAAGGCCTACATCCCTCTCATTGTGAGAGGAGACCCGACCCTGTAGTGGGTCATTAATGGGTTACTGACATGTATTTTTAATGCCACATGATTAAAAAATAAAAAAAATTATCCAAAAAATAAAATAAAAATGATAGGTTTGGACAACCCTTATCACTTAGGTATGAAAAATAGCTGATTCTCAGACTTACTGAATATAGGTACATAATATAAAATTTCATAAAAATCGGTCAAATGTTTTTAGTTACCATACTCCTCGTATGGTAGCTAAAACTGTGACATGAGAATTTTATATATAAGAAAGAAGACACAGATCATAAACTACTCATGCCTGTCAACATCCAGATCCTAAACTACTAATAATAAACAAAATTCCATTCAAATCCGTACATATAGGAAGACGCTATTGAGTAAACTATACAAAAGCCTTTGCCTGGATTTTGTGTAATACCTTCTATACTGTTTGCATTCAGTTCTAAGGCTGCATCATCGACAACGGGGCGGGGAGATTGACAAGCCGTATAGAAACGTATGGAGAGCCTGTCATTCGCCTGCGATGTTAATATAATATATTGGATCGATACGGCACTGATTCCACTCTGATTCTGTTAGCGGAATAATAACGGAATACCAAATACTATTCGGTTTATGTTACTTTAATTATTCTATCTATATCTAGTTCGGCAAAGGAATAGCCTTTGCCGAATTCGGCTGAATTATTCGGTTTGCTGTTCCATTGTTTTAGCACGTAAACAGGTTCTAACTAAAGTTAAGAAGGAAAAATGTTGACTAGAGACTAAGTTTGATTGCTTTTTATTATTTACTAGAAGCTAATATATAATAGCTCGCTATTATGCAAAACATTCTTCGTTGGATTTCTTTGACTTATAACACAAATTTTACATTAGAAGTTTTGTCTTAGTTCTATTATAGAGTTCCTACACCTATATTAATACGTAAAATCTATGGTCACGCAAATAATCTAAGGGTACCTACTAAGTATATACCTACATTCGAAAATTTCATTTCAATCACGCATTTCGAAAATATGAATTTTACGATGAAATGTTTACTTTTGCTCTCCCGACAAGCAAATATGGAAAATCATGAATAGCAATATAAATTTTCCTCTTAATGTTATTTCGATATGTGTATTTATTGGAAGATTTATTGGAAGCTATAATGTGACATGGATGAGTCAACGTGTAAATACGTCTAGTCGTATCGGAAATGTTTCGGCAACGTATCAAATTATGATGTGATACTTTTCTACTCTAGAGGTTTTTTTAAATGGCTTAAATATGCATGCAAAAAACAGTTGTATTTAGGTATTCAAACATTGAAACGAAATATCATTGTAAAATCTACTAAACCCCGTGTCAACCCAAAAAGTTACATGTACGACGTCAAATGACGTCATTTGCCGTCATTTGACGCATTTTTCGCATCAATGCGTATTTCAATCATGACCGTTCCATATAGAGCTCTGTCTAAACTTTGTCGTGTTGGTTAGTCGGTCGGTTATGTGAGTCACCATGGCCGCAGGTATGTAGGCAGGCAGGCATTAATTTTAACAAAACTCTTTTCTTTAAAACCGACATTTTTTTACCGACTTCAAAAAAGGAGGTTATCAATACGACACGTATATAAAAATATGTATGTTATATATTCTCAGAACTGCACAATTTTTACATAATAATATTATGTTGGTCTATTACGGCTTCCAAATAAAAAACATTTTTTAAGGATTATCGATGTTGAGCAGAGTTTTGAAGCGTTTCTGAAGGCACTCTTTTCTGGGAATTACATCTAGAAATTGACTAGTTATTATTGTTTTATCACGCAACAAAAAAATTTTTTTAAGGATTTTGGATAATCAGCTCATCATTTTTTGAAACTAATTGAAAATGGTGTCCACATCCCAACTGTAAATTCATTTATTTTATCACATTATTTTACACCCGTCGCGGGTCTTGTGGCAGCCAACTTTATTATTTGTACAAGTAGTATTATTTGTAAAGGAAAATTTTGGGGACTTTCTTCGCGGCGAGGTCATCGATCTCGCAAGAGGTCGTTGGAACTCGGTTAGTGGGGAACAGATCTGATGTTTTGGCGTGGGGTGCTAAAGTAGGATTACCAAAAGTAATGTGAGAATTGACGGAATTTCCCAATTCGCTCGTATATTTTTGGCTATTACAAAAAATTTGGAATTTTATCACATCAATTCAAATCAAAAGTATTTATTGTCCACTGCTGGTCTCTCCCAAAAACAGGGGGAGGCCTGGAGTAAACCACACCACGCTGCTCCAATGCGGATTTTATACATGATCAAGATAATAATATGGCATTATAATAACACATTCATCCGCTTTGACCGCTTCTCAGGCAAAACGTAGATCGGGACAAAAAAGCGACTGAAAAAAATTTTTAGCACTCTTTTCAAGTTAACAATGAATTATTTTTAATTATCGTATGTATCAATATCGTTCCCTTGCCATCCGCTCACAAATCTGATCACTAGTCAGAAAATATTAGTAGGTATATCTATCTTATTATGTTCACAGTGAGCAGAATTTAACATAATAAGATAAGGGACACTTGATACACAATAGCCATATTGCTGCTGGAAGCTGGAATATGTTAGTCAAAGTTGAGTGACTAAACCTTAGATTGAGTGAATAAACCTCAATTATAAAACCTTGGATTTGACAGAGTTCACGCGTCACTGGGTTTCTCTGAAACATGGCGTGACCGCTTTATTATTACAGCAGACAATTTGACCGCCATCTGAACTTTCACACTTAACGTGTAACGTGTAACGTTATTGAAGAAGTAATTTTATGTGCTGGTTAGGGCTGTAAAAGCAGAAGGAAACATGAGGAAAAGCAAAAGTTTTCTTTTCATAGGTTCACCTGAAATCAGGCACGCTTCAAATCCTGTTATGCGCTCTCCAGTCAACCAATTCCCCTAGGACTAAACAAACATTGCCTATAACAATGACAATATGTCAAGCAAACAAACAAACAGAGGCAGTGCGGATTATGCCGCTTCCCAGAAACCTATACGCATGGTTATTATTTGAACGTGATCAGTACTCACCAGCCAGTAAATACTATGTGGCAGGGAATTTTGAATATCAGGGACTTTGTGAAGTTTCCTAATATAATAAAATATAATTATCACGAAATTTTGGGAGATGAATAGAAAAAATCAGTGTCGAAATTAGATTTTAGTAGATTAATTTCAATATCATGGACTTTGTGATATCGCCATTTATTATAGTAGGAAATCTTAAGAGGACAAAAATTAGCGCACAGATTCTTTTATCAGGAAATCTCGAAGACATTTCCTTACTAAACGTGTCGCAAAACACAGAACTATTCTGAGCGACACTTCCTTTTACAAGACTGAATTAAATACGGTGAATTGTATAATCTTTGCATATTAAGTTGTTTGTACCTCAGCGAGGCTTTTCGATATTTTCCGTGGCTTCGAGACATTCCTAGACATTTCACAAAATCCCTAATAGGTATTTTCATTTAACTGTTGCAGTTGAATATTACAATTAAATCACGAAATACATCAGTAAATTTGTATTGTCATATTCTAGGATTCAGGTAGGTATAGCTGCAAAATTTGAATTAATTTTTTTTATTCATCAGAAAGATTATGTATTATGTTCAATAATGTTCATATTCTTGATGAAAGTTATATATCGTTAGCAAGTTCACCTTTAATCACCATTCCAGAAAAATGTAAACTGTACCTGGAGAAAAAGGCTGGCGGATAAAAATTTTGTATTAATTTTTGGGCAATTTAAGCGAGTCGAGTTAAGATAATTCCCTTTTGATTCACTCTCTTGATGATTCACATGCATTCATTAATTATCGCACCTTCAGATCAATAGGTATCGTCTACATTCTATGGATACATACATGGATCTAACAACTTTTTACGGTGCAAGAACTGAGTCGGAGTAACTATTTAGTAATCTGTGACTGAGTTGCGAGACTTGGATTTCTTTACAGGTTATGTTTTTGATGACATTTTCGTTTTTAAATAAATGATTACGTTCCAAACGCGTTTCTAGGTTTAACGACTGTTATCTTAACAAATAATTATAATTATGTATATTTAATCAGAAGGCTAAACGAGCTCTTGGTCGCGGAAAATGTCTCACTATTTTAAAAAACGCTGCTATTTTTGTCGCTTATGCCTTTTCTGTTCTATATTTCAATGCATTGCGTTTCTGCGACAAAATTATCGCACGGTAAAACATAGCAGCGCGCTGAATTTCTGCAAAAGAACCCTCTCTAAATAAAAAATAGTAGCGCGTACTAAAGACGTAGGACCTCTCAACTGCTTACAAACACATGGTCTCCCTACTAACCTCATGGAACAGGCCGTGGCCCTGACACTGATTTCTGCGGGATCCCGGCGTCGATTCCCGGGACCGTAAATATTTATGCGGCAAACTTATGCCCGGGAGCCGGGGCTTAGGGCAGGTCAGTTATCATTGTTTAGGACGTATACGTGCACTGTTCCGTGCTATCATCATCTGACCTTAATAAATATAAACGATTCATCGTAGGAATATTAATTTAGTGTCATTATTTAGCGTAAATAAGCGCTGCTAAAATATTGCGCGCGGACCGGTGATCGCCCAGTGGCTTAGAATTCGACCTCGAATCGAGGGCCCCGGGTTTGAATCCCAGTTTTTACACTTTGTAAAAAATGTTGTGTGCGCTTTATAATATTAAATATCACCTGCTGTTACGGCGAAGGAAAACATCGTGAGGCATGTCTGAGAGTTCACAAAAAAATGTTCGCAAAGCTATGTGAAGTCCACGACCCGCAGTAGGCCAGCGCGGTGGACTAAGGCCTACATCCCTCTCATTATGAGAAGAGACCCGATCCTGTAGTGACGTCGATATATGTACGCGTACGAAGATATTTTGCGTTAAAACCAATGGCCCTGTACACGGACACAACCCCACGGAATCAGTGTGAATTGCAGATATTTTTGAAATAAAGTTCCTCAATTCCATAATACAAATTTTTTGCACAAACTTCTTTCAAACATTATATTGTACTAAAATTTATAGGTACTTTAAAGTAATGTTTAAATATATTACGAGTAGATATATCTTTTAGGGCCGATTTTTCAATCCTCAGGTAATCAGACACATAATTACCTAATGAATAGAGTTCTCTGGCTGTTTATTAGAGATACATATAACTTCTCGACTATTTTTCAATACAATTATAATTAACTATCTGGCCGGTTATTCCAAATCTGGCAACTCAATGATCAGACAGACGAGTCAAATATATGTATTGCTTAGACAAATGTTTGAGCAAGACAGAGTTTCTATTATCTGTTAAACGTCTGTTATTTATATTTGTTTCGATTCATAATGTCAGAATGTGAATATGAATATGAAAAATAAGTGAAATATAAGATGTGTTTTTTTGATGATTTGGACGACATTAAAACACAAATGAATTTCTCTGTGAGAAAGGAAACCGACATCGTTAGGTAAATGTCGTTTAATAAATCGCAATGTCGAATCCAAAATCACAATAATTATAATATTTAAGAAAAGAAAAGAAAAGAAAATAATGCGTTTATTGTTGACTGTTACACGAGAAAGATGTTACAAAAATTATAATAAGTTAAGAACAGTCTACCCTATGCGGGCATACAATAATTTAGCTTTTTCTATAACAAAATACACTTAATATTATTTATGAATGTTTCCTTTTAACAGTTTCCATAGTTCCATCTCATTAAACGCATTTTGTTTTTGAATGTTTCCTTTTGACAGTTTCCATAGTTACTTTGACTTTCTATATGCTTCTATAGCTGCGTCTCGGTACGGTGTCGCGAGTCCAGAGATTTTATCTCATCTCAAAAAAAAAACTGACTGTAGGTATGTATGATTGTGTATGACTGTATATTTGATTCCTTACACAAAACGGATGTTGTAAACAAACGTGTATTTGAACTGTTATAACTGAGACCCTTTTCAGCTATAATTAGGGGTACTTTTATTCTTTAGCTTATACTTTCTGAACTTCGGGTAATCACTCACGTGTTTCACCGAAAAGGGTGCGATGGCGTCAAGCTTTCGGTTTGAAAGCTATTGTTATGAGTTGATCGTATATTTAATTTACAAAGAATTTGTTGTTTATGCGTATAAATTATTCTTTATGTAATTACTAGGCATTAAGTCTATTAGGCATTAAGTCCGCCCATTGTTATAAAACAATAAAGCGTAAATAAATAAATAAATAAAGTAATATGAGGTGGGAAACGACTACATAACACGTCATCAATTCCAAAAGAAAAACATTACTTAATACTCTACTCGTAGTAGGTAAGCCTCTCAATCCATATGAAACGTCGAACGGCGTTGTTCTGCTCTCACGAAATCTCAAATCAGCCATTTTTCTTAGCATTTATTATGCTCGAGAAGGTTACGAAAAATCTGAAGAAACATTAACTTTTGATAGAAGCCAATAGTATTCAAAACCACAGTAACTACAGCATTGATGTTTCATTTTGCCAAGCCCCTGTTTGCGATTGAAATTCAAACACAAATCCAAGTTTCTGATCGGATTGTGAAGTAACTTGGACGGAACTATGGAGCTTAGCGTTCCCATTTAACTAATGCATTGTACTACTATTTGGTCTAGTACAAACGAGGCACTTTGTTCCTCTCAGTTACATATTAGCCGCGTTACTTACTCCTACTGCCTCCAAGTCTCGCGTTTACCCTGTCTTCTAGCTTGATTCGTCTCATTACTTAAGATATTGTGATAATATTTTACCTGGCAGACTTAAAATAATAGGAACAAGTATGTTACAATAAATTCATAGAATCACAACAGTACAGAACAAATTTTGCTGAATTTCAATCAGAACAGGATTCTCGATAGGATTTTAAGATAATAAGTAAGAAACCTTAAGGGATTCTATGTATAATGTCTAAATGTATTATCATGAACAGACTAACATAAGAGATTAGCTCTGTCAAATACAAATGACAAAGAATGCATTTGAGGAGCGGTGATAGCCCAGTGGCTTAGAATTCGACCTCGAATCGAGGGGTCCGGGTTCGAATCCCAGTGGCACGCACCAATGACTTTGTAAAAAAGTTATGTGCGATTTATAAAATTAAATATCACCTGCTGTTACGGTGAAGGAAAACATCGTGAGGAAACCTGCATGCCTGAGAGTTCACAAAAAAATGTTCTCAAAGGTATGTGAAGTCCACCAATCCGCAGTAGGCCAGCGTGGTGGACGGCGGCCTACATCCCTCTCATTGTGAGAGGACACCCGACCCTCTAGTGGGTCATTAATGGGTAATGGGTTACTGACAAGAACCGGCAGTATGTTAGAACGAGATAGATATACGAGTCCTGTTCGTAACACGTAACGCCCTATAAATAATTTTCAGTTTTATTCCAGTAAAAAATGTTGCCGTCTTTGCAAAATAACTGGTTTTGAGTAAGAAAAAAATGTTCAGTAGACGTACAAACCCTAAATTATATTATGCAGTGCCTAGTTGTAACCGCTTTAACTATGAAAACTCACAATATTATTGTCCATTTTGCCCCGATGTAGGTATCCAAAATGTAAACGAGTTTTTAAAAGTCTGGCTTTAAAATTATTGTTATTTAGAAACGGTTATTTAGATAAGAGCGCGTTAAAAGGCGGAATTTTCCTAAATCTTGTAAAAAGATCTGCAGATTTTCTGAAATGAAATGATATGAAATGAAACGAAATGAAACGAAATGAAACGAAATGAAACGAAATGAAACGAAATGAAACGAAATGAAACGAAATGAAACGAAATGAATCGAAATGAAACGAAATGAAACGAAATGAAACGAAATGAAACGAAATGAAATGAAATGAAATGAAATGAAAATCATTTATTTGCACGAATATGGATTAGTTATTGGTTTTACAGAGCATTTTGATCAATCCATATTCACCTTTCAGGTATGCAAATTATGAAGTTATATTACATTTTAATAATTTAAAAATAAAATAAAAACCAATGTTAGTACTAATTACAATTGAAAACTTATAACTAATACATAATTTAATTAACAAGTTTGTATAATATTTCATTTGTCAGTTTAGCATATTACATTTATTATTTTTATAATTAGTTGTAATTTTACCTAATCGAACTCATCGGCTGCCTATGTGAAAGGAATTATCGTTATTTAACATCCACACAATGGAAAGCTTTTACGATTTCTTAGTAACATTTTATGCTAAAGTACAATTAATTAATTACGTTACTATCACCGAATTATAATTTTTAATTTTACTTCACCGAACGTAAACAAAGAAGATTAGCAAGAAAACAAACGTTAGATATTTCAAAAGATTTTTCCATTCATTATTATATGCGCATAATGACTATCATCTATCCCAAAATATGGATAAAGAAAAACCGTTTAAATTTTTTTATTGTAGATAGTTAAATTTTTATTCAGGCCACTTGATGTGAAGTGGTCACTGTAACCCATGAACTTCCCCATCCAATTAGTAAATCTCATCTCAAATAGAATATCCTATCTGAGGTTGCATGAGGTGCTTTGCTACTCACGAGAACTAAGGTAACCCCGGCAACCTCCCCAGCCGAAACACAAGGCATGACATGACAAAAAATTTCCAAGCCATACGATTTACGGTCCAAAAATAAGAAAACTGGATGTAAAAGACATATTATTATGAAACAGAATGAGTTTTTAGCTGTGAATAATATTATTAGATTGAATTTCTGAAATAAAATAAATGTTCGCTTAGCTGCAACAAGTGGCTGTTTTCACACTAGTTCGTAATTTAACGGAGTATTTCATTCCGAACAGGGGCCCGATTCTGTATGACCATTCACACTCGTATCGCGGCAATGTCATGTCTTGCCCGTGATAAAAAGTCAAAAAAGGCTTAAAACTCAAATATCGTGACAATCTATTGTGTGCCTTATAGAAAAGACATTAAGGTTCCTTGTCGTGCCGAGTTCATGAAATGATACGGTTGGATGACACACGATATCGACACGAAATCCGAATGGTCATACAGAATAAGCCCCCTGGTTGGAGGATTCAGGGTAGAGGCAAACCACTTAGCTATCATCGACTACTTATTATTTGTTCCCAACATCACACACACTCACACACAAAGATACTTAACAAACCGATAAAGAGAGTGAGTGTGAAATACACACAGTGATAGATACACACACAAGAACACACAGTCAGCACGCACATACACACACATACACACTCACGCACACACACGCACGCACATACATGATACACGTAAATACGAACGCATGCATTCGATCACGCACTCACGCACACTTACACGCACAAATTGATTGATTTTTCAAAAATCCAATGATGCAGTCTTAGTTTTCGTCAAAATCGGGCCCCAGGCTCCTTTCAGTAACTTTCGCGCCTCCTCATAGTTTCGGATATCGCCATCCACGCACACTTAATAAATTACACAGAGTCGTAAATACTGATCATAATGTTTCCTTTTAAATAAAACTGAAGTTTCACAATAAATACAATTAGTAGATCAGATATGTTATTGAGACTGACGTTAAACGTAAAACAACTATGCATTTCGTAGAATCACAAACATTGCGCCGTTGCATTAATAGACGTTACCTTTGACAGAGAAATCCTCCAGTCCTCCTCCAGTCGTCCAGAGAAACCCTACCGTCAAAGCATCTTTGACCGAAATTCACGCATTCACGGGATGCCCCAAAATGTGTTGTATCGATATACGACTCAACTGTATCGTATTCCGTTGTACTTATACCCGAAAATATCGCTTCCCTTCGAAGATATTTATTGTTGATTTGCCAATTTTGCGATTTCATTAGTATTTTTAATCAAGGCGGGTATCTTGTGGCATTCTTTAATTTTATATGCAAAAATATTCATTCTTATTAAAAATAAAAAGGTTCAATGGCACTATTTATCATTATTTCGCAACGATGTTAAAGAAATTCTCAAGTTGTTAAAGAAAAAAATGTCATAGTTTGATACGATACGATATTTAAAAGTGACACGATATATCGAAACGTATCCTGTGAACACAGTATCGTATTAAATATCAATATAATTATCGTATTGTGCTCTATCGATATTTCGATAAATCGTATCGTAATGCGCATCCCTATCGAAATTCTGTGAATCAATCTTAATCACGTTGTGTCCAAGTGCGTAATTTTCCACCTCAAATGCTTCAGATTGGCTGGATTAGACCTGGAATTGCAAATCTATACTGCTGGTGAATGCTATCTGATCTGCTTTATGTTACTTACGACAAGCATTCACTCGTAACATGATACTAATCGAGAATCATTGATCTGTGTGTAACGTTAATGAGAGTCCGAATTGACTGACATAAATGACTGACCAACCGACGACCTAGAAACGAGGGGTCCGGGTTCGAATCCCAGTGGCATGCACCAATGACTTTATAAAAAAGTTATGTGCGCTTTATAAAATTAAATAACACCTGCTGTTACGGTGAAGGAAAACATCGTGAATCCTGCATGCCTGAGAGTTCATAAAATTTTCTCAAACCTCAAAAAATAGTAAGCTTAAAGTATGTTACCATTTTATTTCATATAGACTTCAAGCACATGAACAAAATTTTCCTGAAATGAACCAACGTGAATAACGCTTAGAAGGCTGTTACTATATCAGATAATAACTCTGAGCAATATTCCGTCATTTAATACTTTTTTGAAGTCTATTTAATTTTTTTAAATTATTTTTTAAGTCATTAAAAGGAAAACAATCACAAAGGAAAAAGGCAACAAACAAAATAAGCTTATCCTGAACATAACAAATTGAGCAGTGAATCGCGAAAAAGGTCGCCATCGGTATTGACGCAGTACTGGGACATCTACGTCACGTTTTCGAAATGTTTCTGGCGGAGTGACGGTAGCATTTTTCTCGTTTACTCTCCTCAATCACTCTTGTCTGTTTTCAAGGTCGGAGGGTAAAAAAAGATTTTTGATGAGAGTCTATTCCAGTCAACTATTTTTTGGGCCTAGTCAAACTGACTGACTATAGTCCATTTTTCACATTATTGTCCTCGGTAAACAGTTTTTTTTATTTTAATTTCCGATTTCAAATTAAGGCAAACACAAATTATAAAGATTTTAAAACTAATTGTCAGTTAATGCTGAAACAAATTTCAAGTAAATATAATTTATTTTTTTAAAGCAATTTTAATTTTTTTTCCAATAAAAAGTAGTGCAACATTATTTACCAAACAGGACTAGAGTAAAAAATTATTAAACGACATTTAATGCTTTAAATTACAATAATTGCAATATCGAATCCAAAATGACAATAATTTTAATATTTAGTTTTTTCTATAGCAAAATACACTCATTATTTATTAATATTTCCTTTTGACAGTTTCCATATTTCCATCTAATTAAATGCATTTTGTTTATGAATGTTTCCTTTTGACAGCTTCCATAGTTACTTTGACTTTCTATATGCTTCTTTACCTGCGTCTCGTAACGGTGTCGCGAGTCCAGAGATTTCATCTCATCTAAAAATAAGCGTACCGCGCTAAAAGAAATTGTCACTTCAAAGACGGACTGTAAATTTCATTACCTAATTTTCTCTTTCATACCCTAATTACGCCCTCTCATAATTATTATTGTAAGTGCCTAATGCATAGATTCAGTGGTATTGCTATCTAAATTACTATTCATGAATTTCCCGGAATCTATCTGTGGATATTACGCACCTATTGCATGAATTTCTGAATAGGATCCGGGAATAATAGGTACTTTATGGAGCCTCGCATTGCAATTAGTTAAAGCGACCTTTTAGTAGCCTTAAGAATGGGATAGCAATAGGTTGCTGTTTATAGAATAAAAGAAACGAAACCTCGTCGGAGAAAAAATAAATCTTCGGAGATTTTAACGGTAGTGCAATTTAATAAATAAGTAATCGAAAATAAAGCAATTATGGAAACTGGAACTGCTAATGCCAATTGAATAAATCTTATAGTCACATTAGTTACCATACTCCTCCGAAACGGCTTGACCGTTTTTATATGCATATTCAGTAGGTCTGAGAATCGGCTACTATCTATTTTTCATACCCCTAAGTGATAAGGGTTGTCCACTCCTAACATTTTTATTTTATTTGGTGAACAAATATTTTTATTTTTTAATAATGTGGCATCAAAATACATAAAACCCTAAATTTTCACTTTTCTATCACCAAACCCCATTTTTTAATAGTCATTGTAGTAATTTAATAATTTTTCATAGCGCTCGATAACTGATATGGCAAAACAACGTTTGCGGGGTCAGCTAGTTATTGAAAACAAAACAATTTCATAAACAGTGCCAAACAAAGGAAACGGATACACGGATTCAATTGCAGTTGATATGCTTCAGATTGGCTGCTTATCGCTCCCTCTTTCCGGTAGCGATGCAATTTCTTACTTGACTGTACACACGCCACGTGTTCCAACACCTACTGTTGTGATTTAGTTCAATCTGTTCAGTTGAACTAAATTACCTGTAACCCATTTATGACCCACTCTTATCACAATGACGTGAGCCAGTCCACCACGCTGGCTGAGAACATTTTTCTGAACTCTCAGGCATGCAGGTTTCCTCACGATGATTTCCTCCACGTGTTGTAAACACGTGACATTTAATTTTATAAACCGCACACAGGTACCTAACTATTTTTCAGAAAGTTATTGGTACTCCGTATAGCCAGTGAGTAGCCGCTGGGGTTCGCACCCGGACCCCTGCTGGATTAAAATGCCAAATTCTTGGCTACTGGGCTAGTCAAAATCAATCAACCAATCAAAAATCTAGTGGAAAATTATAAGCGCGGACCCTATGAAGGTGAATAATAAGAAAGCATAGATGTTAATCAAATACACTGTAAAACTATCTCAGCTTAATAATGTAGGCTTCAATGTCATAGGAAAGGATAAAAGGAAAACATGACGTCATGTGGCGTAGGTAAACTGTACCCTTAGTCTGAGTGTTAGCAGTTCCGAAACGAAACGCACACATACACAGCTTACCAGACGTAAATGCACAGTGTAATAACCAACAGAGGTAAAAGATTTTTAGAAGAGTTAAAAAAATTAATAAAGCATTAGATAAATTATCACAAAAATTGCTTTATTTTTAATTAACACTCTTTCAATGTAATAATATTAATGAAACATAATAGCCGTGAATTGGCCGTAATGCACTGTAAAATTTCGAACTAATAATATTATCCCGTAGGTATTAAATATTTGTTAGTATTATAATATCTAACGATAAGTATTCATATCTTTAACTCCATACAAAAATTTGATTTTAAATTTTTTAACTCCTCTAAAAATCTTTTACCTCTATTTGTTATTACACTGTGGACTCCTGTGTAGTAAGCTGTGAATTACGTATCTATCCGAAACGAAACGCACAAACGTTTCCTTTCGGTATCGCTAAAACTCAGACTAAGGGTACTGTTCTATAAGGCTGCATGAGTCCGTCACGTCTCATAACAGGTCCGCACAATAGGAGCCTTCTACCTGTTGACATGTCTTCTCGAATTTCGAGCAACAAGGTTAAAGGCAGGGTGTCATACAATAGCAATGTCTGTCTCGGTGCAAACAAAGGTTGTATTAAGGTTGGTCAAAAAGCTTTCTTATCAATATATACCTAGTATCGTCTTTGGTTTTGATTTTGCTTCATATTGCACACTGACGTGTTGGTGTGCAATATGATTATAATCGAACATCGTAAAATCGATTATTTTTTATTTATTTCTGAGTGAATTTATGAGGGATTTGTTTTTGATTGAATAATTCCCATTTTATTTGGAAGAGGCGTATGAAAATTTTTATTGTTGTCATTTCCGAGCTGTTTTTGGACGAGGTTTATAAAAACACATTAATTTTGAAATCCAAAATGGCGGACATGACTTGTTTGAAATTATGGTCATGGGTGTCGTTTTTAAAATATTTTGGGGTGAGGAGTATGAGAAAGACATTAATTTTGAAATCAAAGATGGCGAACGTGACTTTTTTGAAATTTTAATCATGAGTGTCATTTTCGGGATATTTTAGGGTGAAGATTTTGAAAAAAAAACATTAATTTTGGAATCCAAGATGGCGGACATTGCTTTTTTGAAGGTTGGGAAATAAAAAAATGTACCTAATGTAAAAGATTTCAATGAGAAAAGCATAATACAAAACAAAGTGCAAATCCATAGTTCGAATCCTGTTCTTAAGCCGTCACCGAGTAAAAAATGGAGCTCCAGTCCAGATAATTGACAGCAAAGAAGCATTCCAACGCTGAAGAAACTAAATGATCCTCAAGCGTGACTCGTGAGTGGTCGTCTCCAGTCGGCTGCAATTAATTATTGCTTCATTAACACACAACTATTACTCACCCGGTGTTGCGACACGGTGTCGATGGCATGTTTGTGTTAGTATAGACGCTCCTGTGGCAAAAGGTTATACAGTGTGTTTGGCTTCGAACTAGCAACAATTTAAGATAAAACAGATCAAGTTTCATCGAAAAATACTCCAAACAGGGACCTACTAGCCCCCTCCTTTCGCAATGGCAGCCATTTGAATTTTGTATTAAAAAAATTGCTAATTTAGGTTTTCTTCGCTTTGTTTTTTTTGTTTTTATTTAAGTAGGTACTTTATACTATCCCACCCAATCTAACTATATAAATGAAAATTGTTCGCTGTTTGTTAGCCTCACCAAAACTCAAGAGATATTTTTATGGATTTTAAAGCGTGTATCTTCATCTCGTGTGTTTCGGCTGGTATGTTTGCCGCGAACACTTTTTTAAGTCCTCATTACTCCTCATGAGTACTACTCACTCACTACTACTCAAGTATCCAATAAGTAAAATCCAGATAAGTATCTGTTATCTTCAAGTATCCAAAAGGTGAAAATGACAATGATTAAAATTCATTATGTCGTGTGATGGAGTAATGTTTTGTGTAGGTATGTTCCCAGTTTGCCAAAACTTTCAAAAATTATATCTCACGTGAAAATTCACATTAATTTATTAACAGGTTACATCATAATTTTCAAAATTTACCGAGTACGTTGAACACGCGCAGGGTGCTTTGGAACAAGAAAGTCTTAAACTTGTGAAAAGATTCAATGAACAGAGGTAGCTCATCTTGTACGAAGTTTTTCTCTAAAATGAGAAGAAGATGCATCTGTGTACTCGGAATTCGTGTGCGACGACGCATTATAATACACGAAAATGTTGTCTGAAAAGATCCTTTCAATTAGAGTTTCAAAGCATACTAAGAAACGACATATTCCAAAAAGTAAGCTTTTAAATATCGAATGCGTCGTTACGTGACCGGCTTAGCTTGAAATATCTATGAGTGTTGTCATTCATATTAAGAATTACCTACTTGACAACGTTAAAAACGCTGTCGTACGACTTTGTTTTCGAACGACTTGGCAATACGACATTACCTCTTGTCGTAATTTTCAACACTTTCGAAGAAGCTTGTAAATATTGATATTGTCAGTAACCCATTACAGTAACCCACTACAGTAACAACAGGTGATATTTAATTTTATAAAGCGCACATAACTTTTTTACATAGTTATTGGTGCGTGCCACTTATATTACAAACAGACACTCAAATTTTATTTATTTATGTATATAAGTAATGTTAACGTTAGCCCGATATTTTTCAATTTATTTGTTTAACAGCAAAATCCGGCCACATTAATAATGGGTTGGTTTTGATATAAAACAGCCTGGGGGTACTTCGATCCAGAGCAGTAAGTAGGCATACGCCCAATCGCTCGAATGTGAGCAAAGAGAGCTTAATTAGGACAGAAAAAAACCAATAGTCTGCCGTTTTAGGTTTTGCCATAATTAGCTGTTGCAAAACGATAAAACCGACTGTCTATCCACATAATAACACAGGTCTTTGAATGGAGATGTCCTAACTGACAAAATGACATTGTCGTACGACAAGCTTGACGTAATCGACCGATTTGTCGTCGCAACGGTTGTGGGGGATTTTGATAACCTATCGTCGAATCGTACAGGGAACCCTAATGTGGGACCAATGTTGAATACCGAGTACTATTCTACATATTAAGTTTTGTAATAAATAAATAAAAAATAAAGTTATTGACAACCCTACTAAAATAGGGTTGTACAAAAGGAGTCGATCAACATACTTTTATTGGACTGTAACAAATGCGAAATCCTCATTGATTTTGTACGGTTGCCGGGGATACTTTATCTGAGGCGAACAATAAATTTATTCTTTGCAAATCACACGAATAGGTACCACCTCAGATAGGAGTTCTTCTCTACATCGAAAGGTACACTACAATTATTATTTATGTACATATTGTACATCCTGTATAAATGCTGTATACATAAAATATAACTTTGTGAAACACGACTTAAATAATGAACCGTTTAAATAATCTCCTTTCATTATTAGTTAACGCTACCTTTGTCCCAAAATATTGTAGCCGCTTTAATTTAAATAAAACTATACACACTCATTTACGATGTTATTGCTGAATTAATCTAAATAGACAAGACATCTAAACTGACAGCGGTGATAGCCCAGTGGCTTAGAATTCGACCTCGAATCGAAGGGTCCGGGTTCGAATCCCAGTGGCACGCACCAATGACTTTGTAAAAAAGTTATGTGCGATTTATAAAATTAATTAATATCACCTGCTGTTACGGTGAAGGAAAACATCGTGAGGAAACCAGCATGCCTGAGAGTTCACAAAAAAAAATGTTCTCAAAGGCATGTGAAGTCCACCAACCCGCAGAAGCCAGCGCGGTGGACGGCGGCCTACATCCCTCTCATTGTGAGAGGAGACCCGACCCTGTAGTGGGTCATTAATGGGTTAAAACAACAATCTAAATACCTATTAGGTACGTGACAAATGTTTTGTATGGCTTTTTAATATTGTTGACGCGAGGCGATGCGAAAAATCAGTTTTAACCACATTTTCACTACCTATAAATGTTGATAAATCATAATGTTACGAATGAAATTTATTAATTGAGTTTTTTCGCTTTAATTAACGTCAAAGGTACGCAAAGCTCGATATATCACTTTCCAGTAATTTCAGCCTCAGTAGACATGCAAATGTGAATCACTTCTATAAAATTAATATTTAACGTTCTCTCATAAGTTCCTCGAATTTATCATAATATAATTTACTAGTGATGCGTGAACGTAAATTCAATATTATGTTTAATTGTCAGTTTTCCAATCGTAGCATATTCCAACGCAATACTTCAATTACTCGAGACAAACCTAGCGTCACTTTAAGGCTTTGCATCTTGTGAGCGTCGCAATGGCAATGTAGATTATATTGAAGATAACGAAAGTAAGAAAAAAATAAAAATAAGTAACTGTTTTTTTATTATTTTTAAATACATTAAAAATAAATTGTGACGTCACATCGGGAGGGAAGGGGTTCTGAAAATGTGACAACTGTAACAAGGACGGCGGGAGGGGTTAAAAAATCCTAAAAATCGTGTAATTTATTTTACGTAATTTATAGTGAGGCCCCAAATACTTGAAGAGACTAGATCCCGTAACGTAGGCAATCCTAGTTTAGGGTCTAGATCGAGAGTGAACTAATGTGTATTCCTCGCAGTGTAAGGTGAATTAAACACACTATTTTATTATTAATAAATCGCGAGCAAATTACAACCTACTCAGTATCTACTGGATCTGCTGTTCAATGAGTGAGTCAAAGTCAAAGCCAAAAGCCAAAAGCTTTTAGTCATTATTTGGTACAATTTGTGCACACTCAATGTAAGTTCTACGCAAGTCCGGTTTATATACCTAGGTACCCCAGAGAAAAGAACGGTAAATAAGCAATGGCAAGCAAAGCAGCGGGTTAGAATACATAAATCACTTCACAATCGCATCAGTTCAAAGATCAATTCGCAACTGGCGTTAGTTTAATAAGTGCAATTTGTATATAATGCGCGCTGTCAGGAGGATAGTAGATTAGATACGGCTATATTACTATCATATAGGCACCTAAAGTAAATTTTTACATTTGACCTATTTGATAAACAATCTTAGCGTATCTTTTTATTTTAATTTGCGATTAAAAATAATGTGGCTACAAAATGACAAAGATTTAAAGTCGAATTGTCATTTAACTCTGAAACAAGTTTCTTGTGACTATAATATACAAACATTAGGTACTAGTGACTAAATATACTAGTGACAATACAAAGTAGTGCCAAGATTGTTTACAAAACAAGATTAAAAAATTGGACTGTGTATAAGCAGATAGATCAAATTTTATACAGAAATCGCCAACTTGACGAAATCAAAGTGAACCTACTAATTTTCCATTATGAAACTATTCAAATTCAACTTAACAGGTAAGTAATCTCAATTGTATTGAATCCATATTCTGTTGCAATCTGCCATTAATGAAAACAGTTTGACTTATGACCGGTTTCAGTAATCAATCTTTGTATAACTCTGGCGCGATAACTAGACACCTGGCTCAAATGAAGTTTGTCTATAGTACTGAGTGCAAAAAAAATGTTTTGACGTGATAACGTTTTATAAATTTATATTATTTTTCTGGTTATATAATTTGAATAAAATTCAAATTATATTATATTATAATTAAAATAACATTTTCCATTATAGTTCCATTGAAACTCCACCGTATGGCGAGTCTTGAAATGAAAACTATTACTAATTTATAATTTATTTCCTATTGAGATAAAACATCTGTACTTATAACGAATCTAGTATTTTTTACTTAATTAAGATTTGGAGCAGTATAAACTATTTAGAATCTATTTTGGGATTAATTTTCAATATTGTTAATCAAATGTATTAATATATTTTTTTAATTTAAAATCATACTTGTTAAAGTAGTTACACATTAAGTAGGTAAAACTATTAATTTCTTACGGAAATAAAACAAAAGAGGTTGTTATATTCATTTATGATGCTAACGCTACTGTATGACGAGAGCGGGGCTTCGCGCGGGGTAGCGGGAGGAGGGTCGAGTTTCCAGCCAGGTGTCAAGTTATTTCGTCCGGGTAGTATTTTGATGTTTAATTGCCAGGCAACATCTGTTTATGCAAATAAATTATTAAATAATATCTTGGCAATCAAACAATATGTATCCACACCAGACTGGTTATTACAATACACCGTTAATAGATGAACTGACAAAAGCAGTCGACCGCAAATGTTATGTCGATACTATCCAACTCCACTGATTGCAACTGCCAAATATGACAATTACGTAGTCAGAATAAAGCCTTGTGATTATGCATAAATTGTAAGCCGCGTCTCCCAATGTTCAGTCAACTGCAAGAAACATAAACAAAGTCAACCAAAGACGAAGTAGGTGTAGATATTAGAACCCATTAGTCCACTGTTGACAGGGTTTCTCACAATAAGAAGACTTAATGTTTCTTTTCAATGTAAATACGTTTCGATATTAAACTAAAATATAAAAGTTAAGGTAAACAAGTTTAGAGTTAAAGTTAAGGTCACTCCCGATTCAATTACCTAGAGAGTACGCAATACATGAGTAGTCAGTGTGTACCTGCTGTGTACCAGCGGGACCCCATATTTGTAAGTTGGCGAATAAACTTAGCTCTGCGGTCTTTGCAGTTAGGAAAATAAGATCTCTTACCGATGTAAACACTGCTAGATTGGTTTACTTTAGTTACTTCCACAGTATTATGTCTTACGGCATCTTACTGTGGGGCAATGCAGCAAATATACAAACCGTCTTTGTACTGCAGAAGAGGACTATTCGCATGGTATTTCCAAAATGTCGGCTTCATAAAAAAAGCCGGTCATTTTGGAAATTATTGGAATTAATCCCTGCCTTTTCACAAATTTAAACAAACTATCAAATCGGTCCTGTGCCGAAAGGCCTATTATGAAACTAAGGACTATTTAGAAGATAAGAAAGCGTGGGATTGAATAACTTCACTATAGGCTATTTCTATACACTATGTAACAATATTTATTTGTGAGCGGATGGCAATGGGGCGATATTGACACACACGATAGCTGTCACGGGTGTTCCTTTATTGGACCTAGTCATACTGCACTATAGACTAAGTTTTATTTACTTTTAAAAGAGTGCTGGGAGCTTTTTTCCGCCCGCTTTTTTCTCCCAGTCTACGTTTGGCCTGAGGGGCGATCAAAGCGGACGAATGTAGAATGTATAATTTATCTGTATGACTTTCATTAAGTGTGCACAAATTGTACCTAATAATGAATAAAAGCTTTTGAGTTGAGTTGAGTTGTGTCTGCTGAGCACGGATCTCTCCACAACAGGAGCAGGCATGAGCACACTTCATAAAAAATTGAATTATAACTTTTGTTTTATAAACGTCAGAACTGACAGCCGATGGGGTAAAAAGGTCTTCGAATTTCGACCACGTTTGGGTAAAAAGAGCTCAGGCCGCCCTCCTGCCAGTTGGACTGACGAGCTGAAGAAGGCAGCGGGAAACCGTTGGATTCAGAGGGCCCAGGACCGGGCGGAGTGGCGTCGATTAGGGGAGGCCCATGTCCAGCAGTGGACTGCCAAGGGCTGAAAGGAAGGAATTTCGTCAAACTGAAAAATATTATAAAAACTGATCGAACATCATAATTTTAAGAATTTTCTATACGATCAAGTGATTTAGTCTTAAATACTTTAGCCGATAATACTTTTCTACTATCACCTGTCTGTTATCAGATGGCTACGCACTGATAAGGTACCTAAGCAAACTGTCGATTGAGATAAAATATTGTCGCTTATCTATCGTAGTATACAACTCTAAGATGGGAAATAAAATTAAAATTGCGTTTCGACGACTGATCAACACGACAAAATTTCAGCAAAATTTCAGCTCTGGACGTCCCGATTGAAATACGCACAACATGTTTGCAATGAAAGTGTCGTACAATAAACAATGCTCTATTCTATGCAAATGACCTAGGATTGGCTATGGACACACACAATAGAAGAGCAATGTACTCGTAAATGATTCTCTCAATCAAAGCTGTAGGTTAAAAGGGTTCAGACCGTCTTTAAAACAGTATTAATAATATTTTACACTATAAGTATAAAAGCTCCTACATACAGCCTGGTCATATTAGATATTCATTTGGAATTCAAAGGTGAAAATTTATTAATATATTATTAATTAATATCGTACATTAAGTGATATGATGTTTTTATCTGACTCTATTCGGTTAGCCACTATTATCACCAAAGCATAAACATTTCCGTAAAATCATATTGAAATAACACCCTCCATTGTCAAAGTTATTGTGTCGAAAACATAATCTCTAATGTCGTTGTTTACTCGTGTTTATAGACTAAAATTGTGTTTTGAGGCTACGTGAAATTATTTTTGAGTAATATAGCGGTGATAGCTCTTATAATTTGGCGTCTAAATCGAATCCCAATGGCACGCACAAATGATTTAGTAAATAAATTATGTGCGCTTTATAAAATTAAATATCACTTGCTGTTACGGTGAAGGAAAACATCGTGAGGAAATCTGCATGCCTGAGAGTTCACAAAAAAATGTTCTCAAAGGCATGTTCGTTCACCAACCCGCAGTAGTGGTGCGTGGTAGGCGGCGGCCTACAACCCTCTCACTGTGAGAGGAGACTCGACCTACAGGGTCGGGTGGGTTATTTATGGGTTACTGATGTATACATATATATTAGTGGTAGAAAGTTAGGAAACACTTTTTCTTCAACTTCATGAACAAGAAATAAAATGAGAATCAAGCTCATAAGAAAGGTACAATATAACAAAAGTACTTATCAAATTTTTTCAAATTTTAAAACCAAAATGTTTCCAAACTTTCCACCGCTAATATACTTCGATTTGCGTTAATATTTACCAACGTACATACCATAGTTATCGTGCCCGCGACAACTAGCGACGTGTTTCGCCGCTCGCCATCTCGAGAGATTCTCATAATGACAGATGCGGCCCGGCGCACTAACTAAACTGATATAAGCCAGCTCCAAGACCTAGCACATCACACTAATTCGCAGTCCCAGTTCTCAGCGATAACTATCCCGACGCATGACACTTGAGGAGTTTGATCCAGCTATCCGTATCTATCCGTATCTCAGTGTAAGATGGAACGCGAGATTACGTTCCGACTTGATGTTTGTGAAATGGGTGATGTCTTTTATTTTATTTATTTGTTCGTTGCAATGGTACGGTGAATTTGTTGAGTTGTTATCGAGAATAGGAATGAAACTTCGAAATGGCTTATAGTGTTTTTATAATTTGAAATGAAACGTTTAGATACGTTTTTTAATAAAATATACAAAACAAACGAGTATTATCAACCTTTAATTGACGTTAAAAATTAATTTGTTGTGAAAGATAATATTGAAAAAACTCGTATGTTTGATTTAAAATATTATCGCATTTAATTACTTTAATAATTTAGACTTGAATGTTGATCTACTAATATTGTGATTAGTCCATTAAAATGTTACATTTTTTAGGCCTTACCTTGCGTTTTTTAGAGGACGCAATTTTATTTTTTTGATGTGTAGGGGGGATCAGTGTAAAGCTAAAACCAAGTTTGTGGGGTCGCCGCACTTGTCCCACGGCCGCCATCTTGAAAATAGGGGTTGAAATGGTTTTTACGATATATCTCTTAAACTATTTATCTGATAAAAAAAATTTAATAACATTTTTTATTGCAAATTAAATCTTCTACAACTTTGATTCAGTAACTTTTTGTCGTAGAACTATAAATAAAAAAGTTATAAGCGAAAATGTTCAGAAATTCGAGAAAAAAATTTATGTTTTTCGATCTTTTGCAAATTCAAAGGAAACTGTGGAGCGAGGTGTGGATGTCGAAAAGCAGGGCTGAAATGTTCTGCAGTGTGCTTCCATTGTTCTGGAGAGACTTGCAGCTATGTAATGGGGTTCTCAGAATTAATAAATGAAATGAATTTGATGATGAACCGCCAACATTAACACCCCTTCCTTCTCCAGTTCTCCCACTGATATTTTATTCAGAAAGTCGATCAGATGCTGAGCCGCAGCCTGGTCCATCGAAAACTCTAAGTTCTAATTTAGAAAATCACCGTGAATTATGCCTATTGGGGATACTACGTAAAAAAAACGCGCCTCAAGACTCTACCTCGTGGCTGATGACACATTATTAGAACACACGTATAATATATGTATAGTTAAGAGTACTGAAAAATAGTACTCACTTCGGAGCGCTGTAAAACATTAGCTATTGACTTAATGAAAAAATGTTGCTTATAAAAGTTGTTTCTCGAAAAACGATCTACAAAAATGGTCTAATATCATTTTTTCGTATAATGATAAAAAAAGTTATATCGAAAAATATAATTTTTTGAATTTCTGAACATTTTCGCTTATAACCTTTTTATTTATAGTTTTACGACAAAAAGTTACTGGACCAAAGTTGTAGAAAATTTAATTTGCAACAAAAAATGTAATTAAATTTTTTTTATCAGATAAATAGTTTAAAAGATATATCGTAAAAACCATTTCAACCCCTATTTCCAAGATGGCGGCCGTGGGACAAGTGCGGCGACCCCACAAACTTGGTTTTAGCTTTACAATGACCCCCCCTACACATCAAAAAAATAAAATTGCGTCCTCTAAAAAACGCAACCCCAAATGTAACTTTTCAATGGACTAGATAGTTTTAAAGTGTTTTGATTAATTTATTCGGTGGGAGCTTATTTATAATTATTTTTTATCTGCCGTCTTTTAATGATTGTATTATTATTTCTGTCTTTAGTTACATAACTTTTGTGCATTTTCTAGATACGCGGAATGGCAATTTGCAACAGCTAGCTAGTAAATACAATTCCAAAGAATTTAAAACGTTTAACAAGGTTTTGTATTTTCATTTTAGTTTAAATATATTATTACGGTTAAAATATTAAAGCAGAATAAAAAACTGACATTTACAGAGGGGTCTATCTTTATGTAAATCGTGATCATGTAGGATTTAAATAAATTCTTAATATTATATTATTAATTCTTAAATAAAAAATACTTTCTTAAATAGTATAAGTACTCGTAAATAATAAACACTGGGTGTCGTAACACAGGTTAATACCTAGTTTGACAAACAAAGCCTGTGAATATTTATGTCTTTCTCTAGGTTAATCTAGATTTAATAAAGTTACCTATCCGTTGTAAAAATGAATAGTCATTTTTTTTCTTTCTTTCTCTCTATCAGTGAAACTAAGTACTTAATTCTTACGTCGTCAAGCATACTTAAAAAACAAATGTTTGAATTATACTCGTATTTTACAACTTTATTCCATAATACTTTTTATTTCTATAGAAAATATTAGCTTCCAATAAAAAATAATTTAAAACTTTCATTAGCTTTTTAAGTAAAATGTTATCAAAGAACACCTGTTTCGAAAAATATGTTTATTATTTGGAACCGATCGTACTAAGCCTCTTACAAGTTTTAAACGTTAACTGAAAAATAATTATATAAAAATTTAAATTTATGGATTCCCTAAAAAATCTACAATGGGCGAGGTACTGTTTAAAAAAAATATTTTTGGTTTAAAACCACGGCTTTATAAGATACGGAATAGTGGGACATCTTGCCATTGATACCCAAATGTTTACTTAAAAGGATATCCCAACAACAGACAATTGTTACAATCATTGTAGGTAACAAATAAACTATTTATCATTTTCATTTGTCTCATGTCAGTGAGTATTTCATTTATTACAATGTCATAATCTAATTGTAAAAAACCCAAGTCCCGCAACTCAGTTTTTGCACCGTAAAACGTTGTGAGATTCATGTATGTATACATAACTAACACTAATTGTATTCCAAATTTGAAACTTCTATATTTGCAAGAAGTACATTATAATTTTGATGACAGGTGAGTGAGTGTCAAAATTAAGAAACATTGACTAGTTATGATTTTTAAACTCGTGGCTGAAATTGAATAAAATTTTAAATATTTACCATGTTTATACAATACCTGCCTGGCTACTAAAAATTCAGGCTCCCAGTTTTATCCACAATGGAGTTATAGGGGATTACCGCTATTTCGCTCGACTTGGCCCCGCCAATGCCGTGCGCTCTAGTCTGCCACAGACTAGAGCGCTGGGCTTAAATTTTGTCGCATTGGTTAGTCGGTCGGTTATATCAGCTAATTATGACAAGGTGTAATGAATACTTTAAATCCTGGATAACATTATGTATAAGTATATAAGGCACAAGCAAGCATTGTTAGTAACATTGTAATAAAGGGAATCCGCTGTCCTATGCGCTAACTCATTTAGCGAAATATCGCTCATACGCTAACATGGATCGTAGGTATTTAAGATGAGTTATGTTACGACTTAACGTATTTGGTTTGTGAATTGTGAAGAAAATGGCAGTGTTGGTAAGTATAGACTTGTCTATTTATGTGTATTGGTGGCATTTTGCTGTGTGAACGCTTTATTTACACGCAAAATATTTGCCTTATTGATATATCCGCTTTTTGACTGACTGATTTTGTATTTCACTGTCTAACGCTCGTGTATTCATTATTTGGCTGCCGTGTGTGGACGATCTATTTACGAAATTTCTATCTTTGCCGTCATAATATCCGGCAATTCATTCTCACAAACTTTCGCATTTATAAAAGTAGTAGGATATTATATTAAACATCAATTCTTTCAAAGTATACCTGGCTTCTCGCTTGAGTAGTATCAATTATAGAAAGCTGTTATAAAATGCATCTCTACTGAAGCAATTGTTATCAATTATTCCTATCATCGCAGCAACTTCGAAAGAATTAAGCCTTTCATTGTAGGTACTTCTCTGTTTCTTCTATTAAAAGAATAGGTACCTACAAATATTTTTAATATTATTTTTTTATATCAAATCATTTCCGAACAACACTTTAAGTGTATTTCGTAACTGAATAGATTCTCTTCTCTTGAATTCTCTTTCTATTGAACTACTGATCCTTTGTTATTATTGAAATACTAGTTTTTGCTCGCGACTTCGCATGGAATTTGTATTATTATATATAAATAAATAATACGATGTGTTACTGTAAATATTTTATATCTCAAATGAAAACGTTATTGTGTTGTAAAGTAACTAAAAGAAAAGTGAGTAGGTACTGACATACAGTTGTACACTACAGTGCTATCAACAGGCTAATAATATCGATAATGTCTCGTCGATTGAAACAGTGGTCGAATCGGAATCAGTTTGCAATTAGCTGTATATCCTGTACGTGACAGGGTTTAATATTGGCGTAAACGCGGAACATTGGCGATTTCGATGTCTATTAGACGTAGCGACGTATGTGACGTAGTCATTAAAATTACGATAGATGTACTCAAATTGCTCAATTAACAGTGTAACGTCACATCTGTAGAGGCAGTGGTCAAGTTGAAATCAGTTTGTGATTAGCTGTTTAACTGAAGCGTGGTGACGTGTATCATTATCTTAATTGTGGAACATTAGCTATTCCGATGTCTATTAGTTGTGTGACGTTCTACGTCATTTAAATCACGATATAGGTATGTGTTCAAATTGCTCTATTGACAGCATGACGTCACGTCTGTTGAGTTGAGTAATTAGCTGTATATCCGAAGAGCGAAAGCGTGTTTAAAGGCAGAACACTAGCTATTTCGATCTCAGTCTATTAAATCACGATATATGTGTTCAATATTTGTTGTTAAGATGTCTATTAGCAGTGTGATGTTCTACGTCATTAAAATTTTGATATACAGGTATACAGATATCAATTTTTTAATTATTTTTCGCTAATCCTCATAGTTTCGGAATTCTCCACTTGAAATACGTATTTATGATGCATAATTATGTTCAAATTGCTCCATTAACAGTGTGACGTCGCGTAAATTGAAACAGTGGTCAAATCGGAATCATGTTGCAATTAGCTATAGGTATATCCGAAAGGTGACAGGGTGTATTATTGGTGCAAAGGCAGAATATTATCTACCTATTTCGATGTCTATTACCCATGTGACGTAGTCAGTTAAATTACGATAGATGTATTTGTAGAGTAGAAGAATGGGTCGTCGCTACTAATTTGTAATGATGGCATCTTGACTAATTAAGTGTGGGCTATTTGTGTCACTGTGGGTCGACATGGGTAATCGGGCGAGAGAACCAGGATTAATAGAAGCAACAATCTCCATATATTATAATTCTAGATCACAATAATCACTTTTACAACTAAAATGCTATTATCCAATATTCAATTATTTCAACTATATCATTTCCCGCCAAAACCTATAAGCTCGCTTGTCAAATCCATTCTGACATTTCTTACTGCTCTTTTTATTTTTAACATATTACAGCCAGCCAGACAGCTCGGTGTTACTACTTCACAAAACAGGTTGAATATCACTTAATAATGACATTTAATATAAAGGTGCCGGCATATTCAAATTGCTCAATTAACTCACATCTGTAGAGGCAGTGGTCAAGTTGAAATCAGTTTGTGATTAGCTGTTTAACTGAAGCGTGATGACGTGTATAATTAGCTTAATGGTGGAACATTAGCTATTCTCGTGTCTATTAACAGTGTGCCGTTGTCAGTCATTTAAATTACGATAGATGAGTTCAAATTGCTCTATTGACAGTGTGACGTCACGTCTGTTTAGATGGTGGTCCAATCGGAATCTTTAATTAGCTGTATTTCCGGAACTTGACGGGGTTCAGTATTGGCGTAACCGCGGAATATTAGCTATTTCGACGTACATTAACAGTGTGACAGTGTCATTTAAATAGCGATTCCAATTTTATCATGAGTTCGAAATGGCCGACTAAACGGTTTACGTTCTAGCGCTAGGCTCGGATCAAGTTAGTTAATTTAAAGTTCTCTCCTTTTCACCGACTTCAAAAAATGCGGTTATCAATTCGACACGTGTCGTATGTATGTAATATTCTCAGATCTGCACAATTGTTACATAGGTAGGTATGTTGGTCTATTGTCAGCAACCGTAACAGGGTGGGGTCCTCTCACTTCACGTACCTACCTTTGAGAACATTTGTTTTTGTGAATTCTTTTCCTTCAGTAACAGCAAGTGATATTTAAATTTATAAAGCGCAAACTTTATTATAAGCAATCGATTGGTGCGTGCGAATGGGATTCGAGCCCGCCTCGAGTGAGGCCGAATTCGTAGCCACTAGGCTATCACCGCTTGAATTTCGAATGTAAGTTCTAAAAGAAAATATAAGATTTGTTTATATTTTTTCAGGTGTTCTTACTGGGGCTCTCGCTGGCTGCCGCTGATTTCCCAGGGCACCTCAATGCCACGCTCAATTCCACATCTCCAAAGGACATGCAAGTTCACATTTATTTACTTTCTATTTTGGTACAGTCCGTTTTTTGCGCTTGTCCAGATTGGTAAACAATCTTAGCACTACTTTTTATTCAAAAAAGTTTAAAATTGCTTTAAATTAGGTAATTAATTTCAGTTACGAGAAATTAGTTTCAACATTAAATGACAGGTCCCCGGGGACAATTAAAATCCCCGGTCCCCGCCTAAACACAACGCAATATAAGGAACCTAGAACGCGCTGCTTCACGACGGGTTAAGAGGCCGGCGGCAAGGTACATCTCCGAGCTACTATCATGGCTCTACAACCGAAATTTTGGCGTCTTTTGGCGTAATCTAGTACAGTTTTAATTCAAGATTTTTTGAGACCGTTGAAAAATAATATTTCAAAAATCAAATTAGATAGAGGCAGACAATTATTTTCCCTTAAGTTGGATCACTTTTCATAGTTAATTAGTAGGAAACGGGCATACAACCCCGTCTTTTATTACCATGGGCCCTGCCAACCATGGATATCCATTCTTTTACAAGGGGTCACATTACCCCATCACCGGTGCCCACAGGGGAAATGCTGAACTCTTACGGCTATAAAAATAATTTTAAAAAATCAAACTGACTTCATGAAAGCATGAAATAAAATTTGTAACAGACTTTAGGCCTACTATTTTTTGAGGTCGATCTCTTTTGTATCGAGTATTTTGTTAATTAATAAGCTCTTAAAATAAATATTAAAAAGCAGACAGTTAAATAGAAAACAAAGCATGCAAACAAGGCACGGGCAGCAAGTCTGGGGAGTGTTGAGTAATTGAATAATAAAAATAATTATTTTGTCAGGACATTTTCGCTTCCATGGACACCTCACATAGGATATAAATATAATATAATATATGTGATAGGCGATAGCCCAGTGGCTTAGTCCGGGTTCGAATCCCAGTAGCGTGCACCAATGACTTTGTAAAAAAGGTATGTGCGCGATATTCAAGTTAATAAAAAATTAAATATCACCTGCTGTTACAGTTAAGGAAAAGATCGTGATCGTGAAAAGAGGAAACCTGCATGCCCGAGTTCACAAAAAAAATGTTCTCAAAGGTATGTTAAGTCCACCAGCCCGCAGTAGGCCAGCGTGGTGGACGGCGGTGAGAGGGGACCGGTCCTGTAGTGGGTCATTAATGGGTTACTGGGGACAATAATTTTACAACCGTCATTACGTAAATTTCATCGCCCCTACGTCGGAAAATACCATTTCCGAGCAGTACACAAAGGCAAATAACCTTTACAGAAATAACAGAATCCGTTTATGAAAAAAATCTTGTGAAAGAAATGACAACGCCGTAACTCAAAACTTTTGTTTTCAAAGAAAATTATTATGACAGCATTTACGAGCGTTAGGGATGCCCAAAAATGTGTTGTATCGATATATTATCGCGTCGTAACTGTATCGTATTCCGTTGTATCGATATGCGAAATTATCGCTTCCGTTTCTAAGGATAATTAATATAATTATCGTATCGTATTCGTATCGCATGCTTTTTTATTGATTTGCGAATTATTCGATTTCATTGGTATTTTTAATGAAAGCGGGTATCTCTTATGGTGTTATTTAATTTTATACGGAAAATAATTAATTCTTATTAAGAAATAAGAATAAAATAGGGTCAATGACACTATTAATCATAATGTCGTAACGATGTTATAGGTATTTTCAAGTAATAAAAGTAAAAAAATATCGTAGTTTGATACGATATTTTAAAGTGACACGATAGATCGAAACGTATCGTTATTAAAACGTCAGCTTTCCGTGATCAACTTATTCTTTATTCAAAATATGTTACTTATGTCAATATACTATTTACATTCATCCTATTTTGTTACTGGCCTTCTAACACCCCCACTTAACAAAATAAATGTAAATTTTAAAACAAAAAACAACAAAAAACGTATAAAAACACAAGTATACAAAAGAAGAAATACGAGCTAAAAAAATCTGCGGTGTAAAAATACAGAAAATACAGATGTTTTGGATAATCTGAATCACAGAGATTCATCCACTGAAACTGAAGACAATGAATGTAAATAGTATATTCACATAAGTAACATAATTTGAATAAAGAATAAGTTGATCACGGAAAGCTGACGTTTTAATATGCTACTTATGTCAATATTATTATACTATTTACATTCATCCTATTTTATTACTGGCCTTGTAACAATCGTACGGTCACAATATCGTATTAAATATCGATATATCGTATTATTCTGTGTCGATATTTCGATATATCGTATCGTAATGGGCATCCCTAACGAGTGTACGTCAGTAACCCAAACAAATGTACGTACAAAACTCGATACGTAGGTTCGCAATATTATGTTTACAAGTACTAAATACGTGAACAACAGAAGAAAGGTTATTCGACATAATATTTACACGACTTAATATTTAATGATTCGTTAGATTTCATTATTGTAACAAAATGTAATATTAATTTTATTAATCACTTGACTATGCTCACTGCTTCGTCCGCATACATTTTAGAACTCGGTCCAGTGACGGATAAAAGATATCCTACGACATGTCAAACATTCCCTTGTCTTATTTGGTAAACAATCTTAGAATGTCTTTTTATTTTAATTTGCGATTTTTTTATAATGCACACCCAAAATTATAAAAATTTAAAAACGAATTTCTCGAAACTATGAATTACTCGTTCTATGTTGATGATAAAATCTTACATAATTTAAATGTATGAAAAATAGAAAGTGTGTAAATTCATTAGTACATTATAATACGCGTTGCTTGTCAGTAACCCGTTAATGACTCACTACAGGGTCTCCAGGTCCTCTCACAATGAGAGGGATGTAGGCCTTAGTCCACCACGCTGGCCTATTGCGGGTTGGTGGACTTCACATCCCTTTGAGAACATTTTTTATGAGCTCTCAGGCATGCTCTTCCAGGTTTCCTCACGATGTTTTCCTTCACCGTAACCGCAGGTGATATTTTATTTTAAAACGCGTTGTTTAAGTAGCCTATTATAGCACGGCCGCAGTGTGAAATTAGCGTCCGAGCGGAACGGGGTGCGGAGAGGAGAGGGCTAAGTGCCATTCTATAAAATAAGCGAATTAATAAGATCACTTCAGACCCGAGTGTCGCATACTATTTTATAGCACGAGTGGCATTAACGCTGTGAAATTACTGTCCAAAAATACACCTTTAAGCAAGGTACGTGATGGCTTAAATGCGAGATTATTGCACACTATGAGAAGGGGATGGCGAACTAAATGCAATAATAGTAGCTAACTTCAGACACTAGTATCGCATTCTATTTTATAGCATGCGTGCCATATCTACACGTGATACGTGTGCACAATTATACAAGTGATAATTGTACAGCCAAAGTTTGAAGCATCCAAGCGGAGCTGGAGGCGGCGGGGGAGAAGAGGCGAGCTTTACTCCATACTATAATACTATTTTATAGCACGAGTGGCATAGGTAGGTACACGCTTCAGAAGAACGGTGCAAAAAACTACAACTTTACGCACGGTAACAAGTAGCATAAGTGCGGGATTATTGGAAAATATGTAATGTTAATGTTATTTATCTGATATTAAAAGGACCAAGCTACAAAAAAGGCTTGCGCCAAAATATTTCGGCATAAGATATTAATTTTAATTATCAATTATTATTGATATGAATTTTGTAATTGTATAAATTGACAAGTATTATTGAAAGGGGATATAAATATTGGCAACTAGCACTGGATGACGTCACCGAAATTGTGGGCAGGCGCATTAGCAATTTGCGGAGTTACTCGCGTAATTTTTGCTAAATACTCTGGTTTTCCTTAGGTAAGCGAATTTGTTCGGAAACTCGCGTAGCACAACTAACGCATTATATTGTTAGGTATTTATTTTTATTATGTGCTGCGTATTATATTGTGGTTTATTGTTTATTGTTATTGTATTGTCTTGCCACATAATAACATACATTTTTATATCTGCTTTTGCAATTTTTAAAGGTATAAGCTGTGTCCGTTCGCGCAGTATTCAATATTCAATATTACACTAAGTACTAAATAACGTACCTTAACGTATAACTTCTATATAATTATGTGCTCAATAAAAGCAATCATCTCGTATTATTTTCTAGTTGTGTCGATAGATACGGCGTACAATAAAATGTAAATAAAATTCTACGCGGTCGAAATCACTAACAGACTATAAGCGGCGCCCAGCCATGGATAATAGTTAAATCAAAAACAAACACTTTTCAATGGGTCCACAATCGGTGTAGACATCAGGTAACATAAAACATATACATGTCGAACATAAACTGAAACATGGATAATAATTAAAGCATGCAATTGTTTTGTTTTCAGGTACGTAGTACGAGCTACGCTGTACCAGTTAGGTGTACTTACGCAGGATAACGAAAACGCCACTAAATCTCGAAGGTAGGTCTCTGCTATGACAGTTTCACAGCTTGCGGCGCGGCGTGGCGTGCTGAACGTGCTTGACGAGGTACTCATTTCGAAGAGGACTCAAACACTCGCGCGCGTTTTCAGCCGGAGATTGAGGTCCGACTAAGCTGCTCCCTCGAACGGTCGCTGAACACTGGTCCCGAACTCGCAAACTCGCAAACGCGCCTGTTCATGAAGGCCGCGCGTTCTCCCAGTATGTTTCGTATTCGTATTTCGGCCGTATTGCTTTGATTTTTATCGCGACAACGATGCATAATATTGTTTTAGTGGTTTTTTTATTTTATTTTTTTAATTTGCGATTATTGAGGTAAAAAATATTATGTTGAAATATGTATAGAAAAATATTTAATTTTTTTTTAATTAATTTATTATTTATTTAATTTGCAAAAAATTGTAAATCGTTAGAAAATGTTGATATAGAGATTTTTTTTATTTATTTACATATTATTATAGCGTTTTCACAGTAAAAAATCGAAATAAAAATATTGTTAAAAAATACGAACCACCTAAGACTCTCTTATTGAGACTAGCAATTATTATTATTGATTATTAGGTTTATGTTGTGTTATTATGTACCTTTGATAATTTCCAGAATCCAAGCGTGTGGAAATAATTTGTCTCACTTTAAATTAAATAAATATATTTTCAATTAATTAATTAATTACAAGTTATATTACAGCTGATACGAGGATAAATCGTGATTAATACATTTTATAATAAAGAAAAGTAAATTATTTTCTTTATTTATAGTTTTGATTTTTAATAAGTAGGTATTTAGTGAAATACCTCACCATCTCGGGTAATTAATCTATAAGTAATAATCTGTCAAAAAAGGAAAAGAAGACGGAATTTTATTCCCATATACTTTAATTTCCTGTCTTCCTGTTCTTTATATCTACCTGTATTCAAACCATAATTAAGATGATTGGTTCACTCGAATTGGGGTGGATTGTTATTGATTATATAAGCATTGAAAGCAGTTTATTTTTACTCAGCAATTAGGGCAGAGTAGGTTTTGAAACACGTGTAACTTGATCTTATAAATTGAATAGGCAGAACAATATGCAATTTTGGTTGTTTTTTTTTGTATCAAGTAGCAAATAGGTATGCAAGTCAGTGGATGTTCAGTGGTCGTTACTACCCATGTCCAACCTCAAATAGGACAAGTTATCTAATTTCTAATTGTGGTCATATTCAGGTGTTGTCATTAACCCATTAATGTCCCACTACAGGGTCGGATCTCCTCTCACAATGAGAGGGTTGTAGGCCGCCGTCCATCACGCACCACTACTGCGGGTTGGTGGACTTCACATACCTTTGAGAACATTTTTTTTGTGAACTCTCAGGCATGAAGGTTTCCTCACGATATTTTCCTTCACCGTGACAGCAGGTGATATTTTATTTTATAAAGCGCACACAACTTTTTTTACAAAGTCTGCGTGCCACTGGGATTCGAACCCGGACCCCTCGATTCGAGGTCGAATTCTAAGCCACTGTCCCCGCTCACCTCAGTGCTACGAATTAGCAATACGCACGCGTACGAGCTTTGTCCTCACAAGTATCAGACCTCATCAGTACGAGGACCTCAAGACACAATCGTCTCAACTACTGTCACTCAGGTCATTAAAAAAATCGACTGTTGTTTGTTAGTTTTACTTGGAAAATTTCCGGCAGTTTTAAAATTGGTATCTAAGGTATCAATTCCCACCAAAATTTTCCACTTTTCCTTACATTCCAGTGGTCATGAAGAATCCATCACGTTCTACCACAACAACGGGTCCGCTTTAGACCTGAGTGGGATCCCACGCCCACTGCTGACCAACGTGACGGCGGTGAACATGGTCGGCGTGGCTCCTATCAGCAACAATGTCTCCAGCAAGATCTACCCATGGAGCGCTCTGAAGGGCTTCACTATGGGACCGCAAGGCAAGTTTAAATCTCAACACACACCATACACAAAAACAAACACACTCACACACAAAAACACACACACACAAACACATATATCAAACAATTAAAGCCGTATTATAAAGAAATAGGCCGTGTGTGTTTGTGTGTGTGTGTGATTCTCTCTCTTTCTCACTATCTCTCTCTCAGTGTGTGTGTGTCAAATATATTATTTAAAAAAAATGTGCGGTCGGGGAACCCCTCAAATAAAATTTCATTTCATTCCAAATTTGAAATAAATGTTCGGGCATCAAATATAGGTAGGCTTTTTTATTTTTTAAGGGTTGATTTAATTAAAATTGACATCGTTTACGGTGCATACAAAATCCGCAATTTCTTCAGATTTTGAACGTCCGATTACGTTGAGTATCCGAAAAAAATCACTTTAATAGGTATAATTTGTAATATGTTATATATTTTGCATACGTGTAAATGACTTTCACTAGGTGTGCCTAAATACCATAGATTCCGTCTAGCTTCGTATACTTAACATGACTTGTATAATATGTCCGATTGTAATCTGGAATGTATCTGTGTAGTGAAATGAAGAGGCTTGCCATACAAATGCTCACATAAAATTACAGCACAGACCTTTATTGCATTTAATTTGTTGTATCAGGCATTACTTTGCGGGAACCCATTGTTATTTAAGTTGTACTTACTCGTATATTTCTTGCAACAATCCAGTCATGTGGAAGTTGTTTTGGTATGGACCCACCACCCTCGGCCCCTTATCTCCAAGTAGGTATAAACCATCATTCCATGTAATGTACCTGCAATAAAAAATCCATAACCTAAGATTAGATTTTTATTCTATTTACATCACCATTGAAATCAACATACTGGTATACTTTCACAGAATTTAATTCGGAATTTTACGCTCGAATACACAAAAGCATGTGCTAGAGCTATCGCCCGAGAAATGCCTAAGATATTTTACAGGAAGTATCAAGAAATACTATTTGAGCGCAAAATATTTGTCACATGCTTCTTACAATACATCATTGTGGAATGTAGGAAACTTTACATACCTTCGAGAACATTTTTTTGTGTACTCTCAGGCTAGCTTTCTTCAAGATGTTTTCCTTCACCGCTACAGCGGGTGATTTTTAAATTTATAAATATCACCTGCTTATATTTAGGTGGGTTAGTGGAGGTAACAAGACTCACACAGCTTTGCTAGTAGCGTGCGAGGCGTGTATTTTGATTAATTTCATTTTTTCCACAATTTTTACATAGAGGTACTTTACTTTTTATACTTTTGCTTTTTATAATGTACTCGTATCTTATTGTTTTCAAACAAGACTACTCCGATCTATCATTCATGATCTTCCTTAGCTAAGTGCTAAGCATATCTTCCACAACCGATTTAACTCATTTCATTTCATTTGACATCGGTGGCTTCACTGTCAGTCTGCTATAAAATCAAGCTTGTCTGTGTGGAGCGTTGCGCACTCACACAGCTAGGCACAACCCCTCTGGTGCTTTGTTTAGGTCTAAAAATAAATTACGGTGGAAACTTGACGGCACTTATGATGCTGCTCTACCTGCCTTGATGTCAAAATTCAATAACCAGCGTCCTCTGTCTACTGAACGGAACTCGATAATTAACCAACGTCTGCCCTCGCTATTAAGAAATGAAACGCTTGTCAAGTACAACAAACATTATACGAGTACTAGCTGACCCCGCAAATGTTGTTTTGCCATATAAGTTATCGAGCGGGATGAGAGATTATTAAATTACTAAAATGACTACTTATAAAAAATAGGGATTATAATTTAATTTGTTAATTTCTTGTCTGCATCTTTACTTAGTTAAAAATGTAATTTAGAAATCTTTCCAAGCTTTTCAATTTTAAAGTTCAAACAGCCTTAGGGCAACCATAATTGGAAAATAACCTATAACCTTTAGTTGAGGGATTTGATTTAAATTCTATCGTCAGATACCTTGTAAATATTTGCTGGAAAGACAGTTTTTCACGAAGAAGACTACCTATTTCTGTTTTGTAAATGCATTAAGACTTTGCCACGAGGCGGATTTACAGAAAAATAAGTTCCATTTTTTAGTAGGATTGAACGAACATGTAGATTTAGTAATACTAGATCACTAGATAAGTTTTGCAATACAGTTATGTTTATTGGGGAGCTTAATAATTTTCCGTAAAGTTTATACACTTAGTCGTGTGTCGTAAAAATCAAACACAAAAATATTTTATTTTTTGGATTTTTTTTTTATTTTTTAATAATGTGGCATTAAAAATACATACAACCCTAAACTTTCACCTTTCTATCACCAATACTTATTTTTTAATAGTCATTTTAATAATCTAATAACCTTTCATTACGCTTGATAACTTATGGCAAAACAACGTTTGCGGGGTCAGAGCGAAGCAGGGAATTTGAATTTCTGTTTCTAGTCTGGGTGTATAATTGTGGTCTTGTGTTGTGTGTGTCCATCGCACCCACTACACAGGGAGTCTATGAGTGTGAAGCGTTATTTATTTATTCATTTTCGATTTCGGATTTGACGGCCCGAGTAGCGCAGTGGTTAAGACACCGGTGCTCTACGCGGTGGGTCCTGGATTCGATTCCCAGCAGAGCAGAGGTTCGAATGATGACTTTGAATTTCTGTTTCTGGTCTGGGTGTGTTGTGTTCTTGTCTTGTGTGTGTCCATGGCACCCACGACACAGGGAATCCTATGAGCGTCTATGAGTGTGAAGCGTTATAATTTGTTTATTCATTTCCATGTCTGAACCTTCCAATATTTCTGTTAGCTTCTATTTTCCGTTTTCTAAATGTCGCTTCAATAAACTGCAAATTTGAGTTTGCAGTCGGAAGCCAAGCCTCGCCTTGCCACTCTTCCGTTTACAGACGCGAAGGAAATTAAATATCTCAAGGCATGTTGGACAAATACCAGTCACTACTAGGGGACCCTTTATTGGATTACTAGGCGGTACTGACGGTTACAAGAAAACTCGCGGTCACCAACACTTTATTAAGAAAAATGTGAATTCATTATTTGGTGGCCAGGAAACTGAATCTTTTGTAACAGTTGTCATAATAATAATATAGATATTAGGTATCATAATGGTTTCATTGTGACTTCATAATTGTAATATTTGAGTCGTAATGGTACCATAATGGTTTCATTATGACTTCATAGTTATGATTGTCATAAATCATTCATCAATAATAGACAAATGTCGGGTGGAAGAAGAAAAAATCTGTCAATCATACATGTTATTTCAATTTTTCGTTTCTCTTGAAACTGCCATTAACATCATTTACTTGAATTCCAAAGGTCTAATTTTTTGGAGTAGCCCGAAGCCCCCGCATACTGTACCATAATGGTTTCATTATGACTGTCATATTTGACAGTTTTGGTGTTAATAGTTAAGGCATAAGAACGGTTTTGGAGGTCGAGATGTGGGTAGAGGTAACCGACACCATGTAGTAGAAACAGTAATATAATTAAAAAATCTAAAAGATTTAAGCTTTCTTAGTGTTTAATATAATATAATATAAAATATTATTTTTCATGTTGACCTATTCAGATCTAACGATACAAGAATCGGAACTTTATAAGAATTTATGAGTGTAACTCTTCATAACCTGGGACAAGAACAAAATTATGTGCTGTACGTACTTAATGAAGGTGTCATTCGTATTCGACACGTGGACAGTGTCTGTCTACATCAAACAATCCCGCTGAATGCCCTGTAACGGGTTGTAATTAAATCTTGTCAATAGCAACGGTTGGCCCGAGGCCACGCGTATCCAATACCTACGTATACCAAATGCACATTGTGTTTAACATTCGAGTTCTCTGTATTTTATCACCATAATTTAATGTTTGTAGCAATTTGTTGTGGTTAAAACGCCAACCACCATTCAAAAATGAATATCTCCTTTGTTAAATCCCGGTGTAGACAAAATTCTCTAACTCGCTAGTTTTTACGTACTTACTCGTAAAATGTAACCACAAAATGGATAATTATTTTCATGCAATCTAATGTCATTTTAATTAATGTAATGTCAGTAATCTGTGCGTCGTATCTTTTAGATCTCAATTATTATGTAAAAAACTTGTTTATGTCTTCATCAACGAAGGTTTCGGTTTTCGGTTTGACGATGCGAATTATATTATTGAAAAATCATGTTTGTTTCAGTCAGTGCCTAAGGTAATGGAAGTTTTGCAACATCACTTTCTGTTTATACGTAGTTTAATTTTGTAAAATGTTTTAATAACATTTTACACAATATATTCTTTACATCTCAATTCAGTCGAACCTCGGACAATACCTGCATCAAATACTCGTAACACTACTTATAGCCCACGAGCTGACAGACATTTGGCTGACGGGTAGGGGAATTTAGCAAAGCCCTAAAAAGTGTTTGAAGCATTTTGAAAATTTTGTTCAAAATCTCACTAAAATGGCCTTATTTGAAAACTGTTATTTTTACGAGTACTATCAAATCTTATTTTTCAGTGTGACTCTTTTTAGATTTTAATAATAATTTTGGGGGCACCTGGCGAGGTTGTAAGTCTGACTCGGTGTTCTGGATTCATTTTAAATAGGTATCGTAAATGCTAAAATGTTGTAAAAATTTGAAAACGCCTCGAAACACTTTTTTACAAAAAAAAACATTCTTTCATTATTTAGGGGTTGGCTAAATTCCATTCATTTGCTGCATTATTTGGATTCAAATATTACAAATAAGCTATTTATTCAACGTGCTTTTATGATGCCTCAAATACTTCTGAAGAATGTCTGCCGAGTCTCCAGCTTTTAAATTTCACCCACAACAATGGGTGGCTAAAGTAGGTACTATACCTATACCAAGTGCATATTGCATTTATCATTCGAGTAACACAGTTATGGGTATGTATTCGGGATCCCGTTATCCCGGCTTGCAGTCAGGAAAAATTTGCGTGATTCCAATAAGCTTAAGGTACGCGGAACTGAGCGAAGCGTAAAAGCGTGCGCAGGGCGCAAATCGTACTAACGTAAAAGGTTTAGATTAATCCTTTGAGCTGATGATTGATGTTGGCATATCAGTTCAACATACAAATATTTTGTTAATAATGTAATAATAACGTATATTCAGCTCTTTTACGAATGATAATAGTTATGTATAGCGGTGATAGCCCAGTGGCTTAGAATTCGACCTCGAATCGAGGGGTCCGGGTTCGAATCCCAGTGGCACGCACCAATGACTTTGTAAAAAAGTTATGTGATCTTTATAAAATTAAACATCACCTGCTGTTACGGTGAAGGAAAACATCGTGAGAAAACTGGATGCCTGAGAGTTCACAAAAAAAAAATTTCTCAGAAGGTATGTGAAGTCCACCAACCCGCAGTAGGCCAGCGTGGTGGACTAAGGCCTACATCCCTCTCATTACGAGAAGGAGACCCGACCGAGTGGGTCATTAATGGGTAATGGGTATGGGGTAATAGTTATGTATAATAACCTGGATTATATATAATAACCGTATAAGATATTATAACTGTTTTCATTCCGGTTTAGATGACTTTGTTTTACATACGCTCCGTATAAAATATTCAAATTGTAAATTATTCAGTGCTCAGAATTAGTAAAATGGATAGGTTTGACACAAGTGATGTGTTAACAAAATGTTAGTCCTACCGACGCTCCGTATAAAACATTAATATTAAAATTGTTTAGTCGAAGGACGAAGTCGCGGGCTCAGCTAGTAGTAGTAGTAAATAAATAATTAAACCACAGGTTTTTTCCAGGAATGGCCAATCATACTGCCAAGATCAAGCGTGACGTGGTGAAGGTGGTGAAGGGTGCAGCGATTATCCCGAAGGAGACAGGGGTCCAGTCGATAGCATTACCACCCCTGCTCACCCTGAACAGCAACCTGTCCAAGATACCAGTACCAATCCCCAACGTGTCGGTGGTCAGCTACGCAAAAGTCAACACTGTAGCTCATAAACCTTGAATATTGAGTTACCAACTTATGCTATACAGGGTGAAGTTCTCAAGTGTGAGTGGAATAGTGAAACTGTCGAATGGTGTAATAATACAGGATATGACTTTTTTTTAAATCAATGGCTTCGGTTCCCGGCTAGGCTATATTAATTTTTCAAAAATCCAATGATGCAATTTTAGTTTTCATCAAAATCGGTTCCCAGACTCCTTTCAGTATTTTTCGATATTGGTCATAGTTTCGGATTTCCCCATCCACGCACACTTAGAAAATTCACCCTGTATACTGTCAACAGCGTGTCTGTATCGCGTAAACCTTGAATGTTTGAAGCCGCTGACATGTTTGCAGAGTAGTAATATGGAGGTATACTTAAACTGACCATTTTTTTCAAACCCTAAACGGGACACATTGAGGCATCGAATGTGTAAAATAAAAAAGTTAAAAAGTAAAAAAAAATCATTAAACTTAGTCTATACAATAAGTAGCTAGGGCCCATGTACTAGGTTAGTAGTAAAGTCTTAAATTATTTATTATCAGGTTATTACTGAACCCGCTTTCCGCTTACAAATTACCACAGTCATATCGACCAAATACACAAAACCAGGCAGACCATACTATGTATTCACAGAATCCATAATTATAGTCTAAGGTATTGTTATAAATAAAAAAATAAAATCGTATGAACCAATATAAAATCCAAGAAGAATAATAATGTCAATATTAAGAGGGCACCGAGCTTTTTATATGAAATTTGTGTTCGTTTGATGTCTTACTGTGTCGTTATTACGCATTTACTAGGTAAGAAACTTCAGGATGTATTCTATACATCATATGTTTCAGAAACACGATTACTTGTAGTTTCCTCGATAGAAAAAAATCCAAAGTAAGCTCTTAAAAGTTGAATAAAAGCATAGTATGGCGTAAATACTTCACGGAAGGTTATCAGTTTTTGAATAATAACAAAACGATATGTTTTCTATAGCGTATGCGTTGTACATTTTCAAAATGTTTACTTGTTTGATAATAAGAAGGAAATACCTAAAATATCGCGCGTTCCGCCCATTCTACGCAGAGCTACCGCGCTCCCCCCGAACACAAATTTCATATAAAAAGCTCGGTGCCCTCTTAATGAAGTTACGGTGCGTAGGTACTTTATGTAGCGAAATTTATCGATACCTGCAGTCAAGTCGCGCGACCTATAATTAATTTCAGTCTTCTATTAATTTTAATTTCCAATTAATTTCGATGTTCAATTAATTTCAAGTAGATGTTAAAGATAAAACTAATTAGCCGTTTTCAAGAATGTGTAGAAATATTATGTAGATTTATTGCAATACCGATTGAGGATAATAAAACATGTAGGTAAGTTATTGAGAAATAAACTGATATTAATTATGGTATTATTTCTTCCTAATTTATTGCACTAGCGACCTATGAGCGATCCTTTATAACTCTTCCCACAACAAGATGATATTTAGTCCACCAAGCTGATCTAATGGACTGCATATCCTTCCTTCCTTTCAGCCCTTGGCAGTCCACTGCTGGACACGGGCCTCCCCTAATCGACGTCACTCCACCCGCTCCTGGGCGCTCTGAATCCAACGGTTTCAGAGGACTGACAACCGATGGGGAAGAAAGGTCTTTGAGTGGCGACCACGTCTAGGCAAAAGGAGATCAAAAAGTGGATAATAAAACTATAAAACTACCCCTTCTAAGTAAGCAACGGTGACCGTCAGGTTGCCGTGTAGCTCTTTGTCTGGTTTTCGTTCGATAAAATGAAAATTGAGTGACGACCACGTCTAGGCAAAAGGAGATCAAAATGTGGATAATAAAACTACCCCTTCTAAGTAAGCAACGGTGACCGTCAGGTTGCCGTGTGGCTCTTTGTCTGGGTTTCTTCGATAAAATGAAAATTTGAGAATTTTTCATAGCAGCGAAACTTATTGTTGCCGTAGCAGAACGACTACAATGGGTTCATCATAGCTCCATTGAGATGCCTTCAAAACTTCCCTCCATCCGATACTAGTTAACATGCAAGTTAATATCGGTTTTTAGAACGCCACTCAATGTTAAGTTGTTTTCAAGTTTATGTAAATTATGTTTGAGTAGTGTACTCTGAGCTTCACTTGCTGAGAATTGTCACTAGATCCCTTTATCAGTCACAGAGACGCGACAGTCATTGCAGAAACCCTAAAGGAACGCCCGGGACGATCCAAGGAGACACCGGGCCAAAATTGACAAAAAACTTTTTCTGGAGCAAAAATATTACTAGTAACGTGATGCAAAAAAAGGCACGGACCTAGAGTCTGTGCATAGCAATTAAAGATTTAAAAAAAAGATCCCTTTATGTTATCTGTTTATTGGAATATTAGGCCAGTGGAATTAGATCAAATATTTCATTTTACCAATAATAATAAGACTGGAATATTAGGTACCTACTTGAAATGTTTGCTTATTTTACCATGTCTTTTTCTCATTGTCTTGCCTGTAACGCTTTAGTTACCATAGGGTCGAGTTTCCTATCCCACTGAGAAGGATGTATGTAGGCCTACCTACAGTACGCTGGCTTATAGCGGGTTGGTGAGCTTGACGTGCCTGTGAGAACATTATGATGAATATTGATTACACTGTAGGGTATTAACTCCCGTGCATGCAAGTTTCCTCACGATGTTTGCCTCAACCGTTACAGCAGTTGATTTAATTCTTATATTTTTGCCTTAACCGTTACAGCAGTTGATTTTATTCTTATATTTTTGCCTTAACCGTCACAGCAGTTGAATTAATTCTTATATTATCTAGTAGCCTCAGTCATCTGATATCTAATACGCAAGTACCTACTTACATAAAAGGACAGAGTGTTGTTTGTTCTAATTTAATTCCCTAAAATTTGTAACTCGTTAATTACGTTCAATTACGCAAGTATTATATAACGTCTGCAACTAAATACTTTATAAAGTATTACAGCGGTATTAAATAATTGAATGTTGGCAAACCTTGCTGCAATTCCGAAAACTAAATGAATAGACTGTTAGTCCTAACAGACCGGTGAGAGGCTTAAATATCAATGTGGGTAACGTCTATAGAGCTTTCATGTTACGATGGTGTGTAGGAGTTAGGTGTGTAAATCTATCTATCTAATATTGGAAAGATATATGTGTGTACATCTTATAAGAGATATATTGCAAAGATATACGTGTGTATATCTTTCCAAATCTTCAGTGCCAGTAAGATTATATATTTTTTTAAATTAAAGGAGATAATTAAAGAAAAACCAAAACTGAATTCATAATTCCACGTAGCTTTTGTTACTGGCAAGATTGAAATGGAACTTCAATCTAACTAGTTTTCATTAGAAAATGCTTTAGCAAAGAAACCAGCAATTTCTTAAGTAAAGGCTTTATTATTAACACAGCAATTCTAAAAACTTGTGGATATTAAAAGTGTTGGTACGTCTGTTTTCAACGTAAATTTTCAAACGGAAAATAATAAAAGTTGATATTGTTCTAGTTCTTATTTTGTGCATTGCAAAATATCTTTGCGGCAATTGCAATGCTTGGTCACTCCCGAATATTTCATTATTCGACCAACATTTAATTTAATTTTATCCTTGTCTTGTTGCGACCTGTTTTTCATTTCTGAGAAACTTTGCCATTGAGATGAAATTTAAAAGGTTCTATTTTACTGGAATTCACCTAACTAATAAAAGGTAAAAGGAATTCCATTCCAACTACATTAAGTTCCAGTCGAGATTCCAATGACGAAAAATGTCAGTAAATTCTTCAAGGTTAAACTACAAAAAACTAAATAACATTTTCAGACCAAAACTGTTAAAAATATTTTTTGACAGGATAGAAAGTTCTACATACAGGGTGACTGGTAATTCACTTGACATCCTCAAGTACAAGAAAGTAGTTGGTCTTGTTGATTGTTGGTCTCTAAATTCCCTACCTCCCCCTTTAAGAAAAAAAATTAGTACAGAAACTTTTAAACTGAAATATAGATCAGCGTTGCTTAGGAAACAACTTGCCACGGAGAACCTGAAACATGCCTACTGGAAGTCTTTAGATTTAAGAGAGTATTTTGATTTAAAATAATTCATTCATATTCATTCACACACACATACACTCACACACACACACACACACACACACACACACACACACACATGCAAGAGTATAGTATGTTATATGTTATTGATGTATGTACAAAAAATTTGGTTAGTGTTATATTTGTCTGTTACGTGTTTTTTATATTTTTCATAAATCTAAAATAGCGGCACTCGGGGTACATACATCGACTCCGGCCCTACACCTCAGCGAGAGGGAGTGCCTGAAAAACGGCGCTGCACGGAGTCGTGGTGCGGCTCCGGGCAGCAGTGGCTGAGTCACTCCTTTTGCCCACTTTAGGTTTTATTTACTGTTCTCTACTTGCTGTAAATATTATGTAACTTGTGTGGCAATAAATCATTTTTTTTTTAATTGATGCTTAGACACAGGTGAATCGACCCATTTACAATTATTGCTTCCATTATTGACATCAACTTATTGACAAAATCAGACCGATTTCAATAAATATTCAAGGTACTTACGTCCAACTGCCCTAAGCTTTGGTTAACACTAAATATAATCCAAATAATGAAGTAATCCACTACCAGGAAAAGCTTTACGATATAAATTTCAAAAGGCACACTGTTAAAAGCACCAACCTACTAGTATTTCTTATTCTAAAACTAAATTTTTAGACATGCTTTTTTCACACGAGAACACGAAAGTTACTTGTGCGACTTGCAAAAACTGCAACCGACGCACGCGACCGTCGCACAAAACTAAATATTCAAATAGTTCGCTGGGTCGTGATTGGATGTTTAGAGGGGAGCGATGCGAGGGATTTTTTGTTTAATTAGTGTATTTTGTTATGTTTCTTGACTACTTCGATGGGTAATATTTAGCATAATCGTTCAGCGCAGTCGTCGTGTGGCGTACCGATAGCAAAGCATGAGCGATTTAATAATATGTCACAATGTTTTCTAATTTTCTTGGATAATTAGGTCACATTTTAAGGGTGCGTTTTCTTTACATATAATAATTATTATGTTCGTTTAATATTCTTTTACTACGCATATGGATGTTGCGACTCTTCTAGGTTCATTTAAGAAATTTAATTAGAAAGCCTTTAATCCCTCTTTTTCTTAACATCCAATCAGTTAAAATAGGTACCATTAGGTTAAAATGTTTAAAAAACTGTTGTTCCGTTGAAACGACTGAATCGTTATGGTTTATGTATATTTGACCATTTCAAAGACAAACTCGTACAACGTAAAATGTTACATGATAATTATACTCGGTCGTGTACTATTAAATTATTCTAGAAAGCCCGAAAGTTCGGCGGATCACAGTTTCAGAATCGCTGAAATAGGGACAGTCCCCACCTTAAATGGCCATATAGGATTTGTAAATTTTAATAAAGGTTGTGTATTTTATTACAAGTTGCATAAAAGGGAACGAAAGAAGGAAACTTTTGGTTTATGGGATGCCATTATCATCACAGACCCAATATAAAAGACGGCGGTATATTGGCGATGGCGATTGTGATGCTGAGCAGGTGCAGATGGTCTAATCCTGGATGGGTGGTAGTAAGAAAGCCTGCTTCTGAGTGGGTGGTAGTCCCAAACACTCAGGTTCTGATACTAGGCAGGTGGTAGCCAGTGCGCCCAGAGTCTGATGCTAAGTGGGTAATAAGAAAGCTCAGGGTCTGATTATGAGTTGATGATAGTAAGGAAGCCCAGGGTCTGCTACTGGGCAGATGGTACCCAGGATGTCGTCTGATGCTAGGCAGATGGTAGTTAGGTCAGGATACAGCCAGGACACCGAGAGTCTGATGCTGGGTGGGTAAGGGAGCCCAAGGTCTGCTTCTGGGTGGGAGATATTGAACGAGCGGTAGTCCGGGTGCCCAGGATCTCATGCTGGGCAGGAATTACCAGGGTGCTCAGAAAGGTAATTGGGATTTCCAGGGTATAATGCTCGGCGGGCGGTAGTTCAGATGTGCAGGATCTGATGCTGAGTAGGCGGAAACCAGAATTCCTAGTGTCTGAAGCTGGTCAGGGGGTAGCTAGAACGTCCAGGGTCTGAAGCTAGGCAGGCGGTAATAAAGAAGCTCAAGGTCTGAATCTGCGTCCGGGTGTTCAGAATCTCATGCTGGGCAGAACAGCTCCCTGTTCTGGCCTGTCTGATCTGGTGCTGGTAGGAACTTAGTTGGGATTCCCAGGGTATGACGCTGGGCCGACGGTACGATAGTTCGGATGCGCAGGATCAGATTCCAAGTAGAAGATAACTAGACCAGACCCTTACCGTTGCATTTTACTAGAATTTAAACATTGAATAATATAATAACGTTAAATATCCTTTTAAATAACGTTAAATAGCCTTGTTTTGCTTGTAATAAATAGTTGAATAAAGCAATGCGCGCCATCTCTCGCTGAGTAGCGAAAGTTAAAGACGCTGAAAATGGGAGTGAGAACCATGAAAACTTCCTAAACGAAGCCTAAAAGTGTCTTAATTTAAAGACATCAATAAAATGAACTACTGATTTAAAGAAAGAACCGTAAGCATTTGTAGTGGTTAAGAGCCAAATACAAAGTGCTGATTTTCAACTATCCTTTGCACACTGTTGTCTTTCGGACATCTACACCCTTTAGTTTAGTGACGATGAAACTTCAGACTCGTTGGGTGATGGATAGACAGACATGCGGATGTTGTGCTGGTGTAAAGAAGAGGATAATAAAGAATGGCATAGGATCCAGCTCAAAAAAATAAGGCACACAATTTACGATATTCAAATCAGTATCATTGCCGCTATCACGAACATAATCGTCTAAATATTCGTATTTACGTCAGTCATTACTTCAGATACTTCATATTACGTCACTGTCTGACATCTTGCCATACTAATGGCCCACACTAAACATTAAGGATACTTTGACGAGTGTTCATGCTTGGGGCAAATTGACCGAATGTTGGCTTATCATTCGAAAAGAAACGGTGCCCAATTTTTCGGAGCCCGCTCCTAATGCAATTACCGGAGCGAAGTGCACCGTCCGAAGCTAATAAAAATAGATGCGTCGTGATGAATCCATTTCGGATGCTGCTGTGCATGATCGTAGATATCGGAAGAAGATAGAATGACCATAAACGGGGATCTAGATCCCCCTAGGGGTAGGGGAATCTAGGGGTAAGTACTAGATTCTGCTAAAATGTGCCGTGAACATGAACACTATCGTCAAAGTATTTATATGTATAGTAAAGGTCAGTCATTAATATGTCATATGGCAGTCTGTCTTGACATCTTCCCATAGCAGCTCCATACGATATCTTCCTTCCTTCCTTTCAGCCCTTTGTAATCCACTGATGGACATGGGATTCCACTTATATCCGCTTTCTCGATGTTTTCTTCAGGTCGTCAGTCCAGTCAATTCTACGGATTTCGTCATTTCTGACTCTGTCACTGTGACTGTGTGTCTCGCAAATTACTAAGTGTTCTTTTTTCTTTAACATTCTTTTTAATTATTGCTATTCTATTTGTTTCCTTTTTCTATGGCTTTTAATCTATAAAAGGGCTTTAGTTGGCACTCTCATGCCATTTTATAGGAGGTGCCTATCTCGTTTTACAGATTTGCGCTAATTTTTTTCAGCTTTTGCTCGCGACTTCGTCTGCGTGGACTACGGGATTTGATCCAGAGGTTTAAAGAACTGGAATACGATAAAAAAATTTATTGATTGCGGTTTTAAATATTAATTTAAATTATTTTAACTAAATAAAAATAAAAAAAATCACTTAGCATTTGACCTTGATTTCAATGGTCCATGGCCATTGGCCCATGTTCATAATGAAGGAGTCTGACCATGGACGTTTTGGCTTCGAAATGCCCAACATCAGTTCCTGGACTGTCTCGCTGCCAACCACTTAACATTAGACCTTGGGTGCCGAAGCTTTCAGCTGCACAGCATCAGACTCTGGCTGACCTAGCTACGAGCTGGCCGACTACATCATGGGTGCTCTGACCATTGTCCACTCAGCACCAGACCTTAGCCTACGTAGCTACCACTCGCCTAGCATCAGACCCTGGTCACCGAGACAACAACCTGCCCAACATCAGAACTTGGTTGCCCTATATGCCATATCCCTCAGCATCAGACCCTGGATGCCGTGGTTACCAGCCGTTCAGCAACAACCCCCTGGGCGCTCCGACTCCAGCCCGCACAGCACCAGACCCTGGGCGTCAAGACTATCTGCCCGGCATCAGACCCTGGTCACCGAGACAACAACCTGCCCAACATCAGAACTTGGCTGCCCTAGATGCCATATCCCCCAGAAACTGACCCTGGATGCCGTGGTTACCAGCCGTTCAGCATCAACCCCCTGGGCGCTCTGGCTCCAGCCCGCATAGCACCAGACCTTGGGGGTCAAGATTATCTGCCCAGCATCAGACCCTGGTCACCAAAACTACAACCTGCCTAACGTCAGAACTTGGCTGCCCCAGATGCCATATCCCCCAGCACCACACCCTGGATGCCGTGGTTACCAGCCGCTCAGCAACAACCCCCTGGACGGTTCGGCTTCAACTCGCATAGCACCAGACCCTGGGGGTCAAGATTATCTGCCCAGTATCTGATCCTGGTCACCAAAACTACAACCTGCCTAACGTCAGAACTTGGCTTCCCCAGATGCCATATCCCCCAGCACCAGACCCTGGATGCCGTGGTTACCAGCCGCTCAGCAACAACCCCCTGGGCGCTCCGGCTCCAGCCCGCACAGCACCAGACTCTGGGCTTCAAGACTATCTGCCCAGCATCAGACCCTGGTCACCGAGACTACAACCTGCCCGACATCAGAACTTGGCTGCCCCAGATGCCATATCCCCCAGCAACAGACCCTGGATGCTGTGCTTACCAGCCTTTCAGCAACAACCCCCTGGGCGCTCTGGCTCCAGCCCGCATAGCACCAGACCCTGGGGGTCAAGATTATCTGCCCAGCATCAGACCCTGGTCACCAAAACTACAACCTGCCTAACGTCAGAACTTGGCTGCTCCAGATGCCATATCCCCCAGCACCACACCCTGGATGCCGTGGTTACCAGCCGCTCAGCAACAACCCCCTGGACGGTTCGGCTTCAACTCGCATAGCACCAGACCCTGGGGGTCAAGATTATCTGCCCAGCATCAGACCCTGGTCACCGAAACTACAACCTGCCCAACGTCAAAACTTGGCTGCCCCAGATACCATTTCCCCCAGCACCACACCCTGGATGCCGTGGTTATCAGCCGCTCAGCAACAACCCCCTGGGCGGTCCGGCTCCAGCCCGCATAGCACCAGACCCTGGGGGTCAAGATTATCTGCCCAGTATCTGATCCTGGTCACCGAAACTACAACCTGCCCAACGTCAGAAATTGGCTGCCTTAGATGCCATATCCCCCACCACCAGACCCTGGAAGCCGTGGTTACCAGCCGTTCAGCAACAAACCCCTGGGCGCTCCGGCTCCAGCCCGCATAGCACCAGACCCTGGGGGTCAAGATTATCTGCCCAGCATCAGACCCTGGTCACCGAAACTACAACCTGCCCAACGTCAGAACTTGGTTGCCCTAGATACCATATCGCCCAGCACCAGACTTTGGACTTTCCACTCATAATCAGAAGGATGACTAATTTTGAGCGAAATAAAACCAATTTTCCATTGTTAATGGACAGTCGCCTAAGTGCCATTTATTAATATTTTGATATCAACGTTTATTCGAAAGCAAAGTAAATTCAAAAACAAATGAAAATTTCCCCGAACGCACTTCATACGATTGTACAAAATAATACTTATCATGTTTCAGCGTAATTCATCAGCTCGGTATTACCTTATTTATTTTTTCCGTAAACACTAAAACGATTGTACTTGATATGCGTAGCAATAATTTTTAAAGGTTTTATGTGTCCAATTGTCTTTTGTTATATAATAATATGGTCGTTTTAATTTTTAACAACTACTTCATACCTACTTAAAAGGTAAATATGTATTGATGAAATGCTTTGTATGACCTTAAGAACTAACCCATCAAAAGGCGACGGGAAACCGCTGGATTCAGAGGGCCCAGGACCGGGCGGAGTGGCGACGATTAGGGGAGACCCGTGTCCAGCAGTGGACTAGCAAGGGCTGAAAGAAAACTAACCCAATATTCGTGCAAATTAACATTTTTGTCCTTGTCATTGTCAAAGGCATGTGAAGTCCACCAATCCTCAATCGGCCACGGCGGTGGACTAAGGTCTACACCCTTCTCTTTAGAGGAGACCCGGTCCCACAACCTTTGATCCAGATTTTAGTTTTTGTAAGTGATGATTATAGCTTCAACATTAAATTTAGTTATTCGTAGCTCGTTTTATTGTGTTAAGCGATGTCGGCACATCGCAACTCGGTCAGGGACGATGGGCGATCAATACTTGCAAGGGCGGAGTCTCGTTGGATACATGCGCACGTCGCTCGCCCCCGGGCTCCGAAGGGTATGAGGGTGCAATTATAGACATGGCATTTAAAGGGCAAAGGGCACATATCAGACATTAAGTGGCTGATATTATTATTTTTGGACCAACTTTTCCACTGAGATTTATTTATTTATTTAGAACAACCATACCAACTAAAATTAGATCAAGTAGCGAATGATTCAGACTATTTTGCAAAGATTCCTGTAGTAGGGATTAGGGTAGAATTGGATGAAAATGAATAAGAACTGCAACCATAAGGATCAGCTATTTCCTGTTCCCACCCAGTACGAGTCCTTCACAGAAAGTAAAGTCGTTTGACGGTGGTCCTGTCAAAAGTTTGACGGATGTCAAACCGCGCCACAGTGTCAAAACGTTTTAGTCTTATTAGGTTTGGGTAATTTCTCTAAAGGTTTGAGGTATTGAGGTTTGCTTTCTTAAATTTTCGCTATTATAATTATGCAAAAATTAAATACATAAAGAATTGGAATTGTGTTATATTATACTCGTAAAAATGTAGGTAACTGTACTTAGTGTCGGGAATTAAATTGGAAAACTAATAGCTGAACAAAAATGTTGATTATACAAGTCTTTATTGATTAATTTTAAATTCGAATTTATTTTAGGTTCTTCTGCTTGCATATCTAAATCTAGATATCAAGAAAATCTGTTTCTATTTATAATCTATAGACACACCGCGCCTCGAACACGCGGTAAAACTTGAAATTACAATACAATCTTTGAAGTGAGAATTACGGGAGATAAGTAAGAGGTAAGTCAGTATACGCTTTACAACATAGAAATACTTTTGTTAATTCATTTATACCACACAGCTCACTATGCCAGCCCAATTTTCCAAAGATTTTTTACGTAAGAAATTGATCTATGTAATAAAAATGAATCGCTGTTTGTTGGTCTCGCTAGAACTCGAGAATGGCTGGATCGATTTCGCTCATTTTAGTTTTGATGTATTCGTATAAGTTTAAAGAAGGTTTATACGGAGAAAATCGGAAAATAATGCGATGAAAATAGTAAACATTTCTATAATTGGCAGAACGAAGTGTGACGGGACAGCTAGCACGAAACAAAATTTTGGCGCTCAATTTTCATTTTTCCTGAAAACAAAATGGCTGAAGCGACAAGGAAGGTGTACACAAATATTAGCTCTATGGCGGTTGTGGCGGCCATTTTGAGTTCGGAGTATGTGAGCTGAAACAATACGCTGAATTGGTTAGGCTGTCTTTTCGTAGAGCCCATTCACATTGGGATGGTAATCGATGTCGTTGTCGATTGTCGTTTTTGGCTGGAAAACGTTGCTAGCTCATCTACTACCTTATCGGGATATGCCATCATCCCTATAGACCACCGTGAAGCAGCATGAGATTATTGTGTGGGAACATCTTAGTCCGCACAAATAGCAATAAATCTAATTATGACCTCAGAAAGGAAAGAATAGATACACTGCCTAAGTCTTCTTTAATTCGTTTAAGGCTTTGACCTAATTGGCTGACTTAACCGTCATCCATCAAACAACGCGACAAAATTTAAACAAAGGGCTTTGGACCTGTTTCACTGTCGTGTTGGTTTGTCGGTCGGTCGTGTTAGCCAATTAGAAAAGGGTCTTAATGTAATTTATCCATGTTTTGTAACGCGTCATATGTCAATTTATAGTTAACTACATCGTAAGTAGATGAAGTTGTACAAATGTCATCCAATTATCAAATTGAAATTCATTATTTTGGTAGGATAATAAGAACACTTAGTTAAAAATAATTATCGGATAAATTGTCATGGAAACGTTTCGGGGAAGAGCTCTTAATTCTACGTCATCAAGAAAAATCAATACAATCAAACCATTTGTCTAAAAAAAACCAAAACGCCTAAAGTTCTTCATATGTAAATTGCGTTTAGGACCTTTTGAGTTTTGATTTCTTTGGCGGCCATTTTGAATTTCTGCGCATGCTGAGTTAAGCATAAGGCAAACTACACACGAGTTTGTTTTATTACCCTAAAATTATCGACTATGGGTCGCTATGGGTCGCTTTCAATATTATCAATGGTCGTATATGAATAGCCCTATATAACAAAATGTTGCCAGGCAAGTACCTTCTCGTAAAAGTTATCATTCTTTCGCTTTGCGTAATGCGTATGATGAGAATGCTTAGCAGTAAAACAACTATTGTAAAACCTCTGAAGTAGGAACGCATTCTCTTACGGTTAATTATGTTGAGGTAAGATTTGACGATCTGAGTGTTTTAAGACGTCGGTGAATCGTTATTATCGTTACCTACTTATTTGGTTGACTACGGGCTGCAAAGTCCACTTATCTCAAGCTCTTCCAATTTCTACAGTATTTTTGGTCTGAAACTGGCGATAATATAAAGGTATAAAATAGATTGTTTCGAGACAAAATACACTGTATTGATTGTATGGTGTTAAAAAATAATACGAAATCCCTTGGTTCCCGTAATTAAATCAGATAAATACAAGGGGTGAATGTCACGTGTGCAGCCAGACTTATATGGCGACCATGCTGAATTTAGTGCGCATGCGTGATTTTTTATTAGTCCTTGGAACTCTAGACCTCTGTCTCACTGCTTACGATAAGCGAATAACTTATCGCTTGTATTGATGACCAATCGATAGAATATTTTGCTTCGAAGCGATGAAAGATCAGGTTACTTAATCATTGATGATCAATGGAAATGTTTTGTCTCAAGTGACGAAAAGTTTACTTCAATATGCGGTGATAGGCTAAATTCGGCCTCTTACTCGATGGGTCCGGATTCGAATCCCAGTGGAATGCACCAATAACTTTCTTTAAAAAGATACCACAACTATATAATCAATACCACGGAAAAATAATACCACCAAGAAAACGTACATGCATCAGTTCTCACAAAAAAAAAATGTTCTCAAAGGCACGTGAAGTTCACAAACCCACATTAGGCCAGCTCGGTGGACTAAGGCCTACATCCTTTTCATTGTGAGAGGAGGCGCGACCATACCGTGGGTCATTAATGGTCATTAACAATTAATACAGACATGTGATCATATTACAGGTAAAGATTTAGTTTTAAGTTCTTGAATCTAAATTTTAAATACCGTACCGTGGGTCATTAATGGTCAATAATAATTAATACAGACATGCGATCATTACAGGTTACGATTTAGTTTTAAGTTCTTGAATTTAAATTTTAAATACACGAGGAACTAATGTAGTATTACGATAGAAAGATAAACATATAATTACACTTATAGGTATTGATATTTTTTGTTGAAACGTAAACAGATATCAAAAAACCAAGCTGTTTTATTAATAACCGACTTCAAAAAGAAGGAGGTTATTAATAATTTCCTAATAGACACCAGCAAAAAGGAACAAATAAGTTTAATTCTTTCTTTGATATAACACTTGTAAACATGTAAAATTTTAAAATAATTAAAACTTTAAAAATACCTAGCATCGCACAGATTTACTTTATGTTTTAAACATTCGCGCCTATTCTATTTCAAACATGGCGTACGGTGTTTCCTTTAGCGCATGTCAACAGTATGATTTTTAAAAAAACCAAAACAGTTCTTAGTCTCAGTTGGTCCAAAACAGTTAGAACCTTTCGGTTCCAGTTAAAAGGGGCATTAAAATGTTTTTGAAAGTTCGCGCTCTTTTATTTCCAAAATGGCGCACGATGTTTACTTCAGCGCATGTCAAAAGTAGGATTTCGCAATATTCAAAACAGTTCTAAGTCCCAGTCTATTACAACCCCTTAAAACCTTTCACTTTTAGTCCAAAGGAGCAAATACGTAGGCCATCCTGAATGTATCACGCATGCGCCAGCTCCGTCCGGAAATCACCTATAATCCCTCTCATCTCTTCGTTTTATAATAAATGTCTCTAAAAAAAAAAATTGTTTCTACGTTGTTATAACACTTGCAAACAAGTAAAAAAATATTCAATTGAAAATTCACATAGATTTTACCTCAAAAGAATTTTTGGACATTCGCGTCTTTTGTTTCAAAGATGGTATTCGACGCTAACTTCAGCGCATGTCAGCCGAAGGATTTTTAAAGGAAATTAAACAGCTCTAAGTCCCATTCAGTCCAGAACCCTTAGAACCTTTTGGTTCTAATCAAAAGCGACAATTACGGCGGCCATCCTGGATCTAGCACGCATGCGCCAACCAGGTCCATGCGCGTAGCGTACGTTTGTTCCCCTATCCAAAAAACCTGAAATTATCTCGGAATCCCCCTTATCTCCTCGTTTTAGAATACATAATCGTGTGACAACAGAAGATTGTTGAAGTCAAGCAGCGGGCTCGAGAAGTGTCAGACGGTGGAATTACGGGCTCTCGACGGGATGAGCTCCCCGAAGCTGAACGAAAGATGCTCCAGCAGCATGAGTAACAGCCGGCGGCACCTCAGCGCGGACTCCAAGGAGGATTCCCTCGACAACTCGGTGAGTACACGCTCTAACCTCCTCCCAGAAAGGTCAGGCTTCAATGCCATAGAAACACGCGGACAAAAGTCATACATCAGAAGCAATGGCGGTTCTTTCCCCTGCTCCACGCTGAAGCAAAACACGCTTCGTGCAACACATGCAATTTCTTCGGCGGCGTCTTTTAAATGAGCTGATGACACGACTCCTTTGTGTTTGACACTAGCGAATACTTCAGTGATACAGGTAAGTTTCTTCAGGAAGACAATTACTTGTATCGATAAGTTTCCTGTCATGTTTTGTCGCATGAACTTCAAGAATACTATTATTATGTAAACACTATTTCGTTTATGAGGGATTAGGTTAATTGAGACTATAATTTAATCGTCAATTTTGTATTTGATATGAGGTTAACAATTGTTTTTGTTTTTAAAGTTAGCAAAGTGTGATTTTGTTTAAAATTAAGTTTTAAATATATTAATAATTAAATACTAATACAATGTTCTTCTATTACTGTTACTCTATTATCAGAATTAAGAATAATAATTATGTTAAACCTAGACTAATGTCACTATTTTATTATATCCAATAAAGAAGTTTGTGTTTATAGCATTGTGTACTATTTTATACTATGCAGCGTTTAGAGCCATCAAGGCAACAATAAACTTGTTATATTTCAGCAAGTATTCAGAGGTAGCCTTTATTAAAAACACATTAATGTTGAAAATTATACTAAAGATTGAACACAATATAAACATTGTTAAAACTGTTCGAGTTAACACTGATAAAAGTTAAAAGGCTGTTTTTCTCAATAACGACTAATAATTTGACAATATTTTGACACTTGATAATTTTAAATGAGGAAAGTTGAAAATTAGTTTGCAAAAGTAATATAATTCAGCAGAAATTAATTGTTTGTTTATTTTTAAATCTAGTCAATTTCGTGTCTGCCCTTATCTTAAATGATAAATTGCGAAAAATAATAATGATTGCTCTCCATAAGACATAAGAAAATTTACAAACAATTATACCTTTACAACTTCTAGACTTAGAACAAAGAAATTTGGAGTTTTCGATGGATCAGAAGCGTGAGAATATCTATTAATAAATATTAATATTACCTCTAAGCTTTTCATAAATCGTAATTTTAATACAAGGTGCATTAATAAATATTAATATTGCCTTTCAATAAATCATAATATCAGTATCTGTTACAAGACACAAGATTTCGTGAATTTCGTGATGTGCACGACAAATTACCTATTCTAATTTCTATTTCACTTTAAAACAACCATGAATAAATAAGATAATATATTTAAGATTTCGCAATGAAAGTTTTTTATTAATTCGTATAAAATGTGAACCAACACTAACTAATATTTCTTAGATCGAATTGTCACTGTTGATTCTCGCATACAACGAAATAACAAATAACAAGTCTGTTCACTTAGACATTTGATATTTTTTTTCTAAACGCACACAGACACAAGCACGGTAGATTAAACCACGCATCGGTAATTTTAATTGTATCGATTTTCAATTGCTGCAACCACGCTCTGCCCATCAGGGGTGGCCCACCGTTTTTGACGATAAATAATTTAAGGTTTTGCGCCACGTGATCCCCTAACACCACATCCACCACAACATAACCGTGTACTTTGATCAACGTACCCGTGTACGAGTACAGACTGACGCTCCTTTCAATTAGCGTAAAGTTATTGAAGTTCTCTTCATAGAAACCCATGCTTATTGTCGACAACTTACTGCCTGTGTCCAAAAGAAAAGTGATCGTTTGTTTGCTGACTTCTGCTTTAACGTAATACGGCTTGTCTTTATACCTGTTTACCATCAGCTGGTTCATGTCACTTTCGGAAGAACCGTCACTATCAACATTTGATTCTGGAGCGGTGAGTGTTTTGTTCTCCTGATTACTTGCCTCTTTACACATAGCCTTAATGTGTCCTCTTTTAGCGCACTCGAAACAAATGCAGTTTTTGAACCAGCACACGTTGGAACTGTGACCTTTGCCGCATCGCCAACATAATCTAGTAGACATGTCGAAATAGAAATAATAATCCGATTACTTTATTTTCTTGTGTCGCAAACAGAACTACTGCGGCTGTGAGTCAAATAATATGTTGTTCTAACTCTAATGTCTCTAAAATCTAACTGCCATTTAAAATGATAATGTATTCTGAATGCAGCAGCGATCACATGTCATTAAAGTTCGCTGCTTCTTACCCTTGAAGTGGTACGGCCTTGCAATTTAATGGCGCGCTCGGTTCCTATAATTGTCAAATTATCCCTGCCCTTCACAGTTAATCCACCCAGTTACAAACACAAGTTCACCCTGACTGTTAGTTGTCTTCACGCAATCTTCACCACATTTTAACCAAATTCATTATCGCCATTACCTACTTTTAAAAATTTGGGAAATATTCTAAGTATATTACAAGGACTTCGGATCAAAAAGATCTGTTTTTCGCAAATCACCAAATCGTAAACGTTACACCTTGTGCGGTAAAATGTTTCTGTTCGTAAATCACTATTCAGTATTTCCTCTGACAGTGAAGTCTATGCGATTGTGAAAATAATAAAAAGCACATTCGTCATACTCGTGGGAAATACGCGGGCTGATAAAAAACTTTGCACTAAACCATTTTTATAATAACATAATGAGCCAAAGTTTCAAAGAAAATGACGCCCGCCAGCACGTTTCTGGGAAAAAATGAACAAAATGGCGTTGACCGCACCTGACGTGACCCCTATACCCCTATACACTTTGGCTATCAAATATGCAACAACTGACATGAATAAAAATACAAATCAAAGTGGCAAAAAGCTGGTCACGTCATTCGCAAGACTGACAACCGATGGGGAATAAAGGTCTCGAATGGCGGCCACGTTTAGGCAAGAGGCGCACAGGCCTTCTATCAGGCTGACTTACGACCTGAAGAAGACAGCGGGAAACCGTTGGCTTCAGAGGGCCCAGGATCGGGTGGAGTGGCGTCGATTACCCATGTCTAGAATGGACTACCAAGGGCTGAAGGTAAGGAAGGACTCCTTTTTCCCAGCTACTGATGCGTGAATCACACTCATATGAGAAAACATATATATATAACATTCACTACCAATCCCATCGGTGTTCCTGGTGGCTGTTAGTTTTGCGAATGGTTTTTGCCATTTCTATTCTGTTGACTTCAGATCCATCACAATAGCGGTACGATGACAATGATACTGAAGGTATTGTTCCACTTAGTTTTAAATTTGGCTTTTCTTCAGGGGATCTGTCGGTTGTTGCTCGCGTTTTGGCAAATTGTATCTATCACAAAAGTCTTGTCCTGTGTTATGACTTTCGTGGACGCTGAGTTTTTAAAGGGTGTCGACTTTGTACCCGTCTAGGTTGTTGGCAACGACTGTCTAGTGTGGTCACTGGTCACGGCGTAAGTGTAACCTTATCACAGCGTAATCTGAAACAAATAACTATCGTGAGAGAACATACATAGCTTCATAATCCCAAATGTGGCGGTACCCCGTGTCCTAACTGCCATGTCGCACGCGAAAGTTGCTCGTACGACAACGGGATTGCATACAATGATGTTGTATGTCAGTGTTATGTTCGGGACAGCTCTACGATTATAATATATTACTACGAAATTATAATATAAAATTAAGTATTAGTTATTTAAGATATAATTATTGTACGCCCGCATAGGGTAGACTGTTCTTAATTTATTATAATTTTTGTAACATCTTTCTCGTGTAACAGTCAACAATAAACGCATTCTTTTCTTTACGAGTATACCTCATGAGTAGGTCGAGGCGGTGGACGGGGTTGTGTTCATCGTAAACACAGGCGAGTAGGCGCGCGCGTCGTTCCCGTGCACCACTCAAAGTAGAAATGATGGAGAAACCCCAACTCCAACCCAAAACGAGGGGGGCCCCCCCCCCCCCCCCCTCCTAGAGGGTCATCGCTGTCGGGGTCGCGGAAGAATGCAAGAGTGTACCCGTGGCCCCGACTACAAGTGACGGGGTTTTAGCCGGTAGGAGTCCGGCATAACCCTCTGTCGGCCCCGACCCGGTACAGGGTATCCATGATGACGGATTGCTTCACGTTAAAAAAAAATGCAAAAAAAACTTTTTTAAAAAGGTTTTATTTAAACGCTCTAAAAAGAAGTAAATATTTTTTCCTTAAACATTTTAACTATCAACTTATAACCTCATTATACATAATAATATACAATTAATAATATGATCTGGTGATAGCCCAGTGGCTTAGAATTCGACCTCGAATCGAGGGGTCCGGGTTCGAATCCCAGTGGCACGCACCAATGACTTTGTAAAAAAGTTATGTGCGATTTATAAAATTAAATATCACCTGCTGTTACGGTGAAGGAAAACATCGTGAGGAAACCTGCATGCCTGAGAGTTCACAAAAAAAAAATGTTCTCAAAGGCATGTGAAGTCCACCAACCCGCAGTAGACCAGCGTGGTGGACTAAGGCCTACATCCCTCTCATTGTGAGAGGAGACCCGACCCTGTAGTGGGTCATTAATGGGTTAAAACAACAATAATATGATCATAAAAGCTTGTACATATGTACATAATACGTAATACATACACACATACATACACCCATGTAATTTGGTATACTTATTTGGAAACCGTAATAGACCAACATAAATACATAAAAATTGTGCAGTTCCGAGAATATTACGTGTCGAATTGACAACCTCTTTTTTTTAATTTGGCAAAATATGGACAATTTATACACAAACCTTATCTGGCGCTCTATGCGACATAGATTTCCATAATTCCAGCATCATTTATGTTTCCAAGCATCGTTTAACATCATTATCAGACGTCACAATATATAATACTACTAAACTCGTATTACCACCAAGCAGTCTTGAGACTCACTAAACAATATCTGTCTTCTACCTCGTAATTGGAGTGACTCATAAGAGCGGCGCCACATTAACGCGGTTGCCTCTTAAAAAGAGGGGGAAAGCATACTAATATAATATATTCCATTATGATGTCATTATGAAACCATCCCAATTAAATTCTATAAACATTATCGCAAACTGCCAAAAGCAGAAAATTCAAACGTAGTATTGTACGACAATAAAACTCCGTTGTAAGTCATTTATTGTTATTTATTGATATTGTAGCTTCATTGAACACCAAAACTAGCAATTACTATAATTGTTTAGTCAGAACGAAACCGATATGATTCGACTAAGGCTCAAGTCCTCCTGAAATACTGAATACAAAAATAAGTGACTTACAAAATTAATTATCTATTGAAGCCAAAATTATTTTTAGTAGATAGGTACCTACTTTTATTCAATCATTTATGTATTGAATACGATCTTTAGTGTTTTTTTCTCACAACGTGATGTTATTATAACAATTGGGATGTGGATTCCGAGTCAATCGAGATACTTTATTGTACTGTCAAAAACGAAAAATGACGTCATAAGCAGAGTTTTCCATGCAATATCTTGGTTATATATATGGCGTCATCAAAAGTCATCATTTCGCAAGCAATAAAAATATTTTTTTATACAATACATGTCGGTTGAGCTGAGTTTTGAGACGTTTCCGAATTACATTTTAAAATTAATTGTGAATCCCAATTAAAGAATCTTGAAGTTGATCGCACATGATAACAATAGGAGACGACCAAATTTGAAATCACCCAAAATGGTCGGTCCGAACGAGAGTGTGTGGTCTCCATAATTTTCTCACCTACACGAGTAGTCCGTGAACCTACCCGGCGCTGTAGTAGTAAATAATTCAAGCATCAAAACAACCGACATAGTCATTTAGCCCTGATTTCTTAATGAGGTTTATGTGTTTGTAGTGTCATTCAATACACCTATGGATAATAATTATCAAACACTAGCTATGTTCCATGACTTCACTCGCATTTTTTCCATTTTGAAGGGAGAATTTATCTTTATTTAACTATAACAGAGTATTTATTGTTCGTCTGAACGGGATCAAGTTAAAAACCGAACGAACGAATATTTTTATAATTTACGGCAATTATACATAGATCGAGTAATTAAATATTTTGCTTTTTGAAGGATGATTATGTTAGATAATACTCATAAATGTATTATTTTATTAACTTAAAAATCTGTGGTAATACGTATACTTGATATTATCATATTCAGATAAATGACGCCCAAATAGACGGACACGTTTTCTGGCTATGTAATAAATACAATTGTAATTTCTAGTTCTTACTTATTACTACAGTATTCTACTCTATCATATAAAATGGTGCTTATACGTGTAACAAAATGATGGGTTTTGTTTACATCGATGTTTTAATATTAGATAATTAGTTTGTTTCGTTATATTATTTTATTATCTGTACTCGAATTTAGATTTGAGTATTCGTAACTGTCTTGTGTCCCTTTAATCTAGTTATTTTGAGAACATTTTTGTGTAAATTTGCAGGCATGCAGATTTCCTAACGTTTGTTTGTTTCTCCGTCACAGTTATAGTTATATAACTTTATAAAGCACACAGTCATAACTTTTTAAGAAATTTATTGGTGCTTGCCACTGGGATTCGAACTCGGACCCTTGAGTAAGAGGCTCGACCAATTCTGAGCCGGAGTTTGCGACGGTGGCCCAAAACTTACCAAAAACAATAAAAATGAGTAAAATAGGTTGCCAAATACAGAAATAGCAGAAAATTATTCCTAACTTCTTTTTTATAAGTAGAGCAAGCAAACAGACAGGCCACCTGATGGTAAGTGGTCACCGTCGCCTACTGACGCGTGTAACACCAGAGGAGTCGCCAGTGCTTTTTTATGCCCTTCTTCTTCTAACTGTTTTACCTTTGCTTATAAATGCTTTTACATGTGATTCATCAAAATCAAAAAATCAAAATCAAAGTCTTTTATTCATTGTCAGGTACGAGTTGTGTACACTTAATGAACGTCATAAATGATAGAATATTATCTTACATCTAACAGCCGTTTTCTGTGCCCCTCAGGCTAACGTAGACCAGGAGAAAAAAGCGGGGGGAAAAAAACTCCCGGCACTCTTTTAAAATCAATTATGAACTAATTATATTGCAGTATGATTTTCGACCGATAAATTAAATGAGCACGCGTGACAGCAATCGCGTGTGTCAGTATCAGTCTACTGTCATCTGCTCTTTGTCATTCGCTCTGCATCTTTATAATCGACTAACACTGGTACGAACGTGGATTCCAGATCCGAGAGTCCAGCAAGTCGGAGCGAGCCAGCAAGTCGGAGGAGGACTGGCGGCGACGCACCATCATCGTGGAGAAGAAAAACGGTAGCTACGGCTTCACGCTTCAGAGCTACGGCATACATTATAAGAAGGTAATACCGGGCTATTACCACCTATTACTCTACGTACAGCGGTGATAGCCCAGTGGCTTAGAATTCGACCTCGAATCGAGGGGTCCGGGTTCGAATCCCAGTGGCACGCACCAATGACTTTGTAAAAAAGTTATGTGCGATTTATAAAATTAAATATCACCTGCTGTTACGGTGAAGGAAAACATCGTGAGGAAACCTGCATGCCTGGGAGTTCACAAAAAAAAAACGTTCTCAAAGGCATGTGAAGTCCACCAACACACAGTAGGCCAGTGTGGTGGACTAAGGCCTACATCCCTCTCATTGTGAGAGGAGACTCGACCCTGTAGTGGGTCAATAATGGATTAAAAACACAAAAACACTCTACGTAGAAATGATGAAATACGTAGAATTGCAGTAGGATTCGGTCGCATCTTTGGCGTGCAATCTTTATTTTCATAGCAATAGAATAATTAGACAATTTCAAGTATTGTCTACGTGGCAACATTTGAATTCCGTGTCGAAAATTCAAATTTCGGGAAAATTTTCCTATACTTACATTAAAGGTTATCGGTATTCCCAGAACTCATCAGAAATAAACATTTTTATTTCCTTAAGATTACCTTTACATTATAAACTTTGGTGAAAGTGTATAAATACACTCAAAATACTTTTCTGTTGGCAGGAACAAGAAATTGAGGTGATCACATACGTAGACCACGTGGAGGCGGACGGTGCAGCAGCCGCGGCAGGCATGCGGGAGGGTGACGTCATCCTCTCCATCAACGGCGTGGACGTGGAGCGAGCCGACCACACCGCCATCGTGGCCGCCATCAACGCGTGCGACGCTCGCATGCGCATCGTCGTCATCTTCGAAGACTGCGTCCGAAAAGTCGAGCTCCACCTCAAATACATCAACATCCAGCGCGTCCTACAATCCAAGATGAGGGAACTAGAACAACTCACTATCCGCGAACGGCAAGTCTACGATTCGAACTGGAAGACCCATAGCCTCCCCTCCCAGAAGAAGAAGACCTCGCCGTCCGACATAATATCCGACTCCGAGGACAATATAGGCGATAACATGAATAATCCATACTGCAGGCCGACCTTGTCCAGCGAAAACGTCACCGCCGCAAAACCGCCTCAACCTAATGTATTTATGTACCAGTATTTAGACCCCAGATTCGGGACGTGCATTATCCAGCCAAATATACGCACTGGAAGCTTCGTCATCACCGTTGGCTCCCCCAGGAACAAACGCGATTGCCATCACTACGTCGTCAAAACCACAGGAGAATGTCATCGAGCTACTGAAGCGTATAAGGTGACCAACGGAAAGCAACCTAGCAAGGTTCACAGAAGTAATAACCATAGCCACAGTTGCGCACCGTGCATGCCGGCCTACAACAATCAAGATGCCAACAGTCTAGAGGCCTACGACCTGGCCAGTCCTTGCTGCGACCCACACTGCGTGCCCAACTCCAGGAAGAAAGTACGCCGTAAGAAGGAATGCTCTAAGGAGCACAAAAGAAAGGATAAGTGCCAGCAAGTCGATAAGTCTACGCAGAAACCTGACAACGGTCCTCAATCTCACTCGAAGAAGTCTTGCTCGTCGGCGCATTGTTCCAATCGGTATCGGTATTTGACTACGGAATCGACACAGACCAGTCAATGCAGTCTACAGTCGTATGCGACCAGCAACGCTACTGTGGTATGCGATAATTCCGCTTCGAGCTACAGCACGTCTCTAAGTAGCGACACGTTGTTCTGGGACAACGAGCGATCGGAAACTAAGTCGTCGCCCAAGATCCAGTACCAGAGCCCGCACCAACACGTAAAACCAAAATCATGGGACAATTTGACCACGAAGGCGATCGGCGGATACGGGTTCGGATACGGTTATCTGGACACGAGCGTGAAGCACTCGAGCCGGTCCAAGAGCCACGGGCGGAACCACAGCAGTCGCAGCACGCAAAGTCACCACGAGTACCATCACGCACAAGAGAAGCATTCAAACCGTCAGAGCGCGACGCCTCACCACTACCCCGTGTACACTCGCACCCACAGCCACTGCCAACCGACCAAATCTACGGAAAGCTTGATCGTTGTACCCAAGTATCAGCTCGAAAGCAGTGGCTCCGAGAGTCGACTGGCTTGCGATTGTGGCGACTCCATAGAGTACTACCGCAGGGTCGGACCCTCGAAGAATTCCGGAGACTCTCACTCGGGATACTACTCTCAGAGAATCGTATATCCCACCCATTCATACAAGAAAAAGGACTCCAATGTCAGCTCAGAAATAACTAGACTATAATTTTTAGTAAATTCGTTGCTCAAGTTGTTTTAGTGTGCTTCATTGCAAGTCGACCTAATTTCGTTTTTAGTCATAATCTCAAGGTATGCTCACTGCATTCGGCTTAAATACATATGTATAAGTAGATTAGATTTTTTATAGGTAAAATTTTCATCAATTAATCAAGGATAGCAAAAACTTTATTTTTTGCCTGTTTGTACAACATTTATTATCACATTATATGACCATTATAATCATTAATATTTCAAGGGCTTTATACTCGTTGTCGGTTTATAGTTTTAAATAAAAAATCGAACGCATACTCCCACTTGTTTCATTTCAAACATCTCAATCAATGAATAAGTAATTAGATCGCTTACTGACGTGCGTACACGATAACACATCTAATTTTGTTCACAATCGCTTATCTCTCGGCGATAAGAGTTTTTAAAGTCCGAGTGTAAAATGTGGGGCAATCTCGCACCCACCGGATCCGAGGTCTACATTGCACCTCGGTGACGTTTTTAGGTCATCCCAGTATTACAATCGGGCATCTACAAAGGTACGAACCGCAGGCAAATTACGTATCGAATGCGGTTCGTGACCTACATCGGCGCGAACACAAGTCCCGGGAAGCCGTCGAAATTTAAAAGTTAAACCGGCGGAGCGTTCCATCGACGTCGGACGACTCTCGAGAGACGAGCCTGAGACCTAGATCCGTTATCCGCAGGCGTTATCTAGTGTCGGTTTACTTCCTTATGTGCGCAGGCGAAGTGTGGCGAATGCGCTATCGCCGAAATTGGGTGGGTGAACCTTATATCTGGCGTGGGTTCATCTCAGTTCGGGGGTCAAGAGGCGGGCGGTGCGTCGGACCGGCGGCGCGGCAGAGAGACTCCGCTCTCCAGCCGGCAGGCATGCGTCTAGGAAGCGCGCCCACCCGCCCGCGGCGACCGCTCTTGCTGCTCGCGGTTTATCTCGCCACTGCTAACGCTCATCTCTTAACCGATCTAGATGCGAACCAGGTAATTATTGCATTTTAATAATTTTTGCAATAAAATTGTAATTTTTTTTGATGTTGTTTCGTCGGTTTTGAAAATTAACGAAAGTTACTCGGGTTTTTAATGCTTTTAAAATTTGATATCGACTTTTCGCAACTTTTCAATTATCTCCTAATTAAAAAAAATAATTTCAAAGTCGAAAATTTACTACCCTATTGTCAGAAAAGTTTGTTACCTATGCGTTAATTATTTTTAAAAAATATTTCAAAAAAAGTGAAAATTTAAAATTTATTCATCTAAACTTTTGTCGGAAAACTTTGTTGCCTTGATCTATTACCACTCGAAACATCGTATTTTTGAAAAGTGTAAAGCAGCTCAACATTTTCGTCCAGGGGCATCTCGTCTGCAAGAAGCCAGACTCGACCCTGTGCGTGACTTGGGAGCTGGGCTCCGGCGTGGATCCCGACACCATCATCCAGGAGAGCCCCTGGAACGCGACCGAGATCTGCGGCATCAGCGACCTGCAGAGGATCCTCCCGCATCGGAAATTCATCACGGTAGGTGACATCACCACACCTATGTTCCACTTCATATCAACACATTTCACTCGACATTTCCCATGTCAATATTGTTCACTTATGTCGGCTTTGATCCCTTCATTCCATAGCTCACAGCCGAATGTTTATTCCCAATATGTCAGAAAAAGGCAAACTCAAAAAATCCATTTCATCCATGATATATTATAATTAATAACTTTAATTTAAATTCTCATAATTTTGCAATGTTCAAATAATATATAACCATACTTATAACATTTTCCAAATAATGCTATAAATTATTAATCAATCACCTTTCAGTTTTCAATTCTAATTTGATTTCAAATTTATGATAATTACGAGTATGTATGTAATGATTGAACAGTTCCGAGAATGTTATTTGTGTCTATAATTAAGGTACTAACCCTGTGTCCGTGAATGTTTGGTATTCTACATGTTTGGTGTATACTTTGTTGGTGCAATAAATAAATTTCATTCCACAGAATAGGTATTTCATAAATTCTTTTGTGTTGCAATTATTTACATTTCAGGCAATATAGCTGCGCTATAGTGCGAAATTGGCTTTCGCTTTGTAAAGCTATGCGATGATTTTTTTTTATTTGCTCCGTTATTGTCACTGCGAATTAGGTCCGTAGCAATCACAAATCTTGCGACCTAGTTAGCAATAGTAGATAGGTACTATTTCACTTATCACGTCTCATGCGTTAATAATACCTAATTGTTATAATTTTAATACACTATTCGGACTTAGGGGACTTATCACTTATTCGACTCAATTAACTTTTGCACTAAAAAATCAAAATATTATACGAAGATAATAATATGAGGTCGTTGTTTTAGCCTTCCGCGTTTATTCAGTCCGCGGCAGAAAATGTAATGAAAACTGAAGTGTTTGAATCTGGTATTCTAAGTGTTTAATATTTTACCGTCGCATTCAGAGACTTGTTAGAAACATAAAATAAGATGAATTTTATAAAACATTGTACAGTCATTTACTGAAATCTTATAGCGAGTAAGTAGAAAAGATTTCAGTGATTAATGGAATTCGATAAAAAAATGTCTATAAACATCAGTAGGTAACAACAGAAACAATTTTAAATTTCCATCGTAATATTCTACCCTACTTGTTTACCCCGTGTTCCAGATGTGTCAAAGCCAGCTGTCCGGGTGTAGATATTATCTTAACTTTAATAGCCTTGGCCTCGCTCTAGTATGTGATAACACCCCGTGTCCCAACTGCTATGTTGCAAAAGTTGCTAATACGACGTCAATTTTTGTCATGTTGTTTGGTCGGTACTTTGTTCCCACAAACTTTCGATTAGATAAACTGTTGTTTCCCGCAACAGTAACCAAATAAACCAAAGTCTGTTCAAGTAGGAAAATGTTTCGATTTTTTACGATTTAATTTAACGAAAGGTTTCAGTTAATATTTAATGTGAAAGCTAGCATACACGATTGTACCTGCTCAATTACCCCAATACGACCGAGCGAAGTCAGTACTGCGAAACTGGAAACAGAGTAATTATTTATAAACAAATAGCTTTTGTATTTTATCGCGATCTCTTAGCGGATAAAGTCACGTTCATAACTAAAGCCGCCAAATTATTTATTACGTAGGTTACCCACTTAACACTTTTGTCTTTGTAATGTTTATTTGTCTAGTTTTAATTAATTTATTTTTAACTTTGTAAATTATTATGCATATCTGGTAAATATGGATTGATCAAAGTGCTCTGTCAAATCTTAAATTGACCCATGTTCGTGCAAATAAATAAACGTTTTTGTCTTTGTCATTCAACAATAATATTTTTAGCTTTTTATTTGACGTAGGAGCCAAGTCGTTAAGAGATTGAAATCTAGCTGTTTTACTAAGCTTTCTTTACATAGGTAATATAAAATAGCTGAAGCTACTTACCAGAATCTCAGAATAACTTTATGAATAGCCGGGATTTTGTAGAATATTTTTTTGCATAAATTAAAATGTTCTCAAGCTGCATTCAGATTTAGGTACGTCCTTACACAAATTAATGTTTCAGATGTTTCAGAATGTCCAAAATGCAAAGTGGCTCTTAAATCTTAATGAGCACGTTTTATAAAAAAGGGATTAAATACCTATGTACTCGTACCTATACACATTTGACCCAATTTCGCTTCCATACAAAAACAACGCTTTGGAAGTTTTTACGCGTTTTGTGTTAATACATTTGTATCTAATGAAGGTAATAAATATAATGACGAAACTGATCAATTATTATATACTCGTAGGTTATAAAATGACAAAGGGTTTTATAAAGTAACAAAATAATTAGCTTAGGTAGTAATAAATTAAATTAAATAACATACTCGTATAAGTTTTTAATTCGTAAAAACCAGTAACGAATTTTCATACAATCCACCTACCTACAACGTAAAACAGTTAATAATTTTTATCTCTTAAAGCAGTTTCTAAATATTCTGCAGATGGAAAACGTAATAGTGGAAATGAATTTCATTTTAAGAGATACCTACCTATCTACCTCAAAATCCCAAACTAACTTTGTGAATAGCCTGGGTTTGGCGTATACATTTTTGCATAAATTAAAAAGTTCTGAAGCTCAGAAAAGCAAGCAGAGTAGAGGCGCCGAATCAAATTTAGCTGCATTCAAAAACTGGGTCGGGTCCTTGTGACGCGTGCAGACTGGAAGGCCAACACAACCAACCGACTAACCTTCACGACAAAATTTCAACACAGGGCTCTGTACGGTTAGTAACCCATTAATGACCCACTACGGGGTCGGGTCTCCTCTCACAATGAGAGTGATGTAGGCCGCCGTCCACCACGCTGGCCTAATGCGGGTTGGTGGACTTCACATGCCTTTGAGACATTTTTCCTTACGATTTTTTAAAAATATAGGCAGGTGATATTTAATTTTATAAAGCGCACAAAAGTTTTTTACAGAGTCATTGGTGTGTGCCACTGGGATTCGAACCCGGACCCCTCGATTAAGAGGTCGAATTCTTAGCTATCACCACTGTCACTTCATCTTAAATATGCCTTGAAAGCATTTAAAAATTTGCAACGCTCTAAACACACCCTTAAAGTACTGAAGTTTCAGAAATTCGTGTATTTTTAAACCAAAGCGGTTTGTAATGAGAACACTTTATAATTAAAAATGTCTCATTTTATATTAATCTTAAACGGTTCTGAGTTGCAGTTTGGGTTAGGACGGGGATTTAGATTTTTGATTAAAATTACGTGTAGTATAGGTACCGAGTTCATGTGTAGATACTATTAAATTTACTGTATTGAGATTATATTATAGACTAGCTGTGCCCCGACTTCGTCCGCGTGGAGTAGCCTTAGTTACTCTTTATTGCCTCAGCTATCTGCCAGTGTAAGTGCCGTCAAAATCGGTCCAGCCGTTCCAGAGATTAGCCGAAACAAACAGACAGACAAAAATTGAAAAAAATGTTGCTTTGGTAAACGTACCGTGTAGGTATACATACATACATAATAATATGCATTCAGTAAAAAGGGGTTATTTTAATATTACAACACATGAAAAGACATCCCTTTTTTATTTATTTGTATAGATTTCAATGGGCTTTGACCACCAGCAGGGTGGATTGCGGCTTACATTCTTCTCATTGTGAGAGGCGACCGACCCCGCAGTGGGTTACTTATATGTATAGGTACCTACTATACAAGTACCTTAAACACTCCTTCCTTCCTTTCAGCCCTTAGTAGTCCACTGCTGGACATGGGCCTCCCCTAATCGTCGCCACTCCGCCAGGTCCTGGGCGCTCTGAATCCAACGGTTTCCCGCTGTCTTCTTCAGCTCGTCAGTCCACGTGGTCGGAGGACGGCCTGTGCTCCTTTTGCCTAAAGTTCTTCCCCATAATTCTTAAAAAATATTTAATAATTCTTAAACACTCAATAAGCTAAAACCAGGGAAATAAATATTGTATTTTACACGCATTATTTTACTATAAAAGTTGCGTAATGAAATCAGTTTATTGACTCGGTTTCAAAAGCAGCCTGCGGCGTTTTCCCGACTGCGTTTCATATACCTACCTACCAGCGATTTAAATTAAGCTCCGTCCTTCAAAGCTAAGCACGATCGATGGCGCTTAAGATTTTCAATCTGGTGCAAGTTTTGTAAACATACAGTATTCACGATCCACTCAGAATTTAAGTATTCAAAACGCTTGTGCGGTTATTGCTCGCTTCTGTGGGTACTTTGAATGTACTTTGAATTCGTTCCGCAGTTTGAAAGGAAGTTTGAAGCTCTCTGCTAAATTCGCCTTTACATTTTTGGGTCAATAAATGTCTCGACGTCGGTCGGCGGAAACTTTATCTGCCTATTAGTTTTCTTGTCTTCTAGTTCGCGAGCACTATGTGCAAAGTGAAAAGCTAAATAAAAATTAATTACTACCGACATAAAGCGTGTTTTGTTTAAACGGCGAGAGGAAATGTCGCGAGAATATTCGCGAACAAAAGATTTCCGTGAAACATTTGAATGGAACAGAGCAAACGAACCGCACTAGTCTGGGCGGACTTTCTCATTTCAGTGAAATTCCATTTAAGTTCCGTCTTTGGATTGGAACGGTTATTTTAAAATGAATATGGTAATGACAAATCCCTTTTAAGTATTCAGCGAATGGGGTAAGCCGTTTTAGGGAGCCATTAGGTACATTGTGTAGGTACTGGAGTGTGATGGGATTTACTTCACAATACGCGAAAAAGATAATTTTTACATTGTTAATAAGGACCACCTAATCCGAGTCTCAACAAGAGGTTAAACGTTCATCCATAGACCATTTTTAATAAAATAGTAGAATAATTTCGGTATCTATTAAAAACTACCTTTATGTTAAATCTGCAAAATAATGTATTTCACGGATGCTGATCTAACTCGTGATGAGGTTTTTAAAAGTAGGTACCGTAAGACGGAAAGTCTCGAGACGGCAAGCGCAGGTGACTTGCTTCTTGCTTCTATTCTTATTTTCCTGTCTCTTGCAATCTGGATTATTGAGCATCAAATGGCTTGCGAAAATTCCAGATTAACATTTATTTTTCGCTTACTTTGGAACAAACCTTCTTACATTAGCAGAAGTACAATTAAAACATGAGGGAGTTAGGTAAGTAATTAGGGTACCTAATCATGATTGTAACATTGTTTTACTCTTACAGTGTTGTTTGTATTAAGTCGTTATACAGGTTGTAGAAATATCGTGGAGATAATGCTCCCTGATTGTTGAATAAATATGAATAACTTTTTGTCACTTTAAAATCTTAGTAAATGGGCAATTAAAATAAAGTACCACAGTTCCATAATACACAATTACATAATATTCTTTTGCACAAGCTTCTTTGAAACACCATATTCACATCTATCATAACTGAAATGGTAGATACTATTTGGAAATTCCGCATTTGGTGCGTTAAAGCTTTAGCCCGCCAAAATATACAATCGATTTTGCGAATAGTCACTAGATACTAATAGGAAAGCTCAGAGCGAAGCTCTCATTAGTGTCGAATAACATAAATGTGCCTGGAATTAATTGGGCATTGAGTATTGGAGAGACTCGTAGCCTATAGCCGCATAGTTACATTATGAAAAATTTACACAATTTTCAACATACATTGCTCTGTAGTACTATGATTAGAGTTTATAATCCATTTAAGAGCAGTGTCAGTAATTAATGTAGGTAGGTACTACAATATTGGCTCAGTGAGACCTTTTTTTAGTGACTAGTGGAATGCAATCACAACCCGCAATTCCTAAAAATCCAAAATTCGAATCCAAACAAACCCGGGATTTACCCATCTGTAAGAGACGCTGCAATAAAAATAGCGAAACTTTACGTAGCGCTGCTTTTCATACACAACGGAAAAAGTAGATCAAAAGATTTCACAGAATGCCAAAATAAGAAAAATATTTTTTCACAGCGCACCTGCCTTTTACAGCGACCTACAAAGCGTCAAACCAATTTAAATTTACAGGTTTTTCCGCACAGTTTGCTGGAGAGAACAAAGGATTCTGATTGCAGAACTATAGTCACGTTCACTCGTAACGTATTTACATGTCGTATAAGACCGAAATCGGGACGTTTTCACCACGTAACTGTCAATATATTGAAATTTATTCGCCTTCTGAATACTAAAAAACACTACAGTTGTAAAGTTAATAACAAGAGAAGTGACCAGTTGATTGTATGAGAATATCACAAATTAGTTAAAAAGTTTTAAGTTTGTTTTCATCTTACCTATACCTAACAACTTTGATATCCTTGAGCTCTGCACGACAAAATTACTTGGTCTCCACTCGAATAGAAAATTAACGACTCAACTCATTTACACTTACTGAATGTATATTACGTAATGAATTAAAGGATGCTTTTTGTTTATCAGATAATAAGTTAAAATTCAAAGCCAAATAAGAATGAATCTCAAAAGTAAACATTATTAAGAACTATAATAATACTGGCTGATCCTACAAAGTTCCAATACGTACATTTTAATGAAAGCAAGTTACGTTACGAGATGTTACGAGGAACTGAATAAAACTGTCCGAATAAAATAGCTTTGAAATTCCTCTCAACATTGTTTTTTTTAAACTGAAGTAGGTATGATATATAGATATTCCCAGCTCTTGCATGTTGGGTTGAAATACGAGCATACTTCTAGAATTTCATAACGAAAGTTATTATAGTTCAAGACGAAGTTTTATTGACAAACTTGCACAAGCAACGTTGGAGACGAAATTCTTGTGGTGACTTCGACGATGCTCGGAAGTAATCTAGCAAAAATGATGTGTTTCATAAAAGTTTTAACATAATTTTTGAGAAGATTGATGATGCTTATTTAATTCGGTCCTATAGGACTTTGGGGAAATGTGAATATAATAGGTAAGTAAAAATAATTTTCGTTGTAGGAGACCCCGATGCATTATAGCCGTATACTCATAGTACAAATGGAATATCAATGTCAGAGTTAACAATCGACGCAGAACGAAATGATTTATCGGCTACAATTTTTCTAAGCTACGCTCAATTTCTTATCACGGCCAGGCGACATTAGATGATAACTTATATTTGTCAAGGCTACTCTTCTTCCCTTGACCCATTGCGCCAATCATTAAGACTTAAATTTAGGGCGATCTTTATTTGTAATTAAGACATTACAACATTCAGTGATTGTCGTCAAATAAAATCGTAATCTCTGTTGCAACAGGTTAAGTCGCTGTCGGGGCCTAGTCCATCGAAGATCATCTTCTGCAATGGATTCACGAAGCTCAAAGGCGACTTGGTCAATTGGAAGCAAGTACAGGTAGCCCTCGACCACTTCAACAGATCTCGTCGACAAGTTGGGTACGTTCCACGGGGTAGGTACCGAGGCCAAACCCAGTCCCAGTACCTCGCTATCGACCGTGGAAATGGGAAAGATGAGGGAAAAGCTGAAGCGCATTCTGCGGCGGATTCCTCGAGAGCGAGCGTCAGTGAGTAACAAATTTATTTTCCTTTGTGCGCATTTGAAACATTTTTGACGGATTTTCGAACGTTTAGTTGTCATTGTAAAAATACATTTTTATGGGCATTTTAGATACTTTTAGTTGGAATAAAATATTATGCTCTTCGTGACCTGTAGTTCGAAACAAAAATATCTTGAAAATTTTGGATCGTTTCAGATACTATCCTTTTTTAGAACTAAGTAGTACTGCTTGCAAATTTTAAAAATAAGTTCTTTCTTATGTTCTGCAGGTGGCAACAGCGGAATGGGCCAAGCCCAGAGCCAGTCCATATACGATCCTAGTTGTGACGATTGCTACGGAAAGTCTGATCATGAGGCCGAAAGTTTAAAGAGAGGACCGTATATTCCCGGCCAGGGATCGTCCGCAGGACCTGGTGGGAACGGATACGGCTCGCCCGGATGGAATGCCGCAGACAAAGGAGGTTACGGACCTTCGGGCGGCTTTGGCCCTGGACAGGGAAGACGACCAGACGTTGGCACAAGCGGGTACGGACCGGGTCAAGGTAATGGTCAAAACAACGGCGGAGCATCGGGACCCGGTTCAGGTCACTTTGGACCCGGGGGGTACGGCCAATACGGATCTGGATACCCACCCCGAGGTAGTCAAGGCGGCAATGGTGGATACGGGCCCAGGGGGGAAGGAGGAAGTCGAGGTTACGGACCGGGTCAAGGAAGTGGGTCGATGCCAAGTGGATCCGGTAGTCTCCTCCCGGGTCAACAGGGTGCTGTAGGCTATGGACCTGGGCAAGTTGGGCCACCCGGGAGCTATGGACCGGGTCAAGGAAGTCACGGTGCCCAAATACCAGGACAACCAGGAACCACGGGCTACGGAACAGGACAGACTGGAGTACCGGGAAGTTATGGTCCTGGTCAGGGAGGTGCACCAACAGGCGGTTCGGGGAGTCAAATTCCTGGACGCGATTCCACAGGCTATGGACCCGGACAAACTGGAGTACTGGGTAGTTATGGTCCTGGTCAGGGAGGCGGACCGGCAATAGAGGGTTCCGGGAGTCAAATTCCTGGGCAAAGTTCCACAGGCTATGGACCCGGACAAACTGGAGTACTGGGTAGTTATGGGCCTGGTCAAGGAGGCGGACCGGCAACAGGAGGTTCCGGGAGTCAAATTCCTGGGCAAGGTTCTACAGACTACGGACCCGGACAAACTGGAATGCCGGGAAGTTATGGTCCTGGCCAGGGAGGCGGACTGGTAACAGGGGGTTCCGGGAGTCATATTCCTGGGCAAGGTTCAACAGGCTACGGACCTGGTCAAACTGGAGTACCCGATAGTTTTGGGCCTGGTCAGGCAGGCGGACCTGGAACAGGAGGTTCCGGGAATCAAATTCCAGGGCAACAAGGTATTAACTACGGTCCCGGACAAAGTGGAACACCAGGAGGAAGTGGTGTATACGGGCCTGGTACTGGTTACGGTTCTGGACCAAGCGGCCAAATTGGTGGAAGACATGGACCAGGGCAAGGTGGTGGTCCTAATGGGGGTCAAGGCTTCGTAGGCGGCCCTGATGGAAGCATTCCAGGAGGACCAGGAGGACAAAACTATCAAGGTTCAGGTGGTCAAAGTTTCAGGCCTGGTACAGGCGGCACTAACATTGGAGACCCATACGGCCAAGGCCAATATGGACCTGCACAGAACGGGTTAAATGTTGGCTACGGCCCAGGCCAAAACCGAATGCAAGGCGGCAATGGCGGAGTCCCAAATCAAGGTTCAACTAACACTGGCTACGGGCCAGTACAAAGCGGAGGAGTTATTCCAGGTGGTGGAAGCGTTCCTGGTTCAAGAAGCCAGGTATACGGACCTGGTCAAGGTGGAACGCCAATAAGCGGAGCAGACATTAATAAGATAGGCTCTAATTGGCCATTAGCGCAGGGTCCCTACCCTGGCCCTCCAGGCAGTAGTGTATATTGCTGCGTCGTTCCCAACAACTATGGCCAGAACGTTGTAGGTGGTAACGTACCAGCAGGATATCCAGGCGTTGGACAAACGGGGACTGGCGGGGTTGGGGGGCAAAGTGGATTGCAACCAATTTACAATACGGGTACGGGTGGGGCACCCAACAACTTACTTGGTCCTTCATATCGACCGGGCGGCACGGGTGGCGCTGCACCTGGTGGGCCCACTGGGCAGGGGCCCTACGGAACGGGTGTTATTGGAGGGCCTGGTACTTATGGTACGGTAATCCCGGGTGGACCAGGTCCTACTGGAACGCAAGGGCCATACGGAAAAGGAAGCACTGGTGGACCAGGAGGGCAAAATGGTATACAAGGTCCATATGGAACCGGAACCACTAGTGGACCTGGAGGTCAAAGTGGAATACAAGGTCCATATGGAACAGGAAGCACTGGTGGACCTGGAGGTCAAAGTGGAATACAAGGTCCATATGGAATAGGAAGCACTGATGGACCTGGAGGTCAAAGTGGAATACAAGGTCCATATGGAATAGGAAGTACTGGTGGACCTGGAGCTCAAAGTGGAATGCAAGGTCCATATGGAACAGGAACCACTGGTGGACCTGGAGGTCAAAGTGGAATACAAGGTCAATATGGAACAGGAAACACTGGTGGACCTGGAGGTCAAGGTCCATATGGAACAGGAAGCACCGGTGGACCTGGAGGTCAAAGTGGAACGCAAGGACCATATGGAGCAGTAGGCACTGGTGGACCTGGAGGTCAAAGTGGAGTGCAAGGTCCATATGGAACAGGAAGCACTGGTGGACCTGGAGGTCAAAGTGGAATGCAAGGTCCATATGGAACAGGAAACACTGGTGGACCTGGAGGTCAAAGTGGAGTGCAAGGTCCATATGGAACAGGAAGCACTGGTGGACCTGGAGGTCAAAGTGGAATGCAAGGTCCATATGGAACAGGAAACACTGGTGGACCTGGCGGTCAAAGTGGAGTGCAAGGTCCATATGGAACAGGAAACACTGGTGGACCTGGAGGTCAAAGTGGAAGGCAAGGCCCATATGGAACAGGAGGCACTGGTGGACCTGGAGGTCAAAGTGGAGTGCAAGGTCCATATGGAACAGGAGGCACCGGTGGGCTGGGAGGGCAAAATGGTTTGCAAGGACCCTATGGAATGGGAACCACTGGTGGACCAACTGGAATGCAAGGGCCATACGGAACGGGATCTATCGGCGGACCAGGAGGGCAAAGTGGAACGCAAGGACCATATGGAGCTGGAAGCACCGGTGGACCCGGAGGGCAAAATGGAATACAAGGGCCATATGGAACGGGAAGCACTGGCGGGCCAGGTGGGCAAAATGGCATGCAAGGAACCTATGGAACTGGAACCAGTGGCGGACCAGGAGAACAAAGTGGAATACAAGGACCATATGCAACAGGAGGCACCGGCGGGCTGGGAGGGCAAAATGGTTTGCAAGGACCCTATGGAATCGGAACCACTGGCGGACCAGGAGGGCAAGGTGGAAATCAAGGGCCATACGGAACAGGAAGCACCGGCGGTCCAGGACAAAATGGAATGCAAGGTCCAGGACGCTATGGAACAGGAGTCACTGGTGGACCGGGGAGCCAAAATGAAATGCAAGGACCCTACGGGGCAGGAACTACAGGCGGAACAGGAGGGCAAAATGGAATGCAAGGGCCCGGTGGACAATATGGAACTGGTCTTAACCGACCAGGAGAAACAGGCGCTTATGGCAACCAAGGAACTGGAACAAGCGGCCCATATGGATTCGACGCTCAAGGCGTAAGTTAGCTGCTTAATTTATTTACCTAACCACAATATTCGTAATGAATGGAAAGTAATTTCTTTCATGTTTTATTTTTATGTTCACAGAATCCACTGGTGGGCAATGGATACAATGGTAAGTTACATGTTTGTACTCTTTTAAGAATGCAGTCTTATTTTAAATGCATGTAATAAAATTTGTTTTAAGAATAAACGTTTTACTACCGTATAATATTGACCAGAACTAATTTCAACCAATATTTTGTTCCAGGCATTCCTCAAAATTATGTTGACCCTAATGCAATTGCTATCGACGGCGATGATTCGGAAGCCGAAGCGAGTGTCAATCAAGCTGCAAACGGTACCACCGCGAGTGCGTCTTCAAAGGGCGGTAACGACAAGGGTCGTGCACAAACTCACGTTCATGGGACATACACCGGTGGCGGATCCTTCCAAGCTCAAGCTCAAATTACGGGAGAAAATAAGGAAGCAGCGAGTGAAGTGAGCGGCGGAAAAAAAGGAGCGTCCAGCTCCGCAACTGGCAGTGGTCGCAACAATAAGTCCCAAGCCAGCGTTCAACTAGGATCAGAGACGGGATCAGTGCAGACGCAGTCTCAGTCCAACGGCGCGATGCATTCTTCTAACTCTCAAGTGCAAGGTAGCGTTAAAGGAGGCATGGCCGATGCTCAAGCGAAAGGACCGGGCAGTACCTCGTCACAAGCACAAATTGGATTCACGCCTTACAAGGACGGAGATAAAGCACACGAAATTCTAAAGACACCATTTGTAGGTGGCGGTCTCGCATCGGCACAATCGAGCGGCCGTACGGGCCAGTCGCAATCACAGTTACACGGCACCTTTAAGTACGGCATCACCTATAATGGAGCCGCTCAAGCAGGTGCAAGCATCGACAAAGATGCCGTGTTCCCTAATCGATTGACCTTTGACAGGATAGATGTATTCAACGAAAGTGAAAAAAATATAAACGTCAATACGGATAATACGCAAACTGAAGAACCATTATTAACAACGAACACGGACCCGGTTCCATTAGCGGCAATAACTCCCGAAACAGATACAGGCATCGAAGGCGAAGTGACAACCGAAGAAGCAAACGGTGAAACCATGAAAAACTCAGAAAGTCGGTACTCTAGCCACACTCATCTCGACCATCATAAAATTGATACTACTCCTGAACCTCCTCCGACACCGGTAGGGAGTCGCCGGTCATTCCAACCAGGGTACAATATTAACGGTGCAGTCGATGAATACACAACGGACGGGGACAATCAGCCGGAAGAGTACGACACTGATCCTGGATACGGCGTGGAAGGTAACGACGCCACAGAGGTAGATCAGAATGAGGAATATACGAATTACGACGAATACCCGAGGGAAACGTTAACGCATCAATCCCTCCAAAGTCCGGGCAGAAAAGGTCTCGAAGTGCAACAATCGACGGGCGGCAACACGCAGCACATCGTCCTCGGATCGCTAAACAGGCACGACGCTAAGATCACGCAAAGGAACTCCGAGAAACCAGATGAGAGCAAAGTGTATCAGCCCGGCGAGAGGGTACCCGGCACGGGCGGTTACAGGATACCTGTCGGTTTCACGGGTAGCGTGAAGTCCGTCGCATCCAAGGAACAGACGTACGTGGTCGGATCGAAGCAGTCGCCCTCTCAGGCGCAAACGGTAACCCTAACACCCGGCACCGGTAGAGTTAACTACCTATATCCACCAAGCAGCGCGAGGTACGTTAGCCCAAAGGATCTGCGTTCCCTGCAGAGTGGGAAGCCCAACGACGACAGATACGTGTCGGTGTCCAAGTCGGTGACTCGCGCGCTGGACGACGAGAACAACATTCGCAAGCAATATTCCCACACGTACTACACGAAGTCCTCCTCGTGCGGCTACTTCACCTTCACGTGCACCATGGTGAGCGGCGTGGACGGCAAGAAGAAGGTCTGCAAGCCAAAGATACCGAGGAACCCCGACGGTACCCCCATCAGATGTTAACGCGGCTATTACAATTTAGTATTCTTATCCAAGTTCTAAGACGGTTACGGTCCCTACACATAGTATTGTATTACAACTGTTTAGTATCCCGCATGATACCTTCATCCTGAAAGTAGTTGTGGTCGAAGTATTCCATATCTATTCTATAATGATAACTAAATTTCATGAAAGTATTCATAATTACATTTATTAGTGGTAAAGAAAAGAATGTGAATCTCGTTGTAGTCGTAAAATAATGGCAACACATAGGACGGCAGCCTGATTGTAAAGTTAGGTTTAAGAACTAATATTTAAGTGTATATTCCTAAGAACTTATTAATAATAAAGACTTTAAACTCTTACAAACTTTTATTTGTATCGATACTCGAATTTCGAAGAAAATTAACATACTGTATTTATATCCCTAACTTACACATGGGTCTGGACAAATAAAATTAAACAAAAAACACTTTTTATACGTTTATTGATATCATAATAAGTTCATACATAAACGTACAATGGGTCGGCTACCTAAAGCTGACGCGTTCACACTTATTTCCAATACTACCTGCCTAATTGTAACTCACCACTTACACCAAATACATTTTGTATTCTTTACATTCTAATTTTCTTAGTTACGACAGGGCAAATATTAAAAATAACCTAGGGAAATTATCATGTTAAAATTTTTCATAGAACAGCCTAAGTAATTTTAATAGGCCGCCCTAAGTTTATACGCGATTTCGTACGAATTCAACTCATTATACGTGCGATCACGCACGAACAATACCGATCTTTGAAATACTATTGAAGCGCTCAAATCGCGTCCAAACTGAGCGAGGAGTATGGCCTACATCCTTATCACTTTTAGAGGCGACCCGACATTGCGGTTGGTCACTAACGGGTTAAATACAATTTTTCATACAGCACTCGTGAATGCGTGAACGTGGCAGCTTTAGGTACCGAACCTCGTACTTTACATTTAATGTTACATAAATACGTGAAAACGGATACAAAAGAGGATCTAAAATAGCACACGAGTTGCGACAGTTCACAATTAAATGCACGTCTTGCGCCTCGTTAGCTTAAACATGTGTGGTTTATAGAATTATATCAAAGTCGAGGAACGATCAAAACAAGTGTTGTTCAATAAAATCTCTCTACATACAAATAGTGTGTACATAAGAAAATTATCTTTGAAGTAAATATATAGTTAAGTAGCTAGATATTCCAATAAAAACTCACAAATTTACTAAATATGAAATTATTTGGGTGTAAATCGTTTAAAATTTGATAAACAAAGATTATCTGTACAAAAGGGCCCGATGCGTATCATGCGCACTATTTTTTCAGAGAGAGATGTAATTTTAATGAATATTTTAAACATGATCGACAAATGAGAGCATTTGTTATTCCATAGATATAACCCAATGCCTATATTACGATTTAGTTTATTAATGTTATAGGAAACCAAGACTGATTCGACATAATGAGATGAGATCATTGAATTCAAGTAAACCTGTGTATTTTTCTGAATACATGCAAACATGACCACTGACCATTTAGGTACTTTTATACAGAGAATCTTAAGTTCAAGAGAGCAACAAGTTTATAGAACAGACAACAGGAAATTCTACTCAGATAAATTTTATTAAATACAATCTTTGAAAAACGTCATACTATACATTTTGAATTTAGATAAAAATCTGTGACAGGTTAAAAGGAATGTGAGATGATTTAAATTTATTAAAGATTACAAAATATCTTTGAAGAAATAATTCTGAGATCTAATTCTACTGAATCTAAACATTGTCTTTTATTTTTTTATGAAATAAAATTTGAATCATGGTATATAAAGATGTCCGAATCTCTACGAGACGAGTTTAAAGGAAATTTCTGTTGTTTAGATTAGTAGAATTACGCCTCTAAAGATAAATTTCTATTGAAGAAAACATTACAAATATAATCAGAACATCGAACTACCAAATGATAAACACCAACATAATGTTTGAATTAAGCGACTGCAAGTCTGACATTACATCCAAAGTTTAAATATATAACGATTATAAATTCTATAAGTAGATATATACACACATAGGATAATAAATAAAGATAGTGTGACGATGCGAGTGTAGAGAGCAAGTTTATTTTGTGGCATATACATTATACATATATTATTTAATTAACTTTGTCGAACACTGATCAAGCGCAGTGTCGAAAAAGAAAAGTTCTCTTTCCTTAATTACAATCTGATTTTTTAAAAATTTTAAATGTCCAACCATGAGTCACCAGCCAGTAGACCAACCAACAGTTGGACAACCGTTTATTAATTCATTTAAGAGATAAGCTTCTCAACGTTTAAATAATTAGTTTAGGCAACAGGAGCGCAGGCCGCCCTCCGACCAGGTGGACTGACGACCTGAAGAAGACAGCGGGAAACCGTTGGATTCAGAGCGCCCAGGAGCGGGCGGAGTGGCGTCGATTAGGGGAGGCCCGTGTCCAGCAGTGGACTAGCAAGGGCTGAAAGGAAGGAAGGAAGGTACATATCTAACTGTTGCTGTGCTACACTCGCAAAGGCTCTAAGATAAGTAGTGGGGGCGATACAATCCACTACATCTTACACAAAGACCAGTAACACTACACTTATATATAATTGTTAAGTACATAGAAGTAATGTACGAAATGTTATCCTAAGAACACAGTGCAAACGCAATTGATATTATGATCGGCAACCGAGGCAGAACAACGAGCAACCCGACTCATAAACGCTTGATTATAAGATATTGGTACTAGTCGTTGGTGCGTATCCATTTTCTTTGGACAATTTTCGACTTCGAGCGAATAATAAATCATTATTTTGTTGTAACCTTGAGATGACCTTTCTTTTAATGGAAATTTGTTACATATAGTGATACTTGGCTTCAATGTTCTGAAATTTGAATGCTAGCCGAAAAAATTACATCATTTTGGTTACAAAATATCTTACTAGCAACTCTCCGCATATTAAGTTTAACAGTGTAACAGTACCTTTCGCGTTGAATAATTTATCGATTTTCCACATCCTGTCCATATATTACAATACAATAACACAGAGAATAGTATAGGTAAAAATTGTCTCAAGAAAATGGGCAATGCACCAATGTAAGACTTCGCTAACACTGTGTAAAATACATTTATGCACTCATCAGTCTGACAAAAGGAATGTATGCGGTTCACTCGTCCATATATACACAAATAGTTTAATTAAATTCTTACAATTACAAGAAGTGACTACAGAAGTAGCTTTCAAACAAATTCAATGCAGGAATGATAGTATTTCTAATACTAATTAGCGATTTAAATAAAGGTGGTCAATGAGTATATTTAAAGTTGAAACGGCTTACAAATACCATACACGGTGACGATAAGTACGACGCACAAGAAACCTATTAAGCTGCCGTTTAACTATTTGCTGCCGGCAAATTTTACATTAGCGATGAATAATAAAACCACTAACTATATTTAATCATTTTGACAGCAAGCAATCGTTTTTACGAAACGCATGTCGCTTAGATCGATCGTCATTGATTCATATTGTTTTTGTTGTTTAATCTATAGTAATGCTTCGCAATAATTTGTTCCTCATTTGTCATAATCACAAGAATGAGATCTTGGTCATTGTTCCATGACATTTCATTATAACACACGAATTTAGCTGACAGTAGCAGATAACACATTTTGGAAGAATGTAATTAAAAAGAGACGCCTTTAAGAGTTACTCAAAGTTTACTTGTTTGAGTTTGAGACATTAGTTGAGAGAATAAGAAAAGAAATCGGTAACAAAACCGTGATATATGATTTGCGATAGTGTCGATGACATAAAAACTACCGTTAAAATTGACGTTATACGACGAATTAAAAAGAATATGACTTTACCATACTTTATAATATAGATAGGAAGTATTTAATATGGAAATGTATTCTTAGCTTAGAAAAAAATGCCAAGTTTTAAAACACGAACCATAAATACGGAGTTCAATCTTTCTTAAATGCGTACAAAAGAGACAATAATATACCTAACAAATAAGATATGTTTTGAGTTTCAAAACGCAACCAGTTTTAAAAAAGAAACATCGGTTTTGCCTTTAAATCACAATTTGATTTACCAACAATTTCATTGACTTGAATAAAGCGCATTTAAACGTAGAAACACACTCAAACACGCAAACACACTCTCTTAAAAACTTGCAACGCATTGTGTAAAAATAACCTAGACATAATAATATCAAACTCCTATAATGTTCCCTGACTCGTGAAGATAGGAATAGACTGACTTACAACCTGGGAGCTTAAACGCGAATGACTTAATATCTTTAACATTGAAAGTTCAATTGCTGTGAATCAATATAAAATGCGATTCAACTATTTTCATCAGTTTTTTTAACCCTGTGTCCTAACTGCCAAGTCGCACGAAAACATCATGTCAGTGACGTGTTCAATTAGGACAGCTCAACACAGAGCCCTGTGTTTAGATTTTGTCGTGTTGGTTAGTCGTCGGTCATGACAACCAATTATGACAAGATTAAAGAATAGGCTGCAAGTGCAAAATACCCGAAGCAAATGAACCTTCAAATTTCGACACCGATTTATTAATACTGATTATCGTTTGAGCCTTTTAACATACATTTAAAACCCCAACACTTGTTAAAACAAACATAGCTTCAATTCATTTACCAATAACTTTTTCGACGCACGTTTCTGACTACCATAATACTATTACGGTAAATATGTGAATATAAAAATAAAAAGTGTAAATTAAGTACATTTTCAATATCAAAAAACTTACTTAAATTAATTTCATATAATATCAAAATATATGGAACACTAGAATAGTGGCAAGAGAATCAAATCATACTATATATTAAGCAACTAAACCTCGCATTCACAAACAACATAACAGTTCACTTTATAATGCATCGAGTAACCAACAAGCTCCTGATTTCGAAATTTCGCTGCTCAAATTCAGTACAAAATTTAAAAAAAGATATAAAAGGAGACGTTAGTTTCTATTAACTAACTTTTGGAGCCAATTGACTGGATGTCATATAATTAATGAATCCTTTTGGTGTCAAAACATCTTATGTGCGCATCTTTTGTGCTAAGCTTATTCATGTACATGTCTATTTTTCCAAGTATCGATACATAAGATCAAAGTAGCTGCCTTGAATGTGTCGTTTTTGTTTGTAAATACGAAGCGTTACATTATAAAACTGAGATTACTTAAAATTTCTTAAGTACAAAAATTAAATTAATAAAAAATAATAAAATATAGTCATTACACGATTCACACAAAAACACGCTCACCATCAAACAAAACCAGTCTTAATAACATAAATTAAGCAATCTTCACACACATATGCACACACACACACACACAATAAACTGGGCTGAATCGAAAACAACATTAAACTCGAACTTTAGTGAGATCAGTAACAGAGTTGATCTTGCCTCTCATACAGTGAACGGTCCGCCTGACTCATTATTGTGCCTTACATCGTGTTCGTTCCACGACAACATCAATCGTTGACATTGCCGTACGACAAAACGCTAGGTGACGTCAGGCCTACGTCAATAGGTTAAATCCAAAATTCTTAGATAGAATTTCGCGTGTATCGCAGATTGCGTCGTATAACGACTGTATTAGGATGTCGCCTTAGAAAACAAGTCTCGAATACGAAACACCTATCTATATTTAGTGCTAAATATAATAATAGAGCAATTCAATGTCACACTGGCTAACACATAGACTAATCCCCTAAAAGAAATTTCCAACGTATATAATATAACAATATGAGATTTACGAATAATGGCTTGTTCTACAACGTATTTGAATACTGACGATTTCAGGAACTTGGATAAACGATGGCCTCGACGATAAAAAATAGTTCTTAAATTAACTTAGGGTAGAGTAATTCCATGATAAATGTACGCGATTCGCGAGCAATTCGACCGAGGACGACGACGGTGACCTACCCTAGTACCTACATCTAGCTACGACCCGACCGCAAGGAACTAACCAACGATCACACAGCCGAATAGACGCCTCATTCTAGGCGAACGCTTTCAGACAACACATCACACTTAAAACTCTCATCCACGGGATGACGAGCGCACATGTCCCGTGTACATCTCCTTCGAACGGAACTAATTCGAATATGTCAGAAGGAACGTGGCTGTTATCAATTTGTTTAGAGCTCATCTTACAGTGGTCAGTTCGAAAAAAATTGGCGATTTTGAACTGACCAATCACGATGTTTTATTTTTTCCCTCTCCCTCTCACCTCAAGGCTTTGACTGAATTGTTTCTTTGTGGAAACTATGAGATGCGGCGTCCATTAGGTTTTGTGGTCGTTGAACTAACCTATACAAACAAGCGCTCCATCCACAGATGCGTACATAGTCATATACAATACACGCTTTCCGGGCAGCTGTTGCAGTGAATCGCTAAATTTAAATCATATACCAACGATAAATTCCAGTCTTTTGCATTGGAAAAATTTGGTAAACAAAAATTATACAGACATACAATTGTATGTCTGTATAATTATAAAGGTTTTAAATTAAAACAAATTGTCATTGACGCTGAAACAAATTTCTAGTAACTTAATATTTTTTTTAAAGCAATTTAATTTTTTTTTACTAATTAGTAGTGCAATGATTTTATTTTCCAAAATGGTCTTTATACCGAAATATTTTAAGAAACGAGCACAACCGCATCTTGTTATAAATTCAGCGATTTATTTCACAAGCTGCATGCAAGAATTAACACAATTTTTTTCCTGTGTCAGAACCAACCGGACAACGACTTAGATAGCTAACCGCCGTACTCAGAGACATTCATTAACGTTGTCAGTAACCCATTAATGACCCACTACTAGTTCGGGTCTCCTCTCACAATGAGAGTGGTGTAGGCCGCCGTCCACCACGCTGGCCTAATGCGGGTTGGTGGACTCCTAATGCGGGTTGGTGGACCATTAACGTTAATGGTTCATTATGAAAATATCGATGACACTTACGTCAATACGAATAAAGACGATTTTATTTGTTTGTTAATGAACATTACGTTAAATGAGTCTCTGAGTGCGGCCGTAAGTGGTAAGTATATGATAAAGAATGATAATACTGTAACGATTGATGAGTATGTGAGGTTTTACCACATCTGTCGATGGATCGCCCATACATTAAAGTGGCAGGGATTACGAAGATCAAGTGGTTAGCTGGTTTAACTTTAACGCGCCCTGGGACGCGCTAAAGTTAATATTAAATCTAAAGAGTTAATATTAATCCTAAGTTTTAATACTACATAACCCGCAGGATGAAGATGAAACCAAGTGATGGGGATAGGTGAACATCGCATATAGCTTGCGGTCTGATATAATACACAGGAATAATTAAAAACCAGCTAACGTCATTTTAGTTACGAGGTATTTGTATGCTTACGAATGTAATAAGTGGAGAAGTGGCAAATAAGTATAGGAAACATGACTTTGATGGCGATGATAAGGCTGCGTTTCCACCAGAGATGTACGAGGACGCGTAGCGAGGGACGCGTTTTTGAAAAACCAATAGAGTTGCTTCATTTACCTAGCCTCGCTCCGCTAAGCAGTTTCCACCAGAGCTGTGCTAAGCGAGGCTAGGTGAATGAGGCAATTCTATTGGTTGTTCAAAAACGCATCCCTCGCTACGCGTCCTCGCACATCTCTGGTGGAAACGCAGCCTAATAAATGGTTTCTATGTAATGCGTGATCACGACCTTAGAGCTAATTTAACTATAATTTCATCATTCCTAGCTAAAATATTATATACTTTTACGTTACTACCCAGGACGTTTTAAGAGTAAATAAATAGTACAAACTATTCTGTATCGATTAACTTATTGTTAAGGCCTAACCTACACGCTTGCAGTCGGGTCGTTCTTACCTATCTAACAGGTATGTCGTAACACTATCCATATATACTTAATTTAATATTATAAAGCTGAAGAGTTTGTTTGTTTGAACGCGCTAATCTCAGGAACTACTGGATCGATTTCACAAATTATTTCAGTGTTGGATAGTCCATTTATAGAGGAAGGTTATAGGCTATATTTTTATTTACAATAAAATTAGGAGTCCGTAAGAAAATTGAATCGAAAACCAATTTATATAAAATAGGTATACATGTATGTATATGACTCAAATATTTTAAAGAAAACATCCATATTGGTTTGTCGTAGCCGTGCCGTAGCCCTGATACGAAAAATTCTACAGTTATGCAAAATAATCAAATTTTGTAAGAAAAGTTTTCATTGCGACCAGTGCTTACTTGTTCGGCTGAGGCACAATGGTGTCGTAGTTGAAGGACCGCAGGTGTTTTGCGACAGCTTCATTATGGGCCAGCCACACTGTTTAAAACAAGGCCTCCACATCGGTCTCCACCGGCGGTTTGCAACAGTGTAAACGCTTGTTTGCAACAAAAATTCGTTTGACCTTCAACAACCTCTGTGGACGGTCGCGGCCCACCAACCGCTTGTGGATGCCGCCGTTGTAAACACGATTTCCACAGTGTAAACGCTTGTTGTAAACCGCGCTAGGGCAGTTCGAAGCGGCAACCGTTGCGTGCGCACGTGTCGTTCTATGTATGCAAAATGACGTCTCGTGAAAAAGAAATTATATTATTATTAAATTATAATTATTGCGGTGATAGATAATTTGACCTCGAATCGAGGGGTCCGGGTTCGAATCCCAGTGGCATGCACCAATGACTGTAAAAAAGTTATGTGCGCTTTATATAATTAAATATCATCTGCTGTTATGGTGAAGGAAAACATCGTGAGGAAACCTGCATGCCTGAGAGTTCACAAAAAAAATCTCAAAGGTATGTGAAGTCCACCAACCCGCAGTAGGCCAGCGTGGTGGACTAAGGCCTACATCCCTCTCATTGCGAGAAGGAGACCCGACCCTGTAGTGGGTCATTAACGGGTTACTGGCAAAATCATAATTATTAAATTATTATGATTATTAATTAATTATTATTTCATCCATATTTTTTTTTCTTTTTTCTTTTCACCGGCTGAAATGATTGTTAATGCCACACCAACTTTTTGGAAGTTTAGATGGCTTAAGCCATATTGCATTAGCGTGCTTCCAACCAGAGAGTCGACAATACACTGAGGTGGGGGCTTTGTTGTAAACAAGTGTGGCCGCAAACACCAACCGTGGGCTCCACAAGCCTTCCACCAAGGTGACCTCTGTTGGACGCTTGTTTAAAACAGTGTGGCGCAGGTGTTAGTCTCCAGCTACTCGCAAGTACGTTCGCGGTCTCGATCCCAATTCATCTTTCACAATGAAATTTAATATTTCACGATATTTATTTCGAATACAGTTAACAGGTTTAATATTAACAGACGTCAGGATGGCGCAAGGATTAGTTACAAAACGCTTCGACTATAAATGCTCCTTATGCTCCGCGCATAAGTATACCTAAACTATAAAATGAACTTTGAAAGAATCGCCCAGTGATGTATGCTCACGCGGCCTGTCACACAATTTTCAAAAACATTTTAGAACACTATTTCGAAGGCATGTTTTGATTATTTAAACCGAATTTGATAAAATTATCGCAGAAAAGGGCGTGGGGTGGTACTTCCTCAGGCGATCACCGCACATAGGCCCTACCACCTATAAGATTAGTGGTTTTTCTACAAATATATGTACACTGAGCCTTTAGTTTAGACTGTACCATACCTAACATGAAATTGATAACTTATTTGTGACTACCAATACAAGTCAGATCTTTATTTATCTTACGATACCTACTTTACTTAGAACAAACGACGATAACTCAATCGTTAACTCGCTACTTAATACTGTATAATAGTCCTAGAGCCCACAAAATCTGATCTGAAATGCAGGAATGACCTCGGGTCATAAATTATACCTATTCCTAATGAGTAATATTCTGTAAAAATGCACAAAAAATAAAAATAAATCTATTTAAAATAGAAAAACAAACAGATCCCTGCTGCGAAATGCAAATCGGTGGCGAAGTTGTCTTAAGCTACGCTTTGAAAAAACAATATTACAATAATATCTATTACATAACTGCAAACTACCAGCTTTGTACTTACTCATCCATTGATGCCTTCCCATACAAGAAGTTACACTTAAAACAATAGATATCGTACACACTAATTAAGTACATTCATAAGTACGTAAGCCTTATTCTAGACATCGAGTAGTATTCAAAAGCCTAAACAAGAATTTATCGAAACAAGGAATAACAATGTATCAAACATTCAGATGTAAAGTCCCCAAAATCCGACAAAAATATCTTAGGGATTTAACTTTTGACGATTGTGGCTACGCTTAAAATAATACCATTTACAGTTTAAGCCTGTTTCCTGCGCCTTTACCTTCTACGTTCTCGTACATAATGTACGTTCAATATCGGGTCTATCTTCAACTATGACAAGTTGTGTCGAGTCACCATCGATGCGTGACATGGCAATTTCTTGTCACATTCATAAAGAGAGACAACATATTGAAAAGACACATCGAACAGTGCCATCTATTTCCATATAATCATAACCGATGACACCCCATTCTGATAGTGAGCAATATCTCATAGACATCAAACTTCATCTTGCACGATGTGAGGTATTAAAGTGCAGTTCCGTGGGTAGCGGCCGACGAGACTGACGCGCGCGGCTTCGGCGGCGGCGCCGTACATTTCACAGTGTTTAGTATTGTCGCATCAGCCGCGGCGCGATCGTCGCGCGCGTCGGTCTCATCGCCCGCTGCTCACGGAACTGCAGCTTTAAACGATCCACTCCCAACGCGTTGTCGACACGTATAGTAGCCGTCATGAGTCATGAGCACAGATTATCGGTGGTACGGATATTGTATACTTTCGGCCATCGATATTGTATACAGCAGCCGAAACAATAGACGACGCACACTGACGAACTGACGTTTGTCGAACCAATCGTGTGCACCGCAGCGCAGTAATGTCAAACCGACCAATGAAAGTTCTGCTCACCACTCGCGACGGCAACTATACCTGTCCAATCACTACCAGCCACACTCGACCACAACTTTACACTGTAACTGAGCTTAAAATTTAAAAGATCATCAAACGATCACCGAGTCCATCCTGGGTAGTTAAAGGCTCTCCCACACAGGCGCGTTATTATCGGTCGATAATATCGCATGCGTTTTTGCGATATCTGTTTTCAGTACATTTTGTATTAGGATGGCCATAGAGTTACACACTGCTGCGATAATAACGCCGCAATGGCAGTAGGACGTTGCGTTTCTCCGTCCTGCGATATTGCGATATGAGTTGTAGAACGTTTTGTGTCAGGAGGCAAACGACCGTACACACACATGCGACAACAACGACCGGTGGTGCCGGCGCGGCGCTCTCACTTAAGAAATATCGGACGATAAAAACGCAGCTGCAAGAAATCGGGACGCATTATCGCAATAACGCATGCGATATAATCGAGCGATAATAACGCGCCTGTGTGGAGGAGCCTTAAGTTGGACGTTTAACGCAACTGATAGTCCTTATACGTGTCTTCGCAGCCGCAGAATACATTTCATATGGTGTCGCGGAGGCGCTTCAGACGCTCCTTCTCCATGCTGTCCACTGGCGGCTCGCGGTCGAACGACAACAGCTCCAGAGCTGGAATGTAATCATAGTTGTGTTATTGAAATGTTTTAAAAATATGTAAGTACCTACTACAAATCGCAAAGCAGTCGAAATTCCACAACATTATTTTATAAAAATTTGAACTTGACACGTAACGAAACGTGTACGCAACGTCATGTTTGTCTGTGTGTAGCAAGTACTCTAACATATGGTAGTGTGCGTGGCGTGTTATTTTATGATTTTATTTGAAAATACAATTTGTGTATTCTTCACGAGTACACTTTCTCATTTCAACCCGACCGTCGCTGACAGTTACATACATGACCTGAATGGCCACCTACATGACCTTGTAATGAAATCTCAACCCTATGCCTAATACGTTAAGGTTCAAAAGAGCATGTTGTTTACAACTTTGGTACATTCTACTCTAGTCTATATTGTTCGGGATCGTTCCAGAAATTTCTAGTATATCTGTAGTCTGGGTATAAATAGATGCGTGGCGGGCATTGTGAGTCACTCATTCCTTGATCAGCGATCGGAGCGAACTATACAGGCGATAACCAGCGATATCACAGCGACTTAGTGAGTGAGTTAATTAAGTGCGTTCAATTAAAGTGTGTATACGTGTTTGGCTGTCTATAAGTAGTGGTAATTCATTGTGTGGACGTTGAATAAAGTACTTGCGGAACCAACTGGTGTTTTCACGAACCCCACCATCCTGACGACGCGACAATATTTATTGTTGTACACTGTAGCTATGATAATGATGTTGCTATGGGTACGCGCGCGATGTGTTAATTTTCCAAATGCATACTAAATTGAAAATATGACCGGCGCGTGCTATACGAGAACGTGTTGACGGCTGGTGTGCACCGTACAGGTCGAGCAGACTCGGTGGGCCGTTAACTTTTTAATGTTAAGAGGTCATCCACCTGACCGTTCGTCCGGTCAGTATTTAATAAGGCACCCTCACCGTTCTCGTTGAGCACGTTGGTGTCGTTGAGGAAGCGCCAGGCGGGCGGGTGCGGGTGCGCGGGCGCGGGCACGGGCGCGCCCTCGCCCGCGAGCCGCCGCGACGCCAGCTGCACGCACACGTGCCGCGCGAGCTGGCTGCACTTCGCGAAGTTGATGCGGTTGCCCGCCAGCCTGCGGGGTTACACACTGTTTGTTTATAGGGACCGTGCACAAACTATAAAACGCCACCTAGCGGATTAAAACGAAACAAACTGCCACAAAGTAATACAATATTGTCCCTTTGTTTTTCATATGTTTTCGTAATGTCGCTTAACGAGGAATAACTCACTATTTCACTATAAATTACGGATTAAATTACGTAAAATGTATAAAATGCGATTTTAGTGATATCAAGAATAGTGTGTGTCGTGCGAACGTTGATATTTTTCAAATTCTAAAAGTATTTGGTCAAAGTGTTTTTCAATAGAAAATTTGTTGGTGTATTAAAAGGGTGTAGAGGATTTTCAGATAACATTGTTTAAATAAAGTGAGCAACGCATAAAGCAGTATCTATTTTAAGATGAATGCCAGGTATTTTGATTTTGTGTGATAAATAAAAATGTTTAAATAGAACAAATTCCTCCTTTTCATTGAAAATAAAAATAACTTGAATTTTAAATTAATCTCAAAACAAATTATATATTAGTTTCATTTAAAAAACCTTGATAGTTCTTTTTTACCGTTTGAATTCATGTCACGTGTATTTTTAACTGCATTTATCCAACTTTTCGTATAGTTTTTAGCCAGAGCATGTCGGTTCTATCAGTCGTAAATTACGAGAATTTACACTAATATACTTATATATTTTATTCTTGGAAGTATTGGAGCATCCATCAATACAAGAATACACTTTTAATGAGCCTTTTAATATACAAAATTATTTGTGATACACTTTTCAAAAAGTTAACATACGGTAGTAATCCTACCCATAAAGCAATATGGCAGTTCCGATAAATGACACTAGATGGCATAGGTGTCGCCGTGCACGGTCCCTATAGTAGCGGAAAAATCCTCCTGGAACGACTCATAGTCACTGGCACGATCGGAGGAGAGACCGCGAGTCGCAGCCCGACACGTTAGTCTGATCGGTCCGCACCACACTTGGTACCCAGATGCACGAAGCTCTCCACGTCGCTACAGATCGCAGCAAGATATGGAAGGACAAGTTAATGTCTGTCCAAACTAACATAATTGCCACATCCTAGACCAGAGGTCACGACCCTCGGCATTGAGGAAACGATGCGAGGACGAGTTTATAATAGCAGTGTGAACGCCATTCACAATAATAATATGTAGTATGACTTGTTAAAAGGTCGAGGTCGTATTACCGCTTAGAACGTGTAGATTGGGTCAAAACAAATCGCTTTATTTTTGTAAGGCCCTATCGAAAAGTCAAAGGGTTTCAAGAACATTGAGATTGTTTATGTTTGAAGGACAATTACTATAATATAAAGCGTTTAAATTAGGCTTATAAGTGAGTTTTATTCAAATTTAATCAATCTTAAATTTATCTAAAGCTGTTGTTTTGGATAAGGCTCTACTTGATAAAACGATTTGTTTTGATGTAAGTTACACGCCCTGGCGGGATTACACTTAACATTTCACCTGTATAAAAGAGCGCTTTAGTCAACTCAATTTCGAATATCTTTAAAAAAAATGAGCGAAAATAATAATAATAAAATCGATCGACTTGACACACGCCACTTTAAAAAAATCATAGGTGCATCCAAAAATACCCACTTGGAAGGCGCTCCTTGGTGTGTGAAGTGCAGATCGCGGCAGGTCACCGAGAGAAGCGGCACCGCCGTCTCAGTGGGCGCAGCGGCCAACGCCGCACGGTATCTGTTGGAGAGTATGTAAAACGTGAAACATCTACCGATATTGCGCACAACACAACGCAAAGATATTAAAATTAAATAGTACATTACGGTACGCGTGACCTAAATAGCCTATTATTTCATGGCGTGAAGTTAGCGCCGGAACGCAGCGAGGCTGCTAGACGACGTGCAATAATAGACAACTTTGGTCACAAGTATCGTATACTAATTTATAGCAAGTGTGACATAAACCCGCCCGGACTGGAGCGGGCGGAAGGAGAATTAGGCAACTTACGTCACGTAAACTGCGGGTTTAGGTCACACTGTGCTATAAAAAAATTAAACCGACATCATAAAAGTGTGAAATAATATTTGTTACATACTTTAGGCCTACTATTTTTTGAGGTTGGTACCTAGGAGATCCGTCCCTGATTCTACATAACTCCCGGACTGTAACCAGACTCTTCTAAATCCATTGGTTGCTTTTTCTTTACACGAAGAAAAACCAGACAAACAGGCAAACGGACCACTTGGTGGTAAGTGATCACCATCGCCCATCGCCAATTATATGCGCGTTTCCGTATTTCAGCGAACATATCAAGTCGTTGGTCCCAAATGTTGAAACAAAACGGCAGAAATGGAAAAATCTCATTCATGTCTACCACCACCACACCAATAAGATTGCTTTGCGAATCGTCCCAAAACCTCACCCTGTTGCGAGGAGGGACACGTCCTAATACAATACAATATACAAAACATTAACACAAATTTTGAAGACAATCCCTAATGACGACCCAAGTGCGCTGCACGGAAGGTCCTGGGTTCGATTCCCAGCATAGCAGAGATTCGAATGATGAATTTGAATTTCTGTTTCTGGTCTCTGTGTGTGTGTGTGTGTTGTTGTCTGGTGTGTGTCCATGGCATCTGCGACACAGGGAATCCTAGTGTGGGGCTATGAGTGTGAAGCGTTATTTGTTTATTTATTTAACGGTTACCTGGCATGGTTGGCACTCGGCTCGATGCACAGCTCGAGCTGGCGGAGTTGTTGGCCGCAGACGGTGGAGGTGCGAGCCCACTGGAAAACGTATGGTGTTGTAAGTGGACACGTGTTTCAATGAGCGTTGTGATAATATTCTTAAGCCAAGTGGCGCCATCCGTTGTTGAGTAGCGGGAAGTTGTTTCCGTTTTAAACAGGACCCTGATTCACTGAGTCCTAAACGATTTCGTGCCGATATCGTGTGACATCGAACCGTACGTCATTTCATGAACTCGGCACGACAAGGTACCTTAATGTCTATTCTATAAGGCACACAATAGATTGTCACGGTATTTGACTTCTAAGCCTTTTTTGACTTTTTATCACGGGTAAGACACGACATTGCCACGATACGAGTGAATGGTCATACAGAATCAGGGCCCTGCATATGTTGACTAATAGACCAAACACTCGCCTATTTGCCTAGAAACAGTATGTTTAAGAACGCTACAGTTTCCCTTTTATTGGAAGAATTATGTCCTGCAGTGCGGTTACAAAAATTGCAGCCAAAAGCGATCTAAAGCAACGCGCGTAGCAGAAAAAAACATATTCTTTGTTGTTCAAGATTCAATGCCACGGTTGAAATGTATCATTTTGTAACTATTCCTAAATACAGCTACGGCTTCCTATAAAACCAAAATCCAAGAACTTGTTTACTTTACTGCAGATTACACCAACCTGGTGTAACGATGAGACCTCAAGAATACCACGGGTATATTATTTATCGCAAGGGCAATTGTTTAATTCAGTACGTGGATAGAAAATAAGGGTGAATATCTCGCTGCTCTGCGCTTTACTGCTACTTGCTGTACCGCAAAAGCGAAGGCTATAGAATAGACAAATGGCACATGCTTCTCTAAATGTATACAAGTTTGTTTTCAGCAGTGTTGTTTGAGTTTGAAAGGTTTTCCATAGGATGCAGTGACTAAATATCAACAGGTGACTCATTCAATGGCTCGCGACTTCTACTTTTATGATGTTATAGAAACAACAACATAAATAAAAGCGAAGAGCACATAATTATGCAAACAATTTTGTGTACAACTGTGCAAATATGTCTTACTTTCAGCTATCTTCTCTCTACCACATGTAATAAAATAATTTCGCCATGACGCCATTAATAATTGATAAAACAAATTGAGCCAAACGCAGCCCTAGACATCCGCAATGCCGCGATAGAATAGGGTATTTCGCACCATGCAAGGAAAAATCCAAAATTATGTAATATTGAAAGATTTTATTAAAAGCAAGTGAAAAATGGTGATTTCTGTACTAAAAAATGTAGTATACATTTACTATTTCAATTTTAAAATTCAGGTTTGTTAATCTGTTTTTCAAATGTCAAAAACGCTATACGCTATGAAAGCTATCGGCGTGACGTCATTAGCAGTGTAAATAAACAACGGAGTATAACTTTCTTCCTTTACTGAGATGTATTGTTTACACTGCGAGTGACGTCACAAGCATGGCGGCAACGCCGAGACGGCCGAGACCGTGTTTTCGCGGGGATTTTTGAAATTTAAATTGAAAAGTCTTTTTTTACATAATATTTGTTTGCAAAAAATTTTTTCCAATTTTTTATGGGTTTGTAACTTAAAATTTAATTTTAATTTTCTACAAAAATATGACATATTTTAGACACAATAGAAACTTCTGAATATCATAGAAGTGTTTTTGAAAATTGGCCATGGTGCCTACTCACGGTCTTCTTGAGGCGCGCCACGGGCACCATGTTGAGCGCGCTGATGACTGCCATCATGGAGTTGAAGTTGCCCAGGTTGAAGCACTCGCGCGCCGTCATCACCCACTGCTCGATCACGCGCGCGCGGTACTTGCTCTTCGACGCCTGCAAATGACATTTGTGCTACTTAAAGGCCTCTGGAGCGGCGCGACACCTAGGCTTACCCGTAAAACGTGAACAACCCCGCAGCACTAGGTAGCTAACACCATAGGCAACAATTTGTGTACTACGACTTTTGGTAATTTGTTAATTTTTAATTTCATACAAAAATATTTATTAATTTCATTTCCCGTTTGAATGTTTCTAACTCTACGCGCATCGCAAAGATTACGCAAACAAACCGCGTAAAAAGGGGGGCGGGGGTGCTACCGCCTTTGATTGAACTTGACCTTTCATGAATGAAACATACTTTCGTAGACTTGCAAATGTCACAACAGCGCAACAAAAACTGAGTTATTGACGAGCTCATAGAACAAAAGTTGTTGCTTATGGTGCTAGCTACCTAGAGCTGCGAGGTTGCTCGTATTTTACAGATAAAAAAAATAAAATAAAAATAGTTTTGCTATACAACTTATACCTATACGATCTTTTCATTTATCACAAAAAAAATTGTGTGATACCCAATTGGTCTGTATGTCTGTTTTCTACTTCTGTATTACACGAGTATCCAGAAAAGCAGTAGGCTGCAACAGTTTTAACTTCCCTCGGATGGGCTCGAGTGCAAGCTAGCACTTCATGCAGGCCATAAAGAAAGCTTGAAGCTCACTGACCATACTGTAGTACCTGTCACTTGCTGTTTTGGGGTCTGCCGGAGACTATTAGATCGCTGGCAGTGTCACACAACTAACCTTGAGGATATCAGTGGCAACCAGGTAGCTTAGCCGATTGAACCAATCAGCATAAGCTTCAAGGTTCCTAGTGGTCTTCTCGCCGTGGTGGAGGCTGATCGTGTTCTTCGTTTGGGGCTTGCCGGAGGTGGTGGGCTTGGCCGGCAGCGTCATCTTGACTGGAGGGGGGATCTTGGGCGCGGGGCCCTTGACGGGGGGAGGGGTCGGGGCGAAGGCCTGCACGAACTCCTCGGGGCCGATGTGGGAGAGGCGCTGGAGCTCCACGATGGTCAGCTGGTTGGCGAGCTCGGCGGGAGTCAGCCCCAGGGTTAGGATGTCGCCCTGAAAGTTGATTGTTCACTTTTACACGTGTGTTCGCTGTGCCAGAATTTATGAAAGTACAGTCCGTTGTAACCAAAGAGGACAAAATTTAATGTAAAAAATGGGCTATATACAATTCTATAACTGAGGTATCCATTATTACATGTACTGAAACGTACTTATGTACACTAAATCATAAAACTATCTTTGTTATTTACATGATAAGATATTATTAGCTAGAGTCATTTGAGGCTTTATTTCAAGTTTGCCACAAATGTATGTGGGATGTAAAATAAAATAGAAAAATGTAACTCCAATTTTTTTTAATAATCTGTAGTCTATGTTTTCATTACTCGTATTTGGAACGGGAGGGAGGAGAATATAGCTCTCTCGCACTCTCTAAAGAAAAATGGCGGATGGTGTTTAATGGTGCTCTGGTGCTCTGAACGAATAAAATTAATTTTGAAGACGAAATCTTTTATTTAGACCCCTACCTACATGTATATACTTCATATTCCAATTCATGTACACTCAAGCCCACTAGTCCAGTCCAACAACAGTAGGTACACCAATCAGTCACCTGTGAAAGCTCAGTAGGGGTTGCGACGATCTTCACTTCCTTAAATGTGGTCTCGTACTGTTCGAGCGTCGTCAGTTTGTCGAGGAGTTTCTCCAGCATCGACGACACTTGAAGACGCAGGGAGTCCATGTGTTCCGATGCACATCTGGAAGAGTGGAAGAGATCTGTGAGTAACTATGACGACCCAAGTGGCGCAGTGGTTAGGACACCGGTGCGCTGCGCGGAAGGGCCTGGGTTCGGTTCCCAGCAGAGCAGAGGATTTGAATGATGAATTGGAATTTCTATTTCTGGTCTGGGTGTACGGTGTGTTTTTGTCTTGTGTGTCCATGGCACCCACGACACAGGGAATCCTAGTGTGGGGCTATGTGTGAAGCGTTACTATGACTACTATGAAGGGGCGTTCAACACAGATAGTTTGTAACAAAAAATGAAAGGAAACTTGTCGGCCTAGTGTGGGTAAGCGGATGTCTAGATTTCTTTGGAACAATATAGAACTCTCAGGAAGGCAGGTTTCCTCACGATTTTCTTCCCCGTTACAGCAGGTGATTTTTATTTTTATAAAGTGCACATGTCTAATCCACTAATGCATGCACGCCTGCAACCTGCAATAAAGCATGAACGCCTTAGTCCATCTCGCTGGCCTTGTGTGAATGAATGGACTTCACGTGGCTTTGGGAACATTATGGAGAACTCTCAAGCATGTAAGTGTCCCAATGATTTCCGTTCCCATTACAACACGTGATATTTAATTTTACACACATAACTTTTAACAACGACAATGGTACCACTGGCTTTCAAATCCGGTTCCCCTTGTTTCTCTATTCGAACGCTTAGCCACTGGGTTATCACCGCTACTAATGCCTAAAACCCATTAGTGATACTAAGAGCACTGCAGTGTCGGGTCTCCTTTCTCATTGCCAAGAATGTAGGCCATAATCCAACACGCTGTCCGAAACCGGGTGGCTGCTAATAATCCTCCCTTGCCCCTGGCTTGCGTCTATGGCTACTTATATACGCACCTCTGTGTAATACTGCGGACCAGCGCCATGACGCGATCGTCGCGGAAGTCGTACGGGAACATGTGCATCCACTGGCTGAGCAGGCGCACCAGGACGCCCATGTCCGCCACCTCCGCTTCGGGACTCTCGCGCACCTCCGCCATCGGCGGCATCTGTGGGGAACGGGCGGAAACCGATTTGTATACAGGCTGCTGTCACGAGCTGCCGTCACGAGTGGTGAGCACGACTTTCATTGGTCGGTTTGACGTTGACTGCGCTGCGGTTCACGCGATTGGTTCGACAGCCGTCGGTACGTCAGTGTGCTTCGTCTATTGGTCCAGCACGTTGTTTCGGCTGCTGTACATTGGCCGAAAGTATACAATATCTCTTTCACCGATAATCTGTGCTCATGACTCATGACGGCTACTATATGAAGTAGTGAATGAGACAAAACAAATCCCGAGGAACGGCCGTGCCCCGCCAAGTCGAGCAAAAATGCGGCACGGCCGTACCATCCCTTTCTAGAAGTAATTCAGTCCATTTTCAACCCCCTATAACTCCTTTGTGGATAAAACTAGTACCCAGCAGGTATTGTATAAACACGGTATATTCCAAATTTCATTAAATTTGAGGCAGTAGTTTATGAATTATAACTAGTCTAATGTATAGGATTACAAAATTACATTTGCAATTAGATTGACAACACAAAAAAAGATGAGATGCCATCAAAAACATAACTTGTAAAAAAAACCAAGTGTCGCAACTCGGTTCTTGCATGGTAAAAGTTGCTGATTGCCAAGTCAGTCTACTGATATATGCATATGTATAGATCTCACAACTTTTTACGGCATTGACGTTTTTGATGGCATCTCATTTCTCTTTTTGTATTGTCAACAAATCTAACTGCAAATGTAATTTTGCTATAAACACCTAATAAACAGACAGGATCCAACTCACCAGCTTATCGATGTACTTGGCATACTTCCGGCACAGCTTGAGCAGCAACTCGTGGGGCTTGATGAAGAGCCGCGAGCACAGGATGAAGGTGAACACGTAGGCCTGGCTGGCGCCCGGGCGCAGCAGCTCGACCAACGCCTCCAGGCTCGCGGACACGATGTGCCCGTCGCTGTACTCCACGTCGGACGCGTCGGCCACCAGGTGAGCGGGGAGCGTTCGCACCGACGGCGCGATCACGGCCGGCAACTGAACAACAATCAAATGGGTAAGGATCTTATACATTTAAACGAGCAATAGCAATTCTTGTATATATACTACAAAATATATTCTTGTAACGAGCAAGAATCAGGATCTCGGAAATGGTATTTAAGGAGTTCCGGGGGCAATAAATCTATCTAGCTAGGTAACATTTTTAGAAAATCTTTAAAAACCTGTTTTTATTCGTGTTTTTGAACAATTATTATGTGCGCCATCTAACGGAATCCGTTATAACTACATCCCCTAGCAGCTGACAAAAAAGGTAATAGCTAAAGGCAAAGCTTGGTCATATCAGCTAGTTCATATAACATGTGTATGTGTTACATTAGATCTCGATTCCACGTAAATAGGAACAGCTATAATGAGTTATTGTTCCTAATCCTTGCTAGTTCAGCTTGCAGTATACAGCCCCAAACACATTCTATAGATCTCACTTACAGTCTGTTCTTAATGAGACTGATAGAATAAGCTCATATGCGCTCAGTTTCGCGGAATCTAGGGTACGCCTGCCCCATCCATACAGCCGATCTATCTACTTTTCTATGACCTCTACAAAAGTATGTACTTATGAAACTAAAGATTTTTCCAAAGCATTAAAATTCAAATAAAAATAAATGTAAGTTACAAACAGTTTTAAAATTTAATTAATGGTGAGTTCAACGAGCCATAATTGAAACATGTATTTGTATATGTGAAGCCTTATTTCCAAATGTGTTTTTTACCATACATTTACAAGTTTAAGTATTAGTCAGAATAAAAAACATAAAATACAAATTGTTTAGAGTTTACCTGTGAGTTGTTTTGGGCGGGTACAAAATTCACCCCGCCGTTCATCACCACAGGGGTACATTGGGCCTCTGTTCTTATGTTACAAGTCCTGAGATTGTGGAAGTAATCATCCTGCTGAAAAAAATCAAGGAGATTAATAGACGACAAGACAGTTCAAAAATAGTATTTAAATTAAATGAACGGGCAAAGTAGCAGCCTCTCTGTATGCTGTTAAGTGCTTACTAATGGACACCAAAAGGAAACCTCGAATACAATACAAGATTATATGAAAAAGCTGTATGTGAAGACATAGCTATTACTCTTGGACTAAGCTGGTCAACTCAATCAAAGCACATCAGATGAGCACACTTCCCCACATCCCATATCTCAAAACAGAAGACATAAAGAAGGAACTGCTTCACAGCAGATTATACTCGAGATTACAGCGACCCGAGTGGCTCATTTGGTAAAGACGCCAGTACGCTACGCGGAGGGTCCTGGGTTCGATTCCCAGCAGAGCAGAGATTTGAATGATGAGTTTAAATTTCTGTTTCTGGTCTGGGTGTGTTGTGTTGTTGTCTTGTGTGTGTCCATGGCGCCCACGACACAGGGAATCCTAGTGTGGGGTTATGAGTGTGAAGCGTTATTTATCAGGGCAACAGTAAGTGTCTTCTTGAACAAAGTACATATATCTCGGAGTCGAGAAAACAAAACTGCTATCCCCTTTGCTTTCATACTGGATATCATCATGGACTGGCCTGCTTAAAGTGACCAGTCTGGTGGTCACACAACATACTGAAGACTACAGGATAGTTTTGGCATGGAAGAGCCATGGTCCATGCGGTGTGGGGAGGTCTTTAAGAAGCATATGCTCAACCGGGTGATACAAACCTCTTCTTTCTACTAATACTGAAGAAAAAGAATGAGGAGAAGAAAGAAAAGTTTGAATGTAAGCATCACATCTATAAAAAGCACACAACTTACGTCGTAGTACGACAATCCGGATCCTTGCAAATATATCGGGTCATTTGGCAGCGGCGCTAGTTCCGTCGACGGCGGTAGAGGCGGCGACTCCGACGGCGGCGGAGGCACCTGTCCCAGACACAATTACATATTAGTCACCATAAAGATATTATCCACATCGTTTACTACCAGATACCGGATCAGTACTTGGGCTCAGAGGCTAATGCCCAGCAGTGGCACTCATATTGTTATCAATATAAATAGAAGTTGGTGTAAGCAAGCAGCAGCCTTTATGACAAATTAAAACAACCAACACCATCTGCTGACTGGCCTTTTATTTATCGTATGGTATATTGCTTAATTATTTAGTAAGGCTTGGAATTCATGACATGCATATCAAATTTTACCAAGAACATATTGATTATATTAGCTTGTTCCACAACACAAGAAAATAACCAAATAGTTTATATTTGAATTTATGGCATTCAAAACGAACTTTCAAGCTAGTCTCATAGCAGGTCAGCAGTTTTCCCATAGGATCTACACTCGGCCACCTCAATGAATATTTAACTGATGAACCTGTATCAAGGACTGTATGTTGAAACTACAATGATGCTCGGATTAGCTTTAAGTTCCAGTGGCAAAACTGTTAAATAAGATGTATGTAAGCATGTAAGTGTGAAGTGGAGAATTATTTTGAAGGACAATCATTCTTTACTCTATATCTAGACAGCCAATGACAATATTAAAATTTAACTATTGAGGTCCTCCTAGCTCAATATAGAGTTGGCATTGTTTTGGACCACCATAATTTATTCTACACTTTATAATCCCCTCTATCCTACACTCTAGGAATATTAAATCACTGTAGTCAAACATAAGTACTTTAGAACAAAGGTATTCATTAGAGAAAAGCAAACCAATGTATGTGAATGCACAAACTATCTTCGTTAAACGGTAACAAACTATTGCAGTTTTGTGAAACATTAAGTGCAAAGCAAGTGTGAAACTATAGTAATTTACAGCAACGATGCAGTACACAACATGAGATCTTATGAGCATCGTGTTACGCTGACATTAATATTTTATTAAGAACACAAGAGAACATCTTGGTAGTTCTAAGCCGCGCCTTCCTCGGCTGTGTTTAAATTTTTTACAGAGTGTGCTTGTTTTAATTGCACAATGAATTTTTTATAGTTCTCGTTAATGACCTCTCTTCTTATTTGAACACAAATGAAAAAGCAATGTTCCTAGATCACGACCATGACTTAATACCATTATTTATTAAAATTTTAAGTAAATTTAAAACATAATGATTTCTAAACCATAATGTTATATTTAAATTTTGAAAACATGGGTGACCAACCAAAGACTGTTTTCTTGACACTACATGCCAAGTAGTGTACCCATAGGAAGTAATCAAATTTAAATAAAAAGAAATGATTGTATTTAAAGTATTTGATTTAATGTAATTAAGTGAATTTAATTTTTTAGTTTTATTTACCTACTTAATATTTGCATACCAAAAAATGGTGAATGTAGATTGATCTAAACAATTTGTAACAAGTCTATACCTATATTTGTGCAAATAAACGTTTTGTCTTTGTCTTTGTTTTGTCCTTTGTGAGCGTTAAATTTTGTAAGGTGTATGATAATATGTGTAAAATAGAAAATTACTGATGTCGTCACTTACCTCTCTCACTCTCACAGAGCATGTGCTGCAGGAAGCTTCATTTAACTTACTTGCATAGTAGTACATGGCCATAGGGCCAGTGCCACTATGGGGGGAAGAAGGTGTCGAGGCCTGCAAACAAGGTTGTACCATTACTGAACTATTCAGCGGATACAATATATATCCTGTGTGGATAAAGAAACAATCTGTAAATGGCGGATGGTCTCATACTATCTCGTTCATATCGTCGCTCTGACTATACTCGCACGTACAAAAAAAATCAGTTTGGATTAGCATTCGTGCTGTCTCGACATACTCCATTTCGTAAAATTTTAATTCTGTTAAGTTACAACTACTGTTCTGTTATTTGTTGTTTTTGTTAAGTTTAGATCTTTGGTTGTTTAAATGACTTCTCGAAAATACAGGAACGTTCTTCATAGTGATGCTCGACAAATAGTCTACAACATAATTAAGTATTTTGAAGAAGAAGAGAGACTGGAGCGTTATCACTTTTGCAATTTAGTAACACACGGGCAAGTAATATTTTACTTGACCTTTTTTTACTGATGCTACCATAAGTACTGGCCACCATTGCCAGATTGTTTCTTTATCCGTTCAGCTTATAACCGAATAAAAATTAAACATTTATTGATCACAAGAGATGATATGAGAGTTTGGCAGTGAGATATCTCCATGGATGAGATACGATTAACTCTCTCCTCTCACAATGAGAAGGTTACAGGCCTTAGTTGGTTGTCGTAAGTGAACTTTACATGACTTTGAGAACATTATGGAAAATTGCTAGGCACATAGGTTTCATTAGGATGCTTTCCTTCATTATTGAAGCAAGTGATATTTAATTTAACAAGTATAGAAAACTAAAAGCCTGGACCTGGTCCTCTTGAGTGAGACCTAAACAAATGGGCTTTTTTCACTTATATCTGCAGTATGTGAGGAGAAATATAAAAGAACAGAATTGATGTATCATTTTCTGATCAGATTGATGGGTTTCAGCAGCTTCTGCTCACTTAATTGTCAGTGATTGCAAGTTAACAAGTGTGAAATTGGAACAATATGTTTATTCTGGTTTATGGCTTTACATATTATTTTTGGTATCCCACAAATTTATATTTCAACTTTCTGAGTTCATTCAAGTATTTCTATTAAAAAAGCAAGATTACAGCAGAGCTAATAGTTGCTTATTACTTCAACATAATTATTATAATTCAGTAGCACTGCACTTTGATTTCTAGCACTGAACCCAGTAAAATGTTTAACCTTAAAAGATATTTTCTTAACTGCTAAAAAGTTGTAGGGTTTCAGATACATACGTTGGATCGGCTGCCTCAGCTTCCCCGATGCTTTATAAGATCGTTTTATTGTCCATACACTACGACACCACCATAGTCCGCACGTAAAAGTTTCACATCATAAATGACGTCTGATCAAAGAATGTACATAATAGAATAATAACAAACTATCCAACGCAATCGAACTGCACGATAAGTCACGTAGGGCGACCGACACGAAGAAATGGGCATTGGTAAACATTGTAACTATCGCCTTGTGATTCGCTATCTCCATGAGGATTTAACCACTTTATTTGCAGTCGAGTTTTGACCCGCAATTGATTTAGTATTTCTTTCGAGACATCGTTCCGAGCACGACGGAAAAGATGCGGTGAAAGTTGTCTCAAGATCCAATTCGAAGGTTTCTACTATTCGGAAGCCATAACAGGTTTTGTAATTCACTGTTTCGAATGCATATTTTCGCGCTCTATATTTGCAAATTGAAAGTCATTCGCACTGTTGAAATGCTTATTTACTTTATTTACTGCAGAATTTGCACCAATAACACCTTACATTATTTTCACATCACGCACGAACGGAACGGACGACTCCACTTTTTTTTTATAGAATTAGATATTCCACAGACAATATTCACTGCACAGATAAAAATATACTTAAGCATAGAGTTTTCTACTGAGGCGTAACTGATGTGAAGCCGCACTTAGGCCGGAACACATTTACATGTCGTGGCGTGTCGTGGCGCTTACTGTCGTGGCGGTGTGTGCACACTTGTGTGTCGTGTCGTGGCGCGCCCTGCCATGGCACCCTAGTTTTCTAGACAGTAGATATAAATCCCTTGCAGGGTTTAAACGTGCATGATGTTTTCTTCTGATTCTTAATTAATTTAACAATCATTTATCATTAAATGATTAGTTTTACATAACTAAATCAATATTCAAGTAATCAAACCAAGATATTGTATGAATTAGTTTCGCAATCATTTATACACATAATAATTATATTGTCATAATGAAATCCACATTCAAGTGATCATTAGTTTAACAAACTTTTATCATTAAATAATAAATAAACAAGCGTCCGCTAGTTGTAAACGTCGTTCGTTTAATGACGCTCCAGGAGCCACGCGGTTTAGAAACACATTTGCGTGTCGTGTCGTGTTGCGCCATGACCACTCTGGCGCAATCGGAGGCGAGCAGTCTTCGCCACGACAGAGCGCACCACGACACGACACGCCCTACAAATATGTCTCTAACCATAGTAAATGTATGAAACCGATGTGCTTCCGGCGCGTCACGACACGCACATAAATGTGTTTCTAGCCTTACACATGCTTATTTTAATAACTTCAAAAATAATATAAATTTTATGTAAATAGTGTGATATTAAAGAAATGCGAGTTAGCGTCGCATGTTCCTTAACTTATTTATTTATATATAAAAATTGTACGCCCATGATTGATGAAAATTTTACAACTGCTTAACCACTTTTAGCGATAAAAGGTTTATTATTTTTAAACGTAATAAATATTGAATAAGTAATCTCCAAACTTTCAAAAACATTCTCGATTTAATATTAAATTAATATTTACTTTTTTTACTTTGTAACGTCCTGCCATAGACAAACGTTATTATGTTACAGCGCGGTAAAAAGCGCGCCAAATACATTCTTAGTTTGAAATGATGTAGGTATTAAGATATGAGTCGTTGTCATAGTTTCTGATTGTTTCCTTGGAGATGATTGTAAAATAAATACATTTATTTTCTCTTGCAAATATTATATTTGCATTAATTATGATAAATGAAAATGTGAAACGAAGATCGACGGCTTCAACATTACCAGCAATTGAAACATTGCAGAGAAATGTCCGCAAAGTGCCAACTTTCCATCAAAGGTTCGTAAACTGTGCTGTATAGTGTGTTTGTATAGCTGTGTTAAAGCTGTGATCATTTTTGGAACATAGACTGGATTGTTATTTAACTCGCAGCTGGTCATTTTTAAATAAAATGTTAAATGTTTTGTTTGCGACCCATTAGTGACCCACTACGGGGTCGTGGTACTTCTCACGAGAGGGATCTATAATTATGCCTTAGGCCGCGTTCAGTTTGTAACTTTGTACGGAGTACGTAACACGCACGCACGAAAATTCCCGATTTAAACAGTAGGTACTATGCATAATGCGCGAAATTGAGTCGTACGTGCGACTAACTATGTTTTAACGATGTGAAGTTGTGCATATATTTGAAAAATCAACGCCTGATGTTTTTACTGATAGGCTCATAATAATTATATTGACTGTCATACTATACGTATATTAACATTATGTGCCACTAAAAAATTAAAATAGATGAGGTACCTGAAGATATGAAACATACCTTTGGATCTGTTAGTCGGGGATCACTATCGAAGCATAGATCTTCCCTAAACGGCGTCACGCAATACACGTCACATTTGGGAGGCGTTGAACTGTGCTGTCCCTTCCTGCCATCCGGCGGCGGTGTGGTCTTTAATATAAAAATACAATAACATATAAATATAGCGTGCATATACAAGATGTAAGTACGAGTAAGTAGGTAAGGTGTGAAGGATGTGCAGTGCAGTGCACACTGTGCACAAAGCGATCAAATAGAAAAAGATAGAGAGGTACCTACGGTCTGCGCTTTTAACTAGCTGTGCCCGCGACTCCGTCCGCGTGGTATTCTAAAATAAAAGTGGGCTAAGTTACTCCTTATTACATCAGCTATTTGCAAGTGAAAGTCCCATCGAAATAGGTCTCGCCGTTCCAATGATTAGCCGGAATGAACACATACAGACAGACAGACAAAAATTGTAGAAAATGTTATTTTGGTATGCCTATGTGTATACATACCTACATAATAATAGGTACCTATGCATTTAGTAAAAAGCGGTTATTTTTATACTACTTACAAACAGAGACTTTAATATTATTTATTTGTATGCGATTTTTATTCAGATTTTGTTTTATTTTTCCACTCCATCTTTACCATTGTATCTGATTTAAAGCGAAGTTAAAAAGCTACAAAGGCATTTGCTACCGCAGTTTACTGCGGGCAATTTTGACAGGGGCTGAATTCCGATCCATGCACAAGATTGACGCCGAACGCACGTGTCACGTAGTCCTCCATGCAGGGCAGCCAAAAAAGTCGCAAAAAATCCCGGTTAGGATCATTCACGCGCCATGGAACCGTTCTTTTATAATTTTTTTCATATTATCCTTTTTGCCCCCAAAACACAAAACGGCTGTCATGACATCAGTTGCTCAGGAAAGCTTGGTGTGATCAATAACATACCATACAACAAATGTTGGGGTAAACATTGATAGGACATAATAAATAGAACGCACAGCCTGCTTGAGTAGACCGAAAAAGTTAAGCAACGTCGAGCGCGGTGGGTGGGTGGTTGTGTGGACCGCTAGTGCAAATAGCAATCGTGAACCTTGTCGGAGGCCCTCTAGGCGGTTTGAAAACATCCGACACGGGTTGGCCACTAGCCCGTTTTTCCACCAACCCGCATTGGAGCAGCGTGGTGGAGTATGCTCCGTGCCCGAAAGTAGGCCATTAAAGGTTGCAGCCAGCTAGCCAAGAATACTGGGAAGAGGAAGGAGGAAGAAGAAGGATATAGTACTGGTAGCTACACACGACATCAATAATACCTACATCTACCATTCGAATTGAATTACGATTAGCCTACAAGCTTTGAAGACAGATATTGACAGGAGTGTGCAATTTGTATCACGATTTGGGTTGCAAGGCATCCCTTTTTGCCGCAATCTATTTGCTTTTATAGATATTTATGGCAATACTTGAGCGGCAAAATATTAAGAAATGTAAAAAATTGAGTTTAAAATATGTTTTCATTAAAATACTTTTCTTCTTTTAATAACAATACAATGGCCAATCGTGGCGATATTCTAATTGACTTTTAAAAGCAAAGTCTGACTCAGTACGATGATGAGTTTACTTTTAAGCCTTGCAACTGGCTAAACATATGCTGATATTTATGTTCCTACATTTATTATGATGATATTTCTGATGCAAATGATGAAAGATGTGTCTCGCATGTCGCAAACACGGTATTAGTCTTCTCGTTCTATAACAAGGCAAGTGAACAGGAACTATAAATTATTATTCATATGAATCTATATCCCTGCACAACAATTGTTTACGCAGTTTCGTGCTATCGAATCGCTGGCTCGTATGCATTGTCTGGTTGCTTAGTTATCAGCATATTCTTAGCCTTTACGTTGATACAAAGTGATGTTGAAGTGCCTTGGATAACAAAAAAGTTACAGTTGATACTAACCACCAATTAACTAACATATATCTGAAGGCTACGCGCACGGACTCTGGCGTAATAATTGTACTATACGCGTAAAAGCATCTTCTAACAACGAGTTTTCTGGTAAGATTTCGATAGTTAAGACGTGCTTTTACCCGTGCGCGATTATTCCATGTCCGTGTGCGAAGTCTCGAAGACACACAATTGTTTTAGGTACCTTTTTCCGGAGTGATCTCCGTTTTGATAGTAAATTTTGCAGTGACTGGATGATGTTTTCAGGAAAACGGAACTGCCGCTCCATCTCCCCCACAAGAAACTGTGGGATAAAATTGACAACTTGGATAAATTTACAGAGCCATTGGTGAGTATAACTTTAGAAAAAACATTACAGAAAATGTAAACATAAACTATATTTTTCCATAATTACGTATGATTAGTATGCGTAGGCCTCGGTTATTATCGATAACATAGCAGTCAATAAATGTTGTCGGAGGCTAGGTCGGTTAAAAAACATCCGAGACGGGTTAGCTAATAGCTCGTGTCTCCACCATTCCGCATTGGAGCAGCATGGTGGAGTATACTCCAGGCCTCTACCTGATTTTTGAAGAAAACCGTGCCCAAAATGGGACATAAGGGGTAAATACGAAATAGTTATCGGAAAATGGGGTGAATAGAAATCGCGGGGTGAATAGAAAAAAAAATCCGAATTATTTCGATTCCTTTTTCTGAGTCTACCATGCATCATATGTGGTTCAAATTGTATTTTTAAATAAAGGCAATATTGTCACTTCCGAAGGGTTAAATAAACGCCAACGTTTGTAAAAAACGGACTTTAAAAGTTGTAGTGCGTTAGGTGTGAGATTTTCGCTCCAAAAACTTTTTTATTGTTTTTAATGGTGGTATAGTACTTTTAATTAAATGACACCATTTCCTAAATGCAATTTATTTCTTAAAACATTACAATATATAAAAGGTAAGTTATAACAATAAGTATATAAGTTGTACCCCTCTTTAGTTTTATTCACCCCAACAGCGGGGTGTATAGAAAACTGTAACTTTTTTGATAATTTAAAGAAAACCAGTTATTTTAATTAATAATAAAAAGCTGTATTATAAAGTTTATGATCTCGGACAGTATAATTAACCAAAAACTGGTTCCGTGTAAACTGATTAAGTAGAAAAAATTTGAAACAAAGATTCAAATTGTTGCTATTCACCCCGTTCTACGGTCGTACCTATAAATTCCCATAATTAGATAAGCTCACATGACACAACAAATACGGCGAAAAAATGTCATCGTTTGTGCAAGACTTTATATTACGAAAACTAAATCATATACACGAAAAAACGTATGTCAACGTTCTTCCACGTCCTTATACCTACAGACGGGATTCGCGGCCGCGCAAGAGGAACGCTTCAGGAAGGAGCGGAAACCGGCGAAGCTTCAGCTGGAGCCAATTAAGCTGGAAGACGGGCCCAGTGAGTAGACCCTCTATTTTTATTGAGAGACTTGCTTTTTTATTAGAAACTTCAATCAGTACAGGAAGTGTACATAATATGTACTGACTCCTATATTGTGTATTTTCCGCCCGCTTTTTTCTCCTGGTCTACGATAGCCCGAGGGGCACCGAACGCGGATGTAAGATGTGAGATATTATCTTATCATGTATGACGTTCATTAAGTGTACACAACTCTTACCTGACAATGAATGAAAGACTTTCATTTTGATTTTTTTTTATTTTATGCAACTTTTCCGCTATCCACGAGCTCACTACAAACACTAGCTCGTGATGGAATACTACTGTGTACTGATTTATGTAATAATCCTTGTAAATAATACTTTTCATTAATCCAATCGTTTTGAATTAACAAACTACAATAAATTTTCTAATTTATTATCTATCGCTCTATAATCATTGGAACTCTATTGATTGATATCGGCCTCCCCACATCATCCTCATCCTCCTCACATTTTCAATGAGACAACATCTAAGATCCTGCTGAACTTGTTGTTAAAATAACTATTACCCGGTTCAAATGCGTATATCTTTGCATAGACTTCTTGAAAAGTTATGTACTTTGCCAATGTGCATTTTATCTCAATACTCTTAATCCAAGAGTACTTTCTAAGAAGAGATCCGTACCAGTAGTGGCAAAAGAAAAGGGTTGTAGGAAAATAAACGTTTATGCCATGTATACAGCTAAGATAAAATTATTAAAAAAACGCTTCATACTCATAGCCCCACACTAGGATTCCCTGTGTCGTGGGTGCCATGGACACACAACAACACACACACCCAGACCAGAAACACAAATTTAAACTCATCATTCAAACCTCCGCTCTGCTGTGAATCGAACCCCGGACCCTCGCGAGCGCACCGTCGTCTTAACCACTACGCCACTCAGGTCGCCTACAACAGTTCACATCCCCTTCTATGCCAATGATAGAGCGTTTAACCACACAGGCGATGCAAAGAAGAAGAAAGCGCTAAAGATCCGCGAGTCGAGCACGGACGTGGTCAGGGAGCACGCGACGCGCGACCCCCTGAAAGTGAAGCCCGAGGTGGCGTCGCAGCGCGAGGTGATCGACAGGGTGCGCACCGACCCGTCCTGCGGTTTCCTCTACATGATCTATGCCGTGCACCCGCAGAACGTCTACTTCACGCCTTACTACCTCAAGTACGTGACGATTTATGTTGGCTCCTCAAATGCCCCTAGATTTGCAGGAATCGTCGACCTTTGCACAGTCAATTTCAACGTCCTAGAGAGAGTGTGTATTAGTAGTATCAGCGGTCTGTGAACATAATTATACACTACATCCATGACACGCAACCCCAGACTCGCAAGGACCACCACCATCCGTCGAGAGGTACCATGGACAGCTGGAGTTATGGATAGCAACGGCCTATATATCATCTTTTTTGTAAATATACTGCAAAAATAGGTTCACATTTGTTTTTATACGATTTACTTCAAATATTCCTAGATTTATAGGCTAAACCTACTTCTTGGAAGTCAGGCCAATGTCTACTACCTCAAGTAAATGGATGATTACTCGTAATGTCAAAAGCCAGACTGTAGGTGACTCCAGAAGTAAGTATGAATGTACTTCCCATGACCCAGGTTTATACACGAAATGACCACCCTAGAGTTACGAGTACAAGAATTATCGTATCTTTGAAAGATAACTTCAAGGTTCAAGATTCAAGACCAAGGTCATATTGAGTGTTTTATGAAGCTACGAAAGATTTTACTGTAAGTAATGCTGGGTAAAATGTTCTTTATTTTCATTTAATTTCCATTCAATAATCAGACCGATGCAAAATGCTATTAGTGTCGATTTACCTGTTTTATACCTGGCAACCGAGGGTTGTGACCGGAAAAAAATAGACAACCTAACGTTTGCATATTCTATGGGCATCATACCTTCGATCGGTATAGAATTTGTTTAATAATCAAACTAGTGAAACGTTAAAAAAAAATTTTTTTTTATTATTAATTAGTCGTATCCTGGACTGTAATTTGTTAGGCAGCCCATATGCATTATATTTATTGACATATTAAATTGAATATAAAATACGTTTCATCAAATAAACATCTCGGTGAAGGTCGTTGTAGTGCGGGATCTTAGACTATAAGTAATCTTCCATCTTGTCACGGTAGCATCAGAGAGTTCTCTATGACGTTCTCAGAGGCATGTGAAACCAGCGTGGTGGTCTAAGGTCTATTTTTCACTTTGTGAGAGGAGACCCGAGCCTGTAATCGGTCACTAATTAGTTACAGATATACATAAGTACATACGTATGAATTGCTGTGTTGAATACAGTATCAGACCCACAATTACAGGATATTTATAAAACTGCAGATGAAATCACACTTTCAATACCTTGAAGAAATCTTCACTTATAATCTTCTCAGAGGGAAGCTCTGAAAACAAACTTTCCGTCGCAAACTTCCATGAGTTGGGTCGAAAAGTTCCCAAACAGCACCAATGCGTAACGAAAGTGAGAGCGCCCAACTGAGATGGAATTGGTGTAGGTCGAGCGCGTTGTGCCAAAATTTTCTCTCCACCCGACACGATGTAAATTGGTAGTTGGTCCGTTAGTAGAATTCCTTATTCTAATAAATTTGTCGTTCGTAAAAGTTGGTCGAACGACGCCATTCGTCGCATCATAGTGCGTATTTCAATTAGAACAGCTCCATACAGAGCCCGGTGTTCAAATTTTGTGGTGACCGACACGACAAAATGTTTGGACGTCGTGTCGTTAACGTTTTGTCGTGGGGGTGTTACGAAAAACCAGTTATTGATATCTTTAATCCAAGATGGCGGCTGGACTCCTAAATGTCACAAATTTCGATTTTTCATCAGAATACAAACCTTAACAACATATTTAAAAATTGTAACTTCAATACCTTTTGCAACCAACCAACCGTTGTAGAGTCCACATCACCTGATGATGGTTCGTTTTGGGGCGAAACACGTGTCGTGTACTATTGGAATAAGTTGTTATGGTATACACCTACTCAGAGAGATAAGGGAGGGTGGTGGGTCCATACCAAAACAAGTTCCACGTGTGCGGATTGTTGCAAACAAATATAAATACAACTTAAATAGGAAAAGGTCTTTTTTTCGCCCCCAGACCGGACAACGTATCGGAAGCTGAATAAAAATAGAAAGGCAAATAGCTCAGTTTCCAATGTTTAGAACATGAAGATTGCTTAAAGATAGGCGATAGATGATACTCTTTAATATGGAAGCTACCATACCTATATTGGTTTAAAAGTTGTTTAAGCTAACACGAACGTCATAGGGAAGCTCATGTTATGTTTTGCATAAATATTAATTATAAGAGCCCACGCTTACACTTCACGTGCGTTGCAGTAAATGAGCTTACGGGCGCAAGATTAAAGGTTACTTAGCGCATGTTATTATTGCATCTTAATATGCGGTTTATATTTAATAACTCTGATCAAAATTAAAACGCCTACAGTCTTGTTAACAGCTGTTGTTACGGTGAAGGAAAACATCGTGAGGAAGCCTGAGAGTTCACAAAAAATGTTCTCGAAGGCATGTTCGTCCACCAACGGACAGTAGTGGTGCGTGGTGGACGGCGGCCTACATCCCTCTCATTGTGAGAGGAGACCCGACCCTATAGTGGGTCATTAACTGACAATATTTCGTGTATTCCAGGGTGGTCCCCTACGAAGAGATAGACAGGCGTAACTACTTGACGATCAGTCCGTGCGGGGTCACCCACTTTACGAACGAGATGGTGTTCACCAAGCTGCCGGATTGGGAACAGGAATACATTATATTCGTCAAGTTGACCGATGTAAGTTTTACCAATAGGTAATTTTACTTTTTGCTTCAAGTTGACCGATGTAGTGTGTCTAAAGCCTGAGGTTACGAGAAATCGTTACGATCGCACTGTACCGTTTAAACTGCACCGATAGGAACGTGTGTGTGATAAAAACTGTACAGTTTTACGGTTTTTCAACGTTTACGGTCTGTAGGGACGTACGACATCTGTACAGTTTACTGTACAGTTTTATCGTACAGATGAAACTGAACGTGTGCGGTGGGCTTTATATTTTTATTCTGCTTCATCTATCGTAACAAAAACATTGTACGTTAATCACATTTTGAGGCGTTGGTGTTAATTAAAATGTTGCTCGCTAGTCAAGTTTACTACGATCTCATGTGTCCAAATATTGACAGCTCCAGACATCGTTTGTCAGTAACCCATTAATGACCCACTACAGGGTCGGGTCTCCTCTCACAATGAGAAGGATGTAGGCCGCCGTCCACCACGCACCACTACTGCGGGGTGCCAGACATCGTTTACCTTTTGCGAGTGCTTGCGATCTACGCAAGACCCCGGACTATGTGCGCTGTAATTGATACAGTTGTATGTTTTAGGCGGAAAACCCAAATCTAGAAATTATATAAAAAAACGGGTCGCACTCCGGGAGTGCCGGCAGAAGTGAAAACTTATGTGTTATATCGGTGATTTGGACGACAGTTCAATTAAAATATAATTAAGTTTCTCTGTAAGATAACATATAAATTGAAAATAAAAAAAAAACCCGACATAAGAACGACAATTTTCATTGAACATATTATTTTGTAATGTGCACGTGATGCGCTTTCATTTGAGACCCCACTCGATTATATTTGCAAACATTCGGTTATTCTTCCACACTTTCACTCGCCACAACTTTTAAACGACTCAACCGATTTTCATCAAACGTCGAAGAATACTCGGGCGTAACTCACCTTTCATACAAAAAAACTAAATTGAAATCGCTTCATCCGTTCGCGAGCTACGGTGCCACGACTGAATCACAGACAGACAGACACGTCAAACTTAAAACGTCAACTTACGTCGGGGGTTAAAAAGAAACAACATTTAATGCTAATAATCGCAATAAATATAATATTTACCTTTTTTATATAACATACATTAATTCTTATTTATAAATGTTTCCTTTCGACAGTTTCCATAGTTACCAGAGTCGCGCGGTAACGCGTTAAGTTACAAAACGATTTACCCCTCCCATAAGAAGCTTTCACTTCAAAAACGTCCAAAAACCACGAACTGTGAACCAAACCAACTTTTAATCCTATTCTGATCCTATTCCAGTTTAAAAAATTAACCTAGCTATGTACGCACTATATACCTACGTACGTAACTATGTACGAACAGTTCCAAACCGTTAATACTCGTATTATGTAGAGTCTGATCCAATGGATCCAACAGAATGTATTCCCTGCATGACCGCCTCACTTAAATAACAACGTCAGTCGGCCTCACTAATTCGGTGAGAATTAGTGAGGCCGACTGATGTTACGAGTATATGTATATCTTAGCTATTTTCTCTGCAGCTAAACTATAACTGGAAACGTTGTCTGATAGATCAAGATCCCAGGGTCACGTATTTTCTGATGAACGAAATGTGGAGGGACGAGTAATTTTAGTATGTAGGTACTAAGACCGCGTGCCTACCAGCTAGTTTGCTTAGACGGATGATTTCCATGTAACTATCCGGTTATCAGGGTACATAAATGTCACATTTCTCCCGGGTTATTATCACGTATACTGTATACAATATCGTTAAAAATAAATCATCAATACTCCCAGACAATTTCCGTCGGCCGTTTTATTTAAAAGTCAACAATAAACTCCAAAGATACCAACATAAAAATACAAAAATAGACTGCAGTCAGAACACGCAGCCTAGGTCTCTATTTTAAATGTGAACGCGACTAGTGCATTAGGCTTTTAGATTCGGATCTCCCGGAAATAACGTCACTGAAACGGAAAAGGTTACGACACAACCTTAACCTTTGCCTGTAAATAGACACCGGACACCGGTATACTCGAACTATTCTTTGGCTGAATAAGTAGGCAGGTATAGTTGCCGTCACGAGTGGTGAGCACAACTTTCATTGGTCGGTGTGACATTGACTGCGCTGCGGTGCACGCGATTGGTTCGACAGTCGTCAGTGTGGGTCGTCTATTGGTCCAGCACGTCTTTTCGGCTGCTGTACATTGGCCGAAAGTATACAATATCCCTCCCACTGATAATCTGTGCTCACGACTCATGACGGCTACTATAGCCTCAATGACGTAGCAAGCAAGTTTTACGAAATCATTAGGTACTTAGGGATTGTGACTTTTGTTTATTACTAACTGACCCCGCAATCGTTGTTTTGCCATATAAGTTATCGAGCGGGATGAAAAATGGTTAAATTATTAAAATGACTATTAAATACAAATCTTTCCTCTTTATAATATAAGTGTAGATTATGGTTTTTACTAATATTGCAGAAAAACTCAATAACTACCGTACACTCCTAACAGCAACTGCATCAGTATTAAACTAACCTACCTAGTAAGCAAGTATTTTATTCACTGCTATAGTACAAAGGGACTATCAAAATTATACGCATGTTTTAAACTTAATACACTCTGTGGTGAACGTGGTATGCTTTAATTAATTAGTACCAAAGCGTTATGGTTATTATAAAACGGCGAAGCTTATTGGGTATTATGGAAACGTTGGAAGCATAAAATATTTGGGTAAGTTTTGATGTGTATTAAAATATTTGGCTGTGTGTTTATTATGAACCCAGAAAGTTTAATTTTACGGTTATGTGGTTAGAAACAGTATGAACAGTTGTACACAATGCATTTATTTTCATTATAAAAATAATATCTAATAATCTCTCTATGCTTTCTAATATCGATACCTCCTCCGTTGCCGAATTCAAGCAAAGAATAGCAATAGCTAAGAATGCAACGACTAGCCTAAATAACAAAGATTAAGGTAACTAACTAAGATTAGAAAATTTAACTATCTAACTACATAATTAATAGATGATATAATTCAAAAATAAAAGGTCCTATAGTCTATAGTAGTCTAAGTTACTTCTCATTACATCAGCTCAATGAAAGTCCCGTCAAAATCGGTCCAGCCGTTCCAGAGCTATTTTTATTTGTATAGATGTGTAAATCACCCGCTTACACCACACTTGAAATTCCCATTTTGCTACACGGCATTGAAAATTGGGCCGTTCGAGCGTATTGATGCCTGCAAAGTGTGATGCTTGGGGTGAATGCGTAACCAAAAAATGCCAAAAGAGCCAAACTTAACCAACATGATTGAAACCCGCCTCTCCTGTCAATCTCTGGCCGTCTGTCTTAGTTACTTTATACACAGGCAGGAGCATCGGGAAACTAACCAATGTGCGGTAATATGGAAGGTGAAAGGAGACGAGGAATTAATTGCATGGTATTCATGCTGGGAGAACGGTTCAGCGCATCCTTACCTTAGACGGAGCGCGTAATGGGAACAAAACATCAAAAAACTATTTGTAGTTGGGAATATAGAAGGTAAAAGGCCAATTGCTGACCAAAAGATTCCAGTGAAAATAAAATTAAACGACGCGATTCACATGGCCACAGATAGAACTCTGTAAAAGAAGTAAGCCAACTTACAATGAAAACTGACGCTATAATCAGACACGCTCCTCAGACGTGAGAGAGCGACGGGAGGGAGAAGATCTCTTCATTCTCTTCTATGTTTCCAAATAGAAAAATGATGAAAATTATGAGTCCTAGATAATACAGCACATGGGGTTATCTAAATGTCTGTAATAAAACTGCGAAGGTGAGTGAAGCGCTTAACGCCCAAGCGCAGCGAGTTTCCATATCGCAGTAACAAAACTTTTAATGAGAAAGCGAAGGAAAGGAAGGATTCTGATGAACGCCGGAGCTGGCCTTGGAAGTTAAACAACACTGTAGCAGAGATTTACAGAGTGAATCTACTGTGCTAATTATTAACAGCTTTTCTTAGTTGAGTGGTACGCTGTTACTTTAAAAGTATAACTGACGTAACGAGCGTTATCTTAGCGGGACTTGATTGTTGCAGTTATCTCTGATAATAGTTCTGAAGTAATTTTCCGTTTAATATTCTTGAAATTTGTTTATTTTCTTCAGTAGTATAACATCCGCCAAGTAAATTGTAAACAACAGAAACGCAATATCTTCATCCCCTGGTCCAGGGTTTCGCAAAGTGGGGTACGCGAACCCCTAGGGGTTCGTCATTCGACGGCAGGTGGTTCGCGACGAGATTTACGTAATGGCGACACTGGTCATGATAAAAACTAAATACAGAAATCGACTTGATGCCCAGTCAGAATTAAGGTTAAAATTACTCCTAAAATGACTCCATTTGTGACAAGAAACAAGCACACCCATCACATTAATATTAATGAAAATATATTTCTTTTGCCACTTTATTTGTTACCTTTTATTTAAATAAAACCAATTTGTTCGCTTTGGGGATTTAATTAGTTAGTTTAGGGGTTCGCTGTCACCTGGAAACATTAACAGGGGTACGTGAAGCCGAAAGTTTGAGGAACCCAGCCCTAGTTAATGCAGTGTTATACTCGTAGTACTTGATGTAGAAGTTTCCCGTTTGAGATTGCCTATTGCTTTTGCCTATTGCTCTTGTCCAAAATTTTGTTTTAGTGCGATAAGTGCCCTTCCAGTTAACTGTCGGAAATGTATTAAATATCTTCGTGGTTTTTAAATATACTTAAACGTATTTAGAGATGAAAAAGTAAGGTTTGTCATAATTTTTCTAACTGTGACTATCACAGATGTGTATCTATCCTCAAAAAATTCAGCGTTTATAATAGTAGTAGGATTTAAAACCTACATCTACTTGATAACTATAATTCAAGAAATAATATTTACGCCTATGAATTTCTAGAAGTTGATTTGGACACCGGCGTTTCCTGTTATACGAGTAGTATCTAATTAATAGTATGTGAACGGGAACACGTTTCTAATAGCCATCGCGGTATTCTTCGACTTTTCGATTCTACGGCGTCATAAATATTAGATCGGCGCATCGATGTTACTTTACACGAAATAACATACAATGAACTACACTTCCATTTCCTATCTATCTACTTCCATCATTCGATTCTTTATAGAGATTGTAAATAACAAAATTCAGACTGCAAGACGTATCTAGTACGTATAATCCCGTGTCTTTATTGCCATGTCGCACACAAAAGTTGCTCGTACGACAACGTCACTGTCTACATTTTGTCGCATGTCAGTATTGTCAGTGTTTCAAGTATGACATACAGAGCCTTGTTTAAGGTTGTTCGTGTTGGTTGGTCGGCGGGTACGTCAGACAATAGGGTATTTCGCACCATGCAAGGAAAAATCCAAAATTATGTAATATTGATAGATTTTGTTAAAAGCAAGTGAAAAATGGTGATTTCTGTTCTAAAAAATGTAGTATACATTTATTAATTTCAAATGCCAAAAACGCAATACGCCATGAAAGCTATCGGCGTGACGTCATTAGCAGTGTAAACAAAGAATGGAGTATAACTTTCTTCCTTTACTGAGATGTATTGTTTACACTGCGAGTGACGTCACAAGCATGGCGGCAGCGGCGAGACGGCCGAGACCGTGTTTTCGCGAGGATTTTTGAAATTTAAATTGAGTTAAAGTTTTTTTTTACGTAATATTTGTTTGCAAAATATTTTTTCCAATTTTTTATGGGTTTTTATGACTTACGAATTCATATAAAAAGCTTTTTGACATAGGCCGTAATGCCCTATTAGGAAAAGGCCTTAGTCACTATTTGTTTAACTGTACCTACTTTATGACGTATCAGTCACAAGACTGTACGCGATACTTGAATGTATACATATTTTACTTAATTTTATATTTAAGTACTTATTAAAGTAAAACTAAGGACTATTTAGACGATAAGAAAGCGTGGGATTGAATAACTTCACTATAGGCTATTTCTATACACCATGTATCAATATTCATTTGTGAGCGGATGGCAATGGGGCGATATTGACACACACGATAGCTGTCACGTGTGTTCCTTTATTGGGCCTAGTCATACTGCACCATAGAATAATTCTTTATTTTTAAAAGAGTGCTGGGAGTTCTTTTCGCCCGCTTTTTTCTCCTAGTCTACGTTTTGCCTGAGGGGCGATCAAAGCGGATGTTTGTATAATGTTAAATGTAGGACGTTAAAAGCTTTTGCATTTGAATTTCTACTAGTTTCAATGGAAAAAAACTATGTTGTTTAAAGTAGGTAAATAGTTTCCCTCTTTAGTAACCTTATAAACTACACATTAGAAAACATCTACAGCTCATGTCGAGATATGTATGTACATATAGGTTCTACATGGCGGCGCTATCTTTGAAGTGCCTGCAATTTTCTCTTCTCTTCATATCTCATGTAATATTGCATGCTCGAAGCCTAGAATGCGACGTGCTGAGAAAGCCTTGTATTCGTTGTATATAAATTGGAATATCTTTAAAATTAAAATGTTTTTTCGATTGTCGACGTCGACAAAGGCATGTGGAGTCCACCGACCCGCACTAGGCCAGCGTGGTGGATTAAGGCCTACATGCCTCTCATTGTGAGAGGAGACCCGAGGTGGGTCATTAATGGGTAACTGACTGACTGACTATAATAATATGATAAAATAAATGCATAAATAAATATGCGTCGACATTTTTCCGAATTCAATGAAACGATAAATTTTAAATCGAAAATTATCCGCCTTTTGGAAATATAACATTTTGATTGAATGTTCGATATACGAGTACATGTTAAAAATTTCAGTTTTATTCTGCTGATGCCAATTATCGACATGAACCGACTGCCAATACCAGGAATCAGATGTTATGAAAAATACTCAATTGATGCGTATTTTTCATTGGAAATCTGAAATTCCAACCGGCACGCAGGCCACCTGATGTTAAGTGGTTAATGCATCCCATGGAAATCACATACCTACAGCTTTCTGATCCCAGTATCAGCCTTAGTAGGTTATGACAGAGTTATGGTAAACAGATTATGGTAATTAACATATACCTAGTAATATGGTAACTGATAAACATACATAAATAAATTATACAGTGTGTTTGGCTTTTTTCTACTAGCGACAATTTAACGGTATGGGGGATGCGGCCTATTTTAAAATATCGCTAGTATACAGTGTGTTTGGCTTCTTTCTACTAGCGACAATTTAACGGTATGAGGGATGCTTTGCCCATAAAATTTAGCCTATTTTAAAACATCGCTAGTATACAGTGTGTTTGGGTTCTTTCTACTAGCGACAATTTAACGGTATGAGGGATGCTTTGCCCATAAAATTTAGCCTATTTTAAAACATCGCTAGTATACAGTGTGTTTGGCTTCTTTCTACTAGCGACAATTTAACGGTATGAGGGATGCTTTGCCCATAAAATTTAGCCTATTTTAAAACATCGCTAGTATACAGTGTGTTTGGGTTCTTTCTACTAGCGACAATTTAACGGTATGAGGGATGCTTTGCCCATAAAATTTAGCCTATTTTAAAATATCGATAGTATACAGTGTGTTTGGGTTCTTTCTACTAGCGACAATTTAACGGTATGAGGGATGCTTTGCCTATGAGATTTAGCCTATTTTAAAACATCGATAGTATACAGTGTGTTTGGCTTCTTTCTACTAGCGACAATTTAACAGTATGGGGAATGCTTTGCCGATGAAATTTAGCCTATTTTAAAACATCGCTAGTATACAGTGTGTTTGGCTTCTTTCTACTAGCGACAATTTAACAGTATGGGGAATGCTTTGCCGATGAAATTTAGCCTATTTTAAAACATCGCTAGTATACAGTGTGTTTGGCTTCTTTCTACTAGCGACAATTTAACTTTATTGAGGGGTGCTTTATTTGGCCTATTTTAAAACATCGCTAGTTCGAAGCCTTCCGACGATTAAATACAATACGCTGGCTCTACCACCCGTTAATGCCTTTTCAGATCAAATTCTTCCGAGTGTACAGATACTGGAAGGCGTTCTACGTGTGGCGTAAGTCGATTCTGTTCCGCAAGTTCAGCAAGATTCGCGCGAAAGTCCTGAAGAACCTGTTCATCCTCACGCCGGTGTTGGGCAAAGCGCTGCTGAGTATACAGGCGATGTGTTGCGAGATGGAGACGAAGAGCTTCGCGGACCTTACGAGAGACATGGACACGGCATTTTTCTACTTTATTGAGCTTCAGGTTAGTGCTGATGCGATTTTTAAAGACCTAACTGAGACTATGTAGGGTAACCTATTAATGACCCACTGGCGGGTCGGGTCTCCTCTCGCAATGAGAGGGATGTAGGCCGCCGTCCACCACGCACCACTACTGCCCGTTGGTGGACGAACATGCCGCGTGAGAACATATTTTTTATTTGTGAACTCTCAGGTATGCAGGTTTCCTCACGATGTTTTCCTTCACCGTAACAGCAGGTGATATTTAATTTCATGAAGCGCACATAACATTTTTACAAAGTCATTGGTGCGTGCCACTGGGATTCCGACCCGGACCCCTCGATTCGAGGTCGAATTTCGAGATCCAAGGCAGTATTCCGCACGAATGACAACTCATGAGGTTTAAGTTGTATTTATATTTGTTTGCAACAATCCGCACACGTGAACCTTGTTTTGGTATGGGCCCACCACCCCCCCTTATCTCTCTGAGTAGTCAATGTACCACTATACACAATATACCATAACAACTTATTCCAATAGTACACGACACGTGTTTCGCCCCAAAACGGAGCATCATCAGGTGATGTGGACTCTACAACGGTTGGTTGCTGAGTGAGGTCGCCGTTCGAGTGAGCTGCTTATATACCATGAGAACTCATGAGGTGCTGGTGTATCATTGTGGAACAATTAATCCTTCCCATTGTGAGGGGCGAGCCTGCCCTGCGGCGGGTGTGGCTCGCACACGACCGACGACCGACGACCGCTCGAACGGTGACACCAGCAGCGTTCCGCGCTTCCAGATGAAACGCCTGGAGTACGTGCGCGACAAGCTGACTGAGTACCGCTCGGTGGTGCTGGAGGTGGTCGCCGCGGCGTGCCACGCGGCGCTCCACCTTCAGGGCTTCGTGCACGACGACCGGAACGTGCCGCCGTTCCAGGTGGTGCGCGGGAAGCCCACCGGCGGCATGTCCTACACGGAGAAGGCCAACAAGCGGAAGTACTGCGAGCGGCTCGCCTGGTGAGTCGCGCGGACCGTACGTGTCTGTCGTTCGCGTTTTGATATAATATGTTGTGTGTCATAAGCGGTGGTAGCCCAGTGGCTGAGAATTCGGCCTCGAATCGAGGGGTTCGAATCGCAGTGGCGCGCACCAATGACTTTGTAATAAAAGTTATGTGCGGTTTATATAATTAAATGTCACCTGCTGTTACGGTGAAGGAAAACATCGTGAGGAAACCTGCACGCCTGAGAGTTCACAAAAAAATGTTCTCACGCGGCATGTTCGTCCACCAACGGGCAGTAGTGGTGCGTGGTGGACGGCGGCCTACATCCCTCTCACTGTGAGAGGAGACCAACCCACCAGTGGGTCATTAATGTGTGACTGACTGACATGTTCACATAATATGCTGGAACCTCGTCACATTAACGTCATCAGGACGGAAGCGAACACACAAAGGCGGGCTGAAACACAATATTTCATATCGGCAATATCGACAAGGGGTACATCTCCCATATTTTAATGTAAATATCTACTCGTAGTTATAGTATTTATTTTAATGAAATTATTATCAATATCATGAGTGTATGTTTGTTAATCCATTTCAATTAATTGAATTTGCCCGCAGCGGTGTGTTTTTAAATGGATCGCGTCGATTTATGTAATAGAGAGATCCCTATTCAGTTTATAGCATTATCAAAATGAAATTTAATCACATTGACATTGTTATTCAAATGTTATTATTCAAATGAAAATTTTGGATATTTCATATTAATTTTTGTTTTTGTCTGATGGTATAGTCGCTAGCGAAATTGCAAGGGACGTAATTCAATTTCCTTAGGAGAAATAATTGTGTGGCAAGCTCTATAACCGTGTTTGAAATTAAATAACCGTTCTCCGAGTTGCTCCACATTATTTATAGACTGTTAATTACTTTATAGAATGTACATTACGAGCGGCGGTGATAGCCCAGTGGCTTAGAATTCGACCTCGAATCGAGGGGTCCGGGTTCGAATCCCAGTGGCACGCACCAATGACTTTGTAAAAAAAGTTATGTGCGCTTTATAAAATTAAATATCACCTGCTGTTACGGTGAAGGAAAACATCGTGAGGAAACCTGCATGCCTGAGAGTTCACAAAAAAAAATGTTCTCAAAGGTATGTGAAGTCCACCAACCCGCAGTAGGTCAGCGTGGTGCCCAGCGGCGGCCTACATCCCTCTCATTACGAGAAGGAGACCCGACCCTGTAGTGGGTCATTAATGGGTTACTGGCAATATTACTAGTAAATTATATGGATTCTGGCTGAAGGAGTACAGGCTCTCCGATCAGGTGGACTGATGACCTAAAGAAGGCAGCGGGAAACCGTTGGATTCAGAGGGCCCAGGACCGGGTGGAGTGGCGTCGATTAGGGGAGGCCCATGTCCAGCAGTGGACTGCCAAGGGCTGAAAGGAAGGGAAGGGCTGGATTTAAACATCGGTTTTCTGTTTTCGTTGTAAGCTCCAATTAATTGTTCTACATGATCCTCTGCGTTACTTCTACAATCGTTTTACGGACTTTGTGAATCGATTGTATTAGTTAGATCGACTGATTTGCTACGGGAATACAACGCACGTAGCGTCCTACAAAATGCACTAGGTATCAATTCAGCCACAAAATTGGTGTCAATTGATTTGGCTCCTTACAATAAAATTGTCACGTGGGATTCTATAGCTTTGAGCGAGCTGTTATCAGTGACTGAACACCTCCAAATGGCATCGTGTAAGCAATACGGGAATGTCGGCCGGCTCAAGCGAAAGTCAGGCTCAGGCCTCAGAGGATAAGATTGAGCTCAACGGGAACAGCAAAGAGCTCACTTTTAAATCCCACTAGGTCGGCGAATTCGTCCGAGGTTGGATATTTTCAAACAGCTTGTAACTTTTTTAAATAATGCTTTTGAGCTGTTTAATTGTTATTGTCTCGTAAATAAATTCGGTGTGACTACGCGCGTATCCATGAACAATTTAGCAACATTAGACTAGTTTCAAACTGAATTAGATGGTAGGTACATACACTGTTCTAACATTTTAATGTACGTTATGAAAAACCATAGTTGCGTATAAATTCACTTCAGAACATCATAACGCGGTGTAGTTGTATACCTAGTATCTTCTTTTATATAAATACGTGAAGCGAATATTTTGGCTACAATTTACAGCTCACTACGCGATCGGAGCGATTTGAAATTTGGCATAATTAAAGTTTATATGGAGAAGAATTCGTAAAATTTTATATTTTTAAACAAAATGCATAATTATGAAATCCAACAACCGATTTCATAAAAAAACACGCCACGCACTCTACCATAAGTTTGAGTACTGTGGCACGCACACGTAAAGTGATCGTGATTGCAAGAGATTAATATATAGGTCTATATGGCCATTAGGCTATTGTCCATCAATGACCCACTGGCGGGTCGGGTCTCCTCTCACAATGAGAGGGATGTAGGCCGCCGTCCACCACGCTGGCCTACTGCGGGTTGGTAGACTATTAGGCTATTAGAAATATGCATTGTATTTTTTTCAAAGTTTTACACCTATTACCTATTTGCTCTTCAAGAAAGCAATGGAAATTCATTTGCGAAGACTAGGTTATCATATACTGGGCAAAGTGACGTCCATTTGGAAGGTCTAGTTACATATAGCTTCGTCCGAAGGCAAAAGTAATGATACAAGGACTACGTAATAATATCTACTTACTTGTTATTTTTCCTGCAGAAAAATAGTCTTCGCTTAGGAATAGTATCTCATTATAGTATTCAACTTCACATACACGAAGATCCAATTAATTGCCATACGATACGATCTAGTCTAACAAGGCGCTAATATAAAGATTAAGTTGACGGAGAACTCAGTGCGATACAAAATAATAAGTTCTCAGTACCCTTAGTCTGAGTTTTTGCGATACAGAAACGAAACGTTTGTGCGATTCGTTTCGGATAGTTATTAATTCATACACAGCTTACTACACAGGAGTCCACAGTGTAATAACAAACAGAGGTAAAAGATTTTTAGAGGAGTTAAAAAATTTAAAATCAAATTTTTGTATGGAGTGGAAGAAATGAATACTTATCGTCAGACATTATAATACTAGCAAATATATAATACCTACGGGATGATATTATTAGTTCGAAATTTTACAGTGCATTACGGCCAATTCACGGTTATTATGTTTCATTAATATTATTTAACATTGAAAGAGTGTTGATTAAAAATAAAGCAATTTTTGTGATGATTTATCTAATGCTTTATTAATTTTTTAACTCTTCTAAAAATCTTTTACCTCTGTTGGTTATTACACTGTGCATCTTCGTCTGGTGAGATGTGTATGTGTGCGTTTCGTTTCGGAACTGCTTAAACTCAGACTAAGGGTGCAGGCTCCGATTGCAGCGATCCGTATAAAACGAAAACTTTGCGAACTCGATCATATCGTAGACATCCGCTCTCGACGTTACAGTCAAATGAAACTGCTCGAGAGAACTGCGAACTCTGAAGTAGGCGATCGTATTTTATTCATTGCCAAGTGATAAGTATTTTTTACTCTCATTCTGCACTTTGAAACGGAGAAGTGGTGTAATTAATGCTTTGCGATAGAGCTTTTTTACGTGCAAATGGAGTTTCGGGATATCGAAATGCGACATTTAAAGCTAGGCGATTTTTATGTCACTTTATTTCGATGGATCTTTAGATGAAATCTCACTTTTTAGTGATACATAAATGATGCTAAATATTTTTTCCAAGTGTTACGGTCATTTTCGTTTTAGCGTCCCCAAAATATCTTGGCATCTTTTTTATTTTTAAAACGTTAAAACTGTTTTATTTTTCTCTAGTATTACTCAGTCTGGTCTTATGAAAGTCTTCGCTTTGTGAGGCAGTTGTTGTTTACTGCTGAATGTAGTGAAACGCGAAAGATACGATGCTTATTGCAAATCTTGATCGTTCCGATTCTTAGTTGCAAATACGAGTAACGATGCTGGAATTGAAGTTTGCCTCTGGATTACATTTATTGAAAAGAAAAATGATGACATCATAAGTAGAAGAAATGTGAATATCGTGTGAGAGAATAAAATTTACTGTCGTATAATATTTTTGTACGATTATCCCAAATCATGTTTAATTAGATTAGATATAATTAGATGAGATACCCATACAGTACATCTTAATTAATTCACATTTGAATTGATTGCTTTGTTATCAGCTCTGGTTGCAATGAACTAATTATCGAATTCACCAAGGAGGTTAATTAACACTGACCTGTGGGGTAAATCTCGGTCAGTGCTTTTGGCGAAACTTTCGCTTCAGATCTGGAGGATATTTTGAATTCAACCAATTATTTATCGGTGGTTTTGTCACTCGTTATTTAAATTTTATTCCATACTTTTTGAAGTCGGTTTAATTGTTTAAAATTATTTTTATATCATAATTTTTATAGTAAATACTACTACTTAACTGATACTACTTAACCGACTTTGATGAAACTTTTACCATTCCCTAAGTTGAACAGAATGCAAACAAACAAAAAAAGAACGAACACGATCCGTCAATTAGTTTCGGAGATATGCGAGGACAAACATAATATCTACCTACATACGTACATACATGTCAGTAACCCATTAATGACCCACTGGCGGGTCGGGTCGCCTCTCACAGTGAGAGGGATGTAGGCCGCCGTCCACCACGCACCACTACTGCGGGTTGGTAGACATACATACACGCATGAAACTTGAAATCGGTAAAAATTGCCTGCATGTCGATCCGTGATAGTTTTTAGTGCCTAGGGTATGGCGCTAGTTTTGTAAAAGTACGAAAGGAAGGTGATTAAAAGAAGCATTGATGTTATTTACAGTTTATATATTACACATAATTATGTACACAAAATTATTTACAGTAGAAATCACTTTAAACTCATGGAATTAATGAATATATACAAGATTATTAAAATATCGGACTGTATGAGAAAATCTTTGAATAACGACGACCTGTTATTCCGTCTCTAGGCAACGCTGTTCGCGGTTGTGCACTAGAGACGGACGGATGACTATGTCATTGATGCGATGCAATATTACAATGATCGATGCGGAGTCGATAATGTAGCTGAATGATGAAATAGGAAGTATGGCTACAAGTTCACTGTACTAAAACGCTCCACCCACAGCTTCATAAAGCTGACGGACTACATGACGAACTACATGCTGTACCACCTGACGCGCCGCTCCAACCGGATGATGGCGGACATGCTGCGGACGCACGTGCAGTTCACGCCGGAGCCCGCGCTGCTGGCGGGCGCCGAGGTGGACGAGGTGCTGGAGGCGGTGCCCAGGGACACCGACGTCTGTAAGGTACGTGTGTACACTAGTTGTACAGCCAGTTTTGTAAACAGATAACGATGTCGGATTCTTCTTCTCAGTCGTACACTCCTGGCGGAGAGGGCGTGGTCGTGGATCGCCTTTTAGGTTCGAAGCGTATTTTGCGGGACTTCTCCGTTTCTCCCTATTCGAAGCGTATTTTGCGGGACTTCTCCATTAGGGAGATTAGAGGCATTAATTATATGATTATGCGGAAACACGTGCAGTTCACGCCGGAGCCCGCGCTGCTGGCGGGCGCCGAGGTGGACGAGGTGCTGGAGACGGTGCCCAGGGACACCGACGTCTGTAAGGTACGTTTGTACACTAGTTGTACAGCTAGTTCTGTACAAAAGCTCCCCATCCTCACAGTTTCATAAAGCTGACCAGATGACAATATCAGGTAAGGGTGGGTATAAAGTTTTTTAAGTTTTAAATAGAGTTTAGTTTAAATGGCGGGACGGGACCGAGGTGGACGAGGTGCTGGAGGCGGTGCCCAGAGATACCGACGTCTGTAAGTTAGGCTTGTACCAGGTAACGATGTATGGTAACGGTGGGTATAAAGTTTAAGTTTTTGGGTTTAGGTTGGAGGAGCTATGGATTAGTCAAATTTTAATTGGACTTATTTGGAAGGTTTATTAATTTTTCGAATTTAAATTTCGGTCTTTTGTTATTGTATTAATGTTTTCTAATTGCAGCAGATAATTAGGAAATTGAAGTTAAGAATACAGCTATTGCAATTATGGGGTTCTTTAAAAAAGGCGCATCCTGCTGCTAAGCTGGCAGCCTCCCCGACCTTGTCCATAAGCGACAGTGACCACTTCCCACCTACTGGTCCGAGAACCTGTTTACCAAATTTTATTTATGAAACACACATAATATGAATAAAACTCGGCATTGTTCCTACAGTGGGCGTTGTTCCAAGTGGACGCGTACGTCCTGCCCAGCGGGACGGTGGAACTGAACCCCAGCGAACAAGTGGTGACGGCATTCGTGCAGAAGATAACCGACTACTGGGACGAATACGTGCGAACGTTCCACAACTTCCTCAACGAGCCGTCCCTGGAGATCTTCGTCCAGCCCTCGATCATGGGGAAGCAAGTGGAGTGGTCGGCGGGGCAGTCCCCGAACCTGTACTCCCTGATGAATCAGGACCGGGGGATGCTCGACGACATGGCGTTCATACCGCACTCCATCCGCTTCGGATACGAGACGGTCTGGAAGTTCCTCCGGCGCACGAAAGCGTTCACGGACCACTTCAGGGAGGCGCACGAGATGGACACCGACGTCATCAAGAACGAACGGGAGATCAATGAGTTCAGGAAGCTTTGCGACCGGTTCGTGAAGCAGATGGACGCCATCGAAGACGTGGTCAGCTACCAGCCGCTCGGCGTGCTGTTCCTGTGCCTGAGCCCCTTCCAAGAACTGTTCCGGCCGCAGCCGAAGAGGCTGTTCGATGTCGTCGCCAATGTCACGCCAGAGTGAGTTGCTATCGTGCCGGTTTTTTTTTACACACTCATAGCCCCGCACTAGGATTCCCTGTGTCGTGGGCGCCATGGACACACACAAGACAAGAACACACACACCCAGACCAGAAACAGGAATTCAAATTCATCCTTCAAATCTCTGCTCTGCTGGGAATCGAACCCAGGACCCTCCGCGCAGCGCACCGGTGTCTTAACCACTGCGCCACTCAGGTCGTTGTAAAAGTGAGTTCCAGGGTACCGCTCTCACCGTGAGTGAACCACTAACCATCATGTGACCCGTCTATCTGTTTGCTTGCTCTACTTATAAAAAAAGAAAAATAAGTTTTTGAGGATGTCTGGATGGGTGTTTGTTAATTGTTGCCCTTTCACGCAAATACAGCTGATGAAAGCTGTTTGTCGTCGCCAATATCACGCCAGAGTATATAGAATTTGTATCTTACTACTATTATAAACTAGCTGACTCACATCCTCCTCATTGTGAGAGAATCCCGACTCAGCAGTGAGTCACTAATGATTTAAAGACATCGACGTCTGAATGTTGGATTATTATATTTTTCAACACTATTCTAAACCTGGTGTTATTTGAAAAAAATACGTTAATATCCGATCAGAAATACATTTTAAGGAACACGGAACGCTACTATAACTTCTTGCAAGCAACAGTATGGTCTGGTCGCTCTTTGTTCTAGTTGTTTCCTAATAATTAACAGCTTGTCAGTAACTCATTAATGACCCACTACAGGGTCGGGTGTCCTTCTCGTAATGAGAGGGATGTAGGCCGCCGTCCACCACGCACCACTACTGCCCGTTGGTGGACTTCACATACCTTTGAGAACATTTTTTTTTGTGAACTCTCAGGCATGCAGGTTTCCTCACGATGTTTTCCTTCACCGTAACAGCAGGTGATATTTAGTTTTATAAAGCGCACATAACTTTTTTACAAAGTCATTGGTGCGTGCCAGCTTAACAGCTTACGACAGATAAACGTTTTAGCCGGTATAACGGATTTAACCAGAACCTTAGGAACTCGATGCCAAGTTTGTTGCTAAGTAGATTCAAAGTGGTCTCTTAGCTTAGCGTGAACTATGTTGGTACTATCACTGAGTTAGCGCGATTACGCTTATTTGTTGAATAAACATTGATCCTCAATAAAATCGATTTTAGTCTTTTGCTAAAGTGTATATACGACTGTTCGAATAGAATATAGCCAAAACAATATCCAGCAGAAATTGTTAGGCCCGCTAACCGCTCCCGCCGTAAACCGCTTCGTAACGTAACGCGTTACGGCGCCCCTCTGTCTGGTAACTATGGAAACTGTCAAAAGGAAACATTCATAAATATGTAATAAGTGTATTTTGTTATAGAGAAAAGCTAAATATTATAATTATTGTGATTTCGGATTTGGCTTTGCGATTATTTAAAGGACAGAAAAACTCAATTGTGTTCTAATTGAACTGTCGTCCAAATCACCAAGACACATCTTATAAGTGTTCACTTCTGCCGGCACTCCGGGAGTGCGACCCGTTTTATTTAACTGTAAATACACACATTTGGTTTCTCTCAACTCGTTACTTTTCGCTATCGCTTCTAGAATCGGCCGCGAGTGCATCGACGACATCCTTGCGGGCATCGACTCGATCAACGAGGACATAACGAAGGAGCCGGAGACCGCCGGCGAGCTGGTGGCCTTCAACGCCCTGCTGGATGGCCTGGAGGCGCGCGTGGCGACGCTGGAGGACCGGCTGGAGTACCTCAGGGAGCTCTACGACCTCATGGGCGAGTACAACATCGGCATACCGCCGGACGACATGACCGAGTATCTGGGTGAGTGTGGATACTTGTTTCATTGGAGTATGTTCCTCGTAGACTTCAACTTTTAGCGTAACGGAACTACCGTGAAGCTGGAGGACCGTCTCAGGGAGCTACCTCAGGGTACGACCTCTGGAGAGAATTCAACGTCGGGATAAATTCAAATTCAAATTCAAAAGCTTTTATTAATTATTAGGTACAATTTATGCACACTTAATGAACGTCATACATTTAACATTATAAAAACATCCGCTTTGATCGCCCCTCAGGCAAAACGTAGACTAGGAGAAAAAAGCGGGCGGAAAAAACTCCCAGAACTCTTTTAAAAATAAATATGAATTATTCTATGGTGCAGTATGACTAGGTCCAATAAAGGAACACACGTGACAGCTATCGTGTGTGTCAATATCGCCCCATTGCCATCCGCTCACAAATACATATTGATACATGGTGTATAGAAATAGCCTAGTGAAGTTATTCAATCCCACGCTTTCTTATCGTCTAAGCCGCCGGACGATATGGCAGAATATTTGGGTTAGTTGCTGTAACCCTATTTACCGCATGTCTCACACAACTGGGAAAAGCCTGGAGCATGTGGGGTACGCTGCTCCAATGCGGATTGGTGGAGATGGCTAGTGGCCAATCCGTGTAGGGTGTTTCAATATTGGGACGATCAACAGACTTCAATGTTTAGCTTGAAGGATCTGACATAAAGTTTGAAGACCGACTGAAGTACCTCAGGAAGCTACCTCAGGGTGTGTCCTCTTGAGAGAATTGAACATGAGGATACCGCCAGATAAGACGACTGAGTATTTGGATGAATCTGGATATTTCATTCGTTCTGGTATGATCTTCGTAGACTTTAACTTTTGGCTTGGAGGATCTGAGATACAGTTTGAGGACCAACTGGAGTGCCTCGGGGAGCGGTCAAATTGAAAAATCTCAAAAAATTGCCAAATAATAAAGGAAGTTTCTAGCTAGCCCCTAACAGCGATAAATTTATGTTTGCTGACATCTAGTGGTGTTTTTATGAACTACGTACGATGGCATAATAGCAAAAAAATATATTAGTGTAGTGAGTGACCCCCCTCCAAAATTATTAGTGTAGTGAGTGACCCCCTCCATAATTTCAGGCTGCGACCGCGCCTGTTGTACGACCACTTAGTAGGGATATCACCAGATAAGACGACTGAGTGGATGAATCTGGATATTTTATTCGTTCTGGTATGATCTTCGTAGACTCCAATTTTTAGCTCGAAGAAACTGACATAAAGTTGGAGGACCACTTAATTTTATGGATATTTAAAGCTATAGGTATCAGAAAAATCTTCAAGAGCGAGTCATTCGTCTTTTTTATTATTATTTTCGGAAAACAAACAGTGAAGAATAAAAATGATATGGCTTTGATATGGCTACACCAATAGGTATCTCTGTATCTTGCAACAAGTGAAGTCAATATCAAGTTATTCGTGTTATCTGTCAAGTTTCTACAAAACGTGACATTAATGTTTGCGTCAGTTTACACAATCATCACAATTTTCAAACATCACAAAAACCGCTTAAAAATTTACAGCGTAAAAGCTCAAGCTTTACGAGATTGTTTAGTGCACCTTTTAAAGGAATTTCTCGTTGTGAGCTTTAACACGGCGTCCAAAGAATTTCTTAGTGTTTAACAGCTGGAAGTTGCGATTATCGCTGAGGCATCCCGCTATCCGTATATCTAGTACTCTTTTGCTTGTACTGTGCATTTGCCTTTTTTGTTCTGTGACGCCGTGTTTTAAGGAGGATTTTAAAACCTATTTGCCTGTTTAAATTTTTACAAGTTTAATTTTGACATGTTTAAATGACCCGTAGCAGTAGTTAAGACTGGTGGATCCTGGATTTGATTCCCAGCGGAAACGAGTTTTAAATGATAAGTTTATATTTATGTTTCTGGTCTGGGTGTGTTGTGTTCTTGTCTTGTGTGTGTCCATGGCACCCACGACACAGGGAATCCTAGTGTGGAGTTATGAGTTGTATCCAACTCTCGCAAAATATGTCTTCTCTAAATATTTTATGACTTTTAGAACTCCAAAATCACTTTAGTGTCAAGGAAGTAAAAAATTTCCTAATAAAATCTAATAAAATCGATTAAATGATGAATCAGAAAAAAATAAGTTCTCAAAAGTTTACCAACACCGTTAATTAAAGCCTGGGTAACGATTTAACATAGTGAAAACCACGCAGCTATATATACGTGTAGGTGATTTCAGACAGTTTTTTATTAATATCCCGATCCCAATCACTGTGATGCGCACAAAATCTGTTTGATGTTCGTGCCCACCGCATGCAACGTTACGATAAAAGTAAAAACAAACACCACCTATATTGACTAATTGAAAAATATCTACTGTTGCCATTGATGAACTTCGTATATTAGTTATATGTGAATGGACCAAGCCATCTGACTATCCAAATGCTTTAGATCATTTGACGATTTTTGCTATATGGTTTCGCTAATAGCCGTGTCTGTGATGTATGGAGTGCGTTTCTAATGTAAATAAGTAGCATTTTAAAAATGGTCAAAAACGGAAATATTAAATTTATATCATATTTCAGGGAAACTTCCTAATATTAATTTTTTATTTACTGTCTGTTCCGAATGCATGGGAGAGTCCAGAAACTGTGATATTTTTCATTAACGATGATGTGATTTTTATCATGAATCCCTTGTATGTATATCAATGTACTTACAAGCAGAGTTGAGAGAGTTTTTAGGTTGTGTTTCTATTGATTATTATCAAAGAAAGTAAATCTTAGTACATATTTATATGCTATTGTATTACCTTAATGTTCAACAGTTGCAATTAGTTGAAGCTAAAACTTTGCTTTGAGTACTAATTTGATAATTAATTTGTGAATTTTAGCCACTGTTCGCTGATACAAAACAATTATGTAGACTTTTCTGTAGAGATGCGCGATGCGTCTTTTCACGTTAGCTAGTTGTAGCTTACGAGGCAAGCGTCGCGAGGTGAAAAAATTTAATTAGTCCTGTACTGTATCTATCTACACATAGGTAACTCTGGACGAAGACTTATCAGACCGGAGGATGTGATGTATTATCTCTCTATTTATAATAATAGAAAAAGTAAAAGTGGGCTCAGCTTTTTTAAGCTTTTCCAAAAAGTTCCCTTAACTTTTGAGGTCCCATTTTTGATACCCTGATACTCCATCTTGAAATAAAAAATCTTTGACTTTGGCATAGAATATTTTTATTACGAGTACCTTGCAGTGCATGTCTGTGTCACAAAGGAATCTCACAAGCATAAGCTTCCTGAAGGTTCCTTTGTTTTATTAATCAGAGCATGTTAGCGCTATAGAAGTGAAGGATCTGAGTAATTATACAACATTGAATTAATCGCTCTAAAGCAGTTACGTTGTGTCATTTTCTTCAAATTAATGGTGCTTAGTTACTCAATCGCTTGCTATTCTACTCGAGCAGGGGCCTATGCGCGCTTCTCAGTTATCAAATGAAGTTAGCAAATATAGTAGAATGGGTTAAAAAGATTAATTAAGCCTTTTCTTTGCTTCATCCCATTGAAAGCACTGATAAAGTTTCAAAGTTTAAACTCGAAAACTTCGAGTCCAGTCGAAAAAGTGAAGGCTACATGTTATCACTGCAAAATATTCTGCAATTCTTCTTCTTAAAGTGTCGCGTGAAGTACAAAATGTTTGGCATCAATGCATTGCAGTTTGTGGCACGTTTAAATATGCTTTATTAAAATTTTCCACATTTTACTCAGTTTTGTATGTAGAATATGTTTGCAATCTTTTTGGCGTTTTTTTATTAAAGTTTTATATGCGTATCAAAGGAAGGGGAATGCTAAAAATTTACACTATTTTCAAACAACGAACGGCTTTGCAACGGTTTCTAAATTTACCTTTAGATATATCGTTTGTAGCTAGCTGTAAATGTTTATGGCTTATAAGATTTATTGAAATAAATTGTAAGGTAAATTTGTTATTTAATGTTGATTTTTAATATTCGAGTCTCATCATCGATGATTTATTTCTCCGACTAACAAAATCAAAATATTCCGTTATTAAAGTGGGTTTTCCATATTCTTAATTATTAAGGTAATACCGTAAAAATAAAATCATATTTCAATCAATGTTACCTACATAGGTACATGCGGATGCACTTTCGTAACATGGCGGTCGTAAAGTTAGTATCGAACCCCATACATTAATAAACCATTTCCAGAGAAATTTTGTGTCCTAATTTCGTAATTGAAGCGTACAGGGCCCTGCATCTGACGTGTATCGCAAGTGATAAAATCTGATTACGCTACGTCAGTCAGGAGGATACCGATAGACAGATCGTTAAACCTTATCGAACGTTACTTGCTTCGTTACCAACACGTTTACGTTTAAGAGAACTATTATTAGGTCATTACCTATTTAGATTTGGAAATTAATTCCTGATTCAGAAATTCTCTACGGATAAAAATTTGAATTGTAGGTTTTAATAGCGCGTACGTAATCAAATCTACAGATTGTGCTAAATTCGATAAATTTGTGCTAAACGAAGTATTGTGCTAAATTCTACCTGAAAAACAAAAGGAACTTGCCGTTTAAAACGCTAAGTTTTATCATACTCGTACATCGCAAATATTGTCGTGACACGCGTAAGCTACGACATCGTTGTCTCTAGACAAGTCCGGAAATCGAAATATCCACGCTTCTTAACACCTACATATTGCCTTTGGATTGCGTCTTAGCGGAACAGTCTCGTTTCCTCGCGTAGGATGTGTGTGTGCATTGAACTCGGAGACATCCGCGTCCTCATTGACAGAGACAGATGCAACTGTCGAAGTGATCGTAATATAAATCCAATTTTAATATTTTCATATGTGAAATTGTACAACGTATCGAGACTTGAAAAATTATAAGTTTTTAATATTAATATGCTGCCAATCGCGTAAAGCTGTGCTAACGCTAATCTCATAAACGACTGATCCAATCGGAATGCAATTTCATATTATGTAATTTTTATTTCATTTTTTAGACTGCATTTAATTAAAAAAAATTGGGGAACTAAACCCCCAGTCGAAATAATTTTATTACGGTGCCTACAACTACTTGGAGAGATAGCCTAAATTCAAGGTTTCATTTTTGTTTGGACTAGTCTTTAATACGTGATATACGGCTTTAACCTATCGAAAGTTACACTGACAACGTAGCTTTTACTCGTGCAGTCATTAAAATAACGTAAATTTGAATTGAATTAAAATGAACTTTAATTATTATGAATCCCGGTTACTACACGTCCCGATTTATATAAGTTGTTTGTTGTTTGTATATGTTCATTAGCGATTCTATTCTGATCAGCATTTAATTCTGACGTGCATCTTCGCCCGAAGCGTGATTCGGACGTCCGATTGGACTTTCGTTATTCAAACACCGGATCGCCCGCCGCTCTGTTGGTGTTTGATGATCAGATTGTGTCTGTCAATGTCAATACAGTCGTAAATGGTCTTTTGTAACTATGTATCTATCTGTCTATGTATAATTGTATGCTGGACATGTAGGCGGTGTTTATACCTACCCCTTGTAGTAGTCGCTCGCAACAAGTTGGTTGTACGACAACGACATTGCGCACATTTGTCGCATGTTACATACATATACATACATACACCTATGAAATTTGGTAGATTTGTTTGAAAGCCGTAATAGACCAACATATTTTATGTAAATATTGTGCAGTAACATTAATAATATTACACACCTACGTGTCGAATTGATAACCTCTTTTTTTGAAGTCGGTAAAAACATGTTATAGTTTCAGTCGTCAATGTTTGTGTGCTGGACGTTATGGTAACAATTGACAATACCAATTAATGTATACAGTACATACCTACATCATACAAAAATCAAATCCGAGCAAATGAATCAAATAATCTTCTCATATCTCTATAAACCTTCTCTTAAGGTTACGTTTTACAACCATTAAGCTTTGTATCAACGTTTCAAGCTGTGTTAATTAATTAATTTTAAACTACTTAAAATGCTAAAGGTTGTTTTGGCGTGTTTTACTTTTTACTGCAGCATAAATTAACCGCAGCTGAATCTATTAAAGTTAAACAACTTTTACTACAAACTTTTCATATCTATTATCCTACGAGAGAAATTCACTTAAGTACTTCTGTAAGTGTAATTCCGTAATTGAGAAAAGCTTAGGTTATTACTTAAATTTTATGTTTCGTTATATTTTTTATAGTCACTTTCAAACACGGTGATAGTTTTTGGTTATAATATGCTCACTGTCAACAATATATCTGATTATACATTATGCAGGCCACCTCATGAATTCTGCTAGAAATAGAAAAAATAAAGAAAGGGTTTGTTGAGAAAATACCTAAGTATCGAAACAAGCCTGATGATATCGGAGCACCTATTTTAGGAAAAAATGTAAAAGAAAGCAAAGTGCTACTCGCAGCTTTATTCTTTGCAGAAAGGTGTGTTAAAGCTCGTTTCTGTTACAATTTCCAAATACCTAATACCCAATAATGGGTAAAAAGGGAGCGGGTAACACAAGGGAAGCCCGAACCAGTCGGCACATTGCCGCGCATCCAAAATGGTCGTTTGTGTTACAAAGGTAGGTAGTTCGATCTAATTTCACAAGTGTTACTCCGTTCAGGCCCATCGTAGTTGGTCAATTTTCACTTGGTTATTTGTTCAAAAATATGTTTTGTACGTCGCAAAAAATAGTGCCTTCTACCGATTCGTATTTCAAACATACATAAATGTCAAAAAAAAAGTAGAAAATCATATCCTCGTCGTCTGCTTTGAGCATTGAAAGGGCCGTCTACATTCAGGCAAGGACATTAAAATATATCCTGGCATAAAAAGATTCAAGATCCTCCAATCAGTATTACATTTTAATAAAGAAATGCATAGCTCAAAGCTGCAATACAAACTAGTAAAATAAAGTTCTAAGAAGAAATTATTAAAGTTTTTCTCGAGTTGATGCGCGCTCACTGGTGTACGTAATTTTGTTATAGCCCTTGCGTCCTTCCTTTCAGCCTATTGTAATCCACTGCTGGGCATAGGTTACGCTTAATCGATACCACTCCACTTGGTCCTGGGCCCTTTGAATCCGACGGATTCCCTCTGTCTTCTTCAGGTCGTCAGTCCACTTGGTCGGATGAAAGACTTTGCCCCTTTGAGCTAGATAGACGTGGCCCTTTGGGTTAATAGGTGACTGTGTAATTACGTAATTATTAGATGGGTAACTTGGCAATCTCTGAGTGGGTAAGTGCTTAATGTAAAATTAAGCTCTTCCCGTTTGCCCATAAGTATGTGTTTCACGGGTGTATCTTTGCTCCTTTATTGTATCGTTTTTCCTCCTATCTACAGCTACTGCATGTAGAGGTGATCACAATTTGCTTACTTCCTACCGGTTAAAGGTGCTGGCAGATTGCACTCCAGTTTTCAAACTGAATTGATATTGTGCGCCGATGGACCGAGCAAACAATCCAATCCATTACTGTATGGATTGTAGTCAATACAATAACAAACGCCGGTTCAATAGAACGCTTATGAATTTTCATATAGTTTCTGTTTGCAATAAAATATGCAAACATTTGATTTTTACTTGTGTGGAGGGAAGTTTGTAATAAATGTAGAATAATTTATTTGGTGATTGTGTTGTTATTAATTATCGGAATTTAATGTTAACCGCAACGCTTAAGCAGCTTATTCAGTTCTTGCCTTAGATTAAATCAAAAAGTAAAGATACGGCACTAGCGTCTCATGAGTGCGCACCTAATATTAGGTCCATGCACACAATTTCACTTTAGTTGTGTACTCAAATAAGTACAAACTTTTGCCCCAATGTAGTTTCATTAAACTTAACTTTTACGTACAAAGTTATCCCGAACACTATTTGAATAATTTTATGTAGTAATTGAAGGCAAATATTGGTGTCAAATTCAATATTAGATACACGTTGAATAAAGACTCCCGTTTTAGACGAAATATTCAACGCCTTTGCGCACCTCCATGTTACTATAACGTGTGGGTTTATAATTTATATTTAGGCAGGAACAAGAATCAACAGATAAGCTATTGAAAGGTTTTGCAAATCGTACATGTGCGAAAACATTACCTATTTACAGCATTGATGCAGCCTTTTTGCAACACCCTAATGGAGTTACATTTTTGTGAATTTTCGATATTTCATCGATTCGTCTTTCAATTATCATGGGTGTGTGTATACAATTCTAAATGTTTTTTTTTCTTCACTTTTGTCCTCTCACTCAGCAAGGACACAGTTGAATATGATAATATATGGCTGCAAGCCTTTTATAGCCCACTGTTGGGCACAGGTCTGTCTCCACAACAGGGGGGACGCTTGTAGCATATTCCACCACGCTGCTCCAATCCGAGCTGTTGGATAAATGGTCTCCATCGCATCAATACCGCTTAAAAGCTTACTTCGAATTTCCTATAATCTAATTGGTCAAGGAGCGTGGCTAAGTTGAGTGACAATAATGAGTCACTACTCTCTTAACGCGAATAGCAAACGTAAATGTACAGAAAGCGCCCGGCGAGACTGCACACGCTAGATAAAATGCATTACGGTGATAAAAGGGTGACATATGTTCGCTTGGCCGATACCGAGCGTCTCCGTAATCCTCTTACGGAACCAGCTTTGTGAGGTCCGCTGTCAGAGAGTAATTATATTATAATAATATCCATATAACCTGTGCACGACGTCCACTGGCGGCTTTAAACAAATTTCCGAGCACGTCGTTATTTCGCAACGTGAACTACCGGTCAAGTTATTAATTTACTCTCGTGTAGCCCCCTTCCTTGGCAAGGCATTTTGTTTGTATGGCAATTCCAAGCACTTATAATATGTATAATATACATTACAGTTAGATAGTTACTCGTAAATTCCACGCGGGCGATGACTCTGGTACAGCTAGTAGAAAATAAAAACGTTTATAGGTACTCACCGCTAAAAATCCGGAAGTACTTTCAAACGGAAGAAACCCATGGAAAATTTAGTGGATAACGACGCAACAAACCTAGAAAGTACTAGAAACGTACTTATATACGTATAAACAAGCTTCGATAGATATCGATATCTATCCCTACGCTTATATCGAATACACGAACTCTTTGAGTGCATTCATTGCTACTGAAATCCTAATAAAGCTAAATCATTAATGCCCTAAAACACTGAAGCTGCTACAGCATTCCCGTTCAGTGATTTAAACTGAACGTAAGTGCATTTTAAACTGAACTTTACTCAAATTTAACTTTAGCTGAACGTTTTGTAAATTGGTAGATACGGAAATGCTTTGAATGTGAGACGTGAACAAATTTTAAACGGACCCATTAAGCAATCGGTTAAGATATTGGTGTTTCGTTTAATCAAAATCTATTGAACAAAAATAGCTCAGAACTCGTCCTAATATTCGAGGGACCAATTAGAAATTAGAATCCCAGTGGCACGCACCTAAGACTCACTTTAAAATCTCGTGTGCTTTATAAAAATGTGAATGAGAAAAGCTGTGTGAGAAAGCATGTCGAGCGTTTTCCATAATGTTCTCAAAGGCATGTGAAGTACTAACGTGGTGTACTAAGGCCTACATCCTTCTCATAGTGAGAGGAGATCTAACTCTGCAGTGGATCTTTTATGGCTTACAGACGGAACAAAATTATAGTAGCTAAGGGTAAATCAGTTTATTAGAAACTGACATTGTGACCTATTCTTGTGGTGTTGAATTATAAAGTATACAGACTACCTAGAACGAACAGTGCAGACATACGTCACTGCAGTCGGTAGTACTCGTAGAATAATTTATTTCTGTAAATCCAAATAACACCCCAAAAGCTATCCAATAAGTGCCTTGCTTGATACTTATTGAAAGATGCGGCTTGTATCATCAGTGGCAATTAAGACAGTTATTTTATTATTATTATTTTGGTTATTATTTTTTGTAAATTTTAGTTTTATTTTATTTAGTTAATTAAAAAGTTGATTATTTAAATTCTTAAAATATTATAATATTATGTTCCAACGGCAGTATGGAGTGAATGGAGTCCTTTACAGTATAATTATGAGGACAAGCGAAGCACTTATGTGTGCATTAGTACCTAGTTATATTATTCATGTTGAATACTTTTATGCCAACGCTGCGATTCGATACAGCTCTGACGTTCGAGGAAGGCGAGTCAAATATTTATATCACAAACAGATTTTCAAAGTACCGAAAATAAGCATATACTACTGTACCTTCCTACAAACACGGCTATAAAAAGTCAAAAACAAACAAAAACAAATGTACATCTATTTATAAAACCTATGTTCACAAATAAAGAATTATGAATTATGAATTATGAAAGACAAAATCTCTGCACTTAGTCAATAAGATCGAATCGAGTGTGACGTAGAAACTCCTGCCGACAGGTGAAATCAGTAGGATTCAGTGGGATTTTATTCAATTTGCGACAATCGTGTCCGTCTGAGGACATTCCCTGGAACTAACAAGCGGTCTCTATTGCAGTCTCAGTGTCTAACTGTCTATATGTCGGTAGTAAATGTGAAATTCTTATGCACGTTGTATTTTAGTACTGATTGTGCTACGAGTAGGTTCTATCGAGGTGATTGTATAAGAAAAATAGACTAGAGGAATAATATTGAAATCAGAGAACAATATTATTTCAGCGTCGGTCGCCTTTACTAAAATAATTAAGAAAGTTAATAACGTACAGTAATTTTTTAGTCTGATCAATATTTTTCTGATTTTTCGAATTCGGTACAGACCAATTACAGTTCATTTTTAGTATCTTGTCTTATTTAGTAAACAATCTTGGCACTACTTTTTATTGAAAAAAAGTTTAAAATTGCTTTAAAAAATAAATTATAATTTCTAGAAATCTGTTTCTGTATTAAATGACAGTTTGTTTTTAATTTTCTATTGTGTGTCTGTATTATTTTTAATCGCGAATTAAAATAAAAAGACACGCTAACATTGTTTACCAAATATGACAAGAAAATAAAAATGGACTATACATAACAATTAAAGGACATCACAGTCATACTTCTCGCTCACAGAACTTCAAGCACACTGACAATATTTTCTTCAATCCATCCGCAAAGAATCACACCTCCGGGAGTGCGTTGAACGCTCTGACGTCATACTGTCTTACAAACCAACTTTGCGTAGGTCTGAGCGTGGCGCTGGGCACGCTACGCACGAACGTGGACGCCCGGCTGGAGTCGCGCGGCAAGCTGGCCGGCATGTTCGCCAGTCAGATCGGCAAGGACATCATGCAGCTCATACTGGACGTCAACAAGCTACGGGATGAAGTCATTGTGAGTATTTGTGTCCAGCTTTAAAGAGTCATGTACTTACGAGTCGGACTCGCGCACGAACGGCAATAAACGTGTCCGTTGTATGGGAGGCCCCTTAAATATTTATTTTATTCTATAGTGGTAACAGAAATACAGTTTGGACAGACGGACAGACGGAAAGCGAAGTCTTAGTAATTAGTAATTTGGATACGGGACCCTAAAATTCATAATGACTGAGCTAGGCAGAGTACAAACAATAGAAGGTTCTAATTTTGATGAGCTACATTTGAAATACCTAGCATGTGGAAAAATATATTAATTAAATATATATTAAAACTTATGCTCTAGTCATGAACTAAAAATGAATTCCATAGGAAAACTGTGTGTCATGTTACGCTCCCAAAATAGATTCCTCTTTACTTAAGTTCCAAATGCCTATTTTGAAATCTTGAAATCCTACAAATGAATAATTAAATCAAGAGGACAACTTAATTGACTCATGACTACAACACGCAATGAATTGGAGTCACAGAGAGTTCCGAAGACTAGGTTAGGTAGCTAAGAGTTAATTTTATTATTTAAAAGTTAATTTTATTAAGTGTATGGCTTTATATCGTGATATAACAGACTCCGCGATCCCAGACTTCTTATACGTAAGACACGTAAAACACAACCGGATATCCATATGAACTTACCTATAAGTTCAGTTGTGTTCCATTTCCAGGCAGTTCCCTTGTTCCAAACTTAAAATCAAACTCCTCCGTACAACTCCAACCACAAAAGACACCAAAGTTCCGTTAATTAATTAGTTGAGAAAACTAAAAGAAGACTGGTTTGCGTAACACCAGATAAGAAAAGAATTGGATCAGAAGACAGGCTGGAATTTATGATGGGAGTCAATAAGCGAGCAGAGAAAGGTGGATCAGTTTATTGTACAGAAATTAACATCCAAGTCAATTCCGCCGATTCGATCAAGAAATATAACGTGAAAAAGTTAAAACATTAAAACGAAAAAACAAACAAAAACAATTTGAAGAAAACCATCAGGTATTGCTAATTCCGCTGTTCAGAAGTTAATAAACGATTCCCCGCTAGTTTGACAAGAAAATACAATCAGGAGCTGCTTGTGGACGCTGACATTCAAGCTGCGAAATGGAACAGTGGCAGTTTCCATTCTTTAAAATTTGTCAATCACCAAATAAAAGATGTCATCGGCCCATCTGGCTGGAGGTCTGCCAACTCTTCGCTTCGCCTCCCGCGGTCTCCGCTCCAGAACAGACCTACTCCATCTATCGTCGCAACGGCGACACGGCTTTGGCATCAAAGAACCATGCGACGTGGAGGTGCCTTGGACAGGCATATGCCCAACGGTGGGCGTCATAAATGCTGGTGAAGAAGAAAAAATAAAGCATGATGCTGCTGATGGATGCTAAATGTCAATGGAATGTTGATGGAAAATGCTGATGAAACCGGCTAATTCCGCTGCCCCGAAGTTAATACCCAGTTCCCCGGAAGCTTCATTAGGGAATACAACTGGAACTGCTTTGGATATCGATTCAAGTTAAACGATGGAACGGAAAACATGGAGCTGCTGTTTAATGCTTAGCGACAAGCTACGCGATGGAACTCATTCATTGATCCAAAGTTACGAGTAATAGCCAATTCTCCGCTGTTTTTTTCCGCAGTGCTAGCTCGATCGGGAAATACAACCAGGAACTGCTTTTGGACGCTGACAGTCAAGCTGCACAGTGGAAAAATGGCACGCTTCATTGTTTTAAAGTAAACAATCGATTCTCAACTCGATAACCAAACAACAGATGGTACTGCTGGAGGATGCTGAGAGTCAAGCTAGGTGATGGAATAGCGGCCAATTCCGTTGTTTCGAAGATAACTCGATAAGAAAATACAATTGAAACTGCTTCAATAAACGTAGAGTGATGAATGAATATCCTAATAAAAGCTAATCTACGCGATGGAACTTTATTCAATTCCAATGTTCAGAACTTAATAACCAGTTTACTATAAGGGACAGATGAATACAGAGAGTCAAGCTTCGGGGTAGGATGTTTTATTCCATTGTCCCGAAGTCAACAGCTAGTTCCCTATCAGCTGCACCATAAACATTTATTATTTAATTTGCATACCTGAGAAGGTGAATATGGATTGATCAAAATGCCCTGTAAAACCAATAACTAACCGATATTCGTGCAAATAAATGATTTTCGATTTTGATTTTGAAACAGCAAATACAACGAGGAACTGCCGTTCGATCGTAGCCAATTCCGTTGTTCAGATGTTAAAAATCAACTTTTCATTAGTTCGATCATGACATACAAGAAGGAAGCTTCTGGATCCTAAGAGTCAATAGAAGGATGTCAGGTTCCGTTTCAAAGTTAACGGACAACTGCCCATCTGTTCAATCGGGAAATACAACAAAAACAGTGGTTGGATGTTAATCATCTATACTAATATTATAAAGAGGAAACATTTGTATTTTTGTATGTTTTAACGAATAAACTCAAAAACTACTGGGCCGATTTCAAAAATTCTTTCACCATTGGAAAGCTACATTCAGCTTGAGTAACATAGGCTATTAAATAAAAATAAAAAAATTCATTGGCAGAGCGAAGCCTGCTGGGTCAGCTAGTCTATTATATTATGCTTGATGTCAATAAGCTATGCGATTCAGTTGTGGCCAAATTATAGTTCAAAAGACAGATAGGTACCTATAGCTATGTAAAGGGATTGCATGAAAGTTCAGAGAAAGCTCTTGTTATGTTTGTAGATTCAATCCGTAAAGTACCTTGTCGCGCGGAGCTAACCTCAGATGTGATTGCGGGAGTAATTTGAGGTTTGCTATGACGTATTGAAGCCTATTCAACGGTTTACAACAGATAATACACGGGCTCTGTTCAGTTCATTATAGGTAAATTAGTAGATAATATAATGAAACAAAGCATAGGTACGTACATAATTATGACATTGTTATAATGTAGATAAATAATTGTAGGAGTGGAATTTCATATTATTATTATTGTTATATAAAATGCCTCTCATCAATTTTATTTGTAGTTTTTTTTCCACATTAAAGATGATAAGAAAATATTTTTATAATTATTTAAAATCTTAATAGCATTTTCCAATCATTGATTATTTTTTTTAAATAATATAAACAATTTAATGCAAGATGAGGAATATTTAAATAAAAATAAATGTTAAATAATATTTTTCAAGATATAGCCCTGCATCTCAAAAATCTCAAGTTCAAAATACGACCGTCGCGTTGTTTTTCCGTCTACATTTTTTGTGTTGAGTTGTATTATAATAATTAATAATATGACAATTATTTAATTAAACATTCCGTTTGAACATTTAAAACATTTTCACAAACAAAAATCTATTTTCTTACAACAAAAGCAATAAGAAAATGTTCATAAAATGAATAAGTAAACATAATTTCGTTAGTCGGTATCGGATCGGTAAAGATGGCAATGATTATGCGAGGACCGCGCGCCGCCCGACGCCGCCCGCTGCCGTCCGTCGATAACGGAAATCGCGTAACCGCATAATCAAAATCGCGTAATTACGACTGAATATGAATCCGTGCACTTGTACGCGGCGATCTAGGTATCGTACTTCGTTACAGGCTCCGCCTATCGCACTCGATTCAGATAAAGAGAGAGATTAATAAAAATTAAACGTTCTGCAACTTTGAATCCGATGTCTGTTATCTGGAAAGTAGGTTTGTAAAACTTCCTCGCAATTCCTCCTTGAATTTACCGCCGCGGCAAAGGATCGCAATCCTATTTTTACCGACTTCAAAAAAGGAGGTTATCAATTCGGCACGTGCGTATGTAGGTAATATTAACAGAACAGCACAATAGTTCGGAATATTATGTTAGTCTATTACGGCTTCCGAACAAGTAGGTTGCCAAATTTTATAAGTGTATGTACCTACCTATTAGTACTGTATAATATATGTAGATATGTTTGTCCTCGCATACTATGATCTCCGAAACTAACTGATAGATCGTGATCGTTCTTTTTTTGTTTGCATTTTTATCAACTTAGCGGATGGTAAAAGGTTTTTCAAAATCGGTTCAGTAGTTTTCGTGATGTTTTTGAAGTCGGTTTAGTTCGGTAAGTTCCAAAATTTAACAATAGAAACAAAATACTTGATACAAAAGACACCAACCTCAAAAAAATAGTAGCTTAAAGTATACATGTAACAATTTTTATTTCATACTTTTATGAAGTCGGTTTATTTTTTAAATTATTTTTATTAGGTATTGTAGCGCTGGTTACTGCTGGTTAGTAATTTATCGGCGGAAAGTAAACTTCGCAAGTTGCACTGCCGACCGGCTAAGCCAATTGTTTACGAACTCTGAGCGTGCTTCTGGGCGGACTTTTATTTACATAGGCTTTGCACCCCTGGGTTAGACTAGCTGCATACACAATAAGATATTACATAGTTGTTAATGATTTTTAATATAAAATTATATTACATATTAAAATTTACATATTTTATTTTTTATATTATTATATCTATTTAATTAAAACGTGTCTACTAAAGCTCGCAGAAGTTTTTACATAGTTGTACACGATTGTTAATACAAAGGAGGCGTATTTACATTTTTAATTACGTGTAATAAAACGTGTCTGCTAAAATCCAGAAAATAGAATTTTTGACGAAAATTCCACATGAAAAGAAATCTAAGAAATGTTTGAGACAAAATAGTTTTGATTAATAATATTCGTTTTATTATAATAACCAAACCGACTACTGTTGTACTTAAATAAACAATTAACTCGTTCTGATTACCGATAGTAGGTATACAGCTACGTTAAAACGCTACGTAAATTTCTGCGGAGGCCACCAAAAACGAGATTTACAAAGAAGCCACTTGAAAGAACATCGCCGCGACTTTGTAACCGAGTAATTTCCTTCTAGAGAATTCCTATTTAATTTCACTTTAAATGCTAGCTAAATATGAAATTCATTAACATATTTCACTCTTTACATCATCAAAACTTAAAGTTTCCTGCCCTAGAGCTTATTTAAGCTTATCTTAACGTTTGAAAGCATTTATGTGAACGGAAAATTTTAAGCAGTTTAATTTTAAAAAAATGTTTATACTCACTAAGTAGTAAATAAAATAGACGGAAAAGTAACTATGATGTTTAAAACTTATAGCAATAAACTTTGCAGAAATGTTTCTGAAGTCAGTCTGTGCGTATGAATAAATCTGAAAACTTGCGGAACAGAAATACTGCAACCTACTGAATCCTAAATAAAATCAACGAAAAGAAAAAAAAAAGTAAAAAAAAAACATAATTTAAAATTAAAGTGAAAATAATTTAAAATTAACATGAGTACTTACAAAAAAATAAAAGCACGGTTGCCGTTACAGCAACCGTGGCTCTACGACGACCGATCGGAGCCGGAGAAGGTGCTGGAGGTGCTCGACGACCTGATGGAGAAGCTGGTGGCGTGCGCCGCGCGCGACCGCCAGATACGCGACTGGCAGAAGATGTTCAAGGTGAGTGGAACTCCCACATCGTGCTGGTTGTTCGCTCTGGGTGTGCGAGGTGACCGTTTCCGGCCGTGTCCTGCGAACACTGAGCTCCAGTGCTCGCGCGGGCGGGTATTGTAGCCGCGAGCGGCGGCAACGGCCGTCGCGCATGCACACACCGCTCAGGGAAGCGCCGAACGTGCAACTGAGTTGTGCCGGTGCAATAAAACTTTAACACGCGAACTGCGAGTAATATTGAGTGGTAGCCCTGAGTAGTGGCTTAGAGTTCGACCTCGATCCAGGGGTCCGGGTTCCAACCCCAGTGGCGTGTAACAAAGACGTGGTAAAAAATGTTATGTGCGCTTTACAAAAATAATGTCACCTGCTGTTACGGTGAAGGAAAATATCGTAACCTGCATGACTGAGAATTCACAAAAAATGTTCTTAAAGGTACATATGTGAAGTCCACCAATCCGCAGTAGTGGTGCGTGGTGGACTGTGGCCTACATCCCTCTCAGTGTGAGAGGAGACCCAACCCTGCAGTGGGTCATTAATGGGCTACCGACATGTCAGCATCGCTTTGACACGGGATCCGCGGGCGAGGACGCACCGTAGGCGTCGCCGAGTGTGCAAATTGGAGGCTGCCGAGATGCACATGCATTAATTTCCCTTGCTGTTCCCCGGGATGTCGCTTCCTCTTGCAAGCGCATCGGAATTTCATTATTGTTTGTCAGTCGTTTCCGCAGTCGCATCGATGGTGGGAACGATTTCCAGTCTCCAGGGTTCCAGGGTCTCGGTTTAAGCGAAGTGGAAATTTACATAACGCGAACATAATATAATGATGATCTATTTATTTTTTACGAACTTTAAGTCTCTAAGGAATGATTGAATAACGGCAATATTGAGTTGATAACGAGCGCGTAGGAGCTTCCCGCCTTAATTAGGGGCGGCTTAGACGGCGAAAGGAAAAACGGAGGCGAATTTTCCATTCACCTGTTGAATATTAGTCGAACAGTTTTTTTCCATACCTCGTTAAACCCGAACCTGCGGGCATTAGACATTTGTGTATTTTTATCACGCAGAGAGTGGAGATTTAAAAGCATATTATTAAAGTTGTGTGTACTCGTACGTAGATTCACGAGTCCTTATCAGCGCGACGTCTCGTTGGTTCGCACTTCGCATCGATATATTCGAGCTATGTTTGTCGAACGATGCTACGAACCATGTGTGTACTTTGCCGATATAACTATGCATTGAAAATTCTTCGTGTTCATTTTTAATGGTTTGAATTTTAATTTTAGCTTATTTTATTTCCGTTCTTTATCCGTCGCATCACAAATAGTGACAAGACAGCCAAACTGCACCTGAATTTTATTTTAGCTTATTTTATTTCCGTTCTTTATCCGTCGCATCACAAATAATGACAGAAGAGTCTAGCTGAAACCTGTTCGTATTTATCATTTGTAAAAGCAGAAACCCTGTAGGAACGTCCGTGACGATCCAAGGAGACACCGGGCCAAAATCGAAAAAAACTTTTTCTGAAGTATAAATATAAGAAAAGCAGACAAGTAATGTAATGCAAAAAAGGCACGGACTTAGAGACGGGCAGCAATTTAATAGAGAAAAAAACATCATTTATAAAACAAATGTTTTTATGTATGAGCATACTTAAAATACTTAATCTCTCGCTGAGCTCTCTTCAGCCTCTACCCATATGAGGAGGCGTGAAGCATCTGCCACGCTGCTCCAACGAGGATTAGTGAAGGGAATAACCTAAAGGACCTTTTATGCCTGAAAAATCAAAATATTTAACGTGGTATTTTAAATTATTAATATACCTAAAGTCTTATAGTTGGCTGACATAACCAACTGACCAACCGACACGACAAAACTTAAACACACGGCTATGTATGGATCCGTCCTAATTGGTATATGCGTTGATATAATATAATATGATAACGATGAACCATATTCTCCATAAATGCAAGTTTGTAAAAATAATTTCCTCAAACACAACAACAGATTGCGTTCATACAAATCGTTGTTCAGTTTTATTCCCACGAAGATTTGCTGAACCGAGACGGAACGACAATCGCAGTGGCAAAAAAACAACGCTGTAAAAGCGTCTCTTGCTGTAACCTAAAAATGAAATGATTCCGGGATTACGGAATGCGCTGCTATTGAATTTCTCAGTGTCTGAGCAGCGAACATTCGAGATTGTTCGCCCTATATTCCAAACGAAGTGGGACATGCGCCACTTTGTGACCCACTACTGGGCATCGACTCTGCCCAAAAGTGTGGCACAAAGCTAAAAGTTGGGGAAATATTTAAAAGTTAGGCAACCGCAGCTTTTTTATGTACGATCTATAGCGTGTTCAGTTACATTACAACCAAAACTATTTTTAAGTGGTTATACGAAAATTATTTTATTTGCTGTCATAATAAATTAAAAAGCAGTAAGTATAAGTAAATGAAATACATCATCAACGGTTGCGATTTGACGGTAACTTACACGATCATCATCTAACAATTATAAACCTTACGGCGGACTACAAGGATGGCGGTAATAATAAAAGTTTTTACTCTGCAACTACTCAACAATATACCTATACATTAAGATGGCGTCACGATTATTCTATCATCAGCGTTATAAGACCCTTTTAAACGTTTTGCTGCCTAATCAGTCTTCTAGTACTACGCAGGTATTAACCGCTAGTACGGACTACAGGTATCTTATTCAGAAATAGATATCCAAAATGTAATCAGAGAAATGCTATGCAAAATAATTTTGTCCGATTTTACACTTTCGACAAGAAAACGTAAAATATTAGGAGTCTAGCTCATACGGCAAGTATTTAAAATGGGATGTAATTATTTTTAGACGAAAGAATATTGTAGTCTTGCTTTAAAAATTGACTTATTCAAAGTTTTAAACAATGATGAATAAACTGTAAAGTCACTGCCAGTGGAGTATTTTCATAATTTAAAATAATACAACTTTAAAAAAAATAACTTGTGGAAATTTTAAGTTTTATCGGATAAATCTGAAGTTTACAATTTTATTTATACATAGGCATGGATTTAGAGGTATGTCTTCATTGAGGCACAGGTGAGTCTAAACTACGTACGTACGTACATATACGTACGAATACACTACATAAACGTATTAATTTCGATTGTTAGCTTTCAAAGCAATATTGCAAACTAAAAGCTTCTTTGTTCCAAGAAGTTTGTTTTTAACTTCGTATTTACTCTGGGATATCGATTGATAACGAATTTTGTAACGGAAATTGAAACCCTTTAAAATAATGCAGGGTCATTGTATTTCATAGGTATGCGGTGTGAGTTACAAAATTAAAATAAATACTGCTCTGAGATTTTTCGTTCTAAAATTATATCGAAAATTCATTCAGAAGTGCAGATTCAAAGTTTTATGCTAAAATGTCAGAAAACATGCAACTAGGACATAGACACTGATATCTCTCGAAATACAAACAGTAATTTTAATAGGCACGGCAAATATTCTTTTTTTTATTCATAAATAAAGAAGTACTCGTAAGTAGATACAGTTCAGGTTGTAGAACTGCAAGTTTTGTATCAAAAAGTAAAGTGTATTAATTTCAATTGAATGATTTCTTTTCAGTTCTTAAAAAATACACGTTTCTATAATATTTGCGTGAAAAAGGATACATAAAATAGGCGTGTTTCCACTAAGAATAAATCGGCTGGCATAGGGTTTCTAATGATTAATCATGTTATGTAGTAACCAAATAAACACGTTTTTCATTAAAATAATTAAAGTTTACGAATATTTACGGAAAATAAAATCCGCAAAATTGGCCGTTTAATCACATGGACGTGACATTAAAATAATTGAACACAAATCAGAGACGCGTGACGTCACGCCTCGTGAAACGTCATGTTGTTGCTGTCATTTTCGTATGCAGTGAACAGCTTGTTTCGCAAGGAGTGACATCATTCAAGACGCCGTGACTGTCTTGGCCTTTTTCGATGTCAATTTGGAGTTAATTTCTAAAAACGCAAAATTCTAAGGTAAAATGGATTATTTTTCTTAAATCAATATATTTTTGGGGTAAAATAGATACCAAGATTATAATATAAATTCGCTTACCTATCAAGAGTGTACATACTCGTAATTAGTAGAGGAGGATGCAATACTCACCGGGGAAATATCAAATTACAATGAAGTGTTCCTGCAAAAGCAGCTTACTCGTTCAAGAACTACTTGCTGTTTGTTTTGTACTCTTGTCTTGTTTGGTAAACGATCTTGTCATTACTTTTTATTTCAGCTATTTTATTAGTTAGTTTATTATAGGACAAGTATCAAATGGATTATAGATAGGTACGCCACACATATAAACAATTTATAAAAATTATTGAATGACACGTACGTTGTTTAAACTGGTATTTTATTATAATATAATGTATGTATGACACAAATGACGTTGAAATTTCATGTAATCGCAATTTTATAATAGGGCGTCATACGGCTCTGAAAGGTACCTAAAATTGATTTCGGAATTTGGCCTGTGGAGCTTTATTAAATGAGATTTTTGGCAGGCAAATATTGCAGGGCATTCAATGATTTAAAAATATCCCGAATATGATTCTCGAATTTCAGTTGTGTACACCTGCCACGTGTATTGTATAGGAATGCCATTTTGAAGTGTATATCCGTAGTGTGCCTATCTACTATTCCATGACTGCTGTAGGTACATATAAAATTTCATTTATTCCTCTTGTTTTTTCCCTATCGTCGTTATGCAAAAATATTTTATAGGTTCGGTGAATTTTCAATATTTTAGAACGCGCAACCAAACAAAGAGATTCTCTGAAGCCGATTTACCTAGTACCTACTTACGTAACGTATCTATCAGTGCCTATAATTTAATAAAAAATACTAAAATAACTTTTTTACTTGTAAAAATTAAGTTTTAGAATTATCTATTGTAGACTCAAAGCGAATTTAATGCTGCTCATCAGTAAAGTATCCAAAAATATGTTAAATACATATAGAATAAATGATACATACCTATTTTGCCTCCAAACTAAGGTAATAGGTATCTATTTTCCCTCGAAACTTGTTACTTTAAGGTTACTGTATAACCTGAACAACAGTGTCTGACTCATCAGCAGTGCTTGGTATTTCACGCCACACGTTACGTCACGACTCCCATACATTTTAGATTAAGGTTGGCGTCGTATTTCGTCTAGTAAACTAAAACACGGAACGCACTCAAGCCACTTTCGGGGTCTTTAGTCTTTGAAATTTATACCTATCGATGGAATTTTATCACATCGACTATTAGAAAACCAGTGAAATTGACGGGTATAGGAAGCTAATATAAGCTGATTCTATTGAGGAGTTCGATAACTTTATCCCGTGTCTTAATTGGCATATCGCACGCTAAAATCGATTTGAGGTTAGATGTCGGTCTCCATGGGCTGCAGTGACCACTTAACTGTAGGTGCCCAGTATTCCCGTTTTCGACTCGATTATTACTTAAATAAAAAAATGTTCAACGTATCCGTGTTCCGCGGCCTTGCGGAACTAAGTATGAATTGTAATATTGGTAGTTTATCGTGTATTATGTCATTTGACCGTCTACCACTTATAAAATTCATAGAAAACCAATTTTGAAATTTACTAAATTTAAATGTAACCCTCATCAAATTACTTCAATATCGTGGTTCATGAAATGCACATCTGTTCCCGCGAATGGAATTCAACGGCTAATTTCATTCACTGTATGAAATTATTCACTGTTCAGAATTATATTCGATTCTAATGTGAAAGCTTGTAACTACACAATATTGTATACAATAAATGCTTAGTTTCATGCATGCGACGAATGATTAGAAATGTGATTTAATAAGAGATGATTGAATCTTATGTCTTATACCCTATGATGCTTAGGTATTTGGCATAAAACGGTTAAGTAATTAAGTAGTACATACTAAGTGAGGCGACCACAGTCAAAATAAGTTGATAGTAGTAACACGTATACATATATGGTATTGTGCCAAAATTTAAATTATTTTTAAGAACGCTCAACATATGAACTAGGAGCATGTTCAACAAACAACGCTTATCAAACGCTTTCTCTGCCTTTTAAACGTCTAAGTGTTAAAAGTATCGAAATACTATTTTATCTATCATATTTTTTTCTCGCAAACGACATTCCCAGTACTTTCGATTGGCCAAACAAATTCAACATATCCACGCGGCGAACAAAAGTGAAAAACGTCCCGTGGGCGCGTTTGGCTGGGACGATATTGCGAGTATCGTTTTTTGAAACTCGCCCCGTAACTGTTGCGCTTCACGAGGGGCTTTTATACGCCGTATATGTGTTGCTGATGGCGCGACATGCCAGTCACATACAAACTCGTGTCTAGATATCCAAACGGCTATAATGAAATGAATGGATAAAAAGTCCTGTGGCTGCAATCCTTTTATGTCACTTTGTTGGGCATAGCTCCCCATAGCTTAGGCCTGGAGCAAACTACACCACGCTGGTTCAACGTGGATTGGTGAAAAAGCGGGCTAGTGGCTAAAGTTTGATTTTTAACTTGTCTACAAGTACATTCCGTTAAACACCTGCTTACCAAAATGACTTTTCTTCTTTTTTACCTTAACAAAACGTCTTTCCAATTAAATCATTCCGTTCCAAAAAGTAATATATTATGTTAGCTATTGCTAGTATGCATTCATATCGTTAACATCTTAGTATGAATTATGTTGAGCTGAAAATCTACCGTATCTTTTGTATCCGTAGATATTATAGGCGAAGACTTATCATCTACCTATCTTAAGTGCTACGGTTTGCCAACGGTATTGTGTGGTATTGGCAAGCACCGCTCATGTCCTGTAGGTAATTGTTTCCTCCAGAGGGTAACTTAAATAACAACTCTGGGCAATATGACAGTATCAACTGACTAGGTTCCGCCGGCAAATACAATGTAATCCGCTTTGAAACTTCGATGGCTCGGTCAAATAGCTTTTTAATAAGTTAAATAACATGGTCCCCGACTTAGATGGCTGGCATATAAGTCCCTGAGTCTGGTAAAAATAATTGCTGCAATTTGGATTAAATAAAGTCTACTCACAACAGGGGGAGCATTTTAATGAGGGGTGAATAGTTCTGTCACTTAATGGGGGATATATCAAACTTTTTTCCTATCTGTCCCCTTAAGGGGACAAAAGTGGGTGACAGTTTTGTCCCCTTAAGGTAGGAATAATCCTTTTGATTTTGGAGGTCTGGTTCAGGCAGAGAAGACATGATCACATTTTTATAAGTCGTAATCATAGATTAAATCAAAAAGGGAAGATACGGTACCTATACGCTTACTTGTATCAATCATAAAATTAGTCCGACTCAGCTACATATCTAACTTACACACACACGCCTATATGTCAATCGGGCACACATGTCAATCGGGCGAGCGAGACAGAGCGTTAAGTTTTATCATTAGCGGGAGCGAATCGGAGAATGCAGCGCCATCTCGCGCGCGACCGCCTCCCTCACACAATGATCTTGATAAAAATGGCGAATTACATTTAAAACAAAGTTTAAGTGTACTTAAAAATGAAAAGCGATGCAGTGGAATTTGATTTTCGTTTTTGAGTTGTTTGTGCACCTTTTAAAAGCACACGAAGGCATTGTTTTACCTTTTTAAACACAGAAAATCCGCGATTATTGTGTTCTTAGCGCACATGTAGTTCAATAGCTAGCCAAATTACGACTAAAGTGAAATTGTGTGCATGGACCTAATTTTAGGTGCGCACTCATGAGACACTAGTGCCGTATCTTCCCTTTTTGATTTAATCCAAGGTCGTAATAGCTCAAAATTTGAATGTTTAAATAGTATCTATTCAGGCAAGATTTTTATTGCAAAAACATAATTATAGTTTAATAGAAACGTTTTAATGATGTCATTTAAATAACCTGTTTAAATGTAAATTTTAAAATGTCTATAAATACACATCTAAATGCACTCATTAACGTTCAGATGCTCATTTGGGAGTCATGTGCGAGTTTGTGTAATGTGCTTTCGTGAAATGTGGTTTATTAGAATATATACCTACAATATTCTATCCGACGTAGTACATAGAATAACGGAAACTGCGGATCTGAAGTAAAATCTAAAATGTTCCGTGTAGGTACTAAAGACGTGTTCTACACTTTCCTTACGAGGTTTGTAACTTGACATTTGTGTTTTAATTAGAACGTCTATTGAGATCCATAGTAGTTTATGAAGTGTGCGTTGCGTCCTACAGAAAAGGATACATCTCGTGCTGTTGCCGTTGCAATTAGGCCGTTTCAGTGAGGTTGAACCTGTTGAAGAATATCTAAAGGCATACCATTTTAATGAAAAACTATCATAGTTTAATGTCGTTTTGTTTCAATATTTCAACAACATTTCGTACCATTAACTTCATAAAGTAGATCTAGTGATGTAATAGAATGAGTTGTTCTCTTTTATTTTTAAAGTAAGTTTAAAGTAATAACAGGTATAAGGACTCAAAAGCAATGCGCACTCTTAAGTTAATTCTGTAATGTATAAATAAATATTATGTTTCGACATTCATAGGATATGCTAGATTTTTAGGATAGATATGTTATAAAAGATACCATCTTAAGCGGTGATAGCCAAGTGGCTTAGAATTCGACCTCGAATCGAGGGGTCCGGGTTCGACTCCCAGGGGCACGCACCAATAACTTTGTTAAAAAGTTATGTGCGCTTTATAAAAATTAAATATCACCTGCTGTTACGGTGAAGGAAAACATCGTGAGGAAACATGGATGCCTGAGAGTTCACAAAAAAAATGTTCTCAAAGGTATGTTAAGTCCACCAACCCGCAGTAGGCTAGCGTGGTGGACTAAGGCCTACATCCCTCTCATTGCGAGCAGGAGACCCGATCCTGTAGTTAGTCATTAATGGGTTACTGACACCATCTTAATAAATAATATGTTTTCGGTGTGATGTGTTAATTATGGTATTTTTTCTGTAGACATTATCAAGAATAGGCAGAGCGGAATCTTAGCATTGGAACACATTGCATAAAGCAACCTTACACACTTGAAGTCATAAATCAAACTAAACTCTACAATTACCTGTAGATTTAAAAATACAATTAAAATCAAAACCAAACCATATCCACGTGAAGGAAAAATCAATTTTCATCAACCGATTAAGCAATAACGGCAGAAGGTTTCCACAGCTGCAACCACACATTGTCCGCTCACTGTATCGCGCAGAGTTCTAATTGGATGTTGTCCCCCTAACGCGTAATTATCGGCTCTACCCATCGTGACGTAGCTAACAATAATGTGCTTAGACTTTAATTCATCACGTTGAAAACCGATGGTTGACAACTAAATAAAATGATCTGTAGCTCTATTAGTATATATATCGTACTATAGAAGTGTGGTAGGTAGTTGCAGTCAAATATATCTATTCAAACACTGGAAGGATAGTTAATGGTTCTTTTATAATTGCTTGTACTTTCAAACATTAAAAACGGGCCATGTGAGACGCAGATTTGTTAATATATTTTTTTTTCTTTCTATATATTCGAAAACTATTTTTATTGTTATTACGATGGTTATAATGTGACCCTGTAGAGTTTTTTAGTAGCCCCCATATCGCTTAAAGTTACAACAAATTGGACTTTGTCCCCCTAACACGTAATTATCGGCTCTCGCCGGTGTGACGCAGCTCACAATCTACGGTGTAGACGCAATAGTGTGCATAGAGGTAGCTCATTACGCTGTCGAAACGTTAATCGAATGCTGAAATACGAACTAGTTATTAATTTTAAGTAGTTTTTGATAATCAGTCTCTTCTAGTATCCAGCCGAAAACAAAACTCTTTCGTCTTTCTTTATCAACTATCTATAGAAAAAAAAGACGGATGAAAAATATAGATATTATTTTTCATCTCAGTCTCATTTTTGTATAGTACAACAAAAGGCCGCGGTGAAAATGTGTACGATATAAATTCAGCAGACATTCCATGTGAAATTGCCCAAGCCTCACCCTGAAAACCCTGTTCCTAAAGGTAGCAGAGTTTATTGACAGAAGCACTGTTTTCACTTACGTTTTAATTATCGAGAGGGCAGCGTGCGTATTGCATTCTATCACGAAATAATCCCCTCCATTAACTGCGAACGCAATGTGCCTGCACTGTACATTTGCCGCTGTGATGCGTGTAACTATATTTGTCTTGTGCTCCTGTAAATGGTTTCTTTGGTCAGGTTATCGTTGCTGTTTCTACATGACGTATTATGCATTTGACAGAGTTACCTACAGGTTTCACCTAAACGAAAATTGTAACAAAACTGCAAAACTTCTATGCGACTTGGCTGGTGGAGAAACGGAGTAGTGGCCAACCTCCGACAAGATTTAACAACTGGTACGGTATCGATAAAAACCGGGACCGACGGCTTAACATGCCCTTCGATACACGGAAGCGCACATTTAATTCACAGTTGCTTAACTTTTTCGATTGCTTGGGATCCCATCACTCAAATAACGGGGCTGTGCGCGCTTCTGTCCTCATATAAGTAATACTTTTTTGTTGAGTATAGTTCCATTAAATAAGGGGACATAATCCATGCACAATTTTACGAATGTCAGTGTTAAGCCACCCCCGAAAGCAGCCTTTTAATTATCTAGTAGGCAGTGTCCGCGTTGCGTTTCATCACAAATTAATTTACTTCATTAAATGTGAACCGACGAACTTATAGAACCCTCTTTATGTGTATGTTGTTAATTAATTTTCTCTCTTTAGAAAGCAATGTTTTAATTTGAGATTATTAGCTTTTAAGGAGCTTTAGCTGATATTATAATGGATTGCTCAAGACTTATTTGCACTAAGTCTGAGTTTCAATTAGTTAAATAAAATAAAAATATTACTCAATAATAAACAGGTACAACTTGTACCCATTTTAGGTATAATACTGCTAAATGCTACAACTTTCCAGCATTTTTAAATGATGGTAATTATCGAAGATAATTGAAATTTCACGACCCCTTCAACATCCTTAATGTGATAATTAACATGCGATCATTTTAATTTTCAGAGACCTGTCCTATGATTTCCTTGTGGTAAATTCAATCCAATTATTTCTGTATTTACTGATGAAACTTACAAAATACGACACAGATAAGATTATCGTTTAAAACACACGGTCGTCTCTGCGGACCTACTGAAATAGTAAACGTGAAGCCTCGATTTAATAGACATCCACAATTCCACGTGCGATGCATTCAATTACGTCATAATCCCCTAGCCAATTGTCAGAGAGCACGGGCCTCCCTGGCTTTCCTTTTACTATGCTAGCAGCCTGTATATTGAGGATCAAATCCATCCGTTAGTTCGGCATAATGTAGGTGTTGTCACGCGTGACTGAGTTTTTGGTTACAGTAGGAACATACCCTGGAGATCATTTTATGCACCCATTTAGGGTGTACAAAACGATCTCGGGGTAGACCTTCACGAAAACATTAATTAAAATGTTCATAATGTCTGTTGTGATTTAAACAACTAATGAAGTTATATATACGATATATACATCGATGGTCTGGCCACCTTTTAATTATTTTTTTTAATAAATGAAATATGCCTTTAGTTATTTACAGCTGTTTTCCCTTAGGGAGATCGTTATGTACCACCTCCACGTAAACTTGATTATTTCACGGATATATAATGCAACATTAACATATGAACATGTAAAGAACGACTGCAAAATCAAATAATCAGCTTCACAGAGGTGAGGACAAAGACACCTTCAAATTTTCTTCTTGTATACAACAATAAATTTTCGAACAGTTTTCAATGTTTCATTGTGTATACAAAATTTATTCACTCATTTGATTCCGCGGCTCAACGCTCCTCTAGTGAGCTAAACGATGTAAAGATATAATAGAGTGATACAAATCTTTGAGATGAAAAGATATACATGACTCTTTTCTTTTTACGGATATACTTTGCGCACGTGTAATATCAAAACTTGTATACCAATACAGAATTTTAATAAACAAAACTTATTAATTAAATTAACCACCTGTCTTGCTTACTCGTCTTTTTTGCTGTTTCCTCGCTCACTGCAAATAACTTTTCCATTTTAATTATCCCGGACGACTCGTAATCGCCTTGTTTTGCTCGCCTTTCCGTCCACTGTGTACTTTGATATGAAAAATAATAATATAAAAAGTGTTTCTTATGCCTTAAGCGAGAGTTCCATACCGTAGCGAGGTTTTCTAGAAATAAGTAATAAAGGCGGAACAGCGACGGAAATGCTAAGATTTTAACGGTCGATTGTTGTTACGATAGGTACCTAGTGGATATTACTAAATCATGATGAAGTTAAACTTTAAAAGGAAGTTTTTATACAAATGTCTGCGATGCTTGCGACCAGATCGTCGAAAAGGTACTAAAATATTAAATTTAGTATTATTTCTTTTCATTTTTATTTAAAAAACCAATGCGTATTATGTGTAGATCACCACCAATTAACTACGCAATGCTAAGCCTATAATTGCAATTCTAGATGCCACCGGCAAGATTGGAGGTCCTCGACGAGACCATAAACGACGTGAAGCTGCGCCAGCTGCTGTGGAAATCTGCTAAGGAGTGGAACGAAATGTACCAGGCTTGGTAAGAGATACTTATGTTACGTTTCCATCACACTTTTATACATAAGTAATATAATTATATGTATATGATCAGACGGAGAGATGTTCTATTAGGGAAAGAGTACGAGTGTTGCCAAATTTTCAACTTTTTTAACTTTGCCTACAAGAGGCCAGATGCAGTGGCTATCACTTAAAAGTGGACCCGTGTCCAACAGTGGGTCATAAAAGGGTTACAGCCAGCCGAATTAAATATTCATGGACCTTCCAAAAAGAAGGCTTCATTGCCTCCTAATGTTATAGAATCTGAACAAATATAAAAGTTTTAGTGACATGCTTCTCACAAATCATGTCGAAATGTCAGTTTTTTGCGCCTATTTCGTTTAAAGGCATCTCATGTTGTGAAGTGAAATTTCCAGTTCGGAGTTCCTATGGTTAAGGTTGTATAAAATCTCGGAAGTTCGATTCAACGGCGATAATATTGAATTTCCATTGAAATGTCGCTTTTGAAATCAAGGGAGTACCTAGCTTATAAAGATCATATAAGGTTTCCACCTTTGAGTGAAAATCAACGGCCAATATTCGACTCGTTTCATTTCATTCACTGTATGTGATACCTACACATTCAAAATGCAATCACGACTTAGTTTTACTTGTTTTAAGGAATTGAAAGAAACCTACGTGGAGATTTTTATTACTCATAAAAAAAGTTTTTACACTTACTGCTTACGTGCTTACTGACAGATTCCAGTTACGAGAACTGGAATCTGTCAGTAAGCACAATGGGTTCTAGCTATAAGGTATAATATCCGCCTTAGGTAGGCATGTATGGGAATCTTTCTTCCTTCCTTCCAGCCGTTCGTAGTCAACCGTTGGACGTGGGCTTACCCTAGTCAACGCCGTTTCGCTTAGATTCAGAGGTATCCGACGGTTTCCCGTTGTCTTCTTCAGGTCGTCAATACAGCTGATCGACCTGTGCTCTTTTTGCCTAAATTGGTCGCCTTTCGAGGACTTCCCCATTGTGAATCAATTTAACTTTGTGTGTGAGTAGAGTCAGTTGGTACTTTCGTTGTCAAAACGAGAAGCCAACAGACAAGATATCGCAATTATACTATTTTTTGTACTTTAAATAGTACATACTTTTAAAATAATCCTACTGAGATTACCATAAAGTGTTTTCAATCAATTCCACGTAACGTAACATATTTATTTTACACAAACGATGATGGATATGAAAACTGTAATGGATTTCGCGTTTCAATAAAGGATTATTTCGAAGTAGCACTTTATTTCAGGTTTTGTCCTATCATGCGCTACAAAATATGACTCTAAATAGGCTTTAGCAGCAAATCACCATTTCTAAATGGAATATTATAGCAGTAATTTCACTGTTTTATCTTCTAACCTTCTATGTTTCGGAAGAAGGGCTAATCATTTTAATAAATTAATAAAGCATAAATATAAAAAAGTTGCTTTATTTTATATCACAATTCTCATTAAATGTTTTAAAATATTAATGAAACATAATAACCGTGAATTGGCCGTAATGCACTTTTAAATTTCGATTTATCTCGTACGTATTAAATATTTGTCAGTATTATAATGTCTAACGATATGTAGGTATTCATGTCTTTCACTCCATAAAAAAATGGATTTTAAACAAAAATCAAATTTTACATTTGATAGACCTCTATAATTTTTACGCTGTGGGTTAATGTTGTGGTACCAACTTGTTTCGTGCGCACTATTGCTCCGATTCCTAACTACATCGATGTGCGGCATTGCTAAAACTCAGAATAAGGGTGCTGCTTGGTAGTAGCAATAGGTACGACACAACTGACCAACAAAATTTAAACACAGGGGGGTTACTACAATCTCCTAAAACCATCATAAAGCAATGATGTTTTGTTTTAATTTAAAACATGATGTTTTATTTTAATTTAAAACAAAACATAATTGCTTTATGATGGTTTTAGGAATTTGTAGTAGATAAACCCCTGGTCTTTGTATAAAACAGTCGTAACTGACGTGAGTGTCAGTGACGTGCGACGCATGAACGCAATGTCGTTGTCGTCCGACCAATTTGTTGCAAGCGACTGATTTTGTCGTTGAACCAGTTGGCAATTCGAAACAAGGGGTCATACGTACATAATATCTATTTTAGTATTGAGAGTTTGCAATATTGAACTAATATTGCAAACTAGTTTAGTAATACATAGTTTAGTCAATGCCGGCAACCTATGCGAGTGTGCGATGATCGAGCAGGCGCCCATATTGTAGGTAATCAATATTGTCATTTTAATTGAAACGTATGCATCCAAACCAGTTTTCCGGTTTAAATATTCAAATTGATGAGGCAGGATAGGGGATGAAGAATGAAACGGGATTTAATCAAATACTGTTTATATGTCTTTCTGAAAATTGAATGTTATATTATTAGAGGTTAACTGGCAGAGAAACTAGAGAATGCCGCTAGGTATGTAGTCCACCGTTTTGTCAAAAACAATAAAACGTAAGAAATAAGTATTAATATTTGACACACATTTCACATAACATATAATTACACAGTCATCGGTGCGTGCCACTGGGATCCGAGCCCGTACCGCTCGACTCGAGTCGAATTCTAAGCCACTGGGCTATCCTTCCTTCCTTCCTTTCAGCCCTTGCTAGTCCACTGCTGGACATGGGCTTCCCCTAATCGACGCCACTCCGCCCGGTCCTGGGCCCTCTGAATCCAACGATTTCCCGCTGTCTTCTTCAGGTCATCAGTCCACCTGGTCGGAGGGCGGCCTGTACTCCTTTTGCCTAAACGTGGTCGCCATTCGAGGACCTTTTTTCCCCATCGGTTGTCAGTCCTGCGAACGATGTGGCCAGCCCATTGCCACTTTAATTTGCAAACTTTGAGAGCTATGTCGGTCACCTTCGTTCTTCTACGGATTTCATCATTGTCTATGGGCTATCACCGCTTCTCAATCTGAGGCTGTCCATCAACGAGTACAAGTCAATTCGCATTCCCATAGGTACGAAGCACCGTTCAACACTCTCGACGTAGAGGAGATACAGACGACGACACTCAACTTCGCCAAGGTGTTCAACCAGCTGGACAAGGGGCTGCCCGCGAACAGGATCGTGCCCGCCTGCAAGGAGACCATAGACGTCATCAAAGAGAAGGTAATCACGAGTATGTACTGCTGACCACTAGCTGAGCCCGCAAACGTTGTTTTGCCGTATAAGTTATGGGGCGTTAAAAATCGACTATTAAAAAATAGGGGTTGGTGATGGAATGGTGAAAATTTAGGGTTGTCTGTATTTTTTGATGCTACATTATTGAAAAATAAAAATAAAAAAATTTACCAAAAAAAAAAATGTTAGGTGTGGACAACCCTTATCACTTAGGGGTATGAAAAATAGACAGTCGCCGATTCTCAGACTTACTGAATAACATGCATATAAAATTTCATAAACATCGGTCAAGCCGTTTTGGAGGAGTACGGTAACTAAAACTGTGACGTGAGAATTTTATATATACGAGTAAGACTAGCTGACCCCGCAAACGTTGTTTTGCCATTATAAGTTATCGGGGGGGGGGGGGGGTGAAAAATTATTAAATTACTAAAATGACTTAAAAAATAGTGGTTGTTGATAGAAAGGTGAAATTTTAGGGTTGTATGTATTTTTAATGCAAATCTACGTGTCGTGTATGCCTCCTCACGGATGCAAGTTCACGTTTTGTTAATTCCGATCACGATTCGTATCACAACGTATCCGTTTCCGTCGGTTCGTCGGTCACGAGACGCTGCGAGCGTCTGGAGCGGAATGCGGATTCAATATGGATGCCTGCCCACTGGCCGTGGGCAATGGTCAGGTGGCCATTGCACTTCCCCTGAGATTTTGGTAGAGCTTCACTGGGGAATTGAATCAGTTAAGGTAACTGGTTTTGTGGGAAATGACGTCAATCTGGGTTACAGGAACTTCCCTTCTTATCACACCCATCCTTGGAGTTGTGCAGCTCAGATTATGACACCATATTATACGCCTGCAGTTGATTTTAAACCTAACACAGATAAAGAAATTATTTTTGCAATAAAAATCTTATTTCTTCATAAAGTTTTCTAGATTTGATAAAATTTTATTCAAATTTTTCAGTTACAAGTACTGTAATTTCATTTGTTTATTTTACGTTACGATTCATTATCTGTAATATTGAGCTGCATTTCATAGTCTTGTGGCCCCTTTGGCTTTTTTGCCAAAGGGCCCGATCTGCTTCATTCTACGTCATTATAGATTACAGAAAAAATAAGGATTTCCTTCAAATGTTGTAATTTAATACATGTTTTGATTAGTTTGAAATTCAATCCTTTTGTTTTTGTCTAGTCGGCTGACTTACAAATTATGACGTCATAATTCATGTTTCCTACCTTATTCAGTTCAATCCTTGTCAGTCCATGCATTGCTGGAAATAGGCATCGTTCAGGCGTATTCTTACCGTATTTTCACATACACTATAGAAAATATAGATGATTTCCCTCGGTTTAGTTTTGTAAGTCAACATTTAACTGCCTCGCAAATGCGAGGGGATATAAAACGACTTTGAATCTTATACCCTTTTATATACGTCAGGGATTAGAAAGTGAACTATTTAAATATTTCATCTGCAGTTAAACAACATTGTTTTTAACGTTTTTAACTGCAGGTTCGGTCTCAAGTTCTGCATACCTGAAATGGTTTGAGTGCTATTTTCACGCCCGTGAAAAGTGATATTGTTTGACTAACAAGCGTACGGGTGAAACACTTTATCCGAGAAAAGTACGTCTTGCATTTTCTTTAGGTGAACAAGAATTTTACTTATCGGTCGACAGAGTGTGTTATTTTATCAGGCACACAGGTTTATTGTTTTATCAGGCCAAGGAAGGGGCATATTCCACCACTGATGGAGAATCTGAAATTCACCGCTCATTCCACAAATTGGAGTTGTCTATGTTGTCTAAGTTGTTATAATTTACGAAAAGCCCAGTAGACGAACTTACCCACATTGACTATATACAGGATTACCTGGAAAACAGGTTGCTAGACCTCGCAGCACTAAGTGGCTAACACCACAAGCAACAACTTTTGTTCTATGAGTTCGAACATAACAAATGGTTAAACAAGTTTTTGTTGCACTGTTGTGACATTTGTAAGTCTACGAAAGTATGTTTCATTCATGAATGCTCGCATGACCGACCGACGATCGACGGACGGCGGGCGAATAGGCGGCCAAGCGGGGGACGCTTCGCACGGGTTTGTTTACGTAATCTTTGCTATGCACGTAGAGTTAGAAACATCCAAGCGGGAAATTAAATTAATAAATATCTTTGTGTGAAATAAAAAATTAACAATTTATCAAAAGTAGTAGAACAAAAGTTGTTGCTTATGGTGTTAGCTACCTAGTGTTGCGGGGTTGCTAGTGTTTTACAGGTAAACCTGTATAATATACATACATTTATAACAACTTGCAGCTACCTGTAATGTCGTACCTCCGCAACCCGGCGCTGAAGCCGCGCCACTGGGTGCGCATCGAGGAGATCCTGCGCACGCGCTTCACGCCCGACATGGTGGTGACGCTCAGGACGCTGGAGGAGCTGCAGGCCTTCCAGCACGCGGAGGAGCTGATGGAGGTCGCCGGCCAGGCCTCCTCCGAGGCAGGCCTCGAGGCGCTCTTGAAGAAGGTGGGTGCAAATGGTCTATTGTTGTACTTATAGTCTAAGATCCGAAGTATGACTAGGTCCAATTAGTTTAGCTAATTGGACCTAGTCATACTGCACCATACACTAAGTTTTATTTACTTTTAAAAGAGTGCTGGGAGTTTTTTTCGCCCGCTTTTTTCTCCCAGTCTACGTTTGGCCTGAGGGGCGATCAAAGCGGATGAATGTAGAATGTATAATTTATCTGTATGACTTTCATTAAGTGTGCACAAATTGTACCTAATAATGAATAAAAGCTTTTGACTTTGAGTTTGAGTTTAAATCAACCTGCACCGGGCTGATAAATAGAATAATACTTATTTTATAATAAATTTAGTTTGCATTTAGTATATTAGAAAAAAATATAAAAATGAGTTTTGGAAATACATATATTAAAAATTATAAAAATGGGGTTGGGACAAAATATTTTTAAATTTAAATTGAAATCTTTGAAATTTGCAAACTTTTATTAGGACCGAATTTTTTGCAGGCAACCCTATATCAACATGTTCGCAATATGGTATGGTAGCTTCACCTGTTCGGATGTTTATTTATCACATGTGAATGTTTTGCAGTTGTGATATTTTCAATTCCATAACAAAAATGTTTAGTCAAAGCTCATTAGTAGGCGTTATTTCCGTCCGTCGCAGGTGGAAGAGATGTGGGCGGCGCTCGAGTTCCAAAAATGTTTGATCAAAGCTCATTAGTAGGCGTTATTTCCATCCGTCGCAGGTGGAAGAGTTGTGGACGGCGCTCGAGTTCCAAAAATGTTTGGTCAAAACTCATTAGTAGGCGTTATTTCCATCCGTCGCAGGTGGAAGAGATGTGGGCGGCGCTCGAGTTCCAAAAATGTTTGGTCAAAACTCATTAGTAGGCGTTATTTCCATCCGTCGCAGGTGGAAGAGATGTGGGCGGCGCTCGAGTTCCAAAAATGTTTGGTCAAAACTCATTAGTAGGCGTTATTTCCATCCGTCGCAGGTGGAAGAGTTGTGGACGGCGCTCGAGTTCCAAAAATGTTTGGTCAAAACTCATTAGTAGGCGTTATTTCCATCCGTCGCAGGTGGAAGAGATGTGGGCGGCGCTCGAGTTCCAAAAATGTTTGGTCAAAACTCATTAGTAGGCGTTATTTCTGTCCGTCGCAGGTGGAAGAGATGTGGGCGGCGCTCGAGTTCCAAAAATGTTTGGTCAAAACTCATTAGTAGGCGTTATTTCCATCCGTCGCAGGTGGAAGAGATGTGGGCGGCGCTCGAGTTCCAAAAATGTTTGGTCAAAACTCATTAGTAGGCGTTATTTCCATCCGTCGCAGGTGGAAGAGATGTGGGCGGCGCTCGAGTTCCAAAAATGTTTGGTCAAAGCTCATTAGTAGGCGTTATTTCCGTCCGTCGCAGGTGGAAGAGATGTGGGCGGCGCTCGAGTTCCAAAAATGTTTGGTCAAAGCTCATTAGTAGGCGTTATTTCCGTCCGTCGCAGGTGGAAGAGATGTGGGCGGCGCTCGAGTTCCAAAAATGTTTGGTCAAAGCTCATTAGTAGGCGTTATTTCCGTCCGTCGCAGGTGGAAGAGATGTGGGCGGCGCTCGAGTTCCAAAAATGTTTGGTCAAAGCTCATTAGTAGGCGTTATTTCCGTCCGTCGCAGGTGGAAGAGATGTGGGCGGCGCTCGAGTTCCCAGTCGTGCTGCACAAGGACGCTCGCGACGTGTACGTGCTGGGCGGCCTCGACGAGATCCAGGCGTGCGTGGACGAGAGCAACATCCACGTGAGCACCATCCTCAGCTCGCGCAACTGCGGGCCCATCCGCTCCAGGGTGGACGAGTGGGCGAAGAACCTGGAACTGTTCTCCAGGACGCTGGTGAGTGCTTTGTGCGAATGCATTTATGAATAGTCGATTTCTAAGCGTGCGTGAGTGCCTACAGTTGGTCCCCCTCAATGAAATACATTGTGCGATCAAATGCAAACCATCATCACTGTAAACCGCATCAAAATCGGATTAGTCGTTTTGGAGATAAAAGTTAAGTTCTGTTGCATACTGTCTCCGTACCGTCGCGGGTAAAAAGCGATGAAAAAAAGAAGGGATAACGTGAAAAAATACTTGCTTTTAGAAAGTTTTTTATAAGACAACAGCACCATTCTCAGCTCTCGCATCTTACCGCTCCTAATGTTGACGTCAACAGGAAGAGTGGTACGCCTGCCAGCAGACCTGGATCTACCTGGAGGTGATCTTCTCGGCGCCGGACATTCAGCGGCAGCTGCCCAACGAGACGCGCCTCTTCACCATCGTCGACAAGTCCTGGAAGGACATCATGAGGAAACTCGCTAAGGTACGTCCGATCACAACAAAAGCACGAACACCTTCTTCTTCATCTTCGCCAACATTTATGACGCCCACCGTTGGGCGTATGCGAGGAGTTGGCAGACCACCAGCCAGATGGGCCGATGACATCGCAAAACTTGCAGGACGGCTTTGGTATCGAAGAGCCGTGGACCGTGCGGCGTGGAAAGAGAGAGGCATGAATACCTACTGTGAGATAACTTTGAAGAACTGTCAAGTAGCGAATATTGCATGAGAAACGTCAATTATGACGTCATGATCTAGATTGTCTACTTTCTTATTACTAGGTATTCCAGAAACTTCGGGAAGCATCGGAAGCAACGTCACGTCTTGACGTTCGATATATCTCAGTGTGTGAAGTCGAAAGTTTTCGGACAATGTGTGTTGCCGGTGATGACCCACGACTCCAAGACGTGGTCCTTCACTGTGCGCCTGATTCACAAGCTCAGAGTAGCTAAGGTCTATGCTCGGTATTTCTTCTACGTGACCAAGTGAGAAATGACGAAATCCGTCGAAGAACTTAGAGAGCCGACATGTTCGTAGCTCTCGAAGTAAAGGCAAAGGAGCCAGGCCGCCTTCCGACCAGGTGGACTGACAACTTGAAGAAGACAGTGGGAAACCATTGGATTCTGAGGGCTCAGGACTATGTCCAGCAGTGGGCTACCAATGGCTGAAAGGAAGGTGTAAGGAAGGATACCATAAACTTAACCATGTTGTAATTAGGTCAGTCAGTAACCCATTAATGACCCGGTTAATGATGGTCGGGTCTCCTCTCACAATGAGAGGGATGTAGGCAGCCGTAAACCACGCTGGCCTCGTGCGGGTTGGTGGTTTTTTTGCTTTTTTTATCTGAACTCTCAGGCATGCAGGTTTCCTCACGATGTTTTCCTTCACCGTAACAGCAGGTGATATTTAATTTTATAAACTACTACACATAAATGTTTTTTACAAAGTCATTGGTGCGCACCACTGGGATTCCCGGACCCCTCGATTCCAGGTCGAATTCTAAGCCACTGAACTATTACCGCTATAGGTAATTTTAATTAGGCAATTCCCTCCATTTCACCGTTTACACTACATACTATCAAGATATTATATACACCGTTATATAATACTCGTATCTACACTTACGGCGTACTTGTCCAGGTGCCGCTAGCGATGCCGGCGGCGACTCAGCCGAAGCTGTACGAGGAGTTCGTGCGCAACAACGAAATGCTCGATCAGATCATGAAGTGCCTCGAGGCGTACCTGGAGACGAAGCGGGTCGCCTTCCCGCGGTTCTTCTTCCTGTCCAACGACGAGCTGCTCGAGATCTTGGCTCAGGTACGGCGACAGACAAAACGCAATCGGATATAGCGATGCCGTCTGCTTACTTTTACGTGGAGCAATCCTCGTGGATGTATACCGTCGGGGACTGAGAAGAATAATAGGGTATTTTGCACCGTGCAAGGAAAAATCCAAAATTATGTAATATTGATAGATTTTGTTAAAAGCAAGTGAAAAATGGTGATTTCTGTTCTAAAAAATGTAGTATATATTTATTATTTCAATTTTAAAATTCAGGTGTGTTAATCTGTTTTTCAAATATCAAAAACGCTATACGCCATGAAAGCTATCGGCGTGACGTCATTAGCAGTGTAAATAAACAATGGAGTATAACTTTCTTCCTTTACTAAGATGTATTGTTTACACTGCGAGTGACGTCACAAGCATGGCGGCAGCGCCGAGACGGCCGAGACCGTGTTTTCGCGGGGATTTTAGAAATTTAAATTGAAAAGTCTTCTTTTACATAATATTTGTTTGCAAAAATTTTTTTTCCAATGAAATATAAATTGAAAAGTCTTTTTTACATAATATTTGTGTATGCAAAAAAAAATTTCCCATTTTTTATGGGTTTTTATGACTTACGAATTCATATAAAAAGCTTTTTGACATAGGCCGTAATACCCTATTGTGCTACACCGTAGCGTTGAAACGTGACATTGCACACTGGTGTGCTGTTAAGACAACAATGCGAAATACACGCGTTGATGTCTTCCGTTAAGGTTTCTGTTAGAAAGTAGAAAGTTCTTCACAATACGACTACTTAAGTCGTATTGTGAAGAATTTTTGTTCGGATTTAAATAGTTACATGATTGATTTACTTTGAATTGAATTTCAATAGAGAATATTTTTTAATAAGCCAATAAAAATGTACCTACCTAAATAATGGGAACAGTCAGAAATGGCGTGCGATATTTCTCATAAGTTTTTCCAGTAATTTTTATTAAACGAACTTAACTTAGATATTCTATGGTGCTTGTTACTGACATTCAAGAGTAAATGACCAAATTCTTAACCAGTTTGCCATCACTTCTTATTGGTTGCTCTAATACTGCCGTCATATTGACATGTACCATCCCATATCATAATATCCCATTCTTAAATGGACTGATTTGAGATATCGATCATCGCAAAGTGAGTGTTAAGGTACATCCATTAAACAGCATAAAACAGATTGAAATGCGAGTCGGAGAAGCAGATTTTTGAAAACAATAAATGCCGGTGATACATACGTCGATTACGTAATTGAATGAAGTCGATGGATTGCGACAAAATAAAATTGTAGGGAATCAATCAAATCAAAAGCCACACTGAATATTCAATCCATTATGTCATTTTGCGTGTTGATATATTTGGGACGTTTTCACTATCTTCATATTTTTATTTTTCGGTTTTTTTATCTGTGTATGTGTGTTTTATATGTAATCAGGTTAACAGGCTAACGAGTCACCGGTTTCGTAATCATGAACACTAATCAAAGTATGTCAGTAACCCATTAATGACCCACTGGCGGGTCGGGTCTCCTCTCACAGTGAGAGGGATGTAGGCCGCCGTCCACCACGCACCACTACTGCCCGTTGGTGGACGAACATGCCGCGTGACAACATTTTTTGTGAACTCTCAGGCATGCAGGTTTTCTCACGATGTTTTCCTTCACCGTAACAGCAGGTGATATTTAATTATTGGTGGATAATTAAGTCATTGGTGCGTGCCACTGGGATTCGAACCCCGACCCCTCGATTCGAGATCGAATTCTAAGCCACTGGGCTATCACCGCTCTACTGTACTCAAAGTATTGGCACACATTAAATATACGAATGTTTTGACGAAATTGTTCATATTCGGGCACCGGTGGAAAGTGGTCACGATTGTCTATGGACACGGGCGCGACCAAATCGGTCGCCAGTGCATTGCCAGCTTTAAACGTGCTCATTTTACGCCCTTTTGTCGATCCCAATGTCATGTTTCTAAATTTACTAGCTGACCCCGCAAACGTTGTTTTTCCATATACAATAAGTTATCGAGCGGGATGAAAAATTATTATATTACTAAAATGACTTAAAAAAATAGGGGTCGGTGATAAAGGGTGAAAATTTGGTGTTGTATGTTGTATTTTCTAATGCTACATTTAAAAAAAATGTCCAAAAAATAAAATAAAAATGTTAGACGTGTGGACAACCCACCCAACCAACCCACCCAAAAAATCGGTCAAGCCGTTTTGGAGGAGTATGGTAACTAAAACTGTAACATGAGAATTTTATATATGTATAAGAGATAAGATAACGAACATTTTCATCCTCCTAACGCCTAGGAGACCCAACCTCGCAGTAAGTCACTAATGAGTGACAAATAATGATAATTCATGTTCTAACAGACCCGAAACCCTCACGCGGTCCAGCCTCACCTCAGGAAATGCTTCGACGCGATCGCGAAACTCGAGTTTGGCGTGAAACTGCCCGAAAGCGAAATGGAAATTACCGAAGACGGAACCCTGGTCGAACGCGAGATGTCCTTCAATACAAGGGACGCGTTACAAGCGCGTTTGGCTAAGACCGCTAAGCCTGAAGATTTAACCACGGACATCATAGCCATGTTGTCGCCGGAAGGAGAAAGGGTCAATTTAGGGAAGGTATGTATTTCATATTTTAATTTTTCTTCAGCAGAAATGATGATGGAAATCATCAAACGTGTAACTTTAATCGAACGCGAGATGTCCTTCAGTACGAGAGACGTATCACAAGCACGCTTGGCTATGACAACCAAGCCCAAAGACGTGACCACAGACATCCTTCCAAAGACATCCTTCCACAGATGTCTTAAGATCTCATGACAGTTCATAACAGATGTCCGTTATACATCAAAAACAAAAGAAAATCACGCTGTTTTCCTTCTTGCATCAAAACGCATACTAAAATTAGGCAACGTTGGATTGCTCCAAAAATCCATTATCGATCTTGCCTTCCTTCCTTCCGTCCTTTCAGCCCTTGGCAGTCCACTGCTGGACTCGGGCCCCTAATCGGCGCCGCTCCGCCCGGTCTTGGGCGCTCTGAATCCAACGGTTTCCCACTGTCTTCTTCAGGTCGTCAGTCCACGTGGTCGGAGGACGGCCTGTGCTCGTTTTGCCTAATGAAAAGTAATTAAATGTAACTCACCACGGAACAAATTGACGAAAAACTGCAAAAACATACGAGAGCATTCGAGAACATTTAGCGAGTTTAAAAACAAACAGTCAACTGTGTAGTTAGAGTGGTACACGATAATCTGTTTCTCCAGTTATATTAGAAAAGTTTGCGAGGCGATCGAAACGCCGCATCGCTCGGTTGCATGCATTTGTGAACGCTGTTAGGGACTATCGCTTAAATTTGAATAATTGGCTGCAATCCTTTTATTGGCCCCGCTTATCTGTTCATCAAATCTGTTTCCGTATTAAATGACAATTTGTTTTTAAATTTTTATAATTTGGTGCCTGAATTATTTTTATAATCGCAATTTCAAATTAAAAGACATACTAAGATTGTTTACCATTATGACAAGAGAATAAAAATGTACTATACAGAGATGTATAACTTAGCGGAATCTAACTGGAAGTGACAATTTTAGCACTTTATACCTATTTATTCTTGTAAATTTTAAATGAGTAACACGGTATCATTTGACGATTGGAAATACGAAATATTATTGTCGGCCAGGGTCTGAAGGCCCGCGGCAACGTGGAGGATTGGCTGGGCAAGGTGGAGGAGGCGATGTTCGCGTCGGTGAAGCGTTGCATGAAGCTCGCATTGAAGGACTACATGCAGCGTCCCAGAGTGGACTGGGTCGCTCTACATCCCAACCAGGTGAGTAGTGTGCAAGGTGCAGTTCTGAGCAGGGCCGGATTTAGGGGAGGGCAACCAGGGCTACAGCCCCGGGGCCTCCACAAAAGAAGGGCCCCCACAATAGACTTGGGAAAAAAAATTAAATTAAGACTAGTACACTAGTATACAACTTTTCCTTTCATATTTTTTTTTGTGTTTTACCTTTACCTACAGTACTTTGTACAACCATGATTACATTAAATATTAACAGAAATTAGAATAAATATTTTGTTCTCATCAATTAGGGAATCAGTAAAATATCAAAATATCAAATGGCCCTGATAAGCACTTTTAATTTATTATTATTATTTATTCGAAAACTCGACTGAAAAAAATTGTTGATTTTATTTGGAAAATAATTTGGGACCAAGGGGCCTCCACTCCTTTGTTGCCCCGAGGCTTCCAGACTTTTAAATCCGGCCCTGGTTCTGAGGGTGGCGACCGACGCGACAGAGGCGATCGACGATCGCGCCGCGGCTCTTAAAGTGCAGTTCCGTGGGTAGAGGCCGCCGCGACACACGCGCGCGACGATCGCGCCGCGGCTGATGCGACAATACTAAACACTGTGAAATGCTTCAGAAGCGGCACCATACATTTCATAGTGTTTAGTTAAGTATTGTCGCATCAGCCGCTACCCACGGAACTGCACTTTTATTGTCTTAATAGTAGTAATAGTTACCATCATGTAGTTGTAGTTACGGTTACACCAAGTATACTAATCACAAATAGGAGCGTGTGTACTCATATAATTGTCAGGTTAGAATAATTGAAACTTCTTTGGCAAATTACAATTTCTGTTAGATTTCTAGTAAGAGACAAGAGCTGGGTGTACTGAGGTGACCTATGGCCTGTTCCCGTCCTAATATCTATTCAAATGTATACGACACCACCTGTATAACATAATGGCAAATCCATTGTAAAGTTTGCTGTCTAGAACACTCCCCTACAGCGACCGTGAATTAACATGTTAGACGCGCGTATAGACGCTTTCCCTTAGATGAGCTTCGTTTCATTAGCGGTAACGAAACTAATTCGTAACTATTTTAGACTTGCATCTATTCGCGTGAGCTAAGCAGGATAGCAGTGAACCTGGTAATGTTACATCCCATCAGAATCTTTCGTGACACTATAAAGGGCGTTAAGAATATGTCGGGTCTCCTGTTACATTTAGAATTATGTAGGCCTTAGCCCAGTGGCTTATAATTAGACCTCGAATTGAGGGGTCCAGGTTCGAATCCCAGGGGCACGCACCAATAACATTGTTAAAAAGTTACGAGTATGTGCGTTTTATAAAAATTAAATATCACCTGCTGTTACGGTGAGGGAAAACATCGTGAGGAAACCTGCGTGCCTGAGAGTTCACAAAAAAATGTTCTCACGCGGCATGTTCGTCCACCAACGGGCAGTAGTGGTGCGTGGTGGACGGCGGCCTACATCACTCTCATTGTGAGAAGGAGACCCGACCCGCCAGTGGGTCATTAATGGGTTACTGACATGACAGGCCTTAGTCTACCACGATGGTCATGAAGTTTTCCTGATTTCTTTCACCGTTAGGGGGGATTTACACTGGTCGATTTTCGCCGTGCGGCTAGTCGCTTCACAAATCGCCAGTGGGGATTTACACGGTATAGTCACTCGCGACCTAGCCGAATTGCCATTTAGACGGTCGATTTTAGCCATGCGGCGTGCGGCTTTAGTCACCCGTGTAAACCCCACATCAGCAGGTTACGTTCAATTTTATAATCGCAGTTGCGCAAAAAACATACATCGCTGCTTAAATTCGAAAGTACCAGAAATCAAAACTCCGTTTTTTTAAAGGAGAGCAAATCAAAAGGGAACTAACAGGTTTTTTGCATTTTTGAATTTGAAGCAGCGACATTGACCTACATACAGGCTCTTCATCGTCTACCGTCTACTCTGTTTGATTGATATATACCTACCTTACCTAATGATATCTCGATGGCAGGTGGTGCTCACCGTCTCGCAAATAATGTGGGCGAAGGGCGTCCACGAGATATTCGAGCTGGACGTGCCCCTGCGCATCGACACCGGCCTCATCAACTACGAGAGGAAGTGCATATCGGACCTGAACGACCTGGCGGCGCTCACCCGCAAGGACCTCACCTCTCTGTTCAGGAAGGTGCTGTGCGCGCTGATCACCGTGGACGTGCACGCGCGCGACACCATCACGCATATGGTCGAGAAGCATGTGCAGCGGGCGTGAGTATCAATCATATCCAAGTTGTATGATATCCATAGATAGTTAAGGAGCCGGCAGCCATTATAGCATTAGTCTCCTTTTAATTTCGACCTTTTAAGTTCGATCGAATCGTAATGGGTGGGTAAATAAGTGGGACCGGGGAGCCGAGTCCACTGTTTCAATTGAGTTGCAATAGCATCATAATGATTTCATTATGACTTCATAATTGTTTCATAATGATTTCATAATTGTCATATTTTACCGTTTTGGTAGATAGAGAAATTTTGACAAAATGTCAATAGAATTGAGTCGGAATGGTTTCATGATGGCGTCATAATGGTGAATTAGGAGATTCGACCCCTTACTAGTGCCTAAGTGAGCAAGCGTTACTGATGTCAAAATGCGACGCGACGTGACCACTAAACCCCGGTCGCCTTTATAAAACGCGACAATGTGCCAGGAGTGTGTCCCAGCTACTAACGCTCTAACAAAATTAAGCATTTCTCCTTTGGCAAAGGGAGATCTACCACCAGGCGAGGTGATCGTTCCTGGGCAGCAGTTTCGGTCCGATTACGTCACGCCATAGTTTTATATACAAACCAGCGATGTAGAAAACTTCGAAAGTTCGATTCAGGATACCGTAGCGCCTTCTCTCTCAATAAACGCATCGCAGATCAAATCGATTTCAAAAATCAATTCATTAAGTTGAAACATGAAACTAACTAGTAATACAAATCTTTATAGTGTTTGAAACAACAGCAAACAGTAACTAGTAAAATACGATAAAAGTAAAAAGTAGGTACAAACTTGATAATAAAAATTCATAAAACCTCTATTGTGGCGAATGTAAGAGACTGAAATAGTGAAGGAGATATCTGAATCCTTTTATATTTTCCATAATGCAATCATTTGATGCAGCTCACTGCACCGAAGAAAATTACGGCCCTTACGATGTCGCGATTCTTAGAAGCAAATTTCCAATGCTCCTCGAAATATAGGTCAAACATTGAGTGACGACTCATTACAGCGTTTGCTATACTCGTGTACGATGTAAAAGATTTTTATAAGTGAAATTGTTTTTATCTATTATTGTTGCGATGCGAACACGCTGCTGGTGTCTATCCGTATTCAAATATACGCTAGTATTCTATTGGTTAAAGATTTTAGAGACTACACATTCAATTTGAGACTACATATTAAATTTCGTTTATTTTTTGCCTCAATGGCAAAAAATAAACAAAAAATCAAATCATCATACAATATTACAGTAACTAGGGTAACTTTCAATCCTGATTGTAACTTTGCTACAGCCTCAAGAAATTTTTTTTTTTTTAACCACGTGAAAATCATAGCAGGCAATAATATGAGTAAAAAAAACATTATAAAAATCAATAAAAAAAAAGGTAGTTTTAGCTTGCAAACGTTAAAGTTACACAAGTTGATCCTACTAAGTAACATTAGATAGTTATACACACAGAACAAATAATAAGGATAGAATGATAATGTACTGACATTAGTACTAGGACCGCGCGTGCCGGTTCTCACACAGTCATAAAATGTCACCTATTCAGCACACAATGAGAGTGATGCAATCATTGGCTAAAAAAGTTCTAGCAAAAGTAGTCTATACTGACCTAATAATACGGTTAATTTCACTGTAATACACAAGCATGTGTTGCCAACTGTAATAAAAATTTGCACAATAAATTTTGTCAGTTCTAAGTACGACATTTTAAGCGTAGAAATTAAGTTCGTTTGTGTGCAAACATTTAAAAAACATGTTTCAGTATAAAAATCTTTGTATCGCAACACGTAATTGCGTTAAAACAGTTTTTCAAATTACTGTGCAAAAAATTTACGCTCCTGGCATCACTGGAATAGTGTTGTTCACAATTTGATATCGATAGTCAGGTCACTTGTTTGTACTGTTGGGTTAAGATATTAAAATGATATATTTTATTTATTTATTTATACCATTTCGCAATTGAAGAAGGGTGTTGTTAAATCTATATACCTAAATAAAAATAATACGACTACCTAAAGTTTCGCAAGCGCCATCTCTTAGCAACGAGAAAAAAACAATAATAGAAAACTGCCCATTGTCAGTTTTCAAGTTTTGTTCTGTCTCATTATGTAGAATAAGGTGTAGTGGTATGTGGAGTAATAAACTAAAATAATAAAAAACAGCAGAGAAATATTTTATTGACCTTGGAAAATAATATATTTATTTAACAATTGACGTTTTGCCAGATTTGACTTTCGAGTTTTAATCAAAAAATGCAGTCTGATGAAAGTAAAACTAACGACCCAAACTCAACGTGCAGATATCTGCCATATAAATATATAATCATTTGCCTATAGAGCTAAAAAAATTACCAATCAATAAATTCAAATAGTCTTTAAAACAGTGGCTGGTCAAGAAAGGTTACTATACGGTAAAATAATTTTTTGACGATAAAATGAAATAACAAATTATCTCAGGAAGGAATTATCTCTTTTATTGTGTTTGTGTCGAGTTTTTTCCTCCGGCTTTTTCTCTCTTTACCCAGAAATGGGTGGCACATTGCATAGCCGATGAGTTCGATTAGGAAAAATATTAAAATAAATAAATAATTGGACTGCTAAACGATCAAATTCAAATTCAAATTCAAAAGCTTTTATTCATTATTAGGTACAATTTATGCACACTTAATGAACGTCATACATTTAACATTATACAAACATCCGCTTTGATCGCCCCTCAGGCAAAACGTGGACTAGGAGATAAAAGCGGGCGGAAAAAAACTCCCAGCACTCTTTTAAAAATAAGTATGAATTATTCTATGGTGCAGTATGACTAGGCCCAATAAAGGAACACACGTGACAGCTATCGTGTGTGTCAATATCGCCCCATTGCCATCCGCTCACAAATGAATATTGATACATGGTGTATAGAAATAGCCTAGTGAAGTTATTCAATCCCACGCTTTCTTATCGTCTAAATAGTCCTTAGTTTCATAATAGGCCTTTCGGCACAGGACTGATTTGATAGTTCTTTTAAATTTATGAAAAGGCAGGGATTGAATTTCGATTGGAATTTTATTATAAATTCTAACTGACATTCCCATAAATGACTGGCTTTTTTTATGAAGCCGACATCTTGGAAATATCAGCTTGTATCCATTTTTCTTTGATGTCGGGATTTGTAGGGAAACTAAAATATACAAATCTTTGCAAATTAAATGTTTAGCTGTTAATGTCTTACATAAAAATTTGCTTTAATGTTATTGTTGCATGTAAATTACCACACCATATCAGATTTCATGTATATAACTACAGATCGTTCACAGTTATTTTACCTTGGACAGAAACCTTATTGCTGTAGTAATAAAGGCCACCACTATACAAAGCCAGAGATAAAATAAATGCGAACTATCTATAGTAGTAGTGTGAACGGACTGAACAGTTTGTCTAGTCTAAGAATTGAATTCTGACGTTTCATATTTTTTTACCTACACCAACCTTGTCAAAGCGGACACTTTAAAATACACAACTCCGTGCATCTTCTAGATCAGACAGCAATTATCTTGCACTACCTATCATTTTCTTGCAAAATTTCCGTAAATAATAAATATACCAAAAATGAAATGTCGCAGTGACGATATTACAATGTTGTATGTACCTCCACGTAACTTGCCGTAATGTTGTGACCCGTTGAGAACTAAAAGTATAGAATAGTGTTTTTGAATATCTCGATAAACGAACTTATCATTGCTTTTTAATTTGTTGCAACAAAATAGGTATTACTAAACCTCAGAATTTTTTTTAATAGTGTAATATATTTAGAACATTATTATTGTTTCCCATTTGTATTTCATAATAATGCAAAAAAATAATAATCGACTCCACAGAATCAATATTGATATGACATACAATCGGATTTTTTTGGTATCGATCATTGCGTTCACTTTACTAACTTATGGATTTTGACATTGTGTCCGAATTCAATTCTTGTAAGACAGACTACTGTAACAACGAACAAAACTACGTATCGATAAAATTATCGATAACATGCAAGCACTATGTCTAAGCCGGACACTGATAGCCGATAAAACATTTCGTGATTATGCCTTGATATACAGTTACTTTTCCAATATTATTACTTACCGATGAAATGAAATTCCTCCTTTTTCCAGGCTCACATTTTCACTACGCAAACGGCACGTAATAATTGCACAACTCGGCATTTTTTCCTATTTCGCACCGGAGCTCAGACCGCCATGACACTGTGCAAAAACTGCGCGGGAGGTTTGAGCAATTTGACGTTCATATGCCCGTTTGCTCAAATCAGTGGCGCGCCGGCCCCGCCCACTTTATCGTTCTAACCTTTTTATATGTTCTGTGGTTATACAATACATACATACGAGTAAGTAGGAAGTATTAGAAATACGCCTATAAATATAGTTGTACAGAATATGGTTGAACAGAATAGTGGGAAATGATTTTCCGCGTTCTATCTAACATTGGTGCGGATTCATGGTTCTCAATTTCGCGGAAATCTGCAAACGAATGACCGGAAATCCAATAGAACGCCTGCTCAGTGCTCGCTGATTGAGACCTCTTCGCGTCGCTCTGATGGCGTTAATCGCGATCGAATAATCGTTCCTAGTACAAACTATGATTGCGCGTCCGTTGCATGCGCTCCCACTGTACACGATGACAAGCGATTAACACTACCCCGCATCACGGAGCGTAGTGCGGGGGCGTGTCCATTTGTATAGAACATGTATCCACGCGCGTATTCTGTATGTTGGGCTGTGCATGTTTTCTAAACAAATGGGATTACTTATACAACGCTAGATCACGCACTCCCGCGCTACGCTGCATGATGCTGTGTTAATCGCCTAACCCACTGTACACCGTCGTTACAGTGGTCATATTGGCCTGTTAGATTTTAGCTCCGCGAATTTCATATGTAAATAAATGGCAAACGACCTATAGGTACAGAATTTTATGCCAATACCCGGAATTATTTTTAAAAACTTGAAATTAGTTTCGGTGTTTTCGGCTAGGGTGTTGATAAAATCAATAATTCACTATAGGATTAAGTAGTGTGTTATAGCAACACCGGACGTTTGAACTGAAACAAATGAATCAGATCAAAATTCAATAAACCAATCATAACCAGTGAGGCCTTAGGTGTTAGGTGAAAAGAGAATCATTGTCCCTCATTTTACTTACCTCAACGGCAGCTCACATATTTTCCACGCCGCGAACGTCGAACGGCACGTCATAAAGCCTCAATGTCAATGTCGGCTGCCATTCAGCACAGATTCAAAGGTTGCGATCGCTCGGCGTAAGGAGCATTCAAATTCAATAAATTGAACCCGTCCACGTATAAATTTTAAGCTATTCGCTTTCGCTTTGAATTTTTACAAAATGTAGAGAGTGTTCTCTTTTAATTTTAAAATATTCTAGGAACCGCATGTCTTTCAGTTTTACTTTTTCAATAATACTTAGGTACTATGTGTAATTACTCAGAAGCTTCTTCGTTAGTAAGTCTGTAACGGATATTGTTACAGACGGAACTGCTGTAAGATGCTGTCATATATTGATGATATTAAATTCAAATAAAATCAGGAACTATCAAGGAAGGCGATTGATACAATTTGCGATGGCAAAGATCTTATTGAGTCGGACAGCTAAAATCTAATTTTTCATGCTTCTCCTTAACGCAATACCAGAAGTAAAGTAGGGTTTCTAGGCTACATTTTTATATTTCAACAAATATGATTGGTTAAATTTTCCTCATTTAAATAAGAGTTTATAATAGCATAAACTTTCATCGTGATCTCACTGTTTACTTTTCGTGGGATTAAATTGAGCATATGAACAGCCATAGGTATGTATCAAAGGCGTATTATTCGCCTTTGATGTTGCAATAGTATAGTTCCATCAAGCTAATAGGATACTGGAGACGGAATTCACACGATAGATAGCTATTACGCAGGCACACAAGGCGTTACATTTGCTCAAAGCGGTCAAATCAGATGATCCTGATAACACCCTTTGGTATTTGACTTTGAATCGCACTGTATCGAATATTAACTGACTGAGCAGCGAGATCAGTGCCCGTTGCATACCAGTCTAACGATGTGAGTATGAGATCGTGTGAGATCGTGTGATACTTTGCATTTTCATATTACGGATATATTTTTGTGGATAGCATATTTAGCTTATTTTAATCGTTCTGGTATATAGAAACGCTGAAATCGTTGCATAGTACCTGTAGATCGGGTGTTCCATCCCAAAAATTTGACAAATCAACATTGATGCTACTTGGATCGTCAAAGTCAAAAGCTTTTTTTTTTCATTATTAGGTACAATTTGTGCACACTTAATGAACGTTTTACATTAATAAGATCGCCCTTCATGCAAAACATAGACTGAGGGAAAAACAGCGGGCGGAAAAAAACTCCCAGCACTCTTTTGAAAGTAAGTATGAATTATTTAATCGCAATGCAGTCTCAATTCAATCGTCTCTTCCCTATACACTCTTTTTGGGTTTTTGATTTTTTTGTTCTGGATCTGTATCTGAGCCATTAATAAGAAAAATCTGTTCTGATCCGGAACATAGGTGATATACGGCCACTATTATTGAGGCTGTCTCATAGAAATGTTTCAATAATTACTGTGGATCGAAATACGAAACAATTCGCAAGACAGTCGACTGCAAACACTCAAAGTTAGTGCCCCATTGATGTATAATTTCGTTGAATAATCCCTTATTGCGACTTAAATTCAAGTTTCAGTAGCCTATACAGATAGAAACACAAAACCTTTCGGAGATAACTGACGCGACCAGCGTTCATTAGTTCGAACGTTCGAGGGCGTTGCAATATTGTAATGACGCATTGTGATCTGATACACCCTTGATACTCTGCTGCTATTGGACATTGGAACGAGCGATCTCAACACAAATCTAGCTTACTATGATGAGAATTGCCATGTGAATTTCATAATATATCCTCCACTTTACTGTACACACAATATTCGGGTAGTATGCAAATGTGAATATAATCAACCAACCCTTTTAATGAAAAAAATAACGCGATTTTTTTTTTTTTGGTGTTGGGTCGATCTTTTGGGTATCTCTTGGGTTTCGTTAATGCATACGATCCGATCCACGGATCAGATCGAGACTTTACAATCCGTATCGATCCGCAGTATCGGCCCAAAAAAGTCGCATCCCTAGGGTAGAGCGATGTCTGTAAAAAATCGTGTTTAAGTAGATGAAAACAATCCTCACAGCGGATCGTAAATTGTGTCAAATGTGCTGAAAAGTGTTACACCCTACTTTCATTTAGGTACTAACCGTTACCTTTCCTCCCCAGCAACGATTTCGAGTGGCTGAAGATGATTCGCTACTACTGGGAGGAGGACATCGACAACTGCGTCGCTCGCATGTCCAGCGCTCTCTACATCTACGGGCACGAGTATCTGGGCGCGGGCGGTAAGTATTATTCGAACCCAAACTCAAAAGCTTTTATTCATTACTAGCTGTACCCACGACTTCTTCTTAGTGGAATTGTAAAAAAATAATCAAAAAAATTTAAACCGACGTCAAAAAAGTATGAAATAAAATTTGTTACATACTTTAGGCCTATGTTTTGGGGTTGGTGTTAGAGACACCAATCCAGCCCAAAACATAGTATCAAGTGTTTTATTTCTATTGTTAAATTTTGGCACCAACTTCAAAAATATTTCGTAGGTATAAGGATCTTTGGGACGATACGAAATCATTTGTCCTATAAAGAAACTCTTGTGGAACAAGAACGCTCGAATAATCCAACAACCTAGTAGCGTCGTATCGTATTGTATTATTCATTTATGCCGGAGCCTGCAACAGGGTGAATTGAACAATAAACAATGCGCTCGGGGCTAATCCACGCACCGGTAATGCTGAGAGCGCGCTAGCCATTGTTCCTTCTGCGCTGAAACGAAATCCAATCACTGTCCGACTATGGAATTGAATGGTATCACCAAAGACTTCTATATGATACGACGGAAAAATGAAAGGTGGTGCCAAAGACTTTTAAAGGGAGAGAGAAAGTGAAGGTAGTGTGGGTTGAACTTTTATAACTTTTCAAAAACAAAATAGGTGTAAGAGCGTTTTCGGGAGAAAGTACATAAAAAATACCAGAAAATTTAAGGGATATATGTTTTTACGGGTATTGTGCAAGTAAAATAAGACATAATTGTTATCTCGTACGTGTCAAGGTTTGTTAAGGCTCTTCGCTATCCCGTAATTCACATGTGACACATCGCATATCCTAACACATCACATAATATCTTGACACTCCGTCTCGACATATAAAAGTCTGTGGAAATCGCATTGTTTTGTCCGCCGTATGCACGAATGTTGAATAAATTCCCGGAAAATCTTTTGTCGATCTCTTTGTTAGCCCTTTTGTATGGGGCAGTGAAACCGCGTGCCCGCAGCGAATAGTCAAATGGATTACGCGGAAACACTTCAAATCATTACTTCAGCTGTTAATCTCTCATTGTTATGTGGAACAACATGAAATGCGTTAGAATCAAAATCAATTAAGAGAAATCTGAAATAGGCAGAATTTTGTTGATTGTACAGTTTTCGAGGAACAACAAAAAAATTGGATTGAAAGAATTAAAGTTAATTAAAAAATATACACATAATATACTGAATGGTCAGTATATGCAAACGTCTAATGTGTCAGGTATGTAAAGACACAGATATCGAGTCAAAAGTATGACGAGATTGACCAGCCATTGGCCGAGGAAGTGGAGCAACATCGTAATTGAAGGATGGTAAAAGTTACACATATTACCGACAAACATTTAACTTACACTTGTAGTGCAATTTCAATTTATCGCAATATCACATTTAATATAAAGTCGTATAGAGACGACCGGCTGAGAATCGATTATTGTCGAGCGCCATTCGATTTAATGAACTCCGATCTGTTTGATGTAAACGAGGTAGGTATCTATTTCTATTTGGATCTACGAGTGACTGCTAGCCGGGGGTATTGGGGGGGGGAGGGGTCGAGCGATATCAGAACCATGGACGGTTTATTTGGACGGGAACTGGGAACGATTTCGTGTAAACTGTAACCAAATTAAGAAAAGAAAAGAATACGTTGATTGTTGACTGTTACATGAGAAAGATGTTACAAAAAATATAATAAGTTTAGAACAGTCTACCCTATGCGAGCATACAATAATTAATGTTTTACATAGCTTGTCAGCGGTCCTCGATAAATCTACAAAGTTTGAACGAAATCTGGCCGATTAAAGTGGGTCAAAATCGCGCCCAAGTCGAGTCGGTAACAAACATACAGGTGAAGCTAATAAAAACGTTTAAAAAGAGGATGGTTTGTGATAGGAATATAGTTTTATAGTTAATGATATTTCGTATAAATTTACTTATTATACGGTGTTATCCATTTCATTTACCCAAAGGACGGAGATACAAGAGACAAAAATAAGGTACTATAGCAACATAAACGCAAATACGTTAAGCCAGGGAAACTTAAAATTAGTTAAATCTGAAGTATTGTTAAGTATTGTTATTGATGAAATTGACAGGGACCCCACTCAGCATTTACCGCGGTACCTACCTCATGTTACTATAGTGATAGTAAATTGCTTACTGAAAGTCCATCATCAATACCAATAGACCAATTGAGACGCAACTAGTGCATTCAATTACTGCTGAAAGCCGTTTGCTGATTTAATGAGGTTTGGTACTGTTTGACGTGGACTCGATTTCTAACGAGGTCGCTGATTTAATGAGGTACAGTCTGTTTTGCGTGGACGAGATATTTCTGTTTGTATGTAACTGCAATAGCCAGTCGCTGCAGTGAGATTAGCGCCGCGGGCTAACGAAACTCGGAAACTGTGACCGGTTCGCTGTAAACTGAACTCTGATCTGTTTGACATATACGAGAAACGTCTATTTGTTACCGACTACAATAGCCGGGGGTCAGGCAGAAGGGAAATATACTGCCCCGGGCGGTTGGTTCGGACGGGAACGGGAACTGTGACCGATTTCGTGTAAGATGTGACCAAATTGTCGGTAGCGCTTATTAAAATTGGCTAAAACTCTGGTCTGTGTAAAAGAGGTGAAATGAAGTATAATTTGCAATATTGGTTTTTGATAACATTTGGTTACAGACACATTCCAAATGAATAAATTAGTTATGGAACTCTGTTTCGATGGAAACTTTGCCCGGTTTGCTGTAAATCGTAAACAAATAAATATGTACAGTATGAGTTCCAAGCTCCGTCTTACAGTAGGTACCTATTTAATCATAAACTTTCTCTTGATATAGTAACGGTCATGAGTCGTGAGCACAGATTATCAGTGGTACGGATATTGTATACTTTCGGCCAATGTACAGCAGCCGAAAAAACGCGCTGGACCAATAGACGACGCACACTGACGAACCGTCGAACTGTCGAACCAATCGCGTGCACCGCAGCGCAGTCAATGTCAAACCGACCAATGAAAGTTGTGCTCACCATTCGTGACGGCAACTATAGATCCTGATTGAAATGATAGAATAACATCCGAATAAAAAGTAACGAGCCTAAATATTATGTTGGCAAAGATTATGTATCACTAAAAAGTGATGAAAACAGCATCTCTCGCCAAAATTGAAGCGACCAAATAAAGGACTGCTAATTTCAAAATCCCATTTATCGTTTTTGTTGAAAAATATTTTGATTTTTTACTCTTTTTTCCAGGTGTACTAGTAATCACGCCGCTCACGGACCGGTGCTACCTGTGTCTGATGGGGGCCCTCCAGCTAGACCTGGGCGGGGCCCCCGCCGGCCCTGCGGGCACCGGGAAGACGGAGACCACCAAGGATTTAGCCAAGTCGCTCGCGATCCAGTGCGTCGTGTTCAACTGTTCCGAAGGTGAGCTGCTGCCAAATGTAGAAATTTCTATTATTTTCATCGCATTTTTTTCAAGTTTTCTCACTGTAGATATATCCTTGAATTGTTACGAATATATCAAAACTAAAATGGGCCAAATCGGCCCAGCCGTTCTCGAGTTTTAGCGAGACCAATGAGCAGCGATTATTTTTTATTATATAGAAGAAAGGATATTGCAAAACATAAGTTACCGTTAAATGTATAGAACAGCACATCGGGAATAGAGGTTAAAGCGTTGAATTTCCTCCTTCAACACTCAATTTTGCCTTTGGCTCGAAACATTTACTAAACTGTGATACGTTATGGACGCATTTCTTCCTTCAGTCGCAAGCGGATTCTCTGTACGCCAAACGCTTCAAATTTTTCAATTAACGAAGCCGTCAAGGTGAATAGAGCTCTTGGAATGCTTTTGCCAGGAAAATCGTTAACCACTTGTTCAAAAGTGAAGCGCGCTGTTTACGTACGCAATTTTCCGTTTTCGTGAACCTTTAGCCGTCAGATGTTAAACTGTTTGGGTTTTTTGTTGGTTACATTTGTGCGTCCCTCCGATTTTAAGGCATTCCAAGAGCAACGATTCAAAGTCGTCACACGCGCGCCGGTACGCCGGTTGATGAGCGGTCAACGATATAGGCGTAAAGATTAAAAATACACTAACACTTAGGAAATATGTTTTGGTCCTATCACTGAAATCACGCGAGCACGTATCTGTGATAACATTTACAAACCACAACGTGACATCGTCACAATGAAACCATACGTAATAACGCAGTTCCAGCCGAAATAAAACGACCTACACCCAAAATTCCCATCATTGTGGACGTCCGCTGATGCTCGGGACGCTTGCCAATTCCAATCCGACAGGTCTCGACTACAAGATGATGGGGCGCTTCTTCTCCGGGCTGGCGACGTCGGGCGCGTGGTGCTGCTTCGACGAGTTCAACCGCATCGACATCGAGGTGCTCTCCGTCATCGCGCAGCAGCTCATCACCATCAGGAACGCGAAGGTCGCCAAGCAGACCAGGTGAGTGACGTACAAGACGCGGCACTAGACATCACCGGCCAGACGTGCAGGACGCGTGCTACGTACTAGACATCACCGGCCAAATAGCTTCCATCCTAACAACTGCCATTTGAAATTCACTTCTGTACAAAGTGAATAATTATATTGTTGTATGTACTCGTATGTTATTTGACCACAATTTGGTCGCTTCAAAATCAACCGCCCATGTGCGTGGCGCAGTGATTAAGACGCCCGGAACTGCATGCTAGAATAATTTCTTTTTTGGTGGTCTCGATTTGTGTATTCTTGTTTTATATGTGTAGAAAGCATTCACGAAACAGTGAATCCTAGTGTGTCTAAAAGTTTATACATTAATTCACATACAGCCTTGATTGTGGACGAGAAGAGTGCCGGTAGGAAAGCGAAGAGAAGGGAGTGGAAGGAAAATCTGCTCCTGGGGGATAGGGAGACTTCTGGTAGAATAGTTCAAAGTCTGATATGTTTTGTCCGCTGGCGAAGGTTCATGTTCGAGGGGCGCGAGAACAAAAATGAAAAATTGAAGCTGCTCTAGTCTCTGATAAATAGTCCGTAGCTAGTCCAGAAGCTAGTCTCTGATAGAATCGTCCATAACATGGTTCATGTTCGAGGGGCGCAAGAACGCAAATAAAGAGTTGAAGCTAGTCTCTGATAAATAGTCCATCTCAGAAGCTAGTTTCCGATACAATCGTCTATAAGTCTCTGGTAGAATAGTTCACAGTGTGATATAATATGTAAGTTTGTGTTGTTGTAAGGTTCATGTTCGAGGGGCGCGAGAATAAATGAAGAATTGAAGCTGCTCTAGTCTCTCATAAAAAGTCCGTAGCTAGTCCAGAAGCTAGTCTCTGATAGAATCGTCCATAACATGGTTCATGTTCGAGGGGCGCAAGAACGCAAATAAAGAGTTGAAGCTAGTCTCTGATAAATAGTCCGTCTCGGAAGCTAGTTTCCGATACAATCGGCTATAAGTCTCTGGTAGAATGGTTCACAGTGTGATATAATATGTTGTCGTAAGGTTCATGTTCGAGGGGCGCGAGAACAAAAATAAAGAATTGAAGCTGCTCTAGTCTCTGATAAATAGTCCGTAGCTCGTCCAGAAGCTAGTCTCTGATAGAATCGTCCATAACATGTTCGAGGGGCGCAAGAGCGCAAATAAAGAGTTAAAGCTAGTCTCTGATAAAGTCTAGTCCGTCTCGGAAGCTAGTTTCCGATACAATCGGCTATAAGTCTCTGGTAGAATGGTTCACAGTGTGATATAATATTATGTAAGTGTTGTGTTGTCGTAAGGTTCATGTTCGAGGGGCGCGAGATCAAGCTGGTGCGCACGTGCGCGGCCTTCATCACGATGAACCCCGGGTACGCGGGCCGCACCGAGCTGCCCGACAACCTGAAAGCGCTCTTCAGGCCCATCTCCATGATGGTGCCCGACTATGGTGACTTTGCACTCACTTCTACCATTGTAACCATCGGTTTTACTATAATATGCTATCTCACTCCCGCATTCCATCATAGGGAGAAGGGGGAAACTGAAAAACAGCGCTGCGTGAGGCCCTGGCCACGTGACAGCAAAGCTGAGTCTCCTCCTGTTGCCCACCATAGTTTGTAGTTTGTGAAGTTTTACGGTTTTTATTTTATTTATTTTACTGTAGCAATAAATACAATTTGAATTTGAATAATATACGGTGATACTGCAGATGTTGGTGGTAGCAGTGGCTAAGAATTCGGCCTCTTACTCCAGGGGTCCCCGTTCGAATCCCAGTGGCACCAATAACTTTCTCAATCACAAAGTTATGTGCGGTTTATAAAATCTGACATCACTTGCTGTAACGGTGATGGGAAACATCGTGTTAACCTGCATGCCCAAAAGTACTTACACAAAAAAATGTTCTCGAAGGCATGTGATTTCGACCAACATGCCTTCGAGAACATGAGGCTAAGCGTCGTGGACGGCGGCCTACGTCCTTCTCATTGTGAGAGGAGACTCGACCCTGCAGTGGGTGATTAATGGGTTACAGACAACAATAGGTTGAGGCGCGCATCGCTTACTATGCGAAAAAGTTAAGCAACGTCGGGCGCGGACAGTACGTGAATGTATGACCACTAGTACCGAATTAAATGCGCAGTTTCGTATTGGAGCACCGTGGCGGAGTAGGCTCCAGCCCTCCTTGTTGTAGGGAGAGTCCCTGCCCAAAAACTGGCCATTAAAGCGTTGCAGCCTAATAATAGGTTTACACACAACCAGATTGATCGATCACAATAACATTCAATTACGACAACGCCCACTATATTATCATGTTGCGACTTGCGCTGCTTGGCTAGCTTAAAAGTCGTCGTATAAATGAACAACCCACAAACGTTTCCGTGATCAGCCCTGATCGCGGAGGTGATCCTGTACTCCGAGGGCTTCGAGTCGTCGAAGGGCCTCGCCAAGAAGATGGTGCAGATGTACAAGCTGTCCAGCGAGCAGCTCTCCAAGCAGGACCACTACGACTTCGGCATGCGGGCCGTCAAGAGCGTGCTGGTATCGTGGTGACATTTTCTCTGTAGTTTGTTTGTTGTTGCACCGATACCGACAGCCGATAAGGTAGAAGGTCCTCGAATAACAACCAGGTTTAGGCGAAAGGAACACGGAAGTTGAAAGAGCACGTACATTTTTGGACAGAACGATGCGGAGTCGCGTTGATAGGCTCATGTCCAGAAGAGGACTTCGATACCTATAGCTCTTAATTTCCTATAGGTCCTATAGGTCATTTATTACTGTACAGCATTTGTGTAGTTCCTTTGTATACATATACAGATACTTTAACTTTGTGACTTTGAATTTGTTTGGCTAGACTAAACATTTTTTTAAATAAAGATAGATACTGGGTTGCTGCGTGACCGATACATGCACTATAACAATATGTCCATTGTACAATATTGTACATTATGTTTTGTGTACAAATGCAATGAAGTATAATTATTATTATGTAGTATAATAATTATTATGTATCCACAATTCTTTTCAATGTGAAAAATGCTTTGAAGGAAACCTTCTTCTATGCCTGCTGAAAACAAATACTCTCCCTTCGCAGGTAATGGCCGGAGCGCTGAAACGCGCAAGTCCGGACCAGCCGGAGGAGATGACGTTACTTTGCGCGCTAAACGACAGCAATCTACCGAAGTTTTTAGCGGCTGATGCGGTACTGTTCGCTGGTATTCTCTCTGATCTGTTCCCTGGCGTGGAACTGCCCATTAGAGACTACGGCACCATGGTAGAGGTCATAAGTGAGTAGAGTACGTTCTTGGCTCTGTAGCGGCGCGATACCTATGTACGTACAGAAATAAGATCGCGCGCCTCTCATGTGATATGTTGATCACGCATGACGACGCAAGCAGCGAATGTTGTAAAGTTTACAATGTAAACAATAGAACACGTCACACGTGTCATACCGAACTGGCCAATCGGAAGACGTATCCTCAAATACTCTATCAAAGTTCTTTAGAATCTCTGCATATATTTTTCCCGCTAACTTCTTCAACCTATAAGGCTGCGTTTCCACCAGAGATGTGCGAGGACGCGTAGCGAGGGACCTAGCCTCGCTTAGCACAGCTCTGGTGGAAACGGCTTAGCGGAACGAGGATTTTTTACGTACAAAACAAGCGAGAGAGTGTGCGAGAAATGTTTTACGAGGAATGCGTTCCGAGGTTTGCTGCCCGTCCATAGACGTCCATCATTTACACATTACACAGTTTCGCAACGCATCCTCGTACGACACATTTCCCTCGCACAGCTTTGGTATAACGCCCACACATTACCACAGCACAGCTACACATCCTCGCATCACACATTTCCCTAGCACATCTCTGGTGGACACGCAGCCTAATAGCCTGCCCGATTCCTAGTAGCCGGTCTGTTTCCACCCGTCGGTAACGGTGTTCGTCCCCCACGCAGAGGTGATTCTGCTGGAGCGCCGGCTGCAGACGGAGGCGTGCCAGATCCGCAAGGTGATCCAGCTGCACGAGACGATGATCGTGCGCTGGGGCGTGATGCTGGTGGGGCCCACGGGCGGCGGGAAGACCGTCGTGCTGCACGTGAGCGCACTAATAATACGACTACTAATGATTATATACAGCCAGCAGCGGTGATAGCCCAGTGGCTTAGGATTCGACTCCGAATCGAGGGGTCCGGCTTCCCATTCCAGGGGCACGCACCAATGACTTTGTAATAAAAGTTATGTGCGATTTATAAAATTAAATATCAACTGCCGTTACGCTGAAGGAAAACATCGTGAGGAAACCTGAATGCCTGAGAGTTCACAAAAAAATGTTCTCAAAGGCATGTGAAGTCCACCAACCTGTAGTAGTGGTGCGTGGTGGAAGACGGCACGAAGAAGCGCGCGTAAATCGCGGGTACAGGTCACACTGTGCTATACAATAATAATAATATTTGTTTTTCGTTTTCAATAAACACTTTACCACTTGCACGTGGTTCCGGCTCAGGTACTGGGCGACACGTACACGCGGCTGTGCGAGCGCGGCGTCGCGGGCGCCCAGCACCAGCTCGTGCACAAGTACATAATGAACCCGAAGAGCCTCAGCATCGGCGAGCTGTACGGCGAGGTGAACCTGCAGACGCTGGAGTGGCACGACGGCATCCTGCCCCTCAGTCTCAGGACCGCGGTCACGGTATGTATCCTGTACCTATGAACCAAGGATTTTTATATTATTGGATTCTTCTTCTTCTTCGCCGGCATTTATGACGCCCACCGTTGGGCATATACCCCTCCACGCCGCACGGTCCACGGCTCTTCGATGCCAAAGCCGTCTTGCAAGTTTTGCGATGTCATCGGCCCATCGGGCTGGTGCTCTGCCAACTCTTCGCTTCGCCTCCCGCGGTCTCCACTCCAGAACGCACCTACTCCATCTATCGTCGCAACGGCGACACAGATTATCGGATTGAGTGTCAGATATTACACAGATACTCGTAGTTCATAATGTGCATACCTGAAGACTCATCGGCGGCGAACTTGCACGGCGAAATGAATCTCCAAACGCAAGACTATGGTATGGACATATATGTATCTTAAAACCATATATTTTCATGATTTAAGTCAAGATGGAGCAACAGATAGTGCTTAAGTACATAATGAAGTCAAAGAGTCAGTATTCTGGGACCGTACGGCGAGGTGAACCTGCAGACGCTGGAGTGGCACGACGGCATCCTGCCCCTCAGTCTGAGGACCGCGGTCACGGTATGTATACAGGATGAGTTTTTCAAGTGTGCGTGGGTGGGGGAATCCGAAACGGATTAGAATAGCGAAAAATGCTGAAAGGAGACTGGGGACCGATTTTGATTAAAACTAAAACGGCATCATTGGATTTTTGAACAAAAAACAAGACAAACTTACCTATTTTGGCAGGGCGAAGGCTGCCGGGTAATCTAGTGTTAATTTGAAATTTTATATTTCTTATATAAAGTGTAAATAAAGATGTATAATAAAGTACCCAATATGTAGCCTTTTAAAAGCTTTATTAATAGCCTAATCTCGGATAATAATCTAATCGGATATTTTGGTAATCCACTAATGGTTAGAGCGAAGCTTTCCTCACACAGTTAAACTCTACATATACTTATAACGCGAAGCGCGAAGCTTAAATTATATTCGAGCTTCGAACGCCCACGTTTCATGATCGAATACCTAATGCACCTACGAGGTATTAGCGGTGAAGTGCCTACTTTATGTTAGTAGGACTAGAATAGACCGAACTATTGCATAATCTCTAATCGACTAGCAAAACCCGTCTGCAAGTAATGGATCTGAGCTGAGTTCTATCATAATTACGGTGGGTGTGGGTGTAGGTGGGTTTATAGTTTAAGAGACTAGTCTATAATTATGTGTGTCAGTACCCATTAATGACCCACTGGCGGGTCGGGTCTCCTCTCACAATGAGAAGGATGTAGGCCGCCGTCCACCACGCACCACTACTGCGGGTTGGTGTAACTTATTATAATTATGTAACCATGCATAATAGGTAACGTAATATTTAATATGTACTTTTATTTCAGTCTAATTATGAAAATGGCTTAAAGAAAGACGTCAAAATTTTATGTTTCATAATTATTAACTCTCTGTGACGACTTTGCTAATTAGCCGCGAATTTTATTAAAATCTGTTATTCTAGTTTTACTATGTTACTTTCGGTCCTTAATTTTTTTGACAAAATCCAGGTCGTAATTCCTCTTTTCGGAAAATATATATTTGTTTCTCGTTAATTTTTCAAAGATAAATCCAATCATTAGGACGTTAGATGCAACTCCTAATTTTTATAGATTGACACCAAAGGTTAATCCGTATCGAAGACCTTGTGTTTAAAAACAATTTGGTGAAAATAACAAAAACATTTGGTTGATATTGTCGGTTGTTTTGAAAAAAAGGCCCAGCATAAATCTGAACCAAGAAAGCAATGCATTGACATGAAATGTGAACGCTCCAGAGCGAAAATACCGACCACCAGTGGCTGATCTGCGACGGGCCGGTGGACGCGGTGTGGATCGAGAACATGAACACCGTACTCGACGACAACAAGATGCTCTGCCTCTCCAACTCGGAGCGCATCAAGCTCACTCCCTACGTGCATATGGTGTTTGAGGTGAGCCATTACACGCACAACACGCCAGACAGCCTACACTATACATCGACCACTACACACCGTACACTATACACGGACTATACAGAACACTTTACACCGTGCACTACACACGGACTATACAAAACACTTTACACCGTACACCAACACGGACTATACAGAACACTTTACACCGTACACTATACAGAACATTTTACACCGTACACTATACAGAACACTTTGCACCGTACACTATACAGAACACTTTGCACCGTACACTATACAGAACACTTTACACCGTACACCACACACAACACACTATACATCGTCCACGACACACCATACACTACACACTACACACAACACACTATAAATCGTCCACGACACACCGTACACTATACACAACACACTATACGAGTATGTATGTCGTCCACTACACACTGTACACTACACACCATATACCATACACTATACACGGACTATACAGAACTCTATACACCGTACACTACACACATTAAAGTTTACACCATAAACTATACATCGTCCACTACACACCGTACACTATACACCATACACTAGGTATACTCGGACTATACAGAACACCATACACCGTACACTACACACAGTACACTATACAGTTGAAATTAAAAATTACGAAAAAAATAAACCGGCATCAAAAAGTATGAAATATTTTTTTTCCACATACTTCATCTTACCCCTCTGTCAGGTGGCAGATCTAGCGCAAGCGTCCCCGGCGACGGTGTCCAGGTGCGGCATGGTGTACATCGACCCCAACGAGCTGGGCTACTTGCCGTACGTGCGCTCCTGGCTCGACGCCGCCGTGGAGAAGAACCTCGTCAGCCTGGAGAACTCGGAGTTCCTCTACGAGCTGTTCACCATGATCGAGAAGGGCGTGGATCACGTCAACCTGAAGTGCATCGTCGGCATCAAACAGGTTGGAGTTTGGATTAGTATTTGGTTATTTTAATGATTGATGTGACAAATGGAGAGATCTCCCACCGGACGAGCTGGTCGTAATTGGGGAGTGGCCGTGCTTTGATGACGTCATTTCGGAGTTGTGTTTGTATGCCAACGATGTAGAAAGCGGTGATAGGCCAGTGGCTTGTAATTCGACCTCGAAGCGAGGGTCCGGGTTCGAATCGCAGTGATAGAAATAATGACTGTAAAAAAGTTATATGCGCTTTATAAAATTAAATATCACCTGCTGTTACGGTGAAGGAAAACATCGTGAGGAAACCTGAATGCCTGAGACTTCAGAAAAATATGTTGTCACGCGGCATGTTCCCCCAGCAACGGGCAGTAGTGGTGCGTGGTGGACGGCGGCCTACATCCCTCTCATTACGAGGAGTCCCGACCCGCCAGTGGGTATAGCGTGATTCAGGGGTTCATTTTGTCACTGTAGTAATGTTAAAAATATTATGAATGTTATCATTACAATAATCGTAAACGGTGGTTTCAATATCAATTCTATATTTAAATAATATTATCTGACACGAGACCGGCGCATAAATTTGTTGTAAAATTTCGTCCCATTTATGTGAATCACAGCGTTTATCAAATTTGTTCATATTGATATCGACATTAATTGGCGTGCCAGCAACAAATTGCCTATTGTATTTAATTTTTGGCGTACCTATGTTAACTAATAGGCCATCGTTAGTCAATTTTGTTGACAGGAAATTTTAACCCCTATGTCAGTGACACAAACACGGCTTTTCACGTCGTCACAATTTATCGCACTTTTTGGAATAAAAAAGAAAAGTGTATTTCAAAATCAAAAGCGAATAAAATTCGTAAAAGGTGAATAAAAATCACACAACTTTACACAAGAATTCTTAGTATCATATAGCCGTAGACAATAGTCATACCCAAAAAAAGAACACACACACTTCACCCCTAATTCAGAAGCAGAAATTCGAATCGAACCCAGAACCCTCCGCACAGTGCACTAGCATCTTACCCATTTCTGCATGCCGGTCATTGTGAAATAACATTGTTTTATGAGGTACGTTTAACCCGTGTATGTTTTAAAATATAAATAACAATAAATAACGCTCCACACTCACAGCCCCACACAAGGATTCCCTGTATCGTGGGCGCCATGGACACAATACACCCACACCAGAAACAGACATTCAAATTCATCATTCAAATCTCTGCTCTGCTGGGAATCGAACCCAGGACTTTCCGCGCAGCGCGCCGATGTCTTAACCACTGCGCCACATGGGTCGTCGAACTAACTTTTTTTGTGTCCGCTTGTTTTATATCTTTTCGATAAAAAAAATATCTCAACCTGTTCAACACTAACACAGATGTTTCCTCCTTCTTGAATAAAATATATTGCTGAAATTCATGATTTTTTACTCCGGAATGAAAGTAAACTACGTCAGACGGTATCTTAAACTTTACGCTCTCTGGCTTTCTTGATTTTTTTGCGAAGATGTCTAATTAGTGCTCCGTGGTTATAAAAAGACGACTGAACTGACGAGCGAGTTTGAGAAAAACGTCTTCCTGCCTTGAGGACCTGCGAGTTAGTTTATTTATTCAGATTCATTTGCCTTTCGCTATCAGTTAGGTACTTATCGTTGCGTTTTGTTTTTTTTTTTCAATTAATATATTCTTGTGATAGTAGACTGGGAGTTAAAACAGGTGACTTTAGTAAGTGATTAAATGTCTTATGATCTATGATGGGACGAAAAATCGACGCGTAGCGTAAGCAGTCTTAATTGTTTGGGGTCACCAAACCGAGATGCGGTGGTAGTAAGCTTAGAATTCAATCCTTTCGTTCAAAGATCCGGGTGTTAGTAGGTCTACTAGCAACACACACCAATGGCTTCCCACTTATTGCCGGTACCAGGTGGAAATTAGCAAGGTATCAGTACTATGCTATCTGCTGGGCTTTCAGAGGGGAACTCCTCAACGGATAAGGGTTAAGGAACCGGGTTAAAAAATTATTATTGTTGGTCACATTACCTTTGCACAACTATATAGACATTGACCACCTTCGAGTCTCCTAGTTTGGGAGCTGTTACCTTGAATTTGGTGATGATCTAAAGAAGAGTTAAGGAGATACTAAGTGGAACTGAGTCTGAGTGGAATTGGGTCCGAGTAGGCCTACTAGCAACCAGCGTTCACAACCGTACAATGTACGATGCTACACTACTATCGTATATCGTACGAAATATCGAAAAAAATCAATACATCGGCTTTATTTCAAAGTAATTCTAAGTTTTCATATGATTTTTAATGCATTCTAATGATTCTAGTCATTATCCTAGTGGATAGGATAATTTTGATCCATATACGATTGAATACGATAATTTTACGGCCCTGGGGCCCGATTCTGTATGACCATTCACACTCGTATCGCTTGCAATGTCTTGTCTTACCCGTGATAAAAAGTCAAAAAAGGTTTAAAAGTCAACTATCGTGACAGTCTATTGTGTGCCTTATACAATATACGTTAAGGTTCTTTGTCGTGCCGAGTTCATGAAATGACATACGGTTGGTTGACACACGATATCGGCACGAAATCCGAATGGTCATACGGAATCATCCCCTTGGTACGATAGCTGCCTGGCTGCAGGTTGTGAACACTGCCCACTTATTGCCGGTGCCAGGTGGACATCAGCAAGGTGTCGGCGCTGTGCTGCCTGCTGGGCGCGCTGCTCGCGGAGCCGGGCGACCGGTTCGCGGACAAGGCGGCGGTGCGCGCGTACATCGCTCACTGCTTCATATTCAGCTACGTGTGGACCGTCGGCGGGAACATCCTCGAAGCGAACCGCAAGGGCTTCGAGGAGGTCGTCAAGCGCCAGTTCGAGGAGTACGCCGAGGCGGAGTAGTGAGTGTTTTGTTGTTGTCACTGTAGTTGTACGATGGAGCGCGATGGCCCGGTGGCTTAGAGCTCGGCTTTCGATCGAGGGGTCCGAGTTGGTGCCAAAATTTGACTATTGAAACCAAATACTTGATACTGAAGGCACCGATCTCGAAAAAATAGTAGGTAGGCCTAAAGTATGTGACAAATTTTATTTCATACTTTTTTGAGGTCGGTTTAATTTTCTTTATCATTTTTTAGGGTCCCAAACCTACTGCTACGGTTACTGAATAAAAGGATTTTTCAGTGAACTTGCAAAATTTTCAAATTCACCAGGGACAAATATCCATCCTCATTGTGAGAGGAGACCCGACCCGCCAGTGGGTCATGACTGTCCAGTGACCCATATGTGGTACATTCCCACTGTTTAACTATTGTGTCTACTTCATGGACAGGCAACGTGTTAAGTACTATACATTAATAGTAATTAGTAGTAAGAAACGTTTCCCTCCCCCAGCTTCCCCCAAGGCTTCAACTTCTTCGACATGTACATGGACACGAGGCAGCGCAAGCTCAAGGTGTGGGCGGAGATCATCCCCGAGTTCTTGTACGACCCGAACCGACCGTTCTTCGAGACCCTCGTGCCCACCATCGACACCGTGCGCTACGGATACATGTTCCAGAAGCTTCTCGCCTCTGGCAAGCCCGTCATGTTCACTGGCAACACCGGTTAGATATATTGGCAAACTCAAACTCAAAAGCTTTTATTCATTATTAGGTACAATTTGTGCACACTTAATGAAAGTCATACAGATAAATTATACATTCTACATTCATCCGCTTTGATCGCCCCTCAGGCAAAACGTACACTGGGAGAAAAAAGCGGGCGGAAAAAAACTCCCAGCACTCTTTTAAGAGTAAATAAAACTTAGTCTATAGTGCAGGATGGCTAGGTCCAATAAAGGAACACACGTGACAGCTATCGTGTGTGTCAATATCGCCCCATTGCCATCCGCTCACAAATAAATATTGTTACATGGTGTATAGAAATAGCCTATAGTGAAGTTATTCAATCCCACGCTTTCTTATCTTCTAAATAGTCCTTAGTTTCATAATAGGCCTTTCGGCACAGGACTGATTTGATAGTTTGTTTAAATTTGTGAAAAGGCAGGGATTGAATTTCTATTGGAATTTTTTTATATATTCTCACGGACATTCCCATAAATGACCGGCTTTTTTATGAAGCCGACATTTTGGAAATACAAGTGGACATTCCTGGTTACAATACAATTAGTTTTGTGTAAGTCCTTGTGGAAGTCCTGGCAACTGATAGATTAGAAATGTAGTGTAGAAATACTGACATGACACGCTCGTGCCTACCATCCGTAGATGTACTCGCTATAAATGGATCCGCTACGGATATGCACGTTTTGCTTAGTTCTGTTTTGTATGTAAAAATTGTGAAAAATACTCCCTGATTGATTGATTAAATATGGAATAACTTTTTTTTATTACTTTTGAGTCGTAATAAATGTTACCTTTTCGGAGTCAGTGTGAATTGTTAATATTTTAAAAATAATGTTCCATAATTCCCTTATACAAATTTTTTGCACAAGCTTCTATCAAACATCAGATTGTAGTTAGATCCATACATTTAAGTAATATTTAAACAATCATATCTTTTAAACCAATATGCGTAGGACGATAAAATTTTGTGATTTTAATAAATAATAATGGTCCCCTGTTACCAGTTTTTCGTTGGTCCACTGATTACAGGACACCCTGTAGATAGGTATATGTCGTAACATCTCACTTATAACACTCGAAACAAACAACAATTGATAACTCGTTAATACTCCATCCGTGCCTCTCGGGTCGCCGCACCTTTTTTTACCAAGTTTTCTAATATTCCCAATATGTTGATCCCAAAGGTGTGGGCAAAACGTGCATAGTGGCGGAGAGTCTCGGTCGCATGTCCGCCACCGGGGTCTACATACCGGTCATACTGAACTTCTCCGCTCAGACCAGCAGTGCTAGAACACAGGTGAAATCTTCTCTATACGTACCTACTCGTCTATGTCTAATAGTGAACATTTTTACATGTCAAATGTAGATATTAAAATTTTTTCCTAGATGGTGTGTTGATATGATGAAATAGTCTCTAAACATATAATTATATCTTAAGCAAAGATTTTTACACGATAAATAAGAATATGTTCAAAGGTCTAGCTCTACTCTACTGTACTGTAGTACTACTACTGTACTGTACGGTACTGTACTGTACTGTACGGTACTGTACTGTACTGTACTTTACTGTACTGTACTCTATTTTGCCAGATGGTGTGTTGATATGATGAAATAATCTCTATACATATACTTATACATCTTGACATACTCGTATATCTTGACGAGAAAGCACCTTTAATGGAACATTCTGGATGATAGAGAAGTGTAGAAAATATACAAAGTACAGACCGCTCGGGGTGGAATAATGATCTCATGAGGACAGCAGGAAACCTTTGGATTCAAAGGGCCCGAGACCTTGATTAAACTGGACCCATGTCCAGCGGTGGACTAAGAAAGGCTGTTAAGAAGGAAGGAAGAAGGTACACTCGGCTGACCATAACAAATAATCATTGAGCTTTGTTACTTTTTGAATGAACTCAAATAAAAGTATAATATCCAGCAAGTGACAAACATATCTCAAAAATAGCACTTAACTTCAAACGTAGCGACAACAGTCCTATTTTAATATGAAGTACCTGAAACTAAACTCTGTGACGGCACAGTCTGACACGAGCGAGGACCGGCCTTAGTTTTTGACACAAAGCCGCTAATGTTTGCATTTCATCCCTTTGTTAAAGTTGAGACTGCAGAGTTCGCGGCGCTTTAATAGCACCTGTGTGTTTATTTAAACAGTTACAGATATAGTAAAATATGTATGTAGGTATAATTGTGAAAGTTTGGTTTGGATGGCTTTCGTCCTGTCTCGCTTTGAATCAAGCAATGATAGAGTTAAGCAAGCGTATCGTTTGTTTGTGGAGTTAAAAAAAATATCATTCGGTCATGAATCCACTCTAAAAGTTAATGTCTCGTGGGTACCAGGCACGTGATAGTGATGCTAACACCCACGCCAGATTCAGATTTTTTTTCTCGTTAATAAAAATTCATTATATTCATAATATTACTCATATTACAAGAATGATTTTTATTCTGCTGGTAGACCTTCAATTCAAAGTTTGAATTTTGACAACTCACTAAAATTAGGTGATAAATTGAATTACTACTAAATAAGCAGTTGGCGTATACTCAACTTCCCGATTATCGTACAGGAGGTAATCGAGCTGCGGTTGGACAAACGCCCTCGGAAGGCGATAGGCGCCCCGCTTGGCAAGAAAGTGATCATTTTCATCGACGACGTGAACATGCCTCGCCTCGACGTGTACGGCGCTCAGCCCACCATCGAGCTGTTGAGGTGTGTGACTTTAATAATGCTATTAGTTATAACGTTCCTTGAACTCGAAGGCTTGTATTCATTAATCTTATACAGTAAGTTTTAGATACAGTTTCACATGGCTTAAACGATTTGTTTTGACCTTATATAGACGCGGAAAGAAGCTACATTACAAATTTTAGATAGGTACAATTTACAGCTCGATATGCAAACGGAACATTTTGAAATTTAAAACAATTTAAGTTTATATGGGGTTCATCCCCATGCACAAACTGTAATAATTTTAAATAAAATACTCGTGTGTGGATTTTACCCGTTAAATTGTGATCTAATGTTATTCTGCTTGATCATTCCAACGCTCACCTTTGCCAATTTCATCCACAGACAGTACCTGGACTTCGGCGGCGTGTACGACCGCGACAAGCTGTACTGGAAGGAGATCCTGGACGTGGTGTTGTCGTGCGCGTGCGCGCCCCCCGGCGGCGGCCGCAACCCGCTCACCGCGCGCTTCGTGCGCCACTTCGCCATGTTCTACATCCCCGCGCCCAACGCGGACGCCATGAAGACCATATTCAAGGTAATTGACAGGCGCTTTCCAAGCAACGGGCAGATACTAGGTACGCTCTTGGAACGCGACGGAACGTCACGACACCGCAACGGAACGTCTCATGTACGGCAACGGAACGTCAAGAGACCGCAACGGAACGTCTCATGTACGGCAACGGAACGTCAAGAGACCGCAACGGAACGTCTCATGTACGGCAACGGAACGTCAAGAGACCGCAACGGAACGTCTCATATACGGCAACGGAACGTCAAGAGACCGCAACGGAACGTCTTATATATGGCAACGGAACGTCAAGAGACCGCAACGGAACGTCTCATATACGGCAACGGAACGGCATAGAAACCTAAATAGGCCGTAGAATGCAAACTTCGTAGGTTCGCACCTACCACGGGATTGACTTGAAATATTGACGGCGTCATAAAGGATTTTACATTTTACAATTTTAATCCCAACTGACTCTTGGGTTTACAAATCTGTGTTCAGTGTTGACTGTATCTTACTTTTCGATATTTAAACATTTCAACGTTCCCCGGCAGGCGATCCTCAAGGGGCACATGGAGGACTTCGTGCCCGAGGTTTCCGTCCTCGGCGACTCGATAGTGAACGCGGCCGTGGAGGTGTACGTGAAGATGTGCGCGGAGATGCTGCCCACGCCCGCCAAGTCGCACTACGTGTTCAACCTGCGCGACCTCTCCAAGTCTATGCAGGGGGTGCTGCAAGCGGATGCCGCGTACATGCGCATGCCGCAGAGCATGCTCAGGTGAGTTAGCGGACTGACGGAGAGTGACGTCACTGACAGAGTCGTAGCCATTGGCTGCTCTATGCGATCTAAAGTAGTCAGTGATGAGCCTGGCGACGTCGCCAGCTACTTATCCAGACATCCAAGTGACAAAAATAAACTTTGCAAACAGCGAAGTCGACAAGTAAACTTTTGTCTTCACCAAAACCTGCATTGCTTTGGGGTACTACCACATAAGGTCGCGAGCTCCATAGCAGCTGCGTAGCGATTGCGCGACTTATGATAAAGTGGTCGATTCTTCGCAGCATGGCTGATCGCTCGCGACAAAAACCTATCTCTTGTAGCGGCGCGATACCTACAGTAATATGAGCGCGCGCCTCACATGAAATGCTGACCACGCATGACGATGCAAGCATCGAATGTAGTAAACAATAGAACACGTCACACGCGTCATACCGAACTGGCCAATCGGAAGACGTATCCTCAAACGCGCTATCAAAGTTCTTCAGAATCTCTGCATATATACAAATGGACCGCGGTCCCCAGGCAGTGACATCGCCTGGCGGGAGATCTCCCCTTTTCCTCCAAACTCTTCTCTCTCTTTTATTAGGTTCACTAAACTGGACTTTAACTTACCACATTTCCAAGCGTGTACAAAAAACTAAAATAAAAAACAATTAGGTGTTCAGTTCTTCTCGAAGTGAACACTGCATACAAGAATATAACACTTCGGGGATACAATTTGTGAATATACTGATTCTAATAATAACTGAAATACATTGCGTTATTGCTCTTACATTTCTATCCTCCTTTAAACGGTCCCATTCTCCACCAGGCTGTTCATCTCTTACTCGTATCTCTTCCATTTCTATCCACCTTTAAACCGTCCCATTCTCCGCCAGGCCGTTCATCTCTTATCTCTTCCATTTCTATCCACCTTTAAACCGTCCTGTACTCCACCAGGCCGTTCATCTCTTATCTCTTCCATTTCTATCCACCTTTAAACCGTCCCATTCTCCGCCAGGCCGTTCATCTCTTATCTCTTCCATTTCTATCCACCTTTAAACCGTCCTGTACTCCACCAGGCCGTTCATCTCTTATCTCTTCCATTTCTATCCACCTTTAAACCGTCCCATTCTCCGCCAGGCCGTTCATCTCTTATCTCTTCCATTTCTATCCACCTTTAAACCGTCCTGTACTCCACCAGGCTGTTCATCTCTTATCTCTTCCATTTCTACCCACCTTTAAACCGTCCCGTACTGCACCAGGCTATTCTACCACGAGTGCCTCCGCGTGTTCCACGACCGGCTGATCAACGTCGAGGACAAGAGCTACTTCTACCACCTGATGAGCGCCGTGTGCCAGAAGAACTTCCAGCAGCCGATCCTGGAGGTGCCGGACGACGCCGTCATCGAGTCGCCGCCGGTGCTGCTGTTCGGCGACTTCCTCAACTCCGCCGTGCCGAAGGAGAACCGAGTGTACGCGGAGATACCCGACGTGGACAAGCTCATCGTTGTGCTCAAGGTATGTGTAGTTGCTGATGGCATGACGGTGTGGCTTCTGCAGTGATTTGGATATTATATTTTATAGAGAGGATATTATACAGCGTATACAGGATATTATACAGCGGTGATAGCCCAGTGGCTTAGAATTCGACCTCGAATCGAGGGGTCCGGGTTCGAATCCCAATGGCGCGCACCAATGACTTTGTTATGTGCGCTTTATGAAATTAAATATCACCTGCTGTTACGGTGACGGAAAACATCGTGAGGAAACCTGCATGCCTGAGAGTTCACAAAAAAAAAATGTTCTCACGCGGCATGTTCGTCCACCAACGGGCAGTAGTGGTGCGTGGTGGACGGCGGCCTACATCCCTCTCATTGTGAGAGGAGACCCGACCCTGTAGTGGGTCATTAATGGGTACTGACATGACTAGTAGGCAGAATGTGGTCGGTCGCGTTCACACTCGGCGGTCGTTCCAGGAGCACTTAGATGAGTACAAACACCACGCGTGTTACATGCGTAATAACATTCAAATACAAATAATGTTTCCGACACCTTGGATTAATAGGCGGTGTTTTTCGTAATTTTCATTCCAATAAAAGTTCGTCGAGCCGACAGCTGTGACATAACGCATGACGCTATAGCATCATATTCGAGAAATAAAAAACATCTCCGTCATTTGCATGTGCCATAGCATTGGTGTCATTTGCTTTACTTTAGTACAAAGGTCAATGACCTAAATGAGGTTAATTTATTGCGTGAAAATATGGAGAAAATGTTAATTTCCAGGCACAAAACCTATCATCTATAGGATATCGCGCCGTTACACGTCAGAAGACAGAATGTAGGTAATGTTGGTAGTAATGTGCTATGACATTTATATTCCTATGATTAGGAAGAACGTGGTCGCGTTCACATCGGCCATCGTTCCAGGTGTACCTGGAGGAGTCACGCTCCATACGCGATACTACTAATAGACTAGGATCAGTAGAGATAATGTAACGACGGTGGTGGTCGTCCCCCGTCGCAGGAGTACCTGGAGGAGTACAACAACACCGCGCGCACGGAGATGCGGCTGGTGGTGTTCCGCGAGGCGGCGGAGCACGCGGCGCGCGTGGCCCGCGTGCTGCGCGCGGCGCGCGGCCACTGCCTGCTGGTGGGGCCCGGCGGCTCCGGCCGGCGGTCGATCGCCACGCTCGCCGCGCACGTCAACGAGTGCAAGTGAGCGCACTGTGCTGTGTGCGTAGGGCGAGTTGCACAAAATTGTTCGAGTAACTTCACCGTCGCGTTAATCGACTATACGCTAAGCGCCAATTCCGTTTGTCATCTTAGCCACAAGATGGCGCTGCTTCAATCCCATAGAAATCGACGTATTCGCGCTCGATACGTTCAAGCGAAAATGTTTTGTCACAACTCGCACTCAGCACACTGTACTGGGGGATGATTCTGTGTGACCATTCGCACTCGTGTCGCGGCAATGTCGTGTCTTGCCCGTGATAAAAAGTCAGAAAAGGCTTTAAAGTCAAATATCGTGACAATCTATTGTGTGCCTTGTAGAATAGACGTTAAGGTTCCTTGTCGTGCCGAGTTCATGAAATGACATACGGTTGGATGACACACGATATCGACACGAAATCCGAATGGTCATACAGAATAAGCCCCCTGTAGTGTACTGTGCTGTGACACAGATGTAGATGTGCATAGATCACACTGCGACACAGATGTTGATGTGAATAGGTCACGCTGATCACGCTAATGGACTGTAACATAGAGTTCAAGTCAGTGTGCATCCCACTGTGCTGTAGTGTACTGTGACACAGATGTAGATGTGGATAGATCACGCAAATGTACTATACTTTGACACATGGGTAGATGTACCTAAATAGATTACACAAATGTAATGTACTGTAACACACTAAATAGAATACGCAAATTTACTGTAACGTAGATGTAGATGTGAATAGATCACGCAAATGTAGTGTACTGGAACATAGATGTAGATATGAATAGATCACGCAATCACGTCTTTATAAAGCAGCGATTCACTCGAAAACTTAGTGTTTTGGTTTGACTTGGTATGCACTTTCTTAAACTTTATTAATCATCATGAATTTTTTCATAGGTCGCTGTGACCTCTTAAAATAATCCTTTTACTCATCTGTAAGTCTCAACAATAATTAAACACACACAAGAAGCTATTCAATTTATTAATTTTCACATAAAATATAAAGTGGACATATTTTTAATTTTTACTTAGTCAATAGAAAAAACCGGGGCGATCTACAAAGAGTAATACAATATCTTACGATATCTATTAAAATAAAAAGCGATGCCAATCACCCCGCAGATGCATGGGCATGGAGCTGAAACGCAACTACGACACGCCGGAGTTCCACGACGACCTGCGCAAGATGTACATGAGGGCGGGCGTCGCGAACGAAGACACGGTGTTCCTCTTCACCGACACGCAGATCACCAAGGAGGAGTTCCTGGAGGACATCAACAACATGCTCAACTCCGGTGAGTGCCGGGAGAGACACGGGTGGAACGTAGAGATGGATAGAGAGTGGGGATCAGGGAGCCGATGAGCTGGGGAGCTAGGTGGCGGAGACTAAGGCTGCGTTTCCACCAGAGATGTGCGAGGATGCGTAGCGAGGGGTGCGTTTTAAAACAACCAATAGAATAGGGTATTTCGCACCATGCAAGGAAAAATCCAAAATTATGTAATATTGATAGATTTTGTTAAAAGCAAGTGAAAAATGGTGATTTCTGTTCTAAACAATGTAGTATACATTTATTATTTCAATTTTAAAATTCAGGTTTTTTAATCTGTTTTTCCAATGTCAAAAACGCTATACGCTATGAAAGCTATCGGCGTGACGTCATTAGCAGTGTAAATAAACAATGGAGTATAACTTTCTTCCTTTACTGACATGTATTGTTTACACTGCGAGTGACGTCACAAGCATGGCGGCAACGCCGAGACGGCCGAGACCGTGTTTTCGTGGGGATTTTAGAAATTTAAATTGAAAAGTCTTTATTTACATAATATTTGTTTGCAAACATTTTTTTTCCAATTTTTTATGGGTTTTTATGACTTACGAATTCATATAAAAAGGTTTTTGACATAGGTCGTAATACCCTATTGCTTCATTTACCTGGCCTCGCTTAGCACAGCTCTGGTGGAAACGGCTTAGCGGAGCGAGGCTAGGTAAATGAAGCAATTCTATTGGATGTTCAAAAACGCATCCCTCGCTACGCGTCCTCGCACATCTCTGGTGGAAACGCAGGCTTAGGGAGGGAGTGAGTGGAAACTTGGAAACATAGCGAGAGAAAACTAAGGAAAACAGCAAAGATCTAGAGAATGGAGGAGTTGTCGGGTGGGAAATTAGTAACTAAAAATGTTTAGCTGTATTTTAATGAACGTTTAGAAAAATATCTTGAATATCGTAAAGCAGCAATTTTCCAAAATCCTGTAAAAGTATTATGTCATTCTATTAATAGCAAGGCAAATGGTACGTGCGTAGTGCAGTGTGCGGTGGATAAAGTTTGTGAGCTCAATTGTTTTACTTGGTCGCGGAACGGCTTGGGTTCGGGGCGAGCAAATAACCGGTTACTAGCGTTTTAAGGGGACACTTTATAGCACGCGCTGTCTGGCTGGGATTTGTAACTAAACGTTGTGGAACTAAATGGAAAATAAATATGACTTTTATTTACATCTTATTTTTTAAACATTTTTTTTTATTATTAAAAGAATAACACATCAATTGTTGCTCTACAAACTCCGCTATCGTCCAATGAAAGTCTCACTGAAATCGGTTCAACCGTTTGAATGACTACGAAGAAACAAGACAGACAGACAAAACGTTTAAAAAGGTTATGTATTGCTTGATATCGTGCAAATACTTAAAAACACTTGAAAAATAAACATACATAGGTACATAAATATTGAGAACCTCCTCCGTTTTTTGAAGTCTGTTTAAAACATAGTTATTTAGAAAGCACACACAGACACACTCTTCAACAATTTTATTTCAATGTAGATATGTCCACAATTAAAGCGTTATTGTTTGAAAACGAAAGTGAAGCCAGCGAGGGTTGAGCTCATTAAGCGAGTGTGCCAAGTTCACTTGCGTGAGCGTCACGTTGCTCGGTGACGTCGCAGCTGATGTTGGAACAGCGCCAAGAATATACTCGACGTGTCGCTAAAAGGTTATACTCGCCATGTGACCGGCAGTGCTTTCGCTTTGTTCAAAGTGTTACAATTATTTGCTCTTTGAATTACCGACGGATGGCTGTTCAACGGGGTGCTATTGTTATGTTTAACGTCTCGCTAATTTTAGCTAAAATGATATATTTATAGAACAACAATGTCATATTAGGCGACATCGCAAGATTTTTTCTAAAAAGTTGTTTAATATAATATACGGAATGAATAATTATTTTCTTAATAGAATTTAAAGAAAAAATTCCAAAAAGAAAAAGAATTCAAATTACTTTGTCTGTACAAACGAAAGAATGTTTTAAGAATTGTAAGAAATGATTCTAATAATTGTGAGCGTAATGAATCTGCAAAGAGGAATAACTTGCAGGCAATCCAATAACTTCTTGCATACCCAAGACATAGTAGTTTCTGAAAAACAGATTTATAGTGAGATTTATAGCGACAATTTGTAGTCATCGATATTTTTACTGTTTAGGATGTGAACAAAAGTAGAAAAAGCCAAAAAATATATTGTGGGACAACTCACAAACGGCATTTTGATCCCGAAGTAGGCTGTAAACTGTGTTATGATCATCAGAAAGCTAGCATAGCCCCACACTAGGATTCCCTGTGTCGTGGGTGCCATGGACACACACAAGACAACAACACACACACCCAGACCAGAAACAGGAATTCCAATTCATCATTCAAATCTCTGCTCTGCTGGGATCCAGGACCCTCCGCGCAGCGCACCGGTGTCGTAACCGCTGCGCCACTTGGGTCATCATATAACGACAATTTTTGGGTATTAAGGCTGCGTTTCCACCACAGATGTGCGAGGGATGCGTTTATGGACAACCAATAGAATTGCTTCATTTACCTAGCCTCGCTCCGCTAAGCCGTTTCCACCAGAGCTGTGCTAAGCGAGGCTAGGTAAATGAAGCAATTCTATTGGTTGTTCATAAACGCATCCCTCGCTACGCGTCCTCGCACATCTCTGGTGGAAACGCAGCCTTAAACCCTCCCCTTCTCCTCCTCACCACAGGCGAGGTCCCCAATCTGTTCGAGGGCGACACATACGAGCAGGTGCAGACCGGGTGCCGGGCGGACGCGGCGAAGGCCGGCGTGAACCCGGGCGACCGCGACGCGGTCTACTACTACTTCGTCAACCGCGTGCGCAACAAGCTGCACCTGTGCATCTGCATGAGCCCCGTCGGCGAGGCGTTCAGGTGGGTACAGTACAGTACAGTGTCTGATGACGTAACAAGGTACCGCGGCGACGCGATCGATAGCTAGTGAAGATGCTGATTTCTGACCAAATTGATCTGAAGACTACAAGAGTACAGTTCAGTGTCTGATGACGTAACAAGGTACCGGGATCGATAGCTAGTGAAGATGCTGATTTCTGCCCAAATTGATCTGAAGACTAGAAGAGTACAGTACAGTGTCTGATGACGTAACAAGGTACCGGGATCGATAGCTAGTGAAGATGCTGATTTCTGGCCAAATTGATCTGAAGACTAGAAGAGTACAGTTCAGTGTCTGATGACGTAACAAGGTACCGGGATCGATAGCTAGTGAAGATGCTGATTTCTGCCCAAATTGATCTGAAGACTAGAAGAGTACAGTACAGTGTCTGATGACGTAACAAGGTACCGGGATCGATAGCTAGTGAAGATGCTGATTTCTGGCCAAATTGATCTGAAGACTAGAAGAGTACAGTTCAGTGTCTGATGACGTAACAAGGTACCGGGATCGATAGCTAGTGAAGATGCTGATTTCTGCCCAAATTGATCTGAAGACTAGAAGAGTACAGTACAGTGTCTGATGACGTAACAAGGTACCGGGATCGATAGCTAGTGAAGAAGTAACGTCCTAAATAGGAAAATGCAATTCATGCTGATTTGTGGCCAAATTGATCTGAAGACACCAACTTTGACAAATGAAGATCTCCTACCAGGGTGGGTGGCCACGCCCGGGAAGCAATCGTGCTCTGGTTACGTCATGACCAAATGTTGTATTTATATGGCAGCGATGGAAAACTTCAAAAGCGTGATTCAGGATACCCGTGGCACCATCTGTTGACGGTTACCCAATATACGTTGGATTTAGAAGGCTTGGACCAGTCAGAATCAAGAAGCGCGAACCATCAATAATAGTGTATTATATACGACCTACGTTGAAAAGCTTTATATGAATTCGTAAGTCATAAAAAACCCATAAAAAATTGGAAAAAAAAATATTGGTACTACATTTTTTAGAACAGAAATCACCATTTTTCACTTGCTTTTAACAAAATCTATCAATATTACATAATTTTGGATTTTTCCTTGCATGGTGGGAAATACCCTATTATGATAGGCCTGGGCTATGTTTCTCAACGATTACATCATTGATACGGTGCAAAGTTTTCCAGTGGCCTTTTATTATCAACAGTCTCGCCCGAAACAATGCTTCATCAACACTCGCTGACGCGATGATTTAACAAAACTTTCACGTACTTGAACCAATTCCGTGCTCAATTTGTACTCGTTGATCAGAATTTATGCGTTTGGCTTCATTTAAAGATATTGACGGTTACTGCCCATTCGCGGTTTTGAGATGGGAAACGATATAGTTGATAAATTTATTTTTGTTTAGTTGTGCGGTGATAGCCCAGTGGCTAAGGATTCGACGTCACACTCAAGGGGTCCTGATTCGAATCCCAGTGGCGCTTGCAAATGATTTTCACAAAAAAATATGTAATTGTACAGTTTTTTAATTGAATATCACCTGCTGTAATGGTGAAGGAAATTGTTAGGAAACCTGCATGTCTACGTTAAGTTCTCAAAGGCACGTGAAGTCCACCAACACGCAATAGGCCAGGGTGGTGGACTAAGGCCTACATCCTTATTATTGTGAGAGGAGACCCGACCCTATAGTGGGTCACTAATTGATTACAGATAAAATTAAATTGCATAATTTTTGCTTCATCTTTTGTACTTTAACGTCAAAAAATCCCCTTTAATAGACTAGGTACGATAAACGGTTTTGTTCTGAAAGTTACCCAACATTGTAACATGAACATGATGTAGACGTTAGATTATAAGAAGAATTGTCAACACGTATATCTTTTACACGTATTGCCTTATGATATTAAAAACGACTTAAATAAATTAATTAGTGAACATGTAGTCGTGATGGTTCGTTACCGTTTCTCGAGAAATCTATTTCTGTACGTACGGACAATTCCATAGCGTGTTTTCTTACCGATTGAAAAATAAAAATATCTGTATTTTCCGAAGCAAGAATAAGCTATTCTTATCGCCGGCTTTTCACCAACATAATACAACATATAAGACTTTTATAGATCCAGGTAGCACATGCACCTACTTAATTACGAGTTGCTTTTCATACTCATTCAGAATGTTTCAACAAATTTCTACGAATTGTTAAACACATTCATTGGCAAGCACTGACTCAAACAGTGCTCCTACGAGTATAAGCTTGTTCACGCTTCTTAGTGAACTTCACTTATGCCATATTAGTTCGAAGTAGCAGCAGTTCGAAGTACGTTTCTAAGGAATTAATTCAAGTTCTCTACGATACTGGTAACTTTAAGCTTTCGTAGGAATACACAGAAGCGTTTTACTTGAATTATAGTGTTAATAAATTTTACTTAGGTACAGGTATTTGATGAAATGTATTTGATACGCTGAGTTGTTGCTCTAAATTTTGCCATCGGTACGGTACTTGATGGTAAGTGGTCACCGTCGCCTACTGACACGTGCAGCAACAGGGGGTCGCCAGTGCAATGTAATAATTTTTTTGTTGTTTTCGCGTTGAGCTAAATTACTTTTTTAAAACATATTGAAAGGTGAGCTTGATACTTTGAAATTAATTATGAGGGTAGAAACAACCCCACTCTGCTCATCTGGATCAATAGCACTCCTATTGAATTTGTAATAAATAAATAAATAACGTTTCACACTCATAGTGTGGGGCACACTAGGATTCCCTGTGTCGTGGGCGCCATGGACACACACAAGACAACAACACAACACACCCAGACCAGAAACAGACATTCAAATTCATCATTCAAATCTGCTCTGCTGGGAATCGAACCCAGGACCTTTCGTGCAGCGCACCGTTGCTTAACCACTACGCCACTCAGGCCGTCGTAACGAACACTGTTTCTCTTATACACACAGGCGTCGCTGCCGCATGTTCCCCTCGCTCGTGAACTGCTGCACGATCGACTGGTTCACGAAATGGCCGCCAGAGGCGCTGCTGTCGGTCGCGCAGCAGTGCCTCTCGCCGCTGGCCAACGGGGAGATCATCACCAAGATCTCCACCCTCTGCGTCGCTATGCACCAGGTCAGTGATAAATGAAAATAATTAATATACTTGGCTAAGTTGACAAATAAATTGTGCAAAACATGTCAAATAAATTGTGTATTAGTAATTAGTTTTAATATTTTATAAATTAATTTGTATTACTAACATTAGTTTTATTTTTTATTTATTTTTTAATTTGCATACCTGAAAAGGTGAATATGGATTGATCAAAATGCCCTGTAAAACCAATAACTAACCCATATTCGTGCAAATAAATGATTTTGATTTTGATTTTTACACCTAACAAGATGCCATTTACACCGGAATCCTTATCTGATGGATCGATACACTTTGAAATAATACTCACGCCATGAGCTATCGAAGCGATTATCAATAGGATCTCTACTCTCCGAGTGAATACGCACCAGATGAGTTGTTTTATATTAAAGTTTTATGGGACGAATGTCGCCGGATTCCTTCCCTGGTGAACTGATACCCTTTGAAAGAAATTAGCGCTAAAGATACTGATTTATAGCGCTCAGTGATTAATGCTGCGAGGTGATGAAGTGGCTAACTGTACGCAAGATCTCTCTGCGTCAGTACGCACTAGCTCGGCTTTGTTCTGTACCTCTAGCTGAGATGTTGTGCTCACCAGTCTTTAACCGACTTCATAAAGGACCTTATCAATTACACCTAGGTATGTATATAATATTCAAGTGCACCAACCCGCATTAGGCTAGCGTGGTGGACGGCGGCCTACATCCTTCTCATTGTGAGAGGAGACCCGACCCGCCAGTGGGTCATTAATGGGTTACTGACGTGTAATATTAACGGAACTGCTTTGTGTAGTTTACGTTTACATGTGTTGGTCTGTTGCAGCTTCCAAACAAGTAAACCAAATTTGTATTGTAAAATTATGTATGTTTGTGTGTATGTAAATTAAATATGTTTGCCGTCACATATCTCCGAAACTAATTGACGGATCGTGATCGTTCTTTTCTTCGTGAATTATTTAGTAACAAGTCCCTCCAACACAGGACGTGGACGTGATGACCGACCGGCTGTACCAGGAGATGCGTCGCTACTTCTACACGACGCCCAGCAGCTACCTCGACCTGCTGAAGCTGTACCTCGCGCTGCTGGACAAGAAACAGCAACAGATCATCCGAGGACGGGATAGGATCTCGTGCGGTTTGCAGGTACGAGTGGTTCCCCATTCTCTGTTCCGACACAGGACGTGGACGTTATGACAGGCCGGCTATACCGGAAGATGCGCCGCTACTTCTACACGACGCCCAGCAGCTACCTCGACCTGCTGAAGCTGTACCTCGCGCTGCTGGACAAGAAACAGCAACAGATCATCCGAGGACGGGATAGGATCTCGTGCGGTTTGCAGGTACGAGTGGTTCCCCATTCTCTGTTCCAACACAGGACGTGGACGTTATGACAGGCCGGCTGTACCGGGAGATTCTACACGACGTCCAGCAGCTACCTCGAGCTCCTGAATAGGACGGGATAGGATCTCGTGCGGTTTGCAGGTACGAGTGGTTCCCCATTCTCTGTTCCAACACAGGACGTGGACGTTATGACAGGCCGGCTGTACCGGGAGATTCTACACGACGTCCAGCAGCTACCTCGAGCTCCTGAATAGGACGGGATAGGATCTCGTGCGGTTTGCAGGTACGAGTGGTTCCCCATTCTCTGTTCCAACACAGGACGTGGACGTTATGACAGGCCGGCTGTACCGGGAGATTCTACACGACGTCCAGCAGCTACCTCGAGCTCCTGAATAGGACGGGATAGGATCTCGTGCGGTTTGCAGGTACGAGTGGTTCCCCATTCTCTGTTCCAACACAGGACGTGGACGTTATGACAGGCCGGCTGTACCGGGAGATTCTACACGACGTCCAGCAGCTACCTCGAGCTCCTGCATAGGACGGGATAGGATCTCGTGCGGATTGCAGGTATGTGTGCGCTTATAGCCCGGTGGTTTACCGTGCTCCATTTGGACATAGGACGTGGAGCTTCTGAAGCTGTACCTCGCGCTGTTGGACAAGAAGCAACAGCAAATCTCAAATGCATATAGGAATTTTATTCTTTTCAGAGGTTTTCATTGAAATTAATGTTTATAGTACGTGCATAGGTTCATAGAAAAATAATACAGCCTATTGACAAATGTATTGATATTTAGATGTGTTTTTTACCTGTTACCCGTAGGCGACTTCATAATATAAAACTCCCCTTAGGCTATGAAAATTCACTGCCTGTTATTCATGTCAGTCGTAAAATATATGACACATTTTAAAATCTAAAATTGCGTATCTCTCTCGCATGCGATTTACGTGACCGAAATACAGAGTGCATGACAAAACTATCGAGAAATTCACGCCGGGGCTCGTCCAATTGTTAAAATCGGCGGATTGTTTCGTGCGAACTCGCTAAAAGAATTAATGGACAACGCACGAAACACAAAGAGTACAGAAATATAGTTTCTTTCAGTGTCCGCTTTATACAATGTGACTTCCGATTACTATATTCTTCGTTTACCATCTACGACACGTCTTTATGCCAAAACTAATGTCATCCGTCATAAGCCAGCTTTTGACTATGGGATATAATATAATTTAAATTACATCTTGAGATATAACATTTTATCGCTCGTCATACATTTTGTACGTGACCGTTCACACTGTGCTATAATACGATTTATATTACATCCCAAACTATAAATATTTTTGCGAGCGATATTTGAATGAGTATATTTTACACCGCGCCCCTGCGTCGCCCGCAGTCGCAGTTTGAGTGGCCAAAGCTAAACTGTTCCAAAATATATATCTTATATACAATGTGATCTGCAATCGCGGGATGTAATATATTGCTCAAGATGTAATTTATATTACATCCCATAGTCAAAAGCCGGCTATAGGTTTGTCGCCTGTCATCGTGACGTTTTGTTCTAACAAAAACGTCATGACTTGTTTGAAAAATAAAATTCCTCTGAAATAATGTTACCGTTTACTTTTTAATGATTAACTATAGTGAAAATAAATGTAATCTTTTCATTTTGTTAATGTTATTATTTTTTATTATAATGATGTGTTTGTAATGCTGGTGACAGATGACGTTAATGTTGAATTAAAAGCTTGTCCTATATACCCGAAGAATATACTCGTAGATCTCGAATACAACATAGACACACTAATAGAATTAATAGAGCCAAAGCACTAAGCTAAAGAGTACAGAAGTAACGTTTCTTAGTGCACGCTCTATGGACCGTCAAAAGACAAACTTCTCATGCCTTTACCAGTTTGTCTATTGTGTCACGAATCCTTTCAGCTGTGTTCTACGCTTCCGGGATTTTATCCAACAGTTTTCTACTGTTGCGACATCTCAATTGACTGTATTAGGTATAGTCCAGTCAAGGGGGGTTTGGATTTCTGATTACAGTACAAACTATAATAAAATATTTTAAAATTGTAACTACAACACCTTTTGCAAACGTATTTTTCCCACTGACTACATTATTATACCTATCCCCCATGTAGTGTTGCCCGTGTCCATAGTGTGGCCTGTTTGCCTGCTTTTTTACATTAAAAAGGTGTTTTGAAATTTGCTAGCGTTATTGAATTGTATGAAGCACTCTATGAAGCGTTACTTCTGTATTCTCTATGTTTTGTCATCAAGGGTATAGAGATCCAGGATGATATTGTTGCCAAGCGGTTGCCAAGCGCCAGTGGTGGGTAACCCCTCTGACCACCCTCGAAAAATTTACACTATTGTTCCCGTAACAAAATCATTCTCCGCATACAATGCTTTGATACACACTTGTTCGAATATTTAAATTTGCTTGCACTTTTGTTTCTTTCATTATTTGAAATAAAAAATGTGGGTCGAAAATATGACGTTTTTTAAATTTTTATACCTGCAAAAATACTGTAGTTATTTGTGGAGGTCTCTACCGTTTTGTGTTTGGTCTTGATTAAAAATGACATGAAAAGATCAATGATTTTATTTGGTCCAATAATTAATTGATTTTTCCATGAAAATATCTGAAGTTATTGTATCGAGGTGAAAAGGTACATAATAATAAAATAAATTTTAATTAATTTTTCTGTGAAAATTTTCCGTAAAAAATTTGTCAATAAAATTGATGTAAATCGTCCCACAATTTATACAATGTATTTATGTACGAGTAACTACGCACTCGGTTATGAGTAAGGGCATCAATCGATACACACAAATGTTTTCGCGCAGAAACTTTACGAGACGTACGACGTCGTCGGCGTGATGGAACAACAGGTGCGCGACATGGAGCCCATCCTCGCCAAGAAAGCAGAGGAGGTACGTGATATAGTACATTACGATACGCGTGACCTAAGTAGCCTATTATATCACGGCGTGAGGTTAGCTGAACGCCGTGATATAATAGACAACTTTGGTCACAAGTTTTGATTCTTTTATGCCTAAATTTATTTCGTATTATGAGGTGCATAATTCTGGCTGACATCTGACTTAATGGTTTGTCTCTGGGGCTCAAAGGGCCCTTTGACTGATTTCTTCGTTGGTTTCTGAATTTAAAATCGTCAAATGAACTGACTAATTGGCAACGATATTACTTCCTTTCACTCGTGAACGTGAAACGACTCGACCGAGTCTGAAGAAAAATTTCAATTTCAAATATAGTAAAATTTGCAATTTTCTACTCTTCGCCGCCGTAATGAGTCTCGTTTCTAGAACTTGTTTTAATACCTTTGAATAATGCAAAAGAAGAAATACTACCTACTTAAAATATCTCCCAAAAGATATACTCAAAACACAAAGCTGTAGACGTTCTACGAAAAATATCGATCTCGTAGAGGTGCTACGATTAACGTAGAGGTATTACGAACGCATTTAAAATTTGAATCTTGTCAGTTACCTGATGTAAACACGAAATTTAATAATTGGCATAGCCACCGCAAATTGCTAATGCGCTGGAACCTATCGCATTAACGTCATCATGACGGAAACAAAAGCGTTTGCTAGCGTGTATTTTAGATAACCAATGAAACTTAAATCTAACTTCCACTAAAAATGCAGGTTTGTTAGAATTTTATTTTAAAGCAGCTCAAACATTTTTTCATTTGAAATCCAGGCAGTTCTACAAATACGCATTAAGATCCCTTTTATGCCTTTTAAAGAGATTTCGCGGTTCCTAGAACATCCTTCCTCAATCTTACACGTACCTATATTTTATTTTATTCGCTTTCGTGACAATATTATGTGACTGATAAACTACTTGACATTATGTAGTACATAAAAATTCTTAATCTTGTGTGACGTCAAAAAATCCATTCAAAAAGTGTTATCAATTGACTGCTTAAGTTTAACTGAAGCTTAATCAAATTAATCCAAAGGCACTAATAGAGGAGACACCATCATTTATAATCCAAATTTCCCCCATTCTGTTCAAATTCAAATTCAAATTCAAAAGCTTTTATTCATTATCAGGTACAATTTATGCACACTTAATGAACGTCATACATTTAACATTATACAAACATCCGCTTTGATCGCCCCTCAGGCAAAACGTAGACTAGGAGAAAAAAGCGGGCGGAAAAAAACTCCCAGCACTCTTTTAAAAATAAGTATGAATTATTCTATGGTGCAGTATGACTAGGCCCAATAAAGGAACACACGTGACAGCTATCCCCGTGTTCCCTTGCTTAAAAGATAAAACGTTTGTTTATTTTCAACATTTTGACTGAGACAATAAATCGACTGTATCAACTTATGGCGTTTTTAAAAATGATGATAAAAAATAAATTAAAATATCAAATCTATTTAAATAGCTTGGGCTTTTTTCGGCTAGTCCGCATCTACAATAGGCGTATCCAAAGGGTAATCATAATAAGAAAGCCATTTATTTGGTTGTCACATGACATAGGTACAGGCGTGACATATAAATGTTCCATTCCTAAAGTATTCACACTTTGAGAGACACAGTCCTGGAAGAACTCGTCACTAACAGCTACGCTTGATCCTTATCAACTATTCACTTTCGTAAACCGGCTCTTTTAAATATTTGCAAAGGCTTTTGAGAACCTCCTAGCTGTTTAAATTTTATTTTATGGACGCACGGAAATGTTAAACACGATGTGGACATCGGTTACTTTATTCTTTTTACAATTTATTCTGTTTGTAATGTTTGATATTCCATATACAATATGGTTTATATATGTATTGTATTTCTTATGAACTGAAGTGAGTTTGGGGTAAGATTCTAAGTAGATGGTAAAGCTATACTAGTGCTTTAGAAATAGCACTAGAATTATTGGCATGTGCCATTAATATTGGAAGATTTCAGACAGACTGTCAAATGATATACTAATGACATGTAAGAATACTTTGACGATAGTGTTCAATTGTTGCCTGAAAACACTTCAACACAACAAACAACTAACCTCCAACGGCGGCAAAACATTGATATACATACACACACAAAAATTACCGTATAATTTCAAAATCCGTTCGTTTTTTCAAAGATTTTATAATGTGCCAATGACGACAATGTCATGCATATTCTACAAAATTCGCTACTATTTACAGTAAAAGAAACCCATAAAGTATACCCAGATCTTAGCTACAAGGTGAATAAAGCTACAAGTCAAACTATTGTTGTATTGTAATAAATGAATGTACTCGTATTATAGGGCATGGCACTAGTGGCCAAGCTTCGCGTGGAGCAGCGGGCGGCGGACGAGGTGAAACAAGCCGTCATGAAGGACGAAGCTGAGGCGAAGGTGAGTTGTGACTTACTTACTTACCTCTCCTAGGAATGAAAAGAAAAAAAACGGGTTGCACTCCGGGAGTGCCGGCAGAAGTGAAAACTTATAAGATGTTGTTTTTTTGTTGATTTGGACGACGGTTCAATTAAAACACTATTTAGTTTCTCTGTAAAAAAAGAAACGATATTTAATGCTAATATCGCAATGTCGGATCCAAAATCACAATAATTAGTATATTGAGCTTTATTTATAAATGTTTCCGCTTAACAGTTTCCATAGTTACCAGAGTGGCGTCGTGACGCGTTACGTTACGAAGCGGTTTACCCCTCCCATAAGAAGTTTTCAAAAAAACGCTTCAGACTCATGTCAGTAACCCATTAATGACCCACTACAGGGTCGGGTCTCTTCTAACCCTCTGGCCTACTGCGGGTTGGTGGACTTCACATACCTTTGAGAATATTTTTTGTGAACTTTCAGACATGCAGGTTTCCTCACGATGTTTTCCTTCACCGTTACAAATGAATCAAGTTTATAAACCGCACATAACTTTTTTTAGAAAGTTATTGGTGCGTGCCACTGGATTTCGAATTCGTACCCCTCAAGTGACCGAGTTCTTAGCCACTGGTCTATCACCCCTTTAAGTAACATTACATTCCTTTAAGTAATCCAAGAACATCCAACATTCGTTGACCACTAGCCCCCTATTGAAGAGGGTTGCAGCCAGCACTAATTAATTAAGATCTCTATACTAAATACCAAACTGATTCACACATTCAGTATTCACTCCACGCTGTCAAAGGACTCTGTAGGATTAACTTAATGGAGACAGTTCCGAGTATGTATCACGTATTGCACATATCTGAAACTAGCAAGCTTACCGAATACATTTCACACCTACGAGTGTATTGTCTACTGAGATGTCAATTACATCCGTCTGGGGTAGGGTTTCCACACTCAAATTATGGAAATCGGGATATATTTTTTGGGGGTTAGACAGAAGTTTATACAAATTTTATGGTGAAGGAAAACATCGTGAGGAAACCTGCATGCCTGAGAATTCACAAAAAAAAAAAATGTTCTCAAAGGTATGTGAAGTCCACCAACCCGCAGTGGGCCAGCGTGGTGGACTAAGGCCTACATCCCTCTCATTACGAGAAGGAGACCCGACCCTGTAGTGGGTCATTAATGGGTTACTGACAAGACAGAAGTTAATGTTCAGGGAATTTCCATACATAAAAACTAAAAAATGTTTAAATACCAAGCCATCTAAAAGAACAATTAGAAACGTAAAAGAGGCACCTATTCCAACGCTGCCTCTATAGCCAGCATGAAGCAACGTACTATGACATTGTTGCGATTGAAGATCGTATGTTGATGTCGTAGATACTGTATTCGATGCGTCTATTTTAGTCCTTAGACTCATTAGTAGCAATGCGTCCACGTGCGACCAGTTAAGACTTCAATTCCGTTTGATGTTTTACATAGTAGTATATGACTTACGACGACTGCCTGACATCAGGTTAGGCCTTAGGTTAGTGACCCACATGCCCACTTACTTACAGGCAACCCCATCCTTAAATATTTTGGCTATTTCCGCCACTCGTCAAATGAATAGCGCCACGAGTAACCTAAATAACGCTATCTAAGTTTTCTACAAATCCGACATGACGCATGGTGTCTCCCCAGGCACGATCACTTCGCCTGGCGTGATAAATCCCGTACACTCGTATATTGTCTCCAAAAAACTTCAAAGCTGGTCACACTAGCCGGACGCATCCGGCACGTAGAGAATGCGCTTCGGCACTCGTGGATGTTAAAATAGTGAACCCGTTAGTTCATTTACTGATTTACTCGATTATTTGATCATAATTTAAATGTACTAATTATTTACAAAATACATGACATATAATGTACAAAATACGTACGGTAATATAACCTTACATAACTAGGCAATCTACTTGAATAACCTCCACTAATGTATAATGGCACTAAGCAAAGGAAACACCTCAGCAGCTAATTTCCAAGCTAATCCGTACTTATAATTAGCTAGCTCCTCCACAGAGAGAAGTTATGTTAGCTTCACACTTCCAGTTAGCGGGACTTCTGTTAATAAGCTTGGTCTTTCAACCGAACGCCACGCAATTACCTACTTACTCGTAAATTAGTCCTGTACCCTTATTCTGAGCTTTAGCAATGCCGCACACCGATGTAGTAGCAAAAAAAGTAAGTTTACGACCAATGACGTGAGTCGTATAGTAGTGACGTAGCGCGTTTAACCCACAGTGTAGAAATTATAAAATTTGTATAAAATTTGTTAAACATAAAATTTGTTCTTCGTCACTCCATACAAAAAATCAATTTTTATATGGAGTGAGAGATATTATGAACACATATCGTTAGGCAATAATTATAATACTAACCTCCCGTAGGTTAATTAATATAATATGAGTTCGAAATTTTATTAATATCATAAAACATTAAAAGAGAATGTTAATCAAAAATAAAGCAGTTTTTATGATGATCAATCTAATGCTTTATTAATTTTAAATCTTCTAAAAATCTTTTACATCTATTTGGGTTATTACACTGTGTATTACGTGTGCTTAGAAAATACCATTAAGTTTGGTACAGCGTTTCTTAACCTTTTTCATTCCGTGAACCCCTTGAAAATCAAGTACAATATCAAGGACCTCCTTAGTAACAAACGAAGGAATAAATTGAGGATGATATATTTTTATAGTGAAAAAATTACATTTTTATAAAAATTTAAAAGTCAATGTATTACTGTGAACATTGGTGAGTGTAACAATTACGAGGTTTGCTGGTATTTATGTAAGTAATGTGTTTCTTTAAAACACTTATTATAGTTTCATATTTTAAGAAATAATAACACAATTATTGTGTTGATCTGTAAAACATATATGTTTCACGAACATACGTGGTTGGTGATATGTTACTCGTATGTAGGAAGTGCGAACCTAAGTTTTTATTTATAAAATCAAACGGTTGCTTTGAATATTACCTTAACAGAAATAATATTTTCATACCCGACATTCAGATTTGCTCCCACTCACATACGATGTCGCCTAGCGTCTGCTATTAGCTACTCAACGTATCGATTAAGTATCCATCAGGTCTTCTACTCTGAAATATTTTGTGAGCAAAGTATTGAGGTAAGGTTCTGACGGGGACCAATCTTCAGAAGCTTTAAAATCCGGAAATAAACTAGCGCTTTGAATTCGCGTTTGCAAACGTTTTAGTCCTAACGAAATATCTAGATTTTAGTAGCTAATACTGTGTTTTTTTACCGACCTTACTTTAATTTAATAATTTTTACATAAAGATAATATTGGCTACAATCTGTATAGGGACATATTGTTTTGTACTTAAATCTTATCTGAAATCGTACTCGTATGTGCCTTGCCTGTTACGACTACTAAAATGACTACTTCAAATAAATTTACTGTGAGAACCAAACAGGACATGCCTACACAATATCTAATAAGATGTTGAATTACTGATGGTTTGTTATTATAGTTTAGGATTTCATCCTACGTTTACAGTAGTTGCGCCTTTGACACGCCTCGTTTCATTACTTAAGAGTCCTTGTCTCTTCAAAGCTACAGCTTATGTTGCTATCCTCTTCATGGTTTTTTATGATAAAGGCTTATAGACCTGTGGTCTTTTGAACAGCCAGTCACTTTAACGTTACGAGATTAAACGTCTGGTATGGAAATAGAAATTTATCTTTCAATTTTATTGACGTCCTTTGACGTCTTTTGACGTCCAACTTTGACCGTTACTAATGCCTCAAGCGTTTACTTAAGCAGTTTCGTATAGTAACTAATTTCGTATCTTAAATTTCATATCGTATCAAACTGCCATTAGTATGAGAAGATGTCAACACAGACTGACTTAATGTGTCATACTAATGACAGACGTCTACTGTACGAATACTTTGACGACAGTGTTTATGCTCATGGCACAGCTGTTGTTGAACAGAATATTATTTTCTTTTGGTTTCTTTTTCAACATGCAATAGTGACACATTTTTAGTAAAAATATTCTTCAGTGAAGAGAAAAGTAAAAAGTGTTTCGAGAGGGTTACTAACGAGTTACAGACAACAGCAAAGGTGGTCACACGCCTGGTTCACGGGGTTTTTAACTGTGTATTAAGCAACAGTAACGGAGCTTTCATTCTTATAAAGATATTGGATTCCATACTGAATAATCACTTGTAGTGCTATCTAGTGGGGAGTAGCGGAACTAGTCGGTGATGCAAAATGCCTACAGTTGGCGCTAAGAGTGCCGTTTAACATTAATTCAGATCCGAATTTACTTACGAATAATAATAAACGTTCAGGTGTCAGAATTGTATGAAATAAACGGAACAGATTGGTGTTTATAAGGATATTGTTTTTAACTAGCAGTGAAATCCTACAGAATCCATCTGACTGTTTGTCTACTACCAATGTGACCTAATATTAGAATATGAGATTTTAGAAAATGCTTGCAGTTTTTAGTGGTCTGCCTCTCCTCGGTCGGACTGTATGGGTTGTACAATATTTGTAAAGCCAATTCTTAAACCCTATATTCTCACAATCAGTAAAGTGACATAAAATAACATAGCAGAAATAACATGCGTCAGAACGAAATAAAAACTATAATTGAAACTAATATAATAAAAAGTATCTAATTCAACTGTCTCCACACAAATGATCACAGCAATCTGTAAAAAAGACAAAGACAAAAACGTTAATTTGCACGAGTACGGTTTAATTTAAGATTTTACAGATCGATCCACATTATTTACCTTTTCGGGTATGCAAATATTAAAATTAGATAGAACTGTGGCTCTGTTTCCCCACCAATTATTATTATAAAGAACGACAAACAAGCAAACAAAGACACTCACATTTTATATTTATATAAATTTATTTATTTATAGGATCATCAACAACAATACATGTAACAAAATTCTTACAGAGATAAGACACAAATCAAAAAGTAACAAGTACCTACTTTTACTTATAGATGACAGCATGCTTATGTAATATGTGCATTAACATTACATAGCTATCCTGTAATCTAATCCTAGTGCGTGTGCAAACAAGTATAATATTTAGGAATCATGCACCTGGTCTATCATACAATACTAAATAGATTAAAAAAGAAATGTATAAACGCAACTAATGTCATGTCAGTACCCATTAATGACCCACTACAGGGTCGGGTCTCCTCTCACAATGAGAGGGATGTAGGCCTTAGTCCACCACGCTGGCCTACTGCGGGTTGGTGGACTTCGCATGCCTTTGAGAACATTTTTTTTGTGAACTCTCAGGCATGCAGGTTTCCTCACGATGTTTTCCTTCACCGTAACAGCAGGTGATATTTAATTTCATAAATCGCACATAACTTTTATTACAAAGTCATTGGTGCGTGCCACTGGGATTCGAACCCGGATCCCTCGATTCGAGGTCGAATTCTAAGCCACTGGGCTATCACCGCTGCATACGCAACTAATACTAAAATAATAATAATATACAAGGCATGGACACTGTCTGCAGATAAAAGCGGAGGAGGTGAAGCAGATAGCGGACGAGGCGAAGGCGGACCTCGCGATGGCGATGCCCGCGATGGAGGCGGCGCAGAACGCGCTGAAGGCGCTCAACAAGGCGGACATCAACGAGCTGAAGGCGTTCCAGAAGCCGCCGCCGCTCGTGCGCTTCGTCATGGAGCCCGTGTGCATCCTGCTCGGCGCCAAGTATGTGCGACACTGGTGGACATTTACAGCTCGACCGGGACTTTGCGTTCAACGAGTATAAGTGATATTGTACACTTTCGGCCAATTTATAATCGACAACCTGAAGGTTAGCTGTGGGTTGCTTTGTCACATGAACGTTTACATTTTTGTCCCACAGGGTTGCAGCCAAACCAAATTATATTGAAACGTAATACTTTAGCTTATGTAACAAATGTATATATGTAGATATTAATATTTTACTCTTATAATATCCTATTTTTAGAGACAGAGTTCCTTAGTAGAGCTTGCACGTTCACGCCATATTCTTCACATATATAGGTCTAAATAGATCACGCAAATGTCGCGAAAATTCCCATGTCAAAATATTTGAAATGTCATCGCTGTTTCATTTAGTCGGGACTCCACCGTTGTTTTTAACCAATTAGATAAAACATTCCGGATCATTAGTACCACTGAGTAGTACAACTGGTAGTACAAATTATACAACCTTGTGTCACTAGAACTACTACAAAAAATACAACTAAATTACTCATTTAGATTTGACACTAAAAATGAAATAAAATGGAAATGTTTTTTTATTTATAATTTTAGTCACTTCAATTAAAATAAATCCCATTTTGTGCAATAAAATGATTTCATTTTCATTTGCACCGTCATCAGCTTTAGGTACTCACCGAGATGAGTTTTTGTACACTGAGATGAAAATCAGCTGGAGGAAAGAACTTTCTAGCTTACTTATTGCTTTTCCTTTTGCCTTCCCTTTAAAGTTAATATTTACTAAGGGTCCGCAGGATACACTATTTTTAAAATTCTTAGTTTGTTTCTATATAACCAGTCTATCAATGACTCAATGGCATTATTTAGATCAGCTTCATGGGTATCTGAATTTTTATTTGGAAATATTACTGTACAAACAATGATATTGGCAGAAGGAACCATGGGTTGTTTGACGTCTTTTGGAAAATCATTAATATAAATTAAAAATAGTAAAGAAACGAGGATACTAATTTGAGGTATACCGTAAATAATCCCTTTGGTCATATCCAGATACAACGCTGTGTTTTGTTTTCTCTCATCCAAACTTATTATTACTTTTTATTTCACAAGTCAAAGAATTTAAAGCAGTGATGGCAGCTTGTTCAAAATCTGTACTCATTTTTTTGGCTACTGCCCATGCTGGATTATTCGATTTAATGATTTCAAACATAATATAATAAGATTTTTTTGTTTTATTTGGCATAAGAGCATATATTACGGGCACTACACTATTTTTTTTCCTTACTTCTGCCTATATCGCAAATATGGATGAGTCTTAATGCAGTTCAGTTGAGTAAACTGAGTATAACTATACTAACAGTTGAGTAAAGGGAAGGCAAAATGCAGTTCAGTTGAGTAAACTGAACTGCATTAAGACTCAAAGGCATTATGTATACGAGTATCAGCTTCATAGGTATCTGGATTTCTATTCGGAATTAGTGTACTTCTGATGATATCGGCAGAAAAACCATGTGGTAAAACCATGTTCAAACTTACAATTTTGTTAGGGTTTCTTTGTCTTTTCAAAATTCATAACTCTTCCGCTCGTCTTGAAAATGAAAAAAGCAACCATGATGTTTAATTTGGGGAAAAGCAATTTTTCAAGCAGTGATGACAGCTTGTTCAAAATCTGTAAGCATTTTTTTTGGTCCCCATTCTGGAATTTTCGATTTAATGATTTCAAACATAATATTATAATTATTTGTTTCATTTGGCATAAGAGCATATATTACAGGCACTCCATTATTTTTTTCATTACTTCTGCCTAAATCGCAAAAGGGGATGAAGGTTTTATTGATTATTGTTCTTTCCAGAATTTCTTCCAAATAAAAATCATTAAATTGTAAGTTTTGTTCTTCGTCCAATTACGTTTTAGATACTCGTATATCTTTCGTCAAAGTTATCCATATTTTTCTGATTCGATTTCTCTTATTTCATGATTTTCTTAGCTTAGTTGGAAGTGTTTGTTATCTTATAACTGGATGTAAATTTGAAGGTTGGTACTCACATGGTAATCCAAAGATTTGACCATTAGGTGTAGCTATGGAAGTTATGAATATTATGTTCGATTTTCCGTCTACTGTTTGTTTTACCCCAGCCAGTGCTGTGATTTTCTTCACACATATATAATTAAACCCTTCTTCAATTTTGTCATTTAACAAGTGTGGTAACACTTAAACTTACAATTTTGTTAAGGTGTTTTGTCTTTTTAAAATTCGTAGCTCTTCAGCTATCATCTTTAGCTTGTCTTGAAAATGAAAAAAGCAACCATGGTGTTTAATTTGGGGAAAAGCCATATTTAAAGAAGTGATGGCAGCATGTTCATAATCTGTAATCATTTTTTTGGTTCCCATTCTGGAATTTTCGATTTAATGATTTCAAACATAATATAGTAACATTTTTTGTTTCATGTGGCATAAGAGCATTTAGATCACGGGCACTCCATTATTTTTTTCATTACATGTGCCTAAATCGCAAAAAAGGATGATGGTTTTATTCATTATTGTTCTTTCCAAAATTTCTTCCAAATAAAAATCATTAGATTGTAAGTTTTGTTCTTCGTCCAAATAGGTTTTGATATATCTATCCATATTTTTGTCATTCGATTTCTCTTATTTAATGGTTTTCTTACCTTAGGATAGTTGGAAGTGTTTGTTATCTTATAACTGGATGTAAATTTGCAGGTTTGCATTTGACCATTATGGAAGTCATGCATATTATGTTCGATTTCCGTCTACTGTTTGTTTTACATTAAAATCAAACCGCAGTTTATCCATTTTACTCGAAATAATTGCAAAAATGTCGTTTTATAATAATGATTATTCTTTTACTTGTGAAATAAAGACATAGTTTCTCTGAAATGTACAAAAGAAACAACATTTAATGTTCTTATTCCGTATAAATTACTAATATATTTCAAACATAATATAATAAGGTTTTTTGTTTTATTTGGCATAAGTGCATAATTATCACGAGCACTAAATTATTTTTTTCATTACTACTACCTAAATCGCAAAAAAGGACATACAATTGCTTAAATGGTTTTGGGCATCGCTTATTAGTTCCATCACTAAAAAATATTTTTCCAGTTTTGAGAACGTCTCGTGCTTCTTTGGATTCTTAAGAAAAAAATCTTTAGAACAATTAGGATTCGGTTATTTTTATTATCATTATACTCTCCAAGAAGGAAATCGTCAAAAGCTGTACTGTCGATTTGAAAAAGTTTTTTATGTCCAGCTATAAATTAGAAACAATAGCTATAATTTTGAACGCTATGTAATCAGTTAAGGTTTGTATGGAAAAAAACGTATTTCGTTAAAAATGAGATCAATCCTTAAATTTGCCGTATTACTTTCCAGAATTCGTTCCTTATAAGCGACACTATCGAATGCTGTAAAAATACAGGGTTTTTTTTCAAAAACCAATGGGTTCGATTCCTGGTTAGGCATATTGATTTTTCAAAAATCAAATGATGCCGTTTTAGTTTTCACCAAAATCGGGCCTCAGACTCCTTTCAGCATTTTTCGCTATTCTTAATAGTTTCAGATATCGCCATCCACGCACATTTGGAAAGCTTACTCTGTATAATATATGTTTGTACTACCAGTTGTACTAATGATCCTGAGTGGGATAAAATAGATATGTTTGATACTCTTCATGAGGAATATAATTGATAGAAAATTGATATTACCGGTACTGACGCTTCTGATTCGACTTCGCTTTGATGTGGGATTCCCATCTCTAAACACTATTGTTTTGTCTCAGTAGGAAGTAAATAAGCGCACGCTGGGTCTTCATACTAATGGTCTAACTTGCTTTATCTGTTTAAATCTATATCTGTGGTATTCTCCTTTTTCTCATGTAACGATGTTTCGGTAACTTAAAGGTTAGCTGTGGGAGTATTCTTTGTTAAGTTTACCCCCTAGGTTTCCTTTCGAACAATTCAGCTTCCTACGTAGCTTTTTTATAAAAGGGTGAAACCATATCTGTACTGTTTAACAATAAAATTGTGCTAAAAGTTTTGTCAAAGGAAAGAAAAGTCAGTGGCAACAAAATTAATTACACACCCTACGATAAAAATGATATTAATTATTTTATCTGTATGAAACAATGAAGTTGTAAAGTAAATTTTATTTGTCTTATCTTCTCATAGACGTGTCATTTCTGTGTCTTTCTTTATTAAGATCTTATAAACCTAATTGAGAATAATATACAAATTTTATTATTTTACATACCTACACATTACCTTAAAAGAATTAAAATAGACTGATTTGATAACGAAACGTGCGACTTGCAGCGCCATCTATGAGAGAATAGGTGAGGTACTTCTGAGGTTCAGTTCTAGAGTTAGCTCAGTTTTAAGGTTCATAGCGGCAATATTTATGAGCTCCTAAAAATTATGTGTTACCGACCCAAATACGGCAATTTTTCTGCGGTTTGGTTTTTTCGCAATGTGTGTAATACCTAGTTTGCTATCATTCATTATGCTAGTTATTTTTATTTACCACTTACCATCGGGCTACTTGGTTCCTGGTCTTCTTTGTATAAATTTTTTTTTTGGTCGAAACAGTATGCTTTCCAATTCACCCTATTTCATAAACATAGAATTCAGAAACAACAATATTGAAAACAAAGAGAAAACCCTTTATGGGCTAAAATTGATTGCGTATTTTGTGTCGTGTATTGGTTGTGTCGTTGGAAAATCTGGGTATTTTCCCAATTTTCTACAGATGCAGACTAACTAGATACCGACACAGCTGCTGACGTGAAGACTTTCCGCCTACTTCGTCCATGCATTCGTCAAAGGCTTTGTGGTATGCTCCGAGATGAGTCTGATTAGTTTAATACGTTCGTTAAAACTTGGTGTGTCAATAATCGTTCGGAAGCTTTCTCTTGTGTCTTCTCGATCGTATTATTTGACGTTTTCAGATCTTGAATTTTGTAGTTACATGTTTTTCCCATTTTTGACGGAGAATTATGTGAAGTGAAGTTAACGAATTTGTTCAGAGTGACCCTAATTTATTTTTTTAAAGCAATTTAACATCTTTTTTCAATAAAAAGTAGTGGCAACCGAGACGCCATGGCGACGTTGCCAAGATTTGATTGAAAACGTAATTGGCTACGTCACCAAGGTGTCCCAGTGAAGTATGGCTCTTATGTGCCGTATATTTTAATGTGATTTGTTTGGATACAGTCGCCAATTACGTCGCCATGTCTTCCATGTGAAGTATGGCTCGTAAATGCGTAAAAAAAATTATATCTGGATACGGTCGCCACGGCGTAACCACGAGGTATGACTGTCTATTGCCGAATATTTCAATATAGTTTGTTTGGATACGTAGCCGACGTTGTCACCACGGCGTCCCTGTGAAGTACGGCTCTTAAATGCCATGAATGGTTTTGGTGAGGTGTGGCTCGCATGTCCCATTAATGACCCACTACAGGGTCGGGTCTCCTTCTCACAATGAAAAGATGGATGTAGGCCTTAGTCCACCGCGCTGCTCTACTGCGGGTTGATGGATATACCTTTGAGAATATTTTTTCGTGAACTCTCGGGCGTGCAGGTTTCCTCGCGATGTTTAACAGCAGGTGATATTTAAATTTACAAAGCGCACATAACTTTCATACACAAAGTCATCGGTGCGTGCCCCTGGGCTACCGCCGCGATGGCTCGCAGTGTTTGAAACGAAACCTGCCCACTGGTCGCCAGGCCCGACTGGGACTCCACCAAGAAGCTGCTGGCCGACGTGAACTTCATCCGCAACCTGGAGGAGTACGACAAGGACCACATCCCGGACGCGACGCTCAAGAAGATCAAGGTGTACCTCACCCACAAGGACTTCAACCCCGACACGGTCGTCAAGGTTTCCAAGGTGAGCCGCCCTCTAATATTGGGGGCAGGCGGCAGATTAATCACGTGATCTTTTTAGGCATGTTTACCCCACCCTCCCCCTTGGTGATACGTGGTGAGGTTTAAGACTACCCCCCCGCTCCCCAACCAACGTCACGTGTATTTTTAGTATAACACTTTTATTTTATTTTAATTTTTTAACTAGCTGACCCCGCAAACGTTTTTTGCCATATACATTATCGAGCGGGAAGAAAAATTTATTAAATTGTTAAAATTACTATAAAAATAGGGGTTGGTAATAGAAGGGTGAAAATTTAGGATCGTATGTATTTTTAATGCCATATTATCTTATATATTATAAAATTCTCATATACACCCCTGAATTTGGTCGTGTTTGGAAGCCGTAACAGACCAACATAATAATATTATGTAAATTTTGTGCAGTTCCGTCAATATGACATATACACGTGTTGAATTGATAACCTCCTTTTTTGAAGTCGGTTCAAAATACAAAATAATATATAACACCAACAGGTATGTCGCTCCATGGTCCTGTGGGTGCAAGCCATAGACATGTACGCGAAAGTCTTCAGAGTCGTCGAGCCGAAGATCCTGAAGTGAGTATTATTTTACGAATGGAAATTTTTCAACAATTAAAATATAAAAGGTCGTGATAATAATAATTTTGGTAAACGGGCGAAGTTTCCTGGCGGTGTTTCATAGTGCGTACGGGGCGCAGAGGGCCCAGACCGCATTCTGGTATTCGCAGCGCTACCACCGGTTAGACAGCACGCTCCTCCAGTTAAACAAATATTTTAGTGTAAATAGTAAAAAAATAATTAAAAAATATTTTTTCTTCTATTCTCGTAAACGTAAAAGCGCGCGAACTCGTGTTATGGCTCGTCCACACTGAAATTCGGACCGCGCGATTTTAAACTGATTGCCTGTCAAATTCGTCGAATTCCGTGATTTTAAAGTCGTTTTTAATTCGTTTTTCTTAAACGTGATTAGTCAAATTTGTTTTCAAACATTAAACGAATTGATTTAAATAAGGTATTTTTGATATTAAAAAAAGAGGCTAAACTAGCATTTTTAACGATTTTCCACTAATTTCTCAGACGCAATCGTAAAACAAAACTCAATTCGTGTTCATTGCAACGTGAAAAGTATTTATACGAATGCAACAAAAAGCGGAACGCGTGAGACCGGGGAAATACAGCTCGAGTTAGTGTAAAGAAAAGAAAAGCAAAACGTTTATTTGCACGAATATTGGTTATTTGGTAGTTTTTGACCGATCCGTATTCACTAATCAGGTATGATGATTATAATATAACATAGAAAATTAAAAAATAAAATCAGTTTTAGTGTCACTTAATATTTATTTACTTTATCACTAATACCGACAAATTTTTAAATAATTTATGTATCAGTTTATCAAGAATTTGTGTAAGTCATAATTATTTGCTAAATTGCTTAACCCAAAAAAATATGTTGTCCTATCTACCTTTTTTGCAGCATACAAGGACCTTTTTAAGTTTACCCACATTGTTTTTTTTAAACCTTTTTCTTTCATTATTTTGTTTCCAATAACATAATAATATTATGGAAAATCTTTTTCCAAATAATGTATGTGGAATAAAAATAAATATCTTGTAAAACGATGGATTAACTCTTAAAAGGCAAATTTTGTTATTGCAGCCAAAAAAGATCCAAAAACATAATAGAGTATACAGTATATCTATTGCTGACATTTTCTTAAATCAATGCAAGCTTTTCATTGGAGTAAATTTTAGCATAAATTCTTATTCAGTAACAAATTTTATTGGTATCGCAGCCACTAACTTTTAATTTTACGCGTTGTTATTGCCGACTTATATACTCGTAATCACAAATCCAAGTTTTTCATTTGAGTAAACATTCTTATGAACTCTTCCGCGAAACAAAGTCGTCGAACGCAAAAGTCGCGATCGGAGTGAATCTAAATCTAATTCGAAGCAAGCGCGGCCCATGTACCTAATGACCTACACCCGGCCGGGGTGCATCCGGTTCCGGCGCGGTGGGGGGGGGGCGGGGGCGGGGCCGTGCGCCTGTTGCGTCCTGCACCCTTATTCTGAGTTTTAAAAATACCGCATACCGATGTAGTTAAGAAATACATTGACTCGAATACGGCCACTGACTTGAATCGAATAGTAAAGTCACGTAGCGCGTTTAACCCACAGTGTAAAAATTATAGAGGTCTGTCAAACATAAAATTTGTTCTTTGTTTAAAATCCAATTTTTATATGGAGTGTAAGATATGAATACATATCTTCAGATATTAGAATACTAACAAATAATTAATACCTACGGGATAATATGAGTTCTAATTTTAAAGTGCCTTTTACGACCAATTCACGGATATTATGTTTCACTAATATTATAAAACATTAAAAGAGAATGTTAATAAAAAATGAAGCAATTTTTACGATGATTTATCTAATGTTTTATTTATTTTTTAAACTCTTCTAAACATCTTTTACCTCTATTTGGGTTATTACACTGTGCGACTCCTGTGTAGTAAGCTGTATGATTTACGTATCTACAATAATAATTATGTGTAGTAGCGGTATTGCTAAAACTCAGAATAAGGGTATCTGTCAGAAGAGCACCGCCGCCGCTTCCGCCGCCTCCGCCGTAGCCGCCGCCGCCTCGGCCCGCGGACGTTAAACGCGCACCGGTTACACTCGATGCCGCACCGCTCTCGAAACACACGCCGCGCTTAACTTTTACGAGTTCGAGTCGCAACTTTGCAACTTTTTCAGCGGAGTGAATTAAATTGTTTTCAAAATGGATCCAGAACAAATACACGATCTGACGCTCGACGAGACAACCGAGGAGGAGGATACGGTGAAAGTGGTTGCCGTAGAGCGAACCAGGGTTTTGCGAACCCCGACGCTTGACATGCCAAGCCTCTCGCCCGAGCCCAAACTCGACCAGGCCGGACCCTCCCAGGGAATTGAGAATACCGGCTCGTCGCAAGGTGACCCAGCGCGTGACCACATGGCCGTCCGGTATCTGGAGGTGCCGACGACCTCGTCGGGCGGTCCCCAAGAACAGCCAACCGCGGGCCCTTCGCAGGCCCTAAAGAACTCCAGCTCCCCGCAGCCCATGAGGGTGACTGCTGGGGAACCTCGCAGGAAACGCGGCGGCGTTCCGATCTTCAAACGCGTCAAGAAATTGTGTAGGTACCAGCTAATGACGTACGAATACGCCGACGAGGCGAGCACGGCCCCGTCGAAGGGGACCGAAGCGGGAGACAATGTCCCTCAGCAGCAGGAAGCGCCCACCGGCGGATCCTTGCCCGATACCAGCGACGAAGAAGCATCTGAGGGGCCGCGTTCCTCCTCGAGTTCCACACATTCCACCGACTCGGAACATTTGGTGATGGACTTAGATCGTCCTAGCCAGTCGGAGTCGTCCACCTACTCCGACACGGACTAAATTTAATTACTTAAAAAATTATATCATTTTTTAATTTTTTTCCATTATTACGTTGGTTTTGAGTATTTATTATTTGGCGTATTGAGTTCCTATATACAAAGAGACGGACTGGCTTACTTGATAATAGAAGAAGAATATAATTATGTAGACAAGGAGTTTCACAAAATTATCTAAAACGTAAGGATTAAGGAAGATTTAAAAGGAGATTTACAATTGCAACATTAATTTGGCAATTTGAAGCTTATATAGTTACGAAAACCTCGTGTTAACTATATATTCAAGACATAAAATTCGGAGCGAACATGGAGAGTAATACAAAAGAAATGGCAGCAAAAGAGTGATGCAAAAACTCTCGTGTGACAGCGGTGGAACTACAAGTAATAACGGCGGTGTCGAAGTTGCAAGGCGACTCAGAGCAGCGAACATCTTCAAGTAAGTGCACCCAAATCTGTATGTAACCATTACTGACCCGCGATGTTTTCCTTCACCGTTAGAACAGCTAATAATTATTTTAATGTTATCGCACATACATTTTTTAAGTAAGTTTTTGGTGCATCTGTGGCGCCACAGCGATTCGAACCCGGACCCCTGTAGTAAGCCGTTTTCTTATCCACTGGGCTGTCACATCAGTTTCAAATTAATAACACTAGCATTTTTCCCTGTAAATTAAATCTTTATGGCAGTACCAGTGCTTACAAGTGGGACACACATTTTTATTACAATTAATAAAAATAATATATTATTATGTTTTATGTTGAATAGCAATTACTTGTAATTAAAAGTGATAGCTTGTACCTACGCGTATTATCAACGGAACTTAAAGAAAACAAAATCAAAAGACAGCTGATTGTTTTGTCCTCTAGAGATGAAGGGGTCGTATTTTTCCTTTCAAACATTATTTTCAGTAGACCTCAGACCCAACCCTAAGGGTCTGTTTTAATAAAATAATAAATTAATATAATCTTTGATATGTTACACGTTGAAAATTCTATCTATCACTTACAACGATAAATATATAATTAATTTACGTAGGCACATACTACACTGGCATTACAGATCCAAACACTATAAATGGTCTCTTTCGATATAGGAAGTCACCCTTACGAGTATATCGATCACTCAATTGTAGTACTTGAATAATAAAATATAATAACACGTACTCAACTTGAGCTGCCGCGGTACCGTGACTTTCGATTGAAAATTCTTCGTATCTAAAACTAATAATAGCTTCTACCTAGGTAGCTATTTGTATTACACAATACAAGCAACCCTAACTACTACGCCGGAGGTCGTGGGTTCGATCCCCACCCAGGACAAATTTTAATATTTGTGTGATGAGCACAAGTGTTTTGTTCTGTGTGTGGATGTAAATTATCTAGAATGTATTTATAAATATATATATGTATGTTGATCAGCTATAATAATAATTCGTTGAATTAGATCTATTAACGTCAGCTCCAAACGCTTACAAGCACGTCATATTGCACGTAGATCATTAATGTTTTGTTTGATTCAATATACCTATTTGCTCCATAAATAACTCGTGCATTTTACCTCTTCACTTATTATATTTTAGGAGCTTTCAATTATTACCTATCGGAGCTTATGTCGGAGTTCCCAAATCCCTCTGTTCGCATCGCAGTTCTAAAGGGCTTTGAAACAATTTGTGTTTTAGTAGGTACTACTAGACCACCAACGAATTGAAAACTTGATTATATACGTCTAGGAAGAAAGTATTGTCTTAGAGCCTTCCGTCGTAATTCTTAAATGGTGGGCGAAGATGTATGTACACGGTTTTGATTTGTCTGTAAAGTCTGTAAAGCTTCAAATAACTTATGTAATATTTAAAATTTTACACGGAATGAAAAAAATTATATTCATAGTCATATAACGACGATTCATAAGCTAGGTACTTTCATCAAATATCGATATTGGTTCAAAGAGGTTTTGTACAGACGAAATTATGTGGGACGTTTTTCATTTCCCACTAACCTCGATATCTCTGTATAACGGCCTAACTAACTCCGTCCAGAACACCCATTCTAATTTTAGAAGAGTATTTTAGAAGGTAAATACTTTCGGAACAACCTCCTACATTCTCCTGCCTTTTTATATTTGTGTAAATATCTGTAGGCACAGTTTAATTTTTGGCGTTTGACACTATAACGTGTGTCTAAGCTTTAACACACACGTCATATTTTAAGCGATATGAACCAATGTTCTCATTCAATGAAAAACTGCATACTTTTCTCGTTTGGTGACCAATCTTGGTACTTACTACTTTTATTGAAAAAAGTTTTAAATTGTTCAAAAAAAAACAGTAACTAGTTTATTTCTGCGTTATTTTAAAACGCAAATTAGAATAAAAAGACTTGTCACGCCGTGACATTTTTACACGTGTTCTATAGTTTGTCAAACAGGATAAGTGTAAAACAACTGACGTCATAATCATATGTGTCTCTGTTGTGCAGACACAAGGAAGCCGCGGGTATACTGAAGAGTGTAATGGCGGTGCTACGCGCAAAGCAGAAGGAGGTCGAAGCCATTGAAGCACAACTCGCCAAAATGATGGACGAACTGAAGGTACGTCTCACATCCCTATACCTTGCACTACCCATTTCCTTTGTTCTTTTCAGACCTCCGTAGTCCGTGCTGGACGTGGGCCTCCCCAAGTCGTCTCGGTGCTTTTGAATTTGGAATCCAATGGTTTTTACATATTTTAGTCGCAATTTACACTTATATTATAAAGAGGATTTTTTTTTATTTTTGTGTGTGTATGTTTATAACGAATAAACTCAAAAACTACTGTGCCGATTTCAAAAATTCTTTCACCATTGGAAAGCTACATTCAACCTGAGTAACATATGCTATATGATTTTCGCAACGGACTTGGTGGTGAATGTTTGTAACTCAAAAATTTTTGGATAAGTATTAGTCAAATTAAATGGCAGACCGAAGCCTGCCTGGTCAACTAGTCTATTAATACGGATCTCGCACAGTAAAAATACTTACCTATTTATATTTCACATAAATCCAATTAGACCTTTTTCCTTTCTATGATAATATCGTACGATTACATCACTAGCTTAGAAAATCGTAATCACAAAAAATTACAATCAAATTCAATGTTTATATTTGAAAGAAGTCGTCACAATGTTATATAACAGCTAATTATAGAAACGTCTTTGTACGTCGTACGTTTAAACCTGTAGACATTACCTAACCGGAATGATCATTGGAATTGAACGGGAACGTTGCGTTGTGTGTGTCCACAATTCAGTCCAGTGTCCGTGTTCAGTTTGTGCATTGTACAAGTGCATGGAGTAGGTGTCGAGCTACGCGCTCCTCTGACGTTATCAATTGTCAGCGGCGGATACAATACGCACTCAGGGATAGCCATTACAATGATCTGATCTAGCCAGATTGGAAGATAGGAATACGTATCTGTGATAGATGCAAACGTGATTAACTGACCGATTAGTTTGGGATAGTTCTACCGTTCACGATTGATTGCAAGATGTAACTCTCGTGAGAGGGTGCTGAAAATTAACACTACGTTCCAATGTGTCTAAAAATATTTTTTTATTGTGAGAACAATAATAATGAAGTCAGTTGACTTGAAGGTATTATGACGTCATCCCGTGCGCACGCTTTACAAAATGTGCGAAGGAGTTCCTTTTGTGTCAGTTAGTTCATTACAAAAGTATCTCAATTGTCGGGTAAGTTACAAACTTTTTATGGCGGCTAATTGTATCTATTTAAAGCAAATTTTTTATTTGCCGTCAAAATAAAAATCCATCCAATATACAAAATCTAAACAAATAAGTAAAATTGTCTTAAATATAAATATATTGTAAAAAATTGATTGATTGAATAAAAGATCCACTGGGCTAAACCACTGGGCTAAGCCACTGGGCTATCGCCGCCGTGATCCACCGGATAGCCCAGTGGCAGTAGCTATAACTATTAACAAGGTGAAAGTATATGAGAATGGATCGATGGAGCGAATACTCTTTCACGCAACAACGGCTGAACAGATTGAGATGAAATTTGTTATGCGCGTAGTTAATAGCCTGGATCTAGTTCTAAAATCTTCGCTCACGAAACCGCGGGCAAAGCCTGGTACGTGATAATTTTAAATATAATTATTTCAAAACAATATCTTTATAAAGTAAAACTCATTTTTGCTGTCTTCTAAATTTTAGGCAGTAGGTATAAAAGACTGTTAAGAAACCTATCACTTCTCAAATGAACATTGGCGAATTCTAACCGAGTGCAACGCCCTGTCTGATAAATGAAAAGTACACAAACAAACGGTTTGCGCTATTTCATGTTTTACATTTTCACGGTTTCAGCTATCCGGACAGTGTTTGGTATACAATTTTTCCATATTGCTGTAACGTTGTTAAACCTATCGCGAACACCTACCAAATTAAAAATAGAACACTTCCTAGCCGGTATTCATATTTGGGTTACGGACATTAAAATATTTGGTGATTAAATGTTTGCAAGAGAATACGATTCGTTTTAGGTACGTTAAGTTTCAATAAGGGCTTGTAAGCGGTTTCATGCGAAACAAAGAGCCGGACTCCGGAGTTATGATACAATTAGCGAAATGCCGGACCGGAGAGAGCGTAGAAGATGCCTGAATAGAACGGCAACAGTAACATATTCGGTCCGAATCCACTGTAGACAACGGTTAAGCCATCGCGCCCCGAACTCATTCTGTTACAGAGCGATAAAATGAGCTAATAAACGCTTAGTTGAGCAGAATGTCGATTACGCCTGCCCCGCCCAGCCATTCTATTTACTTCCTATGTCTTTTGACGCGAGCTTACACGCGCCCCGTCGTTTTGTTATGGAGGATAGTTGTTTTTAATGATTTAATTATTTATCTCGTCTACATTCGAGACAGGTTGAGCCTTTTCTTTCAGTATATTTACGATATGGAAACCATTTTTTAAAAAAATTGCCAAATAGAATAATACCGTGTTTATGCCTCTCTATTCTCTACTACATTATTCTCAAGCCTGAGGAGCATACTCATACTCTCACTTGCTGCTTCCGTATGTATTAGTGATAAATAATCATTCGAGCTAGTAAGACATTTCACTAAATCACTTTACGCATTCGATGAAATTACTGATTATGACTGATTTGTTAAGAAAATGGCCGGATGTATGACGCCATTAATATTTCAAGTCCATTGACTAAATTATTATTGTTTTCGCACGCAATTATAATAAAAATTGAAGGATATTGGAGCCTGAGCTAAGTTTTCAAACGTTTCCGAAACAACTTTTTTATGTAAATTACATTTTCAATTAATTGCGCCTTATACAATTCAAAAATATTTTGTTGCTTCTGCTGTTTTTAGATATAAGAGCCGATGTTTTAGACTCTATAGCACGGTATAGTTATACGTGTTAGGCGTAATAAGGCTTGTGAAACCTAACGTAGGCGTTCGTCCGCAGACGGTGGAAGAGGAGCGCGTGAAGTTGCAAGCGGACGTGGACCTGGCGGCGGCGCGGTTGTCGCGCGCGGGCAAGCTCACCCAGGCGCTGGCGGATGAGAAGACGCGTTGGGAGGAGAGCGTCAAGGTTAGTGGCATCCTGGCATGAACACACCTTCACAGGGTTGGAACGTAATTGGATTAATAGGGCTACGCCAAAATAAATAACTCCTTGTAAATTAAATTGAAAATTTAAAAAAAAAACCCGACATAACAACGACAATTTTCATTGAACTTATTATTTTGTAATGTGCACGTGATGCGCTTTCATTTGAGACCCCACTCGATTATATTTGCAGACATTCGGTTATTCTTCCCCACTTTCACCCCCCACAACTTTTAAACGACTCAACCGATTTTCCTCAAACATGTCTAAGAACACTCGGCCGTAACTCACCTTTCATACAAAAAAAAACTAAATTGAAATCGCTTCATCGGTTCGCGAGCTACGGTGCCACGACCGACAGACCTTCTTTTGCGTCGGGGGTTAAAAATAGGTAAATTGAACGTACTTTCGTCCCTATAGTACTTCTGATACAGTTGTACCGATGTTCCCTAAATAGTGGACCAACAGAAAACTAATCGATAGCACTGGATTATCAATTAACATTAAAAATAAAATTCATAGGTTTATGGCCTAGTGGTTAAAAATAGTTTAAACGCTATTTTAAGATTTCCATATTTTCAACACAAAACTTTAAAAGTGACATCAGTGACACCAGTTCCAAAATAAAAGAGACCTAAAAATAAAAGGACCCAAATTAATTAGTATCTTGTATTTGATACCCTGACAGTTAAACTTATAAACCTAACAGCTAATATAAAATCTTAAATTTGAGATATTTGTAGTAAGGCACCCACATGCAACCTCAAGTAGTATTACTAGGCTATTTAAAGCTGAACGTGGGTGCTCAATGGATTTCAGAGGCCTAAGAGATCTAAGAGGCCGGGATGCCATGGCGACGTCGCTGGCTACGTATTCAAACAAATTGTATTACCTAAGGTAGCGTGAATACTTGTTTGGTGCATATATGTACTTCCGCAAGCTTATTTATTCCAATAGCTTTAAAAAAATTGTAACTAAATATACTAGAAATGAAATTACGCATTAAATGACAATCTGTTTTTAGATTTAGTTTTTACATTTTGTGTCTGCGTTATTTTTAAATCGCAAATTAAAATAAAAAGACATGCAAAGATTGTTTGTGATCAGTACTGAATAATAATATACGCATCGTCGATCACTCAACTACGCGCTAGGCATATCAACACCTCGCTAAGCGTTCACACACCGTGCTTGCTCTGCGCACAGATTTTATAGAGAACAACATTCTTTTGTAATATTGCTTTGGCCTTTTACGGATATCATCAAATTTTTATAAGTAATGTTAACAATTTTTAATCACAAGTACTAACAACTATTGCAACTTGCAGAACAGCAAAAACTACAGCCACCATCTTTTTCTTTTTTTCCAAAAACGTCAAAATTAAATGTCAAATGTCGCTTGTGAAAAACCGCGCCAAAACTAAGCTTAATTGTTGGTGTTGCCAACACGGCCCTCCTGCACCGTGCATATCCTCAGGCACGTAGCTACTCAAAGGTGGACCCACTTGTGGAGACAATTGACAATCTGCAAAATAACATTTTTTTTTAATCAAAACAAGTTCGGCCATTACCTAACACTAGAACTAATTCTTTTAATATTGTAAGTTCACAATTTCCTACTGTCTGTTACAATTCATTTAATTAATTTATGCTTAGAGAGTGATTGCTTCAGCTCACTACTTGTATTTTGATCTTTCAACTTTTTAAATTTATTAAATGTAAAATAACTTAATACCAATTGAACAAGTAAATCTGAATATTAAATAAATCACTATGAGTATTACCTTGCCAACACCGCCTTCATTGTTGATATTATTATTGCTTGTATATATTAATTTAATCAGAATGCAACTATCAAATTGCAGGCATAATAGTATGTTGATTTTTATAATTCCCAATTTTCATATGTTTATCCAATCATCATACATTTATTGAAGCATCATGTATTTATTCAATCAGTGCTTCAATTAATTATTTTTGTGAAAACATGTAGCTTCCGAATGGCCTCTTTTCCCACCAAACTCACATTTAATTGAGCAGTGGAATCGTTTGTGGTTACCACCACAGTTGTAACATGTTATTTTTCGGTTATTATTTTCATTCATTGTATCGTTTAAATTTGTAGAAACTGCATGAGCTATAGGAGCCTGTATAGTGCTGCTTGACTGTGGTTGAGTTAAGTTATGACTATTGATCTGTTTGTTCGGTTTAGTTTTGTATATTCTATTATGTAATAATTCAGCTAGGCTATTGCATGACTTAAAGTTACTACTCGTAGCTTCTACAGATGCAGTAATATTTTTATCTTTAATATTACCAAGGATAATTGCAATTATGTCATGATCACTAAAATTTAGGTATAGAGCGTCAATTGTTGCTTTTTGTTCGAAAAAGGATTCATAAAGTGACTGATTTTCGGTGGGTCTAAAATCAACAATCTCTTTGAGGAGATCATTCATTTCTTTTAACTTTAAAGGTTTCTGATAATTTATTTTTCCATTCAATCCACTGCCAAGTCATCCATGAGTTATTGTTAGTAATCAACGACTCGTACCAGTTTTGCTGACCCGCTAACTTTGTTTAGAGCTTGGTAGCGTATTATACTATCCGCCCATGAGAAAGTAGATGCATATGATTCGATAATGTTAGTCCAAGATGTAATATTAGTTGTAGAGGATCAAAGATGGGTATCATGTTATGAAGCGGCATATTTGGATTTACGTCATTGCTTTCGGATACCTTAGACCTTTTTTGTTTTGCGTCGCACCGGTGGAGGAGTCCGACACTCACTGTTGCTACTACTGCTACCGGAGGGCGGAGATCGAGCACGATTTTTGCATTTACGAGTATGTTTGCCCATCTCGATAATTATTTACAAACGAAAAGCGCGTTCGATTTCACTTCTAATATTAACAATTTTTAATCACAAGTACTAACAACTTTTGCAACTTGCAGAACAACAAAAACTTCTTTTTCTTTTTTTCCAAAAACGTCAAAATTAAATGTCAAATGTCGCTACTTGTGAAAAACCGCGCTAAAACTAGGCTTAACTATTGGTGTTGCCAACAGTAAGTGCTATAGTTTAAGAAGTCACGTGTTTGTTTCGGGAATGCTTTAGTTTTCGGTTTCGAGTTTGTGGGAGTGTCTCATCAATGGTTTTGTTAGGTTTCGGGAAGGGTAACATTCGTTTTAATAGAACCGTTTTTCTCCTGCAGGGTATAAAACGGATATTATTGTAACTCAAACAAATAAATATTATTTTTTGATTTCATTTGCATACCTGATAGGGCAACTATGGATTGTTTAAATACTCTGCAAAATCTGAAATTTACCCATGTTCCGATAAACTCTATTCTGAAATACGTGAGGTGAGTTGTACATTAATTAAAATGCCAGGGAATCTGTTATCAACTACTTTCACCACAACATATTTTCCGCGTCATTTGTATATACTTTGTGTATGTTATGTTTTACGAAAATTATCTATTAGTTGTAATACGACGGGGACTACCGAGTAGTTACAAGAATATTATAAAGAAAGAAATAAAAAAAGAATAAGATATATTGAAAGAATTTAGCCTAGGAATACAGTTTTATTTCGTCTCGAAATTTGAACACAAATACGAGCTAAGCAAATCCAGTTCCGATCCCTTTGAGTTTGGCAATGGATTGCAGTGATTTCCCAACATCGAGTTCCCACGACCACTTACTCAACTACTATTGAAAGTTTCCTATTTGACAGTGCATAAGTAAATTTTCAATTGAAGAAAGTGTTTTTAATACTTATTGGCTGTAACTCTTTGACGTTCTGCCGTGGAGTACGGGTCTCTCAACATAATGTGAATTGGTTGAGTAATCTTAGGTTATGCAAACACAAGCAATGCATCAATATATATATATATATATATATATATATATATAATGATCCTTTCACGGTAAATGTTGCTCCAGTGTGAAGTTAGAAAAATTGTTGATCCACCTATTTCACGTGTTTGCTCAGCTCCGCTTCGCGCAACATGATATACTTTGATCCGTCCTGAATATACGCGTGACGTCGGTGGATCTGCACTCGCACATTTTCAACATACTCGTCAGCGGTTTGACCAACATTCGTTGATCCATTAACGGTCAAAAAAATTATACTGAATGTGATTTTTTAGATCCGGAGTATATTTAACTTAAATGCGACATTTGTTTAGACTAAGTTGATCCGGCCGAAACAAGAACAAAAATCATACCGAATGTGATTTATTAGATCCGGAGTATATTTAAATTAAATGTGACATTTGCTTAGACTAAGTTGATCCGTCCGAAACAAAAACAAAAATCATACTGAATATGATTTCTTAGATCCGGAGTATATTTAACTTAAATGTGACATTTGCTTAGACTAAGTTGATCCGGCCGGAGCACAAAATTGACTCTTACTGCGCTCTTCTGGCGCTGGCTTACGGGCGATTTTCGCGTGTCGCTGCTCACTATTCAAGTCACGCCGGAAGACCAGGTGCCATCCATGGTACCTGCCGATCACAGCGCGCCCTTTTATTGGAAAGGGTCACTGGAAAAGGGTCGCGGTGTCCGGACCTCTGCGCGCCGGAGCACTTTTGGCAACTGCGACCGGACTGAAGAAGACGGAAAGGAGCCTACCTACCCCCCACCACTCACCCCGCGCACCATGGAGGTCAGGTAGGTCGGCCCCCCTCACAGGCCCCGACTGCAGCGGCCGGCGAGCGTCCCGCGCCGCTAATAGTGGCGAAGATGCTACCCAACTGGGTAGTACACCTCAGAGCGCTGCGGGACATCCTCGGCGTCCCACCGCACTCGGTGGCAAGCGGAAAGGGCTTCCGCTTCCATCCTAAATCCGCAGACGAGTTCAGGAAGGTCCAGGCCTACCTGATCAAGATTCAGGAGACCGAGCCGGGCCTAGTCTGGTACTTTCTGTCCCTGACGGAGGAGCGGCCGACAAGGGACATCCTCGGCGTCCCACCGCACTCCGTGGCAAGCGGAAAGGGTTTCCGCTTCCATCCTAAATCCGCAGACGAGTTCAGGAAGGTCCAGGCCTACCTGATCAAGATTCAGAAGACCGAGCCGGGCCTAGTCTGGTACTATCTGTCCCTGACGGAGGAGCGGCCGACAAAGGCCAATGTCCGCGGCCTCCCGGAAAATACGGACCCAAACTGGGTAACCGGCAGTCTTAAGGACCTGGGCTTTCCGGCTCGTTTCTGCCGGCTCAACGCCCCCCGCGACGGCAGCAAGAATGGGTGTACTACGTCCAGCTGGAGATTATGAGCGTTGAGGAACGGCTATCAACCATATGTGCTCATACCTTAGGCGGATGGCGCGCCTACGGGGTCTCAGCGTCCCCCCACCTCCACCCGGAACCCCAGCCAACATGCCGGCTGGCGAACGCGGCCCGCCCTCGCACACCAGCCGTAGACGCCAGGCCAGGTGGCGTAAGCGGGAGAAGGGGCTCGCTGAAGAGCAGGCCTCCTCCGCCCCGCCTAAGCCGAAACCTACGCCTCGAGCGCCCGCGATGGTCGCGACTCCGCCCGCCCCCGCGCCCGCCCTTGCTCCACTCCCCTCCACGGCTTAGCCGCCGGCCATTGCAGAGGACGGCTCCCCCGAGCGCAAGCGCATGCCAAAGTGCAAGGGGAAGAAGCCGCAAAGCACCCAGGAGGAGGTGGTCCAGGTACCAGTCCCTGCCCACCTCCCCACACCGACCCCACCCCATCCTGCCACTCCATCCCCGCTACAGATAACGGGACGCCTAGCCCCCTCTAGGCCCTTACAAGCTCTGGGCTTCGAAACGCCCGCCGATGAACTGGTGGCCGCCGTATCGGCCATCAGTGAGGCGATTGCGCGGTACCCGGAGCTCGTGGGGACAATTAGAGGGGTCTCAACCAAAGTCCTCGGGCTCCAGCATGTCAGTCAGTCTTAGACTAATGCACTGGAACCCGGGTGGGTTGTCCTCACAGTCCAGACAGGAACTTTGGCGTCTCCTCCACGAGCAAGACGTGCATGTCCTGCTCATGGGGGAGACGAATTTGTCTCTTAACTAGGACTTCCGCCTCCCGAATTACTTCGTGTACCGCCGCGATGAGATCGCCCCCTCCGGGTACCCTTACAAGGGCACGGTGGTGTCGGTCCGCCGCGACGTGGTACACACGGTTTTGCCAATCCCGCCGTTCTCAGTTATTCGCTCCACAGGGGTCGAGCTGAACGCGGCGGGCCAGGCACTATGGGTGTTTGCGGCATACCGCCCGCCTGGACGTAATCTTTGCCTCCAAGATTTCAGACACATCGTCGACGGTGGGAACCCGACCCTCCTGGCTGGCGACCTGAACGCTAAGCATAGAGCTTGGGGTTCCAGAGTCGCCAACAGCGCGGGCCGGCGAATCTTCGAGGACGCGGAGGCGAATGGGTATCAGGTGTTAGGGCCAGAGACACCCACTCACATTCCCTCTAACGTCAACCACCGTCCGGATGTGCTTGACATCGTACTCCACGGGAATCTACCGTGCCCGGTCTATGTGGAGGTATGACATGAACAAACAGCACCTCCCCATACTGGTCACTCTTGGCTTGGGACCCGAGTGCACGTCATTGCCGCGCGCGAAGCGTAGGACGGATTGGGAGGGCTTCAAGTCTGCCCTGGCCTCCTACGACCATAAGGCCCCGTTAACTTCCCCGGGGCCGGTGGAGGCCGCGGACGTGGTCTTTGCGACGTCAGTCAAAGCAATGAGCGCGCACCCGCTGTCCCCCCGGGTCAAGCGCGACCTCTGTCTATATAGTTCTGCAAAGGTGATGTGACCAACAATAATATTTTTTTATTCCGGTTCCTTAACTCTTAGCGGTTTAGGAGTTCCATTCTGTATCTCCGAAGCTCTTCATCAGATCATCATCACCTTAATATGGGACCAAATTCACAATAACAGGTCCCAAACCAAAAAAATATCAATTCAAATCAACAATAATAATATACCAACAATAATATTTTTTTATTCCGATTCCTTAACTCTTATCGGTTTAGGAGTTCCATTCTGTATCTCCGAAACTCTTCATCAGATCATCATCACCTTAATATGGGACCAAATTCACAATAACAGGTCCCAAACCAAAAAAATATCAATTCAAATCAGTTATCAAATGACGGAATGCGGCGGTCAGAAATATAAAGAAAAACGAGTTCCACTCCATCATCAGAGTCGACGGTGGTCAATGTCTATATAGTTCTGCAAAGGTAATGTGACCAATAATAATAATTTGTTAACCCGGTTCCTTAACTCTTATCCGTTGAGGAGTTCCACTCAGTAATAAGTGTGATGTTCGAGGATGCTACCAGGATACTAACAGGTGGTAATCTCATCATCTTCGGACGGGATGATATGAAGCTTAATTACAATCGATCTTCACTTGGTAAGTTCGTTTGATTTTACAATTATTGATGGCAAAGAAATATACCAAGAAATGTATAACACAGTATAGGTACCTACTGTGCGTTCCAAACTTCCAAATAAAATCTGTAGCTTGTAGGGTCAAAGATACGAAGCGGCAACGTCGCGGCTGCTTTCAGCCAATCCGATCGTATGCTGAGCGGCAACGTCGCGGCTGCTTTCAGCCAATCCGATCGTTTGCTGTGCTCTGATTGGCTCATTTGAATCGGATCAACGTTTTCCGTAACTATCGCAAGGTGGATTTGTATATCGGATCAACATCGGCTAAAACTAGTAAGCAGTCACGTGACTGTAGATGTTGATCCGGTCGGAGCCACATTAGTTACCAGAGATGCATATTGGATCAACAAAAGGCGCCGGATCAACATAAGTTTTTGGATCAACAAAGTGCTCGCGTGAAGTCGCGTTTGATCAACATTTGTCGATAAGGGATAACTATATATATATATATATACTGTAAATAGTAAAGATATCTCACACGCGACGTAGTGAAATTGATCAATCAGAAGCTACATAATTATATTCTCTAGCTCACTTTGAAATAAATAAAGAACGTTTTACACTCATATCCCCACACTAGGATTCCCTGTGTCGTGGGTACCATGGATACGCACAAGCCGAGAACACACACACCCAGACCAGAAATAAAAATTTAAATTCATTCAAATCTCTGCTCTGCTGGGAATCGAACCCAGGACCCTCCGCGCATCGCGCCGGTGTCTTAACCACTACGTCACTCAGGTTGTTCATAGAATTTGGGTATGTTTCTACATATTATATAATAGTATACACTGTTTAGGCTAGGCTGCTGTTGACAGGCAGTTATATCGTCTAAATAGGCATCTCAGAATGTGATGGTCCAATACTAACCCAATACCAAAAGTCGATAAGTCATGACAGCAAGTAATGTAAGCAATGAAGATCGTCGCACGATACATTATGAAATTAATTTGTTAGTTTTATTTCCTTAATATTTGCATCCCTAAAAATTGTAAATATAGATTGATTGATCTCAATAATTTGTAACCACTCTATACCTATATTTGTGCAAATAAACGTTTTGTCTTTGTCTATAAGACGTGTCGTATATGAATCGGAATACCAAATAGGTATTATATTATGTTGCATCGCAGAGTGCAGATGAAAATTGGTCAATTTCGCGTTCGGCTATTCTTACAGCTATTGGCGCTAATTCGTGATTTAGGTCACCCACTGACTGTTGCGTTGCGACTACTTGCGACGCACACGCCGCGGTGACAATGTCATTCCGTGATCAGGATATAGGTGATCTGACTCGCTCATAAAATAAACGGTCGTTCGGTTCTTGGTACAATCTTGAGTTCGTTTATCGGTATATCTTTTCTATTGGTTAAAGTTTTAAAATAATCTTATATATAAAATTCTCTTGTCACCGTTTTAGTTACCATACTCCTCCAAAAACGGCTTGACCGATTTTTATGAAATTTTTATAATTATGCATATTCAGTAGCTGAGAATCGGCTACTGTCTATTTTTTATACCCTTAAGTGATAAGGGTTGTCCACACCTAACATTTTTATTTAATTTTTTGGACAAATTTTTTATTTTTATTTTTCAATAATGTGGCATCAAAAAATACATACAATTCTAAATTTTCACCCCTGAATCACCGTCGATTTTAATTCAATCAATTTCAATAGTCGATTTTTAACGCTCGATAACTTATTATGGCAAAATATCCAACACGCGAACGTTTTAGGACGCGAAAACTTTGTAGGCAAATACCGATGCATACGAGTCGTTTAAATATTCAATAAAATTTTTGAAATTCAATTTAAAAAAAACACTGTTTTTATATAAGTTTGGGGAAGAACTAAAAATATTTTTGTAGCACAGCAATTCTTGTTTTTTTTTCATCATTTTGGTACACATTCATGTATTCTGATTGTTGCTTTTTTAGCGGCAACGTTGCGACATTTTTATTGCTTTTTTGGATTGTATCTTTGCTGAACTATTGCGAAATTGTTTTCCCTATATATCCCGCATATGTATGAGCTTATCGTTTGCGAATTTTGAACGCTGGTTCCTTTTAAGTATATAGCACTGCGATACATTCAAAGCATTGTCAAAGGCATGTGAAGTTTACCGACCCGCGATAGGCCAGCGTGATGGACTAAGGCCTACATGCTTCTTCTTTTTCATTGTGACAGAAGCGTGTCTCTCCGAACCTGAAAAGCTTCTCATTCTAAGTACTTCAGTAGCAAGACTGTTGTTGTTGTTGTAACAAGTTAACAAGGCTGTGTTCTTCCTACAACGTTGCGGATGCTTTAGCCCTCGCATCTTTCAATATAGTTTCATATAACTCAACCATAATATATATGCTTCTTATTGTAAGTCGCGACCCTTCAGTGCGACATTAAAATGGAAAGGCTGTTGTTGTTGTTGTCGTAACAAGTTAATAAGGCTCTCTACTACATTGCGATTGCTTTAACCCTCGCGCCTTGTACTTTCAAATAAGTGTAATATAGCGAATGCTGTCCACGCACAGTGCGTGGCTGTTCCCGACCTGTGACGGGAGACGCGATTGGGGTGTTTGAGGTAGGTCCACAATAACCTCCGCGCGACTCTGACCTTATCCTTAGTAGCGGCGAAAACGTCTCGGTAAGTGCTCGCCTTTCAGCGTTAGTCACGCAAACGATCGTCTTACTACTCGTAGACGCTATTGGGTGATTCCTGGTGTGATATGTTGTTTCTAGGTATTTTAATTTCAAATATTTGTGTTCGTAAGTTAAATTTTTATAGCGGTGATAGCCCAGTGATAGCGGTGATAGCCCAGTGGCTTAGACCTCGAATCGAGGGGTCCGGGTTCGAATCCCAGTGGCATGCACCAATGACTTAAATATCACCTGCTGTTACGGTGAAGGAAAACATCGTGAGGAAACCTGCATGCCTGAGAGTTCACAAAAAAAAATGTTCTCAAAGGTATGTGAAGTCCACCAACCCGCAGTAGGCCAGCGTGGTGGACTAAGGCCTACATCCCTCTCATTACGAGAAGGAGACCCGACCCTGTAGTAGGTCATTAATGGGTTACTGGCAAGTTAAATTTTAAGTTCCCGCTCTTTGTTGAAATTTTTTTATAAACAGGTATTCGTTTTTTTGTTCAACTTTTGAACACCGAATATCTAAGATTCAGCCTTAAAAAGCAATTATGCGTGAGCCACAATCGCTTTTTTGGTGTATTTTAGTATTTTAGTCGAGTGGCCAGTAATTCACACTATTAAATTATTTGCCTAAGCAATCAACTAAATTTTCATTGTTTATAAACATTACACGTCTGTATAGCCTAGTTCACATTAGGTTAGTACTTTAGTCGAGTCGATAATTGCCACATCGCACACAACAGTTGCTTGTACGACAACAACATTTCAGACATTTTGTCGTATGTCAGTGCGTAGGTATGTATAATACTTCGATTTGAACAGCTGTATACGGAGCCCTGTGTTCAAATTTTGCCGTGTTGGTTGTTCCTCACGTTGGTCTACCTCGAAAGTTTAAAAAAAGAACGAAGAAACTCGAATAGGTTCTGTCTGTTACATTTCATAAAATATTTACAAACTCTTACAAAACCATAATAAAAATGTTTCACCATCTTACTAACAATACTCGTTAATGCATACAGTATCTCTTTTGTTTTTGAAATATAAACCTTACTAAGAAACTTATCAATGAAATCATTTCACGTTGCAGTAAGTTAAAATCGCACCAGAAACCCGTGAAGCTCGACATCTGACGCAAACACTCTGTACGAGCATCGGACACGTACACGTCCTTAGCGCAAACACGGTCGCAATCCTATAATCACATTCCTCCACCGACTCATGCCGACCTGTTTGCATCACCAGTTATGCGAGCACACAATGCATACATACATACATACATACATACGTACACTCGAAATTATAACACTGCTTTCGGTGTAGATGGAATGTCTACTAGATATGCGGTAGCGTTTGTAGCCAACAACAAAAAATATTTGTTAAATGAAGTGTGCGCGTCGAAATAAATAAATAACTCAACAGATACATGATTTTTTCATAACCTCAGGCTCGTGAATGAATGAGTTTTTAATAAAGAGTGGCAGTACTGTTTCACCGTGGCAAATATTTGTTTATTTCCCTTCTACAGCGATAAAAGATTTTGGTTCAAAAAATCACGCTAAACCGATCCTTTGCGTTGCTCCACGAAAAATGGTCGTAAAAACTTATTAACTCGCCTTTGAACGAGCGACCACTGTAAACAACAAATACGTATTTTCAAAGGGCATGAGCTTCATACGATTCACAGATATTGATGTCCTCGCATATCTCCGAATCTAGTCGACGGATCGTGATCGTTCTTGTTTTTTGTTTGTTTGCATTTTTTTTTAACTTAGGGAATAGTAAAAAATGTATTCGAAATTGTTTCAGTGTATTTCGTAATATCGGCTTAAAACTAAAAATTAGGAAATAAAATTAATTTTAAAATTATACCAACTTCAAATAAGTGTGAAATAAAATTTGTAACATACTTTAGGCTTACAATATTTACAATTTTTATTTGATACATATTTGAAGTCAGTTTAATTTTTTAAAACTATTATTGAAGAAAAGTTCAAAGTGATAAGTTGTTTTCAAATCTTAACAATTTGGTGTCTGCATTATTTTTAAATCGGTAATTAAATAAAAAGATATGCTGAGACTGTTTACCAAATTCTATTACATATTAACAAAAATTTTTAAAAGCTAAAACTTTGCTGTTGTTTCTAGATACTTTTAATAAACAGTCAAAAACCCAAACGTTTCAAGTGGACTGACTAAAGACACTTAATAAAAATGAAAAATAAAAATTAATAAGTATAAACATAATAAACATAATTAAGATTTTGAAATTATTTCTCAACGGTGTCCTCAGCCCAATTGAAGACTTAATTAATTAAGGCTGTCGATCGCAGCCTTGGGAAGTCTATACGCATCGGGCGGCGCGCGAGGGGGATGGCGCGGGGTTCATAAGGGTGCAATATTTAACCAAATTTTGTCTGAACTAAACTATGAATATATTGAATATGCGTTACACGTGTAGAGAATCGACGCGCGACGATCACTCGCACATCGGTAACTTATACAGAGTGACTTGTAATGTAACGTATGTATTTCCGCTAAGGGCGTGTAGATAAGTTCAAAGTTTTTTGGAAAAAGCTTTATATGGGTTAAGTGAGTGCTTTTGAGACTACCTACACATACCTAACGTCACTAAAAATCACCTGTATAGCGGGATGCACCGATACGACCGCGTTCCCCTAAAAAGAAAAGGAAAGAAACGAAAATAATGCATTTATTTTTCCTCTTTTTTTTTAACATTCTATCGATCTATCCTATGCGGACATACAACAAATATGTCTTACATAACTATTACTGAATTTGACATTTTATGGCAATTAATAAGTTATTAATTTTGTTCAACAGACCAATTGTTTATTTATTTTAATACTATTTTACCCAATCGAACTCATCGGCTATGCAATGTGCCACCCATAACGAGAGAAAAAGCCGGAGCAAAAATCTCTCGACATAGTTTTAATTAATTTATTTTTTATTTATACGCGCGTTACTACATTCCTTTTTATAATTTTTTATAAACATGATTTATAATTATGCGATCTTTCCTTTCCGCCAAAAAGTGATATACATTTGTGCCTCGTTCATTGGAGCTTTCTTTCCATTCTTTATATTGTTGTTCGCTTTCGTTCCTTTGTAACGGAGAGCTCGGTGCATTCTATTGAAATGATATCATACTGAGAATTAGTAAGTACCGGTACGGTTTGTTAATTGAATTGAAAGCCCTAGGACGTGTTGTCGTTTTTTGTCGCTTCGCTTGCTAGACGTTGTCGTTGCTTATTTAAATTGGAAAATATTTTAGATTCATAACATTTTTACAATTTTTCAGATTCATCGTACAGTTTTTACGAATTCACATAAATTTTATTTTTTATTACTTATTGTTTTTTAACTTGATTTTTAGTCCTATAAATAGTTTGAAATTCTAGGATTCTCATTCAATAAGTCTACACAAATTGCACCAGAAAATTAATAAGCTTATTAATTACTATTCTTTGGTATTTTTTTTTGATCGTACAGGGACTTCATTAGAGAGTAAAAGGACGGTTTATGGCATTTGAAGTGCCTTAAAAGTGACTTTTTTTTAATTTCAATGAAAGTCAAATATCTCGAAAACCGTTTTGGATAGGGCTTCACGCGCCTTAAACGATCGTTTTGAGCTTATCTACACGCTCTTAGCGGGAATACGTTACATTAGAAATTACCGTGTATATGTTGTGATTTTTATTTTTACGTACTCTTTAAGTACTTAGTGATGGTGATAGCCCAGTGACAAAGAATCCGGCTCGAGGGGTCCACGTTCAAATCCGAGTGGAACGCACCAATGATTTCCTTAAAAGTTTTATGCGCGACCAACGGAAAATTATATCCATGGTACTTGAGTACATCCACACCTGGCATCTTGGGTTTCCTACTACTGCATGCGTAGTGTGCGTCGTTCAAAGCGAGATGATTAGTAGTAGCACTGGATCACACGTTTGGCAGGCTAGTGACGGTGGCCGATAGAGCGATACAAAGGCGCGTTGTGACGTTGACAATGCGTAATGACTGTAGACAGGCATCGGCAGTTTGGGGTTGGAATATTGACGTGTGGGTATTAGTGGTTTGGGTTGTACCTAAAGGAGCTTTAATGGCTTTGATTGCGGAAAGTTGAATGACCTCTGTCCTCAGCCTCAATCGTGTCTTGACCAATGGGGAGAGAGCAAAATGAAAACAAAATGTCACTACCACTACATGATCATCGTCGACCTCTTTGGAATCATTGGTGTAAGCTTAGAGAAATTTTTAGGCAACTTTAGCTTAGAAAACTTTGAGGGTGTCAGCGTTGCATCGATCTCGACATAAAATGTTTTGAATTTATCCTTTTTATATGCATTCGTAAAATGGAGTGTCGTTCAAAATTTTTTTAACTAAGCTCCCATTAATATTCGCTCACATAGCAAGCTTGGTTTTTCTGTGACAGCATAATGTTTTTTTTTTCATAAAAAGCACTCTCGATGATATCAGTCAAGTATGGCTGCTAAAGGGTGGGAACTTGCTGCAAGTTTCACAATTTTGTAGAATCGGAGGCGGGGTGACGCCACCGACGCCGCAGCCATTATTTATTAAATTCAAACGCCATACTAATAAGCGGGAAACTTGCATCGACAACAGCACATAATAGCCTTGATTCAATAATTCTAGGCTGTGTCTCTTACCGCTATTATTATTCAATTACATTTTGACGTATTCATAAAGGCGTTAAAGTTGTCGGAATTGCTTTGACTGTAGGCAGGTAATGGTTTTCGAACGTATGCCTATTTATACGAATCTGTACGTTATGTATGTATATCTATTTCTATAACACGCTATACAGCACTATAGGCCGTTCGGCTTAAGGAATTATGACGCATGATGTGCCCATTTCTACTTCCGAAATAAAAGTTGTATAAAATTTAAATAGAAAATAATAATAGAATAATAATAATAAAATTATAATAGAAAAATCTACCAGAAGTATGATTCTCACTATTTACAGTTCATATTATTTAATTTGTATGTTAATAGTTATGGTATTTTGTATGGTAATAAATAGTACTTTCATTATTCTCTTGCATAACAAAAAACATAAAAGACTGAAAAACACAAAAAAGCTCTTCCCAGCACTGACGGCTAAAAATCAGTGAAACTAATTTAATAATCGTAAAAAATAATTTTAAATACCATATCCTATATCCTGACTAACTACCGTAAACCTCTTTTTAACAACTACTTCAAATGCAGAGAGAGACCGACAAAACATAAACGTGGATACAATCTAACTTGACAGAATATTCACCTGTAGGCATCACCTTTATGGCCTACTGGCTGTATGTCATGTGTCCCCCAAGTACAAGCCGGGTACAATGTCGGCTCGGATACAAAGTTATAATCCTGCGACGCAATTGGGAATACTGTCGATCAAACCTTCATGCAGTAACGTAATTATGCACATTGGTTGCGGCGGGCGGCGTGGCCGTACCCAATGCATACGATAATATATCGTGGGGAAATCAGAATATCGTCGTTTCGTGAAGTCTTGGTAATGGTGTATTATACTCGTACTAAGGACAAACGTCATTCTTATTAACCGACATCAAAAAAAGAGGTCCTCTATTCGACACGTATCGTATGTATGTAATATTAATGGAACTGCATAATATTAATTAAATATGTTGGTCTATTATGGCTTCCAAACAAGTGTGCTAAATTTCATAGGTGTATATATGTATGTATCTACCTATGTATGTGGGTATGTATACATGTCAAGCGGTGGTCCAGAGGTAGAGCACCCCTTGGGCTACCCGAGTCACCCCCATGTAATTTCCGCGATTTTTCGTCGTTTAGAAGTTATGATCTTTTTTTGATTTTTCTGTTATTTAACAGTTGCAAGACAATTCTTGGCATATTGAAATGAATAATTGAGATAAAGCTTTGATTTTTTTTTCTATTTAGCTAATAGTTAGGCCTCTTAAATACAAAGATAATTTACTTCGCAACCCATACACTTGCGCCATAAAATAAAAAAGCATGGTATAAAAGGAAATAAAGAAAACATACTAATACCTTTAAGAGTGTTTTAAAAAAGTAACATAACATCTTTTAACCAAAAGTATTGTAAAAACTTATTTGTTTCATCAGCTATTTACTCTGTAAATCTCTATGGCAACCTACCTAATTTCGCCTCAAAATGTACAAAGACTTATTTTTCAGAAGTTAATTTGGTCATAAATAAAACCAAGTGAAAACGTTTCAAATCACTGTATTTTTAATTATTACAACCAATTTTCTGTAACTAAACTGCGACAGGAGAATTTTATATAAATATAAGATGCATACATCTTGGTTAATATTTAGTGTTTAATAAAGGTTAACATCTATTTTATTTTCTTATTACTCCATCTTTCTTTTTTCTTCATTAATTTGTATGCACTGAGTTTGCCTTTGCATCGCCCAACCTCCTCTTACGTCTGCTCAAAGAGATTCCTTAATAGAATAAGTAGTGCCTTTGTACATGTTTATCTTGTTATCATTGCTTCCGTCGGTGTTTGTGTGTACCTACATAATAAAATTGAAATAAAATCTCGCTCGAGGCGCCACCGACCTAAGTACGTACGTAAACAGCAGTTAATTTAAGGTTCTTCTGTGTTTTCCTATTAAATTATCCTTTTTATTGTATCTCCTCTACTTTAAACCATGCCACTAATAGGATTACACAGTGATTGGTTTCATTCTAAGGCTGTTCGGTCGTTGCGCTCGAGTTCTCTTTAACGTTGCATTTTTGTAGGTGCTTTTTTGAAAGCTATATCTATTCTTTAGTAGTTTCTTTGATCGTACAGGGACTTCATTAAAGAGTAAAAGGACGGTTTATGGCATATGAGATGCCTTAAAAGTGGCTTTTTTAATTTCAATGAAAGTCAAATATCTCGAAAACCGTTTTGGATAGGGCTTCACGCGCCTTAAACGATCGTTTTTGAGCTTATCTACACGCTCTTAGCGGGAATACGTTACATTAGAAATTAACATGTACATGTTGTGATTTTTATTTTTACTTACTCTTTAAGTACCTAGTGATGGTGATAGCCCAGTGGCAAAGAATCCGGCTCGAGGGGCCACGTTCAAATCCAAGTGGAACGCACCAATAATTTTCTTAAAAGTTTTATGCGCTACCTACCAACGGAAAATTATACAATGATAAAGAAAATATTTAGGTCATTATTTATCGATACTCACTATTACTCACCCTTTCGTCGGGAAACGCTAAACTGTAATTTCGGTCGCTTAATTCAGAATTATAATTAGCGATTCACAAACGTTAATCGATCGGTTTGTATCCCTCACCAATTTACCTGCTCCGTATCGGTGTTCCATTTTCGGTTTTATACTAAGTATATTGACTACTGCAGCGTTTGCGGGCCGTCTGTGCAATCTCAATGAATGTATGTACCTACTTGTTGTAAATAATACCCTTACCTGGCTAACGTCCCTTTGAAGCAAAGTGACGCGTCTCTCTGTTTAGGGCCTAGACCGGAGGTTCTCAAAGTTCTCAAACCTATCGTGGAGAGTTTGAAAGGCCAGTTATTTCAACCGTGCCCTACTTTCGATATATTTAAATTAGTTTAATTTGGATAAACTTCATGTGTCATAGGACGTTACTTTTCTAAAACTTCTTGTTGCTACAATACGGTGGTTGGGTATCTTTTAAAGATTCAACGTGAAAAATAAAATTCATAAAAGCATCGATCGGAATTTTTTTTTTCTCCAGATCATGAAGTGTTCAGGCTATTGCACTATTGAAGAGAACTTATGAAATAAATGCAATAACAGATAAATTGTGTTTTTAAATTATATCTGAAAGTGTGTGTAGGTACAATGACATTCCTGAAAGTTTTCATATTGTGATGATTAACCTACGACAAAACTTATAGTAACTAATTAAGAAGTTTATATTCCGATTCATATTTACATAGAAATAGAAAACCATCGAACCCTAACCGCAGGTTGAAGTGAATTTGTATGGATGAATAAGTCATGGGTATACCAATATAACACGTTCAAAAATGTATCACAAATTTCCATAAAAAAGAATATATTTTTGAGAAACTATAAAATACCTAGTAGGTACTCTAAATATTTTTAACATGAATGTTATTCTGTACGAAAGTTAAAATTCAATATTTCGTCACACTCCATCCATGAAGATGTTTTTGAGAGATCATTTGAAGTTTAAACGACCCAAAAAGGGTATACTCAGACTCCTTTTGTGTTGTTTGTTTTGTCGATAACTACCTTAAGACAAAGTCAAAACGTTTCTTAGCACAAAACTAGGTATAAAGATATAACAAATTTGACAACTTTGATCAATTCACATTAACCATTCTTGTTTTCTAGTAGTTTGCCTGTTTGTATTCGTGTAAACGATTAACCAACCTATCTCCTAGGCCGCGACTCAAAAACTGTACTGCACCACGGGCGACATAATCATCGCGTCGGGCTGCATCGCGTACTTCGGCGCGTTCCCCTCGCACTACCGGCGCGAGCTCGAGCACAAGTGGGTGCTGGAGTGCCAGCGGCTCGAGATACCCTCCTCGGACACCTTCGAGTGAGTATATAGTCTGTCAGTGACCCATTAATGATGTAGGCCGCCGTCCACCACGCACCACTACTGCGGGTTGGTGGACGAACATACCTTTGAGATTTTTTTTTTCTGAACTGTCAGGCATGCAGGTTTCCTCACGATGTTTTCCTTCACCGTAACAGCGGGTGATATTTAATTTTTATAAAGCGCACATAACTTTTTTTTACAAAGCCATCGGTGCGTGCCACTGGGATTCGAACCCGGACCCCTCAATTCGAGGTCGAATTCTAAGCCACTGGGCTATCACCCAGTATCTAGTAGCACCTCGTTTTTAAATTGGGATAACAGAGCTAGACTAAAAAGCCCATTAACAAAATTTACCTGTGAAATGAAGGGTCGCAACCCTTATCTCTGACATCATGGTACAGGTGTACCGCTCACAAATGACGGCATAGTGCTCAGAGTTATTTTCTGATATAGTAACAGCCTTCTAAGCGTTATTCACGTTGGTTCATTTCACAGGTACATTTTGTTCATGGGCTTGTAGTCTAAACACTTCATATTGGCATTGAGATTTCAGAACGCTTGATACTTACATTGGGATTTCAGAACGCTTCATATTTATATTAGGATTTCAGTATGATTCATATTGGCATTGGGATTTTAGACCGCTTCATATTTACATTGAGATTTCAGAACGCTTCATATTTATCTTTAAAATAGGATGAGAGTGAAATTGACACAAGACATTTTATTCAAAAATAGAATTTGTGCAACAAATCATGCACAACTTCGAGTTTGAAGTTAATTTTATTTCTACTTTTTTTTTGCATTCATGCATTCTTCTCCATAATTATGAACTTTAATTGTGCCAAATTTCAAACTGCGCCGCTTGCGTCAGTCAGTAACCCATTAATGACCCACTACAGGGTCGGGTCTCCTCTCACAATGAGAAGGATGTAGGCCTTAGTCCACCACGCTGGCCTAGTGCGGGTTGGTGGACTTCGCATGCCTTTGAGAACTTTTTTTTGTGAACTCTCAGGCATGCAGGTTTCCTCACGATGTTTTCCTTCACCGTAACAGCAGGTGATATTTAATTTTTTTTTTTTTTATGCCGCTTGCGTACTGAGCTTTAAATTGTACCCAAATTTTAGCACGTATATGATACATAATATGTATAAGATACCTCAGAGTGTAATAACTATAATACATCCTGTAAAACACTAAAGATGCGCTTTTCTTGTGTACGATGACTACGATAGCACTACAAAAGGCACGAGAGCTAATGAAAAATACTTTTATCAAAGCGACTTTAATTTTATAGCTTACATTCCCGCCATTCAGCTGTCTTGTGAAAGCTCTATTAATAAGCGCTCGAGGTAGACAAAGGCTGCTCAAACTGGGATACTATTACACTTGCAGATATTAAAATTTCAATTTAGCAATTTCATACCCACCGTAAAATAATTAAATAAACGCTTAGGCTGCACTTCCACCAGAGATGTGCGAGGATGCGTACCAATAGAATTGCTTCATTCACCTAGCCTCCCTCCGCTAAGCCGTTTCCACCAGAGCTGTGCTAAGCGAGGCTAGGTAAATGAAGCAATAGGCATGATGACTAATTTTCAAAAACTCTTCTATGATATTCAGAAGTTTCTATTATGTCTAAAATATATCATATTTTTGAAGAAAATTAAGGTTTTTGTGTAATAAAAGTACATTTTAATTTTAAGTTTCAAATTCATTCCAAAACGCTCGCCCGTGTCATGGCGTCTGTCATTGCGCCACGGCTCAGTAAAATATGCCAGATCGCGTATAATATGCTTACGAAAAAAATGACGTTAACTAAGACGTGACGTAATTTGACGTAATTCGATCTGATGGGTGTTTTAGCTATCATGGCGGATTGGTGTATTTTGTAGATTTATTTTAACAAATAAATTATTATTAATCTCGACATTAATAAGAGAATAAATATATGTTTCAAAATCTTTGAATCCTATTTCATTAGATCAGATTAATATTTTGGCGATACTTGATTACTGTCATCATGCCTATTCTATTGGTTGTTCAAAAACGCGTCCCTCGCTACGCATCCTCGCACATCTCTGGTGGAAACGCAGCCTTAGTCAGTATTAGGATTTAATTTAATCTTATGTGAGTCACATGAAAAAACGATCCAGTCTATTTCGAGTTTCAGTGAGACCAACGCTGTTTTTAGTTTAGTTTTATTTGGTTTGTATAATTAATTCATTTTTTATTTAGAAGAAAATATTATTATTAAGATGGAGTGAAAGACATCAGGAAATACAAAACAATACAAGCCAATACAATACATTCAATACAATAGAAGCTCACACAAGATGGTAGTTCAGTTTCAAACTTGGCTTTAAACTGCGTTCATTTAAAAAGATTAAATAAACTCAGCTAATGAAATTAATTTTGTACTACTTTTTTCTTACAATTTAAGTACGGAAAGTGTTCATAGATCACGGACTTCTTATTTTGCATCAGGTTGTGGGAGGTTCCCTGCTTTTTCACATAAAAAATGTTAGGGTAACAGTAACATTGAATGCTTATGGTAACCATTTCCTCATAGTGTTAAAATACACAGCCTAAAGATGTGCATTTAATTGATGTTATAAATGTGGTACTCAAAGTCACAGCACGTTATTAGTCGAACAAAATCTAACGAAATTTCAATGAAAGAACGTTTAAAGGTTTCGCAAAGTTTCCCAAAAATATTATGATTGAAAGAATCATGAGTATCGTTTAACATTTCAATGAATGTACTCACTTCACGTATATTTATTCATTCATTTATCTATTTTTTATTTAGTCAGTGGACTGAGAAAGGAATCGTTTGTCCCGAACAGCTTGATATCGATAATGGCGGACTCGTACACGGTTCGCACGTGGAACGCGCAGGGGTTGCCGCGCGACGCCGTCTCCACGGAGAACGGTATCCTGGTGACCAGGGCCGGACGGTGGCCACTCACCATCGACCCGCAGGAACAGGTATGAGGCCATGTATAGTTTGACCAGGGTCGTATGTGTGTGTTATATTCGCGTTAAGTACGGTGGACTCAACTCAGCCACGCCACTTGACCGATTAGATCATATTAAGTCATAAAAAGAGCGGTGATAGCCCAGTGGCTTAGAATTCGACCTCGAATCGAGGGGTCCGGGTTCGAATCCCAGTGGCACGCACCAATGACTTTGTAAAAAAAGTTATGTGCGATTTATAAAAATCACCTGCCGTTACGGTGAAGGAAAACATCGTGAGGAAACCTGCATGCCTGAGAGTTCACAAAAAAATGTTCTCAAAGGTATGTGAAGTCCACCAACCCGCAGTAGGCCAGCGTGGTGGACTAAGGCCTACATCCCTCTCATTGCGAGAAGGAGACCCGACCCTGTAGTGGGTCATTAATGGGTTACTGGCAAGTCATAATAACAAGCAGAGAATAACAGTTAAAATACGTCAGACAGACGCCTCTTTTGTCAATTTTAGATCCTATATAGATATAAAAAAAAATTAACTTCAGATTGAGCACACCATTATAGTTGCCGTCACGAGTGGTGAGCACAGCTTTCATTGGTCGGTTTGACATTGACTGCGCTGCGGTGCACGCGATTGGTTCGACAAACGTCAGTTTGTCAGTGTGCGTCGTCTATTGGTCCAGCGCGTTTTTTCGACTGCTGTAATCTGTGCTCACGACTCATGACGGTTACGATACTTTGCAGTAGCAAGGATATGTCACACTTTCTGAAGGCGAATAGTATACCTTCAGAGGCGGCGCCAAATTCACATTTGATACAGACACCCCCTATCAATGTTAATCATTTGAAAATATTAAAACATGTAAGATCCAACGCACAAAATATAAACAAACACACAACATAAAACTCTTAGTCAATATTGTCCGCTTTCCATTAGTTACCTACCAATAAGAGAAATTAGTTAAAAATGGTTCTCGTTCCTGCAAACTCCAGTCGGACTACTATATATATGCTAAAACCAAAGAGTTGTGTGAGTCCGGGAGTGATACTGTACTAGAGGAAAAAGTCAAAGTTGTGAGCCCCTTTTTATTTTCAAATAAAAAAAAGGCCAAAGTCACACACGGGAAAGACATGTTAAAAAATGAATAACATTTATTTGCACGAACATGGGTTAGTTTAAAAGTTTTACATTGCATTTGTTCAGATTATAATTATTATTACTCATCTATTCAGGTGTGCAAATTAAAAAATTACAGTATAAACGAAATTAAAACAAAACCAAAACCTTAAACGCCCTTGATAAAATCAAATAATTCCTTAATTTTTTTCTAGTCTCAGATCCGCAGAACAAAGACGTTAGTGTAAAACAAGATTTAAATCTCATCACCAAGGAAAGAAGGAAATTAAATATGCACTGCTAAAAATTAAGACTTGAACGATCCCTCTGAGGCGTGACAATGTAACGTAAGAAATTGCATCTTACTGGTTACTTACTTTGGTACGTTACTTTGGTCTGTCTCGATAATGAAAATGCAGTATTAGATTCATCTTAAGTGCAGGAGATCGATTGAGCGGGGTCGACGATCTTCAGTGTCTTGCGAATTTCTGGAGCGCTATTTAGATACTAATGAGTTTTATCTTGCCACGTTATCGTTGACATTTTTATGTGTATGATAGGTAGTTTTTTATATTTTTTTTAAAAGTGCACTCAAATTTTTTAATTTCAAAAATCGGTCCACAATTACAGGAGTCCGGTAATATACAAAATGAAGATATATACTCCAACTTAATTATTATAACCTCATCCTGTTTTGACGGTTTAAAAATTATATAACACAGTCCCAAAAGATTTCGTGCCGATATCGTGTGACATCAAACCGTACGTCACTTCATGAACTCCACGACAAGGAATCTTAAATGTCTTCTATAAGGCACACCGTAGATTGTCACGATAATTGTGACTTTTAAGCCTTTTGTATGTACTTTTTATCACGGGTAAGACACGACATTGCCGCGATACGAGTGAATAGTCATACAGAATCAGGGCCCTGATAGGGCTATACTTCTATTCCCTATAGTTATTGACCGTTATTTTTTCATTTTCAATATTTACTAGCTGACCCCGCAAACGTTGTTTTGCCAAGTTATCGAGCGGGATGAAAAATTATTAAATTACTAAAATGACTATTAAAAAATAGGAGTTGGTGATAGAACGATGAAAATTTTGGGTTGTATGTATTTATTAATGCCACATTATTAAAAAATAAAAAAAAAGTCCGAACAAATGTGAAATGTTATAATATGCATATTAAGCAGGTCTGCCAATGAGCTATTGTCTATTTTTCATATCCCTAAGTTATAAGGGTCGTCCACACCTAACATTTTTATTTTATTATTTGGAAAAAAAATATATTTATTTTTTTCAATAATGTGGCATCAAGAAATACATACAACCCTAAATTTTCCCCCTTCTATCACAAACCCCTATTTCTTTTTAACGCTCGATAACTTATGTGGGTATATGGCAAAACAACGTTTGCGGGGTCAGCTAGTACAAGATAAGATTGAGAGCTACCGTTCTTCGTCAGGCGAACCGCTGGATAAAGAACATGGAGCGCGACAGCGGGCTGCAGATCACGAAGCTGAACGATCCCAGCTACCTCCGCATCCTGGAGAACTGCATTCGTCTCGGCTGGCCGATGCTCATCGAGGACCTGGGGGAGGCGCTGGAGGCCACGCTCTCGCCCGTGCTGCTGAAGCAGACCTTCCTGCAGGTGAGGCTTCATTCGGGTATTCAGGTGACGCTTTGTTCAGATATACAGGTGAACGCAGGTGACGATTTTTTCAGATGTACAGGTGAATGCAGGTGACGCTTCATTCAGTTATACAGGTGAATGCAGGTGAAGCTTCTTTAAAATGTACAGGCTGATTACAGGTGACGCTCCATTCAGTTATACAGGTGAACGCAGGTGACTGACTATTCATTTATATCGATAAACAAGCTGAACGCAGGTGACGCTTCATTTAAGTATGCAGGCTGGACGCAGGTGCCGCTTCATTCAGATGTGGCAACTTCCGCCTCCCGTCAAGAAATCGCACTACGGATATCGCGCTATCGAAATTTTCTACTTATAAACAAAACACTGGCATGACGTCATTCACTTTCAATCTGTCTTCATGCACGTTTTTACCCCGTACGTACAAACTTCGGAACGGTCTTTGTCTGACCGGCGGTCTTTATGTTAGCTCATTAACTTCTACTCTTGTTTTCGTAAACTTAAATGAAACGAAGCAGTACTTCAAATAAGAAAAAAGTTGTTTCTAGTTTTGTTTTTTGCATTGGTAATATGTAATCGCTTATTAAATACGTGAAGCAATGCATTGAGTCATATTTTTCACAATAATTTTATATTTACCATTTATGAAAATGTATTTGTTATATATAAAATTAGATCAAAGAACTGTGATTATAAGCAATATAAAAGTATAGCTAATTCGCGCCACTAATTACCATTCTATTTGCAACAAGCTTTTAGTAGGAATGCCTAGTGATAGGGATGCGTCGGTTCCCATGTAAATAGCAGTATACTTGGAAAATATTATTCTTGTGCTTTGATACCATTCACTGGATTCAAGCTATTTAGTGCCCTTTCGTAGACGGGTTGCCTTTTAGATTTCTCCTTTAGGTTTCTGCGAATGTTTCGTTGTTAATAAGAGATAATACGTTTTGTCCGTTTTGGTTTGTTGTTGTTGATTTGTTCATTAAATGATCGCAAAGCTTTTATTTCCTTCTTTGAGCGTATGATGATATTTCCGGTTGTCAGTACCCATTAATGGCCCACTACAGGGTCGGGTCACCTCTCACAATGAGAGGTATGTAGGCCGCCGTCCACCACGCACCACTACTGCCCGTTGGTGGACTTCACATGCCTTTGAGAACATTTTTTTATGCACTCTCAGGCATGCAGGTTTCCTCACGATGTTTTCCCTACACCGTAACAGCAGCGTTTAATTTTATAAATCGCACATAACTTTTATTACAAAGTCATTGGTGCGTGCCACTGGGATTCGAACCCGGACCCCTCGATTCGAGGTCGAATTCTAAGCCACTGGGCTTTCACCATCTATTTCCGGTTAAAAATGTCTATTCCGGAAACTAAGTAAGATTTAACGAAACTTTATTTTTATATTTCATCGAAAACAATAAAATCTGAAGCACTATAAATAATCCGTTCCCACTCTTGAAATACACGAAAAGTCCAGTTAAATGTTACTCTCAGTCATCTTGTTCAAACGCGACAGACCGCAAATCCGATCTAAATCTATAAAGGTGACGGAGATTTTTATATCTCTTCCTTTCAAGTAAAAATACACTCCAGACCAAACTCAGAGCGAAATTCAGTCAACGGATCAATAATCTTGGACTCGTTTCTCGTCTATATTGGTGATTTCAAATTTCTTCCAGTAACCACACCTTATCTTACCGATCACAATACGAGAACTTGGTATCTTAACTTACCTAAACCTATTATACCTATAGTCTCAAAATAGGATGCGCGCATAGCCCCGCAGCTTGAGTAGATCGCAAGCGAACGAAAAAGTTAAGCAACATCGGACGCGGTCAGTGCCTGGTTGGGGGACCGCTAGTGGGCGAGCACAAGCGCGCTTTCGTTCCGGTTATTTATGATAAAGTAACAATCGTTAAACCTTGTCGGTGGTCCTATGGGCGGTTTGAAAACATCCGACATGCGTTGGCCACTAGTCCGTTTCTCTACCAATCCGCATTGGACCAGAGTGTGGGGAGAAATCTGTGCCCAATAAAGAAAAGAAAAGAAAAGAATACGTTTATTGTTGACTGTTACATGAGAAAGATGTTACAAAAATTATAATAAGTTTAGAACAGTCTACCCTATGCGGGCATACAATAATTATAAATAGGATTCGATTCAAGAAAGTGGGTTGAAAGCAAAAGCTAGTGACCTTACCAATCACAACACAAAACCTTTCTAACTTTTAACTAACTCGTACTTAAACTATTTTAAAGTCTCTTCTTCTGAATCGTTTGTTCTCGGCAGAGCGGTCGTGGTCGTCATGTAGGTGTCACATTTGAAGCAGATGTACCTAATTCTCTTCACAATCTGTCGCCATTTTGCTCGGTCGATCGTCATTTTAATTCACTCATGCACCGCCCACAGCAGATTTGATTTGGTCGGTTCATCGCATGAGCGATCTACCATTTTGCTTTGCACCTTTTAAAGTCTAGCTAACTTTTAACGATCTCTTACATAAACTATTGTAAAGTGTAGCTAACTTTTAACTAACTCGTACATAAACTAGATACTCGTATCTTCACAAACATTTACAGCATATCTTTATCGTGTGTAGTGTCGCGACTCGAGCGAACTTCGTGTAAAACTCGCGCTGCGACTGCGATTAGATACTCGTAGCGTCCGTCAATAGTCGCGAGCGATCGGTGCCAGGTGAACGCACTTCTCACTCCAATAACTGTACAGTTCGTTTTTATTCACTTGTCTTATTTGGGAGACAATCTTGGCACTACTTTTTATTGAAAAAAAAATTTAAAAAAATTATCGCTTCTAGAAATCTGTTTCTGTATTAAATGACAAAGTTTTTAAAGCACAAAATATTGTACAATAAACACTGTTCTTAAATAAACAGATATCTAGTCCACAAACCGCATGTTACTCGGCAATATGAATATCATATAATTATGTGTATAACATTCATGTTTTATCTGGAAATAACGTAAAGCGAAAGAAGTAACCGGAAGATATTATTTTCATTTCCGTTCAACGTAAGAGTAATTCAATTTATTAAGGTGTATAAATTGAAGCTCCGTATCAAGCTGAGACTACATTTTACCGCGATAACTGAGAGACAAACACAATACAATACGACTATTCTGCTGTAATATTTACTTAACTGAATCGCTATAAAGGTTGCCGTTATAAAATGAAACTGATTTTTTTAGTATTAATATATTTTTCCTTTATACAGCTCATTTTAAGTCCCGGATTAAAACTGAACAATGAAATCGTTTCGACGTAGCTATATTCGTGAGACGTCTTAATGTACAAACCTGTTGATGTACTTTTTAACTTGCAGTAGTTGTTCTAAAACTGATCGAGTAGAAATTACTAACAAATGATAATATAGATATGATAAAACACAAAGCAAATTTGTTCCAAGCGCTATAATATGTTTTTGATTTCGTCACAACAACGTTAATGCGACAAGGTTCCAGCCTATCGGCGGCGGGGTTGTGTATGCATTTTATTTGTACTACGTCTCATTTAAGCTCTATAATTGACAGTCGCTTACATAATAAAGCGTTTCGGTTAGGGCCATATTTACTCGTACTACGTTAATTAAGGATTACCGAGTAACTTTAATGGAGTCGACGGTAATCCACAAAGAGGTATTATAAATAACTAACGTTAGAGATTGGCGATGTGAAAGAGAAATGACTAAGAATACAGTGTGTTGGAACGAGATAGATAATGAATCCTTTTAGGAACACGTAACGCCCTTTAAACGATTGTCAGTTGCATTGCCGTAACAAATCTTGCCGTTTTTACAAAATAAAAGAAAAATTGTTCAGTAAACGTAGAAAACCGAAATTACTCGTATATTGTGCAGTGTCTCTAGTTGTAACCGCTTTAAGTAAGAAAACTCACAAAAAAGTCATGGTATTTGATCACATTAATATTTGGAATTTAGAATGGAAGAAATTAAGAAAAAAATGTTGGTTTAATTTTGTTTATCTTTATCTCAAGCGTTACAATCAAACATACCCGACTCATAGTATCAATCATACCTACCAGTGCTAAAAATTAAGTCAACAATATCGAAATTGAGCGTGGAAATCACTACTTGACGTGCACATTTTTGGTCTCGCCTCTATCATTTGACAGCCGATCTACGTAGTATTATATCTATGGTAATCCATTAGCTGCATTATTACGGGCGTTATTCTGTCGCGCTGGCTAATTGTTGGTGGTTGGTTTGCTTGATGTGTGAATTAAAAGCATTAAAAATGACATAGACTCTCGGATATGGAAGTTTCGGTCTTTGAAAACGAGAGGTCCCGGTTCGATAGCAGCATCAGCAGTACGCACAAATAAATTTTCTAAGTTACGTTCTACATTCTACAAAATTAAATGTCACTCGCTGTTACGGTGAAGGAAAACATCGTGAGGAAAACTGCATGCCAGAAAGTTTTACATAATGTTCTCAAAGGTATGATGAGGGAAGTCCACCGACAGGCATTAGGTATGATGGTGGATTAGGCCTACATACTTTTCATTGAAAGAGACCCGACCCTGTAGTGGGTCATTAATGGGTCACAGTTCAAACCGATGGATATGTCAGTAACCCATTAATGACCCACTACAGGGTCGGGTCTCCTTCTCGTAATGAGAGGGATGTAGGCCTTAGTCCACCACGCAGGCCTACTGCGGGTTGGTGGACTTCACATGCCTTTGAGAACATTTTTTTTTGTTGAACTCTCAGGCATGCAGGTTTCCTCACGATGTTTTCCTTCACCCTAACAGCAAGTGATATTTAATTTTATAAAGCGCACATAGGGTAGACTGTTCTTAACTTATTATAATTTTTGTAACATCTTTACGTGTAACAGTCAACAATAAACGCATTCTTTTCTTTTCTTTTCTTCTTTAACTTTTTTACAAAGTCATTGGTGCGATTGGCACCACTGGGATTCGAACCCGGACCCCTCGATTTGAGGTCGAATTCTAAGCCACTGGGCTATCACCAATGGATATAAAAACTATAAATACATATATCTGAGTGACATGCAGCACGCGTATGTCTCATTAGTGTACGTTAAAACATTATTTTAGTTCCTGTCATTCGATTGTATTCCGTTTACTTATAGCGGAGAATATTTTTGTTTGTATGTAGTATTTTAAGTCTCGGCTACTGTTGTAAAGAGCGACCAATTTCAATTTCAAATCATTTATTTGTAGAATAAGGTCTGCAAAAGGTGTTAGGTATTATTGAGAACATCAGAAGTTGAAAAGGACGCATTATTTTACTATTAAAAGTACTTTTTTTTTAAATAAGGTATTTGACAAAAATGTTTTAGATCTCAACTGTGCTCCCAGCAACATTTATAATATTGCTATACACTTATTATTGAGTGATACGAAAATTGATTCAGAATATGTCTTGCAAAATGTAAATTGTTCTAAGCTCTCAGATCAGAGCCAAAAATAAACTAATCTTGTTTTCGTCCGAAAAAAAAACTAAAATGTAATAAGTATTTTCACTCAGCTGTTCCCTCGTTTACGCAGACATCTACCCATCTTCTTTTGAAGAGATCTTCTTTTGAGATATCAGTTAAGTTAACATACAAGTTGGATTTTATACAGTACCCTTAGTCTTTTAGCGCTACCGAAACAGAGGAGAAGTTAAAAAAATTAAAATCAAATTTTTGTTTGGAGTGAAAGATATGAATGCTTGTCGTTAGACATTAGACATAATACAAACACATATTTAATACCTACGGGATAATATTAGTTCGAAATTTTACAGTGCATTACGGCCAATTCACGGTAAAGCAATTTTTTGATGATTTATCTAATGCTTTATTAATTTTTTAACTCTTCTAAAAATCCTTTTCCTCTGTTGGTTATTACACTGTGCATTTTCGTCTGGTGAGCTGTGTATGTGTGCGTTTCGTTTCGGAACTGCTAAAACTCAGACCAAGGGTACAGTACAGTCTACGAAATGATTTCCTTCGTAAGATATTTTATTTCCTGTGCTGTTTGAAGTTTTAACTTCTTTCTTTTCATATACGTAAGGGGTAACTACGTAACTACCTTAGAATATTGAATCGGAATAGCTAACGTAGCTGACGCTTTTCCATACCGACACCAGTTTGAACGTAAGCACCCAAAAGCATTTATTATAACAGTTTATCTCAATATTATATTTTAGGGACCTTAGATAATGAATGACTAATAAACTATTTTTAATTAAAACAAAGGACTAAATAAAACTCAATAAACAACATAACAAATAACAACTACCTACCTAACACCTACCTACTTATTTAGTTGTGCAACTACTCGCATGACACCGACACGGACGTCGGAGAACTTAATTGCTGAACGATCCCCAGCTCAGCGGCAACTCCAATTATGTTCATTGATAGTTTACTTTCAGGATCAGAAAGCCGTGTGTGTTTGAAACTCCAACATTGAACCTCTTTACAGTACAGTTTCTAAGATAAAATTCAGTGTATAAGATAAACTATAATTAAAAGTAATAATTCAAATTCAAATGTCATGGAATAATTTTCAATTTTTTCTTTTCCATTCATATCATCGCCATTGTTCTCCAATCTTTCTCTTCTATACAATTATTATACAAGAATAAAAAGTTGTAAAAGTGCATCCTTGTTTCCTAGATCGAACCCACACACGACCAGCATACAGCCATACAGTCCACTCGGCCCACCAGCATCGGTCCCAACAGTGGGCGAGTTGTCGCCACGATATTTATTTATGTAACGAGAGCACTCAACAATAATATGAATCACTGCATGCGCACACACAGCAATGGCTACGAGTGTCTACGAGTCAACGTAACATCTACATACGTCACCAAAAGTGTATATAAGGCGTGAACGAGCTCCAGCTATCGAGTCCGGAGACCGAGGAACGCCCTTGTAGACCCCCCTAACAAACTATCATCTGACCTGGAATGCCTCCTGGCAGCCAAGTAATAAATGTAAACACATTAGTCAGCATCATCATCACTCTGATGATACGATTCCCAGTCCGAGTAACAATTTTCAGCGGTTGCTCCTTAGGGAGTACCGCTAGCACCTCTCTCCAACCCAAGAGAGGTCGCTTCCGATGAAGGCTTAGAGGTCAATAGGACCAAAGCCGACTCCCAGGTGGTGTTAAGTGGGTAGGCACCTAGGTCCTCCAGCCAGTCAGTCGTTAGCTGGACGGCCACGAGTGCGATAGCCCCGCAGTCCAATCTGTGACCTGACCCAATTTGAGCGGTATCCCCGCAGCCCTCAAGGAAAACCAGCTAGGACGCTAGGAGGTTAGGGGGTGCGATAGCCACGCAGTCCATCCCCAGAACCACTAATAGGCTCACTGTATTATGTTTTTGTATGATATTGTTTAAATATAATAAATGACTTGGATGTGAAACGCTGTTTCCTTCAAAACCAACGACACCCAACGTCACATTTATTTATTTGTTTATTTATTTAATTCGTTTGGTAGGCGGGCCGCCTGCTCATCCACCTGGGCGACAGCGACATAGAGTACGACGCGAATTTCCGGCTGTACCTCACCACCAAGCTGGCCAACCCGCACTACCTGCCCGAGATCTGCATCCAGGTGACGCTCGTCAACTTCACCGTCACGCTCTCCGGCCTCGAGGACCAGCTGCTGGCGTGAGTATATAACGCACTTATTTTAACGCACGTTTTGCCATGTACGATAAGTTATCGAGCGTCAAAAATTGTTAAAAATTGGAGTTGGTGATGGAGTGGTGAAAATTTTGGGTTGTATGTATTATTTGATGCCACATTGCTGAAAAATAAAATTGAAAAATAAAAAAAATTGTCCAAAAAATAAAATAAAAATGTTAGGTGTGGACAACCCTTATCACTTAGGGGCATGAAAAATAGACAGTAGCCGATTGTCAGACCTGCTGAATATGCACATAAAATTGTATAAAAATCGGTCAAGCCGTTTTGGAGGAGTATGGTAACTAAAACTGTGACACGAGATTTTTATATATAAGATATACTTCGCTCACATGTGTAGCCCCGTACTAGGACTGATGTGTCGTGGGTGCATTGGACACATACGAGACAAGAACACACACACACACCCGTAATCTCTTCTCTGTCGTCGACGCCATACCATACACAAGAGAAGAACATACACAAACAGATAAGAAACAGAAATTGAAACTCGTCATAAATACCTCTGCTGCGTGCAAAGAACACGGTCTCGGACGTCTATCAATTGGCTCAATTAGTAGACTTTATGTTAAAATCAAAATCAAAATTGCACAGGTGTGGGTGGGTTAGTTTAATTTATTTTTGTTGGTTTTCCTGCGTTTTACAATGAAACTCTATTCACATATCTACCAGCACTTTAACAACACACGCAACAACACAACATTGCCAACCCCATGTGCCAAAAGCATTTTGCAAAAGCACCGCCGACAACGGTATTGACAGGCGACGCTAGTAAAAGTAGATCGAGCAAAACAAAATTTAACTCTTTACACTACAGTCACTAAAAATACACACACCCTCTGGTCGGGAAAAAATTTGAGCTTTTTATTAAAACCGCTGCTCCGCTGATAATTGAATTGCTAATTAAAATCTTTATCTGTAAGACATCACGTCCTGCTCGCTATTAAAATCCAAAATCTTTTACTATTTATTTTTAATAATTAGGGCATACTTCAGGCAAAACTCCCAGTTTTGAAGCAGCAGAAAATCTCTCAGCACACATGTTAAATGATTAAGCTGCAAGCTCGTAAATACCGACGCTGCCTTTCCGAGTTGGATGTTTTAATCACCCGCAGAAACTAACGATAACCTCGTTATCAATTTCCACATATTGGCAGCGATCGGCATCGACGGCTACATCTGTCAATATAAGTTGGTTACGTGTGTAACAGATCCTACATGTTTTCTGTTCGATATAGGTGTATTTTTTTCTTTACCCTTTATAATTTAACGGTATAAAGCTATATATATCAATGTCTGGAATTAACCCCTAGTGGTCTTATTTTTTGTTTTGTGTATAACCACTGGAAATATACCAAATTCATTACTAATAGTAGAGCACTGAAAAATTTATTTTCAGTGCTTTTATTTTTATTTAATTTTATTAGTTTTTTCAATCGATTGAGGCCTGATCACATTATTGAATTTTATTTTGGCTCACAAATCTTATATGGCGATTTTAATCAAAAAAATATTTGCGACCGAGGCAAATAAATAAAAATGACGAGTAAAACACTCTTGCATTGTAACTCAAAGTAATACTAATTAGTAAACAATACGCGAGCAGGGATAGTCGATTTTTAAAACTACAATAATTAATAATAATTAGTTAAGTACTGAACAAATTAGCTTAATCGATGAGCCCTAAAACCGCTTATTTACGTGATTTTACGCGATAATTCGTATCTCGATCACTGATCATATTCGTCTCCTGGGAACTATGACTGCTTCAGAAAAGCAACAGGTCACCGTTTCTTTTAGCACGAATTTTGATCTACTTTCAGGTAGGTAAATTATGCGCAAATAACAGAAAAGATGTACACCATAATGAAAATAAGTAGATACGCAGAGGAAATTTAATAAAATATTTAGTAGTCTATGTAGTATTGAGAAGAGGATTATCACATCACCACCAATCACACTGCACATATAAGTTCTATCAATGAGATTAAGATTGAGTTTTAAAGTAATAACAATGTGGTTTGTGCTAATTAACATCCCGTCGGAAGCGGATTTAATGCTACGCCGCGTAGCGGTCGCTACGATGCTTCTACGAATCAGTGGAAATTTAATAAAATATTTAGTAGTCTATGTAGTATTGAAAAGAGGATTATCGCATCACCACCAATCACACTGCACATATAAGTTCTATCAATGAGATTAAGATTGAGTTTTAAAGTAATAACAATGTGGTTTGTGCTAATTAACATCCCGTCTGAAGCGGATTTAATGCTACGTCGCGTAGCGGTCACTACGACGATTCTACGAATCAGCGCTGCTTCTACGAAGATTCGCTACGCTACGACGCAAACAGACTGCAATCTGATTTTACTAAACGTTGCTTCGACGTTCTTATTTTAAAATTCGTGGAAATTTCAACGCAATTTTCTCTCCAACGATTTTATACAACTGAATTAGATTTTACATGGATGAAAAATATAAATAAAGATTTTCAAAACCTTTTTTGTAATATAAATTTAACGCACCTGAAATGAGATGCATTAATTAGGATGCCATACGATAAGGATTCCATATAGATAAATTGATAGCAACCCTAAACAGTCCTTGGAAGCAGAACGTCTCTTTTAAAAAAATGCAATCTACATTTTCAATCAATCAATCACATTTTGTTACTTCTGAAGATCTATACTAATATTATAAAGAGGAAACATTTGTATTTTTGTATGTTTGTAAGAAAAAACTACTGGGCCGATTTCAAAAATTCTTTCACCATTGGAATGGTACATTCAGCCTGAGTAACATAGGCTATTAAATAAAAATAAAAAAAAAATAAAAAAATTCTTTGGCAGAGCGAAGCCTGCTGGGTCAGCTAGTATTTTATAAAAAAATAATTTAAAAAATTAAACTTGCTTCAAAAAAGTACATTGGCCACCAGCTCCAAAAAATATTAAGCCTAAAGTATGTTACAATTTTTATTTCATATTCTATTTTATTATATGAATTTTACTTGACTTGCGATTTCTCTAGACCTATATGCACTACAGGGATGAAAAATTATAAGGTAAAAAAGAAAATTCTGTTGAATCTCAATTTGACTACATTTGCCGACAGAAGGCAGAAAGCAAAAAAAGATAAAGAGTTTAAAATCCATTGTCAGGTTGTTCCTCTGTTAAACTTTGTGCCTGGAGTGTTGAATCCTACAATTGCGAAAGTTCGGCATACGGCGGCCCTTTTTACAGGTATTTTATTTAGTTTCCTGAGAGTTGGCGTGCATGTAAATTGTCAAAGCATTTCTATATCGCTCAGTTTTAAATTCACGGGATACGAATACAGTATGCAGGGCTTACATGTGTCAGCTTTTGTGGTCCAAATAAGTTTATTGCTTATCGTGTCGATTTTTATGTCACACAACTAGTTGGTATTGTTACATAAGGCAGTCGGAAGAATCGAGAAATACATAAGTAGGTACATAGCCGGCCATAAATCACACGGCCGCCCGTCGCTGACAGTTATATGCATGACATGCCCTGTAATAGAATCTCAACCCTATGCCTAATAAGTTAAGGTTCGAAATAGCATGGTTAGTCTATAGTTGTTTACAACTTTAGTACATTCTACTCTAGTCTATATTGTTCAGGATCATTCCAGAAACCTCTAGTATATCTGTAGTCGGGTATAAATAGATGCGTGGCGGGCATTCATGGAGTCATTCTTAGATCAGCGATCGGAGCGAACTATCCAGGCGATAACCAGTGATACCACTGCGACTTAGTGAGTGAGTTAATTAAGTGCGTTCAGTTAAAGTGTGTATACGTGTTTGGCTGTATTTGAAGAGTGGTTATTCATTGTGTGGACGTTAAATAAAGCACTTGCGTAACCAACTGGTGTTTTACGAACCCCACCATCCTGACGACGCGACAGTATATTTCAAATGCCTTTGACAACTTCACGGAGAACTCAAGGGTTCAAGTTGTTTCACCGTTTGAAGAGCAAGAAGGAGAAGCAATAATATACAAATAAATAAAACCAAACAAAAAATACACAAAATAAAAGACAATTATAAACCCTAGAAGTAAAGTGGTTTAGAATTCGACCTCGAATCGAGGGGTTCGGGTTCGAAAGTAAAAAAAATATGTGTGCTTTATAAAATTAAATATCACCCGCTGTTACGGTGAAGGAAAATATCGTGAGGAAACCTGCACGCCTGAGAGTTCACAAAAAAATGTTCTCAAAGGCATGAGAAGTCGACCAACCCGCAGTAACTTCGGCTATCCATATTCAATTAATAATTTATTGAAACCGCCCGTTAATTACGAGGCGAGAGTCCTATGTGAACCGCGCTTACACTCTGAATAGAGTCCGGAATCAAACTCATAGGGAGCAGTTTCCAGACTCCGGAGTCCGGGAATCTGCTTCATTGTCAAAATATGGAATGCACCTTGCAAATTTTACAGCGAATAATGCTTTGACTTGGCACGCGACGGGAGTTAGACGCGAACTATGCGAAAACAAGTGTCAAAGGCGCATTGTATCCGTCTTCATTTGTCTGTTAATTTGATATCACCCACGCAAATCGATAATGCGCTGGGCACCTTGTCACATTAAGTGACGACACGGTAAAAACCTTTACCCGCGCCTCCCTCCACACCTCCCGTTTCCAAATTTTCTAAATTAGCAAATTGTCTCAAATTTATTTCCGTTAATATTACATACGAGTACATACGTGTCGAATAATAATTAATAACCTCCTTGTTTGAGGTCGGTGAAAAAAGTCTCTTAGAAAAAGTATCTTGTAAATATTATGATATTCATATATTATGTATGTATATTCACTCTACTTTTAGGTCGATATTCTCCTACGTGTGCATTAAATATGAAAACTTAATAAAACATGAAAGCTAGGTTCAAAATCAGATGCTTTTTAGATTTAGCTCCACGCCAACCTGTTGCGCGTTGCTGCGTTACCGCCCGTATTCCCAGTAAACTAATAAAGTGTTAAGGTAAGGAAGCAGAATAAAATGCGCCCTGAACAAGACCACGTTGATCCGACAGTTGCTTGAACCTTAAACTGTTTATATTCATTTCCATTCCCATCGTAGTGAAAAGCTTTTCACTATTGCAAAACTTCTAAGAATTATTGCAAAGTGTGCCTTCATTGCAAAACAAGAAGCGAGTTTCTAAGAAATTGCACGGTTAATTTAATGATTATGCGTTTCTCAAAAATATGCCAACAATAATAGTATGTTTTTAGAATTTCTTTTATTAAACCGGTTCGATTGTTTCTCGTAAAAATGATGTCTTTATGGGAATACAAGAATAATGACGGTGATTTTGTACGATGTCTTTATTAAATCTATACAAATGAATAAAATTGGAGTGTCTGTTTGTAATATTAAAATTACCGCTTATTACTAAATGCATATGTACGTATGTGTATTCCAAAATAACATTTTTTTTTAATTTTTGTCTGTCTGTCTGTTTGTTTCGGCTTATCTCTGGAACGGCTGGGCCGATTTTGACGGGACTTTGACTGGCAGATACCTGATGTAATAAGGAGTAACTTAGGCTATCTTTATTTTAGAAATCCACGCGGACGAAGTCGCGGCCACAGCTAGTCATAAATAACTTTTTATTCTGTACCTATTGTACCACCTTACTAACGCTTTATTCACGACTCCAACAAACAATCTGGAACAACTACGCTTGCATTTCATTTGTTTGCGTCTATGATAAATGAATGTCAACCACTTTTTGGCCGTAGCATGGCATGACGAGAGCTGTGTTGCGAGGGATGCGTTCCGAGGTGTGCTGCAAGTCCATAGACGTCCATCCTTTACACATTACACAGTTTCGCAACGCATCCTCTTACGGCACATTTCCCTCGCACAGTTTTTGTGGAAACGCCCACACATTTCCACAGCACAGCCACACATCCTCGCATCACACATTTCCCTCGCACGGCACAGTCAATACTATAATATTGTACAGTGGTCATCACCAACTCCATCCATTGACCTCAGCTATCGTCTGTACCTATGTAGCGACGTGGTCCGCCTCGAGCGGCCCGACCTGGAGCAGCTGCGCACGCAGCTAATAGTGCGCATCAACACCGACAAGGCGACGCTGCTGGAGATCGAGGACAAGATCCTGCGCCTCTTGTACGCCTCCTCGGGGAACATTCTGGACGACGAGGAGCTCATCGAGACGCTCAACGAGAGTAAGGTCAGTGTCAGTCACCTTTAACGACTCATTACAGGGTCGGTCTCCTCTCACAGTGAGAGGGATGTAGGCCGCCGTCCACCACGCACCACTACTGCCCGTTGGTGGACGAACATGCCGCGTGAGAACGTTTTTTGTGAACTCTCAGGTGTGCAGGTTTCCTCACGATATTTTGCTTCACCGTAACAGTGGGTGATATTTAATTTTATAGGCGCACACAATTTTTTTACAACGTCATTGGCCACACCACACTAAAGCTTGCATGTCAATCAACGTCATCGAGCCGAATGTACCTCGTTTGTTTTAGTAGGTAAATTTTATTTCCAATTATTATGGCAAACAAAACTCATAAGTGCCTTTTTTGTTTCCACAAACAGGAAACGTCGGAGATAATCAACGCGAGGCTGGAGGAGACCGAAGCGACCGAGACCAGCATATCGGCGGCGCGGGAGAAGTACCGCACGGTGGCCACGCGCGGCGCCGTGCTGTACTTCGCGGTGGCGCAGCTCGCAGACATCGACCCCATGTACCAGTTCTCACTGAAATACTTCAACCAGGTACGAATCAATCTATACTATGTGGCGACAAGAAGTCTTTTATGATTTGTTTACTTTTTAATTTAAAATTTAGTCAACGTTTTTCTTTTGGTTTTTCTTCCTGTCATTCTTACTTACTTCGATTCTAGATACTGATAATTTTGTTATGTTATTTGATAATAGTATATGTAAATCAATATCTGTGTATAGTGGACGAGAGTTATTTCTGTGAAATCACAAGTCCCCACACTCCACCGCCACTATATAATTAATTGGTGACCCCGATGGCTACCGCAGAATTTAAGGATGCAACCGACGAGGTATGTCGCATAGCCATAAAAGTTCCTCCGTTTTGGCCAAATGAGCCGGCGCTATGGTTTATACATTGGAGAGCCGCTTCGTATACCAGGATCATTATTTCATCGCAACCCCACGGAAGTCATAGATCATTCTGATTTTCTTTCACGTTTCAGAGCTCACATTCATAAACTTAGAAATGAATCGCTGAATGTGTTGCTAAGCGAAAATCTCGGGAACGGTTGGACCGATTTCGCTAATTTTTTTTTTGGATATTCCTTTAAGTACGAGGATGGTTCTTACGGAGAGAAAATTTGAAAACAATGCAAAGAAAATAATAAAAACAACAATTTCATTTTCCTATATAAACTGTTCTACCCATGGTCTACCTGTCAAACATCATTTCAGATTGAATACTTCATAAGGCAATGTCATGCATTTAGAAACGTCAAGATTTTTCTTTTTGGATGCCACTTCTATTATGCAAACTGCAATGATATAATATACATATTTTATAATGGCAAAACGAAGTGTGCCGGGTCAGCTAGTAAATAAATAAATATTGTACGACAACTCACACACGGCTCTCTGATCCCAAAGTAAGCTGTGAGCTTGTGTTATGGTAACCAGACAGATAGCTGATAAACATACATTATTATATATTTTTAAATACATACTTATACATAGATAATTTACACCCAGACACAGAACAAACACTTGTGCTCATCACACGAATATTTGTCGTGGGTGGGAATCGAACCCACGACCTCCGGCGTAGTAGTTAGGGGCGCTAACCACTAGACCAACAGGCCAGTCATATATAGGTATGTTTCCTTAACTCTTCACACTTCAAATTGCTTGGTACAAATTTAATGCGAATGTCAGCAACTAAAAATCATACACTTTTGGAATTTGATACTCAATAAGAAAGTCAGTAAGAAGAGGTAAATGAAATTGTTTGCTTATTAATAAACGTATCGCCTAGTGGCTGGAACTCAAAGTGTGCGTGAGTCCCTGGGGATCCGCGAAGCCGCCGTCGGACCGCCGCGATAACACTGATGATATTAAAACTAACGTTTATTAATAAAAGTGCATTAGTTTTAGTTGAACAATATACGAGTAACTTACTCAAATAATAAATGTGAAATTTTATGACGGCGGCTAGATGTTTGTTGTTCATTCACAAAAATATTTTTTTATTGAAACGAAATTTAGTACACGGAAAAAATATTCGTATCTTTAAATTGTCAGAAAAGAAATTCTGAAAAACGAGAAGCGTAATAATAGACCAATTTAATTTTTCCATATTTGACTGAACAAAGCCGGGTCAGCTAATAAACGATAATTTTAATATAAGAGATTATCGTTTTATTTTGACAAGTTTTTGAATTGATCGGTTATTTGGTTGTAGTGCGGACTTCCCTAAACAGTCCACGAAATAAAATTTATTTTTAACGTAGACTAAATTTTAGAATGTCAGTGAAAAATTTTTAGAAATCGAACAGATAGCTTCGGAATTTATCTCGGAACTCTTTAAATGTTAGCTTCGTTACGTGGAATGTTTGAAAGCAGCCCGACCTATTCGTAACCATTGCTCCAGTAAAATTTCCCTGAATGGAATCCTGGAAGGAATTTTCTAGTGATCACTAGTAGGTACTGCGAAACATTTTGGCCCGGTAGAGAATTGTATGACATAAGTTACCTTTTACCCTTTATGATGGACAGGTGATTTGTGATTCACGGATTCCATTTTCATCAAAGTAGTATTTAAATTGTTTTTGCATGTCTTCATAAGATTGATTGTGATGTGTGTGCATTTCTGAGAATATTACAAACATACGTTTATTGAAGTCGATAAAAATCACAGAAGGAAACTCGTTCCTTGTTGTGTCGGCGCTCGCTGTGACCAATCGAAGAGCGAAGAGCGTATGGAAATTGGTAATAGATACTTTTCAATTCCATTGTGAAGTGTGGCGGGGAATCCCTACAGCGGTAACTATCACTCGGTCAATTTCCACAATACGAGGTTATTCTTGCTATTTCAATGTGTGTTATTCGATGGTAAAGTAGCAGCTTCGAACATGTCTTGTGGTTCTATTTTTATTAAATGTCTTATTGTAAACTAGTTCGTTCTTTGTTTTATTATTTTCTTCACATTATTTTTAGATATTCTCACCGCATAAACATTTCTTGGACTTACATGGACTTTTGATGTGTACATCAAAACTGAAATGAGCCTAATCGGTCTAGCCGTTGTCGAGTTTTAGCGAGACTAACGAACAGCGATTCTTTTTTATTATATAGATATTGCATACCTTTAAATTTTGAATAAATACGATACTACCAGTCAACCCTGCTTGAAGATAAAAATAGTTAGCGAAGTGTCCTAAAAAGTTAAATGTTAATGTTAATCTTAGTATTCATCAGTAGCAATGCAACGTTCACAAAAAAACAAAACCAAATCATATTAGGATATGTTTTGGTTTTGTTTGGCGCTTTGGCATATTAATATCCAATTTTTGCGGTGAAACTATCATAGAGATAATGATTGTTAGCTGGGCTGCAATCATAGCATTTTAACATCACATAATTTAACTTGCATCGGTAAATGTATGAAACATTTAAACCCCTCGCATTTGCATACCAAAAACTATACACCAACAGCACACACCACATCAATCCCTAAATGTAAATGTATTCAATCGCGCTTTATTCGGCGAATCCTTGGCACGCGGGCAGACTGGGAATGAGAAGTCAAAAATCAGTACCCTTAGTCTGAGTTTTAGCGATACCGAAACGAAACGTTTGTGCGTTTCGTTTCGGATAGATACTTAATTCATACACAGCTTACTACACAGGAGTCCACAGTGTAATAACAAATAGAGATAAAAGATTTTTAGAAGAGTTAAAAAAATTTAAAATCAAATTTTTGTATGGAGTGAAAGATATGAATACTTGTCGTTAGACATTATAATACTAACAAATATTTAATACCTACGGGATAACATTAGTTCGAAATTTTACAGTGCATTACGGCCAATTCACGGTTATTATGTTTCATTAATATTATTAAACATTGAAAGAGTGTTAATTAAAAACAAAGCATTTTTTTGTGATGATTTATCTAATGCTTTATTATTTTTTTAACTCTTCTAAAAGTCTTTTTCCTCTGTTGGTTATTACACTGTGCATTTTCGTCTGGTAAGCTGTGTATGTGTGCGTTTCGTTTAGGAACTGCTAAAACTCAGACTAAGGGTACATTGCTATTTATAAACCGTACGTGGTTACGTCGCGTCGGGCTCGACGTTGGTTGGTGTCTTGTGTGAAATTGATACTATACGAGTACCTACTCGCCACTACGCTTCTCTGACACGCGTTTGACAGCAGTGGCGAGGCGGCCGGCCCTAGAGGAGTTGTTAAGAGCCGGCGCGGCGGCGGCTCGAACGAAGTTATTCCCTCGATAGAGAAAGATAGAGATTGAATTATATGTTTTTTTTAGTAATTGAGTAGCTAAAAGTTATGCAGGCCAGCGGTTGTTAAGTGAAAGTTAAGTTTCAAATAGAGAAAATTCCTATCTGGGGTACGCGGGTGCTTTGTTACTCACGGGGACTATATTTGTCTCAATTAACGCATCCTCGGTAACCATACCTCCGAAATACTAGACATGAAGAACGTGCTGCTTGACGACGAGTTAACAGGCTGGCGGCTTTACCGCTCTCAAACTTTAACTCCCCGGACGAGCTACTACTGTACCACCTAAATGTGTGAGGTGGACAAACATAACATGTACTTACGTTCCGTTACAATTATCCATAAATCATATTCGAATTTCGACGACTGGCGATTTCTAGCATCAATTAATTCGCGTATTAACCATATTATGAAATATTTTGTTGCTTTTGATTTTGATTCCAACGTACTCGTATTTGCAATTTGAGAGGATTATAACGAGATAATTTGTTCGAGCATCAATTAATTCATAGTACATTAACGATATGATATTATAATTATTTTGTTGCTTTTGTTTTTGATTCCATCATAAAGTAATTTCCAGTGTAAACGTTAAAAACCTCCCCTCTTGTTTAGGTATTCAACCTGGTAATAGAGAAAAGTCCACCAACCCGCAGTAGGCCAGCGTGGTGGACGGCGACCTACATCCTTCTCATTGTGAGAGGAGACCCGACCCTGTAGTGGGTCATTAATGGGTTACTGACATGACAATAGAGAAAAGCGACATCCCGGAGAGGCGGCTCTCTTATTTTATCTTATCTTATCGCGTTCCGCTGGGGGGACCGACCGAAAGGTGTCAAAGAGTAATGAAATGAAATGAAATGAAATGAAAATCATTTATTTGCACGAATATGGGTTAGTTATTGGTTTTACAGGGCATTTTGATCAATCCATATTCACCTTCTCGGGTATGCAAATTATGAAGTTATATTACATTTTAATAATTTAAAAATAAAATAAAAACTAATGTTAGTACTAATTACAATTGAAAACTTATAACTAATATATAATTTAATTGACATGTTTGTCAAGTATAATAATTCATTTGTCAGTTATGCATATTACATAATATTACATTTATTATTTTTATAATTAGTTGTAATTTTACCTAATCGAACACATCGGCTGCCTATGTGCCACCCATCGCCGGGTAAAGAGAGAAAAAGCCGGAGGAAAAAACTCTCGACACAGGTTTTGGTACACATACCTACTTTATTTGTTCAGACGCGCGTTTCCACATTCCATTTAATAGAATTTACATTACAATACAGATTTAATTTTTTTCATTAATGAATTCCGCAACCGTATAGTATGCTTTTTCGGTAAGAAAAGAAAAGACGTTAAACCGCCCCGCCCGTGTTCAGGTGTTCAACCTGGTGATAGAGAAGAGCGAGAAGTGCGACGCGCTGGAGCGGCGGCTCGCGATCCTGCACGACGAGATCACGCTCGCGGTGTACAGGAACGTGTCGCGCGGCCTGTTCGAGCGGCACAAGCTCGTGTTCAGCTTCCTGCTGAACGCGGCGGTGTATCTACACGCGGGCCGCGTCCACCGCGACCAGTTCAACTACGTGCTGCGCGGCCCGGCCGGCACCAAAGTGGTGAGCGATGCGTTGCGACCGACGTTTGTCGGACGTCATAATCTAAGACTACGAGCCCGTGGGAAAGATTGACCTGTGATAATGAACCAACGTGAATAACGCTTAGAGGGCTGTTACTCTATCAGAAAGTAACTAATAGGACATTAATAGGACCCATAGGACATTAGGACCTATAGGACCTATAGGTCATTTATTATTGTAAGCATTTGTGTAATTCTATCAGGAAATAACTAATAGAACTTTAATAGGACCCATAGGACATTAGGACCTATAGGACCTATAGGTCATTTATTACTGTACGGCATTTGTGTAATTCCTTTTGTATACATATACAGATACTTTATCCATGAACGCCGTACATATTTCCAAGGGAGGGCTCGAAAGCCAAGGGTCGCTACCCTTATATCTGATCATGGTACAGGTGTACCGCTCACAAATGACCGCATAGTGCTCAGAGTTATTTTCTGATAATTGTAGTAACAGCCTTCTAAACGTTATTCACGTTGGTTCATTTCACAGGTAAATGTTTTCCATGGGCTTGTAGTCTATAAAGCTTTTATTCGGTATATTATCAGGTACGATTCGTGCCCATTATCAGGTACAATTCGACATTTGTAAAAAATCATATTATTATTTGGTATATTATTAGGTACGATTTGTGCTCATTATCAGGTACACAATATATCTTATCGTTTTATTCATTATCAGGTACGATTTGTGCACACTTATGAACGTCATACATGTTGCGTTATCTATAAATTATAAATTCATCCCGCTGCGATCGCCCCTCAGGCAAAACGAAGACTAGTTGAACAGAAAAACTCTGAGCACCGTTTTAAAAGTATTTAAATATGACTCATTCTTCTTGAATTGTTATGTTACCTATTGCCGCTAAGGACGTGTTCATAAGTTCAACTTTCCAACGGTTCAACTCAACAAATAATTTAAGTCGATTAAAAAGACAAACGGACTCAGTATGCTACCTCGAGGAACTCCAAAATGTACTTTTTTGTTTGGTCGAGCTTAGGTACTAATTAGCTATTGGCTTGGCTATTTGAGATATTTGTAGAGAAATGAAGGAAGAGGTTACTTTGGAAAAAAATATCAACACGATACGATCGAGTATATACACGAGTACTATATTATTATATTTTTTTATTTTCGTAATCTTCAAAGCCTTCGCTGGTAGACGATATAACGATAGGAATATGGAAATAGTCGTGCCTTAAGCTGTCTGCATTTTGCATCAAACGTTTACAACTCTTTGATCTTACCAGACACGGCGAGCGACTAGGTACTCTTCAATCCGATAAAATACCACCTTTTGATCAAACTGGTTTCTTCACGATGTTTTCTTTGCCGGTACAGTTGTTGTTGATTATGGCAAGTTTTACTATATTTAGCGTCCTACACATTATGCACTAATTGGACAGTTTATTACGAGTATGTGTCCATACACACCATATACATACATACCATACACTCTTTTTTGCTCTGGACTCGAGTATCTACGAGTATCAATTCATGATTTAGGTTTGCGCTAAACAATCTAATTTAATATAACATGTAGGTATTACTTGTCTTACTAATATGATATGTATGCATTGTGTTTTCGTGCGATGGCCAAGTCAATTTATTTAAAACTAGCTGACCCAGCAGGCTTCGCTCTGCCAATGATTTTTTTTTTATTTTAATTTAATAGCCTATGTTATTAAGGCTGAATGTAGCTTTCCCATGGTGAAAGAATTTTTGAAATCGGCCCTGTAGTTTTTGAGTTTATTCGTTACAAACATACAAAAATACAAATGTTTCCTCTTTATAATATTAGTATAGAAGTATAGATATAAGTACAAGATTTTTAATATCGATATAGTCACTATGAGATGTTGTCAGGTTAGCTGATTACGTAATCATTTAAGACTGAGTGACCCTTGATATCATATGAATCTCACAACTTTTAACAGTACAAGAACTGATTCATAAACGTGACATTATCATGATTCACAATACTGCCGATATGAAATTTATAAATTCTCCACAATATAACGAGGAACGCCAAACCTCCGTTCGGACAATACAATCAGTGCGTGCTTTTGAAATTGGTAAATTCGCACAACTAATCTCAGAAATTATTTCGCGTCAGAGTTAATTAAATTGTCAATATTATATTCATGCAATTTCAAATGAATACCAATGGCACAATAGCTTTCCACAATATACGCCACCTAAGAGGATTACTGGTCGTCAGCGCACGGCCTACCATAATGGGTAGCAGAGCAATCAGTAACGTACTACTTATCAGACTAATTGAATCATGATCGAACATGAGCGCCCGTATAGCTCTGTAAATTTCTACCAACAGTCTACAACCGTCAGTACCCTTATTCTGAGTTCTAGCAATGCCGCACACCGATGTAGTTTGCGGCCAATGACGTAGTATTGACGTCGTAATAATGTGCTTGTTGTTGTTTTTAACCCAATAATGACCCACTACAGGGTCGGGTCTCCTCTCACAATGTAGGCCTAAGTCCAGCACGCTGGCCTACTGCGGGTTGGTGGACTTCACATGCCTTTGAGAACATTTTTTTTTCTGAACTCTCAGCCATGCAGGTTTCCTCACGATGTTTTCCTTCACCGTAACAGCAGGTGATATTTAATTTTATAAATCGCACATAACTTTTTTACAAAGTCATTGGTGCGTGCCACTGGGATTCGAACCCGGACCCCTCGATTCGAGGTCGAATTATAATGTGCTTAGTATGTGTAAAAATTGTAGAGGTCTGTCAAACATAAAAAACTTTTTTTTTTATAATCCAATTTTTGTGTGGTGTGAAAGATAATTACGAGTACATATCGTTAGACATTATAATACTAACAAATGTTTAATACCTACGGGATAATACATATGAGTTCGAAATTTTCCAGTGCATTACGGCCAATACACGGTTATTATGACGGTTTCATTAATATGATAAAACATTAAAAGAGAATGTTAATCAAAATAAAGCAATTTTTATGATGATCTATCCTAATGCTTTATAATTTTTTTAACTCTTCTAAAAATCTTTTCCTCTATTTGGGTTATTATCTGTGCGACTCCTGTATAGTAAGCTGTAATAGTATGATTTACGTATCTATGTGTAGTAGCGGCATTGCTTAAACTCGGACTAAGGGTACTGGCAAAATCACATTACTTCATAACACATTATGATTACCTTATATCTTACACACTGTCAAGCGCCGTCGGAAATTAAAAATGAAGAAAGCTTATCTACGATTGGGTGCAATCAATTATGAAAATTGCCAAGTCATTCGGTTGAGTGGATCTCCATTAGAGAATTAGAGAATATTAATAAATCCAGTCCTGCGAGTATTGTTGTAAATTTTCAAGCATGACGTATAGAATTTTAGTGAAAGTATTGTTTACTGTTTATTTGTAAACGTCAATGCAAACATTTTTAAGTTCGACTGTTAGTTAAGGAAAGGACAACAGAATTGCTTTATTAACTCCCGACGCAAAAGAAGGGGTGTTATAAGTTTGACGTGTCTGTCTGTCTGTCGGTCTTACACCGTAGCTCGCGAACGGATGAAGCGATTTCAATTTAGTTTTTTTGTATGAAAGGTGAGTTACGGCCGAGTGTTCTTAGATATGTTTGATGCAAATCGGTTGAGTCGTTTAAAAGTTGTGGGGGGTGAAAGTGGGAAAGAATAACGAATGTCTGCAAATATAATCGAGTGGGGTCTCAAATGAAAGCGCATCACGTGCACATTACAAAATAATAATTATGTTCAATGCAGATTGTCGTTATTGTGTCGGAAGTTTCTTTAATTTTCAATTTTTTTAATTTTATAGCCTAAGGTTTCTTCGACAACTTGCGAAAAAGTTATGAAATATTTTCTTATATACATTAATTCGGGCGATTAATGACATTGTCATATTATCATCCCATGAGCTTGAGATTCTTGGCAAATATGCATGTTCAGAGAATCGGCTAAGTACTATCTATTTTTCATACCGCTCTCTCTCACGCGACAAACATGCGACAAATGTTAGCAATGACGCGGTCGTACGACCAACTATTGCGAACGACATGGTAATTTGGACACGAGGTAACACACTGACACAGTTAGATTTTGTCGGTACCTACTGTACTCATAGTACCGTTTTTATAGCAGGTATTAGGTAGTACATCGCGGAACCGGCCGCTTCTCGTGTTTGGATTAGTGTTGATTCATTGGATTCCTCTTCAGTGAGGATTCCTCTTCCTCTTAATGAGGAAGTAACTAACGCATTTATTTGGTACTTTCACATCCTCTTCCGCTTCGTCTTTGGAAAAGTTGAAAAATTCCTTATCCTCTTCCGCTTACTCTTAAATTAAGAGGAATTTATGAGGAATTTTGTGATACTAGGATTCCCTAGCCAGCCTATTTATTTATTTATATAATTTTTCCGTTCCTTTTCCTCTGCCTATTCCTCACCCTCTTCCTCATGAATATATCCTCATCCTCTTACCTTGTCCTTGAAACTTCCTCTTCCTCTTCCTCATCCTCATAACTCCTTCCTCGTCAACTCTAGTTTAGATCGGATCTAAAATACATTTGACATGTACGTCAAATGGCTTCCCCATTCATGTTGGAAATTCATTCATGTCCGATCCTAGACAAAATCCAATCGATGGTTGAAATCGGATGCTACGTACGTATCGCTAGTAGCATGTATTGTACATGGGCACTCTTAGTCTGATTTGTAACATCGGGATACGAATGTATCGACGACTCCGTTACCAATACGTCCCCATACCTATGTATAATATGTACTCGTATTTTTTTGACCAGTGCTTTTGTATACCTTCAAAGGCGGCGTCACATTCACTTTTGGCAGTTTTTACGTCCGCTTTTTTCTACCAGTCTGTCTACGTTTTGCCTGACAAATGGAATGTGTGTTTATAAATATCGTAATGTATGACGTCCATGATGTGCACAAATGGTGATTGGTAGTCAAATGTCCGTACTTCAAATGCCTTTAACATTCTTTAACAGATTTGATGGAAAATGAGTTTCGTATTTTATTGAAACTCGTCGCCTCTGACGGCTTTAAGCTGCAGTTCCGTGGGTAGCAACGCCGCGTCCGTCGCGCGCGTCTTTCGCGTCGGCCGCTACCCACGGAACAGCAGCTTTAAAAAGGCGTAGAAAATATTTATAAATCTTTTAAAAATTATATTTGTTAACATTTCTGTGGATTTTTCAATACTACCCTAAAAATCGATGCAGGTTTTTTACGACACATGAATTTGTGTGATTACCTACGTATAAAAGTTCACGTGTCACTCACATAACTTTTTTACAAAGTGAATGGTGCGTGCCACTGGGAAGGGAACCCGGGCCCCTCGATTCGAGGTCGAATTGTAAGCCACTGGGCTGGCACCGCATCCGTTCCCCAGGTGCCTCCCAAGAAGCCGCCCGTGGAGACGCTGACGGAACAAATGTGGCTGGCCGTCAACCATCTGGACGAGACCGACGCCAGCTTCAGGGGACTCGCTGCCGACTGCCTCAAGAAGATCACCATCACTCTCGGCTCCTTCAGCGTGGTATGTCGGATAATAGTGCCTACATCACGATACGCGTTTCACTTCACGCCGTGCAATAATACATAGGCTACTTAACATACTTACTTTACATGAATTAAAGAAAAATAGTAGGTACATCACGATACGCGTTTCACTTCACGCCGTGCAATAATAGATTATAATAGATAACATACTTACTTTACATGAATTGAAGAAAAATAGTAGGTACATTACGATACGCGTGACCTAAGTAGCCTATTATTGGACGTCGACAAGTTACTATTTTATAGCAAGTGTGACATAAACCCGCCCCGGACTCGAGCGGGCGGAAGGAGAATTAGGCAACTTAGGTCATGAAAAAGCGTGCGTAAATTGCGGGTTTAGATCACACAATCCGTTTACGCACCGTGTAGAAATAGGCCACTTAGGTCACGAAAAAATGTGCGTAAATTGCGAGTTTAGGTCACACTGTGCTATAAAACATTTTTTAACGTTTTGTATTTGTAAAACTTTTTTTATCAATACACTTTTCCTGTCCAATAAATAGACACGATAGTGAAAAATGGGTATATATCACATGTGACTCACGGGACAGGGAAGTGGTTGAAATCTAAGTAAATGTTACAGACCTACATTTTCGGAATCTTTTTCGCGGAGATATTGTTATTAAAATAAAGTTCCACAATTCCATAATACATACAAATTTTTTGCACAAGGTTTTTTTCAAACATATTATTATTGTAGTAAAATTTATACTTTTAAGTAATGTTTAAACTATCATATCTCATAAACCAATAAGCCTAGGACGATAAAATTTAGTGATTTTAATAGATAATATTCCCCTCTATTACCAGCTTTTCGTCGGTCCACTGATCACGGGACACTGTATACTTAGTGGCCAAATAAAAAAATGATGTACCTACCTACTTCAAAAACATGTGTGAATCTACTTTATGTAATATCAAAATCGACGTATCTATAGGTGTATCTGTAGGATCTTTTTGGTCTACAACTTTCTTCTGAAACGGTAATTGATTATATAATTTACCTAAATTTTAATCAAATATCACTCGTAACACCCACAACAAAAATAGTAAAATGATTACAATTTGCTTCTGTTGAACGGAAAACTCTTAGGGTCTATTTGAATCGAAACATCCTAGGCTCAATTGAATTATCTCTTTGCTAGACATTTTTAAAAAGGCAATTAAATGTCGAAAGAAAATTATGCATTTTCGAAGTAAATAAGCACGTAATACATTGTAAAATTGATTTAGACAAACTAAAATGGTATAAAGATATGGACTAGAATCCTACACTCCAGTCGTTTATTTCCATTGGTTGTCTGTAACACCGACCCGCAGCGGGCCGGCGCGGCGGACTAAGGCCTACATTCGCCTCGGGTCGCCTCTCATAATGAGACAATGAGAGCATTATGAGCGGCGACCCGACCCCGTAGTGGGTCATTATCGGGTCGCTGACTGTGTTCCGACAATCGTCAACCAACAGGAGATCCACGTGAACAAAGCGGACGAGTCGCCCGCCGCGGTGAAGTGGGACGAGCGCCTCTCCGCGTTCGAGAAGCTGATGCTGCTCCGCGCGCTCAAGGAGGAGAAGCTGGTGTTCGCCATCGCGCAGTACGTCAGCACCAGCCTCGGCGCCGTCTTCATCGAGAGCCCCACTGTGCAGCTCAACACCCTGTGAGTCGGTGTACTTCTCAAGCCGGTACTACTGGCACGTAAACGTAAACGTATTACTTGAGTGTTTAAGTACTACGTTTGCCCATCATTGTCGAGCTCGCAAAAAAAAGGTTGCCAACCTCGGCGCCGTCTTGATAGTGAGTTCCACCGTGCAATCCTTGTGTTTGTATTTCTATAGGTCGGGTTACTAAAGCTGGTAGTACTGGCACGTGTAGGTAAACGAAGTTCACACTTAACCCATCATTATCGAGCTCGCAAAAAAAAGGTTGCCAACCTCGGCGCCGCCTTGATAATGAGTCCCACCGTGCAATCCTTGTCTTTGTATTTCTATAGGTCGCGTCACTAAAGCTGGTAGTACTGGCACGTGTAGGTAAACGTAGTTCACACTTAAGCCCACTCCAACCTCGCCACAGCCTTTATAGAGTCTCACCGTTCAATTCAACACTTTGTGAGTCTGTATTTCTAGCCTAGGTCGCATCTGAAGCTGGTAGTATTGGCTCGTGTAGGTAAACAGTTAGTTCCTAATTGAGCTCCCAAAAATTACTATTCTTGTCAACGATATTCCATCAACTGTTCGTGTCAACGATATTCCATCAACTGTTCGTGTCAACGATATTCGAACAACTATTCTTGTCAACGATATTCGAACAACTATTCTTGTCGACGATATTCGAACAACTATTCTTGTCAACGATATTCGAACAACTATTCTTGTCAACGATATTCGAACAACTATTCTTGTCAACGATATTCGAACAACTATTCTTGTCAACGATATTCGAACAACTATTCTTGTCAACGATATTCGAACAACTATTCTTGTCAACGATATTCGAACAACTATTCTTGTCAACGATATTCGAACAACTATTCTTGTCAACGATATTCGAACAACTATTCTTGTCAACGATATTCGAACAACTATTCTTGTCAACGATATTCGAACAACTATTCTTGTCAACGATATTCGAACAACTATTCTTGTCAACGATATTCGAACAACTATTCTTGTCAACGATATTCGAACAACTATTCTTGTCAACGATATTCGAACAACTATTCTTGTCAACGATATTCGAACAACTATTCTTGTCAACGATATTCGACAACTATTCTTTTTTGTAAAAAAAAGATGCTGTTTGCTTAATCAAAAATTAGGCAACAGATTAAGAATGAAAACTAAAGTAGATGGAACGTAACAAGTTCGCAAAGTAAAAATTAAGTACGATATAATGTAGTCAGGACGGTCTCTTTGTACATTTTATATTGTGTTAAACATCACCGTATTAGATGTTAGATTAAGTGAATTTTAAGCACTTTTTGCGTATTCTCGGTGTCGTTGTAGTGTCCCCGTAGATCGTGAGCTATGTATGTATTCATTCGTAACTTAGTCGTAACTCTATGTATGTTTTAGTATGACGAAGACTCTGCGCTAGGTAATCAAGCATTGGGAAGGTCCACAATTAAATTTGTGATAAGAGATTTTATTATATTCAAAGATTTTTACATGTCAAGATGGATTGTCAGGTGTCGAAAATGCTACACGTTTTAAAATGAATTAGGCTTTTTATTATAAGATGACTTATACTGACGGAAACTGCAATTATGTCACTTTTTAGTGATTTACTTTTACCTATATATTTTTCCAAGTGTTAGGGTAATTTTCTAACGATAGTTTCTCTAAAACGCTTTCGTATCTTTTTCATTTATAAGAAGTTAAAAAAGTTGGCACATTTTTGCTATTTAACAACTATGGTGTCACTCCATCTGGTCATATAAATGTCTTTGATTATATTATATTATAATAATCTTTGATGTATTTTCGAAATGTAGCTAAAAGTAGGTAAAGGTTGCATGGTCCAAAACCATGGTCCAATTTTTCGAGTAGCACATTTATACCTTGTTGTGTTCACACAAGAGGTGAAGACACACATGTCCAATTGTGTTTTGACAGCCCAATTGTGTTGCCTAAACTCAATAACAAAAGTATACGTAACTTTTTAGATATTGAAATGCAAATCTACTAAGCTAAAAAAGCTGAAATTATGCCAAACATTATAAATTTCCACCTAAAATCTCTCACACAAAATATTTCACATAAGTTTAGCAAAATGTATGAAAAAAAAATTTATGACCAAATAGATATTAAATATTCCTTCATAATAAAATAAATAAAAAACAAATTGAATGACATCTATTTGAATGACACTATGATTTGACACTTTTGTAACGTCTAAAGAATCTACAACGTCTACATCACTTAATGTGACTTAATGCAAAGTAATTGGGTCCACCAACCCGCATAGGCCAGCGCGGTGGACTAAGGCCTACATCCTTCACATTGCGAGTGGAGACCCGACCCTGCAGTGGGTCATTTATTAATAATTAATAAACCTATTGGTTACAGCCAGAATTACTTTAAAAAAAATCATGTTATTGTGTAATTTATAGGTATACCTTGTCCACCTTGAACACCTCTTGTGCGAACAATGCTCTACGTTACGTGTACGATCCTACTTCTTGTAATCTCTACCGTCCTCAAATTATTTATAAACCTATTTATTTTTGTGTTACAGAGTTGTATTTTTGTTATATCTTGATATACTTAAACTGTCTTTATTTTTTTGTTAATTTACCGTACTTTCAAAAAGTATTCGGAATGTTTTATAGGAAGGGATGCATCCGATACTTGTATACTAATATAGTACATTCTATATTATAGACTAAAGTGATCTCAGTCTGAAGTGAAAACAATAATTTAGTACAGTAACCCGAGAATGAACAGTATCGTCAAAGTATTCGTATAGTTAACGTGTGCCATTAGTATGGGATGATGTCAGGCATACTGACATACGACATACTAATGACTAACTGTAGAAATACTTACGACAGTGTTCACGCTAACGGTGCCTCGTCATATTAGCGTGTTTCGAATGTCGATGCATTCCAAATTATGAATTAATTTTCTATTGTAATTATTTTTGACTATAAAAGTCACCGGTTTGTACATTTTACTATAAAATCAAAAAATGTACATATTTTTTTTTATATTTGCACAACTCAAACATAGTATTTTGTACACATCATGATTTCATCTTAAGCTGTTTATTTCAATCCAGATTACATTCCGCACTTCCACTGTAATTTAGTTTTGTTTTTCACCCTGTATTAGCTACATCGTTATAAAATCGTAGTAGATATCTGCCGCGCGAACGGACACTCGTCAAAGTATTCTTTGAGTATAGTTAACGCGTAACATTAGTTTATAATTATGTCAGACGCACTGACTTATAACAGGGCACTGTGAGCTATAGTTTGTAAGTGTATACATTAGTGTAGTAAGTAAGTGTATACTCGTATGTGCCGTATTATCATGTACCTATATCGTATGCTGCGAATATGAAAGCACCATATCGGTAGCTCCATTGAGAATTGTTTCGAACGTGTATGTATGTTTACACACGGTATTATAATAATAAATGTAACCCTAGTAAAGTTAATAAATGTAGTTCACCCAAATTGTGAGTTTCATTTATTCACCCCCATATAAAACACCCCACGTAATATGTAATTGTGAGTTTCATTTATTCACCCCCATATAAAACACCCCACGTTATATGTAATCATCGCACATAATGTAATCTTTGAGCACATTTTACACGCAATAGTAAACAATATATATTCAATTCTATATTGAACTCATACAATCGCACACTGATCTCATGAAGACATTGCAGTATTTTGCACATCTAGAGTATTGGACTTTTTCTTTTAAAGTATTTTTTAACACAGGAGATATTTCTATTAAAGTTAGTAAAAGTATAAAACTATATAAGATACAACATCTAGTGAATTACTATTGAAACTGAAATTCTAATACTACTGAATCTTATTCAGAATTTAAATCAACCTTTCGATTTTATTTAAATATTTATTTATTTATTAATTTTACCTTTTCTTAAAATTCAAAGAATATAAAAATTTATATCCTCATACGAGTGTTGTAACCGTCGTATAAAATTAAAAGGTCCTAATTATTATAATCGACGAAAATTCTTTTAGTTTCATCGGAATCAGACTATATTCAAGCAATGTTTAAAACACTGAATAATAAAAGAAACAAAATTAGAAAGTAAAATATTTAATAAAACCAAACTTACTGACAAGGACAAACTATAAAACAAAAAAACAGCCGTTTACAAAACTTGATCGTGCATTAAATACATCACAATTCACAGCACTCCAGAATGCTGTGGCTAAAGTGAATAAGAGCGTCAACTGGCCGTAACTCGAAAGAGAACAAACCCCTGATCTACAACACGCTTTCATAGCAACAATAATATCATCTAATAATGTTTTTTTGAACGAAATCAGATGTGCCTCAAACATGAACACTATTGTCAAAGAATTCGTACAGTTAACGTGTGCCATTAGTACGGGAAGATGTCTGTTTTGTTATCATCAGTATAGAAAGATGTCTGTCTGACACCTTCCCATACTAGTTCCATACAATCGTTTACTGTACGACTATTTTGACGATAAAATGCTCACGACACAAATGCCAATCCGTAAACCTATGACGGATGACGTCATTCAACGACATAAAGCGTGTCATAAACGAATACAGAAACAGTACCGTCTGAGTTTTAGCAGTTCCGAAACGAAACGCACACATACACAGCTTACCAGACGAAAGTGCACAGTGTAATAACCAACAGAGGTAAAAGAATTTTAAAAGAGTTAAAAAATTAATAAAGCGTTAATCACAAAAATTGCTTTATTTTTAATTAACACTCTTTCAATGTTTAATAATATTAATGAAACATAATAACCGTGAATTGGCCGTTATGCACTGTAGAATTTCGATCTAATAATATCCCGTAGGTATTAAATATTTGATCGTATCTAATATCTACCGATAAGTATTCATATCTTTCCCTCCATACAAAAATTTAATTTAAATTTTTTTAACTCTTCTAAAAATCTTTTACCTCCATTTGTTATTACACTGTGGACTCAATTTTTTAACTCGTCTAAAAATCTTTTACCTCCATTTGTTATTGCACTGGACTCCTGTGTAGTAAGCTGTGTATGATTTACGTTATGGATGTGTGCGTTTCGTTTGGGTATCGCTAACTCAGACCAAGGGTACGGGGTACAGTCACGCCGGCCTAGGTGTCGGCACTGGTGGTACAGTCGGTGGCGTTGGGCGCGATCGCGCTGATGGTCTGTATGTCGCGCGCTGAAAGCATCAGCTGCACGCGGATGTTCTGTCGCAGGTGGCGCGTGTCGGTGGCCATCGGCACCACCGCCACGCGCTGCTGCAGCGACCACATCAGGATCACCTGGGACGCCGCCACCTCGTACTTGCCCGCGATCCGCTTGATCACCTGGTGGTGTGTTAAAGGACTGTTTACAATCTGGTTTTGTCGCTACACAGACATTGACACGCAGTTGACGTTACCTATCGGCTTTTGTAGTCCTTTTGAACGTTTTCAATGTTTTCAAAAGCTCAAACAATACCGTTAATACTCGTGCCAAACACGATTTTAATACACAAAAATACAGTCTTGTCTTTATAGTTTCTTTGGAAGCAGACTTAAATAAAAGTCATGTTTAATACAAAAATAATGTTCAAGAAAAAGTTCAATAAATAAGTCCAGAATTAGAAAATAATAAATAAATGCATTTTTTAAGAAAAAAAGTGAAGTGAAAAGTGAAGTACACCAACCCGCAGTAGTGGTGCGTGGTGGACGGCGGCCTACACCCCTCTCATTGTGAGAGGAGACCCGACCCTGTAGTGGGTCATTAATGGGTCACTGAGAGTACATGTTTCAAGGGAAAAAAAAGAAAATAAGAAACAAAACCCAACACAAAAGATAATCCAATAAACGATAAATAGGTACAAAAGAATCACCCGGTTGTAGAACAGGCGCTCGTCGGTGGTGAAGGGCGTGCCGAACGGGCTGTACGCTTGCAGCAGGATATCGTTCTTCTGGCAGAAGCGGTACAGCTCGTCGTTGTGCATCAGGGGGTGCCATTCCACCTGGAATGCCGTCGTTGAAAAGAGCATAAATAAATAGTAAATAAAAGTCATAAATGCCGACGACGAAGAAGAAAAGAGATTAAGGATTTGCGCCAATTTAAGTTGAAATAAAATGCGCATCCCGACCCGACGACGAAAATTTTAGAGTCGCTTTTTCTCGTAAATATTGAATCTTAGAAAGTTATGTTAAGACAATTTATGTAGATGATTAAATGATTTTAGTTGATTTTTCTATAAAACTAACCGTTTCGCTAAACTATCCTTAAATAGCCGCCGTTTCAAGGAGATTAAAATACCTATAGCACCAATTTCAACAGTCAATTTGAAATGAAATGATCATCCCACCTCAAATTAATCAATGTACATAAATGAAATTACGAATTCCACGAGATCAGTTTAGTCACTAGATTTTAGATTCGCTTTTTCTCAGAAATGGTGAATCTTAGAAAAAGTGTACAAAGACAATTTTGTAGATTGTAGATGATCTACAATTTTTTCAGTTTATTTCTTTATAAAGCTACGTTTCGGTAAAAATACTAAAAGACTCATTTTGTCGAACATCGACTTTGAATATTCATGGCGTCAATGGGAACTTTTCACGCTTTGAATATAATGATATCCCTAACATTAATGGAAATTATAAGCTTTCTTAAATTTACGCAAGAGTACCTACCCCTTTTTAAGCTCATTTGACCGGACTATTATTGTACACCATATACAACCTAATTATAAACTAAAGCAAGTGTTGCTCAAAAAACGGTCTATCGCTTAGGTAACGATCTTTACCTAACATCCTGCGGGTGAAAATATAGAATAGAACGCAAATAGACATGGAGTAAGAGTGTGCCAATTCTACGATTTTGAAAAATAAATATAGAAACTAATCGGTCTCACCTGGTTGACCATAGGTCCGGGTGAGAATCCGGTGGTGATGTCGAGGAGGTGTTCCACCGTATAGTTGGACACGCCGATCGCGCAGACGTATCTCTCGTCGTACAGACGCTGCAGCGCCTCCCAGGTCTTCTGGCGGTTGTAGTCGGTCCCCGTCGGGTAGTTGACCAGGTACAAGTCCAGGTAATCCAGCCCTAAGTTGGAGAGAGTACGGTGCAGCGTGCGCCTCACTTCCCTGAAGTCGGCTTTGCTGATGCTGACTGGAATTGTAAACGACACCAATTCATTTTTGCAAAACGCACATTCACTCGTTTGAAAACACTGACAAAAGCTTACTGACAAAAGCTTGCGGAAATGTGAAATGAACCAATTGATATTTGAACAAAATAAGGATGTTTCTAGCAATGAAAATTAATTTAAAAGGGTCCCATAAGCGAATGTTCAGTCTAAAGACACGCTGTCTATTTCAATTTCAATTTTCAATTTATTTATTCCACAAAAAAGACATATTACATTACAAATTGTATAGCTCTGTACCACATACTAAGCCTCTATACGAATAGCTTTAAAAATTAACATAATAAAAAAAGTTCATTTGCAATTTTGCACGAAAATGTTTAAGGTTTTACAATGCATGTGGTCAACTTACTAAAATTTATCATTTAATTATTAAAATTCATAATGTATAAAAACAATAAAATCAAAATCACTTTACTTAAAAAATATGCCATAACGTACCTTTCGTTCCACACACAAAATCTAAAATAATGTAGCTCTTTTTACGGTTCACTAAAAGTACCGATTGACGCGATTGCGATCAAATGATGGTGAAAGATGATGTGTGAATGATCACTGATAAAATGTCGGTAATTTAGTAAAGACCTAAATAATACTTACTTAGCTTCGACGTGATGAAGATGTCGGAGCGCTGGAGCTCGTACTTGGGTAGCAAGTTGGCAAATGCGTTCCTCAGCGCCACCTCGTTCCCGTATATGGATGCGGTATCTGAAAAATTCAATTCAATTAAAATTACGTTCAATTAAATTCAATTGTACGATTATGTATTATTTGCACGATTAAATATTGCTTAATTTAATAGCATTACTCTTATAATATTGTCTCATCATGTAAACAACGAAACATTAATAGCAAGCATTAAGGAAACTTTTAGTGTGGATGACGTGTGAGTATTCGCACTCTTAAAGCCTGTCTGGGACCCCTGTGACTCTGTGTCTCTGTGAAGGCGACGTCGCCGGCTACGTATCCAAACAGATCATATTGTAATTTCCAAATTGGCGACATTAAATCGATATGTTTGTATATGTAGCTGGCGACATCCCGATAACATAGGGGCCTAAATCTGCAAGGTATAGTTGCCGTCACGAGTGGTGAGCACAACTTTCATTGGTTGGTTTGACGTTGCTGCGCTGCGGTGCACGCGATTGGTTCGGCCAACGTCAGTTCGTCAGTGTGCGTCGTCTATTGGTCCAGCGGGTTTTTTCGGCTGCTGTATATTGGCGCAAAGTATACAATATCCCTACCACCGATAATGTGTGCTCACGACTCATGACGGTCACTATAACACGTACCAAACATCCTGTACCCCGCCTCCAGGGACCTGTCGACCAGGTCGTGCACCGCCGCCTCGGAACACACGCGGAAGGTGCCCACTGGAATTTGCAGAAATAAAAACGATTATCACAGAAAGATATCGAATCACGTGTAGGACGAATAGAAAAGAATGAAAGTTAAACGTTAATAAAAACCATTCCAAGAAAATTACAAGAGAATATGAAACCCAAGCTAACTTTTTGTTTCCAACAAACCGAATAGACACACACATCCCAGCCCACACACTTGTGTACAACAATGTTTATGCAAAATTTTGTTTCCTTTTATTGTCTTTAATTATCAATTACGTTGACATATAAAAAAAATCGTAAAAAAATATAAAAAGGTAGAGTCAACTTGGGTCAATCTTTGAATCTTTATGATAACTTTCAACCACGACATAAAGAAATATCAAATTAAAATTTAATTTCAAAAGTTAATCAATGAAATAACCGTTATCAAATCCAAAAAGGAAGTCTGACGTAAACGACGTTTAAAAGTAGTTCAAAGTTACCCAAAAATGTTCAAAATGACCCAGCTGAGCCCAGCACTTACCGCCGACGGCCGGGATCATAACGCCGTTGCTCAGCGTGAACTTCCTCCCGAAGATGGAATCTCCCCTGTTGAGTGGAATGTGCGACATAGTAGCGGTGTTGGTAAGCGACCGGCCACAGCGAGCTGCTAGTGAAAAGTGTGGTCGAATCAAACCTCCCGCTTTTATAGCCCCTTGACCTTTGAGTGTACACGCGGTTCCAATACCGCCCCAACCCGTGCGTATTCTAAGGCCCTGCGTCCACGTAAACGTAGCTTCAAAGACGCTTCAAAATACGCCAACAGCTTAAGCAGCCCAGCGTACTGATACTGATCTCACGAGGCTTATAGTTTTCAGTCACTTGTGAGAATGCAGTCGGACGACGAAGATCCTTAGCTTATCCCTACATTCGAAGTCGCCGAAAACGACAACTATATTGAATTCGTCCATATACAGATAAAAATGTTCCATTGTATTTCATTCGCCACCTCACTCCAAGCCCTTTCAGTTAAATCTTTTCTAGCATATCCAGCAAGATTATTGTTGTATAAACACGGTTATTTCTATAATCTAAACAAATTTTGCAGCCGTTTCTGCCATTTTTTACAAAAATTAACACGTACCTACTTGATGTACGCCCCGGCGTATGACATGCGGTACTCCGTCGACAGAATCTCATAGTTTTATATATATGTAAGCTGCAAAGAGGAGGCGTACACTAAGCGTATAGTGACATATACGCGTCTATGAAGCTACGCCTCCGTGGACAGAGGGCCTTACACGACGCTCGGTTACAATGGCATCACGTTGGGTCGCAGGCTGTACGGATACAGCGTGACGGCAGCGGATTTCTTTTCCGTACTCGGTGACGTGGTGGACGGAAATGTTTTCCGAGGAAATGTCAACCTTATTTTGGTTTCCCTATGGCGTCAAAGGTTTTATTTACTGCTCCAAGAATCTTTAGACAGCCTAGAAGGCCCAAACCAGTGTGTAGTAATGTTGGTTTGGGCCTATGTCCAATAGTGAACTTAAAAGCGCTGATGGAATAATATAAAGTGTGTAAAATTAGCAATTACATCCCATAAATAAAATACTTTAGGAAATCTTTCAGGCGATTAAATTCATATACAAAATATGGTGACTTTACATAACGTGAAGTTGAATCAAATTGAATTAGAGGAATGCGGATCGAACCACGGAGAATTATTTATAAATAAACGGGCATTCGAAGTACGGAATAGCACAATCAATAGATAAATTTACCAAAAGCTACTGAATTATAAATCGACTGAATGGTTTGTTCTAGATCGGCTTAAATATACTCCGATATGCAGCTCCGTCAATGCAAGTAAAACTTTTTATGTTTTTATAAAACTGGGCGTTTTATAACGCTTTTTTACTACAATGGCTTGGTGACGTCGCCAATTCAATCTATTTATTTAATACATAATATATTAAAATATTTTGTGTATTGATATCGTCACTGTAAGATGTTGTTAGGTTAGCTAATTACGTAATAACCTAATACAGAAGGACCCTTAAGTGGGGACTAAACAAATTAACCGAATACCGTTTCACGGTAAAAACAATGGCTTGTGCCAGTAATCCATTAATAACCCACTGGCGGGTCGGGTCTCCTCTCACAATGAGGGGGATGTAGGCCGCCGTCCACCGCGCCAGGCCCAGCCTACTGCGGGTTGGTTTGGTCAATAACAATGTTTAAATCCCCCAGGTACGCCGACACGGCGTGCACGATACCGCTGGTGTTCGTGCTGAGCACGGGCTCGGACCCGTTCGGCGCGTTCCAGAAGTTCGCTACCGAGATGGGCATGCGCGAGCGAGTGCACTCCATCTCGCTGGGGCAGGGCCAGGGGCCCGTCGCCGAGAAGATGATCAACACCGCCAAGCCCAAGGGCGACTGGGTCTTCCTGCAGGTAACTGTTGGAGAGAAATTGGCTGCAACCCTTTTGTGGCCCACTGATGGGCACGGGTCGCTCCCTGAACAGGGGGAGCCCGAGAGATAATCCACGCTGCTCCAATGCGATTCGGCACAGAAACGGGTTAGTGGTCAACCGTCAGCGTGGTGGACTAAGGCCTACTCCTCCATTGTGAGAGGAGACCCGACCCTGTAGTGTGTCATTAATGGGTTCCTTCCTTCCTTTCAGCCACAGTTATTTGCAAACTTTGAGAGCTATGTCGGTCACCTTCGTTGTTCGTTTAAGGGGTTGCTGACTGCAAAACACACTGTTCTTCCACCAGAACTGTCACCTGGCAGCCTCCTGGATGCTGAGCCTCGAGCTGATAGTTGCGAGCCTGAGCGCGGAACAAGGCGCCCCGCACGCGGACTTCAGACTGTTCCTGAGCTCTATGCCCACTCCCAAGTTCCCCGTGTCCGTCCTCCAGAACTCCGTGAAGGTCACCAACGAACCCCCCAAGGGGCTGAAGGCGAACGTCAAGAGGGCGCTCATAGAAATGGAGGAAGACTTCTTCGAAAATCACGGTATGTACGACGTATGGTATCTTTATTCTATTCATATGTATGTAGGTACACCGTAGTATGAGCCGTGCCCGCGACTGTGTCCTCGTGGAATTGGGTATTTCAAAAAAAAAAATCGTTTTTTTTATGTATTTCAAAACTTTATTATTAATAATATTGATATTTAATGCAAAAAACTTAAAAAATCATTTTTTTTTTTCAATTAATTATAAACGATTAAAAATTGGTGTAATTGAAATAAAGATCGCGTGACTATAAACGCGCCATGATTGGTCACCATAGTTGTGACGTCATAATGTTATAGCTATCTAATAACAGTACAGCGTTTACGGCCATTACACGTGACTAGACATTAGACATTACATAGTTTGTCATCTTGGGGAACATTTTTCTATCAACTGCAATGAGTGAAAACTAACATTATGACGTCACGTTTGTTCGAGAGTTGTCGGCGTGTCTACGGTACTGGATCCAAAACCTAATTTTTATTTTGAAATAACTTTTGAATTATTGCGAAAAAAAAATAGTTTTGTTATAAAACTTATATACTTATGTTTTCATTTATCATAAAAAATATTGTCAAATACCCAATTATAAAATAAAAGTAGCCTAAGTTAACTCCTTATTAGATGTTTCACTCCATACAAAAATTTGTTTTAAATTTTTTTACTCATCTAAAAATGTTTACCTCTATTTGTGTTATTACACTTTGTATGATTTACCTATCTATGTGTGGGTGTGTGTGTGTGTGTGTGTGTGCAGTAGCGACATTCTAAAACTCAGACTAAGGGTGCTGATATCGACATCTCTTGGTGAGTAGCGGAAGCTGACACGGGACAATCTCCCTTTTACAATTTATTATAGTCTTTTTATTGTTTATGTGTTATCAGCCCCGGATCTTCAATTTTTTTTAGGCGGGGCAAAAACTGAAATATGCCGCCCCCGCCCACATACATTTATTTTTACCTTTATCATCCATATAATTTCAGCTATCAGATGTCCACTAATTGATTGAAATTTGGACATAGCCTACATAGGCCTTCCGGAAATAATGCATTGATTGCTGTTATTTCTGTGTTAAGCTTATTTATTAACCGACTTCAAAAAAAGGAGGAGGTTCTCAATTTGTTTGTATGTTTTTTTATTTTTTTTAATATTTGTTACCGCCGCATTCCGTTATTTGTTAACCGATTTGAATGTTTTCTTTTTGGTTTGGAAGGTGTTACTGTGAATTTGGTCCCATATTAAGTTGATGATAATCTGATGAAGAAGATTAAAAATAAATGTACCCATGAGACAGAAAGATAAAAATCAATTGTATTTACCTAGAATAAAATGTAGAATTTATAAAAAAAACTAGGTATATATCTGCCATAAGCATATATCATTTGCCTCCAGAACTAAAAAAACTATCAATCAATAAATTTAAATAGTCTTTAAAACAGTAGCTGGTCAAAGGTTATTATACCGAAAAGGAATTCTTTAACGATAAAATAAAATAAAAATCTCAGGAAGGACAGAGGCTACATTTACAGTCCTGTAAAGCTGCCGACTACAAGTGCTTCCTTGTGTTTATACCAGGGTATAATCAGAGAGAATGCACTATCACACAAAAATGCAAATAACGAACGGAATAATGAATGGATGGTTCGCAATTTCAATCTAAATTATGTTTATAGATAAACAATTACATAAAGGAATGTAGTAACACGCGTATAAATAACTAAATAAATTAATTAAAACTGTGTCGAGAGTTTTTTCCTCCGGATTTTTCTCTCTTTGCCCAGTAATGGGCACATTGCATAGCCGATAAGTTCGAATAGGTAAAATATTAAAATAAACAAATAATTTGGACTGCTGAACAAAATAATAAATAAATAAATATAATCTAGCAATGATCGCCAATGAAATATAAAATTAAGTTTTAGTTATATAAGACATAATTATTGTATGCCCGCATAGGGTAGACTGTTCTAAACTTATTATAAATTTTTGTAAAATCTTTCTCGTCAACAATAAACATATTCTTTCCTTAAAAAAAAAGAGTTTCGGATAAGAGTTAAGGAATTCGGTTAATAAATTGTTGTTGTTGGTCACATTACCTTTGCAGAACTATAATATGTATAGACTGATGATAGAGAGGAACTCGTTTTTTTTATATTTCTGACCGCCGCATTCCGTCATTTGGTAACCGATTTGAATTGTTTTTTTTTTGTTTGGGAGCTGTTACTTTTAATTTGGTCCCATATTAAGTTGTTGATGATTTGATGAAGGGTTTCGGAGATACCGAGTTGAGGAACTCCTCAACGGATAAGAGTTAAGGAACCGGGTTCCTTCCTTCCTTTCAGCCCTTAGTAGTCCACTGCTGGACATGGGCCTCCCCTAATCGACGCCACTCCGCCCGGTCCTGGGCCCTCTGAATCCAACGGTTTCCCGCTGTTTTTTTTCAGGTCATCAGTCCACCTGGTCGGAGGGCGGCCTGTGCTCCTTTTGCCTAAACGTGGTCGCCATTCGAGGACCTTTTTTCCCCATTGGTTGTCAGTCCTGCGAACGCCAGCCCATTGCCACTTTAATTTGCAAACTTTGAGAGCTATGTCGGTCACCTTCGTTCTTCTACGGATTTCATCACTTCTGATTCTGTCTCGTAGAGAAATACCAAGCATAGCTCTCTCCATTGCCCTCTGGGCGACTCTGAGCTTGTGCATTAGGCTCACAGTAAAGGACCACGTCTCGGCACCGTAGGTCATCACTGGCAACACACATTGCTCGAAAACTTTCGACTTCAGGCACTGAGGTATATCGGACGTCGAGACGTGTCGTAGATTCCCGAACGCTGCCCAGCCGAGTTGGATTTTTCGAGTGACCTCTCTCTCGAAGTTGGACTTACCCATTCGGATCGTTTGTCCTAGGTAAACTTATTCGTCTACAACTTCGAGAGCAGTGCCGTCAACAACCACCGGTACGGGTGTGACATGGACATTAGACACGATTTTCGTCTTGTCCATGTTCATCTTAAGACCCACCCGTTGTGAGACACTATTGAGGTCGCTGAGCATAATGCTGAGTTCCTCCAGCGACTCCGCCAGGATCACTATGTCATCGGCAAATCGGAGGTGTGAGAGGTGTTCGCCGTTGATGTTAAAACCACGTCCTTTCCACTCCATCAGCTTGAACACATCTTCCAGTGCAGCGGTGAAAAGTTTTGGGGAGATGACATCCCCCTGTCGTACGCCGCGCTGCACGTGGATGGGGTTCGTACTGTTGTCGTGTACTCGGACTTTCATGGTGGCGGCATTGTATACACACTTCAACGCCTCGATGTACCGATAGTCGATCTGGCATCGCTGAAGAGACTCAAGCACCGCCCAGGTCTCGATAGAATCGAAGGCCTTCTCATAGGAACCGGGTTAATAAATTATATTTTTGTGGGTCACATTGCTTTTGCAGAACTAAGTATATAAATTCCTTTGAATTTCCTTTTAATTAATTCCTTCCTAAGTATATAAAATCGATTCCTTCCTGCGGGCGAGCAGGCGCGTATTTTGAACTATGCCTACGCGCCTCGCGAATAATAAATCGACCTATCCGTAGAACAAAGTTATATGTGACTTTGAACCCAAATCACTTTTATTGTATTTTTATGTCTACAATTAACTATATTTTTAACTAGTAAAATAAAAAATTTGAAAAGTTATTTTAATCCGAAGTTACTGGTCGAACAAAGTTACATGTTGCTTATTCCTCCGAAGGACAAAGGTGCAACAGCACTAGTGTCCTCGAGACAGGCGCGCAAGAGCCGCCCGCGTCGGTTACATCGTCAGTCGTACCTTTGTCGGGCGGAAAGACTGCTGTGCGCGCGCTTTGTTAGTATACCCAGTTTATCGCATATTTTACATGATAATTACGTGGGAAACTAAACTGAAAAATGAAAAACACACGTTCTAGGCGTATGTTACACATTTTATCTCAGCCAGATTCAGTAAACAGTGTAACGATGGAACATAAAACAAAGTTACATGTAGATATAAAACCCATTATTTTTAACACGTTTCCCAAGAATAAGGTTACTTGTGTATATATGACCCAGCTTGCGACCGAAAGATCCGCAAAAAAACGTCATATGTGCACTTGAGACCCCTTAAATTCCAAAATACGGGGTTTATTTATATAAATATGGTATCAATAAACGCATAGTAATGTTTTAGTACGTTGGTAAAAGTATCAATTCTCTAAATTAATTAAGAAAAAAGTTAGGGCAAAATTTGTGCAAGTCAAACTTCAAATCGCTCTCCTGTAAAGTAGGCATTTGGCAGATGTAACTTTGTTCTTCGCATAGGTCGAAATGTTCGCGCACTACGTCTCATTCCTCGCTCTGGTTATCGGTCGAGTTGATATGGCCATGAAATTACTGTACTTGTACTATTATTTATTTATTCCGTGGTACAAGTTAAGTAAATGATGAGTTATCCATTCGTCTGTAAAATGTGAATTTCGCCGCCCTCTGAACTTGCCGCCCGGGGCATGGGCCCCGGCTTGCCCCCCCCTAGATCCGGCCCTGTGTGTTATTAGTATTATGGGACATTATAACGCCGGCATTTCATCGTTATCATAGTTCTTGTCGTTCCCGAAAAACTTTAATTGACAGTTAAATTTCTTTGTTAACTTTTTGGACATCACGACCCAAGTGGCGCAGTGGTTAAGCCTCGCTCCGCTAAGCCGTTTCCACCGGAGCTGTGCTAAGCGAGGCTAGGTAAATGAAGCAATTCTATTGGTTGTTCAAAAACGCATCCCTGGCTACGCATCCTCGCACATCTCTGGTGGAAACGCACCCTAAGACACCGGTGCGCTGCGCGGAGGCTCCTGGGTTCGATTCCCAGCAGAGCAGAGATTTGAACGATGAATTTGAATGTCTGTTTCTGGTCTGGGCGTGTGTGTTGTTGTCTCGTGTGTGTCCACGGCGCCCACGACACAGACAACCCCAGTGAGGGGCTGTGAGTGTGGAGCGTTACATATTGTTCGATCGTTGCAGTGTTGGGCCAAGACTGGCGCACGATGCTGTTCGGCGTGTGCATGTTCCACGCGGTGATCCAGGAGCGCAAGAAGTTCGGCCCGCTCGGCTGGAACATCACCTACGAGTTCAACGCCAGCGACCGCGAGTGCGCCATGCTCAACCTGCAGATGTTCTGCGAGGACGGCCACATACCGTGGGACGCGCTCGAGTACATCACCAGTGAGTGCTCCAACTTGACCACCTCTAAGCGAACGCCTTGAAGGACTTTGGTACTTGGGAGGACGCCTTGCAGTAGTGGACGGTCACATACCGTGGGACGCGCTCGAGTGCATCACCAGTGAGTGCTCCAGCTTTAGACGGTCTAGCCACATCGTTCGTGGCGACCGAACGCCACTAAGCAAACGCCTTGAAGGACTTTGATACTTGGGAGGACGCGTTGCGGAAGAGAACGGCCACATACCGTGGGACGCGCTCGAGTACATCACCATAGGTAAGCTGGACGCATCATTCTCAAAACTCACAACCGATAGGGAAGAAATGTTCTTGAAAGGCGACCACGTCTAGCCAAAAGGAGCACAAGCCGCTGGTGACGACCTGAAGAAGGCAGCGGGAAACTGTCATAAACAAAGGGCCAAAGACCGAGTCGAGTGGCGTCGATTAGGGGAGGCCCATATCCAGCAGTGGACTTCGAAGAGCTGAAAAGAAGCACGAATAAGAAGGAAGGAACTATATCCTGAAACCGTTGCACTCAGAGTCAAAGACCGGGTAGAGTGGCGTCGTTTAGGGGAGGCCCATGTCCATAAATGGACTTCAAAGAACTGAAAGAAAGGAATAAACTTTAGTTGTGTCAAATTTCAAACTGCTCCGGTCACGTTGTGAGCTGCAAATTGTACCCAAACTTTTCGCTTCACGCATTAATCTACACAAGATTATTTATGCCTGCCTATTTATTATTATCTGACGACCTGAGTGGCGCAGTGGTTCATACACCAGCGCGCTGCGCGGGTCCTGGGTGCGATTCCCAGCGGAGCAGAGATTTGAATGATGATATGGAATGTTTGTTTCTGGTCTTGGTGTGTTGTGTCCTCGTTGTGTGTGCCGATGGCGCCCACGACGCAGGGTATCCTAGTGTAATCCCGCCATCGCCCGCAGGTCAGATCACGTACGGCGGCCGCGTGACCGACATGTGGGACCAGCGGTGTCTGACCACCATCCTGAAGCAGTTCTTCTCCGCGCCCACGCTCGAGGACGACTACACATATTCGCGGTCCGGGACCTATTACTGCCCCCGCGTGGAGAAGCTCGAGCTGGTCCGGGAGTACATCGACACGCTGCCCGGGATCGAGGACCCGGAGGTGTTCGGGATGCACGAGAACGCGAACATCGCTTTTGAGGTGTGTACAACGACCACGAAACCTAATGGCAGGGATGGCGATCTGAGATCGATTTATCGAAGAATCGATTTATCGCGCCTAATAAATTTAATATAAATTTAAACTATGACATGCGGTGTCTTTTAGGTAGGGATGGCGATTCTTTCCGAAAAAGATCGATTTTTAAATCGATTCGGTGAATCGATACTTCACCCTAGAAAATCGACGTTCGATTTTTTCTATTCACGAGATGGCTGTGTGCTAAGTTTCCTGACTTCTTTTTTTCGCCTCACCTCTCTTTAATAAAAAAGTTACGTTTGTAGTCTGAATTTGTCTAATTTTTTGTATCTGTGGTGTCGATTTTCTAGAGATCGATCTTTTAGAATCGATTCATCAACTTACGATAATATCGATTTAAAAATCGATCTTTTTCGGAAAGTATTGCCATCTCTACCTAATAGACACAGCATGTCATAGTTTCTACATAATGTACCTACATGGAAATGATTCAATCAAAGCATTGAGGTGTGAGGGAGGGGGAAAAGAAAGAGAAAGCATCGTGATTAGTAACTGCTCATGTAAAAAAACTTTCTTTTGTTTCGTGTAGAAAAGTCTCATAAAGGAAAATTTACACTGCCCTTTATTCTATAGTTAGTCACACAGCTGAAATCGTTCCTGAGCCCATTACATTTTGAGTTTGTTGTAGTATAAATTAGGAAAACTGGAGTTAAAATTCTAAATCCTTTTTCACATATTACCAATATCATAACCACCAAATTACACATTATATATAAGCAACAATAATTTCTTTTTCAATTCATCAAGGAGTATTATTCAACAGGCCTACTTGTCGTAAAAATATATTTAGACTAGAGATAAAGTTTCTGTAATGAGAAATTTTCATAAATTTTAAATTCAAAATTTGAGATTCTTAAAATTAATTTAAATATAAAGTAACAAAAGAGAATAGGTAATGCTATTGTTGGGCTCGTCCGGGATTTGAACCCGGGACCTCTCGCACCCAAAGCGAGAATCATACCCCTAGACCAACGAGCCAGTTGGAAGATTAGACCAGTTGGAAGATTAGAATTAAATCATGTAGGATATTTTGTGTAGATATTATTGTGGAGAACTACCCATAAGGGTAGGCAACAGAAAAGCAAAATGTTAAATTAAAATACATTGCGTTTTATCCGATTTAAAGTCTTTCACAGTTTAGAGTTTATAGTGTAAACGATTATAATTTAATTTTCTTTTCAATACAATCAATATCCATTATTAATATTGTTAAAACACGTGGATGTGACTGACAGTGAAATACAATAGGCATTATTAACGGGCACTGCATTTTGCGCCTACAGCCTTGTGTTACGTGTTATTAAAATTGTATTGTGTTTTTGTAATTGTTTTATTAATTAAAATTGATTGTACTGTTGTACAGTCAATGTATAGTTCCCCTTTTGTTTAAGCCGGAACATTCGTGATTGTTCCTCTTTCGTTTGTTTCCCATTCTTGATCGTTCTTCTTTTGTTTCTACTTCGAACGGCCTTCATCGTTCGTCTTTTGTTGCTACCATGAATATACACGTCTTTCGTTTCTACTCCGAAAGTTCTTGATCGTTCGTCTTTTGTCTCTTCTCGATCATCTTCTGAATATACACGTCTTTCGTTTCTACTCCGAAAGTTCTTGATCGTTCGTCTTTTGTCTCTTCTCGATCATCTTCTGAATATACACGCCTTTCGTTTCTACTCCGAAAGTTCTTGATCGTTCGTCTTTTGTCTCTTCTCGATCATCTTCTGAATATACACGCCTTTCGTTTCTACTCCGAAAGTTCTTGATCGTTCGTCTTTTGTCTCTTCTCGATCACCTTCTGAATATACACGTCTTTCGTTTCTACTCCGAAAGTTCTTGATCGTTCGTCTTTTGTCTCTTCTCGATCATCTTGGGCCGTTTGGTTTTGGCTTGTCTCATTGGTTTCTCCCCATCTGTGGCCGTCCCTTTGTTTCGTTCCGGAACATTCGTCCGTCACTTGTTTCTTGATACAATGCGAATCCTTTACGTCCGACAGAACAAGGAAACGAACACGCTGATCCAGACGATAGTGGACGTGCAGCCGCGCGCGGGCGGCGGCGGCGGCGGCGACACGCCCGACCAGATCGTGTGGCGCATCTGCGACCAGACGCGCGCCACGCTCGTCGCCAAGGTGGACAAGTCGCTCGTGAACGCCGAGCTGATGGTGCCCGACGACATGGGCCAGCTGCACTCGCTCACCACCGTGCTGCTGCACGAGACCGACAGGTTCAACGCGCTGCTGGCGCTCATACACGCGTCCTTGAACGAGCTGCAAAAGGCCATCAAGGTGACCCTTTTAAAATTCTTCTTAGATGTCACCTAAACGCCAGTGGCGTGCACTGGAGGTAGGCACTAGAGATCTAGCTAGTCTTGGGTACTTCAAAATTTTCGTTTGACCTATAAAAATGATAGGTAGTGATTGTCTTGTTTAATAGATAATAGAAAAATAATATGTAAAGCGAGGCTGGGAGCCAGAGGCTAGACTAAAGGTAGGCACTGGCTACTTTTTCGACTATGGTATACTCGCGCCATAAACAGCGGTGATAGCCCAGTGGCTTAGAATTCGACCTCGAATCGAGGGGTCCGGGTTCGAATCCCAGTGGCACGCACCAATGACTTTGTAAAAAAGTTATGTGCGATTTATAAAATTAAATATCACCTGCTGTTACGGTGAAGGAAAACATCGTGAGGAAACCTGCATGCCTGAGAGTTCACAAAAAAAATGTTGTCACGCGGCATGTTCGTCCACCAACGGGCAGTAGTGGTGCGTGGTGGACGGCGGCCTACATCCCTCTCATTGTGAGAGGAGACCCGACCCGCCAGTGGGTCATTAATGGGTTAAAACAACAACATGCTCGCGCCTGCTAAACGCATAGATGCAATTTAGAATGTGCGAAAGACAGGGTACTTTAGAAACGAAGATCGCGAGCGATATTAATTTGGGTGGACCGTTGATCTTTGCCGCTGGTGCTATGGTTCATAAGCATCCGACACATCCTAGTTCAAATCTTCATTACGCCGAGTTTCCCTTTTTTGTCGCAATTGGACAAGACTGGACGAATTAGACAAGGTCCATTATTTTGCGACAGAACAGTGAGGGTCTTGGTCGCAATTGGACAAGACTGGACGAATTAGACAAGGTCCATTATTTCGCGTAAGAACAGTGAGGGCCGCGCCCAGCAGTGGGGTATCTTGGTTACGTTAATGCGTAGATATAATTAAAATTAAAATGCGCGATGCGTAGTTTTTATTAAAATTGTTCTTAGGTTACTAATGTTTATAAATCAATCTATGAGCACTGAAACAATTCATATTCTGACAATAAGGTCGCCGCAGCCTGCTTACAAAGGCTGATCCTCATAAGACAAAAAGCTCTTAATTTAGGACCACATACACGTAGCTAACTTAAATGTTTGCGTCCCCATTTGAGTGGACTTAGCTTCCCTTCAAGGATGTAAAAGAGAAAAACGAGCCGGTAAATTCTCACTACACTCTTCCATCTGAAAAAGGTTTTATGATCAGATCTTTCATCTGAAATAAAATTGAATTGGAACGCAATCAGGCACCCTGTCTCCAAGTCGAATGTAAACAAAAACCGGAGGCATTCGTTGCATCCGCGTGTCTGCGTGACATCGCGAATATCTGTTTCTCCCTGTTTGGTTTCATTCGACCTCCTCAACAGTGCGAAGCCAATGAAACGATTGACATTTAAACTTGAAGAACGGCAGGGACGTTGCCAAGTACTGACGCACGCACCTTGAAAGTTGGCGGATGGAAAGCCTATGACCGCTTTTCAACGGAACTGTCGTTATGAGAGGTACCTGTGTAGCAAGCAATGTGCGTCAATGCCTGATATAGGAGCTGACCCAAAACGTTTCGAAACCAGTAATTGAAAATAAGTCAAGAGAGCCTCTGTTTGTTCATAGGACCACGGATGAAGTTTGACGAAAATTTTCTATAACTATTTCGATAAATCTATTGTTAGTCCTTTCCGAAGAACAAAAGCGTCCGATCATGATCGGACGCTTTTGTTCATACAATTCATCCGAACGTAACTTGCGTTCGTGTCCTGTTTATTGACTAGCAGAGGCAATGAAACCTACAGCGCGCTTAGTGACTACTAGAGGCAGTACCGCGCTTAGCGACTAGCGGAGTCAATACTAACGTTGTGTTCAAACCTACAGCGCGTTTAGTGACTAGCGGAGCCAACACTTATGTCGTGTTCAAACCTGCGGGGCGTTTAGTGACTAGCGGAGCCAACACTCATGTCGTGTTCAAACCTGCGGGGCGTTTAGTAACTAGCGGAGCCAATACTAACGTTGTGTTCAAACCTACAGCGCGTTTAGTGACTAGCGGAGCCAACACTCATGTCGTGTTCAAACCTGCGAGGCGTTTAGTAACTAGCGGAGCCAATACTAACGTTGTGTTCAAACCTACAGCGCGTTTAGTGACTAGCGGAGCCAACACTCATGTCGTGTTCAAACCTGCGGGGCGTTTAGTAACTAGTGGAGCCAATACTAACAAATTGAAGCCTATAGGCCGTTTAGTGACTAGCGGAGCCAACACTATCAATACTTACATTGTGTTGAAACCTACAGCGCGTTTAGCGACTAGCGGAGCCAACACTCACATAGTGTTTCAGCTACAGCGCGTTTACTGACTACTGGAGCCAATACTAACGTCGTGTTTCACGTACAGGGCGTGGTGGTGATGTCGGAGGCGTACGAGGAGGTGTTCACGTCGCTGATGAACAACCGCGTGCCGGCGATGTGGCACAAGCGCGGCTACAACTCGCTCAAGAGCCTCGGCAGCTGGATACACGACCTCACGCTCCGGATCGACTTCATTGAGGTATCCCACCTCAGTCATGGGCTTTATAATATTTAAATGTCAATTTGTACTGTACGACTGAAAATTTCATAGGTGTACCTATATGTATGCTTGTATGTATGTATGTAACTATGTATGTATGTTGTATGTAGATATGTTTGTCCTCGCATATCGTAAGACTGAAAATTGCATAGGTGTACCTATATGTATGCTTGTATGTATGTATGTTGTATGTAGATATGTTTGTCCTCGCATATCTCGTATATCACTATTTTATAAATAAGAATGTAGACTACCAGTGATCTCCCCCCCCCCCCCCCCAACAAATATCTCGTATATCACATTTTTTTAATCAGAATGTAGACTACCAGTGATCTCCCCCCCCCCTTCCTCCTCCCAACAAATTACGAAGGATTGCGAAGGAAAATAGCTGCTTAAAATAATGTTTTCGACGTAAAATCCAAAATCCACTGGGCTAGTACGAGCGTGTGATTGTGATCTGTCGTCCAGCGGTGGCTGGTCGAGGGCCTGCAAGCCAGCAGCTGGGTGTCGGGGCTGTTCTTCCCGCAAGGGCTGCTGACGGGCGCGCTGCAGGCGTTCGCGCGCCGCTACCGGGTGCCGATAGACGCGCTCGTGTTCGACTTCGCGCCGGTGGCCTTCTACCTGTCGCAGGAGGACGTCTACAAGTACAACAAACGGAAGGTCAAGGTGAGATCCGTCTGATTGTCCTCCCGAGTATTTTGTATTTTAACCCCCGACGCAAAGGAAGGGGTGTTAAGTTTGACGTGTCTGTCTGTCTGTCGGTCGTGGCAGCGTAGCTCGCGAACGGATGAAGCGATTTCGATTTAGTTTTTTTTTGTATGAAAGGAGAGTTACGGGCGAGTGTTCTTAGACGTGTTTGATGAAAATCGGTTGAGTCGTTTAAAAGTTGTGGGGGTGAAAGTGGGGAGGAATAACCGAATGTCTGCAAATATAATCGAGTGGGGTCTCAAATGAAAGCCCATCACGAGCACATTACAAAATAATAAGTTCAATGAAAATTGTCGTTATTGTGTCGGGGTTTTTTTTTTTAATTTCAATTTAATTATTGTTATTAACTAGCTGATCCGCAAACAACGTTGTGCCATATAAGCTATCGAGCGTTAAAAATCGGCTATTAAAAATAGAGGTTAGTGATAGAAGAGTGAAAATTTAGGGTTGTATGTATTATTTGATGCCACATTATTAAAAAATAAAAATAAAAAAATCTGTCCAAAAAATAAAATTAAAACGTTAGGAGTGAACAACCCTTATCACTTAGGGGTATGAAAAATAAATAATAGCCGATTCTCAGACCTACAGAATATGCATATAAAATTTCATAAAAATCGGTCAAGCCGTTTCGGAGGAGTATGCTAACTAACATTGTGACACGAGAATTTTATATACGAGTATAAGGTTACCCTGTAGCCAGGCGAGTCTTCAGCTTTAAGGTGGAAACGCCAAATTGGTTATTTTTGAAAGGACTGTCACCAGATAGTGTGTACCAGGTGCTGGTCACAAAAATAACCGGGGGAAAAGATCGCTTGATTTTTCTTAAGGGCTGATCCCCTCATTTCTTGTTTGCTTTTCTTATTAAGGCCCGGTGGTTCCTTGGATCATCCCGGGCGTTCCTTCAGGGTTGATGCTGTGACTATCTCGTATCTGTGACGAGTAAAGTCGCCTAAAAGATTATTCTTCCGCACACGGAGACGTCATTTAACGTCATGTTCATTAACAAACAAATTCAATCGTCTTTATTCGTATTGACATAAGTGCCATCTTTATTTTCATAAACTCAAACTCAAAGTCAAAAGCTTTCATTCATTACTAGGTACAATTAGTGCACACTTAATGAACGTCATACAGATAAATTATACATTCTACATTCATCCGTTTTGATCGCCCCTCAGGCAAAACGTAGACTGGGAGAAAAAAGCGGGCGGGAAAAAACTCCCAGCACTCTTTTAAAAGTAAATAAAACTAATGAACCAGAGAAAATAATGAATCATCGACGTCAATTAATGTGTGAGTACGGCGGTTAATGATAGTTTATAAGCCATAATTTGTACGGCCGAATTGGATCGACTTTTCAAAACTTTATTATAATAATTTTGTAGCATCCTTTTCGTGTGCCAGTCAAGAACAAACGGTTTAATTTGTCTCGTTTCGCAACAGGAGGAGGGCGGGGACGTGTACGGGCGGCTGGAGCGGCCCGCGGACGGCGTGAATATCCACGGGCTGTTCATAGACGCGGCGCGCTGGGACATCCAGCGGAGCTGCCTCGTGGACGCCCTCCCAGGTTAGTGCCCGCTCGCTGCCCACTGCTGGGCATGGGGCTCTCCCCACAACAGAGAGGCCTTTTTTGCGATGGGGGCAATGATATTGTACAAAACAAAAGCAGCTGACGACCTGAGTGGCGCAGTGGTTAAGACGCCGGTGCGCCGCGCGGATGGTCCTGGGTTCGATTCCCAGCAGAGCAGGGATTTGAATGATGAGTTTAAATTTCTGTTTCTGGTCTGGGTGTGTGTTCTTGTCTTGTGTGTATCCATGGCACCCACGACACAGGGAATCCTTGTGTAGGGCTATGAGTGTGAAGCGTTATTTATATTATATTTATTTAGATATGTTATAAGCGCGCGCGCTGTGAAGACTCAAATACGTCCCAAATGGGACGTCTGAAACATTTGAAGTGCAACCATTAAAATTATAGCTATCTCTTTCAATTTCTTGTTATTTCATATCTTTTGTTTTGCTTATCAGTAAAACTTGTCAATGTGTCACGTGCTATGGACGTATTTTTTTGGATTGCTTGGAACAGTTTAAAACGTAAATTACTATGAACGTAACTAATCTATAGTTTAAAAAATCATTGGATGGGGGGAAACCTTAGGTACCCGGGAGCCGTGGGAGCGACTCCGGGTTATGTGGGATTCTTACCCACTAAAACCCCCTCGGTGGCCTTCCACTGCGCACGTGGGGGCTCCGGGACCGAACGGGATGGCCACGGCGCACTCCTCACAACGGGCAGCCGTTGTTATTGTGAACAGAGATATTGTGAAATCTGATTATGGTTCGGGAACGTGTTCGTTCGGCGTTCACGTGGTTTGTTACGTAGAACGGGTCAAACTCGGAGAAACATCGCGCATTTCTTGTCTTTATGAAACAGTGTAAAATTTCGAAAGCAATGAGCTAAAGTAGGCAGACGCGTTGATTGCTAAACGGATAAGGCCAGCCCGAGAACGTGACTTGAGTGACGCCAAGATCACTAGAAATAAGCATTTGGAAACACTCAAGTGAGAACGGGGAGAGGGATGGAGTCAAACGTGACATCCGCTCACCGGGAGGCGAAAATACGTCGAAAACGAAGCACCTTGCGTAATTAAGGGATGTCTTAACACGGCCACAGGCCATAATCAAATCGTATTATTCATTACAATTCAGTACATGCAAAATAGTTGAGATAGGCCGTACGTAGTGCAACCAATTCTATGGAAAACAACTGAAACCCGTAAGCCCGTGCCCTAATTGCCACGTTGCACGAAAAAGTTGCTCGTACGACAACGTAAGCTATGTAATTTTATCGCATGTGTCGTATCGTATATTTCAATTAGGACACCTCCATACAGACTTGTGGTCAAATTTTGTTATGCTAGCCAATTCAGGATGCCTTAGCCACGCAACGTTCTTAGTATGACCTACATAGATAACTGAGTATCAGTTAGTGTTCGTCGCGGACCAATAAAGTACCAATGTTGCAGTCAGACATTTAGGGATTTACGTAAGTGTACTGGATAGCCATGGCTTGCAGTGACCACGTAACTACTACTTAACTTACCCTATGGTACTAAGATGGTCGCCAAAAATTTCAAATACCAAACTTTTCAGTCTTACTCATTCATATAGCAACATTTCTTCATCTGGTTCATTCAGATACCACAACCAATAGGTTTAAAAGCGTCGAGCGTTAAAAATAGACTATTAAAAATAGTGGTTGTTGATAGGAGGGTGACAATTTAGGGTTGTATGTATTTCTGATACCACATTATAGAAAAATAAAAATAAAAAAAAATGTCAAAAAAATAAAATAAAAATTTTAGGTGTGGACAACACTTAGGGGTATGAAAAATAGACGTTAGCCGATTCTCAGACTCTTAAGCCGTTTCGGAGGAGTATGGTTACTAAAACTGTGACATGAGAATTTTATATATGAGACAAATTTTCATAAAAATCGGTCAAGCCGTTTCGGGGGAGTATGGTAACTAAAACTGTGACACAAGAATTTTATATATGAGACGAAATTTCATAAAAATCGGCCAAGCCGTTTCGGGGGAGTATATAGTAACTAAAACTGACACGACAATTTTATATATGAGACGAAATTTCATAAAAAGTGGTCAAGCCGTTTCGGGGGACTATGGTAACTAAAGCTGTGACACGAGAATTACAAGATGTGTATCCACAGGTCAGATGAACCCGCCGCTGCCGGTGGTGTGGTTCAAGCCGGTGCTGGAGCTGCCGCGGCCGGACCCGCGCTACGAGGCGCCGCTCTACAAGACGGCCGAGCGCGCCGGCACGCTGTCCACCACGGGCCACAGCACCAACTTCGTGCTGCCGGTGCTGCTGCCCGCCGACATGCCGTCCGACTTCTGGATCATACGCGGCACGGCGTTGCTCACGCAGATCACTGATTAGGGTGACGAAATAATATATACATATATAATCACTCTAATAAATTAACAATTATAAACAGGAATGTAGTAACGCGCGTATAAATAACTAAATAAATTAATTAAAACTATGTCGAGAGATTTTTCCTCCGGCTTTTTCTCTCTTTGCCCAGTAATGGGTGGCACATTGCATAGCCGATGAGTTCGATTAGGAAAAATATTAAAATAAACAAATAATTTGAACTGCTGAACAAAATAATAAATAAATAAATATAATTTAGCAATAATTGCCATGAAATATTAAATTAAGTTTTAGTTATGTAAGACATAATTATTGTATGCCCACATAGGGTAGACTGTTCTAAACTTATAAATTTTTGTAACATCTTTCTCATGTAACAGTCAACAATCAACGTATTCTTTTCTTTTCTTTTCTTTCGTCGTCGAAATTAATGTGGTGTGGTGCACTCATAGAAGGTGCTTATTTTATTTTCCTAGTTTGGATTTAAATTCTGTAGCTCAACGCTACTGGAGAGTGAGTGAGTAGCCTACATTATCACTACCTATATTCACTCTACAAGACCTCCGAGCGAGCTAGAAAATATGTATACGAGATACAGGGTACATTTTGTCACGGTCCTGACCAGTTACGGTCACCAGTACACCTTGCCTCTCCGAAAATAGGTATTAATTATCATGAAAGATGTTGTACCTAACTTTTTTAATACATTATCTTGATATTTCAGGTAAACCTTGAGGTGGCGAGTGATGCAACTAAAGTTATATTTAATAATTTTAAATAATATTTATTAACTCTAGTTAGTGTATCTTACTTAGTGTATGGTATGATGTTTATGAATATACGAATTTGTTCTAAATTGCTTTTTTTTCTTCAATACATACCACGGTAAAAAATTTGCGCATTTTTTTGCTACGCTACAGTTTACGTTGATTCAGAATAGATAATTTCTTGGATTTTATTAATTGTAGAAATTGAAAAATGAAAATACTGTCTACTTGGGGTAAAATGAAAACCAATAGTCTTAATTTGAAATTGATTTATTTTAACCGATTAAATCTTTGTAATTCAAACATTGTCAGTGAACAAGTTTTGATCATTATCCAGATAGACAATTTTAAAATGAAACAAGTTTTGTGCAGCAGAGGTCGGCATTGTACAATTTACAGTGACAATATTTATTACTCAATACCTAAGCCTATATTTGACTATTATCGTCTAGTACAAAGAATAAAACCTACTATACCCTTTCCAATCGTTTATTTAACTTGACAGATCACTCACATAAGTTTTGTAATTATTTTTGATACAATGTACTACAGGGAATATTGTACTTCATGGACGGGCTCCGCCCACTTCGAGATGTGTAATTCGTAATTAATGAACACAGACTATAAAACGGTATTGAAATAAATCGATTATCGATTATATTAATAAAACATACAATAAAATTATTGTGATTATATTTAGTATCAAATCACGTAAAAACCTTTCTTATTTTGCATTAAAATGCCCCAAATGACTGTTTTAATGCATAAATAATTTGCGTAATGAAAACAGTTCCATCGTACTCGTGCAGAGTAATGAGATCGAATGGAATTATAAAGAATCGTCTTCTTCGACCAAGAATCATCATCACTTGAATTCTCAGTAATATTGATTATTATTATCATTATTCTTGGACAGATAAATCGTCGAATGCAACATGTGTTAAATCGATTAAAACTTCTTCATGAATAAAATCGATCGATAAAAGAAATCGAATCGGTAACGGGTCTATTTGATTAAGTATTAGAGCTGTCAAAAGTTAAATAAAGTTACCTCGTTGATAGAAAAATAAAATAGAAAGTACTAAAAATGTATTAAAAACAGAGCCTAAGACCGATTCGCTACCACCGCTGGCGAAACTCAGTATCATCTTTAAGCTTATATGATTTTTAATTAAAAATCAACTAGAGTTACAACAAGTTTGTAATTATCTAAGTTTTTACAAAGTTTATACAACGGTTGGTCAATATCATCACGCGTGGCAACACACACCTTGGTACTTGGTAAAACGTTTTACAACAACTTACAAATTTAAAATTGTTTTACTCAACAACTAAAAGAACACTTTCTAAGACATTAATTAATTGAAACATTAAAACTTTCACAATCAACGTTACTAAACACTGTATTCTTATGAACTTAACATCAAAAGCGACAAATTCTGCTAACACACATACGATCTAAAACAACAAAATATAACGCAATCTACAAGTCTTAACCCTGTGTCGTGTCGCCATGTCGCACGCAAGAACGTTATTGCATAACTGACGCAACAAAAATTAAACACAGGGCTCTGTCTGTACAGATCTGTCGCTGTCCAAATTGAAATAGACACCGACATGCTACAAAACGTATGCAGTGACGTTGTCGGACGAGCAACTTTTGCGTGCGACACGGCAACTGGGACACGGGGTAACACTATATTTCTGACAAAAGTTTTACAATAAAAGTGCTTCTTCCACTGTGATACAAAATACTCGAATCATCTAACTACACTGATTTGCTTCCATTTCAAGAAGTAAGTCGCCTTCTAGATTACTTATTAAAATGTATTTTCTGATTATATCCGCTAAACCACGTGACTTAAATTGGAATAATTCAGTCCCTAAAACGTCCTCATCTCCGTACACGCACAGCACTACAACCAAGTAAGGAATGACTGAGTTTGTAACAGCTATACTCTATAGTACACACGACTCTTAGACAACGAACATATTATATTACGGTCAAGGTTTCTGAGCACAATGCTCATAATTCATTTATTATAGACAATTTTAGAGATTAGATGTTGTTATATTCTTGGTTTTAGACCACAGAGCTATATGGACTTGAGGACGCAAGTGTGTGCACTTCGCGTGTAACAAAGGAGACAAATTGTCTTCTTTTAGCGCCACTTCGTACCGCTCTCGAACGCACACGTGATCGAAAACAGAGAGAAACGCCTAATTGTACTATTATTATATCAACTTGTAAAAACTACACAAGAAAGGAGGACGGGATACCGGAAACGTTTCCTTTCATCGGTAAGTCATTATGTTATTAAAATGGCACGCTCGGTTTCTATACGGGTAATAAGACTTGCGTCCTCTAGTCCATATAACTCTATAAATTTCTCGAAAGTAAGTCATTTCCGGATGACAAAATTAATCGCATGTAAGATCTGCTTTCAATGCTAAAAATATAAATTTCTATCGTAGGTGAAAAGCAGGTCTTTACCCGTCACCCGAACGGTTACCCGTTCACATATAAAAACATCTATTTAAACCTGTACAATCGTATATCGCGCATTCCCGCGCTGCGTTGCGTGATGCGGGGCTGCATTTTAATCGCGTTACTGCTCCTTGCGTCTGGGTACGATCCTGGGTACGAGTCTGGGTGCGCGCCCTGTCCCGGAGCGAGGTCACGTGGGGGACGCGGGGGGCGTGGGGGACGCGGCGGAGCGGGCGGCGTCGGGGGGCGCGGCCGCACTCGCCCCCCACCGCGACCCCTAGTCGTCCGACATGAACGAGTTCACCGACTTCAGCTCCTCCAGCCGCTGGATCTGCTGCCGCAGGTACATCAGCCTGGAAGACATTGTCTGGTCAGATTGTGTCGTGAATGTTATCTAATAGACTACAAGCCCATGGAAAACATTTACCTGTGAAATGAACCAACGTGAATAACGCTTAGAAGGCTGTTACTATATCAGAAAATAACTCTGAGCACATAGATTCGGCTACTATTTATTTTTCATACCCCTAAGTGATAAGGGTTGTCCACACCTAACATTTTTGGAACGAAGTTCCTCATCGCGCGTTGTGAAAGGGGGCTAGACGGATAAAATTCTTACGCAAAGTTGTCACGACACTTTTTGCTGTCATTAAGTAAGTCATGACGTAAATGACAATGACTGAAGTTCATGACTACGTCAGTTACGTCATGAACTTCAGTTACGTCATGACAGCAAAGTGTCGTAAATGACATTGTCATTTACGACATGAACTTCGTTCCTTCCGGGTGTCCCTTGACAACTCTCAAGTTTTTATTTTATTTTTTGGACAAATATCTTTATTTTTATTTGTTAATAATGTGCCATTAAAAATACACACAACCCTAAATTATCACCTATCACCAACCCCTATTTTTAAGTCATTTTAGCAATTTCCTCCGGCTCGATGACTTATAACAACGATCCCGCTCGATGACTTACAACAACGTTTGCGGGGTCGGCCAGCAAGTTATAACAGTACATAATAAAGTGACCAAAGGCAGGTGGATACTTTTGCTCCTGCAGCGTGGCCTGTATCTCGGTGTGGCGCACGAGCGAGCGCGCGCACTTCAGCTCGGAGGAGACGCGCGTGCACTGCAGGCTCCACGTCTGGTAGGCTTCCTCCGCGTATTTGTTGGCCTGGGACCAGGAACAACTATTATAAAACACAACCCTCGGCACAGTCTAACACAGTCAATCCTAAATAGTGGATTGTATCACAAGGGAGCAAAATAGTGTTTTATACGGCGAGGGCGCTTTTTTTGGATTCAGAGCCAAGTGACGGATTCTAGAGTAGAATCCTGAACGTAGCGACGGATTCAAAATACGTCGACCGAGCCAAAAATATATTTTGTCCCGAGTGATACAATGAACTTTTCATCATCCTCTATGAGAAAATTAAAGGCGCCTCATATTCTATTGCAATATTATTATTTAATAAAACATAGAGTAACAACTAAATTGAAATTAAATATTAGGTATCTGCTAATAAAACAACTACAAACTTATATTTACATATTCGCAATTATCAAAATTTATTGTTACAGTTTTATTAGGAATAGAGATCGTTGTAGATTTGTGTACGTGCGTGCGTGCGCGTGTGTGTGTGTGTGTGCGCGCGCGTGTGTGTGTCGCGTGTGTGTGCGTGCGTGTTTGTGTCGCGCGTATGTGCGTGTGTGTGTGTGTGTGTGTGTGACGCGCGCGTGTGTGTGTGTGTGTGTATCGTGTGTGTGTGTGTGTGTGTGCGCGTGTGTGTGTGTGTGTGTGTGAGTGTGTGTGTGTATCGTGTGTATGTGTGTCGTGTGTTTGTGTGCCTGTGTGTGTCGTGGGTGTGTGAGTGTGCGTGCTTGTGTGTGTGTGTGTATGTGTGCGTGTCGGTACCTGTTTCTCGAGTATGTCGGCGGGCCAGCTGGCGACGTGCGCGGTGAGGTCCTGCCGCACGTGCGACACCAGCGACGTCGACAGCATCGGCGTGGACGCCGGAACGCCGCCGACCACTGACGAGTAGCTGCCGAGGCACTCCACTGGAACGACACAACACATCATTATTATAGGATACATCTTTAAGAGTTCACTTTGTCCGATTTGATGAGCAATCTTAGCTCTGACGAACTGAACGGCGCAGCGGTTAAGACGCCGATGCGCTGCGCGGAGGGTCCTGGGTTCGATTCCCAGTAGAACAGGGATTTGAATGATGAGTTTAAATTTCTGTTCCTAGTGTGGGTCTGTGGTCTGGTCTCGTGTATGTCCATGGTACCCACGACACAGGGAATCCTAGTGTGGGGCTGTGTGTTAAGCGGTATTATTTATTTATTTATTTATTATATACATCTCAAAATTGCTTTAAAAAATAAAATTTAGTTACTAAAGATTAGTTTTAGCATCAAATGACAATCTATAATATGAAAATGAGTCGCTGAATGTGTTGCTAAGCGCAAATCTCGGGAACGGTTGGACCGATTTCGCTAATTCTTTTTTTTAAATATTCCTTGAAGTACGAGGATGGTTCTTACGGAGAGAAAATTTGAAAACAATGTAAAGAAAATAATAAAAACAACAATTTCATTTTCCTATATAAACTGTTCTACCCATGTTCTACCTGTCAAACATCATTTCAGATTGAATACTTCATATGGCAATGTCATGCATTTAGAAACGTCAAGATTTTTCTTTTTGGATGCCACTTCTATTATGCAAACTGCAATGATATAATATACATATTTTATAATAGCAAAACGAAGTGTGCCGGGTCAGCTAGTTAATTATAAATCTACAATGCTGCCACTCACTCTTCCTGGGCAGCGCTTGCTCCAAGTGCAGTGGGGGTGCGTGGGGGTCGATGCTCTCCGAGTGCGTGGGCGTGGGCGGCCCGGCGTCCCGCGTGGGCGTGTCGCCGTCCGCGTCGCCGGCGACGGACGCGGTGGTCGCCGCCGCAGTCGCGGTCGCAGTCGTCGTTGTCGCCGAGTGAGTCGCCACGATGCGGGGCAACGCGGCAGCTAACAACGACCCGCTCTGGAAATAGGGTGTTACACCCAGTTTTAAAAAGTGTCTCAATGACATTTTGTAGTACTAGTGAACCACAAAAAAGTTTTATTCAAAATTTTTATTCAATCGTTACGTGCCATAAAATGCATTTAATGCTTTGTTTTTGATTAAGGGAGGTCCGTGTCCAGCATTGGCCTCCGAAGGGCTGAAAGGAGGGAACGGAGGAGGAAGGAGTCGTCTCTGCACTCACCGTCTGATTGGAGTTGTCGAGCACCACGACAGGCGGCACGGCGCCGCCGCCCTCGCGACCGCCGTACGACTTCTCCGACACCGGCGTGCTGCGATCGGGGGATATGTCCATGTCTTGCGACTGGCCATCTGCGGATACAGTGAGATAAGATAAAGATAAGAATGAGAACAATTGGAGTGGAATGACACAACATATTACTCTCTTTGCCAATAGCCAGAACTAATACAGTGCCTAAGGCTCCAGCGTCTATTTGAGAGATCCAGATTCGAATCCCATTGACATTTTTAAATGTTAAAGCACGTGTAGCCCCGCAGCTTGAGTAGATCGCAAGCGATCTAAAAAGTTAAGCAACATCGGGCGCGGTCAGTGCCTGGACGGGCGACCGCTAGTGGCGAGTTCGATGCGAGCTTTCGTGCCTCGGAGGGCGAGATATGCCGACGATTCCTGTAGTTATTGATTGCCAATGGCCTACGGAGGTAGGGTTACCATCAGACCGGAAAAAGCCGGTCTAGACCGGATTTTTACGTGTTAGACCGGACTCCGCCCGGATTTTACGTCAGACCGGATTTTTGTCATACTTGCATGTCCTCCCGTCCGCCCAAGCGACGGGTGCCGCAGGCACTGAGCCCGGAAGTCCCGGAACGCAAGCACTTTTTTTCAAAATCAGGATTTTTAGACATGTCAGATAGGATTTTGCATTTTTAGGCCTGGTAACCCTAGTCGGAGACGTCGCCTTTATTCGTCGCTGGCCTAGTTACCAAAACGCAAGTTTTGCATATGATTTAGTACCTACTGTTTTGTTTACCTTTCTGGCTGTGGTGGTTTACTAAAACGCAAGTTTTGCATACGATTTTGTACTGTTTTGTTTTGTTTACCTTTCTGGCTGTGGTTGTTGGAGGACCGCTTGGAGGCCCTGGCGCGGTCGCGGGCGCCCTCGTCCCGCTGCCAGTGGCGGCTGTCCGAGGCGCTGGCCGCGCGTTTACTCGCCGCCGGCTTGTCGCTCTCGCGTCGACCGGACCGAGATCGGGACCGTGATCGCTTCTCACGATCTGTGCGGATGAAACAAAATTATTTATTTATTTAACAATTTTTGTACACAACCTTAATTTATTAAATTATCTCTGTGCATTTTTGATCTGTTATTTATTAAGGACTTCTTTCAAATTGAAATTTCTTCCAACATAACTTCAAAATAAGTCATAATACAAAGTTAATTACTACTTATTTTAAGACATAATTATTGTATGCCCGCATAGGGTAGACTGTTCTTAACTTATTATAATTTTTGTAACATCTTTCCCGTGGCAACAATAAACGCACTTTTAGTTTTCTTTTCTTTTCTTAACACACACGAACTTGGACAACCGATATGAGAAACAAATTTAGTGCGTGTAGTAGGTAAATCGATAATTATAATAATTTCGCTAAATTACTTACCAAATAATAAATAACTAACGCTTCACACTCATAGCCCCCACACTAGGATTCCCTGTGTCGTAGGTGCCATGGACACACACAAGACAAGAACACAATACACCCAGACCAGAAACAGAAATTCACATTCAGCAGTAAACGTCCAAAAGTTACTGCAACTTTGTTGTACCAAAGTCTTGGTCAGGAAAGCGTTGTATTCGCTATATTTAAAATTTCGCAAACATCCGTAATGAGATACCTCGGTAGGTATTCCAAACAAATTACAGATCGAAAATATACCTTCCTACGTCCAAGACGCACGTTGTTGAAAGTTTTTCGATGTTTACGCAAATTGTGCAAAGCTGACACGTTGTTCTTCTTAATCGTTTCGCTCTTGGCAGAGCGGTCGTGGTCGTCATGTAGTCGCGTTTGTGGCAGATGTTATTTTCTTCACAATCTCTCGCCACTTTTCTCGGTTAGTCGTCATTTTGGTGCACTCATGCAATGGACCGCCCACAGCAGATTTGATTTGATCGGTCCATCGCATGGGCGATCTACCGCGTGGCCTGGTACCCTCTATTTTGCCTTGCACCACTAGACGCTCAATGGAGTCATTGCCTCTCCTAGAGACGTGGCCGAAGAACTTGAGTATGCGGGTTTGTACTAGAGCCGATAGACGCTGTTTGATGCAGAGTTCCTCGAGTATGGAGGCATTTGTACGAAATTCCGTCCACGATACTCCAAGCATTTTTCTCCAGCACGATTAAGAAGAAGACACGTTGTAGATATAATCACGCAGCTAGCTAAAACGAGGTAGGTATTCCAAACGAATTATAGAACAGAAATTGCCCTTCCTACCCATTGTCCAAAATGTGCGTCATTGTACTATAGTGGCGGTGGAGTGTGTCTTGAGTCGTCACGAATAAAACTCTCTACCACTATATACATATTTTATTTACATCTTAATATTTATATTTAAGAAAACTAACATAACAAAATAATCTAGGTATATACAAATCGAAGTAAGTAAGAATGATTGAATGACAGGAATAATAACCAAAAGAAAAACGTTGAAATAAATTCGAAATTAAAAAGTAAACAAATCATAAAAACTTCTTGTTGCTACATCAGACCCCCGGAGACCGTTAAGGTCGAAAGTAGTCTGGGAAATGTACTCTTCGTCCAGACCGAGTCGTAGTACGAGTACTAGTCCCTACGGGTGGCGAACTCTGTGTTACCGCTGAGTCTTGTTGCTACAGTACGTTGCTGGGAGTTTGACGACGTCAACCCAACTCGTGTAAAGCTGACGCGTAGTGCAACGTGAGCGTTGGTCCACAAACGTGCGTCGTCGAGTTGTTGCCACCAAATGTTTTCTTAACGGGGTGATAAACGCACGAGTAGGTTCGCGTAGGAGAACGAAGGCAACTGACGTAGCTCTCAAAGTTTGCAAATTAAAGTGGCAATGGGCTGGCCACATCGTTCGCAGGACTGACAACCGATGGGGAAAAAGGTCCTCGAATGGCGACCACGTTTAGGCAAAAGGAGTACAGGCCGCCCTCCGACCAGGTGGACTGATGACCTGAAGAAGACAGCGGGAAACCGTTGGACCAGGAGCGGGCGGAATGGCGTCGATTAGGGGAGGCCCATGTCTAGCAGTGGACTACTTAGGACTGAAAGGAAGGAAGGAAGGATTATAAAGCTGAAGAGTTTGTTTGTTTGTTTGTTTGAACGCGCTTATCTCAGGAACTACTGGATCGATTTCAAAAATTCTTTCAGTGTTGGATAGTCCATTTATAGAGGAAAGTTATAGGCTATATTTTATTATATATCAAAAAAATTAGGGATCTGTAAGAGATATAGGGATCAGTAATTGAATTGAAAACCTATTTATGCGTGCGCTGCAAAACTATTGACAAGAGAACAAAATTATGTACTACGGGTTTGTAGGTCTTATTAGTATCTACAAAAAAGTCAGCGAGAGCACATATCTAACTATCATAGTTTAGTCACAATAACCGCAAGTTCTAAAATCCACGCGCGCACAGTCAATGTCCATCAAACTGTCCATTTGTGGTCACTAATAGCAACAACATGGCGAAACAAAACGCTATTCTTGGTCTCTAAATTGAAACGCTTCAGTCGGACAGTAGCACTTTAAGTCTGGATAGCAGTGGACAGGGCCCTAATTATACACACACTCATGAAATTGCTTGTATTCTTGTTTGGGAGTCGCAATAGACCAAATGCAATAATTGTGCAGTTCTGAGAATATTATATACATACGTCTCGAATTGATAACCCCCTTTTTTGAAGTCGGTAAAAAGAGTATTGGTATTTTAAAATACATCCATATATCCATAACATTCACATCACGTCCTCAGGTCCAATTCAAAAACATTTATAGCGCAGGACTAAACCATTAGTATGTGTCCAGATACAAACTTTATTATACATATACCTACTAATGAGTCTCGAGTCGCAGACTTGAAACACTTAGTTACCTGCATGCTACGGTCAACAGAGGAATACTGGAAAGTGTTTAAATTAGTAAAAGCAAATAAACATTTTAATGGTTTACGTTTAAACGCATACCACAAAAGCTACCGATTTTAGTACCAATGAATTCGAAAAAAAACTTCCGTATTTTTTAATTATCAATTAATTAGTATTTTTTAATTATTAAAACACCGAAGTTATTTTTCCAATTTACGATACCATACGAACAGCGAATAAAATCAAATTTGTTATTTCAAGGAAAATATTTTCAAACGTGTAAAATTATTACTACCTATTACTATTCAAATCATAAAATTATTAATAAAATTATAGTTGTATCATACCTAATTTCCTGCTTAAACTATTAACAATAAAAATTAATCATATTTTGAAGTGAGGATCGAACCCAGGTCGAAAGTGATTGATAATCAAAATTTATTTAGTGAGTCTGAGGTCCTGAAAAGGGAAATAAACATAAAAAAGTTTGTCAGGAGCGGGATTCGAACCCACGCCCTCTTGTGGGAGGACCAGAACGCTCGAACCTATTCGCATAGGCAAGGAAGCCCTTGAGTCTGGCGCCTTGGACCGCTCGGCCATCCTGACTCTTGTAGGGGGTGGCGAATTTATCAATCAGTAGCATCCACCCAGCACCCTCCGAGAAGCGTTCGGACAACATCGGGTAATCGATATATAGGGTAAACACGGACAGAGCCAACATTTCACATTTTACGACGCCCTACTCTGTCCACGTAAGGGCTGAACCGCTCATTCGTCATTTGCGTGACATTACTCTGTGCTACGTGTGGCATCGCTCGGGGGACCTCGGCTTTTAGACTAGTCATAAGTTTGGTTAGAGCAACAGATGGCATAATTATTTTTCGATTTTGTTTCGTTAAGGTGTGACTAATTAATCAGATCTTCTTTAAAACGTGATGTTTACCTTTTACAAGAGTTTGTAAAGGCTGTGTTGCGTGCCCCAAAGTTTATTTATTTTATTTATTCGTTATAGGTCACCCAAAACAAATTACACTGAGATATTAAAGTGGATGATTATAAAAAGTTTAAAGCTAGTGAACGCATGATTATAGGTTGCCACAGCATACATTGTCCCGCAGTGAGAACACTGCACAAAGTTTGATTGTTATTAAAAAAGTTCGAGCGCTAACTAACTACATCTACAGGTTGTATGGATTGCTACTTCAGTTTAAAATTCAAGGAAATAGGTAGTAGTATCACTACTAGTTATGAAGGCATCCAATCCAGGCGCAGCTAGCAAAGGAGACAAGGACAAAATCAGCCGACGTGGCTCACAAAGCTAGAAAAATGTAAACCGATAACCGATAGGGAATAGGTTATCGGTTTACATTTAAACTAAGGAAACCTAAGAAATTTACCCAGCGATGGACAAAAGGTATCCTATTCGCCAGTTCAGGCTATAATCTACCCGTGTACCAACTTTCGATCAAATCTGTTCAGCAGTTTTTGCGTGTAAGAGTAAAAAACAACCATCCATACATAAAAAAGTTATACAATTAAATATCACCAGTTGTGGCTGTTGTTACGGTGAAGGAAAACATCGCGAGGAAACCGGCATGCCTGAGAGTTCAAAAAAAATTTTCTCACGCGGCATGTGAAGTCCACCGACCCGCAATAGGCCAGCGTGGTGGACTAAGGCCTACAACCATCTCATTGTGAAAGGAGACCCGACCCTCTAGTTGGGTCTCCTCTCGCAATCAAACTCATGGGATCTCCCAGACTTTTCACATCTATTCTGTTGTCTTTTATCAGTTTTTGGTACCAAGTATTCCTTCTTAAATTTCCAGGAATGTATATAGGCACGTAATTTTTTGTGTAAGACCAGAAAGCTTACTTTGCAACTTAACGCTACTGCTACGCGAAGAACCAAAGCTACAAAGTCGCGTAGCCCGTCATGGAACTGATTATACGTAGCGGTTCTACGCCGTAGAACGGGAAAACTGGCTATAAATAGCTTTAATACTGGTAATCTGGTAGGGGTATGAAAAGTCTGTCTGTCTGTAACACATCAGTGACCCACTGCTCTCCGCTCACAAAAAGAAGAAGCAGGATGTAGGATGATGTCCACCACGCTGGGCTAAAGCGAGTTGGTGAACTTTGGCCTAATGTTAGCTGGAGGACTTCACATGCCTTTGAGAACATAATTGTTGGCCTAATGCGAGTTGGTGGACTTCATAACTCACATGCCTTTGAGAACATTATGGAAAACTAAGAGTTTCTATGGTCAAATTGTGGAGAACTAAGAGCTGTGTTCCCCATGACTAAAAGTCATATAGGTTTCCGTGTTCTCCATTATAGCAACATATTTAATTTTATACAGATTTTTAGGCAGTCATTTGTGACTTTCAAATCCGGATGCCTTGAGGAAGAGGCTGATGTCTTAGCTACTGTGATGATTTTAAATGTTAAATATAATAAATAATTAATAAATAAATAACGCTTCACACTCACAGCCCCACACCAGGATTCCCTGTGTCGTGGGCGCCATGGACACACACAAGACAACAACACAACACACCCAGAACAGAACCAGAAATTCAAATTCACCATTCAAATCTCTGCTCTGCTGGGAATCGAACCCTCAGCTCAGCCCAGTTTTTAGAATCACTAGTTCCAGACATTACCTCGTACAAATTCTCGCAAACTTTGCCTCATTAGTATAAATAACAATTTATTAGTATCAACTAACAAGATAAGCTCCCAGTACTTAGTCAGCAGGTCAACTGCGGAAGAGTGTGGGTTATCACCACCACGTCCACATGTATTGTACATATAGGTGACGTTAGACAAACATGTTTAATACTAGTTTATGTAACTGATTTGGTGTGCAACGTGCTTGCTTCTTTAGGGTCCTTCAAGAAGCTATCCTTACTAGACTGTGTCTGTGGCTTCGAATTAATAAGACTTGAACCAGAGAGGAATAAAAAGGGTTATGTTAATCGACAGCGGTGATAGCCCAGTGGCTTAGTATTCGACCTCGAATCTAGGGGTCCGGGTTCGAATCCCAGGGGCACGCACCAATGACTTTGTAAAAAAAAAAGTTATGTGCGATTTATAAAATTAAATATCACCTGCTGTTACGGTGAAGGAAAACATCGTGAGGAAACCTGCATGCCTGAGAGTTCACAAAAAAAATGTAAGTTTCACATCAAATAAACTGGTACAATAGTAAATTGGTACTCACTGCTTCTCGATGCATACGTAGAATCTTTGGATGAGTTGCGTCTGGTGTCCCAGTCCCTAGGTTTCTCCCACTGTGACACTTCACTGATACAGTTATAATAGTACTTCTTTCCCGAGGAACTGATGTGTTCCGACCATTCACTGGCCGAAGCCCCGCTCGAGACTGGCTGGCTTCTTTTCTCATATTTACTACTCCTACTAACACTACTGTTCATGCCACTAGTCCGAGTTTTTTTGTCCGATTCACTTCTGTCGTGGTTGTTCTTCTCACGTTCAGACTCCTTGCTGCGTTTCTCCTTTGGTGATCGAGCATCTGCAAATATATAACTGTTTAAAACGTCAACTCTACTACATTATCAATGAGTTTGTGGGAATGTTTGATTGAAACTGTTTGTTACCCTTTCACAAACACTGCTGTACAAATTTAGTTGAACCTTTGCAAACACACAGTTTATAATCTGGAGTAATGTACAGGATTGGTGTTTAATATGTCAACTCCATAAACATGCATTTTAATCCTACTATTTAGTACATTATGATTGGGAGAGTTTTTGAGAATGATTGATTGAAACGATGTCTGTTACCCTTTCACACAAAAACTGTTAAACAAATTCAGTTGCAACATTGTAAACTTACGCAATATTTATCAACCTTCTATCCACAAATTTGTCCACATGAAGCAAAGAATTTGACCCTAAGGGGATCCAAATTATCATCTATTGGGTATCAAATTTTATCAAAATCTGTTGTCTTTTCTGTGTGAAAGAGTAAATAACATCCAGCCAGCCATCCACCCATCCTCACATACTTTTCCATTTATAATATTCCGTGTCGTGGGCACCATGGACGCACACACCACAAGAACACAACACACCCAGACCAGGAACGGAAATTCAAATTCATCATTCAAATCCCTGCTCTACTGGGAATCGAACCTAGGACCCTAGGACCTTTCGCGCAGCGCACCACTGTCTTAACCACATGGGTTGTAGAGTCGGTAGTACATGACAAGTCTAAAAACTGATTTACCTGAGCTATACTTATTTCTAGAGGATTTGTAGTCTCTCTCTCTCTCCTTTTCAGAACCTTTTGGCACGTAGTTCTTTGACGACGGATAGCCTCTGTCCTCGATATGGGCATAGTGGTGGCCATGGCTCGTATGCCCACTGTGGGACAGGTGGCTCGGGTGCGAGGTGTGCGGGTGATGTGCCACATTGCCATTCGGAGACCGGAGCGGTGTGTAGCGACTGTCCGAAGATATGTAGTCACTAGGAACTCTCTTTGAACTGTACTTCTGCGGAGGTGGAAACATTGTTCTTAACTTTAGTGAATCAAAAATAGAAAACAACTGAAGAAACTCATAAAATCAAAGTTAGTGTTAAAATTTAGTGATGAAGTTTAAGAACTACCACCAATTCTAAATTCAAAATCGAAGCTTTAGTCGGGAATTGGGAGTAGGAATCGACAGATAGGGATGCATACAGGTAATAAGCGTTCCGCGGTTTGCGCGGCAGTGTCCGAACTAGGACGACGGGTCCGATGCAACAAACATGCGCACCGCCGCGCCGCCCCCACACTCCCAAACTGTTGTTGTGATACAGCCCGACAGCGACGTTGCCTACTCGCTCCCTCCGAATATTTACAAACACTATCCCGAAGCAAACAGTGCATCACGCACCGATAAACTCTTATAATCAACTGTAATTAGATTAACCGGCATTTGAAGTAATATTGAAACGTCAGAGCAGAAGTAATTTTTATTTCTCCGGTACAATATTGACATCTAGAACGGGAGTAGGGAGGTGTTGTGCGAAGATTAAATCTACCCAAAACTAGCTACATTCAATGAGAAAGAAACTTTTAAAAAATTCACGGAGCCCTCGGTACGCTTACGAGCCTCCCTCACCTGATACGGATGGGACTGGTGCTTCTCAAAGTACCTGGAAAAAAGTTAAAAAGTTTAGTGTTGTCGCCGAGTTAGGGCAAAACCGAATCGGCGACTGCCATCTACAGGTTTCTTCCTCGAATCATTTGAATTATATCCTACCCATCGCTTATTCGCTGAGGTTTCCTTGCATGCATTACCATCAATGCAAATGTACTATTTATTACGGCCTCTGTGATAAAATCCTAAAGGAGACCAATATCATCAAAGCAATTTTACAAGAGGCCGTGATAGATCTTGATAGACGCCACCATGTCACAGTCATTCAATCAACTTCAAGAAGTTCAAGAAAGCAAGCAATACAGTGTTGCCATGCCATGCTACATGACACTTACGCCGCTTCGCGATCCCAAATATTCGCCGAAAAATTCCCCCCCAAAATTCAGATTTTTCTAGAAAAAAAGTAAATTATCCAATCTGCTGAAGTCGAATTAGTTACAATATTCATCAAAATTCGACGTGCAATGTCTTTTGATTTCTGAATCATTCAGATTGTCTCTTCTAAATAACTGAAACATTGGCTTTATGATCAATTTATCATTAATTACCCTCACACATACTCGTTTGAAGATCCTTATTTTAAGGATATTTGGTTTAACAACAACCTCCTAAAACATTATTATTTAAGTCTTATTATAATAGGCATTGTTTATTTTTTTTCAATACATTTCAAGTTATACTTAATATGTATGTGTTGCAATTTAATACTGAACACAGGATTTAAATTAAAGTTGTAAAATGGTCTATGTACAATGTAATATATTTATAAAAAACTTAATTGAAATTTAAAATGTTCGTGAACGCATCTGGTATGTAAATGTTGGTAGCCATAAAAAGCCGTCAAAGTGACATTTAAATTTACATACAAGTTACAAAAGAGATAACCTATCGCTTCTTTTCTTCCTACAAGAACAACGAAATATTACACAAAATGTCGAAACCGGTGGATTTGGAATTGAAAAAGGCCTTCGTTAAGTTGCAAGTGAAGATGGTGGAGACAAGTAAGAAAATTCAAGTAATCGATTCGCAAATAAATGTCTTGAAGCGCGTTTTGAAACACGTAGAAATCACCCAACACGAGATCAACTCACTACCACCTGCGACGAAAACTTACGAAGCAGTAGGTAGGATGTTCCTCCACACAGATTTGGGCGAAGTCAAAAGTAATCTGAACACGAAAGTGTCACAACTGGCCGAACGAACCACTGAGTTAGAGAATAACAAACAGTATTTAGAGAAAAATTTGAAAGAGAGCGAAGACAACATCAGAGAAATGGTTCAGCAGCGTAAAGAAGCTGCCTCTTCCTAGCTTATAATTTCATATTGCCTTCATATTGTGCGCCTTATCAATGCATGGTCATCATTATTAGATCTTCCATATTCATCATGCATACAAAATTTTACTATGTTAAAGTACCTATATTAAGCTATCATTCGTAAATTTAGTAACTTAAACAAGCAAAAAACATGTGTTATGCCCACTTTAAATTGATCTATGATCAGTAAGAAGAGTAAAATAAGTAATATTTTTTAAACTTATTAGTGTACTGATGTGTAGCACTTTAAATATTTGGTGTTGTGTGACTCAAGTTAGTTATTAATTCCTAAACATTTTGTTTTTTCATTAGTATAACACATATATTATTTCCATTAACGAAACTTCTATCTGTGCTATCCATAGCAGGGTTTCTCAAGATAGGGTTTTTAACCACGGAGTACAAATGACTATTTGCGACAAACAACTAGCCCATCCATCAAACTATTCAAGTACCACCAATTTCTAATAACATTACATATTAAAATATGAAGATATCTTTCATATGACTTATTAACCTTTTGACCATGTTTCAAAAGTGCACACCTTAACATATCATCATATGTGATGTATATGTAACAAAAATGCATGTAAATAAATAATAACAATACACATAGTAAGATAATGTAACATCAATTTTGGTATAAAATAACCAAAAGCCTAAAATAAATATAAATCATCAAATAACTATTGGTGGCCAATGATGCTTACAAATAAATGATGATGGAATTAGAACTGGACATAAATAATTATTGTGAATGTTATGATAATTATGGCATGGTGTACTGGGAGGTCAAAAGGTTAAAAATTTATAATTCCTGTAAAATCAGTAACATTGGAACAATAAGATTGAGAAACCCAGATCGACAGCATCATTGCAAGTTTTTATTTCAGCTTACAAATTATGTACTTCACAAATTTGTTGTTTCTTGTTATTTTACACTGATTGTTTTGCACATTTAACAAAATATGCACCTCTATTATTTGCTAGTAACATTAAGTTCATTTGCAGATCACCTGTTGCTTTTTTATATATTATAAGCTGACCAAAGCAATATGTACGCTTTAAATTCGTAAGCAATTTTTCATACTTATTATAGAGTAATTTAATAATTAAAATAAATACATACTTCCACTATCATAATCAGTTAGAAGGTGGAACATCATACATTATTTTGAGTATCATATTGGAATGTGTTCTGTCATTGTATTCATGTTGTATTAATTCCAAAGTTAATAAATGTTTTGATCTATTCTTTACTACTGCTTAATTGTGTTTTATTTTCAACAATACCTCAAAACAAGTAACAGCTTTATAAACTGTTAAATTTTGTTTTTTGCTAACATACAAAGTTATGTATTTGCTTAGAAGATATTTTCTTATGATCTTTAGTCCCTTTTGGCTGTGACTAGAACTAAAATAAAATTATGGATGACCACATTTTATGGATGACCATTTACTTGAAATGTTTTTACAATTAGGCAATTAACACACTCCCCCGCATCACACAGTGTAGCATGGCAATGTGTGACCTAGTGTTGTAAGTATTACCATTTATATAGAAAACATGCACAGTCCAACACACGGAAAACACATCTGTATGTCGGCTTCGTGTTCTTGTGTCTAGCTCTGCCACCAATGTATTTTGAGGCTACATAGGAATTTTAAATGGATCTTAGGCCACAATGTCAATGTATTTGAATCAATGGCTCATCTTAAAGGTTTGAAAATTACAGACTCCATTGACAGAAAGACTTCGTGTTTAGGCATACAATTACATACTAAATAGATTTAGATGTTTGGTTTATATAGTGATAGTTGTAACCTGCAATATAGGATGCTTCTAAACCAACCTCAAAAAGGAGTAGGTTCTATGTTTAACTGGTATGCATTTTTATTATTATTATTAAAGTTTAAATAAAATAAATTAAGGATATATCCGCCAACTGTGAACTGATAGTCAAAAGGCTTCTTTTGGTCATAGGTCATAGGGTATAATCTTTAGTAAGGTTTGGTGGAGGAAAGGAAGGAAGGTTGGGTTGAAATGTTTCAAGTCCCTGTGCTTGGGTTCTTGGTTTGAGTAGCAAAGGGACATAACCCAAACTAGAAGCAGAGATCCCCTCCCAGTAATCTAGTAATAAAATACATAAGTTATTAGAATTTGAAAGTTATTTCATGAAAATAAATTTTAAACTTGCAATGGAAATGCTCAAACTTGTTCTCTCAATTTTTTTCACTTATATAGTATAATGTGGGGTAACGTTATACTTCTTGTTAGGTTTTATTATTGATAATTTCATTACCTTATTGTAAGTTCGTATACTTTTGTGTAAAAGTTATTTGAATTTATAAAATGAATATATACTTAAATAAATAATTAAATCATAAGGCAACATTGATTTTAGTAATTTTAATTAAACATTAAATTATCATAACATTATATTAAAGATTGGTTTGGAAGGATGTGAGTTGATATAGTTATGACTTATTTAACAATTATGCATCAGAAAAAGTAAAGTGAAATAAACATTAGGTATTTTTGCAATTATACATCTAGCAAAGTATCAGTTTAACGACTCTTCACTGGTACTTGTTTAACAATTGGCAAATGAGTCTAAATCAATTCAATATTACACAAAATAAACAACTGATAATGGTTACAACATCACGAATTACAATATACAACACTGTTTTCACTTATAATAATCATTTCTATGTCACGGAGAGCACAATCTATTAATTTAGAAATGAGATAAAACTCAATAATTCAAATAATATATAATCAAATTATAACTCTATATAGTAACATGCATATCGGACTACTACAATCAATTTCGTCACGTAAGAATTAAATCACAAAATCATATTTATATTAGTAAAGGAAATCAATCAATCTATTGCCAAATCGGTGGCCACAACAATACTGTACGAATCAGCTAAAAACAAAATACCCTAACTACATTTAATATTACAACCTCATACTATCAAATATTAATTTCAATATTCTGTTATATTCACATCAGAAATAATATATTATACATAAATACATAGTATATTAACATCTGAAATAGATTATTAAATGCAACACAACAATCAATATTTCGAATTCTTTATATCGTTTTTACACAAGAAGAATTGTTGAAATTCAATATTATCTATACCTTAATTCTACATTGATTGATTTTAATTAATATGAATCTCTTATTACCTCGAGAAGTATACATCGCTAAATAAACATAGCTTGTAAATAAAACTATTGAAATATATTTACACAACTATCTAATGAAGAAGTATTTATAACATAAAATTTGAATAAACTAATAACAATTCGTTAATTCTATGTGACCTTATAAAGCAGTTTAATCAGTAAATTAAAGCTAAAAGCTTCAAGCGTCTTATTGCATTATATCCAAATACTTAAATTAAAATGTAAGTAGAGATATTGCATGGCCTGCCTAACACTGGATAAGACTTAGCGGAACATCTTTCGACACATATCAGCAACTTAACAAGTTAATCGTAGAAGATATACAAGGAGTAACGTAAACCTTAACACTAATTGTGGAGGCATCAAAATATTCAAAAAATCATCTCGATTTGTTCGTTACATTCACTTATTATTAGAAAAAAGATTATTATTACTTTTTATTATAAATATTCACTATAGCATATTAATGCAGAGATCGCACGACTTGTGTCCCGTAGTTTCATCACAGAACAGTCGTTATAACAGTACAATATATCGAGTGGTTAAGCAATAGCTCCTTCCAGACTACTGAAAGACGTCAATCTGCAATCACTGTGCAAATAAAATTAACATTACAATCATCTGTCCACGAGGTCTCTAGTAATCTACAAACAAATATATATATATTACATCATAGCAATTGTCATATACAATAAACCACAAATGTCATGCAAGTTGTAGTCGAGATATACCTACAAATAACATAAACAAAGCAGTGCCAAGCACAAGTAAAACTCTAAATACTTCTAAGCGCTCATAAATATTAGTTTACTCAATGAAAATATGTTCAGCTTGAGTGCAATATGCTGACAAACATAATAATAGAAGATATTATGCGATTTACTTAACATTGGAATAATAAAATAATAGAAATAAAGTTATACATAAAATACTTCAACATGCATTAAAAAATCATGGTTTTTATTCAGATATACAGAAATCAAAATTTTCGCATTCACCTATATTAAATTTCCTGAATCTTTTGCTGTGTTTATGCATAGGGGCATTTACAGATTATTACCGTGGTACCTGTCTATGGCACATTTTAAGCTGTAACTAGCAACAGACTTCCACCTGCGTCGACTTTCGAGTAATCTTGGCATTCCTTTGTTTACTTACAGTTAGCTGAAGCCTAATCTGAAATATACGCAAGGCGGCCATTACGTGTAAGAATAGTTTTCACAGCCAACCTAATATTGGCCCCTACTTGAAAGTGAACACTAGCGGATCGTTCTCCAAAATAGTGCACTTACAAGTCCGGTCAGGCCTTAGCTCTTTCTTAGTCAATCCGATAAATATCAATCCGGTTTAAAGCCACGTAGGTCGATTGATGGCGTCGTAGGGCTGTCTGGCGGCGAGAGAGGGCGCGTAGGGCGGTGCGTAGAGGCCCATTATCTGCGCGCCGGTCTGTCGCTGGAGCTCCTCCTGGTATCGCTGCAAGTACTGCTGGTAGAGAGGGGAGGACGGGTCCGCGCCGACGAACGGATAGCCGGCGCGCACTTGGGGCCCGATGAACGAGAACGAGCCGGAATGGTTGGAGTTCTGGTGCGCGGGCTTCACCATCTTGTCGGCGGTCTCGGTCCGCTGCTGGTGCGCGACCGCGGCCGCCATGTAGTTGGCCGCCATGAGCTGGTTGGTGCTGTTCCTGAAGTCCTCGACGAGGGCGTAGCCGCCGTTGTCCGCGTACATCCCGCTGAGCGCCGCCATGTTCATAGTGGAGCCGACGTTGAACGCGCTCGTCGGCATCATGCCCTGCTTGACCGAGGCGAGGATGTCGCCGCCGCACGGGGCCGAGTGGTACGGCTGGTTGGCGACCGCCTGGCCGGCGGACTTGGTCTCCGCCGTCGCCCTCTTCCGCTTCGTCTTCGGCTTCGGGTCGGGCTGGGTCCCCGGCGAGCTCGATTGCGTCTTGTACACGTTGGCCTCCTTATTGACCGGCGTGGCGGGCGGCGCGTACCCCATCGAGGTGCCGGCTTGATGCGGTTCGGGCGCGGGCATCGTCTTGTTGAACAGGTCCGCCATCTGGTAGGCCTTGTCGTGGTACATCGCGGGGCTGGCGGGGAAGCTCGACAGGTATCGCTCGTCGTTCCTGTACCGCTCCAGCATCCGCGGGTAGTTGGGCAGGTTGCGCAACGTGTCTATCGGCAGCGACGCCATCGAGGCGTAGGAGCTTTTGTACGGCATCGAGGATATCGCGGCCTTCTCTGCCTTCTGGGCTTTGGCGTGCGCTTCCAAGTTCTTAGCTATCGCGTCGGCGTCGTTGATGGTGGACGACGCGATAAGGGAGTCCGCCTTCAGCAGTCCGCGGGGGTTGGGTATCCGCAGCTCGGCCGGGACATTCTGCTGCATTTCCTGCTGTCTCGGCAACGAGGTCCGAGGGGCGTTGTAGCCGCCGTACTGGTTGTGAGCTTGGCTGTGACTAGCTTTGTTGTAGTTGATGGCCGTCGAGTTGGCCGAGCTGACTTCCGCCTTCTTTTCCTCGTTGATCGCCGAATAATTGGTGGAGTAGTCGGATGGCATCATGTTGTTATCCGGCTTCCGCATCTGATTTGTCATTTTCCAGTTGCCGTAGTCGATCGCGGTCGCGGGCGGCGTCGCGTTGTTCGCATATAACTTTTTGTTGGCCAGTTCGATGTCGTTCATGGTGAAGTTACTTATAGATTGCATACTCGACAGCGACTCGTATTGACTGTGGTGCACGTGCGCTACGTTTTGGTTAACTAGGTCGGTGTGTATTTGAGCACGAGGTATAGTCGTCTCCTGTGAGTGGGCGGGTGTCATGTTCGGTGTCGTGTTGATATTCGCTTTTGATATCAGCTTATGCTGCTGCGGATTGGTCACGCCGAGATTGATAGCGACCGCTTCGATTTCGTAACCCTTTCTGAGCAGTTGGTTAACATTGGCTTTTGTAACGTCCCTCGTCGAATAGTCAATTTCGTGTGCCTCGGTCGTATTCATGTACCCCATATTCACCATATCGATGTTGTCCTGCTTGTTCAAATTGACAGACTTGGCGAGGTCGGTGCCGTTGGTATCTTTCTTGGCTTCCTGCAATGTCTCCGTGCTGGTCAAATTCTCCGGAGTCTCAGTTTGGGTGTAATCAACGCCGGTTTTCTCTCGTTGGCTCGTAGCCTTCGCAATTTCGGATTTTTCGCTCAAAGCCAGCGCTATGTCGTCGACGGACAGCGGCGGGAGGGGCGGATGCGCTTGTGCCGCTTTCGGGAATTCGTTCTTGGTGGGTGAGAGCATCGGGCCATCTTTCGTCTCAGTTTCATTCTTAGCAGGAGTCGCGGCTACCTCCGGTTCGTTGTACGTGCGTTTCTTGACCGGGAAGAGAGCAGATTTGGGTTCGGTCGGGACCTGGGTGGTGGGTGTCGATACAACGGGGGTGGGTGTCGCTGTGGAGGTCGCAGGCGGGGGAGGCGGCGGGGGACCCAGGGTCGGCACTTGGGGTGGATACGGAGCGTACGGGGCCTGTTGGTACGCATCGGGTTGAGCCTGCGCCGACGCCGTGTAATCGTCGTGCGCTCGAGGGGGCTTACTGATCATGTGCACCTTCGAGGAGTCGTAGTAAGGCGGCGCGTTCTGTCCATACGTCGGCAGCGGGCTCTTGTTGTGATCGACGAAGTAGTTGGGCGTGCCCGACCCGGTCGGGTTGTTCAACGCGTACACGTGTTGGGAGTACGGCGAGTACGGGGACTGGGGACCCTCCCGCGGACTGCAGCTCTTGTCCGGGCTCTTGGTCGTGGTGGTGTCTTGGTAGAAGCCGGCGCGGACCGAGCCGTTGATGATGGGGTACGTTATCTTCTGGAAGTCCTCCGTCCGGGGCGACGCGGGCGATCGGAGCAACGGCGACATGTGCGACATTTGATGGCGTGGCGAGTCGAGGTCCTGGCTGAAGGACGACCGCTCGGACACGGAGCTGCCGGTGCTGGTCCTGCGGGGCCTCGCTGCGTTCGCCGCGATCGGGCTCTCGCCGCCCTCAGCGACAGGGGTCCCCGGCTGGATCGGGGAGTCGACCTTCGCCTGGGCGGGTTTGGTGGTACTCGTGCCACTGGTGGAAGGTTCGGCCTTATCCTCGGTTTCGGTTTCTTCGGTCTTCTTCTTGGGCGCAGCGGTCGGCGAACTTTTGGGTGCACCGAAAGCCTTGAACCACGCGCTGAGGTTGGGAGTGGCTTTCTCCTGGCTGGGCTTGTTGGTCAGCTGCGGCTCCGTCTCCACTTCGGCGTCCTTTTTGTTTGGCAGGCTGGCGACTGGAACCACTGGCAGTTCCTCGGTGGATGTCTGTTCGTCCTTGACCTCCTTTGCGACTTCGACTGGTTTCGGGGTCGCCGCCCTGTGGACCTGGACCGTGTGCTCCTCCTTGTCACTGAACTTGTGGTCGTCTCCGATAGTGAACTCGACGGTCGGCAGCACCGAGCCGAGACTGAGCTTGGGGCTGGACTCCTCCCTGCTCGTGTCGCGTACCTTGCTGCAAGTGCCGACATCCTCTTCGGCTTTTTCGACGTTCTTTGTAATGTTGGTGAGCAGGTTCCCCTTGCTCTTACCCGGTTGGAGCCGATCGATGGTTCTTTGGATCTCCCTCCTCTTCACCACCCGGTGCCGTTTGCGAGTTGCGTCTCTCCGTGAGAGCAGGGACCTCTCCCCTTGGGAGGATTCGTCGTCCAGGCGACTGCTGTCGTGGTCTTCGGTCGAGATGGTCTGAGCGGGACTATCACTGGGCGAGCTGAGAACCAAGCCTTTGGGCGCCTCCTCGAGCCACTTGCTGATGTCCTTGACAGCTTGTTCCAGAGCCACGGAGGCTGACGCGTTCTTGGCGGAGCTCTTCCGTCCCCTCTTGCCGCCTTTCCTTCGCTTCTTCTTCACGACGACTTCCTCCTCCTCCTCCTCGTCCTTCTCCTTCTCTTCCTCCTCGTCTTTCTCGGAGGTGTCATCGTCGGAGTCCTTGAAGTCTTTAGACGTTTTCGTGTGCGTGGCCCTAGACCTGCGCAAGCCGCTGCGTCCGGGGGTGAACATTGCATTGAAGCTGATCTTTCGGTTTTTCGCTTTCAGTTTTTCGATGGTCTCTTTTAATTTTTGGTTCTTGTCCTTGTGCGGGATATCTAAGTTATGCTTATGTTTCTCGGCTACTTTTTGTTTGTATTCCAGCAGGGACTCGAAGGCGTCCTTGGCGGCGTTTCGCCTTCTCTCCTTGATTTTGTCGTATTTGTCCTTCAGGAACTCTGGGTCCGAGAGGATATCCGAGGGTTCGGGATCGAGCTCCATTTTTGGAGGTTCCTCGATGGGCTCGGGTTCGGGAGACGGCGATGGAGTATGTATCGAGGGCAGCGGAGAGGCGCTCCGGCTTCTGTTGGAGCTCTCGACGGACTCGGGGGAAGGGCAGCGCTTCACTTCCTCCACGACTGGTTCCGGGACAGCCGGCTCCTCGTGATGCTTCTTCCTCTTCTTCTTCTTCTCCCGCTTTCCCTCCGCGTCCTTCTTCGCGCGCTTCTTGCTGTGCTTGCGCTTACCGGACTTGTGTTCCCTCTTATGATTCTTGGAATGTTTGCCGTGCCGGTGACCCTTCCGCTTCTTCTTGATCTTGCCGTCCTTGTGTTTGTGAGATTCTTTGATTTTCTTCTCCGCTGGTTCGAGAGTCTCCTCGTCCTCCACCTCGTCGTCTCCGTCCTTCTTCTCTTCCTCGGATTGCGCCGCGTCTTCCCTTTGAGGTTCCTTGCGCTTGGCTTCTGGCATAGGCTCGTCCTCGGGGTCGGTGTCCGGGACCTTCACGCCCATGTCATCGGTGTCGTCGTCTCGGTCCAAGTTCGCCAGTATCCTGTCTCGCTCGGACTGTTTCATTTTGACCAGGTCTCCTGAAACTAAAAATAACACAATTACTTAGTATCCACATCAGATTATGTGTCATTCTGCCGAATCCCAATGGCACAGGAATTTAATGTCACACGCTGTAATGGTGAAGGTAATAACCGCGAAGAAACCTGCATGCCTCAGAGTTCTTCATAATGTTCTCAAAGGCGTGAGAAGTCCACCAACTAGGCCTGAATTACGCCAGTGTGGTATCGGACCTTACATCCTTTGTGGTGCCACCTGCAGTGGTGTCTAATGAGTTACAGATAGACTGGGACTCGAACCTACAGTCATCGAGTTGTTCTTAAACACTTAGCTGGAGATATCGGTATTCCAAAAATTAGGTCAACGGTCAACATTGCAGCCGACCAATACCAACATTAGCAGTCTGAGCACTCACCGATGGTCTCGATCCGTCTCTTCTTGCGTTTGTGCCGGTGCGGCGAGTCGTCGCGCTTCAGCTTGTGCTTCCGCGAGGGCGTGGGCAGCTGGTACTCGACCGCGATCTCCTCGTCCGACGACGAAGGCCGGTGGATGTACTTCTCGGTGAGACGGTCGAACGCCACTTGGAGGTTGTCGACCATCGTCGTGTATTCTGGAAGTCAAATCCAATCAACGTCTGTTAAGCCTACCGCACACGATACGAGACATCGTTACGAACGCACTGTACCGTTTAAACTGCACCGATGATCGAAACGTGTGTGTGATACAAAAATTTACAGTTATTACGATTTTTCAACGTGTGGGACGTACGACTTATCTGTACAGTTTGACTGCACAGTTTTATCGTACAGACGAAACTGGACGTGTGTGGTAGGTCTTATTCATATTAGAGTGTCTGTACTTTACATGAGATTGTGAAATGTTTAGTATATATAGTATAAGCTACTTTTATTTCAGAATTCCACGCGGACCAAGTCGCGGCCACAGCCAACTAGCCAACCAGCTTCATAACTACGAATAAAAACATGATATATCGACCGTGCAAACCCACCATTGTCCTGGCCGTTGTACAGTCGACAGTTGTTGACGATGAGCTTGAAGTCCGCCTGGAACATGCCGAAGTCCCTGTAGTAGCCGCCGTCGAGGCGCTCCTCCATCTTGTGCAGGTCCATCGGCCGGCGGATGACCGCGTAGTAGTTGGGCGCGTAGTCCTCCTCGACGGGGTCCATGAACGGCCACGCGTCCTCGTGGCTGGTGAGCTGCTCCAGCACCTTGTACATGTCGGTCTGCACGTCCTCCTCCGTTTGACTGAAACTAACAGTAACATGACAACATCTCGGCCGCGTCAGTGGCCCACACATTAGTGACACACACACATTCTCGTAAGCCTTTATTCATTATTAGATAGATAGTATACAATTTGTGCTAAGAGCGGTGATAGCCCAGTGGCTTAGAATTCGACCTCGAGTCGAGGGGTCCGGGTTCGAATCCCGGTGGCACGCACCAATGACTTTGTGAAAAAGTTATGTGCGCTTTATAAAATTAAATATCACCTGCTGTTACGCTGAAGGAAAACATCGTGAGGAAACCTGCATGCCTGAGAGTTCACAAAAAAAATGTTCTCAAAGGTATGTGAAGTCCACCAACCCGCAGTAGACCAGCATGGTGGACGGCGGCCTACATCCCTCTCATTGCGAGAAGGAGACCCGACCGTAGTGGGTCATTAATGTACAATTTGTGCACACTTAACGAACGTCATACATTTAAATAGGCTAGTTGACAAAATTTGGAAAATAAATTAATTTTTAACAAAAATGTGAAGCGACTTCGAACTAAAAAGTAAGAAATAACTTCACAAACAGACTGTGAAGACAGATCGTTGTGTTGTTGCTTTAAAAATTGATTAATAACGCACTCGTACTTTTTATTGCTGACACGTGAACACAAGACAGCGTCGCGTGCCTTATTATATATTAACGAATATTGAGCATTTCAATCAAGGTTACTTAAGAATAGAAAACAGTCTGACCTTCACGAATACTCGTTACACTTTTGTTATTAGAATTTGAAATCGCTGATCTCTCGTTTGATAAGATGAAGCTCATTCAGCTCATCTTCAGAAAGTGCACATGGGAATACCGGTCGTCGTTTCTAAACCTATACTATACATATAGCGCAGTCTGTGGGGTTTTGGCCTTGCAAAGGATTATAATTTTGAAGTATTTTGTTAAGGTTTGTACTGATACTGGAAAATTGTCGATTTGAAAGCAAATTGTTATCTTTACGTTGGTATAACTCGTAAACTCGAAACTCGTGGAACTCATGAAAAAATTGCGAGGAAATTTTGTCCTCTAAGTTCGTCTTCTCTTTTTAAGTAAGTCTCCAACTTTTTAAGTCTGGGGAATCAACTGATGGGATATTAAATTGAATAAAAAAAAAGATTTTGGGACCTTGAATCCAAGATGGGGCCGGAGCAGTCACAAATTAGGATTTTGTATCATAGTACAAACCTAGAGAACGTATTTCAAAATCGTCACTACACCACCTACAATAGGTCAAAGCAAAGGCAAGGAGACACCGGGCCAAAATTGACAAAGAACTTTTTCTGGAGCAAAAATATTACCAGTAACGTGATGCAAAAAAAAGGCACGGACCTAAAGTCTGTGGACAGCAATCAAAAATTAAAAAGAAAGCAAAGGCAAAAGGTCAATGCAAAGGTCTTTTTTCGCCCCTTAGACTGGGCTAATATGGTAATTGTGAGTATCTAGACTAGACTGGCCTAGACTGAACTAGATAGACAAGCGAGTCGTTCGTCTCGCGGCCGGTGCGGACTGTACTACACTACACTACACTACACTACACTATAACAGACAAGGGGCGTGCCATAATTACATTTGGGAGGTCTTGATCTTGCGACGGGTGCTGTTGGCGGGCTCGTCATTGTCGGGTATCACGATCTGTCCGGTGGCGCAGGCGAGCGAGTCGTTCGTCTCGCGGCCGCTGCGGACTGTACTACACTACACTACACTACACTGCACTATAACAGACAAGGGGCGTGCCATAATTACATTTGGGAGGTCTTGATCTTGCGGCGGGTGCTGTTGGCGGGCTCGTCATTGTCGGGTATCACGATCTGTCCGGTGGCGCAGGCGAGCGAGTTGTTCGTCTCGCGGCCGGTGCGGACTGTACTACACTACACTACACTACACTGCACTACAGCAGACAAGGGGCGTGCCATAATTACATTTGGGAGGTCTTGATCTTGCGGCGGGTGCTGTTGACGGGCTCGTCATTGTCGGGTATCACGATCTGTCCGGTGGCGCAGGCGAGCGAGTCGTTCGTCTCGCGGCCGGTGCGGACTGTACTACACTACACTACACTACACTACACTATAACAGACAAGGGGCGTGCCATAATTACATTTGGGAGGTCTTGATCTTGCGACGGGTGCTGTTGGCGGGCTCGTCATTGTCGGGTATCACGATCTGTCCGGTGGCGCAGGCGAGCGAGTCGTTCGTCTCGCGGCCGCTGCGGACTGTACTACACTACACTACACTACACTACACTATAGCAGACAAGGGGCGTGCCATAATTACATTTGGGAGGTCTTGATCTTGCGACGGGTGCTGTTGGCGGGCTCGTCATTGTCGGGTATCACGATCTGTCCGGTGGCGCAGGCGAGCGAGTCGTTCGTCTCGCGGCCGCTGCGGACTGTACTACACTACACTACACTACACTACACTATAGCAGACAAGGGGCGTGCCATAATTACATTTGGGAGGTCTTGATCTTGCGACGGGTGCTGTTGGCGGGCTCGTCATTGTCGGGTATCACGATCTGTCCGGTGGCGCAGGCGAGCGAGTCGTTCGTCTCGCGGCCGCTGCGGACTGTACTACACTACACTACACTACACTACACTATAGCAGACAAGGGGCGTGCCATAATTACATTTGGGAGGTCTTGATCTTGCGACGGGTGCTGTTGGCGGGCTCGTCATTGTCGGGTATCACGATCTGTCCGGTGGCGCAGGCGAGCGAGTTGTTCGTCTTGCGGCCGGTGCGCACCGGAGGCGGGGGCGGCGGCGACTCTCTCCTCTTGGAGCTCCTCGATCGCTTCTCTTTCCCCTTCGATGCCTTGGATGACCTATCGATTGGATGGAATGACGGTTAATTATAGAAATGATAAACCAATGGAAAAGTAAATCAGTTTCAAATTATAATTTATGTAAAGAATATATTTCTTTAATAAGTATGTAACCTTATTTTTTATTTGCTTTTAAATCTCTTAGTATTGTTATTTAGTTTGTTTTTTTATTTTGTCAAATGGCGCAATGACATAATAAAATGAAAATATTTTTTGGAATTATTTAATCGACAAATTATAACTTTTAATGTCGTTTTTCTATTTACAGAGCAACATCATTGTTTAATTGTCGATTCTAAATAATCCACATTGTATTTATACTAAGCAGGTAATAAGGTAGGGCTAGCGTAGCTCGCCGCTGTGAAGCTGAACGTTTGTCAAGTGTGTCTAGTGTGTGTGTTCCGATCGTGGCGGCGTAATTGCTGGTTCAATATCTAAGTCCTTACGAGTAGAAAGCAACACCTCAGATAGGAATTCGTATTCGAGATTCGAGATTCCTATTTGAGGTTGGACGCGACCACGAGTGTCCATTGGCTGCAGAGACCACTTAACTGCGAGTGGCCTCCATGACCGTTGGCTACTCGATTCTAACATAAAAAACATATTATTCTATGCTGTATCTACATACAGATTTATCTACATACATGTCAAAGTCTACGCTTTGACAAGTAATTAAAACATAACACATCTTTGATGTGTAATAGTGTGCTGAGTGCGAGTTGTGACTGTGTGCGATTTTCGCTTGAACGTATCGAGCGCGAATACGTCGATTTCTATGGGATTGAAGCAGCGCCATCTTGTGGCTAAGATGACAAACGGAATTGGCGCTTAGCGTATAGTCGATTAACGCGACGGTGAAGTTACTCGAACAATTTTGTGCAACTCGCACTAAGCACACAGTAGACGCTTTTGTTTTTTGCTTTACCTCTGAGGCATTTCTTCCTCGGAGTCCTCCTCGGCCTCGGGCTCCGGCTCCGGCTCCGGCTCCGGCTCCGGTTCCGGATAGGGCACCGGCTCCGGATTGCCCTCCGGCTCGGCCTGCTCCTCGTCGTCTGATGTGTCCGAATCCGGTAGTTTCTTTCGTCTGAAACACAAACCGAACCCAGTGTAAACACAATGAACAACGCCGAAGGTAATTTGTCAAATATTTGTACTGCAATATGTAGTTGCAACTATCACTTTCCCGGCCACCATGACGAGTATACTAGATGCCTTACAGCATGGCGCGCGGTGTTATGTGTGAGTGCGCTCGTAAGTACACAGTTCTCCAGTGTGGGTCGTCAGCGCAATAAATGCGTCATATCGCCGTTACGCAGACATAGCCACTGTATCTATACGAGCCCAACACAAACATAGTTCCACGCGTCAAGATGAGTTGGAGCATCTGTACCAGGTTTCGTCCTGGTACTTGAATTTTTTTCAGCCACTTAATTATTAAACCGTTGCGAGTTGACGAAGTAACGTATACGGTTGACGCTTTAATTTTAACAAATTGCAACTACATACTACTAGCCACGGTAACAAAGAACAACAAACTAGCAAGATACACGCACATGGATGAAAAACGATATAAAAATAAACACATGCACCTTTTAAGCACACGCGATGTCACAAGATGAGTTCGGTGCAAATCAAAACTTGAAGCCGGATCATGCTCCCCAAAGTATGCAGCGAGTCGAATTACACACGGCGCAATAACATCTCACCTGCCTACTGCGAACGACGAATGAGCGAAAATAGAAAAATAAACATTTGAAAACGGATAGGCACTAACGCTATGTATCTACGAACCTGCGCGATCTTATCCTAAGCGAAGCCGGCATAAAGCATCTTACGTGATAACATCGAAAAGCGTACGTTGGATATATGAGTGTCTACCTACTTATAGAGTGTATAATGTACACGAAATAGTCGACACAAAAGATATCAGTGGGGTACCACCATAAGGGCCCATTTTCATTGGTCGTTCAGTTACAGCGCGCAAGATGCGGGATATTTCTAGGGATGCGGTAACCGTTTGTTTTTTTTAGTAGCGAGCATGCGTTCTACTGACGCGGAGGTATAGGAGTGAAGCGGGGTGGACTGTGAATTGACCAATCAAAACCCAAACCTCCAATCCGCATCAGAGGAAGCGGCGAAACTGAAGGAGCGGGATTGTGCGGACCTGAGAGGCAAACAAAATAAAATGAACGCGCGGTATCCAGCCGGTCAGAACGGAGTCGAGCCCAATGGAACCCTGGAGTTCTCCAAGTGCTGAGGCAGTTTTGGTGGTTAGAAAATAACCCGGCATTGCTCCCACGATTTCGGGTACCCTTTGAAGGTTTCTACCGTCACAAAAAGGCACGTAGCGGAAGTTAGGATTGCGTCGCAGCGGGTACGTATGATTTCTGCAAGAAGCTAAACGGCAGAATACAACTTAATGCATCTGGTCTCCTCAGCTTAGCTCGGCTCCACTCTGATCGTCTCGCGCCAGTTGGAACGCACACTTAGCCATGGTCGTAAACCCGCTCGCAGGGAACACCCGCATGCTTTGTATCGACTATTGACGTCGCATTTCCATTAGTTGTCGACCAATGAAACTGAGCCCTTACTAACAACAACGCGAAAACATTGGGGATGATCCGAATCTGTGCACGGTAACGCGAACCCTCCGATAATTTGGCGCGGTAATTTTGCTATTCAGCCGCCCGTCTGCCCGGCGGCCTTTCATTTTCCCAACAGAAACATGTAAACAACAAATTTTATCTCCAATATTCCCGATAAATAGCTGCTAGACGATGAGTGAGTCTGAAATGTCAGTGAGGCGTAAAGGGATATTAATAAAACGTGTTGACACCGATTTCTTCCAAAACGGACGGTGCTTTAGACTCCGTCAACAATAGATATGTTTGGTGCCCTCACCAATAAAAATTCGCCGGGAGAAGTAGCTTTACCTTAGAAGGTATTTTTAGATCTGAGTGAATTTTGTCATTCAAATGGGAATATCCACACAATGTTATGACTTTGAAACTGATTCGGGTAAAAAAGTGGACTTACTAAGATTAAAAAGTACTTAACATACGATTCTATGTGCGTTTGTTGCACTAATAATAATTAATTTGGTCAATTGATTTACAAAATTGTGACGTTACAATTCACCCGATTCGACAACCAAGTCCTGTAGCCCAAGAAAAGCAGAATTCTAAAAGAACCGGTGTCACTTTTTGGTCGGTTTTAATAATTAAACTTGCATTGATTTATATTGTTTGAATCTATTAAGTGGGTGTGAATCTATTAATCGAAATTTTATGTTACTTTTTAAGGGTCACTTTAAGTGAATAGTTTTACCATGAGTTTATATTCTAATTTGTGATTTAATAAAAGTAAGTCAAACAGACTCAAACTAAAGCAACGACTAAAACTAATCTGTTCAGTTCTGTTTATAGCGTCTACTTGGGAAACTTTGAATCCTGATGGTAAGTTTAAATCAAAGCCTGAATAAACTAATGAAATTTGTTGTTGATATTAAAACGGCAATTTCATTTCTTAATACGACAAATACAAGTCGAAAAAACCATAATTAGTCATTAAAAGAGGCAGTTTTAACGTTTAAACATTTAAAGGTTGAAAGTTACCCAAAAATCTTCAAAGTTACGACTTTCACAGGACTTTTTAATAACTTCCCCAATAATGATGAAACGTATATCCCGTGCGAATAAAGAAACAATCTGTAAATGGCGGACGGTCTCATGCTATCTCGATCATATCGTCGCTCTGTCTATACTCGCACGTAGTGATACGACATACAAAATGAGATTCGCACTGTCTCGACGCACTCCATTTCGTAAAATTTAAATTCTGTTTAGTTACAACTACTGTTCTTTTATTTGTGGTTTTTGTTAATTTAAGATCTTTGTTTGTTTAAATGGCTTCTAGAAAACGCGGGAAGATTTTTCATAGTGATGCTCGACAAATAGTCTACAACGTAATTAAGTATTTTGCAGAAGAAAAGAGACTGGAGCGTTATCCCTTGCAATTTAGTAACGCACGGGCAAGTATGGCAACCGGTTTGGACCCCAGCACGATATAGAACATAAAAAAAGAAGGCTTATATTTTACTTGACCGTTTTTTACTGACGCTACCATAAGTACCGGCCGCCATTGCCAGATTGTTTCTTTATCCGTTCGGCTTATACATCAGGATATTTAAGTTGTATTTATATTTCTTTGCAACAATCCGCACACGTGGAACATGTTTTGGTTGCTAACCAACCGTTGTAGAGTCCACATCACCTGATGATGCTCCGTTTTGGGGCGAAACACGTGTCGTGTACTATTGGAATAAGTTGTTATGGTATACACCTACTCAGAGAGATAAGGGAGGGTGGTGGGTCCATACCAAAACAAGTTCCACGTGTGCGGATTGTTGCAAACAAATATAAATACAACTTAAATAACAATGGATTTCCGCAAAGTAACGCCTGATACAATATATTTTATACATCAGGATCATCCCCAACGCGAGGACTTCTGGTGCCCAAACGGTGCTACATTAGGATTTAGGACGATCCTCAACGCGTCGAGGGACGGTATGTGGCGGTCGCGGCGTACCTGCACGAGGCCACGCTGCTCACGGAGCCCTCGTCGGCGGGCCGCGACCGGCTCGAGGAGCCTGCCTCCGCGGCCCGCCGCCGCTTTTCCTCTCTCGAGCGTCTGTCCAACACAAGCGCGCGTTAACTATAGTCGCCGTCGCGAGTGGTGAGCACAACTTTCATTGGTCGGTTTGACATTGACTGCGCTGCGGTGCACGCGATTGGTTCGACAGTTGTCAGTTCGTCAGTGTGCGTCGTCTATTGGTCCAGCACGTTATTTCGGCTGCCGTACCTTGGCCGAAAGTATACAATATCCCTACCACTGATAAATCTGTGCTCACGACTCATGACGGTTACTATACATCTGCCTTATCACTCTGTGTAGTAATGGCAAGATGGTCGACTTTTTAAAAACTGATTGACAGAAATTAGGCTATTCGCAAGTGTCTCCACATGTTACTCTGTGGCCTAGCTAGTCTATAGTTACGTAGTGATTTCATTGTACACTATTTTTTGTTCCATTACTATAAGTTTGTGACACAACTATGCTATTGTAACATAGTCGTGTGTACATACTATTGAACATCTTTATAAGAATATGTATAACTTAATCAGATCATTCGCGTACCTCGGCTTTTGCTGAAAACTTACGAACCATTTTTTTATATAGGTAATCTAATAAAATTAAGATTGCCACCTATTTTTTCAATTCATTTCTTTATAAATCCAAGAATAAATAATCTATATACCTTAAGATTAATCTGTTTATTTTAGATTTACCTGGAGACCCATAATAATATACCTAAGTAGATAGTAGTGCCTACTATGTTATATGTTGTACGCCTCGGCTATCTTCGTTGAGCTATTATCATCTAACTTAATTATGTTATTTGGCTTTGAATGAAAGCAATTCACAAAGCAGCATTTATTGCGTATTGTATTACGTACCTTGTGCATTGAGACGACAGGCGCTGCAATTCAACTGCATTCGTATTGTTGACGACTCACCGTACCGTTTTGATTAATATTTTATTATAATATGTACTTACTTAGCGCACTTTATAAAATTAAATAAATATCACCTGCTGTTACGGTGAAGAAAAACATCGTGAGGAAACATTCACAAAAAAAAATGTTCTCAAAGGCATGTGAAGTCCAACCAACCCGCATTAGGCCAGCGTGGTGGACGGCGGCCTACATCCCTCTCACTGTGAGAGGAGACCCGACCCTGTATTGGGTCATTGATGGGTTATTGACAAAGGTCTATATTCTTCTTCCTGTATAATAAATATAGCGATTACCTGGTGACCCAGTTCGAGTTCCACGGAGGCTCACGGAGCGCTCACGATGTCCCGGTAGTGAGGAGTGCGCTCAGAAACCTCTAATAATAAACTACGATTAAGATGAACCGTGCACTCCAGGCGGATTAGAGGAAAAAAGCTATATCTAGAGCAATATTAACACTGAAAGGGAATCTTAGATAAAGTGATTAAATTACGGCCAGCGCTTCTCGTCTCGCCCGAGTAATCCTTAATACCCTTAACTTCGGGATGAGGAGAATAAAGGCTTTTTTTTAATTAACTACTATCGTACTAAACTAAAAAAAAAAACTAAAACAAATATGTGCTCTTCATAAAAATTAAATTTATGAGAGATCTTCATAACGTTCTCAATGGCATGTGAACAGCGCATCGCGCATTGGAGCAGCGTGGTGGAGTGGGTATACTCCAGGCCTCCCCCACTTGTGGGGATATATACCTGTGCCCAGCAGCGGTGATAGCCCAGTGGCTTAGAATTCGACCTCGAATCGAGTTATGTGCGATTTATGAAACTAAATATCACCTGCTGTTACGGTGAAGGAAAACATCGTGAGGAAACCTGCATGCCTGAGAGTTCACAAAAAAAAAATGTTGTCACGCGGCATGTTCGTCCACCAACGGGCAGTAGTGGTGCGTGGTGGACGGCGGCCTACATCCCTCTCATTGTGAGAGGAGACCCGACCCGCCAGTGGGTCATTAATGGGTACTGACATGACATGTGCCCAACGGTGCCATAAATGGGTTTGGTGGTGATTGAAAAACAATTTATCCAGCGAAGTTTTTCTTTGAAACATTATTCGTTTCACGATAACTTAGCTGAGCGTCCGTTAGCTTTAGTAGCGAGCCTTTGTTGGGGGGCGTCCGTTAATCACGTAAGGTGTTCTAGGGGGCGAGGGGATCGAATCTAGGAAAATATCACGTCATTATTTTTTTCAAAAATTATTTCTAGAATACAATATGGTCAAATCAGACACAATAGCGTTTGTCGTATTCGTCCGGACCACGCATTTTTTTCTCAGTAATCCAACACGTTTACAGCCAAAATATAAATTTTGAAGAATCTCACGTGAGATTAGGGGAGGCGTGAGGGAGTTGAGGAAAATCTTACGATAGCTCAGCAAGGGGGTGGAAAAATTCTCAAAAATGCCTCGCGTGTTTAATGGATGCCCCTTTGCTTGAACGGTTGAGGGGGTCACGAGTTTCAACCGAAACCACTTCTCGCTACAACCATCCTCAATTTTCGAAATCCAGATACTTATACCTACCACTCCATTTAACCTCAGGTGCGGGGCATTGAAACATTTCGCAAAATTTTACGCGGATATTTCGTTTACAATAAAATGAATTCTAAAGAATGCAGTTTCATAAGCCTATTACCGGGCTACGCACTGGTATTCACCGATTCATCAACGATATACACGGAAATACAAATATTGTAAGTACATATTTGTTTTTCAATGCGGCTCAACGATATTTCCCCGTAAATTAAATACTGTTAAATCCATCATAATATATCTAAAGTTTTACCGTGAAACGAATATGTAATCAAACGGAGTTCGATATAATAATAATTTTGTGTTTCCAGTTCAGTTAATTAGCAAGAATATTTACAAGAACGTAGGTCAAATAGTTTATTTATTCACGGGGGGCAAGGGGCTCATTGCTTACAACTTTGGCAGCTCGAGCGTACAAAATTCCGCAAATGATTAGTGTGATAGAATATTTTGTAACTAACCTACCTATCTAGTAGCTACCGATATCGATAACTCAACTCAACTCAACTCAAAAGCTTTTATTCATTATTAGGTACAATTTGTGCACACTTAATGAAAGTCATACAGATAAATTATACATTCTACATTCATCCGCTTTGATCGCCCCTCAGGCAAAACGTACACTGGGAGAAAAAAGCGGGCGGAAAAAAACTCCCAGCACTCTTTTAAAAGTAAATAAAACTTAGTCTATAATGCAGTATGGCTAGGTCCAATAAAGGAACACACGTGACAGCTATCGTGTGTGTCAATATCGCCCCATTGCCATCCGCTCACAAATAAATATTGTTACATAGTGTATAGAAATAGCCTATAGTGAAGTTATTCAATCCCACGCTTTCTTATCTTCTAAATAGTCCTTAGTTTCATAATAGGCCTTTCGGCACAGGACTGATTTGATAGTTTGTTTAAATTTGTGAAAAGGCAGGGATTGAATTTCTATTGGAATTTTATTGTATATTCTCACGGACATTCCCATAAATGACCGGCTTTTTTTACGGCGGATAGTCGGGAAGCGCGCCACTAGGCGTGAGTGCGCTTGTAAGTTTGCAGTTCTGCATTGTTTAGCACATGGGTTCCCAACCAGTGGTCCCTAAAATATGGTTCGCTAGTGCTTTTATAGTTATTGTATTTATTTGTGTGAACAAAGATTTTCTGCTTTATTGGTAGTTCAAAACAAGAGGAATCGTTTAAAAGTTAGTGATGATTTGCGCGTAGCTTTGAGTAACAATATTAGAGGGTAGCCAAACACGTAAAGAAGATGCAAGCTCAGAAATCACATTGTCAGTAACCCATTAATGACCCACTACAGGGTCGGGTCTCCTCTCACAATGAGAGGGATGTAGGCCTTAGTCCACCACGCTGGTCTAATGCGGGTTGGTGGACTTCACATGCCTTTGAGAACATTTTTTTTGAACTCTCAGGCATGCAGGTTTCCTCACGATGTTTTCCTTCACCGTAACAGCAGGTGATATTTAATTTTATAAAGCGCACATAACTTTTTTACAGTCATTGGTGCGTGCCACTGGGATTCGAACCCGGACCCCTCGATTCGAGGTCGAATTCTAAGCCACTGGGCTATCACATTAAAACAAGTTTATGTCACACAGCAATAAAACTGAAATTTATCCAAATACAGTGTAAACTCTTTATAACGAAACTCAAGGGACTGAGCATTTTTTGTCGTTATAGAGAGTTATCGTTATATGGAGTGAACAAAAAAACAACCAAATTAACAAGAATTTTTAATATGTATGTCTTAGATAATAAATGCTTATAAATTATTGTTAACATATGTAGTCTGATAACTTTGTATGACGTTTTCAATCGCACATATCACACAAACTTTTTCGTCAACACTAATCGCTTTCCGTTTACTGGCCATGTTAACAGTTTCAAAGTAAGTTTACGACTGATAATACGATAGGTACCCAGTATGCTTGGTCGAAGACCATCACTTCCGAGAAAACAATGCATCATACTGCACGTGTTCAAGACAATTAAGGCTAACAAAAGCTAGACCGACCTCGTTGTTTCAGAGCTTCAAAGTCTTTTGTTACCTGATAACATAACATAAACAATAATACCGATGATAAATATTTACTGTCTAAAAATTTGAACACATTTCTTCGTAATAGAGAATGGTGTATCGCTATAAAGAGTGTTTCAATATATGGGTTTTAACGCAAACCAACCAAGTTGGGCTAACTTCAACATTATAGGGAGTTTATCGTTATAAAGGATAACGTTATAAAGAGTTTACACTGTATATTATTATTTGTTTTAATGTAACTAGCTTTTGAATTTTTAATTAAAGTTTCGGTGTGATTATTTCACTTTATTTTAATTAACCCTTCACAGAGGTCCCTGCTAACAAGAATAGCATAAAAGTACTGTAGTCCTTGATCAAGAAAAAGTTGGAAACCCCTGGTTTAGCAGCGTGATGGTGATGACGTCGGCAACACGAGTTCTGGTTCACAACAAACTCACTAACACATAGAACTGCGCGCCAAGATGGGTTAAAGCATCTATAGAATAAACTATAATAAAATTAGAATTATAGTTAGTATTATAGTATTTCTCTACGGGACAGAATCAGAAATGATGAAATCCGTAGAAGAACGAAGTTGACCGACATAGCTCTCAAAATTTGCAAATTAAAATGGCAATGTGCTGGGCACATCGTTCGCAGGACTGACAACCGATGGGGAAAAAAGTTCCTCGAATGGCGACCAGTTTTAGTCAAAAGGAGCACAGACCGCCTTCCTACCAAGTGGACTGACGACCTGAAGAAGGCAGCGGGAAACCGTTGTATTCAGAGCGCCCAGGACCGGGCGGAGCGGCGTCGATTAAGGAAGGCCCATGTCCAGCAGTGGACTAGCAAGGGCTGAAAGGAAATAACGAAGGAGGCTGTGAAATTGCTTTAGTCTTCAACTACTTTTTGGGCGGTAAATACAGTTAAAACTGTAGGCAAAAAATACAGGTCGGGCACAGAACAGCTTACTTACATATTTTAACGCGGTTAAAAATAAAGTTTATTCTTTTTACAAGCTCAAAGGGAGTTCAAACATGCCGGTATAATCTCGGTAACATTTTTATGCCAAGGTGGGAATCCCTTGTCTTCTTTCAGTCTAATTTTCATATATATTTAGCTGATAATTTAGTTAATGCTCTAGCTTTTATATTATAATAGTGCGACCGCCTAGAATAGCTTTTGCACTATGACAACGGCTTTGTCATGAAGTAAAGGAAAATTATGTCCGCATTTGTAGGAAGTCCATAAAAAATTTAATAATGTATTATTGATAATTTATTATGTTAGTCAAATAATAAAATTTCTAAAGAATATTTTCATGCTCTTGTAAAAGTTTAAGCAAAGAGCGAACTCGAGAACCGTAGTTCCGGTTTTACTGTGTAAGTCTACTGTGTAAGTCCAACAGGTGTTTTCCCAAGAACTAAGTCTCCTATTGTATGTGCGGTCTTATCTTAGGAAAAGCGCGTCCTTTGCAAAATATTCAATGTGAACTTACAAGTGAGGATACCGTTTAATATCTGAAGAACATATTTAAAATAGAACATGGTTCGTACATATTCATAGGCAATACGGCAATAGGCAGCGGTGATAGCCCAGTGGCTAAGAATTCGACCTCTTAATCGAGGGGTCCGGGTTCACGCACCAATGACTTTGTAAAAAAGTTATGTGCGCTTTAGAAAATTAAATGTCACCTATTGTTACGGTGAAGGAAAACTTCGTGAGGAAACCTGCATGCCTGAGAGTTCAAAGTGTTCTCAAAAGTCGACCAACCAGCGTTAGGTCAGCGTGGTGGACGGCGGCCTACGTCCTCTCATTGTGAGAGGAGACCCGACCCGTCAGTGGGTCCTTAATGAGTTACTGACATAGGCAATACTACTACTGTTATAAATACGAAAGTTTGTGAAGATGAATGTTTGTTGCTTTCTCACACAACAAATTTGGAAGACATTTTGTACACAGGTAAGTTATAATATGGATTAACATATAAGGATTATATTATCCCTACCTTGGTAGTCAAATTGACTTTAAGTCAATGTGGACGAAATTGCGAGCGGCAGCTAGTAAGTCCATATTACGAACATACGATTAGGTAGAGCGTATTATTTGTAAAAGTGTGAAGATAAATTTTATTTAAAATTGATAAGACAAAATTCGATCAAAATCTACAACGAATAACATTTATTTTTAAGATTGGCAGACGAAATTAAACAAAAATTTAAACCGTGTTTTTCTATGTATCTTCCAATTGTTAGAAATAGTACGGTTTCTTCATTACCAATTCTTGCTTTCCAATATTTTATCTTCCAATGTAAACACAATTAAGTAGCTTCTAACTTCAACCTAAGCGCATTGTACGTTCTGATATTAATAGACATTATCCAACAAAGACATTTTCATGGCAATTTTTACTTTATTCCAGTCATTTGATATTAAAGGCGCCTACGCGTCACCGTACACCCAATAGACTAGAACCTACATATTACGAAGCAGAGCAACGAGGGGCTTTAGCGAGAAGGGCAAAGTTGCTGTGTATTTTATAGCATCAAAGCAAAAATTTCTGTTTAGACCAACTAAACACAGAAGCAACAAGTACACTGTATACCGTAAGCCGCTTATATTAGGTACGAGCTACGAAAGTCTCTCTGGAAATTTCTAACTAATGCCAACTTCGTTTGCGCCCGTGGGGATGGATTAAGTCATCGGTGCGGTCTCGTAAAACGGCCAGATATGTGGCTTTACCGTATCCAAGCTTCGGCAGCCGAAGGAAACGTAGGGCCCGAAGTCTTCTTAAGATTTCGTTTTGTCAGTAACCCACTACAGGGTCGGGTCTCCTATCACAATGAGAGGGATTTAGGCCGCCGTCCTTCACGCTGGACAACTGCAGGTTGGTGGACTTCACGTGCCTTTGAGAACAGTTTTTGTGAACTCTCAGGCATGCAGGTTTCCTCACGATGTTTTCCTTCACCGTAACAGCAGGTGATGTTTAATTTCAGTCTTGATGCCATAGGTATGGGAAGTTGATAGCGGTTGATGAGCGGCTATGTGTCAAGAATAGAATCTCTCGTTTTATCACTCTCATCGCGAGTGAGTGATAAAATGAGCCGGGGTGAAAATGCCGCTGGGTTAGTTAGCTATTCGGAACAAATTCCTGTTAAAATTCAAAATTACCACAAATAAATCTCTACATTTTAGTTTTTAAATTTTGGTTTTGATCAAAAGGGAAAAACCGTTTTTGCCTGAAGCTAATTTATTTTATATCAATATTTCTGTGTATTGAATCAAAAGGGAAATACCATTTTTGCCTGAAGCTACCCTATTTTACATCAATATTAATTTCTGTGTATACATGATACACATAATATTAATGTGCGGTTACACATAATATTTATATGTATCGTTAACAAACATACGATACACACAAATATTGATATAAAACAAGGTAGCTTGAGGCAAACAACAGTTTTTATCACTTTTGGTTCGATCTCTTTTAAAAATCAGTTTTAATTTGTGGTACTTTTGAATTTAAGCAGCGAAATATGTTACTGCCGTTACATTTACTTCTTTTCCCATGCTTCATCGCTCGTCTCCATCTCTCCCTAAATGGAGTGGAGCTCACCTTAGCAGGTTCCGGCTTCTTGTTCTTGGGGCTGTCTTCTTCAGGCAGTCAGTACACCTGGTGGGAGCCGTTACATTGACTTCCTCACCGTTACATCTACTACCTTTTGCCATGCTTCATCGCTCGTCTCCATCTCGGGTGGTCCTAAATGGAGTGGAGCTTACCTTATTCGTATACTTCGGGACGTCTTCTTCAGGTCGCCAGTACACCTAGTAGGAGGCGCTACATCTACTACCTTTTGCCATGCTTCATCGTTCATCTCCGTCTGTAGGAGGACGGCCTGTGCTCGGCCTGTGTCGCCCAATCGGAAGATCGTAAGACGTAATACGTATTACGTCTGACGTATCCTCAAACGCGCTATCAACGTTCCATAGAATCTCCGAGTCTGCATATATACAAATGGTCCGAAGTTAACATTCGGAGCGCAGTCCCCAAGCAGTGACATCGCATGTCGGGAGATCTCCCCTTTTCCTCCAAATTGGTGACCCCGACGAGATTGCTGCAACCCTTTTTCCCCTTCGGTTTACACCACCGGCTTAATTCGCTCCCCGTCTCGGGCTGGCCTATGTCCTGCGGGATGGAGCTCACCTTAGCAAGTTCCGGCGTCGGGCGCGCACCTCGCGCGGGTCCTCCTCGGGCTCGTCGTCGTCGTCGTCGTCGTCGTCCGCCCGCGAGTCGTCATGTACGCCCGCCCGCGCCTCCTCCGCCCGCTGCTTGTCCTGCACGCGACGCGACGACCGCCGCGGAGCCACCTCCAGGAGCCTGCACGGGAACAACCAGTCACGCCTGTAATACGCACCCCGAACACGGACAGACACTGAAAGCGACGCGGGCCACGCGACGGGACCCCATAGGGCTGCGTTTCCACTAGAGATGTGCGAGGATGCGTAGCGAGGGGTGCGTTTTTGAACAGCCAATAGAATTGCTTCATTTACCTAGCCTCGCTTAGCACACCTCTGGTGGAAACGCAACCTAACAACGGAGGCCCGGACGTACTCGGCCACCACGCTCGGACGAGAAACGGGCTAGTGGCCGACCCGTGACGGATGTTTTCGAACCGCAAATGGAGCCTCCGACGAGGTTTAACAACTGTTTTTTATCGATAACAACCGAGACCAACGGAGTAAGCACGGAAGCGCGCATTTGATTGGCCACTAGCGGTCACCCGTCCAGGTGCTGACCGCGCCCGACGTTGCTAACTTTTCCGATCTACTCAAGCAGCGGGGATAATTTTTAATTCAACGCTTTAGAAATAATAAGCGACAGACGGACAAATGCTACGACACGTCGGTTATACGGGCCGCGCGCGCTATTACCTGGGACGACATGACTTCTACACATGTACAATGTACATGCATCTGTAATGATATGAGAAATAATAATTTGTAAATACACACACACACACACAACAACATAAAACAATCGACCCATACAATAAATACAGCCACTCACGTCAAGACAACACGGTACAACATTTAGAATAAAAAATAAAACAACATTTACAATAAAAAATAAAACAATGCAAAGCAGCGCAAGGGTAGAAAGAGTCCCGAGTCGAAAGCTAGGCTAGAAATTATTTATTTTTATTCTAAAATTAAATGCCCTAGGGATTTCCACCTGAACAACGAAGGTGATGTTTTGATTAATTATTTTGTTAACGTGACTCGCTTTGCTTTATAAAAGCACGCAAGCCTTAATTTTTCTTTTAAATATTTGGAATAAATTTAAACCATGAGATCCAATAGATTGGTAAAACCTACAGGTACATAAATACGTAATTCAATATATTTATTTAATACACTTTAACACGCGAAATCAAACCCCAATTAGGTGCGAATCTTAATACGTCGAAACACATTAATTATTGCGTGCACCCGCTGCGGTTCTGACATAATATTATGTTTATTATAAGCTCTATCTCTTTAATCAGCGGTGATAGCCCAGTGCCTTAAAATTCGGCGCTTTTCCGGACCGGGTTCGAATCCAAGTGACCAATGGTTTTTGTTTAATGTTATATAAGCACTTTACAAAATTAAATATCACCGTTACAACACAGTGAAGGAAAAGATCGCATGGAAACATGCGTGCCTGAGTTCTCCATATTGTCTCAAAGGCATGTGAATTTCATCAACCCACCTTAGATACGTTAGGCCAGCGTGGTACATACTTACATTTAAAAGAGTGCTGGGAGTTTTTTCCGCCCGCTTTTTTCTCCCAGCCCACGTTTTGCCCGACGGGCGATCAAAGCGGATGCTTGTATAAGTTTAAATGTATGACGTTCATTAAGTGTGCACAAATCGTACCTAATAATGAGTAAAAGCTTTTGAATTTGAAAGAGGAGACTCGACCCCGCAGTGGGTTATTAATTGCTAAAAGACAAACTCAAAGCTCCACCTTTGCTCACTAAACAAACACGCCTATACCTATTCACAAACGTTACCTACGTTAAATAATATACTAACTATATATATATACTAACAATACTACGGGGGATACTAACAAAAAAAAAACGTTTAAAAAAGTGGAAATGTAACCGACAGAAGACCACGTTTAAAAAGTTTCCGAATAAAGTTTGTCTCGTCAAAGTATCCACGTGACTAAACCGGACGGCGATCGGCACGAGTTCCCCTTGCAACATCGGACCTAACGTCGCGTCGCAACTCAACAAATTGTTACGAGGTGCAACCAGCCCCGTCGCAAAAGATTATACATGCAAGAAATTATGTAATTTAAACTTTTAATTTGTTATAAAATTATGTAGTAACCTAATTTCATTTATATAATTGGACATTCTATAATTTAGATTTTTTTTATTATGTTTTAAAGATATCGATTCTGAAAGCTCCCATTCCCTTTTTTTCCCAATTCTTTTGTAAATAAATTATGCTTGTCATAGAAAATTGAAGCGTGTCCTGTATCGTACATACATACCGATTTAACTTTTATTGTACAGCAATAAACGTTGAATCGGATATAGCTTATCGATTCTTTTTAAACGAATAATAAAATTGTTGCCGGGATCAATTTAAAAACAAAACCTGTTTTTGAAAAATTCAATCACACCGTTCGATAAAAACTTATCACGACCTACCAAAGACCGGTGTCCTTGAAACATTGTATTTGAATATAACCGTAGGGGATGTTTCAAACTTATTAATATGTGTGTTTGAACGCACCGAGCAAAGTTTTATTGGCAAAGCAGAACTACAAGTACAGAGTAAGAAGAACGGACACAATATACAAACACATTGAACCTATTAGGTGATTTCGAACCTATGCGCATCGCAACTGACAAACATGCCACAATAAAACATTAAATCGAGAACTTCACAAATATGAATATAATTACTGTCGACGTCCTTTCGTTCGTTTTGATTTATTTGATGCTAGTAAATACGGAAAGCTCCGTCTAAACGCCTTGCAAAAAGTTTTTAGATAAATGCGAGGCATAATTGAGAGGAGTTTAGCGACAAATCAAAAATTTGACTCAAAACGGATTCATTATTTTCAAAATTTCTTCGCTGGGGCACACTTTTACTTTTATCGTTTCAAAAACACTTAGAAAAGTGCAACACTTCAAACTATCGCGGAAAGTAAAATCGCAACAACAGCGCACAGCGGTGTTCGCAACCGGTGTTTATGCGTTCGAGTCCTACACAAAACTAACTGAAATTGCATGCAAGCGGCCGATGGCGCAAGGGGTGGGGGTGGCCGTGACTGAGCCGGCAGTCGGCACCCGATACCCGGCCAGGTATTCTGATTTATTATATTAACACGAGACTATGTTGTTGTCCACATGTTGCTTTCAGGCATCGCTCATTGGCATCTATTGTCGGCGGCACCTGGCACAATGGCGCCCACGTTGTGTCCGCTAACATCGGCTTTTCTTACCTCGGCGCCCTGAGCGTCCTGCGTAAGAGCCATCTTTTCGAATGAGTAATCATTTAATAAGATGACATCATCTGGCTCTTATGTAAACTGTAATTCAGCGATGGAACGAAGAACAGGTAATGTAAGTTGCACAGCTGTACTTAGTTCTAGGAAGCTAGCTAGCAAAATTTTACCTCTCCCATACTTATATCGAGTAATTTATTTTCAAGTAGGTAGATGAATTATATTCGACAAACTTTTTGAGGTACTTATAGCGGCTGCGTTATGTCTTAAATGTACTGGTTTTTATAGCCAGCAATGCGGTGTTAATGGGTGGTTTACTTGAAGCAATGATCGCAAAAGTCAGTCTAGTATTCAATTATTTTAAAATTAAATATCATAAAGTGGACTTAATTCTTCGCCAGTATCTTCAGATTTTGTATGGCGATGTTCAGTTTTATGGAAACATGTCTGCCTTATGATTTGATGTAAAAACATTTGTCAATATTTAAATTTCTTTTTCTTTTGCGTCCAGTACCGGCGGTACTTTATTTACCGCCAATGCACAAACGTCTTCTTTGGCGTCGGTAGCCACAAACAGTATTTATAAACAACAAAAACAAAAATAATCGCAAATAAAATCGCTGCTGCGTTTCGTTTAGCTCGAGAGCTGGCAGACATTTTTCGAGAAGTGTTTGAGCATTACATAATATAATCAAGTTGAATAGATAATTTAATTTTGTAATATCCGAAAACAAAATAAAATTTACACATGGCCGGCGGGTAATGGAATTTAGCCAAGCTCTAAACGATGAAAGAAGGATTTACGAGATAGTGTTTGAAACGTTTTGAAATTTTTATTTAATGAGCTTTAAATGTAACTAAGATTAAATGTAGTAGAAAAAGTATTTAAGAATTAATATGATCACTTCTCGAAAAATGTCTCGACAGTTCTTGGGCTACTTCCTATAAATGTAACAGTAATGTTCCCAGTTACAATACAGTCCCTATAAATGTAACATATTCCCAGATTTTTTTTATATCTTTTAGATGTAAGAAAAACAAAAAACAAAGTTTGAGCCAAATGTGTGTGATCAAAACATTAAAGACCCACGGCAGGGGCGGATCTCCTCTCACAATGATATGGATGAAGGAAGAGAAGGAAGTAAGTAGGCCTTAGGCCACCACGCTGGCCTACTGCGGATCGGTGGATTTCACATGCCTGTGAGAACATTTCTTTCTGAGCTCTCAGGCATGCAGGTTTCCTCACGATGTTTTCCTTCACCGTAACATCAGGTGATATTTAATTGTATAAAGCGCATGTAACTTTTTTACAGTCATTGGTGCCTGCCACTGGGATTCGAACCCGGACCTCTCGATTCGAGGTCGAATTCTATGCCACTAGGCTATCACCGCTTCGAGAACATTATGGATTAACATTATATTTAGCAAGTAGGTAATATTTTTATAAAGCACACATAACTTTTAAGATACCACTGGGATTCCAACCCGAACATTTATAGACACATAATTATTTCCCTAATAAACATTAGCAGTAATATTTAACAAGCACTGAATAAGAACACGTCATATACGTAGGAAGGACGCCAATTTAACATGTCACCTATTGGCTCTCGTACTAATACTTCAATGTGATATCCAATAAAGCCTGACCCGTGGGCAGTAAGCGCCGCATTACACCAGAGGACTCAATTTAAAGTCAGGACTTACTGGTCTACTCCAATACCAACAATTTTTCCATCGACAGGGAAAAAAATCCATAAAGCGTAAATAAACACTGAGAACTATTTTCTGTTCCTTTGATCTAACTTATTTCTGTAAAAACTGGTTGGATATTTTAACATTTTATAGTCTACTAGTTAAGAAAGGATTCGTTTTCCTTGGAAAATTATAATTATGGTCCCTTTGGTTAACGTTTCTTAGAATCCTGGTCCCAGTGACGCAGGTGACTTGAGTTTTCTAAATAAACGCATCATACTTCTGGCACTGCCCAACACAGAAAACTAAAAGCATTAACTATTCACGTTTATTATTATTTAGATTTAGATTATTTTTAAATTTGTTTTTGATATACTTTTTTGTCATCTCTTGATTTTCTAATTTTTTTTTTTAACTTAAAGGAATTATTCATATTCATTATTATTTAAATTTCGGTTATTATTAGGTTTCTTTTTGATATACTTATGTTATCTTTTGATTTTGCAAATTTATTTAATTTGTTTAGCATAATAGTTTAGAATTAATAAGTGCAAATGGATATCCCGTACTAATTAATAAACAATAAATAAATTCAAATCTCTACTCTGCTCGGAATCGAACTCAAGACCACCGCACGGTGCCTAAGGTCTAATAAACACGTTCGAAAAAACCATGAAAACAACTTGTTGAAAATTATGACTAGATTCAACTTTAAACAACACTGCACACAAACAAATTCATACAATAAACAATTCCGGTGAAACTACGAAAATTTGATACAATTCCAGTGAAACTACGAAAATTTGATACAATTCCCGTTGACATATTCGTATAAACCTTTTCATACGGACCAACTTTAGTTGCCAATTGCAATTAATTCACCACAGCTTTATAGTGTACCGCAAATAATTACATTATATTGAAACATTACACAATAGGAATCAAAATAAGTGCTCAGTCTCTTAGTTTCTGAGAAAAAAAAAACAAAAAGAAAAATTGAAAACCATGTACTACTCGAGTTGCGACTTGCGCTTACTACTCGGAGTTCAATATAGGCTCAAAAAATGCAGCTTCCCTCATTCTTATATGACACGGCATCAGATCATAAATGCCGATATCTCGGAGTAGTGATTATTTTTTACTTTTCGACCAGAGAAAAAGTGCGATTTTCAATTTATATAATATCTAGACCATGATCCAGAGCCATTAGAAAACATTAAATTTACAATTGTCAGTAACCCATTAATGACCCACTACAGGGTCAGGTCTCCTCTCACAATGAGAGGGATGTAGGCCACAGTCCACCACGTTGGCCTACTGCGGATTGGTGGATTTCACATACCTTTGATAACATTTTGTGAACTCTCAGGCATGCAGGTTTCCTCACGATGTTCCTCAAATTTACAATTATTTGAATATAATAATAATATATATTTTTTATACAACTGCAAGTGACAACACGGTCTAATGTATGCAATATGCATGTCCTGGGACGTTTGGTTGAGTTACCGACGTCATTGCACGATATATATGCCTGGACTGAGTATGTATAGAGTTCATTTTAGAACTATTCTCAATGGTTTATACGTAGTTACTACAAAGACAAAGACAAAACGTTTATGTGCACAAATATAGGTATAGAGTTGTTACAAATTGTTTAGATCAATCTATATTTACCATTTTTAAGTATGCAAATATTAAGTACATAAAACTAACAAATGAAAGCTCCTAAACTTTTTTAAGCTAAATTAAATACTTTATACTATCATTTCTTTTTATTTAAATTTGAATATTTCATACCCTACTTGACATATAGTGTTTAGTACTTGTAAATGTTATGTGAAAGAACCTATAGTCCATTTTTATTCTCTTGTCTCACATTTGGTAAACAACCTCAAGAAATAGTAGGCCTAAAGTGTTTAACAAATTTTATTTCATACTTTTTGATGTCTGTTAATTTTTTTAATTTATTTTCGATCCCTCACTGGACCAAGTTATTAGTCCCCGCAGACGAAGCAGCGAGCATAATCTAGTATTGTTTTAATAATTTTGATCTCCTCACACAATGGGACATGGGCATTAGTCCACTACGCAAACTATTTGTCATTTAACATTACTTGATGGACTTCACATGCCTGTATTAAGAATATGGAAAACTCTCATGCATACAGTTTTCCTCATATCATGTTAACCTTATCCATTATAGGTCACATTTAATTTTGTAAAGCATAGGTACATTACTTTAGGAAAGTAACTGGTGGCATTGGTAGGTTTGAATCCGACCTCTCATGTAAAAGACTGAATTTTTTGGTGCTGGACTATCATTGCTTTTTTTGTTTGCTTCACAGGACACAGATGCAATGAAAACATGACGTTGTGGCATATAGTTACCTTTATTAAGTTATGAAGGTAAGATTACCTTAACAAATAGATTACCGTATCAAATAAGAATAAAGTGAAAGCCCCAATTGGCGACATCTAGCGTCAAATAGTAGAACTAATCATTTATATTCTATGAGGTGTAGATCCAACTACAATACATTAAAAATATATATACAATAGTTGTTTTACTTTTGTTTACCTGTCATGGTTGCCATTCTAATCAGCACTTATTATCTCAAAGTTTCATGGATAGCCCAGTGGCTAAGAAATCAATAGCTTTGTTGAGTTTCAAGACCCAGTGGCATCGGCCAATGACTTGAAAGTTTTGCACAAAAAATATAATGGCCTAGCCTCACAGTGAACAAGAGCGTAATGAGGAAACCTGCGCCTGATAATTCTCCAATAATGCTCTCAAAGATGTTAAGTTCAACAAGCCACAATAGATTAGCACTGTGGGTTAGGACCTGCTGTCTTTCCCATTGTAGGAGAAGACTACCCTGCATTCGTTGCTAGCAATGTGTTGATTAGTAGTTATAAGAAGTGTCAGTTAATTCTTTCCTAACAATTATTGGTATTTAGATGTTTATTGTTTTGTCAATGCTTAACGTACTATTTATTTATGTTTATATTATTTAGTTACTAAATTGGTTAGATATATGCAAAACTTTATTATAACGTAAATAGACCACAGCCGCTCCACAGAGTGTGATTTCTCTTTGCCAAAATTACAAAATATAGATTTCTTTGTTTTCTACTAAGATTCAAATCCAAAGAAGAAATTAGTCACCTGAGAATGAGGAATCTGCTGTAGAGGATGAGTGAAACAAATTTATTCTTTAATAGTAAATTAGATTAATAGTCAATTGGATAGAAAAATTATTTACAACAATTTTATTGTCATTTAAAAAGACAAAAACCCTAGACCCGTAATGAGACACAGTTAAACTCACAAAGGCACCAAGAAGCAGGCAACAAAACTCGAGCACTAAAATTTTGATACCAACCAATAATAAACAAACCGAAGACATTAAAATTTATAAAAGCAATCAAATCCCTTCCTCACCTTTTCCGCTGCTGACGCTCCTTCTCCTGGAACAGCCGCGGAATCTCCGGAAGGAAGTTTATGGAGAGTGATCGGTAGAGCTCCTTCTCGGCCTTGCTGGTAGCCTTCCTGAACTTATCCGTGAGGTTGATCCAGTCCTCTTCAGTGAAGCACACAACTTGCCACACCCGCTCCGTAGTTGTGTCCTGGAGATAGTCATCACCGTAGAACCAACTTCTTCGTCTGTTACTCTTTCTCCTCTTACTTTTACCGGGATTCTTTATATCCTCTCTATATAATCTTGTGCCATAGAAGTACCAGTAAGCAGAGTCATTATCGTCCCAGCTGCAATGAAAGTTTTCTTTTTGAATGTGAACACAGTATATTCTTTACAATATATTTCCTAGTGCCAAGGAAGTGTTGTGTTTTAATACTTTATGATTGAATTGTTTTTTAACTGTTTATCGCTTGATAATAGTAAATGTTGAATGTTAAAGAACCATAACACATTGATAATACCATAATGTTACAGAATAAAATTTAGCTGTTGCATCAATAACAGTGTAACAGGTTAACACATTTTACTTAGTAAAGTAACCCATTAATGACCCACTACAGGGTCGGGTCTCCTCTCACAATGAGAGGGATGTAGGCCTCAGTCCACCACGCTGGCCTAATGCGGGTTGGTGGACTTCACATGCCTTTGAGAACATTTTTTTTTAACTCTCAGGCATGCAGGTTTCCTCACTATGTTTTCCTTCACCGTAACAGCAGGTGATATTTAATTTTATAAAGCGTACATTACTTTTTTACAGTCATTGGTGCATGCCACTGGGATTCGAAACCGGACCCCTCGATTCGAGGTCGAATTCTAAGCCACTGGGCTATCACCGCTTTCACTCTTCACACATTTTACTTAAAAGTGACAAATTGTATAACTATGTGTTCTTACCCAAGAGGTTCTACTCGGAGACTCTCTGCCTCGAGGTTTTTAAACAAATCAAAGACATCTTCAGCATCCAAACGGAAATCACATAATGCATAGAGTATCTCAACTTTTGTGCGAAGAGGTAGGAATTGGAAATCAATATCAGTATTAAAAGGGTTATATCTGCCTGAATTTTGACATTTTTTCCGAAAAAGACGCCTCATATACATCTGCAAAACAATCACCGATTTATTAGTCACTATTTGGATAAACATCCATATTATACGGATAATGCACGTAATTGAAGGCAGTCGCCGGATATGTTACCTGATAGTTAAACGCTGAGATGTCATGGTACCCTAGGGAACCTTTCAGGAGGCGCACGATAAGCTCTGTCAACAGAGATTTCCCGGAGTCGTCGGTGCCATCCGTCAATAGAGCCTCTTCCAATTCCTACAATATTCGTATTCGTTATAGCGTATTTGGATACCTCAAACAGCTACAGTGTCAAAATCAAAGGGATAAACACGGATTTTGATTAAAACTAGGTACTCACTTCGATGTCAAAATCCAGAAGATTGAACGCAGTCCTGAATAGCGAACAAAAATAAGCGATACTTGGCACTTCCCACCATGATTGAATATCCAAAAACCGTGAGAAATTCATTCAGACATCACTTTTCCAGGTGCCGTCCCGGACAAAACACCTCACTGATGTTATGCCGTAATACCGAACCCCGAAATACCTAAGATGGAAACATAACCTTCAACGCCTATTTCTCACTGCTACGTACTGAAGCGACGCGATTTAACTGTTCTATTGCATTAGCCCGGTAATTTCAACATTTTAAACACGAAATATCTTGGTTTCTATTACGTTTTCTGATAAAGTATCGAATATGCGTTGTGTATTAAGACACAAACGCCATAACAGTTTACAAGTCGAACAAGTATATCACTTACTAAAACTAAAGTTTATTTATCACACTTGTTGTAGTAAATAAATATTTCTTTAATTACATATAATTTATTTAAACTTTTGTCTATTCATATTTTACACAGTACAACTGATTTTCGAATGATGAAATCTAAAGCGACGTAAAATGACTCCAGTTTTAACGGAAGTTTGCTCAGCCATAGCTTTTATATTTTTTGTTTTTATTTGTCCCTCGCTTCCTCTATTTCATAAATAGCTACCTATAGAATCTGCTCGAGAGGTATTATGTTTTCTCAAACATTGATTTTGTTTCATTAAATCTTCTTGCGCACCTTAATGGCTTAAAGATAGTTGGAAAATCATTATAAAATTTAAAAAAGAGTGCTTTTAAAAAGTGGGTAACATCCTTATCAAATATTGCTAAAATGTTTGTTGTTCATTTCAAAATAACCGTTATATTTGTAAGAAAATTCAGGTATCCTTCTTCCTTGTCATCTTCTTTAACTATTTCATTTGTATTAATTTCAGTTGATTCTGGATTTTTTATATTTTTACGCTACATTTATTTACACTCAGGCATAAACTTATATGTAACTATATCTCATAGATTTTATACAGTCAAGCAGTCATGCGATATCTCACAAAATATCCGTAGATGTCAATGATAGACAATCATGGATTTCTCGTTTTTTATATAAGATTTTTAGATTAGAAATTTCATTTTATTTTTAGTTTTTCTTCGACTTATACACTAATCTGTATTCTAAATTTGATGTTTGCTAGAAGTGCCTTAGAATTTGAAAAGCACAATAATAATATGCTATGTATTAATTAAGATAATTCTCTGTATGTTTGATTCATAATACCCATACTAGCTGCAATACGCAAATAAATACACTAGAATCGAAAGGTCACTCTGGTTTCTAATCCCAGTTTCATTCCTGACTTATGCCTTTGTAAAAAGTTATCTGCGCTTTATAAAACTAAATATCACCTGCTGTTACGGTGAAGGTAAACATTGCTAGGATACCTGCATGCCTGAGAGTTTATAAAAATGTGCTCAGAGGTATGTAAAATCCATCAACCCGCAGTAGGCCAACGTGGTGGACTAAGACCTACATCCCCGTAGAGGGTTATTAATGGGTTACTGACGACTATGCACTGAGTGCATTTGTAGTGTGTAGGCCGGGAGGCGTGGGGTGCGTAGTGTGGTGGGCGGTTCTATAAAGGCCCTGACCCCCCTTTTGCCCGGGAATCTAGGAAGCTCACGACCTAATTCACTGTTGCGCCTTATGTTGCTGCTAATGATGTTAATAAAAGTTACTTTACAACATTCACATTTCCTTCTTTGACATAAAAAAATAATAATATCGCTGACGAGACGACTGAAGTGCGTACCAAACATATACCAGAATTATAATATGAGCACCGTTTTGGTATTTTAACTCATAGCAATTTTAGACCTAATCCTAATATTAAAATCTTAAATATCATTTTATCCAATAAAATCAAAAATGTATCTGAAATCCTTGTTCCAAATAATTATAAGAAAAAAACCTAAACTTATTTTTTTATATGGCTACACCAATATCTGTCTTCTTTGACGTTGTCGCTGTCATGTTTTGCACGCTCATTGGCTTAAAACATAGTCGAGATATGGTCGAGATCTATTTCCAGTTCCAAAACTTAGTTTATAATTTTTTCACAACATGGTGAGGTGTAGGCATAAAATCCGGTCTGAGTAAACAGTAATAATATACAACAAAAATTAGTTTTAATTTTAAAGGCAAAATTAAAATAAAATCATATAAAATTTAGGAATGGCTTAATGGCCATAACATAAAGAGACACTACTTGACACTAGTGACATCTATGTTGCGTATGAAGCCCAGGGAAATAAATCCGATGTTGCACGTACAAAAACTTGAAACCATCGACAATTTTATAATTTCAATATTAATTCATTATGTAACAGATTATAAATAAATTCTATTTATCGGTTATCCGACAGGAACGAATACGAAACACACCATTCTTGTCAAAAATTCGGAACGAATAACGAAACAAAGTTTGATGTTTGCAGTTTTGCTCTTTGCTTGTTGCTTTTGCGGATTATTAAATAATTATTTTATTATTTCACCGAGGAATATGCTTATTTAAATGTTTATAATATAAAGCAGGATAGGGCAGTGGCAGCCGTTATGCGTATTTTATTATAAATTGAAACCTTTTGGCCATCTCTTATAGGTAGGTAAACAATCGATATAATAATATTCTAAATGAAATCCTTACTAATTTGTTTATTATTTTAACAAACTGCGGTGAGGAGTCTACAATCGTTCGATTTAAAGTGTATTTGGTGAATATGTGTGCCAGTCTATACATTTAACGATGTTTTATTAGCGAGGAATGTTAATTGATAAAGGACATGCATTAGCACCCAATGAATTTGTTTATTGATATTGCCGTTGAACAGTGTATTCCTTGCAGTGTAAGCGCATTGAGTGCAGCGACGCTCCGAGAATCACTAGACTACTTATGCAGTCATAAGTCAGTTCAGGAAAATAAATTATTGCTCGTGAAGAAATAGGTATGCGCCATTTAGCGCGAAATGCCTCGAGACATTCTTAGTGATAGCCTAGCCGTTTTAAGGATCGTCGAGGTATGTACCCTAGCTTTTAAAAAATATTTTATCATGTAAATATAACCTCTAAGTTATAAGTAGCTTATGACAACAACTAACAAATAAAAATAACTTTTTAAGTCCTCTTACTGTGAGGTACTGCCCATCAGTTATCATTATCACGGTCATGTTTACATGTTTGGGATATCAAGGCTATCTCTATTCTACTCTTAACTAATAGTAACTTTGAAGTACCTTTAAAGATGAGAACTGGATATGAGTATCATTAGATGTTAGTAATTTATAATAATACTAGCTGACCCCACAAACATTGTTTTGCTAATAAGTTATCGAGTGGGATGAAAGTTATTAAATCACTAAAATGACTATTGAAAAATAGGGGTTGGTGATAGAAGGTTGAAAATTTAGGGTTGTATGTATTTTTAATGCCACATTAAAAAAAAAAATGTCTAAAAAATAAAATAAAAATGTTAGGGGTGGACAACTGCGGTCATACTTGTGTTCGCGCATCATTATGCCTGAGCGATTCTCCAACAAATATATAAATAATATGAAATCTCAAGAAAACATGTGTGTATTAGGTGCAGTATTATAAACATATTTGTATATTATGCCCATTCATGCCAGGCGGGATTTATCTTGCTTCAGTTATGTAAAATGCTTAGTACACATAAATGTTAGGTAATCCAACATTACATTTCCATATATGCACAGTTGAGAGTTGTATTGCTATCAATGTAATTCAATAAAAATAGGTATAACTATTTATAACGTAACGGATTATTTATAAAGATAACAGCATCTTTGTATCAGTTTGCCTGAGTACCTAAACTTCATATTATTTGTGTTAAAAATGAAAAAATATTCTCATGAAAATTTTTATCAAAATCTATTAGCTGCTGTTGTGTCATTTAATATTATATAATTGGACACAGGATGTCACGAGTCATGCATTATTGTAATATCAAAGGATTTATTTATAAAAGACAATGCTCTTTATTAATTATAATATCGACGGTTCCCGGGCTATTTGTATTAAGCGACATTTTGGGCGAAATTGACTTATATACATATTCGGAATCAGCGAATTTTTCCGCGTCGTTTGAGCGGGGTTTGGTGACGATCTGAGCACTTTTTTGTCGCTTAATACAATGGCATTTTTGGAGCCCATTTTGCACTACGATGTATGAACCGACACAAAATTTTGACAAATTTAGGCACTGTGTACTTAAGCTATACTATGAAATACCAGAGAGTTATTTAAACCAATTAGCCTCACCTGATAAATATTTTGAAATGTCGCTTCATACAATTAGCTTTACCTTATAAATACATAAGAATGTCACTTCATACAATTAGCTTTACCTTATAAATACATAAGAATGTCACTTCATACAATTAGCTTTACCTTATAAATACATTAGAATGTCACTTCATACAATTAGCTTTACCTCATAAATACGTAAGAATGTCGCTTAATACAATTAGCTAGATACTTGAATTTGCTAGATGTGGCGAATAAACCCATGTTCCTTAATATTTTATTGAACTAGCACTGTCGCTACAGTCACTACAAAAACAAAATTTTAGTACTTCAAACAAATTTAATAATAGCAGTATACACTTAATACAATCAAACTTGACTATGGATTGACTATTGAGGCGTCGGTTAAAACATTGGTTTTAGCGAGGGCGCGCTGGCGGCGCGTCCATCTAATACGGGCGTCTTATAACAGGGCGACTAGTTTTAGAAATTTAAGGGGTCTGAAATTCTACAAAAGGCGGACATTCTATGTGGGGCGCTCGGGGACATGGATGTCAAAATTGCCCATCCCACTAAAACCGGAGAAATAAAAATATTTAATTTGGTGGAATCCGTAAGCCGCCAGGAAATTATGGCAGCGATTGCGGACCTGCGGTTGCCCTTGGAGGACATAAAAGTTGGCGATATTCGTTTCACCCTACCGCACTGGGAATGGTATGGGCTCGTTGTCCACTCACTCCAGTTAAAAAACTGGCTAGTGAAAAGTACATCCGTGTTGATTGGATCAGAGTTCAAGTACTAGCACCACGCAAGCTGCAGTGCTTCCGATGTTTGGAGTTTGGACACGTGCGACAACAATGCACGAGCTCTGTGGACAGAAGTTCTCGCTGCTAAATGTGCGGTGAAAAAGATGACGATCACAAAGCGAGGGAATGCTCAGCTAAGTCACCTAAATGTACCGTATGTGCTGACATTGGCCTACCTGCAGACCACCGAATGCGAGGTAAAAAATGTACTCCGCCTTGAGCAAGAGCTTGGCTGGAAGTTCTCAGGATTCTTCTAACCCATCTCAGGATTGACATAGAAAGTCAACTAACGACTGAAGAAGCAATGGAGATTTAGAATTCACAGGATTTCGGGTCCTCCAGGGCAATCTGAATCACTGCCGCGGGGCTCAAGCTTTATTGTTAAGGTCCTGTGCGGAGTGGTCGATTGCCATGGCAGTGGTGGCAGAGCCGTACAATGTGCCGAAACATCCTCTTTGGTTCGGGGATATCGATGGCTCTGTTGCCATTTACTGGGGTGGAAAGAGATACCCTTCGTACTCCCTCATTGATGGAGGGCAGGATTAGGCAGGTGGAGTGGGGACCTCTCGCATTTGTAGGCTGCTACATACTCGTATCTCCCAACTGTGGAATTGGTGCCTATGAAGCATACCTAGATAGACTCGCAGTTTTTACCCGTAGATGCCTACCACGCCCTATTATAGTGCTGGATGATTTTAATGCTCGCTCAAAAGCATGGGGTGACACAAGGGGAAACAGAAGAGGAGAAGTTATCCAAATGTGGGCGACAGGGTTGGACCTTCGGCTTCTCAACACTGGATTCATAAGTACCTGCGTACGGTGGCAGGGGGAGTCAATTGTGGATTTGACATGGGCTTCAAATGATATGTGGGTTGGAGAGTCGCAGAAGAGTTAGTAAGTCTATCCGACCATCGCTACATCATGTTCGCTGTGACATTGCGACCCCCTAATAACAGACACGTTGGTCAAGCACGACGATGGTCTGTTAAACAGCTTGCCAGTAACCCATTAATGACCCACTACAGGGTCGGGTCTCCTTCTCGTAATGAGAGAGATGTAGGCCTTAGTCCACCACGCTGGCCTACTGCGGGTTGATGGACTTCACATACCTTTGAGAACATTTTTTTTGTGAACTCTTAGGCATGCAGGTTTCCTCACGATGTTTTCCTTCACCGTAACAGCAGGCGATATTCAATTTTTTTTTTATAAAGCGCACATAACTTTTTTACAAAGTCATTGGTGCGTGCCACTGGGATTCGAACCCGGACCCCTCGATTCGAGGGAGGTCGAATTCTAAGCCACTGGGCTATCACCGCTCACGCTGGATTTTGAGCAGAAACCCTGACCTTTTCTGATCCCGAGAATGAATCAGTCTGGGTACGGGAAGTAATGACATCTATATGTGACGAAGCGATGCCCCGATGTAGGGCCTCTAATAGAAAAGAAGTATACTGGTGGTCTGAACACATTGCAGGATTGAGAGGTAGATATCCTTTGAAGCGGCAACAATCCTGACACGCTTTCCACCCCTCGACATCTTGGCGGACATGGATGACAAGATTTACCTGCAAAGTCGGGCATTTCTCCCAACGAGAAAATAACGATGAGCCAAGTCTTCTGCGAAAGCAGGCACATAGACAGGCTTGGACTGAATGGCGCCAACGTCTGGAGGAGAAGCATGCAGTTCAAAGAGCTGTTGGAACAATTCTGCCCAATTTTGACGCCTGGATGGGAGTGTTACGTTCCGACTGTCACCGCGCATGGCTGCTTTGGTGAGCATTTGTGTCGGATTGGACGGGAAGAAAAACCCCATTGCTACCACTGTGATGGAGATCAGGACGACGCTCAGCACACCCTTGAAGCGTGTCCTGCATGGGAATATGAGCGTTCCGCCTTGGTTAGCCAAATTGGGGTTAACTTCGCTCCGTCTGCAATTGTAGCAAAGATGCTGGCGGAGAAGACAGACTGGAAGGCAGTGGTCTCCTTCTGTGAAGCCGTCATGGTAAAGAAAGAGGCCCTTGAGCGCACCCGGGAGATTGTTGACAAGATAATAATTCCTAGGTACCTTTAAATTCAACAATGTTTTAACCGCCCATTTCAGTAAACTTCATTACTCAGGCACGATTAGAAACAAATTAGTAAAAACAAATCTTCAATTTAATGCATTTAGCCTGGAGCTATTATTTTCAGTTCTAGGTGGTTAGGTCATTTAACCTGGAGCAAGAATTAACAAACCTAGGCGGATAAGTCAGTTAGCCAGGAGCAAAAAATACTAATTGGAGGCGGTTAAATCATTTAGCCTGGAACAAAAAAATAAAATAAAAGGGTTATTTTGTATTAAACGACATCTAACTTCGTTAATAATAGGAATATCAGAAAAAAAACCTAATCAGATTATGCAGACTATGTAACCTTATCAATAAATATCCATCTTTTTCTAAAATTTTACAAATTGCGGAAGTTATGAATTTTTTTTCAAAAATCAAAACTTTAAACTGCTCTGGTGTAAAGTTTACAAAATGTCGCTTAATACAAATAGCCCGGGAACCGTCGATATTATGTACTTACTCCTAGCTATAAACAATAATTCAAATATAACCAAAAATAGTGTTCATGGTTTTGATATATTTAAACATCATACAGATTCCATGAATAAAAACAACACGTTCTGAAGATTGCTTTGTCAAAACATTAACACTAATATAACATGTTTCAATGCATTTTATGTAAAAACAACCATCACAGTTGTTTTTTCAGTATTCAAATTTATTATAATAAAAGTTCAATGTTTTAAAAAATAGTTTGAAAATAGTGGGTTGGTGTCTCAAACACTTCTGAAGCAGCATTAAGCATCAAACATCCCTGACCCCTCTATTTGAGGTCGAATTCTAAGCCACTGGGCTATCACCACTATCTAATAGTAATTATCTAACACAAATCAAACAAACCGCTAATAATATTTATCTAACACAAATCTATCAATCTTCTCTGGCCTTGTGTCAAATGTAATGCCTTGTGTAATTATGTGTAGGTACTTGTGTGACTGATATATAATGTCATAAAGAAAGTCATGCAAGTAGCAACTTTGTACCATTTAGATGTTGATAATGCCTAGGTTTCCTAAAAAGTTGATTAGTTGCCCTGAACATGTGATTGTATGTTAGTGACTTCAGTCGGTTGGTTGCCTCACAATGAGAATGAGGTATGCCTTAGTCCACTATGCTGGCCTAGTGCAGGTTTGTGGACTTCATATGCCTTCAAGAATAGTATGCAGAACTCATGATATTTTCCGTAACAGTTACAGCATGATGTTATTTTAATATTTTATTTTGTATGTCACTGGTAAATCACCAAGATTTAAATCAAACTCAAACTCAAAAGCTTTTACTCATTATTAGGTACAATTTGTGCACACTTAATGAAATTCATACAGAAAAATTATTCATCATTCATTATTCATTCATCCGCTTTGATCACCCCTCAGGCAAAACATAGACTGGGAGAAAAAAGCGGGCGGAAAAAAACTCCCAGCACTCTTTTAATAAAAGTAAATAAAACTTAGTCTATAGTGCAGTATGACTAGGTCCAATAAATGGTCTGCATTCTCAAGTAAAGTCTAATTTCTAGCCATTCATCTATCCCAGCCCTGCAGGACCTAAAACAGATTACAAACACTACCCCAGACTCATTCCGGATAGATATTTTCTATTATATTATAAGGAACCCTTTTAAAATTTGTACTAAAAAGCCTCTTACCTATTATGTATCTGATGTGATACCTCTTTGTCACCAGCACGAAGATGAGGAGAACTGGCCTCTGGAGGAGAAGGTGCCCTGCAAACCGGCGAACAAAACAAAACAGAAAACTAGCAATGCACCGAGCAAAGAGCAAAGCTACACGAAGGATGACTGCGCTTGCTACTACAACTATGGGTATGTATCGGTAACATGTTTATGTTGTGTTTTATTAATATTATTTTTATGTTTTAAATAATTAAAGAACGGAATCCAACTTACTTTTTTATTTATTAATCGTGTTGTCACAAAGCCAGAGTATATTGTTGTTTTTTTTTATCATTTAGTCTATAATCTATTCCGTGGATTCTAGCATATTTGTTTTAAGTCAAAGGAAATTAAATTACCTTCTATCAATTCGTGTTCTATACTTATTGTATTGCGTTGATACTGTTGGCATTTGGCAAAATAAGCTATACACTCAGGGGTGATAGAGTTTTTGCGCTTCCGTGCTTCGTTAAGCCGTCGGTCCCGGTTGTTATCGATATGATAACAGTGAAGTTGTTAAACCTTGTCCGTGAATAGCGGTGATAGCCCAGTAAAGCGGTGATAGCCCAGTGGCTTAGAAGCCGACCTCGAATCGAGGGGTCCGGGTTCGAATTTCAGTGGCACGCACCAATGACTGTAAAAAGTAATGTGCGCTTTATAAAACGAATACAAGCCAAAATTGCAAAATTTGGCAAAAAAAAAATTCGTTTGTTACACGTCCAGCACATAAAGAAATAAACCGTCTCCCATACGCTTGCAGCCTAGGCGACAGCACCGCCAACCGCCACACCGACCCGATATACCAGTACAAGACCAGCAGTCTACCGGCCGCGTCGTCGATCAACCAGTCGTGGGACGACATCGTGTGTTCGGCGCTCCGGGTGGCCCCCGAGGACATCGCGAACCAGCTCTCGCTGCTGGACCTGCCCTGTTTCAAGTCCATTCGGCCGGAGGAGCTCACGTCCTGCGGGTGGAACAAGGCCAATAAGCTGACTGTGGCGCCCAACGTGGTCGCCTTCACCAAGCGGTTCAATAGGGTGAGTTTTCTTTAGGTAACACCATCTGTGGCGTTACGTGTGCACTCGGCCGGTATCGCGAACCAGCTCTCAAACTCTCAAACGAGGTATCGCGACACAGCCGGAGGAGCTCACGTGCTGCGGGTGGAACAAGGCCTGTGAGCTGGGCCCTGATTCTGTAAGTCCCAAAAGATTTCGTTCCGATATCGTGTGACATCAAACCGTTGGTCATTTCATGAACTCAGCACGACAAGGAATCTTAATGTCTATTCTATAAGGCTCACAATAGATTGTCACCTGATGTTACGATGAAGGGAAAACATCGTGAGGAAACCTGCATGCCTGAGAGTCTCAAAGGCACGTGAAGTCCATCAACCCGCATTAGGCCAGCGCGGTGGATTAAGGCCTACATCCCGCATCATTGTGAGGGGACCCGACCTGGTCGGTTATATTAATGGGTTTACTGACATCTGCGTGCTTGTGAGTTCTCCGTTCTCCGGCATGTGTTGCCTAGCGTAGTGGCTTAGTATTGTACACATAGAGGAGACCCGAATCTGCAGGCTTACTAATGAGTTGCCGATTCTCAGTAGATGCAAACGCTGTTTCAGAGATCAATTATATGCTTTTATAAAAAAAATTCAAGCGCCCTTACAAAATTCTGGAGGGCTATTGAACTCTCGTCAATGGCGATGTAAGGGCGCATATTGAACGAGTTTTTGCCTACGGTTGCGTTTTCTTTTATTTATTGTAAGTCCAAGTAGGTATACCGACAATTTATGGGGGTCGGTGATTGAATAGACATTTATTTAAATTGTTTGGTTGGTTTTATTTAAAACTTGTTTTTTGGTACTTGTGTGTGGTGTTTACTCATTGGTAAACGGTACGAAAGGGTGCAGTGGGAATAATGAACATCTTTTCTGTCACCTTGTTGCAACAGACTACATTATTATCGTTTTTGCTCAAAGAAAAATTCACTCTTCGGGTTGCACTGAGTTTCCATTTCTTTCTGAAAGAGATCTTTTATGGGAATTACATTTCGAAATAGGGTATTACGGCCTATGTCAAAAAGCTTTTTATATGAATTCGTAAGTCATAAAAACCCATAAAAATTGGCAAAAAAATTTTGCGAACAAATATTATGTATAAAAAGACTTTTCAATTAAAATTTCAAAAATCCCCGCGAAAACACGGTCTCTGCCGTCTCGGCGCTGCCGCCATGCTTGTGACGTCACTCGCAGTGTAAACAATACATGTCAGTAAAGGAAGAAAGTTATACTCCATTGTTTATTTACACTGCTAATGACGTCGCGCCGATAGCTTGCATGGCGTATACCGTTTTTGACATTTGAAAAATAGATTAAAAAACCTGAATTTTAAAATTGAAATAATTAATATATACTACATTTTTTGAACAGAAATCACCATTTTTCTTGCTTTTAACAAAATCTATCAATATACATAATTTTGGATTTTTCCTTGCATGGTGCGAAATACCCTATTAATTGTGAATGGTGGAAATTACAAACTAATATTTATTAATATTGAAGTGAAGCGAACATTTTGTGTGTACAATTTGCAGCTCACTACGCGAATGGAGCAGTTTGAATTTAGGCACAGCTAAAGTTTATATGGAGAAGAATGCACGAATTGTAATATTTTAAAGCAAAATTCATTAGAAATGCATGAAATTCATCAAAAAACAGGCCACGCAAACTACGAGTATCATAAGTTTGAACACTTTGACATACACTACACACAAAGTCTAATATCACGTGACGACATTCTGTTGCGTGTCAAATTCAAATGCAGTCAAAAACATAACTTGTAAAAACCCCAAGTCTCGCAACTCAGTTCTTGCACTGTTAAAAGTTGTGAGATCCATGTAGGTATGTATCCATAGATTGACGTGACCGGCAGATTTCAGTTAGTCAAAGTAGTATTTTTACAATATAAACAGTATATACTCGTATAACATCTGAGCAGTACTGTACTCGCTTTGTTTGTGTTGCATCTGTGCAAAGCTTGTACATAAGAGGTGATAACCGAGGGTCAGCTAGGGTCAAGAACAGCATCTTGTTTGCCAGTTGGCTATTGATATTCAAATAAATTTTAGCCCAAACCGGAATAATCTGCACGTGCATCGCGATTTCTCCACGTCTTGGCGTAAAACTCGTCATGGCAGGATTTAGGGAGCAGTAATTTTTGAAGTGAAAACGCGGTCTTTTAGCGCGGTACGCATATTTTTAGATGAGATAAAATATCTGGACTCGCGACACCATTACGAGACGTAGCTATAGAAGCATATAGAAAGTCAAAGTAACTATGGTAACTGTTAAAAGGAAACATTTATAAATAATAAGTGTATTTTGTTATAGAAAAAGCTAAATATAATAATAATTGTGATTTTTCGACATTGCGATTATAAAACGACATTCAATGCTTTAAAGTCTTACCCGTGATAAAAAGTAAAAAAAGGCTAAAAAGTCAAATATCGTGATAATCTATTGTGTGTCTTATAGAATAGAAATTTAAGATTCCTTGTCGTGTCGACTTCATGAAATGACGTACGGTTTGATGTCACACGATATCGGCACGAAATCTTTTGGGACTAACAGCCGTCCGCACAGACATTCATTAACGTTAATGGTTCATTATGAAAATAAAGATGGCACTTATGTCAATACGAATAAAGACGATTGAATTTGTTTGTTAATGAACATTACGTTAAAAGAGGTCTGAGTGCGGCCGTCAGTGAATCAGGGCCCCACTGGGCTCTTATTACTTGGTTACATGACTTATACGACGACCCGGTGCGCTGCGCAGAAGGTCCTGGGTTCGATTCCCAGCAGAGCAGAGATTTGAATGATAAATTTGAATGTCTGTTTCTGGTCTGGGTGTGTGTGTTCTCGTCTTGTGTGTGTCCATGGCGCCCACGTCACAGGGAATTCTAGTGTGGGGCTGTGAGTGTGAAGCGTTATTTTTATTTGTTTCATTTGTTGTTTTAACCCATTAATGACCCACTACAGGGTTGGGTCTCCTCTCACAATGAGAAGGATGTAGGCCTTAGTCCACCACGCTGGCCTACTGCGGGTTGGTGGACTTCGCATGCCTTTGAGAACATTTTTTTTGTGAACTCTCAGGCATGCAGGTCTCCTCACGATGTTTTCCTTCACCGTAACAGCAGGTGATATTTAATCTCATAAATCGCACATAACTTTTATTACAAAGTCATTGGTGCGTGCCACCGGGATTCGCACCCGGACCCCTCGATTCGAGGTCGAATTCTAAGCCACTGGGCTATCACCGCTGCTTATTTCATTTACTTGGTACTAATGAAACGTTATCCTGGCAGGTCAGCTTCTGGACGGTGCAGGAGATACTGAACGGTCAGACGGCGAAGGCGCGCGCCGAGACGATCGTGCACTTCGTCAAGGTGGCGAGGAAGCTTCACGAGCTGAACAATCTGCACTCGTTGTTCGCGGTCGTGTCCGCGCTCAACAGCTCCAGCATATACAGGTGGCGTATGCTTTAACACTTGCTTTACTACTATACAGGGTTACCTGTTCTTCTTCTTAACTGCCTCTCCAACTAGTGAAGGTTGGCAATCAGCTTGCTAAAGTCGTCCTTATTATTAGCACGGCGGAACAGCTCAGCTGCGCCAGCTATTCCGGTCCACTCCCTGATGTTTCGCAGCCACGACTTCTTTCTCCTTCCAACTTTCCTCTTTCCGGCAACTTTTCCCATGATTATAAGTTGGAGCAGGTCATATCGCTCATGTCGAAGAACATGTCCTAAATAGGAGACCTTCCGCCGCTTGACTGTTAGCATTAGACCACGTTCCTGGCCGTCTCGTTTTAAAACCTGAACGTTGGTCACCTTCTGAGTCCAGCTAATAGACAGCATACGTTACAATAGGTTACCTGTTAAACACTGGCAACCTCGCAGCGCTAGGTAGCTAACACCATAAGCAACAACTTTTGTTCTATGAGTTCGAACATAACTCGATACATAAAAAATAAATGGTGGAACAATTTTTTATTGCACTGTTGTGACATTTGTAAGTCTACGAAAGTATGTTTCATTCATGAATGCTTCATGACCGACGGTCGACTGGCGGGCGAATAGGTCAAGTTCAATCAAAGGCGGTAGCGCTGCACCCCTCCCCCCCCTCTTCTCGCGCTTTGTACGGGTTTATTTACGTAATCTTTGTGATGTGCGTAGTGTTAGAAACATTGAAGCGGGAAATTAAATTAATAAATATTTTTGTATGAAATTAAAAATTAACAAATTTTGAAAATTTTGAATATCTGAAAATTTATGTAATTGTATTAGTTGAATAATAACTCTTTAGTTTATATTTACTACTACTATTATTTTGTACTACGCAAGTACTTAGTTGAAAATTTTCAATAAGTAACTACTTTAGTCGACAATAATATTTTTTTTAACTCGGCGTACTTCAATTCGTCGCTACATTCATACCATATCTTCACCAATGAATTGCTGCATTCATACCATATCTCTCGTTCCGCCAACGCCATTCTGGAAGGTTTTGGAACTATTGTTTGTAGCTTACAGCGGGACACTTTTCAATTTTCTACTATGTGAGATAACACTCCTTCTCTTGGCAGTCCGCATTAACCTAATACCGCTATTGCCTTCCAGACTGACGAAGTCGTGGGCGTGCGTGCCCAAGAAGGAGAAGCAGCAGTTCGACAAGATGGCGGAGCTGTTCGGGGAGAAAGACAACTGGATGGCACTCCGGGAATACCTCAGGTCCATTTCCTTGCCGTGTATACCTCATCTGGGTAAGTCAAAGTCAAAAGTTTTTATTCATTATTGAACGTCATGTAAATTATACATTCTACGAGTACATTCGTCCGCTTTGATCGCCCCTCAGGCAAAACGCATACTGGGAAAAAAAAGCGGGCGGGAAAAAAGTGATAAACATCTTCCTACCATCAAATGGTGGACTAAGGGCCCTCAAGCTTAGTCCATCACGCTGGCCTAATGCGGTTTGGTGGACTTCACATGCCTTTGGGAACATTTTTTTTGTGAACTTTCAGGCATGCAGGTTTCCTCACGATGTTTTCCTTCACCGTAACAGCAGGTGATATTTAATTTTATAAAGCGCACATAACTATTGGTGCGTGCCACTGGGATTCGAACCCGGACCCCACGATTCGAGGTCGAACTCTAAGCCACTGGGCTATCACCACTTTTTTATTACTAAATTCTATTGAAATACGAAAAACCAATCATTCAATACTGATACAAGTTGGACGAGTGACGGTATTACTATAAGCGCATCCGTGCTTGGCGCCGAATCCCGGTCGTTATCGCGAACGGTCGCAATCACCCGCTGTGGCTATTAGATAACGGCCGGTTGAACTGGAGGCCCGCACGCCGCCGCCGTGCATCGTTCGTCGGCAATTGTGCCGTCCGATGACCCATATATCGGCGCATGTTAACACGCTATGATTCAGACTCGTCCCGCGATTCGGGAAATGTAATACGATGCGTGTTAATAGGCATGATGACTAATTTTCAAAAACTCTTCTATGATATTCAGAAGTTTCTATTGTGTCTAAAATATTTATCATATTTTTTGTAGAAAATTAAGGTTTTTGTGCAATAAAAGTACATTTAAATTTTAAGTTTCAAATTCATTCCAAAACGCTCGCCCGTGTCATGGCGTCTGTCATTACGTCACGGCTCAGTAAAAAATGCCAGATCGCGTATAATATGCTTACAAAAAAAATGACTTACTCAGACGTGACGTAAATTGACGTAATTCGATCTGATGGGTGTTTAAGCTATCATGCCGCATTGTTGTATTTTGTAGATTTATTTTAACAAATAAATAATTAATCTCGACATTAATTAGGGAATAAATACATATTTCGAAATCTTTGAATCTTATTTCATTAGATCAGATAAATATTTTGGCGATACTTGATTACTGTCATCATGCCTATTGCGATTAGGGTACTGTGTTCTGAATGTAGTTGAATATCGGCCGAATTGAAAACAAGTTTTTTACTAATGAACATTAACTTGTGTGTAGGTACCGCAACAAAGCTCGTTGATGTATTTGAGATTTTTTTCTTTCAAATTTATTTTAGCACACTCGGAGATGTAATGTATAAGTTAAGAAAGAACTATGTTGACTTGCGATTTCAAAAAAAAAAAAAAACCTAGTCACATATCTTTTTTTATCCCATAATAAATGTAGATTTGAAGTTTGATTTCTTTATATTATTAAATAGAGCTATTCAAAACATTGTTCATTAGATTACTTTGACTTATGATATAAATTTTACACAAGAAGTTTTGTCTTTGTCCTATACTATATAGTTACATTATATTTAGGCAAAAAAGCGGTGATAGCCCAGTGGCTTAGAATTCGACCTTGAATCGAGGGGTCCGGGTTCGAATACCAGTGGCACGCACCAATGACTTTGTAAAAAAAATATGTGCGCTTTATAAAATTAAATATCACCTGCTGTTACGGTGAAGGAAAACATCGTGAGGAATCCTGCATGCCTGAAAGTTCAAAAAAAAAATGTCCTCAAAGGCATGTAAAGTCCACCAACCCCCATTAGGCCAGCGTGATGGACTAAGGCCTACATCCCTCTCATTGCGAGAGGAGACCGAACCCTGTGTGGGTCATTAATGGGTTACTGACAATATTTAGGCAAAAGGTGGACTGATGACCTGAAGAAGGCAGCGGGAAACCGTTGAATTCAGAGAGCCCAGGAGCGGGCGGAGTGGCGGCGACCAGCGTCCAGCAGTGGACTACCGAGGGCTGAAAGGACGGAAGGAAGGATATAGTTAAATAAAAATACTCAAACCGAACGCATTCGGCACCGAAACCGAATAATTCGGCCGAATACAAACAGTGAAAACGATGCCGAACACCGAATACGAAACGAAACGAACATTCGGCGCACCTCCATTTCAAAAAAGCCGGTCATTTATGGGAATGTCCGTGAGAATATATAATAAAATTCTAATAGAAATTCAATCCCTGCCTTTTCTCAAATTTAAACAAACTATCAAATCAGTCCTGTGCCGAAAGGCCTATTATGAAACTAAGGACTATTTAGAAGATAAGAAAGCGTGGGAATTGAATTGAATAACTTCACTATAGGCTATTTCTATACACTATGTAACAATATTTATTTGTGAGCGGATGGCAATGGGGCGATATTGACACACACGATAGCTGTCACGTGTGTTCCTTTATTGGACCTAGCCATACTGCATTATAGACTAAGTTTTATTTACTTTTAAAAGAGTGCTGGGAGTTTTTTTCCGCCCGCTTTTTTCTCCCAGTGTACGTTTTGCCTGAGGGGCGATCAAAGCGGACGAATGTAGAATGTGTAATTTATCTGTATGACTTTCATTAAGTGTGCACAAATTGTACCTAATAATGAATAAAAGCTTTTGCGTTTGGGTTTGAGTTTTGAATCGCTCGCACGTTCCAGGCATATTCCTAACGGACCTCACGTACATCGACATGGCGCATCCGGCCAGCTCGGGCTCCCCGCACCGCGCCACCAAGATGGCGGTGGTGCTGAGGGCGCTCGAGCGCTACCAGACCTCCGAGTACAACATCGCGCCGCTGCCGCACGTCGCCAACTACCTGAACAGCGTGCGCTACATCGAGGAGCTGCAGAAGTTCCTCGAAGACGACCAGTTCAAGTGAGTGCAGTCGCGAGGTCTACGGCTTTATATGGAGCCGCGTTGTTGCCGCCCCCTTTCGTGGCCCAGTGTTAGGGAAAACAAGGGGACGCCTGGAGCATACACGACTTGCTGCTCCAATACGGATCGGTAACAGGTCGAGCAGGAATTCGGCCTCAATTCGAGGGTACCGGATTCCCATCCCAGCACGCATTTGTATTCCTTCCTTCCTTCCTTTCAGCCCTTAGTAGTCCACTGCTGGACATGGGCCTCCCCTAATCGACGCCACTCCGCCCGGTCCTGGGCCCTCTGAATCCAACGGTTTCCCGCTGTCTTCTTCAGGTCATCAATCCACCTGGTAGGAGGGCGGCCTGTGCTCCTTTTCCCTAAACGTGGTCGCCATTCGAGGACCTTTTTTCCCCATCGGTTGTCAGTCCTGCGAACGATGTGGCCAGCCCATTGCCACTTTAATTTGCATTTGTATTATTTAATATGTATTTGTATTGACAAAACATTGTCAACGTCGAAACATTTGTACCTTCCACCGGTGCTGCCGCTAGCGGATATTTTTTAATCCTTCAGAGGAAAGAGGATAGTTGCAACACAATCCTATTGACGTTTTAAATTCTGCAAATTCCAGGCTATCGCAAAAGCTGGAGCCGGACTCGCCCGTGGGCTCCTGTGCGGGGTCCAAGGAGTCGGTGAAGGAGACCCTCCCCGCGAACAACTCCGCTCCGTTCTCCCTCTCCCCCTCGCACCGGCTCGGCTCCGGGTCCCTGAGGCTCCAGGGCTCCTACCAGGCCAAGTTCATACCCACGCACAGGAAGTGCCGATCGCTAGGATCCAAGTGAGTAGGGTCTACTGATCAATAATACACCGCACATCACTTGGCCGTTTGTCCACCGCCGCCGTCGCCGGGACCGCCAACGAGAGCGAGTTCGTTTCGCACCGATTTTAAGATGACGTGACGGCGACCCGTTGTCCACCGCGGCCGATCTCGCTTTAAAGTGATATAGTGACAAAATAATAACCGAGATGACGTGACGGTGCGACGGTAGTGTATGGACAAGTTCAAACGTGTTTTGTATTGTATTTTAAACGTGTCAAGATATCTGGTCCGTTCTGTCGGTCACGCCGATCTACTCGACATCTCGACGCGCGGTGGACACGTGGGCTTAGTAAATGTATCGTTATGTATCGTTACTTCGGTGACGTCGTCTCGTTTTCGATGACGTGACTGTGACGGCGGCGGTGGACAAACGGTCTTAGGCGATTAACACACCGCCCCGCATCACGCAGCGTACCGCGGGAATGCGTCATCTAGCGTTATGTGTTAGTTCTTCCATTTGTATAGATAACAAGCAAAGACCAACACACAGAAAACGCATCTGCAGGTGCGCGCGTGCATGCGTTTCCTATACAAAGTGCAGTGCGGGGCGGTGTGTTCAATCGCCTTACTGTCTTTGTTTATCGAGTTATTAGCACATTCCTTATCTTATTACACTATCGAAGACCGTTTTGGTGTAGCGTACAATGAAAGTGTAGGGACGTTTGTGGGTTTGAAATTTCAAATGCTATCTATATCATGGTGTTATGCTGTATCTGGGTAGTGTATCTTGTTTTATATTTCAATATTTTATTTATTTATGTATTTTATATGTCATCCGGTAAATAGGTTAGTCTCTATACTACACTTGAAATCAGATGTTGGTTTGTTTATATATTGTTATATATGTTTTATTTATACACATTTATAGACATTTTACTGCATTCTTGACATCAAATAATAAAGCAGTCAAGACATAACTATATCAAGCATATTTCTTTATTAAAATTACAACTCCTATAAAGTATTGTTACATTTGTGTCTTAAACTATTTTTTACATAAATAATGTAGTGAATACCAAAGTTACTAATTTTGGCATAAAAATATATTGTGATTACACTTTGAAACCTTAATTTCCCACCTAAGTTAAATTAATATCTTCGTTAAAATCAATGTTTTTAAATTGCTAAGTTTCGGGTCAAACTGTTGTCGTTCGTAACATTGAACATGAACATATCCATTTCAAAAACAATAAAATCCTTAGCCTTCACTTCACTTCCTTTGATACTGTTATCAGTTTGTTGTGGGCATACATTGGGATGGCCCTGGGCTTATCGTCAGCTGATTCATGTACCAGGAAGTAAAAGAAATCCTGCCTTTTATTTAGATACCCACAACAAAACTGCGTCAATTTTTTTAGCTTCTTGCCTGTGTTACGTTAGGAGTTTTACTCTTTGTCTGGTTATTGTTATTGTGGTCTGTCCGGATCGACAAATTTATGGCTGGTTTCAATAATCAATTTTTGGATATAGATAGCCGTAATGAAGTTTGGTTGCCAGGCAACATGTGTTTAAAGCAATTTGAAAAGTATCTTGGCAACTAAACGGTGTTTATCTCAATCCACATCTGAAGGTTGATTATTGAAACCCTGGCTGAAGGCTGAAGGCTGATTATTAAAGGAGATAATTACTATTTTGTAGTGCTTTAACGGGATTACATTATACGCTTTCTTTTTTGCTTGCTAACTCACCAGACATTACATAATTTTAAAATACATTTTTAATATTATTTTCTTTCATACAAACAGAATAAAACAGGCACTAGCAAGAAGCTATACTTTCAATTCCCTATCAACATAATTATATATCTACACAATATATCCGTATGTATGTATATGTTTATCCTTTATTTGACATTCTCTACCAAACCTAACTATAGTACCCAGATACATAGCAACTTTAGAATTGGTCTTCTAAACCTACAATGTGACTGAGGCTAGAATGGGCCCGGACGTCGCTGTTAGCTGTACTAACTGTTGTATTGTGAGCCTATTCAAGAAATATTGCGCGCTTATAAATCGTCGCATTAAGGCCGGTTCACATTATCGATTTCACTCCACAGCCGAGGTGTTATAGAGACTTAGTTTTTTGATGCAATTCGATTCACATTTTTCAGTAGCTATTATGCACAGCTTGCAACGATTCGCTATTTTGTTCATAATATATAAGAACAGCGAATTAGTCTATTTATGTGGTTGGTGCAGTTATATTGTATGCTGAAATTACTACAATTGGATCACACACCTTGACAGTTGGTTTATGTGTCCGATTCCTACATACTTACAATCGATGTCTCGATTCTTTTATATTATCTCAGACATACATTTTAAACAATCTTTTAAATTATCAATTATATTTAACATTGGTTAAGTCATTAATTATTATAGAAATCTGTTGCATTTCCGTTTAAGAGCCAATTTGAATGCACTGTCTAGTACGGATAACGTTACTGTGTTTGGTTACCAGGCAACACTTGTTATTTTAATTAAATTAATCATAACATCGTGGTATCCAAACAGTAGTAGGGTTATACGTACACAATAGTACGTTATTGGTCGGATATTAGGAAAGTTGCCAACGATCGACACTGTGTATCGGCCTTCGGCTGCGTTTCCAACAGAGATGTGCGAGGATGCGTAGCGAGGGATGCGTTTGTTTGGTTGGTTTGATGGTTGTTCAAACCAATAGAATTGCTTCATTTACCTGGCCTCGCTTAGCACAGCTCTGATGGAAACGGCTTAGCGGAGCGAGGCTAGGCAAATGAAGCAATAGGCATGATGACTAATCAATTATCGCCAAAATATTTATCTGATCTAATGAAATAGGATTCAAAGATTTTGAAACATGTATTTATTCTCTTATTAATGTCGAGATTAATTATTTATTTGTTAAAATAAATCTACAAAATTCAACAATCCGCCATGATAGCTTAAACACCCATCAGATCGAATTACGTCAATTTACGTCACGTCTTAGTAAACGTCATTTTTTTCGTAAGCATATTATACGCCATCTGGCATTTTTTACTGAGCCGTGACGTAATGACAGACGCCATGACACGGGCGAGCGTTTTGGAATGAATTTGAAACTTAAAATTTAAATGTACTTTTATTGCACAAAAACCTTAATTTTCTACAAAAATATGATATATTTTAGACACAATAGAAACTTCTGAATATCATAGAAGAGTTTTTGAAAATTAGTCATCGTGCCTATTCTATTGGTTGTTCATAAACGCATCCCTCGCTACGCGTCCTCGCACATCTCTGGTGGAAACGCAGCCTTAAGGTAGCGAACCGTTGTCCTTTGACTATAATTGGAGGCGCATCCGGCCTCCTAGCGGGTCCAATCTGCCTCGGTCATCATTGTATCAGATCTCGTACAGTCAATCACCGCTAACGACTCAATTGTACGCACATGTGATCGCGTTATTGCACCTCGTTATGTCAATTGGCGGGGAACCGACGACCTAAATCGATGCAACGTGATTTACCTATATGCATCGCTAAGTTGTCCATCACTTAGATTTGTTTATTCACTGTTCTCGCGAGGTGACCTCCGAACGTGCGGCTTATTTTTATCAGTGCATCGATCATCATGCGTCTCCATTTCTTTCGGCCTATTAACTTCAAGAGAATGTAAATATACCAGCCGTTCATAATTTTAACGTTCACAATAAATGTGGTGATTTGAAATAACCCGCATCTTTTGGGATCTGTCCTTTTCTGTTCATTGTTGTTTGATCTAACGCCTGGCGGAATTGGGATCGTTTCTCGCTGGACGCTCGGAACGGTCTCAACACCCGCGTCGATGTCGGTCGCGAGCTCGTGACCGTCCGAGACATAATCATGGTTTAATCTGACACTATAACGTTGCGTTGTTTTCACCGTCTGTCGGTACATAGGTTTCGTAGCGCAAGCTTGCCGAGAAATTTTCACAAGGTCAATTTCGGTGTCGGGTGAGTGTATTTAATGGTTGGACATGACGGCTTGCATTTTGGTGTTATGTACTTACTTAGATGAGATTGATGATAAACGACTGTAATATATAGAGAGCATGCTTAAAGCCCGTGACTTGTGAGAAGGTTTTTGGGTGTCACATCGAAATTTGCACAAACCAATCGTCAAGCATGTGTAAAAAGTAAACGAGATAGATGATTGAGTCAAGTTTTGTAGGCGGACTCGGTGAGTGTACAAATTAACGATAATAATCTGTGTACATATTTAAATTAATAAATACTGTGTGAAAGCTGAATGAATTAATCTAGCATCTTGCATTACTAACAAATATGTTTTCCTGAATATACTTATTTCTTGCTTATAAATAATGTTACTGGTTATGCTTATAGGAAACTAAAATAACATAAACTATGTAGTTAGGTTTTCTTACGATTTATAATTGGTTAAAGTTGGTTATTGTAATTTAAAAATAAGCCGGGTATAACAATATATTTACATATTAAACACATTTACAAAAAAACAAACGGTTTCCTGTTAATTGTTATTTAATATATTGTATCAGGCGTTACTTTGCGGAAATCCATTGTTATTTAAGTTGTATTTATATTTCTTTGCAACAATCCGCACACGTGGAACTTGTTTTGGTATGGACCCACCACCCTCCCTTATCTCTCTGAGTAGGTGTATACCATAACAACTTATTCCAATAGTACACGACACGTGTTTCGCCCCAAAACGGAGCATCATCAGGTGATGTGGACTCTACAACGGTTGGTTCTCAGCAACGTGTCGTGTACTATTGGAATAAGTTGTTATGGTATACACCTACTCAGAGAGATAAGGGAGGGTGGTGGGTCCATACCAAAACGAAAGAAATATAAATACAACTTAAATAATTGTTATTTATTTATTATGTCTCTAAATTCGTGTAATAAATATTCGTGTAACTTCCAACAAAATTTGTTGGAAAAAAGAAAAAGATGTTGTGAAAAAAGATTGTTTTCTCGATTAGACAAGTGTAGAAAATTCTATGTGTTTAATCATTATTTTTAGTCATTTAAAAAACATATAAAAATGAATACAAACTCATAAATTAAAAAAAAAACAAAACTGTTACAATATTCATGGTACGAGTTTCTGTTACAGTGTCAATCTCCAGACACCTTTGATTGATAATAAACATGCGCAAATCATGTTCGGTAATGGATTGAACCTGGAACGGTTCGTTGACATTTCGGAACTAGTTCCCTTATCATGTTCGGGGAACTATATAGTTCCTCTGATTAGCACCGACTGAGGAACTGAGACCGCTGAGGAACTGTAAACTGTTTATACCTAAACAGGTCCACGGCGGTCTTAAATTAAATCCTACAAATTACAGTTCCTCGGTGCATTGGACGTGTATTTGGTAAAATTAAATAAACTTATTTTGTATCAATTGATTTACCTTCATACTTGTCAGGCTTAGGACTGTCAACCAAATAATAATATTAATTAATATTTAGTTATGAAAGTATTTAACCTTAAACTCTCGTTTTTCTTCGGGATGCCATTTTCAAGTCTTTTACACTTTTGAACCATTGTTTATAATACAAATTATTTATATTTATTAAGACTTCCTAAAACTAATATTTATTACAATTTACAATATATACACTTTTACTCAAAGGTAAAACAAATTATTTAGGTACTATCGTATCGAAATGCAAAATAGAATATCATCAGGGCACCGCACGTACGTACGAAATGTTTGTTTACTTTAATAAATCAAAATTCCAAGAATTGAGTCAGTGGTAGGTACCGGTGTCAAGGTCAAAAGTTCAAAACGAAATTTGCATTAATAATGTATTTTTCGACTTAAAATCTTACTTAGTGCACATAACATAAGGTCACATTATTATCCTTAAGCAATTTTACATTTGTTTATTATCTGTCCCAATCTTCGCGCCCAGTCTTATACTGCATCCCTTTCGCACCTACACGAGATTCGGCAAAGCTCGGACCGACCCGCCTCTATTCGGTGTTCAAGCATGTCTCGGTTCGCTCGGACATGCTCGGAACTGTGAACCTGTTTGTTTAGACGCCTCGGAGAGGAACTATATCGTTCCAGTGTCGAACATAGTTCCAGGAACTATTTCGGTCCGGAACTACACATGTCTAATTGATAATATTTTTAAGCATTTATTTATAAGCTTTGTTATAATTATTGTAAACGATAATTCTACAGTAGGGCAGGTTTTCTTAGTAAAGACATAGGGGTCGCAATTATCATTAATTTAATTTTTTTCGAATTCGAACTTTTAACAAAAGCTGCCTCTAGTGTTTACTACGCCCTGCCCGGGCATTTCATGTTGCCTCAACTGTTATATTGTGTGTGATATTGACGCATCTCATTAGTTAAATCCTGTTGGTGAAACGGATCGTTTGATAGAATCAGATGTCTCTATAACTTGACTCGGCCTAGCGAGATTCTGGACATTTTTTTCGTTGTTTACTTGCTTTGCAGTTGCCTTTACATTTGTATTGTTATATTTGCGCAGCGCCAGATTTGAGTCTGATCTCTTTTTACATTGTTGAATTTATATCCTTGTTTGAAAATCTGCTGGTATAATATTATTTATAAATTAGCCATCTTTTATTGTAGCTGTTATCTAATTTGGGTTTTCTATTTCTGTGCAAAAGAAACATTTTGTCTTTTTCTTCTGAAAATGAGGCTATTAGTTGTCCTGTAATTTTCATAATTAAATTAATGTGTATAATGCACCGTTTTTAAGGGGTTTCTTTTGTAAAACAACAATACTACAAGAATAGAAAACACGAATTATATCCTTCGCAAGTATGCTTGTATAATATTTTATTATCTCAAAGGTGTCTGGAGAAACTTATGTTTTTTGTACCTACTTTAAATTTTTCTAATTATGGTTATTGATATAAATATGCAGTGTACTTGACTTCGAATTTGCACCAAATTATTGGTCTGAGTAAGACCATTTGAAATCTTATGTCACAATTTTAGTTACAATACTCCTCCGAAACGGCTTGACCAATTTCTATGAAATTTTATTTACATATTCAGTAGGTCTGAGAATCTGAGATAGTATCTATTTTTCATACCCCTATGTGACCACACCTACCATTTTTATTTTGTCTTTTGCACAATTGTTTTTAAATTTTAATTTTTTAATAATGTGGCATTAAAATACATACAACCCTAAATTTTCACCCTTCTATCACCAACCCCTATTTTTTAATTTTAGCAATTTAATAATTTTTCATCCCACTCGATAACTTATTAGCAAAACAACGTTTGCGGGCTCAGCTAGTCTTACCTAAAGATTTAACTAATAAGGTTAAAACTACACTATGTATAGCACTATTAACGAAGAATTTTTAACGATAATAATTAAACAAACAAGAATTATCATAAATGTTTATTAAAACGAATATGCAACTCGTAATTTTGAATGTTGTTAGTAATGCAAGAGTATGCTAAAAGAAATATAAAAATTGAAGTTACATAAATTTGTTTTAAATGCTTTACTATTACAATGTGTTATATTTTGTTCAAAATTTTGTGATGTCTTTAGTAATTGGCTTAGCAGGGCGGCTAATAGAGCATTACTTTGATCTGAAAGTTTTAACATTTTTCTTGAATGCATTGTTTGAGTTGTAGTTCACTTTTAGATTACCACGTCTCACGTTATTATAAGTATTAGTATTGAAATGCCAGGACAGTATAGTAAAAAAGGGGAAAAGGAAAGAAAATAGGAAGTTAGGTTGGAATAGATTAGAAATTTCCTTAAAATTTTTATCAGATGAATTGTATATACAAATGCTTTCACATAAATATCGTAAATGGGTGTATATGCTTTCGCTATCGCTTCGAGTAAACGATATTCGATTATAAATTGTACTTGTATATCGTGAAACATTTTGCAAAATATTGTTTTCTCTGTAAAAAGCGCGGTATAAATATCACAGCTTTCAAAGGGATATATCACTAAGAATGGTGTATAAAGTATGATTATGTCTTGTGATATAAACTATTTATGCTAGCTTTAGGGTGCGTACACATCCGGCGTTTTAAAATTAAAAGTTTTGCTCTCCTACCTACTTTACACTCTCAAAATAACACAATCTTATTTTTAAACAAAGTTTATTTTTAAAGTTAGCAGTGGCAGCACACTACAATTATTATAATAGTATATCTTATAATCAAATTTTATCCAATTCAATAGAGATAATTACATTTTTAAGCAAATAAGTCACATAATAATATAAGAATCATTCTTGGGCTTTTCTGTGTCTGATCTCAGTAGAAAAAATTCTACATGGGATTGGTTATTATAGGCATAATTTTAATGATATTACCTAAAACATGTTCCTTTTATATTTATAGACGGTTAAATATTGTTGTGAAAAAATAATTTTCATTAATTGCAGGCAGAACATTCGTAACGTGTGCGTCGCAGCGCATAAAATGATTTAGTACGTTTTTTGCATAATATTCTGTATAATAATTATTATGTATTTGTATAATAATATGTTCCCTGTTGAACTGTGTCAGGTTGTAAGTGTTGTCGCGCACAAATAACGATGTTTTTGTGTCTGTCACTATGTGAAGAGACTGTGTCGTGATCGCAGGTTGTGTAAACACCCTAAGTGTTGTGTCGTCCCGCTTGCATGTTGTCTGTCGTTGTTACTTGACTTACTTGGTTTCAATAACCCATCGCCGGATGTCGATAGCTCCTGTACAGTTCGGTTACCAGGCAACAATGACAGATGTTGCCTGGTTTAAAGAAGTAAAATAAAATATAACCCCCGCCAATTGCTAATAGGGTGTAACCCAAATTAACGTCAATATGACTGAATTAAAACCAAAAAATAAAGCTTGCAACAAAATATTTTTTTTTTCGTTAGTATACAAATTCATTGTCAACTTGTAAATTGTAAGCTTTTGGGGATATATCTTGGCATCCAAACTGTATTACAGCTATCCATATCCGATGATAGGTTGCTGAAATGATGAAATCAGCCTTTAGCTGTTACATCAATATCAGTGTTTGTGTTTTAGTGACTTTTAGCTTTAGAATAATGTCACAATTTATGCTTTAGAATAATGTCACAATTTATGTTTTCGTTCAATTTTGACATTACATCATTATAATAATGATACACTATTGTTCAACTCGCAATATTCGCTTTAATACCCATATTAATAGCATAGCATATTTGACGGCCATCAAAGAAGTTTTCAGTTTTAGGCAAAAATGTGTCCTTTAGTCCACACCGAATAAAGGTTAAGAATGTTTAGGTTTTATTGATTCAGAATTTAAAAATGATTCACATTTAATTTGTTAATAAAATCTACATTAATTCTACTAACTTGAATCTTTGAATGATTTATTTTTTGAAAATTTCTTAAATGAAAATTACAAAACATTTAAAAGCAAATGGCCCCTCATAAAGACCAATAAACATATTGCTTGGTAGTTTGGCATGGTATAGTAGTACAAATAAGCTTAATAATACATATAACAAAACTTAGTAATCATATAACTTGTATTGATTTGAAGATGCTATAATATATTTTTTTAATACTGCACGGACGATGGTTGTTGTGTGTCAATACATAAAATAATAAGCATTCGGCTCGGTTTAGATCAGCAATATAGGAATAATAAAAACACACTTAGAGTATTTTTATCTGAGAATAATTAAAGGAGGTTCTAAAAATATTTTTTTTTGAAAATTATTGGCATAAGTTTCTGGAATTCTCTTTAGAATTCTTTTTAAAATATTTGAAAGAATTCATACGTTCATATTTGCACGGATTGACAGTACATACCCTAGTTTTTACAAACGTTTGAAATTGTCGAACCTTTTCAAGAATTGTTCGACCGGGTGCCTATTATTTTGAAAGCGTTGACCCAACAACTATCCTATGCTTTATTCGATTCATGTGTGCTTCTTAGTGTAATAGTCTTACCGCCGTACTCAGACATTCATTAACGTTAATGGTTCATTATGAAAATAACGATGACACTTATGTCAATACGAATAAAGACGATTTCATTTGTTTGTTAATGAACATTACGTTAAATGATGTCTCTGAGTGCGGCCGTTAGATTTCTTCTTTCCAATTTTCCCCTTCCACTTACATTCACATTGTGTCTTCGATTAATACACTCCATAATTCACTTACCATACCTATCAAAAACATCACCATTTTATTAATCATATACTTGATTACATAAGTACATCTCCTTACATAACATTACATAGCTACCAATATTTAGCAACGCCTCGTGAAAGGTAAGTTGAAGTAACGCATATTTTAATACATAAATAATAATTCATAATTTACTAGTATATGTATAATGTACAATAATGTACAATAAAAAAACTTAGATTATTCTCCAAATTCTCATGTCGCTCGCAACAAGTTGGTAATACGACAGTGTCATTCCGTTATTTTTCATCAATTAGGACAGCTCCGTTCAGAGGCCTATTTTGTCGTGTTGGTTGGTTGGCAGCCAAACAGGATACGGCCTGCCTGACACGTTTAAATAGAACAAAGCTCTATATTTCTCAAAAAAAGAATATGGCCATATGTTACCTAAATTTTTATTTAAACATATAATTTAGTTTTATATTTGCTTTATGTACAATTATTCATTTTTATTCTCTTTTCTTATTTTGTAAACAATCTTGGCACTACTTTTTATTGAAAAAAGGTTTAAATTTTAAAGGTTTTTAAATTTTTATAATCTTGTGTCGGCATTATTTTTTAATTGCTTATTAAAATAAAAAGACACGCTAAGATCGTTAACCAAATGTGACAAGAGAATAAAAATGGACTATACCGACTTACATACACGGTAATCTGATCACCAGTATCTTCGGTAAGAGCCACACAGAGGGCAAGGACGGAAAGACGCCAGCCGGGTCAGTGAACCTTCTGGACGATACGCTCCTCGAGTCCCCCGGCGCCCCGCCTGTCGACAACATGTCCCAGTCTCTGCCGCTCACGTGAGTATTTTTGGAGGAGATGGGGAGACTTCCGCCAGGCGATGTCGCTGCCTGGGGACCGCTTGCTGAGATTTATGGAAATTTGATAGCGCGTTTGAGGATTCATCTTCCGATTGGCCAGTTCGGTATGACGCGTGTGACGTGTTCTATTGTTTACTACACTCGCTGCGTGGTCAGCATTCCATGTGAGGCGCGCGCTCATATTACTGTACTTAGGTATCGGGTTCCTTCCACCCCTTCAATCCTTTGTAGTCCACTGCTGGATATGATCCAGGGTATAGTAAGCCGAATGGGTACGTCCAACTTCGAGAGAGAGGAGGTTACTCGGAAAATACAACTCGGCTGGGCAACGATCAGGAACCTACAAACTTACTAAAAAAGTTTTAGTTCCGTTAAAATAAAACCAGCCTAAGTTACTTCTTATTACATCAGTTATCTGACAGTGAAAGTCCCGTCAAGATCGGTCCAGCCGCCCCAGAGATGAGCCGGAACAAATAGACAGGCGGACAGACAGACAAAAATTGAAAAAATAAATGTTATTTTGGTATATGTACCGTGTATACAAACAATGCATTAAGGAAAAAGCGGCTATTTTTATGTTACATAATACAGACACTCCAATTTTATTTATTTGTATAGACTAATAAGTAATACTTACTATCCGAGGCGCCGCATAGTACCTTGTTGTAAACATAGTAATTGGTTAGTGTAGTACTGTTCCATTGAAATGATTCCGATTGTATTGACCCCTGCGTTTCTCTAGAGGATGTTTTTATTAAGTCTCATCTTTTTGCAGGACATCAATTTAGTAGCCAATAGGCATGATGACAGTAATCAAGTATCGCCAAAATATTTATCTGATCTAATGAAATAGGATTCAGAGATTTTGAAACATGTATTTATTTTCTTATTAATGTCGAGATTAATAATTTATTTGTAAAAATAAATCTACAAAATACAACAATCCGCCATGATAGCTTAAACACCCATCAGATCGAATTACGTCAATTTACGTCACGTCTCAGTAAACGTATTTTTTTTCGTTTAAGCATATACGCGATCTCTGCATTTTTTACTGAGCCGTGACTGACTGTGACGTAATGACAGACGCCATGACACGGCCGAGCGTTTTGAAACTTAAAATTGAAATGTACTTTTATTGCACAAAAACCTTAATTTTCTACAAAAATATGATATATTTATGATATATATGATAAAATATGATATATATGAAGAGTTTTGAAAATTAGTCATCATGCCTATTGTAAATCTATTTCCGTGTTGTTTTTGTCACTTGTTATGTTTGGCACGTCATTTTCTCTTCGGATATCAAAACCTACCTAGCCCTAACATGAATATTTCAAGTAAATTGACTAAACATATCTGATTCTTCACACAACACGTGCAAATAAACGTAATTTCATTTCACATAATTTCACAAAATCTTTTTCGTTTTAACAGTTCAATAAAATATGAATCAAGTAAAATATAATAATTATAAATGATGATCACGAACCTATTCCAGGGAGCTCTCCAGCTCTGGCGTCCTGGAGTGCGACTTCCAGAGCTGCGTGCGTCGCAAGACGGTCCTGAAGGAGGGTCGCAAGGTCTCCCTCTCCTCCTGGCAGCGCTACTGGCTCCAGCTGTCCGGCGACCTGCTCATCTTCTACGCTTCGAAGACGTTTAAAGGGTAAATACTGTTTTAAGGAAAAAAAAAATTTTTTAATCCGACCTTAAAAAGTATGAAATAACATTTTTTACATACTTTTGAGTTACCATTTTTGAGGTTGGTGCCAAAATTTAACAACGGAAACAAGTACTTTACTTAATATAAACGACACCAATCTCAAAAAATAGTAGGCCCAAAGTATGTAACGAATTTTATTTCATACTTTTTTGATGTCGGTTTTTTTTTTAATTTTTTTTCGTTTCCCCCTCCCCCTTCACTATTGCGATGTCTATTAGGTTATGTGGTCGTTGTTAAAAGTATAGTCCATTTTTATTCTCTTGTCATATTTGGTAAACTATCTTAGCACGTCTTTTTATTTTAATTTGCGATTAAAAAATAACGCAGACACAAAATTATAAAAATTTAAAAACAAATTGTCATTAATACAGAAACAGATTTCTAGAAAATATAATTTATTTTTTAAAGCAATCTTTTATAGCACAGTGTGACCTAAACCCGCATTTTACGCACGCTTTGTCGTGACCTAAGTTGCCTAATTCTCTTTCCGCCCGCTCCAGTCCGGGGCGGGTTTATGTCACGCTTGCTATAAAATAGGTTCGATTCCCAGCAGAGCAGAGATTTGAATGATGAATTTGAATTTCTGTTTCTGGTCTGGGTGTGTTGTGTTCTCGTCTTGTGTGTCCATGGCGCCCACGACACAGGGAATCCTAGTGTGGGGCTGTGAGTCAGTCGGTCAGTAACCCATTAATGACCCACTACAGGGTCGGGTCTCCTCTCACAATGAGAAGGATGTAGGCCTTAGTCCACCACGCTGGCCTAGTGCGGGTTGGTGGACTTCACATGCCTTTGAGATATTTAATTTTTATAAAGCGCACATAACTTTTTTTACAAAGTCATAGGTGCGTGCCACTGGGATTCGAACGCGGACCCCTCGATTCGAGGTCGAATTCTAAGCCACTGGGCTATCACCGCTATGTGAAGCGTTATTTATTTATTTATTTATTATTAAGAATAATAGGCCCGCGTATCGTGATGTATTATTTCAATAAAAAGTAGTGCCAACATTGTTTACCAAATACGACAAGAGAACAAAAATTTACCGTACGTCGTGTCGCACAGATCGAACCGCACCGACTTCAGGGCGGAGCGGTGCAAGGTGGTGGCGCTGGGGTGCGGCTGGCGCGCGGTGTGGCGCCGCGAGGACGCGCCCGACGCGTTCCAGCTGCTCGACCCGCAGCGCGCCACCATCTACAAGTTTAAGTGAGTAGTCTCACCCGATACTCTACCAATACTCCAAATGGAAATGTCCCGAATCCTAGCAAAACGCCTGGTGACAGTCACGGTTTCGGGGCGGAAACCTAAACAGCCGAATCCAGCGGTCTATAGTGCTTAAGAGCCGACGGAGGATATACTACCAGGATTCTAGCTGAAACGGTAGTATGCGCCGAAGCACTCCCAATTTTCCTATTACAATTAGGGGTTAGACGCATATGGGTCTATTTTATGCCTTTAAAATAGTTCGAAGCCAACATCATGTATAGTGCTATCGAATAATGTTATGACTAGTAGTGGTACCGTGCTATCGAAACACCACGCAAACGGAATATCCCTTGCCGACCGATCAAAGCATATCGCAGTGCTATTCCAAAATCATTTTTCTCATTCTAGAACCGCATCGGAGATGATAGCAAAGATGTGGGTGGCGAAGATCAACGATGTGACCGACAAGGCGGTGAAGCCGCTGCCGGCCAACCTGATGTCCTTCGAATAATCTCGGCGGTGACGTCACTGCCAGACTACAACCCGCGGTAATTGCTAACGCGCTGGAACCGTGGCACATTGACGTCTTTAAAAATAAAAATAGGGCGAGCAATAGTACATTATGATCCGTGTGGCTTAAGTTGCCTTTTGTTGCACGGCGTGACGTTATAATTGGGTATCTTAACACTTGGCCTGTCATAACTAGACGCAATAGGCATGATGACTAATTTTCAAAAACTCTTCTATGATATTCAGAAGTTTCTATTATATCTAAAATATATTATACTTTTGTAGAAAATTAAGGTTTTTGTGTAATAAAAACCTTAATCGTCCGTGTCATGGCGTCTCTCATTACGTCACGGCTCAGTAAAAAAATGACTTCTGAATGCTTACGAAAAAAATAACGTTTACTGAGGCGTGACATAAATTGACGTAATTCGATCTGATGGGTGTTTAAGCTATCATGGCGGATTGTTCTATTTTGTAGGATTATTTATACAAATAAATGATTAATCTCGACATTAATAAGAGAATAAATGCATGTTTCGAAATCTTTGAATCCTATTTCATTAGATCAGATAAATATTTTGGCGATACTTAATTACTGTCATCATGCCTATTGTTGTAACGGGTATGTATCTCATGTGACTCACGGGACAGCTCAATGGTTGAGATACGAGTATCATAATAATATACTATTATGAATAGTATAACATACTAATAATTACCAAGGGTGACATAAAAAAGTACAAGTAATGTGCTTTAAAATATTTCATTTCACTAACAATTAAGTTATTTATCTTATTGACAGGGAGTGTATAAATTGGGATAGGTTGCCAATTTATACAATTTAGACGACGTCAAGTACCTAATTAGCGACTAGGCGCATTAGCAATTTGCGGGTTTATACGTTCGTATAACTTAGGCACCAGAGACACCGCGATCTGATTACATTAGTGTAAGTTCGGTTAAGCGAAGCTGGCACGTTCATAGTCTTGCATATCGGAGAACAGAATATTCAATGGCTAGTAAGTTTATAAACACATGTTGTATTTAAACATTAATCGTGCCGTATCATCTGCCGTTGCTTGGGAAATTCATATGAGTGTTGTTTATATACAATGTAGCGTATGTTCCTTTTGGATAATGCGGCTTTATAATTGTGAAATAATCACTATTTCTGAGTAGTTTAGGATTTAATCGATTACAAATAAACGAACTCTACACTTAATAATACTACTAAATTACTGTAAACAAGACAAATAGCTGGTTCTATAAATTTTGAAACTTACCACGCGCGTGATAGAGTTAAAAATCGTTTGACGCGGTGTAATGTGTCGTCGTGTGTTGTCAAAGACGACAATGTTACAGACAATTTTACAGAGATTTGGTCAATCCCATACCTTTTCCGGTATGCAAATTTATAAAAGGTAAAACAAAAAAACAAAACATTACAAGAAACCTAACACATAGCCCGTCGCACGGACAAATTGTTAAAAAATGGACATGAGTCACATGTGACTCACGGGACGGCGAATCGGTAAAAGATGTGTTGTACGTGCCAGTTTTAGTTAACCATTTATCTCATTACTCATTAGGTAGTATTGCACTACGGACCGATACTACTAAGTGTTGTATAGGTTCGGACCCGTTATGTTCCACTGCTATGGTCTGATCTCCTTTTTGTGACTTACAGGCTTTCGACACGTTTTATAAGCCGAACGGATAAAGAAACCATCTGGTAATGGCGGCCGGTACTTATGGTAGCGTCAGTAAAAAACGGTCAAGTAAAATATTAACCTTCTTTTTTTATCTTCGATATCGTGCTGGGGTCCAAACCGGTTGCCATACTTGCCCGTGCGTTACTAAATTGCAAGGGATAACGCTCCAGTCTCTCTTCTTCAAAATACTTAATTACTTTGTAGACTTTTTGTCGAGAATCACTATGAAGAACCTTCCCGCGTTTTCTAGAAGCCATTAAAACAACCAAAGATCTAAATTTAACAACAACAAATAACAGAACAGTAGATGTAACTTAACAGAATTAAAATTTTACGAAATAGAGTGCGTCCAGACAGCAATCCAAACTGATTATTGTTTTTGTACGTCGTACCACTAAGTGCGAGTATAGACAGAGCGACGATATGAACGAGATAGCATGAGACCGTCCGCCATTTACAGATTGTTTCTTTATCCGCACGGGATATACTTAAAACTACGTTCTTAGCCATCAGCTCTACTTTGACACTACGGTAGAATGCAGCTAATAAAAACATTATGTTGCCTGGCAACCGAATGTCATAGGTGAGCCATAATGTGGAGATCGGTAATTAATTTCCGGCGCAAATGTTACTTGTCAGACTGGCAGTTTCTCAATGTCCATCATAATATCTTAGTATTTAGGGGTTTTTCGTGTTTGCGCGTTATATAATTTGTCTTGTCTTTCGGCGTCTTCTTAAATTAATAGGCATTAAATTCATCGAATCGCACAGAATCTCATTTTCGCTTGTATGGTTAGAACTTGCATGTAGCTTTATAATATTCTCAAAGTTAGGGGCTTTTTAACCCCCGACGCAAAAGATTGACGTGTCTGTCTGTCTGTCGGTCGTGGCAGCGTAGCTCGCGAACGGATAAGCGATTTCTATTTAGTTTTTTTTTGTATGAAAGGTGAGTTACGGCCGAGTGTTCTTAGACATGTTTGATGCAAATCGGTTGAGTCGTTTAAAAGTTGTGGTGGGTGAAAGTGGGGAAGAATAACCGAATGTTTGCAAATATAATCGAGTGGGGTCTCAAATGAAAGCGCATCACGCGCACATTACAAAATAATATGTTTAATGAAAATTGGTTGAGCCCTGAAAAAACTGTGGGAGTAAAAGTGGGGAAAATATCCAATATCTGCAAATATATTATTGTATCGGTGGTTTATTAAATTTTCAATTTAATATTATCGTATAAACGAAACACGTGAACTGTTCACCTCCAGTGCGCCGAACATGAACACTATCGTCAAAGTATGCGTACGGTGAACGTCATTATGTCATGTGTCAGTCAGTCGTGACATCTTCCCATAATGGCTCACGTTTATCGTACCAATACGATAGTTTTCATGCTCGGGGTCACCGAAATATTCAAACAAGGCTAAAGAAGCGATATACTTAGTATGTATATCTAATCCTGTGATTAAATTAGTGATTACCATTATTTTGCGTGTACATACGCACTCCAATAACACACGCTATAGTGATTCTGTCTTGTGGATGGACGAATGTTAAGAAATTAATTTACTTATTAAATGGCTACCTAAAATAAGTGAAGCTTCTGTTGTTTTTGTCTTGTTCTTCATGTCTTGTATTTCGGCCGGTTAGGTGTGTAGTCCATAGAGGTGCAGGCTTCCAACTGTCCTTCCGTTAAAAAGAGAGAGAAGATTTCGGCACCCTCTCTATCTCTCTCTTCTCGCGCATGTGCAATTTTTGGCATTGAAATTGTTTAATGCGCATGCGCGAAGTTCTTTAACGCGCATCCGTTAGTAGAGAGAGACAGATAGAGCACCATAATCTTATATCTCTTTAAGTATCGGACATTTGCACTTACAGGCAGCCCTGTCTCCCCTACTCTAGTATAATACCTCTATGGTGTAGTCTATGGGCTGCAGTGACTACTTAGCATCAGGTGTACTGCATGACCGTTTGCTACTCGATCTACGATTTATAGTAAATAAATAAAATCTATTTTGTCAACCATAGCAGTGCAACACAACGGGTCCTTTAGACATCCAGTAGTGGACAGTTCAAATTGTAATCCTATTCAGAGTTATCGGCCATACACATTCACTATAACACAAAATTTATTTTTATCTATACAAAGTTACTATAGATGATAGTAGGAAATATTTACAATGTGGAATCACAATATATTTATCATGTCTCAGATCCACCGACAACTCTTAGGGCTATGTTATGTGTTACTAATACTTTTTGTATGATTTTTTCATATTACTATTATTATTATTCTTCTACTTTTGTAAGAAAACTTGACTGATGACGTGAATAAGCAAATAAGCGTTTCGAAAACGGTAATAATTTTATTATTGTCGTAACGATTGCGCCGTCACTAGAAATTCGCTTTCGTATTTCGTGATTTGAGTCAATTTAGGTACACTGCGTTATAATATTGTTGTAATGATACATGAGTTCAAGGTCGTCGTCAAGGGGGTGGGGGGCAGGGAGGACGGCTGCCCCCCCTTGAGATTCTAAACAGTTGCCAAATGTAAATAAAGCAACCGAAGTCTTTGACTAGACTTGCTTGATCGATCATTCTCGTACGTCGAAATTCGAATGAATTCACCAATTCCATTCTTTCTATTATATTTTTCTATACTTATTTACAAGTTTTATTAATTGTACAGTTAGAACTAGTGTAGCTTTACACGTTAGATTCTGTACCGTTCTTACATTCGCCGTAAATGTAAGGTCACTACAAGTGAAAATGTGCTGTCGATTTTACCCACAATTTATACTTTTCTCATTACCTATAGGATAGAAAAATGTTACTAATATTGTAAGTGCGAATATACGTACGATAAAATTTTGTACACACCTGAAAAGAAATTAAAAAACGTGAACTTTTGAATTTATTTTCAGTTGGGTTAAGTTGGTAGAATCTAATACTAAATAGTATTCTGTGTGACATATTATGTGTCACGTATTATACAAAAATTGGAAAGTTCTCATTTCCCATAGCAATTTGCCCCCCCCCCCCCCTGAGCCATCGGCTGGCGACGCCCTTGCATGAGTTCGTCAAATATTTCCGTATGCTTTAATAATGTCACATATATACTATTATATAGATTTGAGTCGCAAGTACAATTGGTGAGGTTATCATAGCGCTGGTTTCTTAGAGAAACTATAAAACACGGCACAGACAAAACTATTCATGTCTACCCAAACCGACTGGCCGGCATTGACAGAACCAGAAGAATTGAAAATCGCATCGCGTAAACAACAATAAACAATAATTATAAAATACAAATTTTCGTATTGTTTAGAACAGAAGTCGGTTCATGTCTAACGTTCGAAAGTAATAACCAAACTTCAGATTATGGATTGCGATTGATACTGTTTGGTTGCCGAGATACTCGCAATACTCTATTATTAATATAGTTTCTTTGAAAAATCAAATGTTGTCTGGCGACCAAATGTCATTTAGGCGACCCATAATATGAAAATCAATTATTAATTTTCGGCGTAAGCGGACAGGCACCGTTCGCACACGGAAGATGCAATGCGTTGTATGAAAGAATATAATTTTGTCTGCCACGCTATGTGTCTGACACGCTCCGTGTATACAGATATGAATAGAGCTATGCGAATCGATATCAACTACCTACTTGTAGCGTTACTTACTATTAGTTTTTAATGAATTGGCTCTGATAAGCAATACGCGTGGTTTACTTGTGGTATACAATAAACGGAGTTTACGTACTCGTAAGTATAAGATAGAGTTAAATAACAACGATTGATCAATGTCGCACACGGATACTAGGTCATTGCAAATTTTAATTGTTTTAAACTGTGCTCAAAATTTTCTTGATATTTGGTTGATACAAAACGAAGACTTTTTGATGTTAAATTTAATTGGCAGATGGTAGTATCCCGTGATTGCTAGCTTGTTACCGGGGCTTTCCCTTGGCGTGTGGGAGGGGAACGAAATTGACCAATGAGCAAATCCCTAGCCAGCCATCGTGTGTCGAGTTTGAAATAAGAACTCGCGCTATTTGCTGTGTGTGCTGCCAGCTCATTGGTCAGTTTCGTACCCCTCCCGCACCTTGCACACCATGGGAGACACTTACGGCCATCGATCTTTAAAATAACATTAAATCCAACTGGAAACTACTTTAAAATGACACGTTATTTCGATTATTTATTCATTTTTAGTATGGCACTGCCCAGTGAAACAAAAACTCACAAATTTCTATCTCCTGAATGATTTCGTAGTTACCTCCTGAATAATTTGGACTTGTTTCTCGCTTGTTTATTGAAGTATTGGACTATTAAAGAATACTCGTTTGACTCGTTTAATTATCTACATGTTACATGTAATTCGAATATTTACTAGTTAACTCGGTTCTAGACTGATTAATTCCTGTGCCCAGGGGCCTGATTCTGAATGTCCATTCAAATTTCATGCACTCAGCACGACAAGGAACCTTAATGCCAATTCTATAAGGCACACAATAGATTGTCACGATATTTAACTTTTAAGCCTTTTTAGACTTTATCACGGGTAAGACACGACATTGCCGCGATACGAGTGTGAATGGTCATACAGAATCAGGGCCCTACACATGAAGATTATCGTCGATGTGTATTGGTAACGTGTGTCATTAGTATTAGAAGATGTACAGGTCACTCTTTCTTATACTAATGACACATGCAAACTATACGGATACTTTGACGATAGTGCTCATATTTGCGGCACTGATTAGTCTATAGACGCAGAGGTTTACTCGTTGATTAAAGGTTTGTCCTAAAATTGCTTTAAATTGGTTGTTTTGAATGGTACAATGTTTTGCAAAAGTGTTCCAGCCTTCAAAGTTGTAGTAGACCATTGAAGTTGAGCGAAAGAGATTGTCTGAGTGATTTCTTGTCTTCATAAAGAAATATAGGTTTCAGTAGAGTGCACAAAACAAATAACACTTGCTACATAAGAAGTGCTTTTGAATACTAATAAAAAGCATGGAAGACACATCACTATGGTACATGTAACATCAATAGAGACAGGTAGGAAGCGTCAGTTCGGCCATCTTGTATTTTGGAAAGTAAAGGGAAATAATAAAAAATATGATACAGAAATAAGAATGTTGTTTAAATCAGCACCTATTATATTTGTGATATAAAAAAAACGAAGTTTGGAACATTTCTGCAAGATATTTATACGTTAATGAAAAATATTTTCTTTCTGGTCCTACGTCTAAAATGAAATGACACACTGCAATCCTTCACGTAAAGCCGTTGCCCAACGGCGAAGCGTTTTAGTTGCTTGGTTTCGTTTTTGAGCTTGCATGTGTTATTTCACTTTAGACTAGACCCTTGGACTAGATCTGTAGACTGAGGAAGTAAACGTTGAATTTTGACATTTGATTATAATCATTTTGATTGGTAACTCTTATCATATTGGTAACAGTGATCATTGAATCAACGAAGTAAATAATTAATATCTTTAATGTGACAATAGAACATTTAGTGTAGAACTGCCAATAAAGATATTATGTACAACTAAAAGCAATAATATTGTGTAATATTGTGTGTGTCTGTAACATATCAAGGCTAGGTCCATTGTTTGTTGTCGCTCATTGGCTAGTTTCAACGACATACCGTCTGGTATGGATAGCCCTACAACAATTTGGTTACTGGAAACGTGTTACTTCAGACTTTACTTCATATATTGGAAAACAAACCGTTGTTTAGCTATCCATACTGACGGGACGTTATCGGAACTAGCCTTTAATAGTAAGCTCAAACATATCTGTTTTTCTTTTGCGATTTTCCATTGTGACATCCGAATCTAGGATTTATGCAGTTTCGTAGTAATCGTATCGAGCTGCTATTAATATGGCAAGATGTCAGACAAATGTGAAAAGTCATGTGTCAGTGAAAAGTCAAATGTTTCTTATCTTTACCGATATGAGTATGAATGTAGGTTCGTCCCGTGCATGTAAGACTGAGTTAGTGCGAAAAGACGGTTGTATTAGATGGTAAAACGGAATGGTGGGGCGAAATCATAATCTGTCGGTAAAATAGGGAAATATCGACATTTGTGCTAAATGAGTTACATATTCGCTGCAACAAATAAAAAATATAATATAAAATAAAAATCAGTTACCCATTAATGACCCACTACAGGGTCTAGTCTCCTCTCACAATGAGAGGGATGTAGGCCGCCGTCCACCACGCTGGCCTAATGCGGGTTGGTGGACATCCGATGGTATTACACGTAACTTAATCGTTGCATTTTTATAAAATGTTGTCAAAATCTTTTATATCTGGCATATTGAAGGCGTTATTTATATTTCTATACGGGCATTAAGTAACGTTATTTTCGTTAGTTCGTATCCCACAGGATTCGCGTCATGAACATCGCAAGTGAAAAACACAAATTGTCTCTAAAATTTTCTTCCTTTCACGCTTACTCGTAGTTTTTTCCAAGATTCCAATTTAACAACGGCAATATTGGAAAATCAAACGTTCCATAGTTTGGAACTAAATTGCGTTAACTCTTAACGTTGATCGATGTGAAGTTACTGCTTACCTATGAACAAAATAATTTTAATAATATGTTAATATAACTTGTTTGTTTCACTCATGATATTGTGTTCATGCTCGGGTTACTGCCGACATCATGTTTCTTTTCTCTATTTATACGATGTTTGTTTTTACTCTATTGTATGTACTAGTCATAAGAATATCCGACATGGGTGGACACTAGCCCATATCACCACATCGTATTGGAGTATCGTGATGGAGTATACTCCAGTGCCTTGAGTATGAAGTTCGCAGTTTCGTATAGAAATCTCATCGGGCCATTAGTATGGCAAGATGTCAAGACAGACTGACATTTGACATACTAATGACAGAAGTTTACTATACGAATACTTTCACGATAGTGTTTGTGCTCTCAGCACTGTTCTTCTGTGGCTAAAGGTGGTGTCGTACTTTTCAGTGAGATACAAAACGGTAGCGAAACATGACACAACACAAATGATTTTGGTATTATTTTCGCTTCCTGAGATTCTAACATCTGATATTCGCCATGACATTCAGCTTGTTATATGTTAGCTAAACCAATTGAGCCTTAGCGTGTTGCCTTGCGTATATTACGTATGATGATATATTTTATTCTGTCTAACGAATATACATTATGTATTGGAAACTTTGCCATTGATTATTGTAATCAGTTATGTAAAAGGTCTTTATTAAAAACGGAATTTAAAATAACGTGTTTTCTTTAATACCTTTTAGTTTAAATATTTTTTCTTTTACCCCGTGTCCTATATGTGATGTTGCTCGCAAAACTTGACCGCTGTCGCATGTCATTGTGAATACACAGGTCGCTGAATGAAGTAGGTAAGTAGGTGACCTAGTTAGGTCAGCTTCATTCAGAGTCCTGTGTCTAAATTTTGTCATGTTGGTTGGTCGGTCGCTTGTGTCGTATTGAGACAGTCATATTTCCATCAGTCATTTGTCAATATTTCCCGATTTTATCTAGTTAGGTCAGCTTCATTTCTGAATGATAGATACCTACAGGTCTCTGAATGAAGCTTACCTAAGTAGGTGACCTGAATGAAGCTTACCTAAGTAGGCTTCAGAGACCCCAGAGACTTCTGAGACCTGTGTCTAAATTTTGTCGTGTTGGTTGGTTGGTCGCTTGTGTCGTATTCAGATAGTCATATTTCCAACAGTCATTTGTCGATATTTCCCGATTTTATCTAGTTAGGTCAGCTTCATTTCTGAATGATAGACACAGGTCGCTGAATGAAGCTTACCTAAGTAGTTGACCTAGTTAGGTCAGCTTTATTCAGAGACCTGTGTCTAAATTTTGTCGTGTTAGTTTGTCGCTCGCTTGTGTCTTATTGAGACAGTCATATTTCCATGAGTCATTTGTCGATATTTCCCGATTTTTTCCTAGTTAGGTCAGCTTCATTTCTGAATGATATTTAGACTCTCCTTTACATTTTAAACAGTTTTTCATGCGATCGAAACATTTTCTAAGGGATAGAGGACCACAGGTCTGCATGCATGTTTTCTACGTGCTGATTGAACGCTATCACTGCCTCTCCGGAGTTGGTAAAAGTGAAACCTGTCCTTAAATTTTTGATTTTGGGGAAAATCCAGAAATCACAGGGTGCTAGTTCGGGGCTATGTGCAGGATGGGTGATGAGTTGTACTTTTTCGGAAGCTAAAAATGACTTTGTTTTGTTGGCCGTGTGTGAATAAGCGTTATCATGATGTAGCAGAACGCGGCTTTTTGGTCATCTTTCGCTAACTTTTTCTAACACCCTGGGTGAACAAATGGTAGAATACCGCTCGTCATTAACACTCTTTTAATCATCAAGTGGAATTGTGCAGATGGGACCCGTAGCTGAGAAAAAAAACCTGATCATTTTTTACCAACGTTTCTTGCCTCACTTTTGTTGGCTTGTTGTTGTGAGACTGGTGCTCTGAAAGACAGCGACAATCATTTGATTCACAGACTGGACGAAAACTGCCACCGCTAAATATCTTATGTGCCAAAATTCCTTCAGACCAGAAACGGGCCCGAAATAACGATCGGTAATGAACGTACTGTCATTATTATAAACGGCTATAAAAGATATATTCAGATTCTGAGTTATTTTTATTTGTTATTGTGTTTTGGAAATTCCGCCATCCCCCCGCGTCCCGGCGAAGGGTGAGTACTGGTGTCTCCACCTACCGTCCCATGCACACCACGCACCCCAACAAACAACATATTTCCGACAAACGTAACGTAGCTGTCCTACCGAGCGGACAGCGTTCATCACGACAAAGAAATCAAGAACTAATTACCCTTTCGGAATGGATCTCGAGTATCTCGACGTGGGTAAGAACGGTTCGGGGAAAATAGATAAGAAATTTAAAAAAATAAAAAAGATTTGGAAACGGTGTATCAAACGCCTGAAGGAGACTATGAAGGCGAAGATTAAGATCGAGAGTAACAAGCGCCTTTCTCGTGAGCGCAGGAAGGAAAAAAGTAAGTATTTTTTGTGATTTTGTTATATTCGTTTTAAGCGTAGGGCGTGGGTAAGCTTTCTTTTGCCGTGGGATTCCTTTGCAATGACATTTAAAATAAGAAATGGTTCTTAAATAAATATCGTGAGACGGGTAAATTAGTACCTATTAGTACTAATTAAATTAGTATTAGATATTTTACGACATTTCATGTGATTTTTGGTGACAGTGTTTCTGAAAAGTAATTAAAGGTGACTTTTAAAGGCTGTCAAGCAAGAGTTTTTACTAAGAGTTTAGACAATCTGTAGCACACTTATTTATATATATTTTTTTATTTCAGAAAAGAGTCAAAACAGACTGCTGTCCATGACTTTACGTGTGCAGCGTTTCAATTACATGTACGAGACGGTGGTGTCCGAACACTTCCAAAAAACAAAGCTCTCGATTGCGAAGAAATAAAGCTGAAAAACAAGCTCTAATATGCAGTACATTTTATCTTCGAATGTGTCTAGCGCACGGTGTAGTGTTTTGTGAGATACATATTTAGGCAAGTACCGATGTATTTAAATCGAATTTAAACACGTAAGGTGCTACACGTCGCCAAAAACGTAGTTTTGGTAGTTTCGTCTGTGATTTTCGTATCACACAAAATAATACACGCAGGCTACATCGCTTAAGATAAAATCTTAGACATTTTGTTACTTGTCTTGTATTTTCAGATAATCAATTTCAATGTGTCGGCTTTCTAACTTTTTTAACTTTAACTAATTACTGTCTATTTATAATATTACTTACGAAGTATTTGTTAGAGTAGGTACCTATACAATATAGGTACAGGCGTATATATTTAGACGCTATTTCGATGTTTATGTCAATTTTACTGCATATGTCCACATTGAACGTATTGTCCATTATGTATCTATACTTAAATATTTTTGGAGTTATCTATTAAGTAGGTTTAATTCGATATCCAAAATGTAATGATTAGAACATCGTCCAATATAAATTTTATAAATTCCTAAAATTAACACCTTTAAATAATCTTCCAGATCGAATGAGATCTGCTAGAAGCTCAAATTATTCAGTTCACAAGACTCGACGAACATCATTATTGAAGGACCATTGTAGTGATGCTGACATTAAAATGCAATTAATACCTAAGTGTGACAATAAAATATAAAATTCAAGTGACTTATTTTACCCTTTACTTTAACATAATTATAGCATGATAAATTTACATTTAAAATAATATTGGGGATATAGGGAATAATAACATAATATGATATTTAAAGGAATATGAGATTTCAACAATTACACAATTAAATTTAAAAATTGGTAGGTATTTTAGATTGTAGATTCACTGTAAATTGAAAGAAATAAAATAATGTCGTGGTTTTAATGAAATTTATAAAATCCGAATATGAAATGTAGAATATAAATAATTTATTCTACATTTTTATTAAAATTTGCTCATATTTACATTACCTACAGTTATACCTACAACCTTTTCGACTGGCGGCAAATTTTACTGTGTTTTGGTGAAATATAAAATAAAACAAATAACAGTCGTTTAAATATGATTTATTTTATTTTTGTTGATCTAATGTTCATTCACTACCTACATACATTCTTGGATTGGTTGGATGATCAAAGGTTTTATTCAAATCCTGATATGTTATCAAACTTATCAATAAACGGACAAATCAACGTACACATAGCTCTAAAATCAATCAAAAGACACATAGCTGTAGAGCCCAATAAGCGATTCCTTCCTTCCTTCCTTCCTTTCAGCCCTTAGTAGTCCACTGCTGGACATGGGCCTCCCCTAATCGACGCCACTCCGCCCGGTCCTGGGCCCTCTGAATCCAACGGTTTCCCGCTGTCTTCTTCAGGTCATCAGTCCACCTGGTCGGAGGGCGGCCTGTGCTCCTTTTGCCTAGACGTGGTCGCCATTCGAGGACCTTTTTTCCCCATCGGTTGTCAGTCCTGCGAACGATGTGGCCAGCCCATTGCCACTTTAACTTGCAAATTTTGAGAGCTATGTCGGTCACCTTCGTTCTTCTACGGATTTCATCATTTTTGATTCTGTCTCGTAGAGAAATACCAAGCATAGCTCTCTCCATTGCTCTCTGGGCGACTCTGGGCTTGTGAATTAGGCTCACAGTAAAGGACCACGTCTCGGCACCGTAGGTCATCACTGGCAACACACATTGCTCGAAAACTTTCGACTTCAGGCACTGAGGTATATCGGACGTCAAGACGTGTCGTAGATTCCCGAACGCTGCCCAGCCGAGTTGGATTCTTCGAGTGACCTCTCTCTCGAAGTTGGACTTACCCATTCGGATCGTTTGTCCTAGGTAAACGTATTCGTCTACAACTTCGAGAGCAGTGCCGTCAACAACCACCGGTACGGGTGTGACATGGACATTAGACATGATTTTCGTCTTGTCCATGTTCATCTTAAGACCCACCCGTTGTGAGGCACTATTGAGGTCGCTGAGCATAATGCTGAGTTCCTCCAGCGACTCCGCCAGGATCACTATGTCATCGGCAAATCGGAGGTGTGAGAGGTGTTCGCCGTTGATGTTAATACCACGTCCTTTCCACTCCATCAGCTTGAACACATCTTCCAGTGCAGCGGTGAAAAGTTTTGGGGAGATGACATCCCCCTGTCGTACGCCGCGCTGCACGTGGATGGGGTGCGTACTGTTGTCGTGTACTCGGACTTTCATGGTTGCGGCATTGTATACACACTTCAACGCCTCGATGTACCGATAGTCGATCTGGCATCGCTGTAGAGACTCAAGCACCGCCCAGGTCTCGATAGAATCGAAGGCCTTCTCATAGTCCACATACGCTACGCATAGCGGCAGATTATACTCCTCGGTCTTTTGTATAACCTGCCGAAGCGTATGTATGTGGTCTATGGTACTATAGCCTTTTCGGAAACCGGCTTGTTCGGGAGGCTGGAAGTCGTCGAGTCTGCGCGCTAGACGATTAGTGAGGACCCTCGAAAACAGCTTATAGACGTGGCTCAGAAGCGCGATGGGCCTGTAGTTCTTCAGTTGGGTTTTGTCGCCCTTCTTGAAGAACAGTACCACCACGCTTCTGCTCCACGCCTCCGGGGTACTTCCAGTGCTGATGACGGAATTGAACAATTGCTGGAGCGCGACTAGGACGGGTTTGCCGCCCGCTCTCAGCAGCTCCGTTGTAATTCCGTCATCCCCCGGAGCTTTGTTGTTTTTAAGCTGTTTGAGTGCCCCCCTAATTTCGTACAGACTGACGTCCGGGATATCTTCGGTATAGTGCCGGGTTAATTTAGCTCGCTTGTCGTTCGCCGTCTTGGGAACGGGAGCTCTTGAGGAGGTATACAGCTGTCCGTAGTATCTCTCAATTTCTCTCAGAACTTCGGGCTTAGACGTAACTATGGTGCCGGAGTCGGTCTTCAACCTCGTCAACTGACTTTGCCCAACCTCCAGATCTCTTGCGAACACTTTCGAGCCTTGGTTCCGCTCGATCGTGTTTTTTACGCGTTTGGTGTTATAAACACGCAAATCGCGTCGCCTACTCCGAGAGATCTGTTTGTTGAGCAGTCGGTATTTCGACATTGAGGTTGGAGACTGCACACATAGTTCTCGCCTTTCCCTCATAAGACCGAGAGTATGTTCTGAGAGAACTTGAGGTTTACCACCGGCCTTGAAATACTTAGACCCAACCTCGTGGACAGTGTCTACCATCCTGGTGTTGTACTCGTCCACTGAACTGCATGTTTCCAGGCACGCGAAACGATTGCGGAGTTCCAGCTGAAAGGTCTCGGAGTCCTGGATCTGGGCAGGTGTTGGTCGGAGCGTAGACTTCATCAGGCGTGACCGTTCCAGCTTGACATTGATATTCAATGTGCCTCTGACCATCCGGTGATCGCTTCCGGTTTTAAACCTGCTGATCACAGAGACATCATTGAATATGTGCGGCTTGTCTGCCATAATGAAGTCTATCTCACTCTTAACGGAACCATTGGGACTGATCCAAGTCCACTTGCGCTGTGGCTTCTTCCTGAAGAAGGAGTTCATCATATAGAAGTCCTCCCTCTCCAAGAAGTTAGCCAGCAAGTGGCCCCGGTGGTTCCGTTGCCCGATACCAAAGGGCCCCACCTTCAGCTCGTCGCCGTCTCGCGCACCTAGTCTTGCGTTGAAGTCCCCCATCACCACCGTGAAATGGGTCTTGGAGTTACGTATGGCCCTACTTACGTCCTCATACATAACTTCAACCTCATCGTCGGGGTGTGCCGAGGTCGGTGCGTAAACCTGTATGACCTTCAGCGAATACCGCTTGGATATTCTGAGTATAAGGTACGCTACCCTTGCCGACACACTCCCGACTTCCGTCACGTTGTTGACGAGGGACTTGTGGACGAGAAACCCGACACCACCTTGGGACAGATGTTCGCCCTCCCGGTGATAGAACAAGTTACCGGAGTTTAGGATTATCGTGTCCTCCCCCTGTCTTCGGACTTCGGATAATCCCACGACACTCCAGTTTAACTTGTCTATCTCGTCTTCCAGCTCACGGATCTTGTCGTCGGTCCTCAGTGTCCTGGTGTTGTATGTTGCCAGGTGCAGAAGTCGTCGTTTGTGGCAGCGCGATCTCTGCCGGAGATTCTTAGCACCCCCTGCCCCGCCGTTACCATGGCCGCTGCCAGAGCCAGGAATAGCGGAGCCGCCGGGGACTGGGGGCCGTGGCTGAATTGTGCCGTCCATGTTGGGGGTTGATGCCGTAGTCACCGCGCTTGGCAAGTGCGTGTTGGTGACCGCAGTAGGTGTTTAGTACTCAGGGAGACGCTGCTGCCCATCCCCTGGTAGTGATATCCCTCCGATCGCCTCTTACGATCTCCACGGGTCGACTTGGAGTGGCGCTATTCTATAAGCCGGCAACCACACGAACAAATTCGGTATCCTAATAAGCGATTAGGATACCGAATTTGTTCGCCTTCGTTTTGGCCAACCTTAAATAATTAATGATAATAATTTCAGCTTTTAACTTTAAAACAAATCTCATCAAAATCGGTTGATGAGATTTGTTAATCATTCATACACATAATAAAAAAATAAAGATCGCAATAAATAAATATGTTTTTTTAACAATCTTAAAATATTTGATATTAAGAGCTCCATAACTATGTGAAACTATGTTTTTAGTACTTAGTGTTCCCTCAGGAGCATAAGAAAAAGACTAGAGTTTTAAAGAGTAATATTTGGCAAAATTATGTACAATTGCAAAATTAGGTACGTTTAGTTAGGTAACAAAAAATGAATAGGTAAAGGAATGAATATATAAAAATCTTGACAGCGTGTCAAACAGTTTTTCCTCTTTTCGAGACCATAAAACATTCTAGCCATCGTTGCAGGTTACAAGCTTCAACACTTAGAGTATGCCCGAGAGTGGTCTGCAGAGTCTATCGTTTTCCAGATGTTGTTTCAATGTTTTTATTAATCATCATATAAACGAAATCCTTCCAAATTATCGTCTGTGTTTGTACAAAAATCAGTCTCACTTGATGGTCTCAAAATGGGTCTTGTTATTGGTAGATATGCGCAAAGTTATTGGTATGTGCCACTTTTGGTTTTGCCACAATTAGTTGGATCCACATTTAGTAGAAAATCCTACAGTCCATTAAACCATTCCTTTTGCTCCTGTTGTCACGGAACGAGTGATATTTAGGTGCTTGTCTTGAACTGAATTGAGCAGTAACACATCAAGTAGTTCGGATATAATTGCTGGTTTAGGAAGTTATCATACCTATATTTCACCGTTTAGATTATCGGGAAGAAAATAAGTTAGGCCTTATTTTCTCAAGTGATCAAATATTATTCCCATCCACACAATCAAACTGAAACGTCTTTGTTACCCCTGCACTCGCTTCTTATTTGGACATATTAGAACTTTGGGCTTCGTTCAAAAATGAATAGATTATGGTAATTAGTGACACTATCTTTTATCAAATTTGGATTCCACTATCTACAAAATATTTCTAAATTTCGTGAGAGTAGAGCAACGCCGTCGCCCGGCGTGCAAAAATTATGGGTCTTCGAATTCCGCATTGACGAGCGGTCAAAAAGTTCGCAGAATGGGAAGGGTAATGAAATGAAACATTAAACTATTTTTCCTTTGCAATTTATTCTTCCTTAACCCTAATACATCTATCAATTCTGTCATATAACTTATTAATACCGTCGAAAAAAAAAAGATTTGTCTTGGTCGTCAAAATAGGCCAAAATTTCCGACTTCAATTCATCATCGTCGCAAAACATTTTTTCCACGAAGTTTTTTCTTCATTTTTGAAACAAATAATAGTCGCTAGGGGCGAGGTCTGAGCTATAGGGTGCGTAATGCAGTTGTTCAAAACCGCATCGGTGAATGGCAGCCGTCGCAACATGGCTGGTGTGCACGGGCGTACTGTCGTGAAAAAGCACATCTTTTGAACGCTTTCTTCGCCTTTTTTCTTTAACAACTTCTTTAAATTGATTTAGTAAAGAAGCGTAGTATTCTTCCGTCACGGAGACACCACGTTCCTTATAATCGATCAAAAGAATACCTTCTGTATCCCAAAAGATCGTCGCCATGATCTTTCCGGCTGATTGTGACACCTTGTACTCGTTAGGAGGGGGTGTGCCTTTTTTATGCCACTGCGTCGACTCTTGCTTTGACTCAGGTTTATAAAGATGAACCCAAGTTTCATCCCCAGTAACAATTCGGGCCATAACTTCCTCCCTCTCCACAGTGCTCTCCACAGCGCCCGCCCTTTTGACCGCCCCTCGTAACATAAATCTAATTTCTTAATGGATCTCTCGCCCTTCCTGTACCGGCATGTATTGGTACGGATGTTCCACTGCAAAAGTCCAAGTTCTAGAGCTACTATATTGGTTTAGATTACCTACTTTAGATGCTTGGAGCCAATCTAAACCTTAGAGTGTTTGTTCAATTTTATTGCTTAGGTAATTCTAGACCCTTGGTCTACATTGATCTGTTCTATGCCTTGAGATGGAGTCAGTTTCCCTAAGTCGCCGATAACCACCGACGAATGCACTATCATAATCCAAGAGCTACGTATTCTTCATGAGCTCACGCCGACACGCATTCGGCGAAATATCATCATCGATGATATTTGTTCGATATTGCTGTCATCTTTAACAGTGTTAGAAGCACAAATCAAAGTAAAGTTAACAAGCAGACAGTAAACAAGCAAAATAAAACATCCATCCCCACAAATAATTAAAAATCACAAATAAATATCCAAAAATATAATATCTACAAAATCTTTGGAAACATGTGTAAAAGATCTGGAGGAGCTAAAATCTAGCGCACACCCTATCAATCTATGTAAATAATACCTTATCCAAAAACCAATGGTTCTAGAATTATGAATTTTTTAAATATTTTTCAATGAAATCCCGATTTGCAAGGAAAAAAATCGTTGATTTTTAATTATTTCTACACAATTTTATATGACATAGTTTTTGTTTGATCATTGATTTATTAAATTTAATTAATAGTCATCATTTAGAATCTAAAACATTGAAAGTCGTGATAGTAAAAAAAAGGCGTCTTACTTTCATTTTTACTTAATCGTAAAATGAAATTTTAATAAAAGAAGACTTTTTTTAAATATTAAAGTTCGTTTTTAAGAACTTTCTAGTTTTCAAATAAGACTGTTTTGTAGATAATTCGCCGTTTACAAACAAAGAAACAAAGTAAGAATCAAAAAATGAGTTTTTTTATTTGAAAAAAATTTTAGTGTCCTGATTTTAGAAATAGCGAACTAAATATTTTTTTTCGTATTTTTATCGATTATTTCTTGTTTAATATCCACACATTTAGTTTGATCAAGTTTAAAAAAACACATTGTATAATAAAAATTAATGTTCGTTCGTTAGTTTCGCTAAAACTCGAGAACAGCTCGGCCGATTAGGCTTGATTTGATTTTGAAATGTTTGTCTGAGTCCAAGGAAGGTTTAAGCGGTGAGAAAAAGTAAAACAGCAATTTCATTTTCCCATATTTGGCAGACCGAAGTGTGCCGGGACAGCTACTACAAAATAATTTGGATGGAAAGCCGGATTTTTTGATGAAAAAAAGGGTTTCTTTAAATTATTTCTTCTAAATGGCTGAAAAGGAAATATGATATTTTAAAGAAACCCTGCAGAACAACTTCCATTGAGGTTTTTTCCAATGTTTCATAAGAAAGAAATAATTGCAATTGTTTTCGAAACTCTTGTTTTGTGTTTTTAACTGATAGGTAGTTATTATAACAGGCTAATTCTTGTAATAAATACTCTAACTACTGTACTGTAACCACCCAGTAGAACCTACTGTTCTTCATATCCGTGCGATACATTTTACGTGAAAGTTACAAACATCCTATTTTCAAATTTACTTTGCGGTTGCATACGGGAAGTAGTAACTCTCAAATTAGAAAAAGACGGCCGCCATTTTGTTCAATAAATCATCGCTCTCTATATACCTAATTATTATCAACGCGGAACAGTCTCGAACAAGCAAAAACCATTAGATATACATAAATAAGATGCACTCTTACGGACCAATCACATGTTCCGCAACAAGTGTAGAAGAGAGACAGAAAACATTTAGAAACCTTGCGGTTGGGTAATAATAGAAGAATGAAAGAGAAGGAAGACAAAAGAATAGGATCGACGCTATATAGTTTTTTCCTAATCTCCCTTTGTTTATACAAATGTAGGGGACGAATCAACGAATGGCATGACGCACGTCACTCTGCCCGAAAAAATTTTTATTATAGTAATAAAGGTCCCCTGGATGATAAAAAACGCTGGCAAAAAAAAACTAAGATATTTTTAGGTTGAAGTGGTTGAACTAGCTGTGCTCGCGACTTCGTTCACGTTGAGTTATATTTATTTGCTCTGTGTATTCAGCTAGTTACCTACCAGTTTTTTAATCGAGATATGAGATACCCTCTTTTTTAGCTATTGAAATTCGTCACGTATTTTCACATTTATCGTCTTGTCTTCGTATTAACGGTGTAATTTCATTTATTTATTTACATGAGGGCCGAACACCGAACAGGTATTTACCGGAAACTTCTAAGAAGTTCCGGTAAATACCTACGCTTAAATTGGCGGGCTTATCATTGTTACCACCGTGCAATCTGAAGCTAAATTCGTAATTTTACTCTTTTCGACGAACACAGATCGTCATATTCCTCTCACGTGGCAGACGCTCGTTTAATACAAGAATACTAGCACTGATAATGATCGCTGAAAACAATTTGTGATGGCCATCGCAGTTACCTATACTTAATTTTTCAGGGAGTTCTAAAAGAGTGTTTTGTTTTCTGCAACTTTCTAGACTACGCCGTGCGGCCTCGACAGTTTCGAGATTGAGAAAATGTACTTATTTAGCTTCCTTCAGCAAACGTCTTGGTTACGTTACTGGCTAGGTCTATTGCAAAATACGTTGCTTCAGCACTTCTCGATTATTAATCGCCATTGCTCTTTTCTATGAACACAGAACGCCATATTCCTCTCATGTGCTAGATACTCGTTTTCTACAAGAATAATAATGACTAGCACTAAATATGATCGCTGAAACCAATTTGTACCGGCCATCGCAGTAATTTAATTTTCAGGGCGTTCTGAAAGAGGGTTTTATTTTCTGCAACTCGCTAGATCACGCCGTGCGGCTTTCTACCCAATTTCAACAGTTTCGAGATTGAGAAGATATTGAGGAGGCTTCCTCCAGTGCCTAAACGCCTCGGTTACGTTACATCCTTTGCAAAAGCAATACTCACTTCCAGTTTTTGATACGCAGTATGGTGACGTAGTGGACTTTAAACTGCAGATCATCATGGCTTCTCTGAAAATGGGGTCTGGATTGAGATCGAGGACTGAGATGCTACTCGTCTTTTCAGACACAATCCATGCAATATATTTTAATCTCTAAGGTTGAAGTGGTTGGAAAATGTGTGATGCTATTAACGTTGCGACGTTGATATCTCAAACGTTTTTGGCAAACATGATATTATATTACTAACACATACAAATATTTAGATTCATTAAACTGTTAAATTCGAGATCCGGAATCCCGGTTAGCGACCCTTCTTTACTACAATAAAAACTCAAAACAAAAGGATACCTATAAAGTTTAAGTAACTGTATATCCTTTCGAATGAGAAATATTTAGTCAATATTGCACTCTTGACCTAATTTCACCGTATTTAATACTTATAAAAATTTATAATTCGAAAGCTGCAATCTAAAGTTAAATTCGTAAGTATAAAGAAAAGTGGATGGATTTGACGTTGCTTTAGCAATTCCCGATAAGTAATCGTTATTGCTCTTTTTGACGAACACAGATCGTCATTTTCCTCTCACGTGCCAGACGCTCGTTTTATACAAAAATACCTAATGATAGCTGAAACCAATTTGTACAGGCCATCGCATTTACTTAATTTTTCAGGGAGTTCTGAACGAGTGTTTTGTTTTCTGCAACTTTCTTGACCATGCCGTGCGGCTTTCAACCCCATTTCAACAACTTTGAGATTGAGAAAATGTATTAGGCTTCCTTCAGCAAAGGTCTTGGTTATTACGTTACTTGGCTTATTGGCTAGGTCTATTGCAAAAGCAACACTCACTTCCAGTTTTGGATACGTAGTGTCCAGTGCACTGATTTAAAGTGTCTTGCAGCCATCATGATACCAGATGCTGGGAGATACTCGTTTTTTCAGACTTACCTACAATTCATGCAATATTTTTAATCTCTAAGGTTGAAATGTTTGGAAAATGTGTGATTCTACTAAAGTAGCGACGTTAATATCGCAATCCAATACTCCATTTTTTATCTGGTTTGTCTGTTTCAAAATTTCACTTTGTTCGTTGTATACAGCTTTGAACATACGCCAGATTTCGATAACGTATGTTTTTTATCAACCTTTTTTTAAATAAAATTATAAACTTTTTCACTACAGACATCTACGAACATCCCTCTATAGATCCCACTGTTTGTAGTACCTAATTGTGTAGCTACATACATCATCAAACGAGAAATTTTCTAAAAACATAACTCCGAAATAAATGTGACTCAGTTTTCTTGTTAAGTAAGTTTAAGTTAAATTTTTTACTTCAATCGTAAATTGTTCCCGAGATAAGCAAAGCTCCGCGTTTGTTAGTAGAACTATATTTAAGTAATCTATTTAAATACTGCAATTACTCAGTTCAGAAAGCTGACTCGAATGCTAACGCGCCGGTCTGGGCTGAGCGACTTAGAGCCACTGACAAGAAATTATGCGCAAAGTCGACTATACGAATTATGTTTCTATATCAATATCGTTTTATCTCAGTTATAGCTGACTCATCTGATGATTTACGCCAATGGGCTGGGCGATGCTGTGTTAGCCAATCACGAGTAATATGTGCAGAGTCGACTATACCTGCCCGTCACAGTTGCTTAGTTCAGGTAGCCGGCTCATGGGATGCGTACACGCCGGAGGCCACCGGCCACTGGGCGACGCCGTATTAGCCAATCACGAGGAATTATGCGCAAACACGAGACATATACACTACCTACATACATCAATATTGTTTTAGCTCAGTTCACGTACCCGGTTCATAAGACGCCTACGCGCCGGTTGACACGGCAATACTGAATTAGCCAATCACGATTAATATGCGCTAAGCTGACTAATATTGTTTTTGCTCAGGTTAGACACCCGACTTTTTAGAAGTTTCACAATTACAGCTAGGGAATTGGCTAATATCAGCCAGGCTATTACACAACAAAATCAAACGCAAATAATCTACTTTCACCCCTCAATGGGAATATATAATCAAATTACCAAAATCGCCCCTACCGTAAAATACCATTAGAAGCTAACTTACAGTAATAAATTGAAATACAAATCTAAACCAACCAACGCGTTAGAAGTTAAACATCTATTGATAAGGGTGGTCTACTGAACGATGACAGAGGAGGTGTGAGCTTTCCCCTAGCAATCGTCTAACAATAGAAACCATGATCATAATATATAAACAAAGGGTAACAGACAATGATAGTGTATTAAAAGTGGTAGATATGGTATCTTCTAACGCGCGGCGATTAAACTTCGATCCGCCAAGCTACAATTCTTACGTCTAAAGGTATACATGTGTTTGCGACATGTGAATGCGAAAGACATATAGGAAACATAACGCTACACGAAAGAGATAGCTAGAGCCCGCGCCACGACTCATATCCTCTGATTATAAAGGATTTTGGTCCTTATTGAAAGAAGCATAAAGATCTATCTATCTATCTATCCCTATAGCACTACAACTGCGAACATATTCGCTATCTTTTTTGCGATGGTTTAGAAATAATAGATAATAATCTTTTGTAATTTAGTAAAAATTTAGAAATAATGTAAATTTTATTAATGTACTTACTTACGTGTGATAAGACACTCCATCGTCTTTTTTTACTTTAGTAACGTAGTTTTTACACATAATTCGGCATTTTGATTATTTTTAGTGCGCAATACCCACTTGTTTCACCAACCGCTGATATTATGTGACTAAGTTGCATTGTGTCAATTGACACAATATAAGCGGTGCATTTTCCGCGAGCTAGTGCGGTATCTACCTCTTTTTTAATACACTATCATTGGTAACAGATAATTACATAGAATACGCCACAGAACAACTATACTCGCAAAGAGGAATAGGCATACCTATTGCTGGCTGTTTGCGTGGATTGCAACCGATAGATTCCCTGTACTAATCAATGTTAAATAACGATATGCCTAATAATATGTAGAAAGGACACGTCTGCGGGATGGAAATATTCACAACTCATAATTCAAAACTTTTGCTTTTCAAGAAATCTTGATTGCAGGATTTAAAGTAACCATGGTCTACAGAGGGCTTGCTGATTATTTTTGTGTTAACTCCAAATCTCCAAATTTTCTTAAGATCATTCTACGAGGAAGTCGGCGTCAACATTTCCAAAAACCTTTTCATTTTTTATTTTCAAAAGAAGAAAATAACATCTATCTCATTAAAAAATCTGAGATCGTATTTCCATATTAATCAGACCTAAGTACTCTTGTAATTAATTATAAAATCTTTTTGATATCAGTTACAAAAGAGGAATTATGATGTCAGTAGATAACAAAAGCGGAATTAAGAATGTCATGTGCAGAATTAATATGTCCGAGGACTTAATAACGGAGGGCGCTACTACCCTTGGTAACGCTGTCGGATATAATTGAACAGAGATTGCTTTTGACAGATGAAAGGCTTAAAAACCCAGTCTTATTAAAGGGTGGTGAATTACTCCGGCGATATTCATCTATTGCGAATGCATACCGTACTTAGCGTAGGTACACCTGTAGGTGTAGCATACATAAATAATAAGAAAAGTGAAAATGACAAAACCATAAGTTAAAAAGGGCGGCTTGCATTGCAAGGGAGCGGTTACGACTGTGGCGCAAGCGCATTTAACTCCGCCCCACTATCCGTAATTCATCTGCGAGTGAGTGTGAGTCCTATTTGAGCGCTGCAATATAACAATACGTAGGTATTGGTATTTAGCTAGAGTAAGCTTTAATAACAGACTAAGGGTCTCTTTGATGTAGCCCACAATACGTCCAGTTTTGATCTTTGTTGCTATTTAATAAATAATTCTTAACTTTTTGTAATGGAAATGAAAGAGAACGAGTATTGGCCACCTGGAGTAGTCACTGCTAGCAATGTTGAAAACGAAATAAAATATCGATATATCGATATTTATAAAAATATCAATATCGGCGTTATCGAAGAAAAATATCGATATATCAGACAATTTTCAAAAAATTGCTGCTTTAATATAATATGTACCCACATAATAATAGTTATATGAAAGTCAGTCTGACTCCATTCTATCAAACGCCTTTTTATGGATACATACAATCATTATTAATTTTTGGGTAGATCAGGGATCTCATGAAACTATGAAAATAGTGATCGAGACAAAAAAATCGATACATCGATATATCGATATTTTTTGGATGGATCAGGAATAATAATTGTATTTCAACCAATTATTTGAGTCTGTTAGTTGTTAGGAGACAGTCTATGTCAAACAATATTTATTAAGAACTGTCTCAATCTGCTGCAGTAGCATTTTACACCATTTTCTTTTCTAAAGCAGTCCTAACCAAGGCAAATAAGATGAAACAACACCAATGATAAACTGTCGTTATTAATCGCCAAAAAAGCATTTCTTTACATTTAAATAAATGTTTAACATTTTTTGTTAGAGAGCAATCAATTACGTTATTAACATTATTGACATTCACTGGGTGATATTTTTCTGATTTATGGAAGGTTTTGGCTCTTTAATATTATCCTTAGAAGGTTTTTTGGGTTTCTTATGATTGTTGATCAGTGGAGCTTCAGACTTGCAAAGGATAATTAAGAGTAATATCGCAGGACTGGGTGGAGTGGCGTCGATTAGGGGAGGCCCATGTCCAGCAGTGGACTACCAAGGGCTGAAAGGAAGGAAGGAAGCTCCGCTTGAGCGGCGACTTCCTTGCAGACTGTCCTCCGCCTCCAACATGGCGATCTCAGTAGCTCAGCGTGCTACACCCTTGTTTCCGGCTAGTTTCCTTGCTGCCATACCTGGGTTACCTGAACCTCACTAGTCATACGCGAATCCTCCACACTTTTATTAAGCGGGGCACTTAATAAAAGTGTTTCGAGGAGTACTTTGCTTTACTTCTTGGAAGCTAGTGCTTCCATCCAAAGGATAGTTTCTTACTTCTTTTTCTTTCAGTTACTTTCTTTCAGTTACTTTCTTTCAGTTACTTCTTTTAAGCATTATATTATTTTAGTTAGCCGGTTTTTTAAGACGACTTCACTTATTTTATTTCAACTTCTAACTAGCTAGGAAAAAGTGGCTAAACAGAAATGACATTCAAAATATAAAATAAAAATATTAAAAACTAAACGATGCACAGCCAGTTCTGCACATGGCGACCTGACCGTTAGACTCTTGTTCCCTAAAGCGAAGGTCACCAGCGTGACACGGTACATGCGGAGATACATCAGTACCTATCTTCCCATGTTCAGTCGACTTCAATGAGATCACGATTCGTGGTGAAAAATCTTTCGCTTCTAGAATAATAACGTGTGTACTTAACAGTGCACACAATGATCTGAGGGGTCGAGTGGTTTGAGTGACAAAGGATGAAGAGTCCGTTCGAATAATATTACCTTTCAGTCCTAACTCAACTGGTAACCTTTACAATACTTCGAACAGTTCATTATTTAGATTTGCCCGAGCACTTAAACATATTCCGTGATACCTCGTTCACAATAGACACCCCTTTTGACTGCATGAATGCTCAGTACAAAAAAAAAAACGATTCAAAGGAATCGTAACCTTAAATAGGGCCAGTTCATCTGATCTGCTTTATATGGAAACATGTTTTGCCATGAAATCATAATGTGACAGCACAAAAGAAAGATTTGCATCAAAATGTGAAAATGACCTTTCACTCATAATTTGACCGTGAAATTGTAACAATTAGGCGTGTGAGCCAACTGAGGTAGGTAGAAAAAATTTGTCATATGCAAATCCAATTTATACACGAGGGCGACATAATAATACCTGAAACCATGATAGGTAACCCTGTGTTCTAATTGCCATGTCATCGTAAAAGTTGCTAGTAGGACGTAAATGTGTCTATTTGACGCATGTCAGTGAGTATTTAAATTAGGACAGCTCCATACAGTGTGTTTAAATTCTGTCGTGTTGGTTGTCAGTCAAAGTCAAAATTGCCAGTGAAATGACTCTGACTTTTAAATGTATTTAATCACATTTTAATTAATTCTGCCATTTTGCCTGTACCTGACGCTTTCCTGAGGAGTTATCGGCCATCGGATCTAGCCTATTGGCACATGGACATACCAAAACTCAAGGAGATTATAATATTCTAGAAATCAAAACAGTTTAAGGACTGACCTAGTTGCACAGCTTTGCAGAATTTTTGGCCATTTTCGATTATTTTCATACGAATTCAGCGAGGGGCTTCCCCAGTGATGCGAATTGATGATAATAGGATAGAGCCAAGACTGGAAATTAGCTGCATGCATTATTAATTAGTATTTCCCAACAGAATATCTTACTAATATATAATTTTACTGGCCCATTTTGATGGGTGGGTATTATCAAGAAATAAAATTTGAATTCAGTTCATGGAAACAATTTTCCTACTTTCTGTATTTTTCCTAAGCCTTCAAACAAACGGAAACGGCTTTCTGCGTCACATTCAACTTATTAACGAGTTCTTATTGAGTTTGAAACTTTGCTTCATCCAATAAAATTTTCAGTTTATTGTCTTTTTAGTCAAGCAATTATTGTTAAATAAAAGAAAATGAATTGCTTGCTTTGAATTGAATTGCTTTTTCTAAGGTTGCCCGCGCCCTTTATTTCGCAAGTCAAAATTGCCATTTTTATTTATTCAAACCACTCAATCGAAACACTGTATTTTTACCGAGGGCATGTTCCTCGCAAGCTTTGACAAGCATTTGATGTGATTCTGCTGTAGTTCTCTTCAAATGATAAGATAAATCCAATGGTTACATTATTGATGGTTAATATAATTGATATGTAAATTCCGGTTTCATACACATAGACCTATGTATGGTAAACATCAGTCATTAGCATTTCATACGTCAGTCTGTTTGGCATCTTCCCATACTAACGATACACGTTTAGGTACTATACGAATACTTTGACGACAGAGATCATGCTCGGGCACTGGTCACTTTCATTACAGAGATACGGCGCTTCATTCTAAATGTAAATTTTATCAAATTTCGAGTTGCATATTTGTCTTTCGAATACAACGATTCTTTTGTTTCCGCCCTATTTGATTTTACTTTAATAACGTCCTGTTACAATATTGGAAATTTCAAATATTGTCTCATTTACGAATATTTTATCAAAATTGGATTGTATTTGTATGGGAAAGTTGCTAGTCTAAGATCCTGCCTTACATCGACTTTCACCCACGTGCTTACAAATTGAAATTATATTTTATCAAATGTCGGAGGCTGTGTGGGAGGGATGAATACATCCGGCGCGACCAAATCTCCGTCTGAAGGGGGTGAAGATCTTTGTCGACAGTAAAAACAGTTTATCATACACTAAAAATAACAGTTCTTATTCTAGAGCCTATAATGTCATGTCAGTAGCAAAATAATGACCCACTACAGGGTCGGGCGTCCTCTCACAATGAGAGGGATGTAGGCCTTAGATCACTACGTTGGTCTACTGCGGGTTCTTAGCCTCTGGGTTATCACCAGCCTAGAATATTTGCTTTTAATATGCAAACATTTAAAAATGTTCGCTTTCCCGGTAGAAAATCCAGCTCAGCAAAGGCTACGCGACGTTGCCAGTTTGAATATAGCGGGGAGGCAAATGAGCTTTGCTAGGAAGCGGACCGACAACGTCGCACCGAAGGCACAACGCACAATGTTTCCTGTAATCCTTCGAAAATCAGATTACCTGGATAATATTCTAGTTTACCATTTTTTTTCGTCATTTTTGGCCTTTTACTCGTATACTCGTATCTTATGCCAACTGCAATGATAATGCCATTGTGACTAATTAAAATATTATACTGTATGATAATTAAAATATTAATCAGGAAGGCTATACTTAGCTAAGCCATAATTCTTACTACTTAATTAAATGTGTAAAATACCTTAAAAATTTCCTTATTTATTTAGATTTCTAATGAGGTCAGGAGCTTTTACAAGGAGCATAACCAATCACCCTGTAAAATCTCCGATTTCTATTAACTATTGTCTACCGATGCGGGAACTCTTGTCTTCGCTACAGAATCCGTGAGACTTGCGCCCTCTGGAGATTTTGTTCTCTGTGTTGTGTCTCGATAGAGCAGAACATTATGAACTAAAAATCGATCGAGCAGTGCATTGTGTCTGCCCGGGGTTCGCCCTTCGCCCCCAGACCCCTAGCCACCCCAGCATCGGGTGATCCACCCAAAGGGTGGCAGTCTGGAACGCATAAATCATAACTATATTAAAACATAATTACTTCAGGTACATGAACGCAAATATCAGTTATTACTTTCAGGTTCCGGTGTCCTCGTGTTTTACGTTTATGCGTTATACAATTGAGTAAAGGTATCTATCATGTTGGGACCGATGATGGTGGCCCGAGTGGACTGTAAGCTGGTCGTATGTGGGTTCGATCAAGGAAACAAGGATGCACTTTAACAACTTTTATTCTCGTATAATAATTGTGTAGAACAAGAAAGATCAAAGAAGAATGGCGATGATATTAAAAGAAAAATGAAACAATAGAATATTATTTTATGACCTTTTAAAATTTAAATTATTTTTTTTTCAAATTTTCAAATTCAAATTCAAATCATTTATTTGTAGAATAAGGGTTACAAAGATGTTATGTTACATAAAGATCTCTTATTCTGCCAATGATAGGCTTACAAATATTGTTTTATGTAATAAGTGCTGAATAAAATTTAAATTGCAGACGAAAAGAAAAAAAATTAGAAAGAATTTAATTATGTCAACAATAATAACTTTAGTCACCCTGTGTGTCAATAATATCAGATAATAATAATAAATAAAAAAAAAGCTTTAATAGGGTTTTAAAATCTGTCGGTGAGAAAATCGCTTATAGTGTAATAGCATTTTTGTATAAGAAATTTGCTTAGCTTGACTTTGAATAAATTGATATCCTCTATGTCCCGTATTTCCTTTGGTATTTTGTTGTAAATGTTAGGAGCAAGTCCAAAAAAACTCTTCCGAAAAAAGCGTGTATTAGCATGACTTATTAATAATGTGTTTTTTAAACGTTCTCGTGATCGATATTTAAATAATTCTTTATTATTTTTTATAAACATAGCACATTCAAATATAAACATTGAGGGTAACGTTAATATGTTAAATTTTATGAAAAATGGTTTGCATGAATCAGTCTGATTTAAGTTGCATATTGCTCTTATACACCTTTTTTGAGCTTTAAATACTGCCTCCTTATTCGTAGAATTCCCCCAGAAAATAAGGCCGTATCTGAGTGTTGATGCAACAAAAGCATGGTAAGCTGTGAGTAGACATTCCTCACCAACAAGATTTCTTAATTTCCTTAGTACATAGGAGAATTTACTTAATTTTTTACATACAAGTTCTACGTGACACTTCCAATTTAATCTCTTATCAATTTGCAGTCCTAAAAATTTTATTTCTTCTATGTCATCTATTTTATGTCCTTGATAGTTGATATTTAAATTATTAATGTCAGTAATATTATTGATTCTAATTTTAAAATTAATAAATTTTGTTTTCGATAAATTTATTAATAAATTATTACATTCTAACCAATTTATAATTTTTATTATAGTTTCATTAATGTCATTTTCTAGTTCTCTTTCGTCGTCAGCAGAAAAAAGCAAAGTACTGTCGTCAGCAAACAAAGTCATAGGATGTTCAGTTATACTTGGTAGGTCATTAATATAAATAAGGAATAACAGGGGACCCAATATACTGCCTTGGGGGACACCGTAAGTGATAGTTCTGCGGTCGGAAATATAATCAACTTCAGATTTTGTATCTAGGCTGATTCGAGACATTACAGTCATTTGTTCTCTGTCTGTAAGGTACGATTTCATAAGATCATATGCTTGTCCTCTAATACCATAGCTGTATAGTTTATTTAAAAGTATTTCATGTTGTACGTGGTCAAAAGCTTTTGTGATATCCATAAACATGGCTATAATTGGTTTTCTTTGGTCTAATTTTGTCACAATAGTTGATAACAAATTGTAAATAGCCATATTTATATTTTTGTTCCTTCTAAATCCAAATTGTTGTGGGCACAGGATCGAGTTAGACTCCAGAAATGAATAAATACAATTGTATATGTATTTCTCAAAAATCTTCGCAAATACAGGCAGCAAAGCAATGGGCCTATAGTTTGACATATTCATCGGGTCACCTTTTTTTAGTAACGGTTTTATTATAGCACACTTTAATTGTTTGGGAAATGTGCCATTCTCAATACACATATTTATGATGTAACTGAACACAGGTGATATGATTTTTGCTACCTGTTTTATTATCTTCGTTACAATGCCGTCATGACCCGAGCTGCTTGTATTTCTAAGAGATTTTATAATTAATTCAACGTCATTGGGTATGATCGGTGGAATGAAAATTGACCTACTGCTACTGTAATTAAGTTTGGAAGCTACATTTACATTATAACTTTGATTTTGTACAACGTCTATAAAATGATTGTTAAACGCTATAGCGATGTCTTTTGGCTTTGTTATGATTTTCCCATTAATATTAACCTGATTGACCTCTTTTTTTGGATTTTTAGATTTCGCGTTATTGATAATAGTCCAACTTGCTTTTGATTTATTAATCGCCGAGCTTATGTAAAAATTGTTTTGTGACTTTTGCGTCAATCTTATAATTTTTTTAAGCCGCTTTGCATACAATTTAAAATTAATTTTGTTAAGTAAAGTGCGATTTCGCCTATATTTCCATAGTAATTCGCGCTTTCGTTTACTACAAATTTTAATTCCTCGTGACAACCATTTTGGTTTCTTTTTTACAGATATTTTAATTTTCTTAAATGGAAAACATAAATTGTAGAACAATCCTATTAAATCATGAAAGTTATCATATGCCACGTTCGGGTCATTTGTATTGTAGACTTCGCTAAATGACAACTGTTTTAAATGATTATGAAATATATTTATATTCTCTTGTGAATAATCTCGCTTATTCATATACCAGAAGTCTAAAAGACATCTTGTTGTAGTAGGAAGACTAATAAATTGTGCAGTGTGATCAGATAATCCTAGGTCTTTGACCTCACTTTTACAACCTTTTATATTGTGAAAGATATTATCTATGCATGTACTACTTGGAAAACGAGTGGGTTGGTTGAATTCGATTTTTAAATTGTGACTTGCCAGAATATTTTTAAACTCCTCTACATATTTATTCTTTTTCAATAGATCAATGTTTATATCTCCACATACGATTATTCCTTTATTCTTAAAGTTTAATTTCGACAATATCATTTCCAATCTACTAAAGAACGTATCGAACGATTTAATATTGTTTTTGGGGGCTCTATACACACACACAATAAAGATTTGTTGCAGGACGAGTTCAATTGCTGAACATTCTAACACACCCGGGATGGACATTTTGTTTATATCAATCATTTCCTTAAAATTAATACAGTTTTTCACTATAATGCCGCACCCACCATGTCTAGTATCCCGCGTAGTGCAAGATGCTAGTGTGTAGGATGGCAGTGTTAAGCTAATTTCATCACCGTCAATCATATTGTGCTCGGTAATACATAAAATGTCTACATCTTTACCACTATCTGATAGTTCACTAAGACACACAGTAAGTAAGTCTGATTTACTGACAAGACCATTGATGTTTTGATGTACAATAATAATACGGTCATTCACGAAAAAAAGTATGATTAATATCAGAGTCTCTAAAATTTTTGTTTGACATAGTTATACTTAGATTATTATTACTACTAATACATTCATTCTTCCTAGGACTGATATTATTTACAAATGTAGTTTGAGTACCAACATGCTTATAAAAGCTCTGTTTGTTTTTTAATTTACACAATGAGAGATAATTTGCCTTATTTCGCTTATAAAAGATACCTAAAATTTCTTTTAACATTGATCTTGCCAAGTGCAAAGCAAACTTTTTCTTTTAATTTTTATACATATGAAAAGAGGTTCTACGTTGGAGATTCCAACAATAAACTAATTTCAACGTAGCAGCGTTCAAAATCAAAAATTTCTAATAGCAATGGTCTGGCCAAATTTTTCGAAGGAGAACTGATTGGAAGGACCTTCAATGACGACCAAAAAAGAATAGGTATCTTGTTAATGTCATGGGTTTTGTCCATCCGCCTTTGCAAATCGGCTACGTACTCAACCGTCGCTTTCGGGGCATCAGGCGGAGTGCCGGTCAACAAATCCACCGGCAGACGTACCTCTCTTCCGAAATTGACCTTGGCGGGGGTAAACCCAGTAGACTCATGTACCGCCGAGCGATAGGACATCAGAAACAGTGGTATGTACCGATCCCCATCTCGTTGATGAGACTCGACGACTTTGGCCAAGTGGTTTTCCAACGTTTGGTTGAATCTCTCAACCATGCCGTCAGATTGGCAGGATTTTCTTGATTCCGTGTTATGACAAATGACTCATAATTTTGTAATTTCTTTCCTCTAGTCAGCATTGTTTCATTCACTGCTATGTAGCTCAATATCTTTATGTCGTAATCTCGGAGTTATTGTTTTTTACTTATCTTTGAAAATATGCATTGTCGGCACACGGGTTCTACTCTAACACTTGAATCATTAAAAACTATTTAGGTTTGCAATCATGCCCCAATAGAAGTAGGTATTGTTGATATTGTTGTTTGTGTATGCGTAATGTTGTTGTTTAAGTGTGCATATTGTTGTTTGCGTATATTACCTACGATTTATTACCTTAGATATTTGTGACAGGGATCTTTATAATAAAAACAAGAAATTCTTATCAATAATTTTATTTATATGTCTAATAGACTAACTATTGTATTATGCTAATATTTACACGATTATGGGTTAGTTTAAGATTTTACAAAGCATTTGTTCAATCCATTAAAACTAAGATATTTTAATACTAATGTTAGACATTCTAAAATACATAATTAACTTAAGCTACTTTAATATCGGAGAAACCTCATAGACTTAATATTGAATTATACTGATTTTTACATGAATATTTGATAATCACAATTTAATACATTTAAATTAGAAAAATCTTATCAATAATAATATTTACATATATTGCGTGACATCGGAGAATACTTAATAGACTTAATATTAAATTATGCTTATCTTTACATGAATATTTTATAATTACAAATTAATACATTAAATTAGAAAAATCTTATCAATATTTATATTAATTGTGTGACATGGGAAAATATCTAATAGACTAATATTGAATTATGCTAATATTAACATGAACATTTGATAATTACAAATTGTTACACTAAAATTAGAAAAATACAATTATATAAGATATTTGACATCATTTCAATCTCTGTTCTGTTGGCAATCGAATCCAGCAGGCCTTATATGAACTTTAACCAACCAAGTGCCAGGCTATTCAGTTTCCGGACTTATTTCGTATTATTTTGATTGTTAAGTTGTCTGTGGATTGGGTTTGCTATTTTACGGTTCTTTAATATTTTGCTAATTTCGTGCTATATGATTTATGATACGAAATGTATGATACGCATGTACGGTCAACAACGAAGAATATTTGACGGAGTCCATCGCTCTTCAACGTTCTGCGCAGGTACAGCTGGAGGATCTGAAAAACGTCGTAAAAATTATAAGTGACAACTCTTTATAGACGAGATAGCTTCGAAATTCGACCTCTGTTGAAGGCGATAAGGTTGATATTTGCTTGAATCGGCACAGTAAAACGACGTGCTGACAGTTTGAGAGTTTATTTGTGACTAATTTAATTTTTTAAATAGCTAATGGACTGTAACTAACATGAAGTACATATCGATACAACTACGCATAGACGGCATAAGTTACGAGTACGATGCGCTCAGACAACCTCACTATTGTAATATTTGATTTCTGACTCTATGTCAGACACAGACAGACACAAATTCATTAACAAGATAGAGAGAATTAACATAACCCACGAATGGCTACCAAAAAAAAGCACCACACAGGAAGAAAAAGCGAATTAAAATCTATTAACAATGACATTAAAATGGTCTTAACATGTTTTTTGCGTACCTATTTATTTATACAAGAAAAAGTAAAGTAAATCAAAAAGTTTTTATTCATTACACTTGGTTTTTACAAACAGTGGATAAGGTCCCTGTTCTAGGTTAAATGTTTCAGAATACCTAGTGAAGTAAAAAATTAAACCTAGTAAAAGAGGAATTATCGCGTGAAGAATTATAATTATTTTATTATATTAATATGTATGTATTAATTAATTATATTTTTTAGAATTAGAGTAGTGAACAACTAAATTAATGAACAGGGCCATGCCTGCCGAGCCAGGCAGTTTACAATAAAAATAAAACTTTAGTTCTCACCTATAAAATACACCACACATTGATTAATTTTTATCGGTAGCGATATACACAAACGTTGAACGTGTACGTCAACCGTATCCGTAAAAGGTATATGTATTTATTAAATACGAATATGTCAAACGTAATCGTATTTATAAAATACGAATACATTAAACGTATACGTCAAACGTATCCATATTCGTTAATAATAAATGATTATTTAATTTAACTGGGAGTGGATATTCCATAACTGAACATCCACACCGAGCCAAATCGTGTTGGTCCGGGGTCTCGGGACTCGCTTATATACCCAGCATCAATCGCGTCTCGTTAACGCTTTTCAACAGCGGATCAATAGGAAGATTGCTGCGAGGATATTACGGTGCCACCACACAAGCTCTAGACTAGCCTGTAACCCATTAATGACCCACTACAGGGTCGGGTCTCACAATGAGAGGGATGTAGGCCGCCGTCCACCACGCTGGCCTAGTGCGGGTTGGTGGACTTCACATACCTTTGAGAACATTTTGTCTCAGGCATGCAGGTTTCCTCATGATGTTTTTTTAACTTCACTTTTTTTAATAAAGTCAATAGTGCGTGCCACTGGGATTCGAACCTGAACCCCTCGATTCGAGGTCGAATTCTATGTCACTGGGCTGTCACCGCTTTATCTTGGGTTTATTTTTAACGATAATGATAAGCAGTCAGTAGTTATAGACGAAGGTCCTATGTTTACAACTGTTCTGATTTCGGTTACCGTTGTGTGGTAGAACCCTTACGCGCATTTGATTGCTGTATTTAGGTTACAATAAGACGAATAATAAAAGGACGATTTCATTCCACTTGGCCTACATTCGGAACGATCGTATTGCAGTTTTATGCAACTTTTTACAGTAAAGATTAATTTTGACTTAATTAAGACTATCTATTCAAGTACTTGTACCGTAATAATTAATTAGAGTGAAAAATTAGTAAAGTAGATATAAAGTTAAATCGACTTACTTGTTTTTTAACTAACTTCTGAGGTCGTGACTTCTCGGTGGGTGTGATGATGAGTGAATGGGTTTGAATCCTCATGTTCTTTCAATAGGCGACAGATGGCATTTAAGGACGCGTTGTTCATTTGCTTCCAATCCTCAATCTACAATATTCAAAAAATAGTTATTTAAGTAGAAAAACAACAAAAAATATATGTATGTTGATCGCGTTTCAAAGATAAATATAGATTAAGCATGTTAAGTGGCGATACGTTACTACTCTTTTACGTTTAAATCTTATGATAGTCTCTATAATGTCGTGTCATGTGAAATCCGCAATAGGCCTACGTTGTGACTAACCCCGTACACTAATATCATGGATAGGATACATGAATAAAGTTTTGTTCATTGTTAAGACAATGTCTCATTACTAGGCAAAAAATGTTTCGAGGTTTTTGTAAACAATCGTCAAAACTGAGAACCGCTCGTTTAACCCCGTTTTAATGTAGCGTACATAGCATGGGCATTATTTAAAAGTTCAATAAATAAGCCCGCCAAAGTTGTACGCAAAAACGTTAAATTGATAAAAATAAAACTGGCCAGAAATACAAAATTATTTAAAAAAGGTTTTATGTAAATTTGCTTTTCATTAAAAACAATTGAAATGTCAATCAGGGTTTCAGAATGTCAGTTGAAATTATTATTGAAGATTTTATTTTTTCCATTTATTAATAAAGAGCCAAAGTGCTGTTAGTAAGCATCGTATTGATTTTTTAATTTTTTCTAAACCCACATCGAGGAATGAAAAATATTATGTAACTTGCCTCACATAGCGAACGTAGACGAACATTTTCTGCCCTAGCCCATATATTTGGCATGAGTGATTCGAAAGTCTTGATTTTAGTTGAGTTCCCAAAAACCATCGTTTAAAGACATAATATAATCAGCTATATCGAAGGTTTCTTATATTTGTGTATATCTGAAGTATTCGTCTATACCTTTGTACTATTGATAGTATTCCTCTATTTGTGTATTTCTGAAGTCAAATCTAACATGAATTTGTGCCATTTTCCATCCAATTTCCATTTTTGTGTTGATTTTCCGCCTTGTTATTTCGTATTCTGTCTGCAGACCTTGTATCTTTGTGTTATAGTTGAAGGTGAATCACTGTTGCTTTCTCTTCGACGACTGTTTTATAGTTCGCGTAAAATTTATTAAGAACAGGAGGGCAAAATGTTCGATGATTTTGCTTGCTGTAGCTGGTTTCGTATGGCTTCGTAACATTATAACGCGCTAACTAAACCATCGATTACATTTGTGTTAGTATCAATACTATTGATTGAGGTACCTATGTTAGCGTTTCAAACTCAAAAGCTTTTCTTCATTACGTTTCATTTCATTCAGTGCACACTTTCCTTGGCACATAGGTACCCAGTTGGTCAATTGAAGGTAGGTTGGTTGGTTTTCGTTTTTAGTTCAGCTTAACATTTTCCCGGTCAATAGATACAAGTGAAATAAATCATCTTTTGTATAGATAGATGTTAGAACAAAATATGTTTCTGTATCGGTTGTAGGATTATTTGATTTTGATGTTGGTTCTTCTATTTTACCGCCAGTTTCAGTAAGGGATAAGTCACGCTCGTGAATTATTGATACCACTCCTTGTCAGTCAGTAAAATCAGCTTTGCCAAAGTAAAGTGCTTTGATTAAGGGCTTGCGACGAAAGCTTCCACCTGCGAACACTAAAACTGCAGAATGCCCAACAGTGGGTCGTTGAAACTGTAGGGCAATCAGCAGCCTCCATACAATATTGACAATCGCAATGAACGGAAGCAAAGGGGCCAAGTCTATTACAATTGATCATTAATATTGATTGATTGAATCATGTCATATTGGTTTCATTGAGACTACTTCATTATTATTGTCGCATATGACAGAGCATGGCATCGTTATGATTTTATGACATTAGTCGGTATACAACTGCCATCGTGTTTGAAAATGGTGATTTTGACAATTTGACATTATATCAGTAAGATTGAAGAAGAAGCGGTGATAGCCCAGTGGCTTAAAACTCCACCTCGAATCGAGGGGTCCGGGTTCGAATCCCAGTGGCACTCACCAATGACTTTGTAAAAAAGTTATGTGCGCTTTATAAAATTAAATACCACCTGCTGTTACGGTGAAGGAAAACATCGCGGGGAAACCTGCATGCCTTCAAAAAAAATGTTCTCAAAGGTATGTGATGTCGCAACCGGCAGTAGGCCAGCTATCACGGGATGTATACGTTATGGCAAAGTTAGTCATCTTGACTCTTGACCGCGTCGTGTCCGCAACGATTCCTTCACGTTTTTAACTGTATACTGTTTGGCAATGAGAATATGTTATAAGGGCGGCTTCTCATTATGTCATGAGCATCGCGACGGCCTGCATTTATCAAATGGAAGTCGAATACTAGTCGCGTGGATGCGGCGCTCGGTCCTCCTCTAGTCCTAATGAGAAAGCGGCCTAAGATTGGCAAATAAAAATGGCTCCAGCTTAATACTGTTAGTACTCACATCTGAATTGGAACGCGGGTAGAGAAGGTTACGTAGCTACACCCAAGTGAAGATGTTAATAGCTGAAATCGGTTGGGATTACAAAAAGGTGATAAGGGACAATTCTCCTTTTATAAACGAGAATTTGAGGGATCCGAAGGTTTTGGTAAGCTCTCTTCGGGGAAAGGATGCCAACTCTGACGGATTGGCCTTCACATCCTATTACAAGTCAGAGCGGCGGGGAATAAGAGGATTTTGGTGAGGTTTGGGTAACTCGGTCAATCTAGAAAGAGAAACAGTTAAAATTAAAAACGCTATTTGTTTCATTGATTTGTGTGTTAAGTGGTAACCACTAACGTCTGCCGTCAGCAAGAATACTATAGTCAAAGTATTCGTACGGTAAATGTCAGTCATTAGTATAGCATGTCACTCAGTCTGACATCTTCCCATACTAATGGCACAAGCTATTTATGCGAATGCTCTGGAAATAGTGTTCAGGCGCGGAGCACTGTTCAGAGTAGTTCAGAGTGTTTTCTTACCCCAGGGGTTATTTTTTCCTTGATATCGTTATCCGAGTCGATGACCTGAAGAGGATCCAGTCTTCACTACCAGAACATGCACTGGTCCCGGTGACGTAGATTTCACTATTCAGGTATTAATTACCACCGGATTGATTCAGACCGGTTAAATGCCTGAAAAACAAGAAACGTTATAAATGAAGAATCTTTCGTAATATTTAGAATTTATAGTTTATTCATTCATCCAGAAACAATAAGTAACATATTGAAACTAAATGTTTGAACGAAATCGTATATAAACAGTAGCCTCTCTATGCGTTTTTTCCTTCTTGTTCTGTTATCATCATCATCCATCATTAATTCTTTTTAAATTATTGTAATTGCAAATTCGCTAATTTTTGCTTATTGAAGAAATTTACAATAAAAATGGTGGAGCCATACCTAATCGGGATGCCATGGCGACGTTGCCAGGGACCGTACCTATCTAAAGAAATCGTATTGAAATAAATTTCAGTTAAACTATAAAATAAATGATCGCAACGTCGCCGATTTGACAATTTCAATACAATTTTGGATACATAGCCGGCAACGTCGCCATAGCGTCCCGGTGAGGTGTGCGTCTTGTTACGAAGGATAGAAGCGCTAACGATTACTTTCATGTTAGCGGTGTAGACTTCGATCTCAATATTGCGTACTATTCTAATGACATGATATGTTCATCGTGCCATAGGGGCGTAGTTCGCTGGATATTATTAAATTTTTTGTTAAATAATTACTTTTTTAAGTAGATAATAATAATTAAACATTTTTACCTTAATAGTTACTACTAATTTAGATTTAAAAAATATTTAAGTCATCTACATTGAAAGGTAAGATTGATTGAATTGAATAATTTAGGTGACTTACTGTAGGACCGACGTCGGTATATTTCGTCGAAATCTGTGAACTGATTCTTGCTTCCCTCTTGTAATCATGCGACACTCCTAAAACATCATAATGACTTAAACATGATTTTAAAAATTAACCTATTGAATAAAGTGAGACATACGGTACGAAAATATAGTAAGATAAGAAAAAAAGAAAAAGACTTAGTAGTAAGTAAAATTTAGAAACAAAAAATGGTTACTAGAGGTGCAAATTGGTGGTTTGAAGAGGGATAAGTTTCCGAATAAGTTAAACTGATTCAGGCTGCTCTCTTATCATCACGTAACTCTCCTGAAACATAATTATGACACTGATCATAATAAAAATATGGTTTTAAAACGAACAGTATTGATGCATATGCCATCAAAATGACATGATGTGCATGCCATAGGAGCGTAGTACGCTGGCAAAGAATGATAAAAGAAAAATTACTTACAGGTGATGAATTAAATTTTATCCATTCTCAGTTTGTTTATTATTGAATTTTGATTGAAATACTCTGAATATGATTATTTTCTGTAAATAAATAATTATTATGTTATAAATAAACCGTACTTATAACCTTACTTAAACGTGTGATGCTGGCCTACGACAAGTATACCGTGAGCATGGGAGTATTCATTCATTCAAAGTATTCATACGGTAAAGGTCAATCTTTCGTACGTCTTATGTAAGTGTGTCTTGCCATCTTTCCATACTAATGGCACAAGTTAATTAAACTAGCGTCCCGGTGAGGTGTGCGTCTTGTTACGCAGGATAGAAGCGCTAACGATTACTTTCATGTTAGCGGTGTAGACTTCGATCTCAATATTGCGTACTATTCTAATGACATGATATGTTCATCGTGCCATAGGGGCGTAGTTCGCTGGATATTATTAATTTTTTTGTTAAATAATTACTTTTTTAAGTAGATAATAATAATTAAACATTTTTACCTTAATATGTACTACTAATTTAGATTTAAAAATATTTAAGTCATCTACATTGAAAGGTAAGATTGATTGAATTGAATAATTTAGGTGACTTACTGTAGGACCGACGTCGGTATTTTTCGTCGAAATCTGTGAACTGATTCTTGCTTCCCTCTTGTAATCATGCGACTCTCCTAAAACATCATAATGACTTAAACATGATTATAAAAATTAACCTATTGAATAAAGTGAGAAATATGGTACGAAAATATAGTAAGATAAGAAAAAAAAGAAAAAAACTTAATTGTAAGTAAAATTTAGAAACAAAAAATGGTTACTGGAGGTGCAAATTGGTGGTTTGAAGAGGGATAAGTTTCCGAATAAGTTAAACTGATTCAGGCTGCTCTCTTATCATCACGTAACTCTCCTGAAACATAATTATGACACTGATCATAAAAAAAATATGGTTTTAAAACGAACAGTATTGATGCGTATGCCACCAAAATGACATGATGTGTTCATCATGCCATAGGAGCACAGTACGCTGGCAAAGAATGATAAAAGAAAAATTACTTACAGGTGATGAACTAAATTTTATCCATTCTCAGTTTGTTTATTATTGAATTTTGATTGAAATACTCTGAATATGATTATTTTCTGTAAATAAATAATTATTATGTTATAAATAAACCGTACTTATAACCTTACTTAAACGTGCGATGCTGGCCTACGACAAGTATACCGTGAGCATGGGAGTATTCATTCATTCAAAGTATTCATACGGTAAAGGTCAATCTTTCGTACGTCTTATGTAAGTGTGTCTTGCCATCTTTCCATACTAATGGCACAAGTTAATTAAACTAGCGTCCCGGTGAGGTGTGCGTCTTGTTACGAAGGATAGAAGCGCTAACGATTACTTTCATGTTAGCGGTGTAGACTTCGATCTCAATATTGCGTACTATTCTAATGACATGATATGTTCATCGTGCCATAGGGGCGTAGTTCGCTGGATATTATTGAATTTTTTGTTAAATAATTACTTTTTTAAGTAGATAATAATAATTAAACATTTTTACCATAATATGGACTACTAATTTAGATTTAAAAAATATTTAAGTCATCTACATTGAAAGGTAAGATTGATTGAATTGAATAATTTAGGTGACTTACTGTAGGACCGACGTCGGTATTTTTCGTCGAAATCTGTCAACTGATTCTGCATCTCTCTTGTAATCATGCGACTCTCCTAAAACATCATAATGACTTAAACATGATTTTAAAAATTAACCTATTGAATAAAGTGAGAAATACGGTACGAAAATATAGTAAGATAAGAAAAAAAAAGAAAAAAACTTAATTGTAAGTAAAATTTAGAAACAGAAAATGGTTACTAGAGGTGCAAATTGGTGGTTTGAAGAGGGATAAGTTTCCGAATAAGTTAAACTGATTCAGGCTGCTCTCTTATCATCACGTAACTCTCCTGAAACATAATTATGACACTGATCATAAAAAAAATATGGTTTTAAAACGAACAGTATTGATGCATATGCCATCAAAATGACATGATGTGTTCATCATGCCATAGGAGCACAGTACGCTGGCAAAGAATGATAAAAGAAAAATTACTTACAGGTGATGAATTAAATTTTATCCATTCTCAGTTTGTTTATTATTGAATTTTGATTGAAATACTCTGAATATGATTGTTTTCTGTAAATAAATAATTATTATGTTATAAATAAACCGTACTTATAACCTTACTTAAACGTGTGATGCTGGCCTACGACAAGTATACCGTGAGCATGGGAGTATACATTCATTCAAAGTATTCATACGGTAAAGGTCAATCTTTCGTACGTCTTATGTAAGTGTGTCTTGCCATCTTTCCATACTAATGGCACAAGTTAATTAAACTACCATGACGATGAACACTTCATGCTCGAGACACTAGGCACTATAGATATGTCTCGAAAGCCCATGACGACTACAAAAGCTATAATGCAGTCGCTGAACATGTTTCGATTTTAGTTTAGCGACGTTTTGCTCTTCGGGAATGACGGAGTTATTAAACCTTACTTGAGCAGTCGCAAATACATACAAAATAAAATAATAATAAGTCACAAACTGGTGTCGTTATGCCTTGCGTTCGTCATACGAAATGTATGATGGTTTTCCGTTTTTGACAGTTTATTAAAGTTCAGTGCAGCCAGTTCAACATTAGGTACCAATGTGGCAACACACATATAAATCTATTTAATATTGTACAACGCAATATTTATCATTTATATTTTATCTATGGTTAGGCACAATATAATGACATTCATTGAATTGTAGAAATAGAATAATTATTGACTTACTAGTGGTCTGGTGTGGAAGCATGTCAAACTGATTCACGCTTCTGTCTTATTAAGATGCAACTTTCCTAAAATATAAATATGACACTGATAATAAGAAAAATATTTTTAAAAACGAACTGTATTGACATGCGGCCAAAATGCGGAATAGCACCAACAATGGCCTCATCTCATGGTGTTAAATGTGTTAACACCAATTGGTCTATAGTGACTATATTTATAGTGTATTAGTAATATAGTGTCTCGAAGCACGCAATCGCGAACATTTGTTTGAGTAAATGTCCACTGTTTCGATTTTAATGTTGCGTACGATGGCGACGTTAGTACGGACGCAATGTGTGAATCCATTACACCCTTACATTTGTACGCAATATGAAAAGAAAATAATGCGTTTATTGTTGACTGTTACACGAGAAAGATGTTACAGAAATTACAATAAGTAAGAACAGTCTACCCTATGCAGGCATACAATAATTATGTCTTAAATAACTAGTTTATACTTAATTTTATGTTATAATAGACAAAATAAGTTATGATATGATGATAATAAGTGATGATATAAATGAAATAAATATTCACTCGTGTAGACGCTTGTTTCAGTTATAGCACTTTTGAAAGCTTCCTGACTTAAAGGATTTATGTCTTCATGAAGTAGCAGTACAAACTATTTTTGAATTATGGATGAAGAAGGGCTTGCTCGATCAGAGTACCTGTTATGCATTTCTACAGGGGGAGGCTTTTTCTTTGGGACTGCTTTCAGTTCAGGTGGGACAATGATTGGTGAGGTGTGGCCTGCACTCCGGATTAAGTGAGATTCTGGCCTGTCATTATATCTGAGATTTGTGCTAACAGTGTCTTTTATATTAGGTATCAGAGCTAGTCCAGATTTTTCTCTTGTTCTCAATTCTGTTAGGGGTCCTGCTCCTGATGACAAGGATTTAGCCTTTTTTTTGGATGGTGGGCTCTTCGGTCTCCCTTTGACTCTCTCCGCGTTCCCACCCCCTCTGACCTCTTATAGAGCTCCCAGATTTCCTAGAAACGGATGCGTAGGTAGATATGGGGGGAATGTGTGTCAGCTCGTTGGCGCTCGGAGTTCGGAGTTCTTTGCTCATCAACAAGTTTCTTGTTATTAGCAAATACTATTGTCATCCATAAGAGCATTGATCGTTATTTGATGGACCTGGCAAAGGAGATTTATGTCCGGAAATTATGGCCATTCCACCAGACATTTGGGTCTTGGTTTTCAGCGATGTGTTCCGATTCTTGTGCCACAAGCGACATTGCCAGAAAATCCTGTTCAGTAAAAACATTAAGGTTCAATGGGTAGATTCCCGTGGCTTGAAATCCAGAGTCTGCTTTATTTATACTCGCTACTTGTACATGTGCTTTATTAAAAAGACCTGCAACACCGTATGGAGTTATTTTAGACATTAAATGTGTCTTCATGCCTGTTGCATTCATGTCTATAAGCGGCTTTCAGCGGCCCATTAAAGAGACATCCAGCGGCTGTGTTCTGTGAGAGCTGTGAGGTGGAGTAGGAAGCATTGTGATATGATTTTCCTTACAAAAATTAAAAGTTTAAAGGGAAATATGACTACTGTGGTAATCCAGAATTAATTACCCATGCATCGAAAATACTTTATATTCTGCTGTATTCAGTGGCCTGTGCTAAAAGGCCTATGCAGCAAAGTCTGCTATTTACGTCATTCTGTACTTCTTTTACCAAAACACGGTTGGTTTTCGAGCATCTTTCTTGAAATTTGAATAATATAGCTATAAGCCACATCGGTAACATTGCTCGTCTACAAATTCGTTGTTGCGGATTCGTTTGATGGTCGATTCGGTTGATTCGTTGATCTTTGAGTGATCTCTATTAAAATTGTGCAAAATAAGCTCATTAAAAACGCGACCAATAAAGACCATCCAATACACTGTCGTAGGTTATCAAGATAATGTGGTCTAGTGTAGTCCCTTACACATCTTTTCGAAATAGATGAGTTAACAAAATGAATTTACCCTCGGCTCCTGTATGCTAAGCGTGTCAAACAAAGCGGTCACCGCAGCTCTTCTCTGAAGTGATTTCTGTAAGAAAACGTACACTTCTCCAGTCGAAAATCGCCGAACGCATTCAATTTTATTCAGATTGGTGCAGGGGTTTTTATTTTAGAATTAGACGACTTTAAGATGTTGCTTACTTCCTCAGGTGTATGAGTAGTGACGTCATCACTGTCGCAGCGACTGTCTAAGGCGTGGTTGGACTCCATCAATTTTGCATTGATCTGTGAAATATAACAATAAAGTAGAATAAATTCCTTACCAGGCACCGACTACTACAATGATCAAAAACTTTCTGTTGGCATTTTAAAGTATACGTGTTGTAATGTACATGTTGTATTTTTAGTTGCATATAGACCAGGGCATCAGGAGGAGGGTTTGCAGTGCGTTGACGGCTTATGGCTGTATTTATAAAGTAAACTACATATGTAAACTATCTTAACGGTGGTACACAAGGCATAATTCGTAGAATTACCTTTAAAATTTTGTTGCGTATAGGTGTTTCTGTCTTTGTATTGTAACTCAGCTTCACGCATTTTTGATATTATTTCAACCTCGCATTCCGCCGACTTCTTCTTGTTCTGTGATAAGAAGTGTGTATTTGTATGGACCAAACATAGTTGTAAAAAGCATGATGTTTATCTAATTAAAGGACTCCTCAAGAGAAGTGTCATCGTTATTATCGTTATGATGTGAGAGAAATAATAAATATGGGAAATTTTGGATATTTTTTTAAAGGAATAACATCCACAGTCAATTTTATGAGAGTAGTTGTCCCAAATCCAGCGCAAAGGTATGCAAACATTTACTCGTGAGCAAATGTGCACTTTGGTATAGTGTTCACTACCAGAGATTGCGCGGCTTCGATTTAATGTTGCGTACACCGTCAAGCACGTGGCGTTTACTGATCACCACGTCCCTATTATATGGACGCATGAGAGGAGCCTGGGACCTGATTCTGTATGAAAAATTACACTCGTAACACACCACGTTTACGACGTCTCCGTGTTGTGTGTTAAGATCATACTCTCTAATTTCATATAATCATTCATTTACTGTATTTAAATCAACTTGAAGTGAAAAGCTATAATATTACAAAAACGACACTTTTACGATTCAATCGGTAAGAAAGTTTTTAAGCAATCGGTAAGAAAGTTTTTAGCAATCGGTAACAAAAGTTTTTAGCAAATACTTAATGTTCTTAATAGAATACGGTTTTTAAATTCCACGTCGATGAAATTATAATAAATTAGTTCGAAATGACGTCTTACGTTATTGGCGTGATATTTTGTTGGACTTAGTTAAGCCAACAAAATTTAATTAAGTTAGTAAATATTTGATTTTACATTAAACGTCAGCCTAGGTTTTGGAGTAGAAATTAAATAAGAGGATGTTCCATTAAAGATCTATTATTTTAAATATATGGCCATGGATTTTATACAGTTGAAAAGTAATTTTTTTATTAAATAGACACGATGTGATCGTACTAAAAAACAAGAATTGTAACTGACGATAGAAATTATCATGATGATAAATAAATGTACGACTGTAATTATTTATTTCTGAAGCAATAATTCTTAATTGACAATTGACATTTTTGTATTGTATGGAGTTATTTTAGACATTAAATGTGTCTTCATGCCTGTTGCATTCATGCTTATAAGCGGCTTTCAGCGGCCCGTTAAAGAGAATGTGATCGTACTAAAAAAACAAGAATTGTAACTGACGATAGAAATTATCATGATGATAAATAAATGTACGACTGTAATTATTTATTTCTGAAGCAATAATTCTTAATTGACAATAGACATTTTTGTATTGTATGGAGTTATTTTAGACATTAAATGTGTCTTCATGCCTGTTGCATTCATGCTTATAAGCGGCTTTCAGCGGCCCGTTAAAGAGAATGTGATCGTACTAAATAAAACAAGAATTGTAACTGACAATAGAAATTATCATGATGATAAATAAATGTACGACTGTAATTATTTATTTCTGAAGCAATAATTCTTAATTGACAGTTGACATTTTTGTATTGTATGGAGTTATTTTAGACATTAAATGTGTCTTTATGCCTGTTGCATTCATGCTTATAAGCGGCTTTCAGCGGCCCGTTAAAGAGACATCCAGCGGCTGTGTTCTGTGAGAGCTGTAAGGTGGAGTAGAAAGCATTGTGATATGATTTTCCTTACAAAAATTAAAAGTTTAAAGGGAAATATGACTACTGCGGTAATCCAGAATTAATTACCAATGCATCGAAAATACTTTAAATTCTGCTTTGTTCAGTGGCCTGTGCTAAAAGGCCTATGGTCTAGGCCTAGGTCTCCTATTTACGTCATTCTGTACTTCTTTTACCAAGACACGGTTGGTTTTCGAGCATCTTTCTTGAAATTCGAATAATATAGCTATAAGGCACATCGGTAACATTGCTCGTCTACAGATTCGTTGTTGCGGATTCGTTTGATGGTCGATTCGGTTGATTCGTTGATCTTTGAGTGATCTCTATTAAAATTGTGCAAAATAAGCTCATTAAAAACGCGACCAATAAAGACCGTCCAATACACTGCCGTAGGTTATCAAGATAATATGTGCTCTAGTGTAGTCCCTTACACATCTTTTCGAAATAGACGAGTTAATAAAATGAATTTACCCTCGGCTCCTGTATGCTAAGAGTGACATTGTGTAAGTCGAATTGGCTGTCAAACAAAGCGGTCACCGCAGCTATTCTCTGAAGTGATTTCTGTATGAAAACGTACACTTCTCCAGTCAAAAATCGCCGAACGCATTCAATTTTATTCAGATTGGTGCAGGGGTTTTTATTTTAGAATTAGACGACTTTAAGATGTTGCTTACTTCCTCAGGTGTATGAGTAGTGACGTCATCACTGTCGCAGCGACTGTCTAAGGCGTGGTTGGACCCCATCAATTTTGCATTGATCTGTGAAATATAACAATAAAGTAGAATAAATTCCTTACCAGGCACCGACTACTACAATGATCAAAAACTTTCTGTTGGCATTTTAAAGTATACGTGTTGTAATGTACATGTTGTATTTTTATCATGATGATAAATAAATGTACGACTGTAATTATTTATTTCTGAAGCAATAATTCTTAATTGACAGTTGACATTTTTGAGACGCCATATTGAATTTTTAATAGATTTCGGTTATAGAAATTTACTGATTAATTCTATTTTCCCCGATTTCTATAGATTTTTCTCATATTATTGAGGTCAGGTACATTATATGGCCCATTTAGACACTTTCTACATAATGAGTATCATTTAAATAAATGGTACTTACGAGTTCAGAAGCTGTGTCGTGCAAAATTTAGCGCCAACACCTATAAAACAACGAAGATCTATGTAAGCATAGCTAAAAAATAAAGCACCACAAATGAAAGGATCCGATGTGTCCGTAAATCACAAGCTCATAAGCTGGCAAGATGCAGTCAAACGGTTTTTAATTGTTTCGAAACTGACGCAAATCTGTTAAACACTGTATTGGCGTCCGGCGGAAGATCTTACGCAGTTTCGATTTAATGTTGCGTACATTGTCAAGGACTTAACGATTGGTCGTCACGTCCCGAGATATTGTACGCATAAAGTGAACTGAAGTCTCAGTTAAATAATGTTAGGCCTCGTCCTAATTTTCTGTCGCAACACGACACAATTGACCGAACAACCAATGCGGCAAAATTCAAAAGCTCGACGATTGTAGAAACTCTATGTTTCATAGGAAAATTGTAGGAAATTTAATTCGAAACAAATTTGGAAATGATGAATTCATGTAAGACTTATTCAATAAATAAATATTCACCGAGAATCCCGAAAACCAAAATGTAGAATGCCAGTGGTCAAAAGATTTTAAAAAAAAATTGCTTCTTATAATTTTTTCGCTGTCAAAACCTAAGTAGGCTAAAGGTCTCTGAATGGAGGTGTCCTAACTGACAATACGACAAATGCATGGTAAACTTGACGTGAGTGACCGATTTTATCGTCAAACGACTTGGCAAAAGGGACAAGAGCTAAATACCTACCTTTAGTAGTAGCTACCTTTGAACAATTTTAGGTAATTTTGAACCACCCTTAGACGTTGATTACGTTGAAACTCCCTTTTTGATTGATTTGGATATTGAATTTTTGACCAATAAAATTGTTAGGAAAATATAATTATTTAGATTTCTTTTTGATGGTGTTTACAGTAAGAATAGAGATTCAATTCATAAATGCCGAAATATATGTATAAAATTGTACAGAAATATATGTATAAAACATTTCTTAAGACAAACTAGTAGGTCTGATGAGTTTTTGGGATACCACTTGGAACATGTTTCTAAATAGAATTATAAACATAGTTACACATTGTTTGAACTTAAAAAAACATAATTGAATTATTTTTTATTTCTTATTTCATAAATGATTATTATTATTTATCATATAATGAAAAGCTACATACCTGGCGGACTGGTGCTTGATATCCAAGAAAAAATCGCCAAACATTCAGCCTGAAAGATGTATAGAGAACTTAGTGATAATGCTAATAATAATTGCTACAAATAAAATTTTTGAAGAGTGCAAAATTAAAGCAAATGACTAGTGTATAATTTAAAATGCAATATGTATGACGTTCATTAAATGTGCACAAATTGTACCTGATAATGTATAAAAGCTTCTGAATTTTGTTCTTTTTTAAATTTGCGAGTGCTAAACTTGCACACACTATATACACATATACAATACTTCACATGTCTCGAAACAGACTCAAGGCACGCAAATGTTTACTCGTGTAAATATTCGCGGTTTCGATTTAATGTCGCGTACATCGTCAAGGACGTCGCGTATGTTGGTCGCAACGTCCCCAGGTGTGAGTACGCATTGGCTTTTTCCTAATTTGATGTCGCAATACGCCACAATTTGTGTCCGATCGCCAAATAAATACGACAAAATTTAAACAAATGTCTCTGACTGGAGCCGTCCTTACTGACACTACGCACTGACACGTGACAAATGTACGAAATTACATTGTCAATTAAATGATTAACCAGAAACTTTAATGGTCTAGATTTAGAAAAGCATATCCAATTAGATTCATCTTGAATCTAATTGGATATGCGACGATTCTAATAATAAAATTAATTTATTGGAACGTGCTTACCATGCAGTGTGCCAAAGTTGTTCGGATATACCGCACTCCTTGACATCTAACAACGGACTCCAACTCAAACAACCTATAAAGAGATTATATATTATAATATTGAATAATTCAATCTTCAAGTACTCAAAACGGAACGTAAATTGCACATTATGGTGGACAATGTCTCGAAACAATGCAAAAGTACGCAAATATTTACGCGTGTAAATATTCGCGGTTTCGATTTAATGTCGCGTACTCGTCATGAACGTGGCGTGTATTGGTCGCCGCGTTTAGGTGTGAGTACGCAAGGAGCTTGCGCATGCTCAATTAGGAGAAAAGTGACATGAAGGAACCTGGTTTTGAAAGAGCCACTTGCAGTATTTCGGTAGTTTAGCAACGAATTTAGTTGGAAATTTTATTTTTAAATGGCAACACTGTCCTGACTGACCAACGAAAACCGGCTCCTTGATACCACTTCTCCAATACTCCTAAAAAGAACGTTAACATAAATAGGGAGTGGTAATGACATTAAATGAAAACACGAAACTTTTATCAAAAACAATTTATTCAAAACATTATAAAATTTTCAATATAGGTAGGTAATAAATAAAATATCTGAAGTCTAATTTTTTAATCAAATACAGCCTTCATACTTACAGTACTTACATTATGCACTGCAAATAAAATGGCAACATCGTCCTTCATTAAATTAGTGCTCATTACTTGATAAAATTTTTGGTATACGATACATATTACTAACGCGAAACCCTATACGTAATTTGAATAAATCGTATCGACACGTCGCTACCACTTTTTAGTGGTAATACTAACGCTTTTCCACAGGTCATTCACTATTATTTGAGTGCAAAAATTTGCTACCTACTTTATAAAAAGCTGAGATGGGGAAGACACGGCAGTGTTTGACGTCCAACACCTTACTTCCACTTTGAACCTGTCAAAGTAATTACTCGTGAGATCGAAGATTAAAAAAGACTGTCTCAAATGAAAAAACACAGTAAAACCCAATCAAATTATTATCCAGAGACAGCAAGACTCTGAAAGAAAGAGAGAAGGTGTATGAATTTGTATGTTACAAATGGATCATAATTATGGCTCGGTCTATTCTAGCCCGTGCGACGTTCAAAGTAGAAGCTTTGATAAAAAAACATTATTGATGTATGTTGACTTTCATTACGTGCAGATTTAAATACCTTATAACGAATAAGTCTTTTGACTTTGACTTTCTTGAAACACACGCAAACGAACTCAAATATATACTCGCGTTAAAGCTCTTTATCTTGGTATGTATATTTTACGTTGTTAATATTTTATTTTATTATTTATTTTCGTTTATTTTTGTTATTTATGCGGGGGACACAACATTGTAATATACCTACTGCACTGTGAAACAATAAATGAGTTGGCATTTGATTCTCGACCTTTTGACTAGTGTCTCACCCTAATCAACTGACCACGTTTATGTATGTATGTATGTATGTATCGTGGGCGTGGATACATCAATAATTAAGATGCACTGCTAAAATATGTCAGATAAATAAAACTAACTTAAAATAAACTTCACAAAAAAACCAATAAATAATTTTATTGTTTCAAGATTCTCTTCACGATGGCAAATATAACCGCCACCGTGTTGATTTTCTTGTATTTTAGTCTAGCGTACAAGACGCGCGTAGCACCAAGAGGGTGGTACACCTATAGTTCAGCACGCAAGAACAAAAAATATTCATACATATTCCTACCAGAGCCTTAGTATACATCACTATGTTGCAGAAAAATTATGAACAAATTTAAGCGATATTTAAAATAAGCGATGTCATCAAAAATATAAAAAAACCAAGTCCCGCAACTCAGTTTTTCTACCATAAACAGTTCTGAAATTCATGTCGGTTAATTTAATTAGTCCTGTCTTAATTTATTACGTAATTAGGTAATCAAACAACATCTTCTAATAGCATGATTGGTCAGTGGATCTCACAAGATATATTAAATTATATTGTTTCAAAGTTTGTTACTTAACTGCTTTCAGTGTAATTTTATGTATGCTATTTTCTTGCCCCATCATTATTTTTATTTTCTGTTGTTCGTGCTTCATAAAAGAAAATTAAATGCTAGTGAACTGGACTAGTAAGTATTTCTAATCATTTCACCATTAACTGAAGAGTTTGGCTAATAATAAAAACAATGAGCAGTGCGGAATTGATACAACAAAGTCTTGCTCCATGAATGGCGCGTTCTCTCTGGACCCGAAACAGATTCGGTACTTTTCGCGTCGCGGTGGCGTACGATCCGCCATTTTGGTCGAGCAATCCAAAATATAGCTCAAATAATTCAAATTGGTGGGAATCATGGATGACAGCACAAAATTATATTTTTTTAAAGATTGATAGGTAATATTGTCACTGTCGAACACATCATCATAGAGCTTCGAGCGACAAACAAATACGAAAAGGTTAAGAAACATTTCCAATTAAATATTTTCGGCAAATTTTTACTTTTCGAGGTAAATAATAGAAATCACATAAGCGCTTGATTCAGAGCTCATCAAGCGCTTCTGTGATTTTATTATTGGAAGATTAATATCTCGAAGAGTAAAAGCTTCTCGGAGATATTTCAATGGAATTGTTTCTATTCTAAATAAAAGCTTTTTTTATGAGAGATAGAAAAAAGGTTTACCAAACAGATCAGGATAATAATTATAACATTATAACACGCTTTACTTGTAATAAAAATATTCACATAGAATCAGCAAATTAAAAATTAAAATAATATTTTTAAAATAAAAAATACTCACATAGAATCGGCAAAGTCAACTATCACACTGATTTAATAATACTTAGCATTAGTAAATCAAGTACAGGAAACTTAAGCAATCCAAACGAGACGATAGAATTTATTTAAAACCAATTTGACTGATCTCGACAACGCCGCAACGCTAAATGATTTTCGAGACTCGAGTATCGATTGAACACTCTGTTACAAGGGGGAGGGGGCCCTAAGCGAGGGTCCCGTTGTAACAGACCCTTCGAATACATAAGGGAGCAGTACATAATATGTCTAGACAGGAGGAAAGATTGAGGGTGAACTAAGCGTCGCGCGCGTAAAACGAGCGAATGATGAATTGTAACAAAATGATTTACAAGCTAGTATATTATATTATAGACTTGTAGGCATGTAAACAATTGATTTTTTTAATTTTACAAATAAAAACTTACTAAAAACGATAGCGAATATGTGTTGGGACCGATGTTGTGGTCCGAGTGGACTGTATTCTGTTGCTGGTTCTGTGTGTGGGTTAATTGAAAAACACTAGGAATTGCACTGTTTAACAACTTTTTAATGTAAAATTATTATAAACAAGACATTATTTATTATAAAAGAAAAGGAAGGACAATATGGCGAAGAATGAAAAAAATAGAATGCACAAAAACCATATCCGAATTTAAATTATTACTTTTTAATTATATGATATAAAAAATAGGTTGTATGTTGGAGTTTTATGTTTCCAACAATATGACTAAGATCATCAATAACATTTTTTAGTTAAAATAAACGGGGCAAGTTTAATATAACCATTTAAAACTGTATGTTAACAATTTTTCGACTATTAGTCCGGTCAATCTAGTTCTAGACATTCAAAGTTATAATAGTTCTCATTCAGCTGAAAATGGGTAGAGTTGTTCAAAACATAGTTGACAATAAAATTTCAAAACACCCCATAATTCCGATGTGTGGAAAATTATTAAAGTTCATGAAAATGGGTTTAACATGAGTAATTGTAAAATTCGAAATCGTATTAGGACATTGAAACTTGTAAAAAGGAGAGAATCGAAACAAATCTAGAAAGTAACATTAAAACGCTTGCTTTACTTTATTCGCAGAGAGGTTAGCTTACGTTTCTGCAAGTCGGGGATAGTAATGAAACCGTGACATTTCCAATTGTCATTAGACTATTCTTCAGTGACTTTGTAAATTTATTAATGAAGCAGAATCTGTCGTTTTATTTTACAGAAATTGTTGTTTGTTTTGTTGTAATTAAAGTTGTTGCTAGTCTACAGTTGAACAATTCAAACAATTCAAGTAACCGATTAATAAACAATTCAATTATATTTTAGCTTTTCGGAGGTACTTACATAACCTACATAATTTTTTTTATTGTAAGTAAAACCGTTTAACATAAAAAACTTTTATATAATTTTTTTGTCGTGAATATTTATTCACATTTTCCATAGTATTGCTGTCTGAAAATAATGCTTGATAGAATTTTCCTCCGAGATGCTTATTTTTCTGAACATCTTGTTGCTAACAAGGTGGTCAAAGAGAAAAAAGAAGGCGGTGCAAAAATAAAATAACTTTTAACAAAAATGTGAACCGACTTCAAACTAAAAAGTAAGAAATAACTTTACAAACAGACTTCAAACATGAAGTCTGATCCCAAAAATGAGGTTACTTGAGGTTTAACTTTGGCACAGACTCCAAAAATACCTAATTATTGAAGTCTGTTTATAAAGTTATTTCTTACTTTTTAGTTTGAAGTCGGTTCACATTTTTGTTAAAAAATATTTTATTTCATGCTTTTTAGTTGTCATAGTTTCACTTCCACTCTATTATCTGACTCTGGCATCTTAATTTTAATTCTTCATCAAGGTTGTGGCAACTGGCTCCTTAATCCTTACTTACATCATTATTATAGTTTAATTATATAATTTGTACAGTTTATTTAAGTTAACTTGCTCTAAACACAATTAAGTCATTCCTATCTTATAATGAGTTCCAGTCCATCATCAGGCTCGAAGGTGGTCAATGTCTATATAGTTCTGCAAAGGTAATGTGACCAACAATAATATTTTTTACTTCGGTTCCTTTACTCTTATCCGTTGAGCAGTTCCACTCTGTATCTCCGAAACTCTTCATCAGATCATCATCACCTTAATATGGGACCAAATTCAAAGTAGCAGCTCCCAAACCAAAAGGAAAAAAAACAATTCAAATCGGTTACCAAATGACGGACTGCGGCGGTCAGATAGATAAAAAAAACGAGTTCCACTCAATCATCAGACTCGAAGGTGGTCAATGTCTATATAGTTCTGCAAAGGTAATGTAACCAACAATAATATTTTTTAACCCGGTTCCTTAACTCTTATCCGTTAAGGAGTTCCAATCTGTATCTCCGAAACTCTTCATCTAATCATCACCAACTTAATATGGCACCAAATTCAAAGTAACACCTTCCGAACCAAAAAGAAAAAATTCAAATCGGTTAACAAATGACGGAATGTGGCGATAACACATATAAAAAATAAAAAAACATACAGACGAATTGAGAACCTCCTCCTTTTTTGAAGTCGGTTAAAAAAGGGGTTAAATAATACGGTCTTCATAGTTTCGGATTTATTAATCCATGGCCCATGCCCACTTGAAAAATTAACTCTGTTTAAGCACAAATAGTTTAATATAAGATACCTTTTAGATTTTTTTACTTTTCATTTGTTATTCCTTTTCCATTACTAATTTGTTTTCATGGGAATGTGCAAATGATGTAAAATGTCATATTTTTGAGCCAATGAGCTTGAAATAATTTAAAATTTACAACGTTATCTCGAGGAAGAAAGATATTGGTGTGGCTATTAATATAATATGTAATGTATGAGACGCACTAACTGATGGATTTTTATGTTCTTGGTTAGCTTAAGTAACGTCTAATCGTCCGATAGTCTGACGAATACGAAATTATTTAATCCAATTTTAGATGCCTTCAAATCAAGAGAAACCTAGATACTTCAATACCATAAGGGCCAGACCGGGAAACAAAAGACCTTCAATGAGGGCGCCACATTACTCTTTATTACAGCCACACCCATAAAAATTTCCTTAACGTTATCGATGTTTTTGCAAATCTTTTGTAAGATTTTTGGGATTTTACATTCGCACCATTTCACTTTAGACATGTATTTTTAGAAAATTGAATGAAACAACGCCATATGGAAAAATGAAAAGCTTACCAGGATTTATTTTCACTGGTCGATCTGCGTGGCTGCGTACTTTTGTCCGCGTCTCGTCTTCGAAGGGTCTGTAAAGTTTAACATTTGTTAGTTTACTCATAGAAGAACTTTACACTTAGCTTTCACTTTAGCTTAGTCTGCACTATCGTTTATGTCTATTACCACGTCATGCAGAATGAGGAAAGATTTTTGAGAGAATCTTACTAAAGCGTCCCCCACGAAGGCAGTGGACGAGCCGGTGGTATTACTCGTGTTCATACGAGTATGCAAGGGTGGCTATGCCAAGGAAGGCCAGATCACATGTAAGCATTGATTATTTATAAAAAATATCAAAACCCACTCACATTTGTCCAGTAATTCTATCACGAGCGCAAGCTAACCTTAATGGCGAATGACTGTCGATACCCGGCGTCCGGCAATCGTTTTACGCATGCGCAGTGTACGCCTTAGGGACGACAGGGATACAAGCACCACACAACAGCGCCAGCATAAACTTATTAGACTTTTCAGTTTGCCTGATGTTTACTACTACTACTACAACACTCAGCTGAAACATCGAGTGTTAATATGTGAACCGAGGGTGGCACACTCGTAAGTACCACTCACGTCGACACATACTCGGTGTTTAAACGGAGAGACCATTAAAAGTATATCCTAGTATAATTTGGTTTTTAAGTCTTAATTTCTTGGCTTATTCTTTTGATTGCGACTGTCAGATTAATTATTTAGATAAGTGGTAAAATTGACAATATAGGGATACTAACATAATTTATTTCATTGTAGTCGCTTCAAGTACCTTTCAAGTTAAATACAATTTTTCTCTCTCTCTTTCAATTGGAAGTCACATTTTTTATTTTTTATGATATATGACAATATGTCGTATAAGCCAACGTTGACGCTGTCGTGAGCACTTGTATAAGGGAATGTTTAGACACGTATGTAACTTCGAGTAAGCATCATTCTTATACGCATGCGTAGCGTCTTGTATGGAAGAAAAAGGAATGTAGTGCTGTCTTTGGGTATCAGAATTGGCCATAGACAAGCGTTGAATAAAAATGGCGCTACTATAGCTAGGAAAAGTATGTTAATCAAAAGTTTTATTTATACAATTATACGATAAAATATCAAAAGTTTTCAATGAATATAAGTCATTCCCAACGTATTTCAGAACAACTTTTTAAAGGATATATTTAATAATTATTATAATATTTTTTAATAGTACTCGTATTTTTACTAAAATATTTTGAAGAATGTCAACACTTGAGGTTTTAAATACCGCAGTTTATCTATACCATGAATATAACTTGAACTTCTTACTTAACAGCTTTCCAATTATTTAAATTTTTACCATTAAAAATAATTTAGGTACTATAAAATTTTTATTGCAAAAATAAACTCAATAAAGGCTAAATAAATAAATACAGCAATCGATGCAGGTTTTACTATATATTGAATGTGTGGTCTGTTTGGTATAATATAAACAATCATCTTTCATTTGCTTAAAATATTTATTCATTGATTTATTATTTCTGTCTTGGATAGGTCTTAGGTTGTACCTACAGGTTGTTTTGACTAGGGTCAAAAGGGGAACACGTACCGTGGATTGGAGAGTGGAGATTGGAGTGGATTTGATAGATAATAAATATCGATCAAAAGTAAAATGTATTTCGTAAGCACTACATGAACTAAGTTTCATTAGTCTGTTAAATTTTCTCTAATAAGTACTCTGCAATTTTTTCAAATGTTTGTGACATCGAAGATTTGATTATATGCAAGTAATAAAATTAGATTATTCCAATATCTATACTTGTCTCAACTAATTCAACCTGAGAATTTAATGGCTTACAATAACAATACTTAAAATTATTTGTTTATTAACGCTTGTTGCCTTCCAAAAATATAACAGTCCATCATCAGCAATTTTTTGGTTTTGTCTCCTTTTATTAATACTTATTAAGCAGTGCAGCGCACAGAACACAATTACTCTAACGAGGTGCAGCGTCTGATAGAGCTCAATAAATAAGATACTTACATTTAATTCTCGGTTACTTTTAGGCCAATCAAGTTTCCAGCCTGAATAATCCTTAATTCACATGCAGAAACATTGATTGGCCTAAAGAAACCAACTTCTTTTGTCGTTTAAGTCAACTACCAACGCATATTATATCATTTATGTTTTTTATGGAATATCATTACTTGACGGGTGATTAAAAATATTCAAATTAAATAAGAATTATGCTCATAAAATAATGTTATGATAGTTACAGTAAAAGTGAAAATATGTTTTATATTATGTTAGAGATCCCAACATTATGTTGAAGTTGAAAATATTTTCTTTTACACTTAACAACCATCAATAAACTTAATAATCACCCTTTCTGAAGTCAACGCCAAAGGGCGGTTTATTAAGGGCAATTCAAAAGAAGTGTACTTAAAACTAGCTGTATCCTTTTCACACAAACCGATTTTGCATTAAAAATACTGATATTTCGTTACCTTCACTCGTATTGGAAAAAGTAGTATGCAAATATCCAGCCTGAACTACTCGTATCTAAACCCCTCTTGTGCGCCGTGATAAAATTCCCTACTGTCAAATACTGCTGTCTCTATCATCCCTTATATACCAAAGTGAGACGGCTAACGCCCTTCTTACTCTTTTGTATTCTCTAGTGTGGTACTCATTTTTCCATTCTACGTCCCAATAATTAAAATTATTTTCCCAATAACTTTACTTTCACTTCTAAGCAGGCACCATTTTGGACGCCATTTTTAATTTCTTCAAATATAATCGATTCTATTAAATTTTGGATATAACCAATTGTATAAATTCAGTTTTATAGTATTATTTTATTGACTCACAATTACACTATAGTAATAATATGTACCTACATTAATACAGTAAAAACTAAAATTTCAAAATATAATAAAACTAAAAACCTAAATATTAAAAGCTTTATCCAAATTACTGTCCTGCGGATGAGTGCCGTATAATTTGTATAGTCTCGTTATTTTATACTTATACATTCTTGGTTATATTTTTCAGTAAATATAATTATGGACTTGTACATACAAATAAGAAAGAAAGAAATAATAATCTTTAAAAGTAAAAAACTTTGAACTTAGTAATATAACTTAGAATATAATCATTGAACATTGTAATTGCATAGAAAAGAATAGAAGAAGGAATGTTAAAAGAAAACAAAAGTACTAATATTAATAAAAAAATATTAATAAAAAACAACGGATTGCACTCCGGGAATGCCGGCAGAAGTGAAAACATTGACGATATTAAATTTGTTCTTATAATTTTCAAAGAAGAAAGTAGGTTGCTAGTTGAACTAACATATTATATGATTGTACTAAACTTCGATGTATCATTGTCTGTCCCCTTTTGATTTTTGAATCCAGCATTTGTGTTTTTGGCGGCTGCGCCCGGGGTGGTAATGCAACACACGATGTCTTAACAAACATCTGGCGATACCTTTTTCCCCTCAATATTATATTTTAAGGGCCTTAGATAAAATAAATGATTAAAAAACTATTTTTTTTCATTAAACCTAATATTATAATAAAATCAATCTGCCACCTACCTACTTATTTAGTGTGCAACTGCTGACATGACACCGACACAGAAATCGGAAAGCTTAGTGCTGAACGATCCCCAGCCAGAAGGCAACTCCAATTATGGGCATTGAGTTGTGTGTGTTCAATTCAGTTTCAAATTGCCACCTTTTGAAACTGAATCTGGCGATGTTTGTACTACTCTTTAAAACACCAATTGTCCTTTCTATGATGTTCCGTGCAGAGCAATGCAATTTAGTACCTATAATGTTCCTCTGGGGAACCTACAGAGGCATCAGTAATTGGTGTCATTGTTCGGACCGATGTTGGTGGCCTGAGTGGACTGTAAAGGTAATGCTGGTTGTGTGTGGGTTAAACGATCAAGGAAACGAGGAATGCACTTTAACAACGTTTATTTAGGTATATAATAATAATAGAAAGTATAGAAGAAGCAAGAAAAGTAATGGGGATGATTGAAAAGAAGGTGAAAACAACAGAAATAATATTTTGTGACGTGAGGTTCAAAATTTAAATTATTACTTCTGTAAACACAAAAAGAGGTTTTATGTTGGAGTTTCCAACTGTCATCATGTATCTACTCTCTTATAAACTGGCCAACTGGAAGACGAATCCTCAAACGCGCTATCTATGTTCCATAGAATCTGTACAAGTGTACATATACATACCAATTGTTCGAAGTTAGCATTCGGACCGGCCCCAGGCAATGACATCGCCTGGTTTTAACAAGTTTATTATGTTTATTTAAGGTTTATGGTTTAAGTACTTTATTATTTCCCATAAAGAATTAACAATAATTCACTTACTGAGAAATCAATAACAAATACAAACTTTAATAATAGCAGGCGTGTTACGTACGGATAAGAATAGAGAATTTTTTATACATAAAATGTGAAGTGCTGACGCCGCTGACATCGGGTAACTCCAGCAATCGCTGCAGGTGTGCGAGGTGTCGGCTAGCGTTCCCACGGACCATTCCCGTGGCTAACATTGGACGGGTCTCACGTTAGGTTTAGGCTAGACTTTAGTGCGGGTTCCGAATCCTAACATTGGTCGGAATCCGCAATGTTTGAGGTTAGGTTATAATGTAGCTCTTAATTAAATACCTAGTAATAAGTAATAGTCTGGTCTTGCTGATTTCACCCTGGCTGTGGCCGATCCTTAACTGGCGCTATCGAAGAAGATAGGCTGGCAGGCTCGACCAGGATGCCACCGGAACCTACCGAAGCTGCCGAAGAAACCTACGGCGTGCTGCAGCAGGGTGTCACCGTGATCCAGGCATTGACACAATTCGGCAATTCGGGACTATTAACTGGGATATAATAGCAAGTATGTAAGAGCGTTAAATTACTTTCAAGTGAATCGCCTTACCTATTTCCGATTTTATTTAGAGTAAAATAAAATTATATTAAATATGAAAATACGTTTTAATGTTAATATTTAGGAGATAGGGAGTTATGTATTTATAAATCCTAATGAATTTTAATCTTGTTTGTATGTATGTAACCAATTAACAGTTCCGCCAATATCTAAATTTTAATACACAACAACATTACGGAATGGAATTTAAATTAATTTAATTAAATTGATTTAACATTTAAATGTTTTTATTGGACGGAAATGAAAACATAACTGAAAAGTAAACAAAAAGAACAAAAAAGAAACTAATATATTACAATACTAAGAAAAACTATTTACAATAAAAACAAACCATCTAAAATATCATTTTGTGGCATGGTGCCCAGAACGCTGGCAGCGTTGCCCCTTTGAACACAAATATCAATTTTTTGAGCTAAGAAGCTGCCAGCCCTCTGGTCACCCAAAGCGAGGATAAGCTTCGCAGACAGGTCTTTATAAAATTTCTTCATATCAGCCGACCAAGGGCCCAAAGTCTCCACAGCAAGCGCCGCAAACTCGCAACTTTTTGTAATTGTACAATATTTGCGACGCTTGAGGAGCTGTGCCTGGTCGGCTGCGGCCCCCGCTCGAACACATGTTTCATGTACATATGAAGGGGCCAGTGTGTCAACACACGTGACATCCCACACCAAAGTGCGCCCCAATCGCCAACATTTAAGTAATTTTTATTACAATAATATATAGTTCCTTTTCGTGCCGAGTTCATGTCGCCAAGGCTCGTGAAATGTAAATAATTCGCCAAGTAGTCGGCATTTGACTATAATTAATTACCGACTTCAAAAAAGGAAATTATTGAAATATGAAATTGACACGTAGGTAACAAAATATACGTACCTACACGTCATGTTTGTCTATGCATGCATACTAAAGTACTCAGCCTTCTGGTAGTATGCATGGCATGTTTTTTTAATGCGTTAATTTCATGTATTTCTATATTCAAAACTTTGCATTAGAAATATAGGAAATGCGTGCATTTTCTCCATATAAATTTTTTATTGTGCTTAATTTCAAAAATTCAAAATCCCAAGACACTGATGCGACGCCAGCTGGGAAGGAAACGATAGAAGGAAACTTTCTTTAAATCCGCAGGTGGAAGATCGCTAAAGCGTGTGCGTGGCTTATTAGTAAAGTTTTGCTAAGCTGCGTACAAAAAATCCAAAAGTCAACCTTAAACCGGTAATTTAACTATCCGAAGAACTCGTCACCCATGAAAAACATCTCAATAGTCCAAAACGCAAATACAAATTGCTCTGATCGCAGTCCTGAACGTTAAGTCATTAAAAATATTTGTTCAAATTATTCAAAAGATAAAGATTCAAGAAATAAAGAGAAACTCATCAACTGCAGCTTGACAAAAAAAAACAGTTGCCACAGAGAATCAGACACGAAAACCGGAAGAAATAAAAAATAAAGCTCGCGATAACTGCAGAGGGCTAATAAAAAACATCTTTATTTAAAACAAACATAATTGTGAATAAATCATCAAGAAATCGCTAGGCATGAACAGTCATTATAGGCACTTTGGGGCATCACTGCTCGTAACTTACCAGTGACTAAATTTTACCTAAAACTCAAATTATAATAAAAATACGCTGAAAATTAATCTTCTTATTTTTAAAACGGTTTTTAAATCTAAATACCTTTATTAGAGCTTTCATCATTTACAGTTTACTTCAATGAGAATCTGAATTTTATTTTTAGTTTAAATATTTACGTATAATCAACGTTGCGAATCCTTACGTGTGTTCGGTAGTAATGAAAGAGATTCCTTACGTTGGGTACAGTACAAAGATTGGAAGATTGGCCCTTCATTACAACACAGCCGTCCTGCTTTAAAGCAACAGGTTAAAGAGAGACGGACTCAAAAAACTAAATATCCTACTGGTGGGGATAGAAGCCCTTTGTACCAGACATCATTATTACAACTTTAAAGCGGCATTGAAATGCTAATACACCCATTGTGTGCCGTCAACAATAACCAAAAACTGATAATATCAGGTTTGTACTATACAATTTGTACACAATAGACCATAAAAAACCCTGGACATAATAATATGGGATAAAGTATCAATTTAACGCATGATTCAATCATTGTTGATCCGTTTGGCACAGCTGTGGAAATAATAAGTGGGTACTTCAACAAAAGGCGGATTTAGGACGATCACTCCAACGGCAAAATGCTCTTACTTCCTTAAAACGTAATACAACATCTATTAGTAATAGAGTGGTAAGTGGACAGTGCGAAGCGGAGGCAACCTAAAAGAAATTTGGTCGGGTACAAGACGGATACTATGGCTTAACGATGATTAAACGGTAAAATCACCGCCTCATCTTGCACAGTGTTGAAAGTCTATTTTTGACCATTTCTCGACAAATAACAGTCAGTCGACCCTTTATTATTCTATGTCCAGCTTTCAAGTTGCCTTCATTATGCGAAGGGATCAAAGGGACTACTTCGCATCGTGCGAAAGTCGTCTTCAAGGTTTTGGGAACGTGTTGCAACTCCTTGCTTTGATTGACAAGCGACAGTTTACTTACCATCACAAAGCATGGGAAAGACCACTTGCCTCTGATATTTGCAGAACGTTTTAACGGTCCTTAAAACCACAAAACGGTTTTTTAATCTACACTTATTTAATACAACCCTTTTAACTTGAGTAAATCCTGAACCGGTTCGTCTAGATGTGAAGCAAACGGATTCTGTATTTTAATTACGCTTTACACTCAAATCCCCAAGAGAAGAAAACATACGCCCAAACCAGAGCCAGAAATTTAAACTCTTCTTTAAACTTTCAAATTTCAAAAGCGACTTAGCCCCGCTGCTTGATTAGATAGCAAGCGATCGAAAAAGTAAAGCAACGTCAGGCGCGGATGCGTGACCGTTAGTGGCGAATTACATGGGCGCTTCGGAGGGCACGTTAAGCCATCGGTCCCGGTTTTTATCGATACGATAGCAGTCGTAAAACCTTGTCGGAGGCTTATGGCCTGTTTGAAAACCTGTTGGACACTAGCCCGTTTCTCCACCAATCCAGGTTCTCCCTGTTGTTGGGTGAGACCCGCGCCCAACAGTGGCCCATAAAAGGGTTGCAGTCATTCAAATGTCTGCTCCGCTGGGAATCGAAACCAGGATCTTCCCCTTCTTTACTAATGTCTCCCTCCATGCCAGATTTCATCTTGGATCGATGCTCCTATCAGAATGAGGAGAATTTAGACCGAGCTGGTCTATTGCGGGTCGATGGACTTCACAGGCCCTTGAAGACATCGGGTGGAAAGTAGTGGTAAGTAAAATAATTGATGCATGCCACTGAGATTCGAACGCGGATCTCTCGAATAAGAGACAAATAAAATAGCATACCTGAAATGGTGAATATATGATCAAAAAGCGATGTTATATCTTATACTAAGCCATATTAACGATTTAATTTCAGTACAGTACGATTCCTTTCAGGTCGAGTAGATCATAATAAGTAGGTATTGAGTATTTCATATTAACTAAATAATGTTCAATTCAAAAGGAAGACATGACGGTTTTCTAGGGCGGCGGGAGGTGCCAGAAGCGAATAATATTTTTTTACTCTTATCTTATTTGGTGAAATATGGTCCAAGTACCTACTAAAGTTTTAGACTTAATTGAAATAAATAAATACATAATTATAACTCATTAATAAGTTTTAACATATTAAGGAGTTATTAAAATGACTCCCTGTTTTTAAATCTTTATGATTTTGTGTTCGGTACATGGGAGTTTTTTTAAAATTTTTTTTACTGTTTGTTAAGAAATCTAACTATACATTGATTCCACTATTTTAATAAACTTTTTTACTGTTTAATGTAAACTGTATTGTACTGTACTGTACTGTACAGAAATTTTGTCATTTCTGTACATAAGACCGTGTGGCCTAATGGATAAGGCGTCGGACTTCGGATCCGAAGATTGCAGGTTCGAGTCCTGTCACGGTCGTCCATATCGAGTAACGTTCTTTTTTAATTTTTTTCTAAGATTATTTTTTTGTTTATAAGGTTCTAAAAATAATTATATATGTGTCACATATTATACGTAAGTGCAACGTTTTTAAGTATTTGTAATTTTTTTCGATGTAGTAACAGAAGTAGATAAGTTTGAAATAATGCTTTTTTGAAGTGAACACTTCTTTAGCGGCGCTGAGCACTTTTTGGTGTGGAAAAAAAAACAGTAAAATATTTTTTGACAAAAATGTGAACCCGAACCAATGTGAGATCACTAGGGATTTCATGTCTGGGGCTTTGTTCTAAACAATGCATCTGCCGCGTAGGGGCTGAAGATTGTCGGGATTCGGTATGTCGCGACCAAGGGTCGGAGGAATGTTCAACGTTAACGAGATCCACTCCATCATCAGACCCTAAGATCGATAAAAATGGACTGGCTCTGCAAAAGTAATGGTATCAAGAATAAATATCTCTAAACACCGTTAAATTATTCCACTCCATTCAAGATTCTATATCTCCGGAACTTGACAGACCCAAAAAGTGTTGGACTTAACTACTTGGAAACATGGACTATCGAACAAAAAAGTATTTCAAAATCGGTCCACAATACAAAAAAGAACAAAAATACACAGATAAACATATAACCTCCTTTTTGCCGTCGATTAATTAATAATTATTGACCTCTATAATTAGACTCGGAATGTCCTAAAAGGAGAAAAGTATTTTTATGTCCTCCACCCTAATACGAGTAGTTGCTATAGTAACCGTTGTCTTGTCAAGTTCCACCCCTTTGAATATGAGGGTAGCGATGAGAGAAACTATAGAGAAGACAGTGAGGGCAACAGTGATGGTGAGAGTGTAGCAATGGCCGCTGTTGTAGAGCGGTTGATTATAGAGATAGAGAGACGTAAAGCATGCAGTAAGACAGAGACGGGAGACAACTAGTGATATGTATGGCGCCTTGTCTACAGACGATATTTGAGAGGACATTCCATTCTGCAGAGTGTGTGTGCTTATGTGGCTATGCTTTATGAATGTTGAAATTTTATAGGTATTTTTTTAACTAGCAGCATATTGTTATTGGTAGTCTAATATTAATATTCGTATAAGACTAATAGGAAATATTTAACCAATATGACTAAACAGGAGCTTATTAAATTAAATCTTCTAAAAATTTAAATCATTTGTGTAGAAATTAGTCAAATAAGATTTTTTCTGGAGTCCCCCAATGCCCTTCAAGTTACGACTACATTGATGTTTTCGCAGTTCGTTTTAGCCATTTAGTTATTTGAACTATAATAATACTTTACTAGAACGCCGGGCCACTTGATGATAAGTACTCATTTTACGAATATAATTATATTCCTTACAAATATAATATTAAGTGTGTTTTATGTTTAATCTCATTGAAGTTATTTTTTACCATCTACAATTTTGGACTTTATTAGGGAAAAATACAATTATAATATTTGTTAATGCATGCAACCTTCTGATGTGAGCTCTGATAAGTGTCAACAATAAGAAAAAGAAATTGACAATTCATATATTAAGAAATTCTTCTCGCTAGGCTCTCAATGTCAATGTACAATAAATCTTTACAAAATCTTATATTTATTTTAAATTAATAACCATTCTGGAGCCGGCGCATACATAATTGGTGACCCCGACGTGATCACGGACATCGGCGAAATCGAAATTCCTGCGGTTGATGACCGTTGGAAAGGAGACTAAGGAATTCACCTACAACAAGGAGACGAACTTACCTTGAGGATCCCGCCAGCTGGAAGCTGCAGCCATTCATCTCAGGGGGAGGACGCCCAATCCTTTACTTATATTTTTAAATCCATCTCCTATAACACCCGTCGATTCCGTTGATAGCACAAGTCAATTTATTTAGGCCTATCTACATGCCTACATTCCATTAATAAGTACAACTTTACGTCTTGTTTGTTATTTTAATCACTTGTTTACAATTATTACAACAATTTCTTCACAGTAAACAGTGAAATAACATTCCATTTACAACCTTTGTAGTACGCAAGTACGATTGCCGATTACTTACTTATATTTCTCCGTGTCATTCGGCAACTTACATCTTTATTATTCAAATTTTAAGTAATATTATTGCATAATTAATTAAGGCACATCTATTTATACCAATTCCAGGTGAGATTGGAAGTTCCGGCTGGCGAAATATTAAAATAAAATTAATAAATCGGTTAGTGTCGCGGTCCAACTACGCACCGTGTCGCCGCTTGTCTCTCAAAAGGTTTAAGTCAGCTGTTCCGGCCTGGTACGAGTATGTAGCCTATTGTTTGACTATTCACAGTCCACGATTGCAAGGTTTAACGTTTTATTTACATTTTAGTTCACTATAATATTTGTACTAATAAAATGTCGAATCTTAAAGAATTAAATACGCAAAGACGATCTATTAGGGCACGATTGACGACATTTGAAAACTATTTGAAGCCGTTATTGGAAGTAAAGGTTGCAAATAGTGTCAATATTAATGAGTTACGTTTGAGGCTGAGCAAAGTTCACGAATTAAATGTTGCTTTCGACGATATTCAGACACAAATAGAATTGTTGGATGATAATTTTGATAAACAAATGGAAGAGCGTCAAGTTACAGAAAATAAATATTTTAAATTAATTGCTCAGGGTCAAGCGTTGCTCCAATTTTTTGAAGGACAACAAAATGATGATTCATCTTCAACTAAATCTAAGTCCTTAGCAAACTTGAAGTTGCCACCCATACAGATTCAACCCTTTGATGGCGATTCAAGTAACTGGCTTTCCTTTAGAGATACCTACTTGTCGCTCATTCATAGTAATGATGAAATTGCAGACATAAACAAGTTTTATTACTTAAAACAATATTTGAAGGGATCGGCAAGTAAGGTTATAGATTCGGTAACTATGTCTTCTAATAATTACGAAGTTGCTTGGTCGCTACTTTGCGATCGGTTTGATAATAAGCGCCTTTTAATTAACGAACATATTAAGGCTTTATTTTCGATTGAATCGAATTTACAACGTGAATCAGAAAGGGGGCTACGAAACATTGTTGATAACTTATCAAAAAACCTAAGTGCCTTAAAATCGTTGGGTGAGCCCACGGACAAATGGGACTCGCTTATAATTTACATGGCTTCCGCGAAGCTAGACAGTGTGACAGCCGGGAAGTGGGAGGAGTCTAGGAGTGATAAGGACTCCCCTCCATTGGACGATTTTTTTACATTTTTACGTCAACGAGCTACCGTTTTAGAGACAATGCACACTAGTAGGTCGACTGATGGTAATATTAAAAATGAAAGGCGTTTCTCAAAATCAAATTCATTTTTATTAGCATCCAGTGATTCATCGTCAACTAAAACTTGTGTAACCTGTAAACAAAATCACAAATTACATGAATGTCCCCAGTTTAAGTCACTACCTATTCATCAAAGAATCTCAACAGTCTCTCATTTTTCGTTATGTACAAACTGTCTCCGCGGTGGTCATCAATCGTATCAATGTAGACTCAGCGGCTGCCGCATCTGCAAAAGAAAACACAACACATTATTACACAAACCAAACATACAACAACAACAATCACAACAAAAAATTGAAAATTCTACAAACAATAAGAACTCTAATAACGATAGTTCTACATCAACTACAACAAATGATACTACAACTAGTGCTACTAAGTCCAGTCCCTCCGCTATCATTATCATGTCTGCTGTCACCGCCAATCAGGCTCTTCTCTCTACGGCCTTGGTCAAGGTGACAAACAATGGCACCATTTATACTCTGAGGGCTATACTAGATAGTGGTAGCCAATCGTCATTTATATCCGAAAAAGCGCAAGAGCGCATCGGTGTTATCAAAAATAAAAACGATTGTCAAAGTGTATCTGGTATTGGTAATGCAACATTTAACTTGACAGAACACTGTAATCTGAATTTATCTTCATTTAACACTGATTTTAATACGATTATTAAATGCTACATTTTGCCTCGTATCACAGATAATGTGCCTCAGGTACCTATACAAATTCAAAACGTTGATATTCCCAATAATATCAATTTAGCTGATCCGCAGTTTTATGAGCCCAATGAAATCGATTTACTCTTAGGCGCGGACATTTTTTGGGATTTAATGGGAACACAAAAAATTAAACTAGGACTCGACCAGCCTATACTACAGGAAACTAAACTAGGGTACATAGTAGCTGGTCCAATAAGTACATATTATTATAATAATCATTCCAATAAAATAAATTGTAATTTTTCACAAACTATCAAATTACAAATTTAAAACGATCAATTCGATTGGCCAAAAATGTCCACAATATAAAATATACTTGAATTACCTGAAAGAAAAGCTTATCCTAAAAATAAAACTAAACTTAATACTACTACACTAAATACTACTACTACTACTACATGCACTAAACACTAATTCTATACTTACCCAAGACCTGAGTAAAGTTGTCAACTTTGAAAGATTTTTGAAGTTCACTACTTCACAAAGATCTACAGCTTATCTCCTAAGATTCATTCATAACATGCAAAATAAAACTTCAAAAATAAAGGATAACTTAACTATTAATGAACTAAATTCAGCTCTAACTTTGTTAATAAAAACTTCATCAAAGTGAATGTTTTTCTAATGAAATAAATATGTTATATAAAAATAAAAACTTACCTAATAACTCTAACATTTTGTCACTCCCAGTTCACCGTTCCAAACAAGTGGTGTCGACTTTGCCGGTCCTTTCTACATCACAGATCGCAAAGGTCGTGGCTGCAAAATCTCAAAATGCTATTTATGCATATTCGTGTGTTTTGCTACCAAGGCCCTACATCTAGAAGTGGTAAGCGATCTCTCTTCTAATTTATTTATTTTCTGTTTGCGACGATTTATATCTCGCCGAGGAAAACCGGTTAATTATTATTGTCGCACAATGGCACACACTTTGTTGGTACAAATAATGAACTTGCTAATTTTTTAAGTCAAACAATGGCGACATGTCGGCCTTCGCAGCATACGAAGCTATTGAGTTTATATTTTCGCCAGCCTGTTCTCCACATTTCGGTGGGATTTGGGAGTCCGCAGTTAAATCTGCCAAATTTCATTTAACTAGAACGCTAGGAAACCAACATTTAACGTACGAGGAGCTATCAACACTATTTACCCAGGTCAAAGCTGTCCTTAATTCCAGACCGTTGACTCCTCTCTCATCCGATCCTAACGACCTAGAACCCCTCACCCTTGGGTACATCCTGATTGGGAGAACATTGACTTCGCTTCCATCATCAAATTTACTTGAAGTCAACATGAATAAACTTGATAGATACCAGCGCATAGAGCAATTGCGTCAAGTGTTCTGGGAGCGCTGGCGTAATGAGTACTTCACCGAATTACAACAAAAAACGAAGTGGCGCATCAAACAAGAAGGCCTGCAAGAGGGAGAACTAGTTATCCTTAAGGACGACAATCTGCCTCCATTGAAATGGCGAATGGGACGCATCCACAAACTCTACCCTGGTCCGGATGGCGTCGTGAGAGTCGTCGATGTGAAGACATCCAAGGGCATTCTTCGCAGAGCCGTTCATAAACTCTGCTCTCTACTCAAGCTTGATTCTTCAGCCTCCGCTTGATGTACTCTCTCGAAATCCAGTAGATTCGAGGGCGGGGGAGGATGTTAATGCATGCAACCTTCTGATGTGAGCTCTGATAAGTGTCAACAATAAGAAAAAGAAATTGACAATTCATATATTAAGAAATTCTTCTCGCTAGGCTCTCAATGTCAATGTACAATAAATCTTTACAAAATCTTATATTTATTTTAAATTAATAACCATTCTGGAGCCGGCGCATACAATATTTTTGTTTTGTGAATAAAACGAGAAATATGATTACGTATACGTATACCTACACGTAAGAAAAGTGTGATTTGATGGTGTTGTAAAGATGTCGACGGAGTCGTCTGTTAAAATACTTACGTTCCTCTGGAAACTCCTTAATTCCATTGATTGACGTGTGATCATGACAGGTGTTGATCATTTCATATGTAACTACCCTCATTTTTTAAGCTTTACATTCTGCCAATGTCAGCGAAATTTAACTTTTAAATTAAATTGAAATCAAGATCCTGTAACTAAATGTGTAATTTGTACATAATTTTAATAGGTACTATTTACTCCTTTTATGCGGATTTGTAAATTTAATTAAAATTAAATATGTACTAAATAAATTAGTGAATAATAATAATAATACTTATATAAAAAGTGAGTAGTAAAGTAGTTAGTTTCATTATAATAATTTACTCATTCAAGAATATATTTTTATGAACATGATTTTAACCCTGTCATTTCCGTTTGATTTCATTTCCGGCTGTAGGTAGAAGCAGGGCATTGAAGCTGACATCGATCTAGTCATTCAATTTATTGAGAATAAGATTGAAATAAGGTGCTAATAAAATTTGTAATTTTATAATTTTAAAAATACATTCGAAAGTGAATCATTTTGAAAGTGACAAAAACAGAGTAAAATTTGCAGACTTACAAGTATTTAAAACGTTTCTGTACAAAATACCTAATGTTTAAGTTGTAGGGCATTAAGGTATTACCGACAAAAGGGTCCTTATGGGATTTTCCATCATACAGCTACTTCTTATTCTATCGATATTTTTCTCGAAATTTCAAATCTGATTGAATTTAGTTACTTACTAAAAGACGATTTAGTTTAATGGATGGATTCAAGATGGGTTTAGCTAATTTTTTAAAATATATTTACAGATGGATCTAAACACAATTAGGAAATGTTTATCTGAAAACCTAATAAATAAATAATCATATTTCATTTATTTTCTTTTTTCAGTTCACTACACCAAAGGATAATGTTTTTTCCGTCTACCAGACCACAATATCCCGTATAATTTACAAAAAAGTTAATCAACATTGTAACAACTCTATACCTATAATTGTGCAAATAAACGTTTTCTCTTTGATTTTGTCAATGAAAAATAATAAAAGAATTTGCTGATGATCAGAATGCTCAGAAAAGAATTTGCAAAACAATGGGCTTTTCCTGATATTATAATAATGATTATGCCTTTTTCGTTAATATGCGACCAAAAATTAAGTAAAAGAGAAATAAATAATAAAGTAAAATTAAAATGTGTTCGTAACTACTCATTGATTTAATTCTAAACCTTCCGTACATGAATGAATCACTAATTATACAAAGTATTAATTAGCATGAAATAAATAATAAATAAATAATTGTAAATACTAAAATCATTGCCTATTTTAGAATAATGAATATAAAATACCAATAGATGTTTCATTGAAATGTGTTAATAATATAAATATAAACAGTATTTATTTACAACACCTGCCCTGAATTCAAACTTTATGAGAACAAAAAATAACTAACATTAAGACGATAATCTTAATTCTAACACACAAAATTATATTCGTGTAATAGACGCCCTAGAAGTTTGAAGTACCTAATATTTTCACAATAATTACCAATAAACCTGTATAAAAGATGCCAGTGATTTTGAAATCTCCAACATTTTTACCGACTTCAAAAAAGGAGGTTATTGTTTCATTTACTTTACATTTACCGGCTGAGGGAAAAGAAAATGAATGGACCTGCTAATCATGTACTTAAGGAAGTAGAGGAATCCGAAGTACACACACCTGCTGTAGGACCCGCGGTCATCGAGAAACCCCTTGTTGATCAGCCTACTCATGAACATCTGGCAGCCATAAAGCCTGCTGCTCGACAGCCAACCGAGGAACACGTGGCCGACGAACGTGTCTTTGTCCGTCTATTGTATAGACAAAGATTCTGCTCACAGCGTATCTCTATTGTGATTGAAAGCCGCAAGGTACTAGTTTCAACAAAAATGCAGATTTTACCTACAAAAGTTAGGCTCGTACACTAAAATAAAAAATCTTCAATAAGGGCGCCACATAAATCGTTGTTGCTACGCCAGTATGTCTTCTATAACGTTGTCCATGTGAAATTTAGCAAGCTCATTGACTCAAAAGCGAGACATTGTAGTCATTCCCACAAATACCATAAAAGTTTCTTCATAAGGCTTTAATGTTTAATCGAAATTTCAAAGAAGTTTTTTATGATTTTCAAATCGACATAAACATCTACGATTCTGACGACGAATGGAATTGATGAAATGGTAGGTATTATTTTGTAAATACTTACAAGAATTAATTTTCTAATCATTTTTAAGATACTTTTTAAATACCTAGTTTTTTTTTAATGCTAATAATTTATTATTGAATAGTAAAAAGACTAATGAACAAAAAAGAAACTTACAGATTACAATACTAAGAAAAACTATTTACAATAAAAACAAACCATCTAAAATATCATTTTTTGGCCTGGTGCCCAGAACGCTGGCAGCGTTGCCCCTTTGAACACAAATATCAATTTTTTAAAAAGCTGCCAGCCCTCTGGTCACCCGAAGCGAGGATAAGCTTCGCAGACAGGTCTTTATAAAATGTCTTCATATCAGCCGACCAAGGGCCCAAAGTCTCCACAGCAAGCGCCGCAAACTCGCAACTTTTTGTAATTGTACAATATTTGCGACGCTTGAGGAGCTGTGACTGGTCGGCTGCGGCCCCCGCTCGAACACATGTTTCATGTACATATGTAGGGGCCAGTGTGTCAACACACGTGACATCCCACACCAAAGTGCGCCCCAATCGCCATGGCACCAGCGTCGCACCATCAGGTCTCTTGCCATCATCTCTACACAATCCATTAGGTTTCAATGAGGATGGTATAGAGACAGTGGCAAGAGATCTACGGATCACATCGTTAATAGCGCCATGACGATATAGGCGACCAGCACTTTTGGTGCAGGACAGACCATGTCTACCGAAACGATCCACACTTCGGCTACAAATGTAGTGGTGAGGTTCTACCACTTTAGCACCTAGTCTTAGACCGACCGAAACTCTGAGAGTAGGTGCGTCCAATAAAGTCCCTAAATTAAAAGAAGGCAGCGCGTGCAACCAGTGGCCCGAGTCCTCAGAAGATACTGCCAATAATCTTGCTCTTTCAGTGCTTTCTGTTGCTTTTTCAAGGAGACAAGAGAATGATGATTTAATCCCCGGCAAGTCCCAAAAGCTTTGTTTTGTAACGTTATTTTCGTTGATGTTAACGACTTCTTTTGGGAATGTATCCCTCCAAGAATTCAAAGCTTCCTCCATGCATGACACCCGAACATCGGTTTGGTTTATGTTTAATATATTACCGATGAGGGTGACCGTGCTCTGGGTAGAAGCCAAGAATGCTGGGAGGGCGACACTTACCGAGGATCGAATACCTAAGCCTCCAAATTTAATTGGAAGACAGGCTTGTCTCCAAGAGCTATCTTCAAAATTTAAATTTAAATTTTTTATTAAAGTTGTACGAAGTATTTGCATATTCGCACATATTTTAGTAATGCATTCGAAATCCCTATCGCTAACAATTTTAATTTGTATTGCAACTTTTGCTTGTACTGCGTTGCAAGCATTATACCTTTTTAACATAATAAATTCAGTGTACCAACAGCACTCGTGGAGTTTGGTTATTTCCTAATAGCTTACTCTTCCCGATTAATGTAAGGGTACAAGCAGTCCCTACATTATTTTGGTCCTTCGAGCCTTTGTCCGTACATAGACCAACATTATTTTGGTCCTTCGCGGAAAACCAGTGATAACAGTCACACGTGCATACAGCACATTTTAATTGAAAGTTTTGGACATAACACGTGGCAAACAGTCATATTTTAGTAACACGTGACTCGGTGTTCAGTGAAACGTATAACAAACGTACAACTTCAGTGTTTGTGACCCTTGGATTTGGATTTTTGCACTGTGAGCCTTCGACAGCTCTGGTGTGAGCCTCCGCACTCTATGCACGCTTCTAGAGGACTTCAGTGGCCCGAGCGTAAGACGCCAATCAAGCCTCTCAAGTAAGGTCTTTCCATTGTTATCTTACTACCATGGATACGCTACTCCGACGCCAGTCTGAAATTATTGATGCCATCAAACAAGTCGAGCGCAATTTTAAGAAAGATCCTAGCGGCCGCAAAACTCGTCAGTACTTGGACGCTAGGCTCGAGACCATCGACAAGCTTTGGTCCGAGTTTAATACGAACGATAGCAAGTTAGAGACGTTTAGAGATGGTTCCTCTTATTTCGCGGAAAATCAATACGACCAAGCGAAAGAATACTACAATAGGGTTCGCTTCGTGATCGCATCACACCAGCCAGTTCCTTCCCAAGACAAACCGGGTTTAAGTAGTCAGGACACCGCAGATAAGGTCACGATAGGAGTCAGTACTCCAGGCGACGCAGCCGCTCGCGTCGGGACGCCCAGCCCGCTGCCCGCGCCGCCCCGCGCGCCCGCCTCGCCGGCACCGCGCGATACGCACCTACAGACCGCTCCCGCACCCGTGCCACCCGCGCCTCCGACAGAGCATGCAGAGTTATTGTCGCAACAACAAACTAATTTTAGAGCTCTATCGAGACAAATAAAGGGTATGGAAGTGGATGCCATGACAGATAAGTGGGAGTTGGAAGATGAACTTCGCAATCTTCAAACGCGTTGGGATGCCATAGATAAATTGCATCTCAAAATTGATAACATATATCAGGGCTCCAACCTTCAGTATGATGGTGAATTTAGCTATTATGAAACAATGTACAAAAACATCAAAAGGTCCATAAATCAAAAATTGTCATCCACTTCCCATCTTCAACAATCAACCCCTAAAATTGATATTCCGGTTTTTACAGGAAAGTATATTCAGTGGCCTACTTTCTTTGATTTATTTAACGAAACTATTCATAATAATAACTGCCTATCTAAATGTCAAAAAATGCAACATCTAAAGGGAAAATTGAAGGGGGAAGCGGAGAGATTAATACAGCACCTTAACATTTCTGCGGATAACTATGATACCGCGTGGGAACTATTGACCCGTAGGTACAATAATACCCAACTGCTTTTCACTAAAAATATGGAGACCTTTTTAAATCAACCTAGTGTTCAAAGGCAAACAGCTTTTGAAATTAAACGTCTCTATGACACTAGCATGGAGTGCATACATGCCATACAAAACTTAGGGGTTAACATCTCTTCATGGGATCCAATATTGGTTCATTTAATTTGTAAAAAATTGGATTCCGTTTCTTACAATGATTACAAAGAGGCCCGTAAGGCACCACGTGACTTGCCTTCACTTAATGAGCTCATGAGCTTCTTGGAGGGCAAGTTTACGGCCCTCGAAGAAATTAGCAAAAAAGATTTATCTTCCATTTATAAATCTAATTCTAATACATCTCAAGCGTCTTTGAACAAATCGAACAATAGTAACCAATCCCATTCGACGAATCGCAATGGAAGATTCCAGACCAATGCAACACGTGTTTGGAATTGTCCACTTTGTAAGCAAAAACATGTTTTATTTAAATGTAATAAATTTGCAAAGTTAGGGCCGGATGCGAAATTAAAAACAATACAGAAATTAGATATCTGCGCCAATTGTTTGTTCAGTCACAATGACAACGCGTGCAATTCCACAAAATTGTGTAAAATTTGTCAGGGTAAACATAATTCCGTTTTGCACGACTCATTTACGTCACAGTCAGCACTCCCCTCTCGAACCGCTGCCGCTAGTAACTCGACGCATGGGTCCACCTGCGCTACTGCACTGCCAAGGGTGTCTACACCAAATTTTGAGACGAGTGTGACCTCTCAGTCCCTACACTCTCAGTCCCAGTGGCAAAATTCGCCACCAAAACAACATAACGTTAACTACGTCACTAATGAAGATGAGGAGATTCTCCTTACTACATTATTGGTAAAAGTAAAGGCGGCAGACGGCTCATATATTACTTTGCGGGCCTTGCTCGATCAGGGCTCTCAGATATCGCTTATCTCTGAAAACGCCGCGCAATGGCTAGGTTTACCGAGATCTCGTTACCATGCTTCTGTTTCTGGGATAGGTTATGGTGCAAAACAAAGTAAAGGTGTAGTTAATCTTTTTTGCCAGTCCATATATGAGGATTATGCTTTCGAAACACATGCTTTAGTCATAAATCACGTAATAAATGATCTACCTAACATGTCTTTCCCCAAACAGGCCTGGGCGCATCTCCAGCATATTCAGCTGGCAAACCCAGATTACAATATCTCGAAGCCCATAGATTTATTATTAGATGCTAGTGTTTACTCCGATATCTTAATGAGTGGCCTAATTAAAGGCCCCAACAAGGCACCCATTGCCCAACAAACAAGGCTGGGTTGGATATTGTCGGGAAATGTGAGAACTTTCAATTGTAGTGTTGTTATTAATAATTTATCTGATATTTCAAATTACTGGGAACTTGAGGAAGTTCCCAGTAATTTGAAATATCGTAAACGAGAATATAAGTAAACGAGGTTGCCAATGACATGACGGAAGATGAAAAATACTGCGAAAAGCTCTACCAAAATACTACTAACCGTCTAGACAACGGTAGGTACGAAGTAGCGCTTCCTATGAAGCAAAATTTTGAACAAAATTTAGGCGATTCTAAAAACAAGGCCATCGCTCAATTTATAACTTTGGAAAAGAAATTGGCTAAAAACGAACAATTTGCTCAAAGTTATAAACATTTCATGAATGAGTATTTATGCCTCGGTCATATGAAAACTGTTGATAACAGTCAACAGGGACCATCATGTTATCTCCCCCACCACGGCGTTATAAAGGCTGACTCAACTACAACTAAGTTGAGAACGGTATTTAACGCTTCATCAAAACGTCATCAGGTAACAGCCTGAATGATTTGATGGAGCGGGGACCAAATTTGCAGAAGGATCTGCATAGCCTTATTTTAATTTGGCGTCAACATAAATATGTGATTACTGCGGACATAGAAAAAATGTTTCGCCAGATCCGTGTAATTAAGTCAGATCAGCATCTACAACGTATTGTGTGGAGGGAATTCCAAGGAGACCCGTTGACAGAGTATCAGCTTACTACTGTCACGTATGGTACAAAGGTCGCCCCATACCTTGCTATGCGCACATTACAGCAACTTGCAAACGATGATGCGCAAAAATACCCCTTAGCCGCTGCTGCCGCTTTGAAGAATTCATTTTATATGGATGACCTTTTAGAAGGGCGCAGCACCCTTGAACAAGCTAGGGAACTTCAGCAACAGCTGATCGATATTTTAAAAGGGGCCGGCATGAAAATACGTAAGTGGAGTAGTAACCATTCTACTCTTATTCAAAATTTACCATCGGAAGACGTGTGTGATGACACGAGGAGACGAGTGAATGACAAGACGGTTGCGGTAATAATGATTTATTAGACTCACTTAAAACTACAATACAATTGCATACATTGATACATTGGTACACTCACCACACCTCCCTTTCCGTAAGAAAAAAAAACTACTCAAGTATGTTTTTTTTTTTTTTGCAACAATGATACAATTTAAGTAATGTTTAGTAAACACAGTAAAATATTGACGAGTAAACAATAATAATGTATAAAAAATAAAAATATGTAAAAAATAAGAATCTTAAAATAAGCATGTAAATATTGCATTAAGGAAAAGATGAAGTTGGTACATTAAACAATTTTGTTCTATTTTTATGAATAACTTCTTCTTTTCCTTTCTTCATTATTTTTACATTACAATTTAAATCGTCTAATACTAAATATGGACCTTCGAATATGCTGTCCATCTTATTCCCTGAAGGGTTTCTAATTAGGATATAATCGCCTTTTTTATAATACACAGGATTTAATTTTCTGTCATATATTTCCTTCCTTTTCAATTTGCTGTTAATCAAGTTATTTCTAGCATCGTTTTGAGCTACTTGTAATCTATATTTTAATTCTAAAGGATAACTACCATGAGCGTATAAAGGTTCTATAATTCCAGAATTAAAATTACTGGGCATAACGCAACGTTTGCCGAAAACTAACTCGTGTGGTGTGTATTTAGTTTCAGTGTGCACCGTATTATTGTACGAAAAACACCAATACGGTACCCAACTGCTCCAAAAATTCGGTCTATTTTCACAATTAATCCGTAAATACGCACCCATAGTTTTATGCGAGTTTTCCAATGCTCCGATGCTCTCGTGATGGTAAGCTGTAGACTTGAGATGATTTATTTTTAAGAGTCGACATATCTCTTGAATAGTACTTGAAATAAACTCTGTACCTCTATCTGTAGCTATTTCACGAGGTATGCCGTATCTTAAAATGAAATGATCTACAAATGCACGAGCTACACTTACCGTGTCTTTATTGTGCAGTGGATATGCCTCGGTGAACTTCTCTTAATGACAGAGAAAGAAATGGAATCCTGTCTTCACGTATCTTCAGAAAAAATATTGTGCTCCCATGACAAACAAATCTACAGTGTTAGAATAACACAGCACATATGCGACATACGAATAAGTAATAAAACAATATGCAGTGCGAAACAAACGCGGTGCGAGGAGCAATGGATCAAATTGCATAATACTGATAACCGGTGGCTATTTTCTTGCTGTGTCAAATGTTCCTTGCGCATTTTTTGCTCCGATAGCGTACAGCTGATCACCTTGACCGGCAATGGGCTGATTGACATAGGTCAAGGCTGTGTGATTAAAGGAGAATCCTTTTCACTCTTCGGACACCGGAACTTTTTGAATCAGATCGAGATTGGAAATAGACTGTCAGTCGATCCCACTACATCGGTCCTTAACGATATGGTGAACTCAACCATTCCTGAGTCATTCATCCCGGAGAACCACAACGACACATGGCGAGATCTAAAAAAACACATCGAAGATATCAAGTCACAGTCTGACAGCCCGCTAAGCGTGCATGACATTCACCAGTACTCGGTGATGTACGGTATAATAGTAATACTGGGTCTGTTGGCTTGCTCCTTCTTCGTGCTGCGTTGGCGCAAGGTTAGACGCGGGTGGCACGTAACTGCGGCGGCAGCAGCCACTCCGGTTGTGTTCCAGGCGGATGCAACTACGCACACTCAACAGGAGACGCGTACTTCAACATTTAGTGTCGATAAGGCGACTCTTACATCGCCAAAGGCTACTCCGCGTTTGGTGAGACTCGACATACCAACCGTGAGTGATAGTGATTAGTAAGTGAAGTGAAAATTTGTGTAATCTATAGAAAACAAACCGGACAGGACCAATTTTAGTTATATATTCCTTATTTTAACTGATTTTTAGTATGTCGCAAATTAATAACGTACCAACGACAGGTATTTCGATCATTATCAAAGTTCATAATTTTAATATAACAATAGGGTTTGGTCACATGTTTCCTTTAACAATTTTGCATAATTTCCTTCCTTTTGGAGGGGGCAGGATGTACGAAGTATTTGCATATTCGCACATATTTTAGTAATGCATTCGAAATCCCTATCGCTAACAATTTTAATTTGTATTGCAACTTTTGCTTGTACTGCGTTGCAAGCATTATACCTTTTTAACATAATAAATTCAGTGTACCAACAGCACTCGTGGAGTTTGGTTATTTCCTAATAGCTTACTCTTCCCGATTAATGTAAGGGTACAAGCAGTCCCTACAAAAGTACATTTTAATGTTTCATCAGTATAATTTAAAACCGTGGGAATTTCCATATAGAACAACAGCGTAGCAAGTAAAGAAATTTTGGTGTGAACAGACAAAGTTTAGTTAAAGTTTAGTTCGTTTTTTATATAGTGTTGGAAAGTAGCTTTTGCTAACTACGAGCAAGTTGTAGGCAGTAGACTCGGAAAAACACTAATATGAGTTTCCATGGCAGTACCAACTTAAAAGTTAGAAACACGGACCATTGAAAACATGAAAAATGAATGGAATAATGATGCCGATAATCCTAAGATTGGATATTTTATTATGACGAAATTAAAATCTTAACAATACTCATTTTTTACTGACTTCAAAAAAGGAGGTTATTTATATGGTTGTGATATTAACGGATCTGTAAAATATTCAGATATTGGTCTATAAGGGCTTCCAAACAAGTATACATATAAACAACCATCAAAAACAATACTTGTAAAAAAGCCCAAGTCTCGCAACTCAGTTCTTGCACCGTAAAAAGTTGTGAGATCCTTGTACCTATGTATCCATAGATTGACTTGACCATCGCATAAAAGCACAATGTATCTCACATATAATATTATGTATTATATGAAATTAGATCGGTTACTGCGATTGCCAAGTCAAGCTATGGATACATACATGGATCTCACAACTTTTTACGGTGCAAGAACTGAGTATTGTTTTTGATGGTATCTCATTTATTTTTGTGTTTTAAATCTAATTGCAAATGTAACTTTGTAATCCTGTATGGGTTTACAAGGTTATTTATGCAGTTGGTGTATCTAGAAAACTGGACCGAAATTGTTTTTTTTAGTTTTTCCTCGACTAATACACTAAACACTAATAATTATATTCTAAATTTGAAACTTCTGCGTTTGCTAGAAGTGCCTTAGAATTTTGACGATCAGTGAATGAGTGAGTGCGTGACAAAATTAAGAAACTTTGACTAGTTTATAGTTCTTAAACTACTGGCTCAAATTGAATGAAACTTTAAATATACCGTGTTTATATAAAACCTACCAGGCTACTAAAAACTGCCCTGCTACTGACGTTACCCTTGATAGATGTTTGCTCTATGCATGTCTGTAGTACATTTGTTTATTCACGCCTATCTCTGAAACTAATTATGGATCCTTGGTCGTTCTTTTTTATGTACATTTGTTAAATTTTAGGGAATAGTAAATTTTCATTATGATCGGTTTAGTAGTTTTTGTGATATGGGCTTTAACTTGTAACGGCCTTTTTAGTGTGTATAAATGAATTTTACTCATAGCTAAATAAAATTGCGGAGAAAACTGCATACATCTTGGGCCTTACTCAAAAAAGCCTAAATAACAATAAATTCATAAATTTAACTAAATATTTTGAAGTCGATTTCTTTTATTTATTTTCTTTTAGATTAGGCATGTCAGTTGTATTGAAAGATATGCACACGTTCAGAAGAATTATGTGTAAGAGCATATACAGGATGGATACCATAATACGACAATAACCCCATTATTGGTTAAGTTTGTGTGAAAAAAAAAATTTTTTAATTCGATATTGTGTTTTTTACTTATTGCAACATGTTCCAAGGAAGGAGTAGGAGATTTGTGTTTTCATTTATTGTCGTATGAAGGTATCCACCTTGTATTCACTAATTTTTCACCAATTTTTTCAGAAGACGGACGGCAATGCCTAAACCAGCCTTCATGGAATACAGTGATACTTTTCAACTCGCCATTCTCATATTCTATATTAATCTTTTGATCGCCAATGACGGCCATAGACAACGGGAAGTTGCGGGATAATATATCACGACATTTACCGAGTTTTAAGCGGTACCTACTTGCTTTTGATGGTGACGTGATATTGGTATTTATATTTACGTTGTTATTATTTTATTTTGTTATTGTAACATGATGTGGCGGTCAAATAGTTAAACTATTACTAAGTACCTACATACTCGTATTTTCTGTATCCTCGTGGTTCGTCTTTGGTCTGGTCTGGTCTGGTCGACTTTGGTCTGTGGTCAGTATATTTGTAACATTTAAATTTATTTTCAATTTCTTATTATTCATTTTTTTTTCTCTGGCATTGGGATTTTTCGACCAACTTAATTGTCATAGGATAGTTTCAAATCTCAAATACAGTCTCCAAAACTTGCAGGGACCATGTCAAACATGTATATTTGATTTCATATTTAAAAAAAAAATGAATTTTGGAGGAATTACGGTGAAAATTACGGTGAGGTGGAACAACTTTTTAAGATATTTCTAAATTGTGATGTAGATAGACTGTATATTGACTGATGATTTTTTTTGGAGCCCAACATTGTATATACGAGTATTTATATGAATTTTTTTGAGATTAATAATGAAAAAAAATATAAAAAAATATCGTTGTAAAAGTACTTTGTGATAAAATGGTTGTAACATTAGACTTGCTTTTAACATTTAGCTTTTTAACCTAGTTCACAATAGGATAGTTTCAAATCTCAAATACAGTCTCCAAAACTTGCAGGGACCATGTCAAACATGTATATTTGATTTCATATTTAAAAAAAAAATGAATTTTGGAGGAATTACGGTGAAAATTACGGTGAGGTGGAACAACTTTTTAAGATATTTCTAAATTGTGATGTAGATAGACTGTATATTGACTGATGAATTTTTTTGGAGCCCAACATTGTATATACGAGTATTTATATGAATTTTTTTGAGATTAATAATGAAAAAAAATATAAAAAAATATCGTTGTAAAAGTACTTTGTGATAAAATGGTTGTAACATTAGACTTGCTTTTAACATTTAGCTTTTTAACCTAGTTCACACTAGGCTGGTATTTAAGTCGAGTGGCAACTTCTCACTTGTTTAGATGTGCCAGCTAGTAGGACAGCCAGAGGTAGATAGCCCGTAAAAATAGAACTAAATTATTTTACTAGTAAACTTTCATTGTGTAAGCACGTTTAGTCTAAAATACTCGCCACTTTACTTAAATACTAACTTAGTGTGAATCATGATTTCTCAATTTCTTTTCTGTAAGTAAGTTTTCTCCGTTAAAACGATTTTCAATGTGATTCTAAATTCGGGCCATTTCGGATATATTTTATTGTGATTTAATTTTTTGTTTACCTACATCATAATTTATTTGAATAATGTCAATTATAGAAACTTTTCATAGATATCCCACAATACATGAAGTTACGATGGTTCAGGCAAAGTTTCAGATTATGTAAATATAAATAATTTTGAGAAAACTAGCAAGAACCAAATTGCAGTTCATTCTCAATGCAGAAAGAACTTCTAATATCTGATAACTCATACGTAGGTATACCTAATATTGAAGTTTATGTTAAATGATTACCTATTTTTAGGGGAATCAGAAATAATAAAACGAAATTATATAGCTTATGAATCTTTTCTCAGCAACCGCTTGTCAGTCACCCATTAATGACCCAGGGTCGGGTCTCCTCTCACAATGAGAGGGATGTAGGCCGCCGTCCACCACGCTGGCCTACTGCGGGTTGGTGGATTTCACATACCTTTGAGAACATTTTTTATGAACTCTCAGGCATGCAGGTTTCCTCACGATGTTTTCCTTCACCGTAACAGCAGGTGATATTTAATTTTATAACCAACCGCTTGCGAGCTCCAAATTCAGTCTTACATCATATAGGTATTTTATGCTGCTACTGTGAACACATAATTCTTATGAAGAAAAAAACATAGTTCTTATGAAAGTTATGCCCTGTTTCATCAGTCAGACAAAAATTGTATGTCCGCCTGATCTTTTTACGGTGCTTTTTATAAAAAATCTATTTAAAATAAACATTAGGTATCAAAACTCATTAGTGATAAAGTTAGATGTTAATTCAGAAAATTTCAACCGAACTGTACTAAGAGATTGGTGAAAATAGACAAATTTTTTGATATCTACTCATTCAGTGTTTAAAAAAATATTCTTCCTGTATGAAAATATTTAATCGCTTCAATTTTATCTTCTATTAATTCTGATTTACTATGTACTAAATCTTAAAATTATTAGTAGGTAGTATTGGTACTTGATGATGCACATCATAAACTTAATTTAAGTGTCTCTTAATCTGTACTTAATTTTAAACAATATAAAATTAATGTAATGAAATAAGCCAATAAAATAGTAGCATGTGTACAGTGCTTTTATTTCCCTGTGGTTCACTGATCGGAATGTCGAATAAAATCGGGATATAGTATAAGTCTTCAAGCTTATCACGATAATTGTGCCTTTGAGGCGATATTTGAGTCCTAGGCCGAAGGCATATTTTCTTCGTAATTTCAAAACCTAATACAGGGCGAGAAATATCTTAGCTCTCTGAAGAATCAAAGCAAAAAAATGTCTGAAAGCCTTACAGGGTATGGTACACATTACTCGTAGTTGGTGACCTCAATTGCCATGAAATTGTTCCATTATTATATGCAATAAATAACAGCTATAACTAATAAAAATAACTATCAATGCCCATAATTTGAGTTGCCTCCTGGCTGGGGATAATAATAATAATATAAAAAATCCAAATTACGTTATATGCAATAATGTAAATAAATGGTAAAAAAAGTTTTTTTAGATAGGAAAGATATTAGGTAGGTTTGAGACAAGTTTTCGGGTGACGAACAATTACCTATACAAGTTTAAAGCTGACTATTTAAAGCGGGTCCACCAACCCGCAGTAGGCCAGCGTGGTGAACTAAGGCCTACATCCCTCTCATTACGAGAAGGAGACCCGACCCTGTAGTGGGTCATTAATGGGTTACTGGCAAAGCTGACTATCTCTCATTCCGAAGTGAAACCCCTAATATTCCTGGACTGTATGAATTTCTGTCACGAACATTTTGCCAGTTAAGGTTGTGAAGTTAACTACAGATACAGCTGGATTGCGGTTTGAATCGCAGAGCACCAGAGCACAGAGCTATATGGACTAGAGGACGCAAGTGTATGTACTTCGCGTGTAACTAAGGAGACAAATTGTCTTCTTTCAGCGCCACTTCATACCGTTCTCAAACGCAGACGTGATCGAAAACAGAGAGAAATGCCTTGTTGTATTATTGTATATTGTATATTGAGTTGTAAAAACTACACAAAAAAGGAGGCCGAGATACCGGAAACGTTTCCTTTCATCGGTAAGTCATTTTGTTATTAAAATGGCACGCTTGGTTTCTATATAAAAAATAGCACGCTTGGTTTCTATACAGGTAATGAGATTTGCGTCCTCTAGTCCATATAACTCTTTGGTTTGAATCTTAGCCAGCAAGCTTAAACTAGTGGACGCTAGATGGCGCTAGTCTTACATAAGCTTACATAATTATAAAAGCTTTATAGCATTACATAGACAACGCTATAACAAAATTTTATAGATGGTTGTTTGTACATTATGTATATTTTGAAAATGTAACTGACACAAATAACAATGACTCAATACATATTATCTATAGACGGAGTAATACGATACTAGAGATAAATTATAAGTGGGCTTAAGGTTTTTGGCGTCTTTAATAATAAAAATAGGCATTTAAGACATTCACATACCACAGAAAGAAAATTGCTGTAGCATTTGGAAAAATATGTTGGTGGTGGTAATTTATCACTAAAAACTGACACGACAGCATTTCCCGCCAAAATAAAAGCGACCTATTAAAAAAAAATAAGAAAAATGTATTGCATTGTAAAAAAAAGCGTGGGGTGCTTTTCAAGATATCTATTGACACTATGCACCTCACGCTTTTTTTACAAGTTAATACATTTTTTTTCTTATTTACACTATTCTCAATTTAAAATTACATATATTTTTTTATTTTTTTAGTATGGAGTTAATAAAAGCGTCTGTTTTAGTTTTTTTTAAACAAACATTTATTTTTCATTTTTAGTTCGATTTTTTTTTTATTATTGCATTGTCATTGGTCCTTGATAGGTATGCAAAAATTTCGTATTGATTAGACGTTTTTAAATACGTCAAAATCATGTTTCAAGTTTTCGTTACATACCACCGAAACTAATAAATTATAAAAGCACGTTAAAAATAGGATTTAGGTGTCTCATTTGTGATATCCTGACTATTCTATATCTAGACATAAATATTGTATTGTAGTACTTACTATAAATAGTTCATATATTAAATTTAGGTTATTATTGAATAATTTGAACCAATAATATCTTACGACTTGTAGTAATTTTATTGGTTTAAGTAAGAGTTCAGTAATAATATTATTCCTTATTTAAAATACAATTTATTCTTTGACAGCATCGCGCTCGAAAGTCTAGTCTCTATATAAAGTTTCTTGGTATTGAAAGTAGGTCACCTAGCAAATGTGCTCTATCCTAGATTCAATATTTACAACAAATCTTCAAAACCAGTATTGACGTATTATTTGAAATTATTTCTGAACTGTTATCATTAAAACGTGATATGCGATTTTCTTAGCCAGCGTCTCAAATATTATAAAAATCCAGATTATCACACTTTGATTATGTACGGACACTGAAATCCAATAAATTGGTATCACGAAAATAAAATTTTGACAAAACTATTTATTTCTAAATTTTATTGGAAACCATTCACTTAGATATTTACTTTTAAGTTTGTCAACACTAACATAATTGGGCCTGGAAAAAATATTATTATTATTATTTACATTGATGGTTAAAAACAGTTTAACTAGTACGCAAAGTCGCGGGCAGAGCTAGTGTACCGAGCATGCGCCCTTGTGGGAGCCCCAGCAACGCTTTATCGATCATCCCTCGGGCCGGGCACACCTCGCTGGCGACACCGGCAGTTTCCATTCCTCGTTGGACCAAACTTGTTGAATTGTTTAGTCTACATTCGAGTTCAGTCTTCAGAGACGTTCAGTTTTCTTTAAGTTTGCAACGCCTTCATCAATCCTGGAGCAGATATCGAAACTGTTTTGGTTACCCGGCGACGTCTTTCGAGGGCTTTGCCGGCTGAACCTTCAACCTGATCACTTTTTCCCGAAGTAAGTGAAAGCTTCATCATTACTCTTTATCTCTCTCTCTTGGTCCGGCAGCCGCTCTAAAGACTGATAACTTCGAGTGTACAACAACTGACCCTATCCTGTTTCCTGAAGTAACGAGAAGGTAATATATAATTATGATGTGATAATAAAGTAATGCCCTACGAAAGACTAGACTCTTGAAGTGTAGTAAGATTATATTTTATGTCGACTGTTTCTTGTTACATATATTAATGTGATTTTTAATTATACTCATGCTTTTATAATACTTTTCACTACATGTACTTTCTGTGAAGAGGCTTGTTTCTTGAAAATTGAGTAATTTTGATTAAACCAAAATAGAGTTAGAGAGGACATTGCAAAGTGCAACGCTCTGCACCGGCCTGTCCTGTATCGATTTTAAATCGGCGCCCTCCCGATGGCTCTCGTCGGTGGGCAGCCGCCATTTTGTGAGAGTTAGTAACACATAATGGACCATTAATGCATGAATTATTAATGCTTATTATAGCAATAATTATGTTCAAATTTCTTTCAATTAAAATAACGCTTTCTTTGTCACTAGCGGACGGAGAATCTTAAGGCCACTGCAGGTATGGGCATGCATTCGCGAGGAATTTTGGAAATACCGATGCCCGAAAGATATGTTGCAAAAAGTGCTGAAGAGCGTGCAAACCGTAGCGCCACGGAACACAATACGAATTTTCGCGCGTCGCATGATACCACGGCATCTGCGAATCCGACGTCGTCGACTCCGAATGCTGGTTATCATTATCAAACGGCGACTTACCTTAACAGAAATCGCTTGCCAAGTATGCAACATCGACCCGTCGAAGCTAAGGCCTCAGAGGCGAAGCTTCTGGAGCCTGTTTCTGCCAAAGCGCGGTTAACCGGGTGGTTAACAAAAACACCTAAAATTGAAGATCCAAATCTCAATAAAAACCAAAATGTACCACTACATGACTTATATTCCTCCAAATTGACTATCGATAACAACCCAAAAAGCGCATCCAGCTCAAAGAACGATAAAACATCTTTTCTAAACAAATTACATTCACATGATCCTTCCCGTGAAACTGATGTGAAACCACCATTTGACGGCAAAATAAGTAATGACGAATGTCAAACTGAAGATACTAAGGCAATGTCAATTTTAGATTTGTATTCTTCAGAGTCTTTCTTTGAGAATGATTCTGACTCAGATACTGGACCATCTGGAGCTGCGGCAGACAATACGCTTCAAACAAAAGAGAATTTCTTCGAAGGAAATAGTCCAACACTTGATTTATACTCAAAGGAATCATTATTTGAATCTGATTCTGATTCAGATATTGTAATGGTAAAATTTGAGGATCATATTGATGACAAGGGTCTGCAAGTCCAAAATACCAGCCCTAAAGAAGAAAATAATGGGCCTGTTAATTATATTAATTCATCTGAATCGAAGAATGCTGCGGACGAAACGCCTGGACGGGAAACGCCAATCCCGAATGATGATCCAACGGTAAGCATATTTAGTTGTTGAATAAAGTAAGATACTATTATGAGTGATGGATGCAAACTCCTTACTTTGCATAGTATTTCTTTTTAATTTAAATAGAATTTATATTATTTGAAATCAATAAATAGGTACAAGAATATGATGCCTTTTTAAACTAAAATATAGGTAGAAACCACACAACAATAAAGTTTATTCAAAAATAAGTAAAATGTTATTTTATTTTCTAGGATATCCCACCGGAGATTAGCTTTGAATGGAAATATTTTGCGGTAAAAATGAAGGTTGTTAAGAGGAAGGTAAGAAAAGTTCATGTACGCGAACGGGGCATTCACATGTGTTTTTATTTTTATTTTTTGTATTATATTCTGTAAATATTAATATGTATGTTATTTAAGTTTCCTTTTTAGTTCCATTGCATTGTAGTAAAAGTAACATTATTTTAACGTTTTCCAGGTATCGTCACAGAGAAGGCGTCGTAATGCGGAACAGCGGTATCCTGGTCCGGTATACAGCCGTTCTACTCGGGGCCGTGGAAGAAACTTATTGCGCTGAGCTTGCTTAGCTTAAAGCCCGGTTTACACCACGTACGGGATAGATAAGGGCTCCTTTTGACTCGCACGAGAAAGCTGCATACTTTTGTTTACACCTACTCGAACTAAAGGGGATAAAAAGAGTTAAAACCCGACCTCTCTCATTTTTTTACAGTGTCAAACAAAAAAATATTGGTGTAAACGTAACACATTTTCCTCTCCCTTTTGCGGTGTAAGTCGCGCTTAACACGACCTACCCTCAACATAATGTTTCAAGAAATTTTTGGGACAAAAATAAAAATGAACCAATCAAATCACAGCTAAAGGAAACCTAAAGATTGTATGCTTCCAATATATTATTTGCAATGTTATCTGTCCTCAGTAAGTCGGTTCTCAATGCTTTGAATTGTGGAATAGTTTGTCCTAACTGACTACAAACAGATTGATTTAAAAAAAAACGATAATTTGAACAAATATCCATCTTGTAAGCATAGAAAATTGACATGAAAGGCATGTTCATCGTGCTGAATACCGTACTTAGTAAAAAAAAAAGAATTAAGAAATCATTAAATTTAGGGTGGGCGGGTGACTTTCAAAAGTCCGTACTATGGGTCGGTCGATGACCACCAATCGACCGCTCTAACAAATAGCTCCTTTATATCTCTCCAATACTTCCTTGTCTCTCTCTTACTGATTTTCGTATGCACTCATTAAGTGAGAAACAACTGACAATGAGAGGTATCAATGATCTATTTGTTTTTGTACAGTGTATTATAGTGTAAATATAGGTTAGGTCCGTAATCGTAAAACTGCGTCGTGCTTTGATACACTACGAGTTTTGGTGTATCAAAGTACGATAGAATCGAACCCCAACAATAAATAATAATAATAATAATAACAATGTTATTATCCGTTCAGGGGCTTTTGTGTACATCGGTACGGCAAATTTTTACCACAGGAATTTGGTATACTATATTGCTTCACTCCCTGAGCGTTAAAATCTCGTTAAAATGCATACCTTCGGGTATCAGGCGTTCCATTTCATTAGCAACTGTGAAGGATATTAAAATAAGCAATCAATGCGTAATCCTCACTTGTTTTTTGCAAATTTATAGAGATTCCAACTGTTTTATTGAACTACCCTCGAAACAAACCTACCTCGCCTATAGATGTAAAGAATCTTGCTCAAGGGTAACAAACATTGATTAAAAATGTAATCGCCGTGACATTATCGATATTTTTACGGTCCTCTCAGACCGAAGTAAAAACGGCAAATAAAAAAAGCTTTTGATGTTTTCATCACAATTAGAGAATTCTTAGCATATTGGTTGATGTGTAGTTGACGCTCACACATACATAATATTACTAAAATAGTTTCAATGTCGTTTTTTATGTATTTACAAACTTCAGGTACAGTAAACTCTTGTTTCTTTTTATATAGGAATTTATAACGAATATTTTGTTTTAATTTAAAAAACACATATTTTTAGATTGCAAACTGTTTTTAACTTTGTATAAAATCTTTTAAACTACACTTGACAGCAAATATACCGAGCCACCCGCTATCTGTACCTAATACTCATCAGATTTTCTCAGGAAGTATGAAACTTACAGCGATCATATTTATATCTACAGAAAGTGCGTTTTATGCTAATTATCGCCTGTAAACTCGTTGCACCGAAGATCTGCTGATTCGAAGTCTGCTAGCGACCTCGCGTTCGAAGCCTGCTTGAAGTAATGTAAGCTTGAGCTGCTTCATGAGGTGTTGTATCCATTTTTAACAGATAAAGGTGGCATAAGAACACGCGTTTAAGCAAATGATCTTAAGAAATGATTAGAAAATTCATCCACGTTCAATATCACAACTCTAGTCAAAAAAGAGCAAATCGTTAACATTTTGTTTATTGCTTGATTACAGTGTCAGTTGCCACTTTGCCAGTACTTTAGGTTAAATTTATGGTCATTTTAATTGTGATTAAATACCCTTTCTGTAGGTATGAGTTTGATGGGTGTACGTTTTCTACTTCCTGAGAATTGTTACAATGTGGCGGGTGGCTCGGTTTATTTGCTGTCCAGTATAGTAATTATTTTTATTTAAAATTTGTACTGTTGTTTAATATTATTAATAATTATTAATTTTGTGAAAATTTATACTAAGCTCTCTTTAAATTACCTTTTATAATAATATATAGGTTTTTGTGAATTTAAATTTATCGGTATTTCGTATATCAAACGACTATATTTACACTAATCTATTTACAAGAACTATCTCTATGTCCTATCTCTTAGAGATTTATACGTATAAATGTGTAGATAATTTTCTTAGGTATTTTATGAGGTGGGTGTAACTTTTGTCGATGTTTAGTAAGTAGTGAAAGAATTGAAAAATACGAAAACTTTTAAATGATATTACGACTTGATGTTTATGTTTAAAATGGATGTTATAGTTTTATTTGATTATTCATTAATTGAAGGTAATGAAGAAAATTTAAATTGGAAATTGGTCTAGGTGAAAGAGATCACTTTTGTAGATAGCGTGTTTAAAAAATCTGTAGTGTATGGAGGGTAGGTTGGATAAAGAAAGTGTCCTTTTTAAAGAGTTGGATAATTCCTAGGAAAGAGAGATATTTTGGTATAGATGAGAAAACGGTAGGCTTTTGCTCTAAATGAAATTAAGGAGGTAAGAATCACGAAAGTGGAGATAGCTAGAACGTTGAAAATATTTCTGAATTGATAAATTTTGTCAAAAAAAATAATATCATGTTTCCATTTTAACCAATGCGTTATGCACTTAAATATTTTTTTATTCTTCTATATTACATTGTTTGAAATTTGTTGTATATTGTATTTTTGTATTATTATTGTTTTGATGGGTGTAAACAAAAATTACACGAATCTAAATTATTATTATTTAGAATTCAAAACATTTAAACATTTACAAATTAAAAATTTATATATTTCTCAACAACAGTTATTAAAGAACTGAATAGCATAATATAGTTAGTAATATAGCCGCCACGACTGATACCGAATTTTGGTCTAACGGCAAAATTAACTTAAAATAGCATAAAATGAATGGTAGACAATTTTTTTGAATTTAAAGTTTCTGATAAAGATATAGTCCAAGATTTTTAGATTTTCGCTCTGCTTAAATCCTTCTACGTGATTTTTCGATTGGATTATGCCAGAGGGTGCCCCCTAAGTATAAAACCGAGTTTCTGTCGCCCGAAACCGCGAGCGTTAGCCGCTATCTTGGAAACCGTTTTTTTGCATATACTCGTATCTCGGAAACGGTAAGTTTTACGTTAAAAACCGTAGAGATCTTTTTTGGAGATGACAAAATTTCCCATCATTTTTCTTTGTAATAATTTTCAATCAATGGAATCAAATCGATTTTTAAATGACTTCATTTTCTAGGTCGACATTTGAAGTGATCGAAACGGTCGAAAAATAATTTAAAGTAATTACTTGAAACAGTATTCAGCATTACATCAGGTGGGTAACGAGTCTAATGGAATATCGCATTGTTTATTTTTGAGCGTTTTTGGCTAATGATTGCGACGAGTATGGTGGTAGTAGGAATCAGAATATTAAATAACCGAAATATAATATCACATTTAGTCTATAAATAATATTAACTGTCATCAAACTTATCTAAGTATTTTAGCAAAATATTAGTGAATTTTTTTGTCACATTTACTTTAAGATACCTACTGGTGTTACTATAAAAAATGAACGTTACTTGTAGTAGATGAATTAAGTGAGAAGAAATTGAAATTGATAGTACTGCATTGTTTTCCGTTAACTTTATTTTTCCCGTATTTGATTTTGTGTTAAATTTCTCAATACAAAATCTTTATACTAATGTATAATTTTTTTAACAACTTTTGCTATACTACATATTTCTTCAGATTTTTTAATCTACCTATTGTGCTTTTTTACAGACACAGACGTCATTTTCACATATGTGTCTAAAAATAATATGTATTGTCTTGTATCTACTTAATATTTTAGTGAAATACACATGTGTAACCTTTAAGTCACTATAACTTTTATAAAAATATTGTAGAATTTCGGTACGTTGAATTTGGAGATTTTGGCTAGTACGCTTTGAACGTGGTTTTGATGGCACTGTTAACATATTCGCGTTCGTCTCACTTCTTTAAGAATTGGTACAAATATTAACAGCTTAATGTCGAAATGTAATAAAATTTACTGAACATTATTAAGAGGATATGGATCTAAAATTAGTATTTGTAATATTTATTCATGATAAGTATAATTTGAAGCAATCGAAGGTTGTGGGAAAGAATTGGTGTTTTTCGAGATAAAAGATGTTTCGATTTACCGAGATTCTACTATGTTAATTTTAGATATTAAAACTGAATGTCAGTAGAAACATATGATAACCAAGAAATAAATGGAAATAGATGTTATTGATACTCTTAGATATACATATTACCTCATCCTCTCCCATTTTGGTACACACAAAAAATAGTACCTCAATAAATATGAGAAGCAAACGAGTATGATATTAAGGGTCACTGTAACCTCCAATTTCTAATTGGATTAAAATCCTATTTGAGGTCGTAAGTGGGTACATTGCTATTTATTAAGACAGATATTTTTTTTAGGAAACCATACGTCCTCAACCAAAAAAGCTGATCATACTGCTTCACGGCGGGTTAAGAGCAGGGCGGTAAGGTGAGCTCTGGGCGAGATATATTATTATGACTCGCCTATGCCTAAAAATATTAATATATCCCTCTGAACCAAATTCCAAAAATAAATAACGTTTTAGTGTTACCATTCACAGTTTACTTATTTCCCCTTTTGGAAGTCGTGATATTACGGTAGTACGGTATTTATTAAGCTTTCATTAACATTAACAATCCATAATGGCAGATATAGCTATTTTATAAAACCTAAAATATAAATTAAAAGCGATTTTTCGATTATATTTTTACTTAACTACGCAATCCTATCTTGATTGTGATGTAAATAATGCTAACATCACAATCAAGACAGGATTGCGTTTTATACATTTATGGGGGCTTACAATCACACCACTAAGCAAAGTACATAGCTAAAGGTAGTGTAGTATGCCCGTAAAGTGAAAACTCCGTATTATTAAAATTTCTATCAACCAATAACATTTATCCAAGGAGAATAGACACGAAACATTTTTCGAAATCCATTTCAAAATCATATTTTCAACCATAGACACAGTAATAGATAGACCGTGTTACAGATTGACAACGTGCGAGACATGCATGTGTGTGATACTCACACATTGACAGGTCATTTGGGATGGTGATATTAATAATAACGTTACACGTTGTCGATATTTATTGTTTACTTTCAAAAAAAATAACAATTCATTAAAAGCTTTTACTTAACTTGAAACGAATGTATGTATGTTTTTCAAAACATCGAAGTCAAATCTTTTGATTTGAACTGAAAATTAGGTTTTAAAGTAGCTTTACTTAACCGGTTAAGATTAATTTTGCATACTCGATTAGCATTATTGCAAAACATTTTTTTAGTATATTATTTCCTAGATTTTATTCACCTTTAATTGAAAGTGCTATAATTAAAAGAAGTTATATCTCTTTCGTTCGAAATATATCAGACAAGTTTATTGTTAATGAAAGTAACTGTTTGCAACTCTTTTGTCAGCGTTTTTGTTATTAAGTGGAACATGAGCTATTTCCGGTATAATCTCTACAGGAAGACTCTATGGTTAAGAATATCGATTTTACAGAGATTAGCGGCATACTAAGGGCCGCTTCTGTATTTGGGTATGAATTACAAATTTTAGTGGTATTTTCATTTTACTTCTTCATATTAATAATTTATTTTGTATTCCAAAACTGATTTCAATGTTTTTGTCTTTTTAGCTCACAAGAGGAAGATTACAAAGGCGTCTCATTAGTCAGCTGTTAGCTCCTGTAAGTATTTACTGTATTAATATTAATTTTTCATAAATACGAGTGTTCTTGCAGTTAGAATTCGTCTTGTCTATCGCACTGTATAATAATTATATCGTGAAATACTTTACGTTTGGATCGATTACGGGAATTATCTTTGACCTTCATCTCGTACACGAGGCGGCAATGTCAAGTTTTTAAAAGTATAGAATAATATTCTTTACGTAATTAGCAATTATTAATCTTCCATTATAACAGGCTCTTGTCAAGTTATAAAATCAACAAGTATCTAAATATATTTATTCAAAGATGTAGCGACCACCAAGAAGTTTCAATTTTTTTGTTTATTTTTCTTCTTTTAATTTCGAATTTGATTGTCAATGCTTTCTTTTGTTTTTCTTCTTCTTGTCAAATTCTTACGCCTTGTACTTCTGTTGTTTATAGTTGAAGAGACTTTTTAATGAACACGCAAGACACCACATTATAAAGATATAGTACGATTTATTATCACGCACGTAGGTTACATTTTTGTCTTGAAATTTAAAAACAAAGTTGTAATGTTATTTTTCTTCTTATCAATAGTTCGCAATGGCTGGTGTGGGGTTAGAACCCGGTATGAGGGTCTACCGGTGCTTCGTCGCCGAGGGTGATGCGGATCCGCCAGGAACCCGTCGCTATCCGATAGTGGAACGAGTGTTGCCGATCATACAACTGTTCCCAGGGCGAATCCCATGGGCACGTCCCGGTGATGCGTGGGACCGCATGCCAGCTATGCGCTGGGTAGCTTACTACCCTCCTAAGCACCCCGCCGCACCCGCCGGCTAAATTCTCTGTTCTACGGGGAATCCACGCAAGAAGAGTTTCGTCGATATCCCAATGATTCTCCGAATAGAAAACGTCATGAAAATTCTTATTCGCAACCACTACCTTTCTACCTTTATATCTTTCGGGATATAGGTAATCTTCGTTATCTATTTTCAAGAAGCTTTTAATTAGAGTAAGCCTCTCATTTTCAAACTTCTTTTTATTATGGTACTGCACAGTATAATACTCTCGCTTGAACATTTATATCTTCTTTAGAATTGGAAACGTTATCGATATCTGTAATCACAGTGGTATTACTCACTTTAAATTTGTCCGTGGAATTATTGTGTATTTTACTCAATGTTTAATAATTATTATATAACATTTAAAAATCGATATAGGTTTTGGAACTTAGTAGAGGCTTCTTGCTACTTTTATTGTGACAGTTCAAGCTATTCATTAATGAAACCGTAATATGCACAATTAAATATTTAAATCTTTTATCTTTTGGTAACTTTATTGAACTGTATACTACCAATATCTATTTTTTATGAAAAAAAAAAATGTTAGGTTTTACAGTATTTTGAAATTATCTTACTGTTCAATTTTTAAAATCTGGATGTTTCAGTAATAAAGTAGTATCTGTTTTAATGTTCAAGGAATATAATCTTAGTATTAGTAATGTGTGTCAAATAAAGGAAGCATTCAAAATGTATGTAATTTTATTGAAGTAAATATGCCATATTAAATTAAATTTGCCGAGACCAGGGGCCTTACTCTTGAAATTAATTCCATTACAATCCGTTGCACACTAGCGCCTTATATGCCAAAATTGAACGGATATTGCAGAACTAAATGAAAATGTGTAATTTCGTTGAAAGTCAAAGAGAAGCTACTCTTGACGCATTTTTGTGACAGCCTAATTGTGTTGTCAAAACTCCTTCAGTGTTACCAACTCTCAAAAATATTTATCCCTAAAGTTTGTGTTGTGTCAAAAACCCCTAAAATCGCCTTAATTATTTAGTTGTCCCCCTAAAAATATATAAATATAAATTCATAATGATTTAGAAATAATATGCTGTAATATGTTTCAAAAGTCTTTTTATTATAAGTTATAAAATTTAATACATAAAATATTTCGTCTTAATCTGAAGATTTAGATTTTTTGAAATCATACATGTTGACATTGAATAAGTTTAACATTTTATTGGGTGGCTTAAATGTTGTACAGGATCCACCAGTTCGATTTAATGTAAATCCGACGATCATGATGCTTTGCAACATTTTAATAGATAGGATAATATTCAATATTCTTAATCTATTTTTTGGCAGCATCCTATCTTATATAAGCTAATGTCAAACATACGTTCAAGTTTAAAAAAATATGGGCTTATATTTTACACAACAATAACCGCCATATGCACAGACAATAAAATAACCACCAGTGGCGCCAGTATACAAGTCGCTAGGTCAAGAAATAAATATTAATATTATCTTAAAAATATTAGAGTCAAAAAATCCCTGAAAATAGCCCTAAAAAGATCCCATCGCACTTATTTACCCCCTAAATCTGGGGGTAAACCTAAGTTGGCAACACTAAATAAAAAACAAATTGATTAACATCTATTTGAATTACACTTTGATTGACATTGACACGTCATTATGATTTGACACTTTTGTAACATCCAAAGAATCTACATCTACATAGAGGAAGCATTATAATCTTGGATGATTTATTTCACTTTAAAGAGGCATTCTCAGGCGACCGCTACACGTAATATAAAATTAAATATGATAAATATCGTGATCCGTCAGATCCATAGTGCTACACTATAACCCTGTACCCTACACGTCGATAAATATCGTAATAAGACAATGATTGACGGATCACGATATTTATCTTACGTGTAGCGGTCGCCTTATAGTTTTAAGGTTTAAATACTTATTTGTGGTCTTTCGAAATTTGTACGAACGTTTAATAGTTTATTGTTCTCCTTCATACATATTATCGCTCGCTCTATGTGTTCTATCTCTTTGGATAGTGACGTTCTTGGTCAATCAAATCTTAATTCCAATTTTAACGCAATTGCTTTCAAGAGTACCAAATCATGTGACAGTTCAGATTGGGCTGGGATCAGAATTAAATTGAGATATTTTTCAAGAGTAAGGCCCCAGATATTAAGTTTAATGTCTCCATTCTTGCAATGGAATGGTGTTTGGGATAAATTTTCTCAAAGTATCAATAAAAATCCCTGTGCGTACCAAATATTCCCTTAAAACATCCTATAACCCTAAAACGCAATCGATAACTAATTATTAAGCTACGAAATTAAAAAGACCTACTTTTATTCGTAGCTGAAACCAATCGACTACATCTTAAATATACGGACAGAGTGATACAAAAAGGTTGACGCATTGAGGTGACAGACAGAATGGAGTTGACAGATAAAACAATTTAAATATTATTATATATTTTCCCGTAACATTCTAAAACTTACTTAAAATCAATTCAAATAAAATTTAAAGGTGTAAAAAATATACGAAATTAAGAGGTTTATGCGTGTGAAATTCGACTATATGAAATACACAGCTTCAGAGTTTCATGCTATAGTACAAGTCTATAGAACATTTAAAGGTCCTGTTACACGGTTGTGGATTGAACTTGAGTGATATAATTTGGCAATTAGTTTTATTTAACGTTTACATAAAAATAATTTTAGGGTAATACAACAGACTAATTATTACCTTTTTAAAATTGAAGGACATAATGAGGACGCAGCCTGATGCCTAGTGTTTAGTACCTAACTGCAGGCGGGGTGTAAGTTTTCTTCATCATTATAAATGAAGACTGCAAAATAAGCCTTCCCTTTACCTAATATTTACGAGCAATTATTAATAATACCTATTATGTCGATAAGAGCGCTGTCAACAAAAAGTCTTGAAAGATATTGAAACCATTATGAAAAGCTTTCAGGTATGACGGTATCATTTTACCAGCTTTTAATAAATTTAAATCTTTCCATGGACGAAACATTAACAAGAGCGAAAAAAGTAATTTTCTGGGTGCTTATATTTCTTCGCTGTTATAATATATATTTATTTATAAACCGTTCAAATAATGTATTGGGACAGTTGCAAAGTCGTCAGGTTGCTCCAGCCTTATTTCAGCACGTTAGCACCAGAATATAAAAAATATGATGTGCCTTTTAGTTCCTTGTCCCTTTTTTTATTACATTTCTTGTGATAGTATGAAAACCATAAATTATTTCTTTTACGCGATGATTCCAGTCATAGTCACATTCTAATTCGAGTTTTCAAAATTCGAATGTGGAAAATGGCAATCACAAGAACTGTCAGAAACTGTCACCCGCCATCGTTTAAAGTCAATCCCAAGACTATTATTGATTTTTCGAAAGCCGACGGACGGCCATTCCGTATCTCCTTTTGGACAAAGGATGTATACTGTTTTGGTATCCTTTACTGCACATTGATATCATTTCTATACATTCCTGTGCTAAAAAATCTCTAGCGAGAGTCATTTTGTGTGTGTATGGTTGTGAGTGTATTATTCAGACTACGGCAGCGTCAGTCTAGATTTTCTTTATTCGGTAAGTTTTTATACATTTTTCACTATATTTACATTTTGATTTGTCTTTTCCTCGACGTCGCGTTTGTCAATAACACTGAATTATTCAGTGTATGTCCCAGTTGTGTTGAGAACGCCTATTTATGTGTATGAATGGTGTTTATAATAGCTGCGTAGAAGAATTTATGTAGGTTATTATGTAGCTATTATTTATTATGTACCTACCAACATTTGTTTTGTTTTCAACCCAAAGAATCTTTACTTTAAAAAATAAAGTTTTTCGGCGTTTCTTTGTAATTCCTTCGTATCTCAATATTTTTGACTTCAAGATTACGAAACAGTTAGTAAATATATGTAAAGATAATATTTCTTTAACTAGTATGTAGTGTAACCTTATTTTTAATTTGCTTATCAATCTCTGAAGTATTTATATTTAGTTTGTTTTGTTTATGTTTTGTTTTTCAAATGGCGAAATAATAGAATAACGTGAAAGTATTTTTGGAATTATTTTATCGACAAATTATAAATTTTTAATATACCTATTCGTAATTAGTTTTCCATTTATCTTTAATTTATTTCTAGAAAAAAAAATGTTAATCCTACCTTTACTTCATTCATTATTTTTCAGCGAAAAATAAGCAGCAGAGATGGCGCGACGGTGGGAATATGAATTGGGGGGCAATAGACCGTGGCCTCTGCTACCACCGTTACAAATTAGAGACGAAGATCGGCCCCGACATCGAATCGTGCTAGAGTATATTTTTCAAGCAGTTCTCCACCGCGATGAGGAACGATGTCCTCCACCAGAGAGACAACCTTCGCCTCCACCAGAGAGACAACCTCTACCTTCACGAGAGAGACAACCGCCTCGACGACAGAGACGAATTCCACCTACACCAGAGAGAGAACCGCCGCCTCCATCGAGAAGACGGCCTCCACACCTTCTACCCATAAAAACCAATTCGAGATCGCGCAACCAGCGACAACAGAGGCAAAATGGTGGTGCGTCTCAATTCCGCCACTTGGAGCGTACGCAGCGGCGACCGCCCTCGCTCATCCCTCTAAACACTGAAAGCGGAAATTCTCATATGGATCCGGAGATCATACCGGTTCCTTTCCAGCCCTGGCGTCTTCAACAGCAACGCCAGCTCCGTCGGCTCCCACTTCTCATCCCTTTGCGGCGGGACAGAAACGTACCCCAATTCTTGGAGCCACATGTGTGGTATATTGCACCAGGGCCCACTCAACGTCGGCTCTCGAACAACCCGTTACTGCCCGCCTTGGTGTTGTCCAATATGAGTCCTCCGATATGGAACGAAATGGTGCATGCGGAGCGGCCTCCTCCCTGGCCCCCACCTGGAGGATAAGACACATTTGCTCTGTTTATTATTGAAAACTATCTTCTAAATAATAAATTAACCTTGCCACGTACCAACAAACACCATTCGATAAGCTGGTGGCTATGGAATGGGAGAGTTGCCAAGACGTGATGCTCGCTGGCCTATCTTCCCTTTTCAGTGGTTAGCAACTCAAGCAACAAAATATCTATGCTTCATTTTTTTCTTTACACTCTAGCGTGAATGAGTGGGATTGGAAGAATTTATTAAGACGTTCAGGGCGATTTAAAATCTTTGTTAAAATTCTGTTCCTGGTTTGGGCATAATTTTTTCTCCATAGCTCCATAAAGCATTATTACTAGATGCGTGAGCTGTTTTAAGCTGCTTTAAATTGCAAAATATATTGTCATATATTGTAACAAATATATTATTCGATACCACATGTGACAAAAACTAAGAATTCAATTTTTTCTCCATAGCTCCATAATGCATTATTACTGCTTTAAATTGCAAAATATAATGTCATATATTGTAACAAATATATTATTCGATACAACATGTGACAAAAACTAAGAATTCATGTGTAATAGGACATGAATAGTCCCTTACGAATGTTGTTTGTGTCGCTCAACTACTATACGGAGGCACGTCAACGTGTGTGAGATGAACCAACGGACGATGATTTTAACTGACATTTAAGTAAAAGGAGACTCAGTGCAAAATCTCGTATGTTAACGCCTTGTGACCGTGTCAAACTCAAACTCAAAAGCTTTTATTTATTATCAAATTATACATTAATCTTTCATTCTACATATCTTAAAATCAATCAACACATTGCAAAAGGTTTCGGAAAAAGAAAACAATTTAAGATTGACAGTCATGTTGAGCTAAGACTCCATTTATTTTCTCCATTTATCTCCATTTATTTATGTGAATTCTTTATGAAAAAATAATTATGAAAAATTTAACATACGGTATGCATGGGCACTTTTTACCTTTTATATCGTTATGGTCTAAGCGATTTGGGCAAACATACGCAAATAAACGTAATTGGAATTATTTCTGTCGTTAGAATTTTTTGATATTTTTTCTTGAATATTGCGCGAATTGACATTAATATTTAATCACAATGTACTAATGTTAAATATTATATTAAATATCAAATTTGACTTAACTATTTCTTTTGAGATTAAGAGCCTCAAAATTTATTTACTATACTATATTTTATAAAAATCTTGTCTTTTCTTTACAACTTTATAAGATTATACGAAGATATTTATTTTAAAAAATAATTTAATTTATTTAAATCTTAAAATATAAACATATTTTTCACTGTATGTATATTCTGATATAAGACTGTAAACGAGGTTCTATTTTTGGAAAATCTTAATAAAACTCATATCTGAGTATTCAATTAAGTTACAAAGCATATCGACCTTATATTACGTAATTATGATTTAGTGCCCATATTTATTATAACTTTTACATTTTTAGCGTTTAATATAATGTATTATGTATCTCTGAAAGTACTTATATTATAATTAGTTCTTTACAGTACCCGGGATACTTACTTTACTTCACGAAGTTCAAATTTCTTTTAAACAGTTTTTATTTTATACTTACCTTAATCTGAGATTGTAAATTTTTAATTTGTAGTGACTCTTTGATAAGATCATTTGTTTATAAGAGTACACAAGTCCACCAAGTATATAATAAGTACATAAAAGTAATTCTACAATTTTATCATCAAAATTGATTGAACTTTCTAAATCTTGTTACTTTTCTTTTGTAATTGAGGCCTAAGTCGGTTTAAGTGTTAAGAAAGAGGAAGCTTTCAGATTAAAAAATCTGATACCTTAATTTTTATACCTTATTTGTCGATTTTATAACTAGTTATATTAAGGTCCTGAAATTATTCCGATTATTTATAAGAAATCACCTAGTCATGGGTGGGGCACTATTTTATAAATAATATTGTCAAGTATTATTTAATAAGTATCCTGTGAACACAGTCATGTAAATTGGACTCTTAGGTTCGTATTAAGAAATAAAGCGTAATTGATTTTGACGCGCAAAACTTCTTTAAATACAAAAACATGATTAAGCATTATTCAAGATGAATCGTGGTCCACAGGAATTTTTCTCGAATTTCAATTGATACCATCGATTTCTTTGATAGATAAATAATTTGTTTTAAGGTCAATCAGTTACATTATTGTAATTTCTTTATTTAATAAGAATGTTGAAATTACAAAGAGGTTTCTTTACTTATAAATATTTTGAAAATTTCATCTTGTAATGGTATCTATCATTGATTGATATATTTAGATACTATTGCACAATAATTCAATTATTGAAATATTTATTGATGTGCGTTAGTTCTTTAGACGTCGGTTCAACATACCTTTTATTTATGTCAATATCGACGCAAAAAAGCGGAAATGAAAGAGAGGTTTCATAAATAAAAGGATTTGATTTTTTTTGAAATGTCAAGATTTCGATTCTCAATCATTTATATTGTGTTTGTGGATTACAGCTTTTTTTCCTAGATGTATTTACGTATATTCAGTATTTATCGTAGATTAAGATAGTATGTAAAGAAAGCGTAATTTCTATAAGAGTCATAAACAGAGATATCTTCCATAATTTTGGTTCATTAAAAATGAAACAATTAATGTTTATATTGTGTGCATTCTACATTATGCAATTTTAAAAAGGAACGAATGCAAAACGAAAGAACATCACAGTTCCATCATTGTTTATTAATTCTTGAAAAGATGAGTCTTCGATTAATTAGTATATCTTACACGTAAATATTGTTGTTGGCGGTGACAAAAATGATATAATCTTTGTATATTATTGGATATCGTCGGTATCTTTCTCAATTTATTCGATGCTCAATGTTGAAGATTGCATTAGATAAAGTTTGAACAACTTAGTCCTTGTAAAGCGACTGGTTAGATCTAAGAGAGATGAATAATATTTTGTATGTTTGTTGGCATTAGGAATAGCACGGGAAGAAAAGCACAGGATAATAGAAATTGGTGTCATTTGTAATGACTGAAAAGTTAGTACGTGGGATGCCTTTTAAGTTTTGTCGTTTGAAGAAAAAAATACAACTAGAACCTTATAGTACTTTTTATTGTTTTTCAAAGTATTCACCACGTAGCTTAATACACTTTTCCATTCGCTCAAACCAGTTATTATAACATTTATTCCACTATAAAGTGGGGGTGTTCAAAATGGCTGACTTGAAAGCGTCGACTGCTTCTTCACCGGACTGGAACCTTTGACCACGAAGACTTTTTTTAATTTTAGGAAATGTAAAGAAATCGTTAGGGCTTAGGTCAGGACTGTATGGAGGATGGTCAAGAATTTCCACTTTTTCCTGCTTCAAATACTCAATCGTTTGACGAGCGTTGTGTGAGCTTGCGTTGTCGTGGTGCAGGATGATGCGTCGCTTTGAGTTAGATTTTCGAAGTTCAGCGATGACTTGTGGTAAACAAACTGTGGTATACCACTCTGCGTTAACCGTTCTACGATCTTCAAGTGCAATAGTCGCAACATGGCCGGTTTTTCCAACGAACGTGGCCACCATCTTCTTTGAAGTGCTTTTAGAACGAACAACTTTAGTCGGCTTTGGCTCGTCTTGAAAGACCCAGATTGTAGATTGTTGTTTGGAATCAGGATCGTAGGAATAGATCCAAGATTCGTCACCACTGATGACTTCGTAGACGTGATTTGACTCTCCTCGGTTGAACCTTTGCAGAGTTTTCTTACACCATCTGACGCGGGCCGCCTTGTGATCGTCGGAAAGCAGATGCGGTATCCAACGGCAAACTAGCTTTCTCACGCCAAGCGCTTCATGCAAGATCTTCTGAATGGTTGTCCCTGAGATGCCTAATAATGCCTCTATCTCTCGATACGTCACATGACGATCTTCGAGAATTAGTTGTCTCACAGCAATGATGTTATCTTCAGTGAAAGCGGATTTTGGGCGTCCTTCGCGAAATTTGTCACCAACACTAGTATGTCCCCGCTGGAATTCTAAATACCAGCGTTCGACAGTCCGCAGACATGGGGCTTCATCACTGAAGACAGATGTTAGCTCTTCGAAACACTGAAGCCGTGTCAGGCCTCTTCTAAAGTTGTAGAAAATTATTGCACGAACATTTTCCTTAGAAAGATTCATTTTCGTACGTAACCTAACGGATTCCAATCGACAATGTGACTAAACAATAGCATTAATCCTAATACTTTCAACTGTTTCGAGATGCAAAATTTAAACACATTCGAATATAGAACAGTTCCAAATTCAAAATTGCCGGGAAATATGGAAACGACAGAACTTAAAAGGCATGCCAGGTATTGAAAGGATACAAGGCATAAGCATTCAACTTTTAGGATTGCTAATACGATTGATTAATTTATTTATTGATAGGGCTCCATACAGAAGTAACACTAATACAACAACAGAATAAGTATATTATTAAAGTTCTAGTATTTGCCTCCATAGATGGATAACTTGGACCAATCAAATTAAGCTCAGAGGAGGTGGTATTCGGTTCAAGTAGACTAATTCTTCCAAACATTATTTGTGTACGACTCCTGAGTCCTTTCTGTCACTTTCAAAAGGAAGACGAAAGAGAAAGTAATACGCAGCCAAAGTAAGGCTTTAACCACCCTCAAATGTACTTTCCTTTTACAGGGAACGTAAATTTGAGTGTAGATATTTTTAGTATAAGTGAATACAATAACTCCAAGCGATCCGACAATGGAGGCCGTTACTTTTGTGAATATAATTTGATTTTAAAATCTAAAACCTACTCATCTCCATAAAAATAAACGACACCTCTTAAGAAATCATTGATGTAGCACAATAAAAAGTACTATCATATGTGTCTACTATTATAAATGTAATCATAGTTGTAAGTTGGTATTTTGGTGTAATAATAAAAATAAATATCAATGAGTTGTTTTCTTTTCCTTTTTTACGTGTTTTTTAACTGCCGACGCTACTGCGGATTGGTGGACTTGACATACCTTTAAGAACATTTTTTTGAACTCTCAGGCATGCAGGATTCCTCACGATGTTTTTCACCGTAATAGCAGGTGTTATTTAATTTAATAAAGCGCTCATAACTTTTTTACAAAGTCATTGGTGCGTGCCACTGGGATTAGAACCCGGACCCCTCGTTTTAAGGTCGAATTCTAAGCCACTGGGCTATCACCGTCATCCAACGATTATCTACATCAATGGTCAGCCTGTGATGGTTTCAGGAATCAGAGCTCTCGGGTATCGCTTTGAACACTTGTCATCGATCATACAGGGTGACTTGTTGTCATCTTTGTTGTTGTTTAGTCACTACAGATTGCAATTTTGGGTCAACTGGAATTTCAGCTGAAATTGTGGAATCAATTTCTTCTGGCCTTATTTTGCCAACTAACCAAACTAAAATGTGCGCGTGTGGTAAACCACGTTTTTGCTATTCTACACAGTAAATCCAACAACGGACTTCGCCATATATCTACAATGAAATGTATATGGTAACACGTCAACTACAAATTAAAGGAAAAGCCGACGACACTTTAAAATGTGATTTTCTTCATAAACCGAACGTCGTATGAATAAAAATTCATAGCACTAACTTTTTTGTTGATTCCAGGACCTACAACGATGAATGATAAACGGCTACAATTAACGAATGTATTGAATTAAAATTTGATCTTGTTCAATCTAGTTACCTGTTACATGATTAACCATTTTAATGTTGCAATTGTATCCGTCTTCCCCCTGCCAGAATATTAATGGATAGGTAATATAAAGCATCATAACTTCTGTGCGTTTCAGATACCTACACGTTAATTCATTGCTACGACGATTAAGTACGATATCTCTAAATTCCAAATTTTTCTCCGACAGCGACAATAGCAACTTCATCGATTGCTGGTGCATTAAACCTTCTTGTGTGCTCACCCGCTGGTGTTTTACAGCCCGAATAACAATATTATAGTAGTCTAATGGCATCCGATTTAACGCTATCTTGAACATTTGGACTAAGTTTTTGTTCTCATTAAGAAACCTTTGCATGTTTTCGATAATGTTCGCTTTACTGTTTGACTGAAAGCGCAACACTTTTCAAGTTCTGCGTTTGGATTACCCATAAAATAAATTTGTAAAAACTGATGATCTGCGTTTGGTAGTGGCAAAAGCGCTCCGTGTAAGTGATATCCCCGGATCAGTAATGGTTAACGAACCTGTAAAGTAATTTCAGTTACAAATTTGAATGTTATAAAACTGTTTTCTTACTTATAGATTTAACGGATATCTACATATAAGTCTTACTGTAAATACTACCGCAGAAACCGAACGTTAATCAACCAACTTTTCAAAATGGTAAAACACTTACTACTTATTTCCATAACAATTTTATTGTTTATTTATTTCCAAATAGACCTCATAAAAAGTCCATTATAAAGTCACGCCTAATAACCTGGCCCTATAATTATGAGTATAGACATAAATTTTAAGATTTTTTATTTTTATACATGTAATGTTTTTGTGTAACCTGTGTTGGGAGCCCTTAATAAATAAATCATAATTATGCATTACCGCCATCTAGCGGAGAATAGTGACACTAACAAGTTTAATAACAGAGTATGGTTTTGACTAGGGTAAGTGTAGCAGTACCAAAGCGAAGTACCAAAGCAGTACCAATTGTTATCGACAGATCGCAGGATATTATCATGTCCCGTTTCAAAAGCCTCACAGTGGAAATCTACCCAAGAAATTTTAATCCGATTGTTAAAAGTATTTTTTAATAAATTTTAATATGATTTCGCAAACTATGTTTCACATTTTTCAACCCCATTGAGAGTGAAATGACGAATGTTAAGGTGTTTTTATGACTCACTTCGGAAAAAATTGTATTACTTTCGTTGTTCTTACTTAAAAAAGAATACAAAAGATGGAGAATTGCTGATAAATCTATAAAAAAGCATTTTCATTTCAAACCAGGAATTATATCATTCTAAAATTTTGTCCAGTACATCACAGGGCCGTGTGGCCTAATGGATAAGGCGTCGGACTTCGGATCCGAAGATTGCAGGTTCGAGTCCTGTCACGGTCGTCCATCTAGAGTAACGTTCTTTTTTAATTTTGTTCTAAGATTATTTATGTTACAAAATTCATAAATATACGTCGATAGTATATTCGTTCCTCAGGGCAAAAATTATTGTCTATTCTTTTTCAACCCCCTTTTTTGTAAAATTCCTAAATATTTGGTTTTTAAAGTTTTAAAATGTATTCTATGACAAAACAAACATTTTTTTATTTCACTTTGTATATCCCAGCACCTGTGTAGCAAAGCCTTAACACTTTAAACATATACTGAACTATCATTTCTCCTCTCAGTTTTTATGATTCCTCTAAGTTTTTCACCTTCCTTTTTATTTTGGACGTTGGAGGTGGTTTGCAATGACCACGTTCTGTGGACATGTGTGCCCATTTGCTGCTCATCATATTTCGTAGCCCTCAAACTATGTTGAATATAATCTAGCCTTAATGTTAAGGACTAATGACTAATTTAACCATAATTTAATGTACTAATCATTCAAACCATTGAAGAATGCGTCCTACGCGTATATCACAGCAATTATTTGTTCTAATGATACAGGTTAAGTCATTGTTCGTAATTTTTTCAGTGTAACAAATTGATTTTTCAGTATCCCTAAGGCCGCCGTCACCGTCACGTCACCGAGAACGAGATGAAATAGCTGTACATACATTTACTGAGCCGCGTGTCCACCGCGCGTCCGTCACCCGAGCGCCTTCATACCGGCCGCCGAGATTTCGAGTAAATTCAAATTCAAATTCAAAAGCCTTTATTCATTATTAGGTACAATTTATGCACACTCAATGAACGTCATACATTTAACATTATAAAAATATCGGCTTTGATCGCCCCTCAGGAAAAACGTAGACTAGGAGAAAAAAAGGGGCGGAAAAAAAAACTCCCAGCACTCTTTTAAAAATAAAAATGAATTATTCTATGGTGCAGTATGACTAGGCCCAATAAAGGAACACACGTGACAGCTATCGTGTGTGTCAACATCGCCCCTTTGCCATCCGCACACAGATAAATATTGATACATGGTGAATAGAAATAGCCTGGTGAAGTTATTCAATCCCACGTTTTCTTATCGTCTAAATAGTCCTTAGTTTCATAATAGGCCTTTCGGTACAGGACTGATTTGATAGTTCTTCTAAATTTATGAAAAGGCAGGGACTGAATTTCGATTGGCTTTTTTTATGAAGTCGATTTTTTTTAAATACCAGCTTGTAGACATTCCTGGTTACAATACAATTAGATTTATGTAAGTCCTTAAACGTTCTGAATTTGTCCTTATTTTTATAAACATGCATAATATTTTAATAAATATATTGCGATGCAAGAGTAAGTATATTTATTTCTTTGAATTTTTCTCTAAGAGATTCTCTATTCCCTATTTTATATATTGCGCGAATAGCCTTCTTCTGCAGTACAAAGACAGTTTGTATATTTGCTGCAATCCCCCAAAGTAAAATGCCATAAGACATAACACTATGGAAGTAACTGAAATAAACTAATCTAGCAGTATTTACGTCGGTAAAAGACCGTATTTTCTTAACTGCAAAGACCGCAGAACTAAGTCTACTTGCCAACTTACAGATATGGGATTCCCCATTGTAATTTAGAATCAACAGTGGTTCCAAGAAAACAAGCTGTGTCAACAAAATTCAGTTCTTGACCATTAAGTATTGGTTTAATACAATTCGTCTTTTTACTATGCAGTAATAAATTATTAACATTAAACCAATGAACAACAGTAGAGAGAGCATTGTTCACATCGTCATAACTATTTTTAGATCTAGGAACTTTAAAAATTAAAGAAGTGTCATCTGCAAACAATACTATCTCATGTTTTTTCTCTACCAGGTGAGGTAGATCGTTAATATGGATTAAAAAAGGAATGGACCGAGAATCGAGCCCTGAGGGACACCAATTTTGACAATTAACCCAGACGACCGTTTACCATTTACCTAAACCCTCTGAGTCCTATTATTTAGATACGAAATTAGAAGACTGAGTGCGGTATCATGAATGCCATAGTGATTAAGTTTCCTGATTAAGGTTTCGTGTTGGACACAATCAAATGTCGATAGGTCACAAACACACACCTAAAGCGTGATGCGAATCCTCCCAAGCATCAATGATATTCCTAAAAAGCTCTACTCCCGCATCAGTCGTAGAGCGACCCCGTGTAAATCCAAATTGTTTATTATGTAAAAGCTCATTAGTGAAATGTCGAAGGAGTTGATTTAAAATGATTTTCTCAAATATTTTGCTACAAGTTGGCAGTACTGATATTGGTCTAAAGTTAGTGCTGCCAGATTTAAATAGAGGTATAACCTTACTATGTGTCATAAGATCAGGAAACTCACCACTCTCAATACAATTATTAAATATTAAAGCTAGATGGGGTGCCATTACATCAATTATAGATTTAAATAATTTTACAAAAATGCACCAAAGATCGGTGGCGTTTTTAACCTATATTGTCTTAAATACTTTTACAATATCAATGGCGTAGTCTATGGGTGGAAAACTGAAGGTACTCTTGCATTCGCTTACATTTTGTTTCAGCAATGATTCGGCCACGTCGGGAGACGAGCAGAGCGACTTAGTAACCGAGACTGGAATGTTGCTGAAGTATTTTTCAAACTCTGATGCAACATTGTTCGCCTGACTCCACACTGACGTTGTTAATTACAAGTTTGTATTCACGACTGGCCAATCCGCAGTAGGCCAGCGTGGTGGACTAAGGCCTACATCCCTCTCATTGTGAGAGAAGACCCGACCCTGTAGTGGGTCATTAGTGGGTACTGACAATTCACGACTGTGGGTCTTAGCTCTTCCAGTCTCGTTATTGATGAGTGATGACATCCCAAGTCGCTTTTATTTTGTTACTGCTCGATTTGATTTTATTCTTAATATGCAAAGATTTAGCCGCCAAGCAAACTCTTTTAAATATTTTGGAATAATTTCTAACATTAAGAAGGGCTTACTACGGTTATATGACATCTCGTGATAAAGGTCATATAGTTTAAGCCTATTCCCAGTGTCGCCCTAACTACGTGGCGCTCGATGGCTTCGATATGAGACAAATGGATGGACACAATGACATCTTGCTGATGATTGCTTGACAGACTGGCCTGTTGGTCTAGTGGTTAGTGACCCTAACTACTACGCCGGAGGTCGATTCCCACCCAGGACAAATATTCGTGTGATGAGCACAAATGTTTGTTCTGTGTGTGGGTGTAAATTATATTATCTATAGTATTAGTACATATGTATTTAAAAATATATATGTAGGTTTATCAAGCTATCTGGTTACCATAACACAAGCCCATAGCTTAGTTTGGGATCACAAAGCCATATGTGAGTTGTCCCACAATATTTTTTTATAGATTTTGTTTGTTATTTGTATTGTTCTACACAGTTTAGTAGACTGTTACAACAGTAGACTGGTACAGAGCTAATTTATGTTTGTGTTATATTCATAACACTAATATAAATGTTATATAATTTTAAGTTAAAGGATTTATGGAAATTTCAATCTACAGGTAATTCAATTTTAGATGGGAGGATATCGAAAAATAAAACACTTACGTCATGAATTTTTATTAGAAAGACATCGAACACATATCTAAAAATAGATGGTCGTAGAAACAATTATACTTTTCTAAATTGGCACCCAATAAGCTGGACTCTGACGGATTTAGTGTTAAACTATATTCTTAATATCAGCCTTTACTATTCAGTTATAAAGGAACAAACGGTACAGATCAGACTCTTCAAGAAACTATACTTAGGAAAATATTTAAAAAATAAAGTATAGTAAAATAAGTTTTTGCTTAATAAAATTTTAATAGGACCGTCAGAGCCAGCTTTTGTAAATCGTCATTTTGAATCGTTACCAAAAATTTGGGTGACAATACTAAAAGATCGAAAACACTTGGATAAAATTATGTGATGTAATGATTTTTTTAATTTTTTCAAACGTTTTTTCTCATTCCTAGTTTAAATCCGTTACTTTGTAAGGACTGTTTTACATTCAAACAACCGTACCTTCTTGATTTTGACCGACATCTTTGATGTACCGGTTACCTAGTAGCAAAGCAACTAATCCTAAACATTCAAAAATATAAAGCCGCCTACATAGATTAAAGCAATAAAGACGATGTAAAAAATAACGATAAATTTCTTGAGGGAATAAAAAATCTTAGATTTCCAAAAGATTAAATATAAGAACAATTTGGTCCAACAATTTTATGGATCGTGTGCTTTGCTACTTCATAGGACTCGATCAGAAGCCTCGATTTTAAAATTTCATACTCAGACATGTCCAATTGTCCATACATCCTAACAAATCTATGAGCAAGCCATCTTAGCAATACGCTACGCTCAGTTAGACCAAGTCTTTAAATTTCTTTTAAAAATTTCTTCAGTCCGTTTATCAAAAAAATTACAAGGATTGAAGGATAAAATTGTACAAATAAAATAAGTACAAAATATATCATACGTAGAAATGTTACGAAAATGATTTAAGTGGATCTATTTGTGAGGTCACATGCTCCTTAACTATCATTTTAACCATTTCGACTATCGAACTACTTGTAGGACTAGATGGAATAAAGGGAAGTATAATAGTAATTTAGTTTTAGAAATAGGATGTAGATCTTACGAGTTCGTATAGCTATGGAAAAACTTGTGATCTTTGTAGTCATTATTTCTTCATTCATATTCATTTGACATTTAAAAAAATCGTCGGTTTCCTTTTGAATCGCTCTTTTATTAGTTCTGTAGTAGGTATATGTGGTCAATAGCTTCACTCCCCAAAATTTAATATTCGTGTCATCGAAGTATCCTGATTAGGCCTAAGAAACTAATAGTACGAGACTAAGCCTGCGGGCGGGCGGCGATGACCTTTCGATGGCGGTGCAAGGCAACAGTATCCCACGTGGGCACGAAAAAGAGGTCGTAGCGGGGATCAGTTCAACATTATGTACTCGGACAAGCCTCAATATGCACAAATTTGTTTCCATCGCTTCTGCGCCGCTGTCGCTACACTTCCTCTCTCTGTTGTTTACTTCCCTTCCACGTAAGTACCGTCTTGAGGCTACAACCGTTCCGTCGTCACCGATCTCGCGTCACAGTCTCAGTAAAAAGACAAGCGATATAGGTACACGTATGGGACTTATCTCTATCCTATCATTCTCGGTACAAGCTCGTCTCTGAGAACAGGTGCTAACAATAACTCTAATTTACATGTGACCCCACTCAAAGATTGTACTACAGGTACATAAAAATGGACACACTTATAACTACGATAGGTTATTTGTTTAAAAGACGATTAAATTGATTGAGTATGTGATAATATTACGTGACAATAAAAATGTATGGCTATCAATATTACAACACCAATACACTGCTTATAATGATTAAGAATATTATAATGGAATCGACATTCGACATTGTTTTATGTTCTCAAGTCTAATGTAGAAACAACATTGAAAGCAAATGTTACGTCAATAAAATTGTTAAGAACTTATCAATCTCTAATATTTGACTTAAGGGTTACTTACTGATAGACATACTTACTCACTATTATGTTACGCTAAAATGAAATCTAAAAGCAACATTTAGTGTGATTGTTTAAATATGATTATTCGTATTTACTAACACAGATTTCTCGTAAATCTCGAGTAAATTATTTGTATGTATGTATGTATGTATACATTAACACTTATTACTGACATTCCACGATACGTTACAGATGCTGAAATGAAACCATTAAGCAAAATTTACAGCCATTATTTTAAATATCTTGATGATTATAAATACTTTCATAAATTAAATCTTAATACTTAAGACGTTTGATCCGTACGACACATAACTACCCTAATACCTAACCTATCCTAAAGAAAAAAATTGTTAATAGTGAAGAGTTAATAGTGACTTGTCACAAATTCTCTTCAAAAATGCATTTTTATTGTCACGTGTACATTCAAATATGTATTAAATAGACACACAATACTTATACAACCGTTTAAGAGTCTAAATATAGGTAAATACACTGATTGAGTTACTTAAAAAGTATCTTAGTAAACTACGCAGGGACCATGTCGGCCAAAATTATAAAATGAAAGTATATAATGTAAGATAGTTAACAATCGCGGCCTTGCACTAAACCTTTTAGGAACCAACTAATGAGATAAGTAATTAGTTTAACAGAACAAATACGAGTATAAAATTGCCTGATATGGCTAAAAATATCTTTAAAAATATTAAAATCTCTTAAAAATAGTGCATAAGTAAATTATTATAAAGATTAAGCAAGTAGGCCTACATGTAGCGAAGACAAAACCGCACAAAATAACTTAGAAATAAAAAAATATCAATTTGTCGTCCAAATATTTAAAGAAATTGTCCACCACGTTAGCTTTAAATGTAGATGATCTATCACTTGGTTTAATACTATTTTTTGCTTTAACCAATTTCAATGGAAATATTTTAGCACTGTACTTGCGATCAGACTGCAATCTTATACCAAAAGTTGGTAAATTTGCATAGTGACTGACGCCACTGTACACAGTGTACGGAAGTGGGTCCAACAACAGCAATAATGATTGCTATTATTATTATTATTATTAACCTAAATCTTAAGAATATTGTACGACTTAATGTGTATTATGGATTTCCGTAGCCAAAAAATCGGTCGTCGGAATCTCTCAGTTTCTCTCTCACTGAACAGGTAAGGGCCTGATCAGTGGGAGGAAGACTAGAGAAGTTTCGAAAAGCTATTTAGTGGCCAGTGATGGTCCGGAATTATTCCCCTCTTTCGCCTTCTACGAAACCCTGGGGAAGAGTCAGGGGTACCCTATTCGTTCGCCGGGGTACCACGGCGGAAAAATGTTTCTGTGTTTGAAATTTTTAAGAAATATTTTTTTTAATTCGAAAGTTGCCTTGAAGGCAGCTCAAGCTAAATCATCGATGAGGTCCTTTTGATTGTTTTTGCCCATCATACGGTATGAAGAAACATAAGTATAGATGCTTTCTCCAATTTTGGAGTCCATGTGTGTTTCAACGTTGTTTAGATTTATGGCAGATGCGGCCATCCCGTTCTTACTATATGAGTGTACGGTGTTCTTTGGTCGTACGATTTTTTATTTGATATGGCGAAATAAATGTAATCGTTTGATTTTATTTGTGCGCAACTTTTGTGCTATATACGAAATGTTCTTTATATGTATAATTGAGCTTGAAGGGCATGATTACAATTTTGTTATTTGTAAATATATTGCAACCTTGTTCAGCCCTACCTCAGAGTCAAAGGTTTGTAGTCGAACCAAACGATAACATTTAGGGGGAAGAAACTACTTAATCTTTGACCAATTTCCCGAGCATGAAGATTATCGTAAAAGTATAGTGCTTATGATACACTGTACAAAAATTTAGCGATTGTGTTCGTGTTTGCGGCATTGTACTTTTGTAAAAAAATTTAAACGACTAGGTATTTTTATTTTAGGTGAAAAATGCATTTGATATTTGTTTTCGCACATGTAGTTGCTTTGCCATGATGAAATGATGTATCTTATCTATTTTCATTGTTCTAATTCTTGTTTGACCATTGTGTATTATTGACCATTTTAATACGACATGTAAGTTTTAAATACCATATATTTATAGGTATGTTATAGGTATATACCATAATTTTGTGTTTTTTTATATCTAAATTATATTAATTGTCACATACTTAGGATTTTCTTACTCTCCTGCACTTAATTAAACGTGGTGGACAACAACCTAAATCCCTCCCAAAGTATTGAAGATTCAACCATCAGTGCAACCGTTACAAAGTAAAAATCATACAAAAAGAAATTAACGTTAATTAAAGCCAAGACAAGGTAATAGAGTTGTAAAGTGTATACGAGAATATATCAATCATTGTAACTTCTACAGGATAAACATTACAAGTAGTAGTATTATCTAATACTACAATAAGATTTTTTATGAACTCTGCTTGCAGTTCACAATTTTCATGGAAACATTCTACATCAGTCACATTCAAAACATTTAGTTATATTTAAAAAAACCGTTTTTTTCATATTGATACATCCTAAATTACTCCATTTATGGAGAGCATAAATCACTTAGAACTATTACCGATATAGTGAACGACACTATATACACATTGTATATAATAACACTAAGATCACTGCGTCTTTTCGCGTTATCACTAAATTTACGTAGGTGCAGATATAATATCTATCTTTCTATATTAACTTCGAAACAGGCAAATAATCAGGTATGAAGTGCTGTTCTCTTTCATATTTCCGCTAACATGTATTTCATCACTAAAGACTAAAAGACTACAAATTATAATATGTTTCAAAATTCAACGCTAACTCTTCATTCCGAGTGCATAAAAAGGTGGCGATTTCGAAAATGATAATTATTTATGTCCATGTCTATTTCGAGGAGCTGACCTATGAAGGTCCTGTTAGCAATTGCCTTTGACACTTCACGTAGCTGAGTCAGCAGGTAGCCCTCAGGATAGTTGAGCTGCTTATTCACCTTCTTGACCATTCCCTTCACGTAAATCGGAAGCTGTAATAGAAAAAAAATCATGAATACATTCTTCAGCATTTATGCGTAGCTCGCCCAGGATATCGACCTTTCGACGCTTCATGAAGCTGTATGGCTCGTGGTCAGCTGAGGTGTACTTGTATGATTTGAGGCCCTACCTTAATCTCCTTAAGCCAAACTATCCATATGATCCAAGCCTAGTGCTTCGATCATGATGGTAAATGTTGTTCACAGGCTGCAGTGACGAATATGATAGCCTTACTAAAGCTAGCGATGTTAATTGTAAAAAATTAAGTTGAGACCTTGTCATCATTGAGATTTTATCAGAGCATCATCAAGATGGTGTAATTTGATTTGCCAAAGCTAAAATTGTTCTGTGAAATAAATTCTACAATACAGGGTGACAAATAAACTTTCTGAACCTAATTTACAATGTTAGAAGACAAATGGTCGATATTACAATATAAACAAATCTCCACGTAATCGCCACGTAAAAAATCTTAAAGCATTTGGAATTTTGGATGACATTTCATGCTTTCTAACCAAATCGATATTTACACAGACGAAGCCAAGAGCACAATCTTTATGAATCTTTAACATAATATGTTTTACGAGCGTTAGTACTTGCACGACTAATATCTAAACAAAGTGAAAATAAGAAGTTAACGTCACCAAATCAGAAGTTAAGTTCACATTATAGGCACGCGTTTCGAAATGAATACAACTCGCTTTCCGACTGGGATTGATTACCTGAAGAAAGTTGGTTTCGAAGTCTAGGACGAAGATTTTTAATAGCGTTGATCAGAGGAAGACACAGCTAGTAGCAACTTTAATGGGTGGACTGGATTGATGGCAAAGCAATATGATGCAATGGCTCGCGCCAAAAAACAAATCGAAAATCAAATTCACAGACAAGCATGCATGTTCGACAGCACATAGTGATACAAAACAATTGAAATCAGTCTGAAACTTATAAAGGTGGGCGAAGCACATTAATGCTCTAGCTTTCTTGAAATACGAGTACGTATCAATATTTGAAACTTTCGCAAAGTTTGAAATATGGCCGCTATAACAACATATACTAAAGAAAATTATATTTTGTATATTTCCTTTATAAATGATCCTAGGCAATTGAAGAGCTTTGGTATGACATTAATTTTAGATTATTCATTAAGTTTTGCTGACTATTATTTTAGATGTTAGCATTTACGTGCATATAAATTTTCGCAAAAGTTAACGCATCAAAAGTATTTTCAACGCCAGAACAAGCATAGCGAGTCTCGCATTGTGTCAGACATATTTCTTTGTCGTCGAGCCACCATTACAAGATCTAAAAGTCTGACCCAGCTCAATAAATGTTATCAAAGATCCTTGCCGTTGATTAGATATTCTGCTATTTGCAGCGCCCTGAGTTGATATGATAAGTTTTTTCAGTTGAGGGTATTTCAATGGCTCAATAAATCCTCGGATGCTTGCAATTTCGCTCTGCTGGATTGTAGTCCAAATTGTCTCTCGCTCTTGTTCGTATCATTTCTATAAGTTTGTCTACATACGACTTCAAGTCGTACAATTGACCGAGACTTATTGAGCGTATATATACTAGTTAGATCTAGTATTATTTTAAAAGTAACTTTGATGTACTCGAAATAGGTCCGCTGCCGATGCAAATCAAATGCCGTTAAAACGTTGCAACAAAAGTTTATGCTAAGACGTAAAATTTACTGATTTATTTGCAACGGCCTTACACAGCTTAAGTAAATTAATGACAAGTGCGTCTTTGTTAGACTGTTGAGCGATACCTCTAGATATAAGTGCACTAGATCTGTTTCGATTCTTAAGATAACTTTGAAGAATTCTTAAGTAGAATAATTTTACTGCAGTGCATGAGTGCATAATCGTCTTCGATTAAATTGCTAGTATTTTCATGATCCACGAGCTCCATAGCAGCATTAATAAACAGCGTAAGCATTTTTTTATGTAGAAGTAGAAAAATACTTAGACGTCTCAAAGTTCTAACAACTAAGTGTACCTAATCACTGGACGTGCAATTATTCTGCCGTTTATAAATTAAAAAATATAGTATCACGTTGATTAAAGCTCGTTTAGATAAATTTGTCGCAAGAACCAAATCATTAACGCTAGCGGTCTCAACACGCTTAACTGCAAGTCGAATAATTGAAATGTGCTCTTGTGTTAGTTTTACGAAAAGATTTACACTAGAATCTCTAGCTTATCAGATTCCTTTTAACACTAATTTCATGTGCCTAAAGTGCCTATTTATTCTATAAGGTGAGCTAAAACATTCGCGTTATCGTAGTTGTATTTATATAAAGAAAGAAATTAGAGTTTTAGTTAGATTTTGAGCAGATTTGGAGAAATCGCAAAAAATATTTTGAAATGAAGGATAACATTAACGGTAAGAATGCATGAAGCTGAATTATATTAGTACATGATCGCAAACATATTAAATTTCAGCAAAATAAAAAGGCGAAAAGCAACAATCGCTATTCAATTGAAGAGACAAATTTAGACAAGAGAAAAAGACATATTTATAAAATACTGATAGTATCTAGCATTAGCATGTAATTGCACTGGTAGGATGGCAAGAAGAATTCGCAACTTTACAAGTTGATGCGATGTGACCCTAGAATCAGACTAGAAAAGGATGCAGATACGGAGAACATAGCTGAATACAAAATATTAGTAGATAGACCTTTATTTTTGGTTTAGGCCGGATTTAGACAGATATTTGGTGGAGGAATACTTTAACAACAAAAGTTTCTCAATTATTGCTAGGTCTCAGAATTAAGTGATCCCGATCCTGGTATACTCAAGAATTGATTAAAGAACATTTGAAGACACGTTGCTGCGATTTCTCAACAAGCAAGAATACCACAGTTTTGGAGAGAAAGTCCGCGGCTCTGGTTCTCTTCATTTGAGACTCTCAGATACTTGTTCAGATACGCATTATCCTCTCTGTTAACATTGAAGGAATATTTGCAGACACCATGGCCGACAAGATAAGATTACTTTGAGCAATCCTCGATCACCGTCACTACTGCCGACAGACCCACTTCAAATCCCAGCGCAATGGCGATCCAGTTTGAAGTATTGGCAAAACGAATCGAGATGATGTCACTAGAAGTAGCAAAAATCGTCGCCCCTTCAATTCTCGCTCACAGCTGCTACTCATCGTAAACCCGGAAACGCTGGGTATGCTGTTAACATTTTCGTTTTGATGATACCTTACGTCTTCATGGAAACACACTCATACAATAACCATCCAGTGAGCAATGTTGGTATACCCCTGATTCACCATAAAACGAGCTTTCGCTGTGCCATTAAACAAATACATTCGCTATTACAACAGTAATGTAAACAAATTCAAATAATAACTGTACTTACTGAATCAGTATCCTTGAACGGCTTTAGAGGGTAAGTATATTCAACCAACTGGTGAAGGTCGTGGTGAAACACGAGCTGTATTCTTGGGTTGAAACCGAGACTGAAAAAAGCGCCGGCCTTCATTTCTCCAGAAGGTTCTCTAGCTATGATTCCCCTGAAAGAGAAAACTTGGTTAGAATTCGTTAAATGAATGATGTTATAAATTCGACACGTACTCGTATGTATGTAATATCAACGGAAAGGCACAATATTTACATATTATATTATTTGTCTTTAACGGCTTCCAAACAAGCATCATATGAAACAAAAGCGTATCTATGTATGTATGTTGATGTATGTATGTATGAAGATATGTTCGTCCTCGCATATCTCCGAAACTAGTTGATGGATCGTGATTGTTCTTTTTTGTTTGCATCTTTTCCGTGTTATTATTATTTCAGAGTTCGGCGAAAATTATCGATTTACAAAATCCGTCATTTGTAAAAAGGATTATTGCTTGAACAGATTACATGATAAACTTACTTCGATGGTTTGACGGCACTCCTCCGCATTGTCACTTCGTAGGGATTCAAAAACGGCCTCCCTATATAGATGAGGGCGCGTCTAGTGTATTGACGCGGATTCTTGGGTGTGATAAGCGTACGCGCCCTGAATATGACGTAATGGGGTTTCGAAGCATGGAACGTGTATGATACCTCGACGTCGTGATTCAGGGTATATCGATGCAGGAACCAACCTGAAATGTCATATAAATGAATATTTGACAGCAGGAGCCGGAATATGATGACATTGCATGCCACTTGTGAATACAAGTTTATATTCGATTTTCCCCGCTTAAACTATGCATATACTCTGATTCTGAATAATTGATCATAAAGAAAATTGGTGTGATTTGGAACATGATTGTTCCTGTTCCCAGATCCTTTAAAAATATAAATTCAACAAAAATATCCACACAAGTGCCGTGAGCTCGAACACTATGGTGAAATTGTTCGTACGATAGAAGTCAGTCATTAGTATGTCATGTGTCAGTCTGTCTGACCTATACTAATGGCACACGATATGAAATATTTTTTCAAATCCTATTTCAACAATTTTTTTTTTGTAAATATATCACGATAACGTTAATGTAACCGGGCAATGTTTAAATTGGTGTATTTGGGGAGGTGATGGCCTGTGTGGTTTAGAATTCGACCTTTTAATCGAGGGGTCCGGGTTCGAATCCCGGTGGCACTCACCCTTGATTTTGTAAAAAAGTTATGTGCGCTCTATAAAAAAACACCTGCTGGAAAACATCGTGAGGAAACCTGCATGCCTGAGAGTTTACAATAAAAATGTTCTCAAAGGCATGTGAAGTCCAACCAACCCGCATTGGCCAGCGTGGTGGACGGCGGCCTACATCCCTATCATTGTGAGAGGAGACTCGACCCTGTAGTGGGTCATTAATGGGTTACTGACAACAACAGATCCAACCGTATGTAGGGTGGGTTCCCCGAGCGCCGACCTTAACGACCATCAATGGGTGAATCTTGTTACGACGTTTAACTGTATTTCATAAGCCTTACCTGTATGTGGAAACTCCTCATCGCGCATAACAGTCACCAGTCTACCCACATCGTGCCCCGGATCGCATATCAGTACTCCAGGCCTTTCCTCTACCAATATATGGCTGACCAGCACTACGTGCCTCCAGACGGGATACTCAAAGTGAGTTCTATAATTTAAAATGCGGTAGTTCCACGCTTCCAAAAGCGCATCTTCACATGATGTTACAAAAAAGGATTTGTGAATCCCTGGGAACAAAGTTCTCAGCTCTCCCATTTTCCTTCGTATTTCTTCAACTTGACCTATACACGTGTATGGCCTAATGGACTCGCGTGGCTTATATTGTTTAAATATTTCGGTTAGCGGGATACGCATATTGGACTCATTGTTTCGGCGAGTGTAGAAGTCGAACAAATCTAAAAATACGGTTATTGTATCGAAATGCTGGCGATATATCACCAGTTCAATAATCGCATTTGCTACCACCAGCAGTTCGGTGTGTGTATATTGATTTAAATTTATCGTATGAGTGTTGGGTTGCCCCCACCTCTCCGGGGGTACTGGCGGCCCTTCTCTATAGGGCACCAGCTCCCACGGGAGAGGAGCAAGGAGCTAGGCTTGCGGATGTGCTTCGTCCACCGCAGGCGCTTCATCGTTGTTGTCCGCAGCAGACGCTTCGCCGTTTTCCGCAGGCGACAGCGCAACACTTACTACAGCAGGCGGATCTGCTGGAGCAGTCTCAACGATCTCATCTATTGGACTGCCGTCGGGAGGAGTAGCTGCGGCCATAGCAGCAGATAACAGCTCTCCAATTCCTCCAACAGGGCTAGGCGGGTGAGACGTCGGGGTGGTGGATACTGTAAATCCACTTGAGGATGTTGCCGGTGGGTTTTCTTCACCCAGTGTATTCTTTTCTACGTCAACAGTAGCTGTTGCGTTGGGGTTGGGTTCATCGGTTGTCTCCGCCGGTCGCGGACGAACTATTACTGCCGTGAACACCACATTTGAAGCGGTAGAAGGTTCCGTAACTGGGTCAACCGTCATCGGTTGTACCGTAGCTGGTAACTCGGATACTTCGTCAGCGTTTTTCTCAATTGCTGGCTCGGTCGCATATGTTTCCGGCATGACAACGTCGCTCACAGATAAAGGTTCCTTTGTTGGTGGCTCCGCCAGAGGTGGTGCAGACATCGCTGGGTCCGAACTAGAATTTTCAAGAGTCCCCTCCTCCGCCTTAGTGCCCTCCGAAGGCTTTTCTTTGGTTATATTTGCATCATCAGCATGTGTTATCTCGTCTGAATCTTCCGGTTTCAGTGGCACAGGATTACTTGCCACTACATCCATATTCTCTTGTTCAGGTGGAAGAGGTATTGTAATTTCCACGGAAGTTGGCTCCATGGTTTCCATGCCCGCTAAAGTTATAAGCACGGCATGTTCTGGTTGGCGCGTAACAGCTGTGCTGGCAGTGGAAGGCCCTGCAGGGGGTTCGGTATCGTCGTTGGTAGACTGCCCTTGGACTGTAGGCTCGGGTGGAACGATTTCTAATGACCCGAGCGAACTCGAAGGAGCGTCGATAGACGGTCCAGCACGATCGCGGCGAGGGCGGAGTCTTGCGCTCCGCAGATTCCTCTCACGGTTAAGAGCGATGTCTGCTGGCTCCCAACCATCGCTGTTAACAAAAAACATGCCAAAGTTAAACACAAAATTTATTTCTGTACATTTATGTTCATGATTTTTTAATCAAAAACTGGTTAAAACCATTGGGTTGAAGATTAAAGGTTTAGGTACATAAATCCCTTTGCAATTAATTCTTGTGAAGTCTAAAGTACAATGATTCTGGAGGGAAAATGGAACTATCTTAAAAAAATGATTTCTCTCTTCATTCAACTATTCCTCCACTTCACCTATTCCTAAGCTTTTCTTCTTCTTTCAATTTTTTTTATTTATTTAAATATTTCATGATTATTTTTCCGTTATTCCGTTTAATTTGTTTGTAATATTTTAAATCATTCATTAAAGTATCCCTATCCGTAAACAAAGAAGTTGCTAGGTACTTTATTTTATTGAATCCTCCTCCAATGTGGATTTTATCAAATATCCTACTAATGACGAGAAATATGTATGATACCTATAATTATAATTTTTTATTTTGTTAAATTGTTAAATTTATTTAACGTTTATTTGTTACAGACAAATAGGTAAGGTAAAGAAGGTAAACTTTAATTCGAAAATTGTTGAAACATTTGTTTGAAAGCACAAAATCATCATAAATTAAGTTTAAAGATATTGATTTTGAAATTAAGACAATTTTATAGATTCTTACATTATATGTATCGTATAAATAATGCAAATATCGTGGGACAACTCACACACGAAGTAAAATAAAAAATAAAACTTAGTCGCATTTTAAAAGTGTGACAAGTTTTAATGTAGCTCCTAAGTTAGAATAAAAATAAAAATAATGCAATTAGAATTTTTTGGAGTTTTTACTACTTCTTCATTTACATAAAAATGTCAAGAAACCTAATCATTTGAAATACGCATTATTCCTTGTAACACTTTACAGTGAACTTCAACTTCGAATTTGTGGATTTCGACATTTTATTTAACCAAATCATTTGTAATTGTTCCATTAGGAACTAAAAATAAAACGTCCATGGATAATTAACTTACCTAGGCGTGAAGGGGGGTCTTACTAAACCGTTATCTCTGAAAAGAACGTAATACCGTTATGTACAAAATTGGTTCAAGATAATAGAAATATCATAGCCATTTATTTAGTTTTTCTCAACTTTATGAGATCGAATTATGATTTTACAATTCAAAGAACAGTCTAAATCACCACCGTGAAGAACCATTTAAAAAAAACAATTTATATGTATTTATCTTTTGAATACACGCGTATTGAATTCCTTCACAGATCTAAGTTCGAATACTAATAGAATAATCATAAAAATTAACTAGCAATCAAAAGTCTAACAAATAAATAACATTGACGATTGAGAAAGCATGGAGCAAAACAAAAATACATAATAATAAGTTGTGTGCAATACCCTCCAAAACAAGCAATATAATCAAAGCGTGTTTTGTATGGGGCCAAAAATATACAATAACTTGCCTAACTCACTAAAAAGTAATAGTAATACATTTAGTTTTAAACGAAAATTAAAAATGTTTCTAACCGAAAAAGCATATTATTCGGTTGCAGAATTCATTAATGAAAGAAATTATAAAAGAAAACCTTTGAGCCACATGACAATAATTTTATTAAAATGAATGTGGGAACGCGCGTCTAAATAAATAAAGTAGAACTAAAACTGTGCTGAGAATTTTTTCCTCCGGCTTTTTCTCTCTTTACCCAGCGGTGGGTGGCAGATAGGCAGCCGATGAGTTCGAGTAGGTAAAATAACAACTAAATAATATAAAAATGAATATACTTGACTTAATTGACAAATGTATTGTGCAAAACATGTCAATCAAATTGTATATTAGTAATAAGTTTTAATATTTTATAAGTTTTAATTAATTTGTATTAACATTAGTTTTATTTATTTCTTTACTTTTTTAATTTGCATACCTGAAAAGGTGAATATGGATTGATCAAAATGCCCTGTAAAACCAATAACTAACCCATATTCGTGCAAATAAACGATTTTGATTTTGGAATTATACTATAAAGATTATTTTTTTTAATTTTAAATAAACGTTAAAATAACACAGAATCCCTCGTTACTCGAATTTAGTGTAGAGGGTGGGAGGGCGCTGCATTGCATTGCGCATGCCTTCCCGACCATGCATCGATTGAATTTGTGGGCAACGCCCGTTTAATCATCAAGTAAAGCAGTATTTTAGTTACGCACGCATAGTCCCATGCCTTACTAGAATAGGTGCTATAGATACCATAAAAGTACTATAATTTCTGTGGTCGTCACTTTTTTCATTAATAGATGCACTTCGTTCAATTTCCATATTTTAAACACTCTCCCTCCGTGTTACGACTTTTCGGTCAAGTCACATGTCCTGAGGCGAGTTTAACATTTCTTACCCATCCCGAATAGATAGGGAGCTGGCGAGCATTTAGGTATATGATTTACTCGTACTCCGTATTAATAGGCATTCAAGTTGGGATCAATACGACAAAATTTCTTAATGAATGAAGGTCGTACGTTGTTGCGCTTTTTTGCTACAGGGATTCAAATCTGTAAAAAAAATTAGTACTAAATAATTTGCTCGTGTCTGCCTCTGGGGTTAATGGTTAAAACCATTTTGATAACGAAGAAAATCTATGAGGCAGACATCCAGGGCTCTGCATTATTCAGGAGGTGGATTTTAATTGAATGCTGTTAATTGAATGCTTCACCCAAGAGTTGATTAAAAAAATTCAAAAGGTCTGCTTCCGGAATATCAGTTACCTGGGTGTCTCTCTCATTCTTTTTTCTTTCTTTTACAAGCAATATAAACAACAGTCAAACGTGTCTGCCTCACACGAGCAAATGATAAAGCACACTTTTTTGTCGACATTTTTGAAGCGCTATTAATTGAAAACGCAGCGCTACAATGGTGGCAGACTATTTTTCTATGATCTTTCACGGGATTTTTAAACGAACACTGCAGGTTTGCCAAGCGTGCATTTCATATATATTTTTTTAAATCATAAAAATATCTTAAAAAATTCATAACTTACAAAATCACGAGCCGATCATATAGATTGATATGGAAGTTTAAAAATGAAGAGTGACAAAATACAAAAAAGAACTGATAATACAGGTTATTTTAAACTGCAAAAAGTATTAAATTCAAGTAACTCGCAAGAAGGAAGAAGCTTGTATACTTTTAATAATTTAAATGTTGATTCAAGTGGAAAATAAGGAAATGCACTGTTTGTTCAAATTAATTGATTAAAAATTGTTATTGTTATAAATAAATTCTAAATCAACAAAAAGGAAACGCCTGAAAGCAACAGTTGCACCTAAAAACAGAGGTTATAGATAAAAAACAAACAAAAGCGTTCAACCCAAGTGACGTGACGACCCAAGTCGTGACGTCACCCACTCAAGAGTTTGGAGACTTGATCATTTTTCACGCTTTATATTAGCTTCACCTGTATGTTTGTTGGTTTGTAACCGAATCTTTTGGGCGCGATTTTGACCCACTTTAAACGGACAGATTTCGTTCAAACTTTGTAGATTTATCGAGGAGCGATGACAATACACTAATTAAAAAAAAAAATAACTGTAACTTCTGTTATCTACAACTAGTTGCTTTTCAGTGTTTCCTTCTAAAAGTGGATATGGATCAGAATGAAGTTGGAGAATGCACAAAACCAAACGGCTGAAAGAGATCAAAAAAATCTATAGAGATCCAAAACGGAAAAGTTCACTTCAAACCCTAACTCACCCAAACGGGACAAAAACGCGTCCGTTCTTCTTAGGCCATATCGGAATGTCGGGATAGTCTTTATTCCGTTTCTCGTACTCATCGTCTTCAGGTTTCTTCGCGGCCATGATCACTTGTTACTCGGAGCGCGTGGACTGACCGCGAAACCCACTTACGTTCACAGACCACGGATGATCAGCAACTCCCCAGCAGAGTTGTCCGGAACTGGCCAAGTGCAGCTCGATCGGACCGCACGAGTCGGAAAATCGCGCATTTACCAAAATGTCAAAGAACATCCCGCATGCGCATTTATGTCTCCCTCTGTATCGATTGGTCCGCCCATTCCAGCATATCGGGATGCAGGGGGAGGGTGCCACGGACTGCAATGCTCCTCTTGCGACCCGGGAATCTGGCTGCTCTCTTATTACAACACTAGCTGTAACCGCTACTTTGTCCCATCGACGTCGGAATTTGGAGACATGTGTAAATATGTACCAAATTTAATCCAAATCTGTTTAGCAGTTTTTGCGTGAAAGAGTAACTCACACAAACTTTAGCATTTATAATTTTAGTAGGATTTTATGGTTAATTAAGGAAGACCTGAAGACCTGGATTATAAAAATCCTTATTTTGGAACTGATTTAAATTTCGTTTTTGATTTGCAATTGCTATTAAGAAAACTTTTCATTGTTAATTAAACAACCCGTCACAGCTGATTACCACGCTACAGCTGGAACTGCTAACACGATAACCGATTAATGTTGTTAAAAGACCCAATCTCAATTTCGAGACGACCACGACGGTCGAAATGAGGGGCACATGGCAAACTAATCTGAAGCCAATACGCAAGTTAAACAAATAATCAGAAAATTTATACAAGTTCCACCGCCAAGTCAAATCACATAAGAACATGACCTGTTGCTTGCTTCTCTCAGAATTCGTGAAGATGTCTCATCTAATTTTTATCTATCGTTTATTTTAAATCACTTAAATATTTCCACCAACGAAACGAACGATCTAATAACGCGAATAATCTGAGAGAGAGAAACATGTATCATTAAAAGCACCCAATTATAGCCCTAATCGATAATAGACCTTCCCGCGTCTGTTCCTCGTGAAGCGTTGCTATAGAAACGATATACTCTGTGTTTTATTGGAATAAAGAGTGGTTGTGGGTTTTCCTAGTAAAGACAACTTTAAAAATTGGTGCGTTACAGATCGGAGGAGTAATTGGCGAAAACAGTAATGGCGACGTTGAACGAAAAAATGTTTTCGTTCTTATGATGTTCCATCTCAATAGGATATAAGAAGCATCTCACAGTATACTAAGGTAAAAGTATACTTAAGTAATCAAGAAGTATATCTATACTAATATTATTAAGAGGAAATATTTGTATTTTTGTATGTTTGTAACGAAAAAACTCAAAAACTACTGGGCCGATTTCAAAAATTCTTTCACCATTGGAAAGCTACATTCAGCCTGAGTAGCATAGGCTATTAAATTAAAATAAAAAAAATAAAAAAAATCATTGGCAGAGCGAAGCCTGCTGGGTCAGCTAGTCTTAAATAATCAAGAAAGTATCAACGACGCACGTTAATTATACGAATATTTTGACGATAGAAATAATGTTTAGGGCAATGGTCTAGAAAAATGAAGTATTAAAAGCTTAAGCAAAATTAACAAATAATGGTTTAGACTGACTAAAAACAACAAGAGATGCTTAATTTAGTTGCTTTATTTTTTCATTCATGAATGATAAATTAAAAAATATACTATATTATATTATTACTGTTTGGCTCCTACACTTGGAGTTGGTCATAGTTCCAGTGTTTTAGTTAAACACCTGGAAGGTCTCTGGATATATCACTATGCATTTTGATATCTATGTATAGTGGTTGTCCTTCCCCCGCTTCTCCTATTCCAGGCGCCACTGCAATGCGTAATAAATTTCCAGGAACCCTAGATGTCCTACTTTTCAAAGGTCAGAGGAAAGCGGGGTGAGGTAAGAGATACTCTATCTCTTTCACACATTTCAACTGTCCTAGAATATATCTATTCCATCTAGAAACAGGTCAGAGGGAAGCAGAGAGGAAGGAGAGGTGATCGATGCTTTTACTTCCCTCCCTCCTCCCTTCCCTCGCATCCTCTGTACTGACGCTTCCAATTTCCTAGTAAAATTGGAAATCTAGTAATCTGAGGGGGCGAAAGGGAGCGGCGTATGCTCTACGCCATAGATACAGATCTAAGTAGATAAGGCGAGTTCACGCATCAGTATAAAGACCAAGCGTGCCGCTTTTTTGCTACCTACTAAGAAAAACAATAACGTTCTAGTTATGAGAATCCTATTATTCCTACATCAATGCGATGCCGAAACAAAAGCGCCAGTCAAGCAATTAGAATTATTTGATTTATTATTTGTCGTCATTTGAATCGACTCGAACTGATAAGCGTAACATCGAGAACAAGAAATTCGTGCAAAATTAAGGCTTAGAAAAGTCTACCATTGATAACTAGCTACCCGTCAGTATTCCATTAATGACCCACTACAGGGTTGGGTCTCCTCTCATAATGAGAGGGATGTATTTTGTATCTATCAACATTGGCAATGGCGTTTGTAATTTTTTTTCCTATTTTGAATTGGGTTGGGGCCACAATCTTTGTGTTTTCGACAGTATCACAATGTTCACAGTATCACATTATCATAAATGTCTAATTGGCTGACTTAACCGATTGACCAACTTACACGACAAAATTAACTATAGGGCGCTGTATGGAGTTATCTTAATTGAAAGATGCACTGACATGCGACTAATGACGTTGTCGTACGAGCGACATGTCAAATAGGACACGGGGCAGAGCGGCTTATGACTGTTATGACGTCATCAACAATTCAAGTCAACCGAATAAATTACTATTGTTTTGGCTTGTAGTAACATTCATTGTTACCAAAAAAGGGGTAGGTTCTATGCGTTTAAACATGTGGTAACTCCGAGATCTGGGCGTTTTTTATCACTCACTTTTTTATCTCATTTCGAAATAAATTTGAGTGGCATAAATATTCCTGTTCAAAAAATATTGAGAAATACAGGTACAGATTATAAGGCGCGCACCCGCGCCCCCACGCCTACATGAGGCACCCCATTCCCGAGCCTGTCTGCTCGTTCTAAAAATATAAACCACATATACCTTTTGGCAGCTAGGCTGGGGTGATTAAAAAATATCAATACCCATGTCGAATCGATAATTCCCCCGCCTTCCCGGATATTGGCGACACATCCCAGCTGCCCACGCGTTTCACCCCGAAAGGAGGCAGAAACGGGCGAAAAATTACCACCACCGTCCGTCCGCCATATTTGTACCGTCGAAGGGGTTGGGGTGGAAATTCATGAGGTTTATTTTTCAAATGAATCTCTCAAAATATAGCCTCATTAGATGATGTGAACTCTATAACGGTTAGCTTTATCATATAACAAGCGGTTATATTCCCGATATCTACCTACGCATCCGTTTCTAGGAATTCTGGGAGCTCGAGTCTATAACGAGTCAGAGGGGGCGGGAACGCGGGGAGAAATTAAATCAATATCAGGGAGGATGTATGAGTGATAACGATGTTTGTGTCCCTCTCTTTATCACCAGAAAATTGGTTAATTATGCGTTGAAATGATTTCTCGAAATATAAAATGGTGTCAATAACAATTTTTAGACTAATAAGGCTAGAACCTTGAGATGTAAAATAGGGTAACCATAAGCATTAAAATTGGTTAGGTTAGGCCAGAACCGAATTGTAGGCGTTTTCTCCTCTCTACCTTCAAATCACATCTTATTTTGGGCTAAATATGAAGACTGCATGGTCAAAATTATTTATTAATAAATTCTATTTTTCGAAAAATATTGAGATGCGCCAGAAATCCTTTGGCACACTTGCTTGTATCGTCGAATAGAAGGTCTCCACCAAATTTGAGCCAAATCGGTTATAATAACTTCAAAACCCCATAACTCATGGAGTTTATGGGAAATTTCAGCCTCCCCCCATGGAATATCACTTACTATGATGCAATCAACAGGTTCATGCAAAAAAAAATCCATCGATTTTCGCAAAAGTAATCAAACTGCATAATTACCGAAAATTGACTCAAAACATATTCAGGTCGCACGTTTTTTCTGGTTAGCCCGACTGTTAATCTCTCATATCCGAGGTTCTTCTGCGTGAGTTCATGATGAAGAATAGGTAGATTCGAAAATAGTTGTGCTGACTTGAGAAAAGCAGGGAGTTGAATCGTAATTTCTTTATATTTAAAAATTTGTTTTTATTTTTATGCTCTATACCTGGAATAACTTTTATAATCACCACGAATTTAAACTTAAATGTAGGCTACTTTGGAATTAAAATTCCCTTTTAAACTTTACAAACATCTCCGAAGTCTTCGTAATATTTGACATGCGCGCTTATCTGTGACCACTCCATCTAAGAAATTACTAAATAAGTAATTAATCGACTTACCTCCTGCAGTGTTTGTTGCTAAATGCTTTCGTCCAGTTGTCATCGCGTAGCCGTTGCAACTTTAGCGCTGTAGTACACCTCCGCCGCGAAATCGCGAAATGGCGAAATGCTTGAATGTTTCACCCAAGTTTCACCCGTATTACAACGGACAAACGGTGGCAAACTTCAGCGGTTTCGCTAGTTCGCGGTTTCGCGGCGGAGGTGTGCTAACGCGGTAACTTAAACTGATGGAATTTTATGACTTCAAAATCTGAACGAAATTTACGCAAAGAACAAAAATATTAAATTGATAATTCAAGTGGTTGCTTTTAACTGTCATAAAATTGCATCACCTTGCTGCTTTGAGGCTTTGAATATATCAGCTATTTTTACTTACTCATCGTCAATGACGATCGGAGGCCCGAGTATGAGGACGTTAGGGTTCGGAGCAGCGGCCGGGTTTCGAGTGTTCGTTCCTCTGTTACGTCTGGGGATCCTTTGGACCTGACTGGAGTCAACCTTTCTCTTCCGAGGGTTTGACATCGTGCTTCGATAGGTCCAAAACAGGAACTGGCACTGAATCACCAAAGCAATGTCAGCAAAGCAAGTCACCAAAGCAAGTCACCAAAGTAATAAGTCACCAAAGCACCGAGCAAAACTGAATAGCCGGTAATGCAACGAGTACGCTCGGCGGGTTCCGAAAAACTGAATGAAGGCTTCAGGGGCGGGACAAGGCTGCGAAAAATCAATACGAGTGTGTCCATCTCTCTTCGTAACTAAGCAACGCTTCGAGTTTCTCATGTTGGCAAGCGCGCTTTGGTATGAGCCTGTCTCACTCTCTCGATCCGAATATCAATGGAGATTTTATGATTTGATGTTTAATTTTTTTATTGGTCTTAAATGAATTTTTATGACACTTTATAAAATAACAAAAAAAATTTTTTTCTGTAACCTTAATTGACCCACAGGGTCATGACTGTTTTCTTCAAGATGTACTCTTTCACTGTTTTAGCAGGTGATATTAACATACTAACTTATGAAAGAAGATCCTTCTTTGTGTAGATATAAAATTTATTGGCTTCGACATAAATCGGAATCCTAAATTTTATGGTACGTTAATCACGTGTCACCGCAACACGTGACTTAATAGCAATAAACAATCTTGTCAGATGCACGTGGTTTAGTGGAAACTCATGGAACTAAGTCGCTCATATCTAATGTATGTTTATTTTGAAGGTGCGTTCCCAGTTTGGATAACGTTCAACATTGATCGAAATTCACCCCTTTTGTCTGCCCAAACCCGTATGTCGTATCATATTACACTCATTAGGGTGGTCCACCGAGGACTGTATCAATATCTACGTAGGTGCGCTGTATAAATCATGAACTACCCCCTTCCTCACACCTTGTATGTCATATATACTCGTAACTCATCTATAGAGATTAATGGGGATTTGAGGGGGTATGTGTACGTATCGATCGTGAAGCCTCCCTCCATCCTTCCCCCTGTCTGCTTGCCCCGTCTGTCTACTCCAAAATACAGATTGGTCAGATGAAATACTTAATTTCTCTCTTTACTTTTAACCTTTTCTACTGCCCAAAAGTTTTGTTTGTTTGTCTGTCAGTTTTTATTCCTGACAATTACTCATTTGTCTGTCTTTCATTTCTTGTTCATTCTTGGTGTCTCCAATACTACTGTATTCATAATAATTATATTTGACTAAGTGCAAAATTTTGCGACCGATTTGACTAGTTACGTGATTTAAACCGTCATTTACGCATTTGAAAAAGTGTTGGCGGATTTTGACGAAGGTCGAAAACATAATATCTAAAGGATCTGCCCCCCAATTTTATTACCTAGGGCTGACAGATAGGAATAAAAAGTTCGATCTGTCACCCTTTTAGCGAAAAGGTGACAGATCGAACTTTATTCACTCGTCAACGTTCTATCTGTCCCCCGATAGCTAATTTTAAAAAGTAATGGTACACGCTAAAAGCAATATAATTTATTAAATAAAAGGCTAAAGGTATTGTTTTCAATTATTATTAATAACATTATTTTTTGTGTATTACCTACTTTCTCCAATTAATTGTGAACCTATTTTCAATATTGTTTTTTTAAATTTGTTAGGTGATGATTCCAAGTTACGTTACGAAAACAAATGTTATGAAAACAAGAATCTTAAACGCGATTTTATTACTTCTCTTTGTTAAGGGGTTCCGCTACATCATCAGACTTAAGGGTGGTCAATGATGGGCTTGCTTTTCAATAGTTATCTTACAGACAGCATAGTTTGTAAATATTTAATATGCCATCAAAAACGTAACTTGTAACAAACCCAAGTCTCGCAACGCAGTTCTTGCACCAAAAAAAGTTGCGAGATCCCCGTATGTATCCATAGATTGACCATGATACAAAATTCAAATGGCTGCCATTTCAAAAAGAGGAGAGCTAGACCCATAATGGGGGTGCTTTGTCGATGAAATTTGGTTTGTTTTATGCTCTTAAATTATCGCTAGCTCGAATTCAAACACCCTGTACATAGGGTTCTATGTACAGGTTGTTTGAATTCACCAATTCATGGTGAAATGGGGGATAGATGTTTGAATGAAACTTTTTATTCCTTAATTTCAGGTCATTAATGAATTATGTTACTTAACACTTAAAAATTACGCGTAAAAGGTTTAAAAGCTTTAATACGAACGGAAACAGTTTGATCACGACGCGCCATCACGAACTTCGTCGCATCACCACGTGTCTTCCTTGGTCAAAGACATCTTAATATTATATTCTCGACTTACCTTATTATATATTGCGCCATTAGCTGCATTCCACGTTCTTGTTGTAGCTCTTTTTGACTACCTACTTTGTTGCAATTTTATAACTAAAAATCAAGTCATAAGTGTTAAAAATTCTAGGGATGGCACAAACTTTATTAATCATTTCATAAAATTGCATCAAAGGTATATTCACTGGAAATTATGGATTAATTAATTGTTACTTACTTATTAATCACAGGGGCATGCTCAGCTTCATCATTTTCTGCAGTTTGAGTTTCCGTGGTCACTGTATGCGGAGCGGTCAGCCGGGTGCGCCGGGGAACGCGTCTAGGCGCAGGGGGCGCTTCTGAGTGCGGTTTACGCTTTCGAGAGTTCGGCATGTTGAAATGTGGCCGATGTCACAACCCACACAAAAGCACTGAGTCAGAAAGTCACGAGACCACAGTCACTGAGTCACAAGCTGAGGCAATTGGAAGCAAAATCGCGCTCGATCAACGGAGTAGTGCTCCGCCGTGCTGCTCCTGAACAACTAGCCCCAAAGCTTCTCGGGGCGGGGCCACAAGCTTCGGAAAATTTCGGAAAATCAATACCCGCTCTCTCTTTCTAGCTAAGCTCGCGTCGCCAAAGCGGTAGGAGAAAACCTCTTCGTTCACCTCGCTCGGCGGTTCCTAACGGTTATCTGTCTCTTTCTTTAGATCCGAACGAAAATGGAATGTCCATATTTTTGATTTGGAATTTCTAATAAATTTTATTAAAAAATCTTTGCTATGGAATATAATATTAAGCGAAATAATGTTTGTCAAGAAGAGATTGTTAAAAAATCTCAAATAATGTTATTTGGGATTTATAAATAATATATTTATAATTTTTTTTACTAATATTTTAGATGAAAGCCAATAAGCATCAACACTGTCGTAGTTTTCGCACGGCAAACGCAATCAGTAATCCCTACTATATTATAAATATGAATGTAAGTTTGTTTGTAACGCTTTCACTCGAAAACTACACAACCGATCATCATGAAACTTTGTACACATATTCTTGGAGGTATTAGAAGTAACATAGGAAACTTTTTATTAAAAGAAAATTTATTTGTTTCGAAAAATAAAAAAAGTTGTTTGTCAAAAAATCTAAGCTACTTTTATTTTAGAATTCCACGCGGACGAAGTCGCCGGCACAGCTAGTATGTCATATGGCAGTCTGTCTGACTTTCTATATTATAGTAATATCAGTGTTCGTGTCAATGTCAGTCTGGTTCGGGTCTCCTCACACAATGAGAGAGATAGGCCTTAGTCTACCACGCTTGCCTACTGCGGGATGGTGGACTTCACAGACCATTGAGAACATTTTTTTTTTGAACTCTCAGGCATGCTGGTTTCCTCACGATGTTTTCCTTCACCATAACAGCAGGTGAAATTTAATTTTATAAAGCACACATCACTTTTTTACATAGTCCCGGTCCAGGACCCCCCGATTCGAGGTCGAATTCTAAGCCACTAGGCTATCACCGCTGTGACACTAGTAATGGGAGACGTTAACTATACGAATACTTTGACGATAGTGTTGATGGTAGGGGAACTGAAAAGTCTTATACAGGGTAAAGATTTCCACCCTTTTTGTTTAAAATAAATCAAATGTACTAATTTAATATCTATAACTAAGATCAATTTACTTGACTTTGTGAATGTCAGAAATTACATCTAAGGATTGTGATCCTCATTTAGGAGTTTGACTTCTAATGTGAATTTGAAAGTTCTATGATTTGAGGACTGGAAATATCTGGAATAAAGATTGCAAGCGAGTTTCCGTTATGTTGATCTACGAGTACATATTATTATATGATGTGAGCCATCGATCGTGGGCCGCCCTCCTCGCACCTGCCCCCTGTCTGGCCGTTGTATAACGCTAGGCATATCTCACAAATACAGATCCATCGACGCGTCTGTACCAAATAACTAGGGATGCGACGATCCGATCCGATATTTCGAAGACCGGATCGAGGGCATACAATCCGGTCGATGTTTGGATCGGATCGAAACCATACGACCCGAATGCGCCTCGATACAATACTACAAGTATCGGATCGACGATCCAAACTTTTTTTGGATTGATCTTTACAATACGTATCGAATCGAGTATCGGATCGAGCTCAAGAAAGTCGCATCCCTACAAATAACATGGAAACATGTGTGCTACAAATCACATCGATATGTATGTGTGTGTTAATGAGTCTCATGGATCTACCCTTACCGCCACCCCCTGTCTGGTTGGGTGGCGGTGGGTGTATTCACTTCTACTAATCCAGTCAAATAAGAGCGTTTGTGCACCGGATCGTCAAATATAAAGAACTATGTAGTTTATTTTGGACCGATTTTAAGATGACGTGACGGCGATTGTTTGTCTACCGCGACCGATCTCGCTATAAAGTGATTCAATGTAGTGACAAATTAATAACCGACATAACGTGACGGTGCGACGGCAGTGTGTGGACAAGTTGTGTATTGCCGGCAAATCGGCCCGTCAATACCTCGGGCCCGTTCTAGCGGTCACGCCGGTCTATTCGAAATTTCAGCGGCCGGGATGACGGCGCTCGGGTGACGGACGTGCGGTGGACACGCGGCTTAGTAAATATATGTACCGCTACTTCGGCGCCGTCATCTCGTTCTCGGTGACGTGACGGTGACAGCGGCGGTGGACAAACGGCCTACTAAGGGTTTCACCTTATAATGTTCCGATAATAGGCTGTAACTTTGTAGGTATACCTTTATATTGGCGTCTCAAAAGTCACAAATCCAGTGAGCACGGCTGAGCGTGACGGGGTCTTTGCCCTCTATCTCAAAAACGATTGGGGTATGAAGAAATGTTGTGACAAAATTTGTTGCAAATTGATTCTTCAATAGATGTTTATATCATTTGAGCTACTAAACTCGAGATAATCGCACCAGACAATCTAATACCTACTATTATAATATTATAAATGTGAATGTAAGTCTGTTTGTTACGGTTTCACGCGAAAACTACACAACCGATCATCATGAAATTTTGTACACATTATATATTCTTGGAGGTATTAGAAGTAACATAGGATACTTTTTATTAAAAAAATATTTTCACGACAAAATAAAAAATAAATGTTTGTCAAAAAATCTAAGCTACCCTCCGACAGTTAAGTTGTGGCAATACATATACATTAATTAATAAAATTGGCATAAAATTGTATACAACAATATTTATATATCATACTTTAATAATTGACATACAAATGCACAGATCTGATACACTTCACAAATTTTATAAATAATAGTTTTTCGCATATAAAATATTAAAAAAGCAATTTATTTCATATATTACACACCATATTACTTTACTAATATTATTATCTATTCATTTATGCATATAAACCTAAGTATCATTAATTCGATTATTTTTATTAAAACCTCATTTATTATTCAGAGTAGGTACTGGCCGAATCGCGTCGAGAAAAAAGAAATTTGGAACTCGCGAAACAAATGACGGTCATTCGACGACACACCGCTGATGGTTTGCCGAGCCCTCGTACCGCGCATCGATACATTTTATTCACACATCGCCATTCTTTATTATTGCGTTGTAGGTATATTTTGTGTTCTCTGTGTTCTGTGCCTGTTTTATTTTGTGTTTGGATAATGATATTTTGTATACAGTGTTTTTGGTCTCGAAATAGCTATATTTTAAGGGTATAAATTGATATAGGATTCGCCCTCTTTTTGAAATAGCGGAAAATTATATTTTGTATTATAATTTTATGTGGCTTCGCTATATTAGTGTCGATTTCGTTTATTTATGCATTATTTATGGCACTTTAATTGCCTTAAAAGTGACTCTTCTTCAAATTCAATCAAACTCCGATAATATCTCTAAGCCGTTGAGTTTTGGATAGAGCCTCATATGGCTTAAATGGTTTGTTTTGAACTTATCTACACGCCCTTAGCGGGAATACGTCACATAACAAATCACTGTATTCGAGTGAAAATGTAAAAAACAATTAAGTACGTTCAGTTTTCCTGTTACAAAACGGAGTCTCATACCTATTGCATTTATATTAAAAATACGTATTTCGATCTATAACTTTATTTTAACTGGCTAGTGCAACTAATGCGATCTTTTTATTTATCAAATGACGTTATCAATAATAATGTCAATCCAATGACGTGCATATCCTGTATTTCTTCATTGCGTTGTTTCTTTCTCCATAATAATTATGAAAATATTCAATGATAATGGAAGATAATGAAAATTCCATCCGCATAATAAAAAAGCATGGTGAAGTGATGCTTCATGATGGACGTAAATACCACAAGAAGAAAAGTTATGAAAATGGTAATGTTTTATGGCGCTGTACCAATTGGCGAAAGTTAAAATGCGGTGGTTATGTGACTAATGATGTAAGAAATTTTTTCAGACCTTTTTTACTAGGTACCTAGTAATATTTAACATGATCCATGAATATCAAGTTTTTGTATACTTAAAAGTATATAAAGTCAATGTCAGACTGAATATTTTTATTGAAATTTAAAAAAAAAAACAGGAAACAAATTAAATTAGATAAGATAATTTATCTTATTTAACAATTTCTAAGAAATGACCTACTGTTATATCATTATTTAATAATTCTAACTGTGTTTCCTGTATAAACTTATCAGTTGCAATTTGATCCGTTTTGAGAGCTTTTTTCGGTTGCCTTCGCTTTTGTTCAGCATCTGTTTTTAATACGTTCAGTAACTGTACAATGTTGGGGCGTATTCGACCAATCATTTTGATTAAACCCGAGTTGACTCTCGTAAGCAAGTAAAACTTTTTTTTTATATTTTCATGTATTTATTACAGTTTTCCTCAATATTATAATCTAAGGTTATTGTGGCTACGTTGAATATTGTTTGAAATTAATGGAGACAAGTCCTCAAAATTTTCTGTTGTCATACTCATTGCCAATCTTCAAAGACATCTTCTGATTTCAGCTGTTGCAAAAGCATTGTTAAACTTCCCTTTTCATTTCCTTCGCTTAACCAATAATAATCTCACCCAAATCCGCCTTTTTTCTTTTTAGTTCTTCTCCCACTACATCAGTTACTTCGTGCAATAGTCATAATTGAACATTGAATTTGAAAACAATTTCTAAACTCCTTTCTTGAAAGCATTGTCACTATAGTGTTATCGATGTGTCAGCTTTTGAATGACTGGAATAATGTAGACGATAAGATCCAGTTCAGTACTTCACTGAATTGACTGGACTAGAATTGTGTGAACCGGGCATAAGTCCAGAACAATCTCCATCCTGAAGACAACTCCAATTTTATGGGCATTGATAGTTATGTTAAACTTTATTTCCAAAAATTTAAAAATACTACTAATAATTAACTATTTGTGATACAATATTATGAACGGGCTATGACTACCTCTGTCTGTTCAGAAGATAGGCCGTTCTCATTAAAGCCACAAAACTACTTTTAAATCATGGCAGTTATAAGCCTAAATTTTTTTTAATTAAGTCCTCTCTGCTGTTGGAAGATATAAAAAAAATTAATACAAAATTCTGCTGCCAATGGCTGCCATTTCAAAAGGCGGAGGGCTAGACTCATATATGGGGGGTGTTTTGTCGATGAAATTTGGTCTTTTTGTACCCCTAAATTATCGCTAGTTCGAAGCCAAATACCCTGTATATCAGTTAATTTTTAGCTAAATTTAAAATTGGAGTTACTTGTTCCTAAAACATGTGCATAAGAAGGAAAATTCTTGAAAGAGGCGGCGTCGAAATTTGGTTTCTAGGTTTTTTTCCTGGTAATTTTTCATTGAAGAATAATGAATGAAAGATGAAGGAAATTGGAATGAAATGAAGGAAATTGAAAAAAACGAAATTTCTTTTCGATCATAATATGTATTTGCAAAGTCTAGTATACATCAAAACAACTGAGTATATTCGAACATGATAATACTACTCCGTCAAGAAAGTACCGGGAAAATATCAATAATACACAAAATGCTTGTTATTCATACAAATTTATTTTATCACCTTCAAAATATGCTCATTTAGAAACGATACACATACGCCAACGAATAAACCAATCATCAAAATATTTTTAAATGCTGTTTCTGGAATTGAGTTCAGTTTTCGCCGCGAATTCTCCTTTATGTCTTCTACCGATTGAAAACAGGTGCCACGAAGTGGTAATTTGTAATTTGAGTTTAGGAAAAAGAAAGAAGTCTGCTGGAGCCATATCTGGTGAATGTTGCGGTTGCTCGATGGTATTTGTTGAGTGCTTGGTCAAAAATTCGTTCACAATGATGTGAAGGCGCATTGTCGTGGTGCAAAATCCAAGAATTTTCTTTCCACACAAATCTGGTCTTTTTCGTCGAATTTTCTCTCTTAAATGCCGCATAACGCTCAAATAATATTCTTTATTTACCGTTTGACCTTCCGGCAAGAATTCCGAGTGCACAACACCGCAATAGTCAAAGAAAACAGTCAACATGACTTTGACTTTTGATCGACTTTGGCGTGGTTTTTTCGGATTCGGTTCAGTTGGAAGGCGCCACTCCGAAGCTTGTTGACTAGTTTGCATGTCAAACTTGTAAACCCACGTCTCGTCACCAGTAACAATGCGTTTCATGAATGTTGGGTCGGAATTGTCTCGTTCTAGCATGTCCTCAGCGACTCTCATGCGATTGAGTTTTTGGAGAAAATTCAGGTCTTTTGAGACTAGCCGAGCGGTAACATGTTTCATACCCAAATGATTAGTTAAAATGGTACGGATCGACTCGTGAGATGCAAAAAGTTCACCGGCTACCTCTCTCAAAGTTGAATGAGGATTTTCAGTCACTATTTCCTTCACTTTTGCGATGTTAACTTCAGTTGCAGTCGTTGATGGCCTACCAGAGTGAGGCAAATCTTCCACCACATCTCGACCGCTTTTGAACGCTGTGTACCACTTATAGGCACGTGTTTTTGATAAAGACGATTCACCGTAAGCCTTTTGTAACATTTTCAGTGACTCCGAACACGAAATTCCATTGGCGATGCAAAATTTAAGACAAACTCTTTGTTCGATGTTTTTGTCCATTATGAAATTCGCAATACACACTAGATATGATATAACTAAAAATAGCACTGTATTTAATATAAATAACAGATGCAATTCAAACTACGCGCCAAAATGGAGAACATTGTGCCAATCTAACAACCAAAAAAAACTAAAATTTGAATATGGAACCATAAACAAATAATCCATTCAATATACTTTTCTGACTGAATGTATGAATGTATTTTACTTACTCATCGATCACTGGGGCTCTAACGTTCTCCGCGATCCCTTCAGCAGGTCTGTCATCAGTAGCGTCATTTTGGTTTGCGGTCTCCCTGCGCCGAGGCCCTCTAGGCCTTCCACTAGCGTCTGCTCGACGCTTTCTAGCGTTCGGCATCCTGAATCTCTCTCTGTAAAACAGCCTGACAGGTTTGATGGCACCGAAGCAATAAGACTCTGGTACTTGGTTTATGTTGCGCGAAATCTCAGCGAGGCACAATGCTTGCCGGTTACCCGTCGACTAAACGAAAAGCTCTGAGGGTAGCGGTCGGAGAGCGTCGGAAAATCAATAATGCGCCTCTCTCTTTCTAACGTCGGTAGATCAATATAGCGCTCCTCTCTTTCTAACGTCGGTAGATCAATAAAGCGCTGCTCTCCTTCTGACGTCGGTAGAATCTTTCTAAAGTAGCACTTGGCGTTAGCGTGTAGGCCGTTTTCAGATGTCCAATCTTAGTCTTAAGGCCTGAACAAAATTATTTATTTTGTATACTAAAACGCTCCCAACGGGCATGCGGGCTACCTTTTATTTAGTGGAGTTCTTGAATATCCATAATGATTACATTACCGGACTCATAAACTGCATCAATATTCAAGACGCCTTTGATATCAACATTTTAACTAATTTCAAACTTTTTATACAAATTCAAATTGAAACCTATAGTTTGATTCGTTAACTTCATAACAGCATTAACAGCGTTGTATCATATCTTTAGAAAGACACTCTTCCGTCTTCAGTATGGGTAGCTGGGGCAGACTTGAAGGCAGCCAACGCGAATAACAGGGCGGTAGAACTGAAACTCTCTATCCTCTCTATCCTGCGGCATGGGTCACTGATTTCCAAATCAGTGACCCATGCCGCTTTCAGTCCGGCGACTATACCAGCCTCTTTGTCAGGATGAGTGATTGTTCGTACCATGTACCTTCAGGGCCTTCATCCAAACAGGGGCTCCATAAGGCTATGGCCATGGGATTGGTCATAACCTCTAACATATGACCAATAAATCATAGCGGTATTAATATCGAACAAATATATGAATGCACTTTTCTGGATTTGCAGATTGATCAACACTGCAATTGGAAAGCACATATTCAAAAAGTATGCAATAAGCTTAACAGATTTGTGTACGTACTGCGTCGATTAAAACAAACAGTCTCATTATGTGCTGCTTTTAAAGCTTACCATGGTTATGTATCTTCAGTACTTAACTATGGTATACTAATATGGGGAAACTCAGTAGACATTAATAGGCCATTCATCCTACAAAAAAAATGTCTCCGTGTAATTTGCGGATTTGCACCATATGAATCATGCAAACCAATCTTCTCTAAATATTCAGTTTTAACTCTTCCATGTATGTATATTTATGAAATAGGTAAATTTGTAAAATGTAATCCAAACTTTTTTAAAACAGCAGGCGACACTTATAAATGCAAATCTGTAAGGCACGCAAATAAATTAGTATACGATAAAGTACCAAGAAGTGACTTCTATAAACGGAATAGTTATTCAATGTGTATACAAGTTTATAATGCACTACCGAACAATATAAAATGCTTAACGTTTTTAAAATTTAAAAGAGAACTAAAAAATGGCTGCTATCAAAACATTTTTATTCCGCCAAAGAACTGCTAGAGTGATTATTATTTTCAATAAGTTGTACACGAAAATAATTATGATGACACGTGTAAGTTGTAATTGGAGTTTATTATCGATTAAAAAATAATTATGCTAGATTGTGACATTGTACTATCTTTATCTAATTTTCTTTTTTGACATAATTATTATTTTATTGTTGAATTGTTAATACTGATGACTGGACATTTAATTTTGACTGTTATATTTTGTACTATTTATATTCTAAGTTATTATTAATTAATTTATACTGTAAATGTCAATTCACATGCCATTAATGGCGAGCATGAGATCTTATATTTGTTTGTAATCTGTTTTATCCACCATGTTCTGTGAAAAAGAATTATTATTATTATTATAACCCCAAATAAGACGGGAGTCATGATGGCGTCTGAGGTCTTTGAAACACTTCGACTCAAATAATGCATGTCCGGAGAGCAAATTTCACCAATCCAAACACTAGACATGAAGAACAGACTGGGAGTTGTTCTGGGAGTGGCTTTCTCTTTTTTAAATGTTAAACAAAGACAAAGACAATACGTTTATGTGCACAAATATAGGTATAGAGTTGTTACAAATTATTTAAATCAATCTATATTTACCATTTTTAGGTATTAAATTTAAGAAACACATTTCTTTTTATTTGTATTTGATTTCTTCATATACACTACTTGGCATATAGCGTGAACAATTTATTTATTTAGTTGTTTTCCCTAATCGGACTCATCGGCTCAACTGGTGCCACCCACTATTGGGTCGAGAGAGAAAAAACCGGAGAAAAAAAAACTCTCAGCACCTTATGTTTATTAATTTAAATTTTTGTTAAACGCGCGGAGACAGTAAAGTTTTATTAAATTTTGTTATCATATTTAAGATTTTATTTCGTTCAGTTAGCATCTACTGTTCTTATTCAATACACTTACGACTGGATGATAGCAATTTTCATTTCAGGCGGTGTACAAGTTCGATATCGATTTATGCACCCCCCCGCCACCCACTCCCACCCCCATAAAGCAGTCATCTGTCCGTTGCATAAACCATTGCTCCACCAAGTGGGTGAATCGGGGAGAGGGAGATGTTTTCAATTTGTATTCATAATACGATATGTATCTATGTATAGATCACGAATTTTCATCTCCCCTCGCAGCACCCGCCTCATTGGCTAAGTACAGACAGCAACATATAAATATTGAATTATGGGTGGTAAAAAATAATTTCAAATACCTATTTAACATATTTGATACTTGATGGATTTTACTGTGACCAAGAGTTCATATCGTTCTCCGCCCAATTATCAATCATTTAAATAACTTTATGGTTTTCCTTTATGTTGTTTACGACAAAATTCTAAACGTTCTCTTTGAATAATGTGACCAATTATTATCATTTTTAAAATTAAATTGCTCGTCGACCGGCAGCCATAATTTTCTTATTTCGGTTTCTTACTATAGCAGTTATGTACGTTGCCTATTTGATTTCGTCACCAACTGATGAAAGTTAAGATAAAGTTTTTAAACAAATTTAAAGTTTAATTTGGTCAATAATATTGACCGCTTCTCACAATATGTAAATGATGATGACTGTACCATATCACCAGGTTTCTCCCTAACCTTAAGCCCGCCCCGCGCTCCTCGCATCCTCTATTAGCCATGCGCATTTGGCTGTTGCACATATAGAGTGTTCAAAAAATTGTCGGCTTATCGTTGAATTTTAGTACACGTATATGGTGTGGCCAAGGAAAATATTTTTTTATCCTCGAGCTGTAATTAACAATTGACAAAATTCTAAGTCTTCTTAAAAGCGTAAGTTGATGAGTGTATGCCGACAAATCACAGTAAACGATCAAACTGTTTTTCCCGAATAAAAAGAGCTTTTTGTATTACTTCAGATAACTCAAACGTTCAAACCTCGTTACGCTTATGTCTTCTGCTGCTTCCTAAATTTTGCAGCGTAATTCGGCTCGATATTTTGGTTTTATTTACACTTATTCTTTTATGCAGCTCTCGAAAATGAGAACCAGTGGGTTACTTACCCTGTATAATTTGGGGGGGTTTCAGTAGAGGCATCAAGTTCTCTCGATACCTATGTGAAATATCGATTTTCATTACCCCTGCCTCTCCTTCTCTGCCACCCTATGCTGACCACCCAGTATCACAGACATGTGTGATGCACTTATGCACCTGTGTGCTGCTAGAAAGAGACAGCTGCATGGGTACTTCGATACACATTCATATATTTATAGTATGAATATACCTCTTGTCTTCTGAACTAGTTTGTATTTCTCGAATCTGTTACAAAACAATTTTCAGGTTATGTTGGCATCTCTATTGTAAATTTTTCACTGTTTATATGGATTATAATTTTATTAATGTCACCATTTCCTGGTGGTTCTTTCAGATCTGTTTGATCTAACAAACTATCTAGAAATGCTTCTCTTGATGACCCGACTTGTCAACCCATGTATTTTTAACGCTGTTAGCACACCTCCGTCGCGAGACCGGAACGCTCGTCCCATGAACGCGTTAGAACTGGCAGTTTCGCGAATGTTGTTTCGCCCGTCTTACAACGGACAAACGGTGGCGAAACTTCAGCGGTTTCGCTACTTCAATTTCGCGGCGGAGGTGTGCTAACGCGGTAAGGTGTGCCTTTTGTTGTAATATTTGGGTAATGCTGAAAATGTTCGGAGAAAGTTTAAAAGTTCCTTTTGCGTCGAAAATGTTTATTTCAAGTGCAGTTTCATAGACTAAGCTCCCGCACGAAACCCTACCTCACAAGGTGGCATATCAGAAATTTAATATAGTGATAGATACCTACTATTTAAGAACATTGGATTTAAGTAGGTTGCCATCGCATATACTCGAAGAACTTTCTTTTCGTCGTCGTATCGCTATTTTGATTGAAAATTATATCATCCGGTGGCAGATCGAAGCATTTACTCATCGAAAGAGACACATTTCGAGATAACAACCCGCATGGGTTGCCAGCCCAAACCCTGGCAGGTTTCAAGGTCAGCCATGTTTTATGAGCCCCGAAAATGAAGTCAATTTCCTCATCAAGCACGATGAAACTGAGGCAGATCGATTATTGCCCTAGACGTGCCGTTCATAAATATATGCTTGCGTTCAGCTTGGCAGTTTTTCTGGTCAGCCACCTCGAACAACATAATATGTCAAAATCGTGGAATAATGAGAAATTCGTGCACAGATCCTATATGCTATGACGAGTATCTGCTTCTTCACGAGTGCAGAAGTACTCTGTCGCTTCCATTTTCTGCAATTTGTTTTGTATGCTCTTAAAAGAAAAACATAAGTTTTCTTTTGTTACATATATGTTTTTAATTCCAATAATCGGTATCAGTTCGTCGCGTTTCCAATAAGTGTCTTTCAGGATATGGGTCCTGTGACCTAGTGCGTCGCATAAGTGAGTATAAAAATAAAAAGAGAATAAAAGTTAAGAAATATAATTAAAGTTACATAAAGATAAGTAGATATTTACAGAAATAAAGTATACAAAATAAAAGGGGTCGTGGGTACAATCGCACCGAATTAACTTTAGCAGTCTAAGTAAATATTTCACTGTCCTGGCACAGCTCCGCAATGTGCATTGAAGCGAAGCAGCTCGCAGCTCTCAACTATAAATCAGGAAGCGGTTGAGGAGTGGAAGAAAAGCGTAGGGGTAGAACAGCGTAGAGGTGGAACAGCGTCAGGATAAAACCCTGGAAGTTTTGTATTTTCCATATGATGCATAGCTGATCCAGAGTCTGACCATTGCATCATTGCAAGCGAGCGTGCAGAAAGTTGCAGATGGATCAATCATATTTACACATGAAATAGTATTCAATGATGCGGCAGTCAGACAAAACCATCCATACTATATAAAAAAACAATAGGTAATACTGTGCAACACTCACCCGATCGGAGTTAAACAAATGTTTCCAATATTTTAAAATAGTAGGAATAGCAGAATATAATAGTAAATTGAAAATATTAGTATTTAATTTCACTGCCTTTTATTTAGTTAGGAATAGAAAGCGTATCGTTTGGCATGGTATCCCGTCGTCAAGGAAAAATTCAGATACCGAAATCTTTCCAACATTTTTTTTAAATAAAAAATGTTAATTTTATCGGCCAGCAGTAATAATACATATATTATAATATATGAAGAAAGAATGAACTTCGAAGCAAACCAAAATTCGAAGATTCAAGAAAAGATGATAAATGAAATGAAGAAATGAACCAATGAAAAATATTAAAAAGTAAAGAAATATATGATTAAATTTACATTAAAAAAATATATAGTTTTATTTAAAAATTCAAAATAAGTAGATCTAAAAATATCACCAAGAGTATTAAAGAGAGAGCATGAGATCTCTAGGTTCGTTAAAAGAAAATGAAAAGAAAATTAAGAAAGGGTATAGTGTAGTGTAAGTGTATATTCCTAACTAACCACCCAGCTGTAAGTCGGTGTCGAGCACCCAGACCGAGAGGCTAGATTAGGCGGGTTCACACACCCAGACCAACGCACTCAAAAAAGACTGGTGTATTCCACCGAGTAGGAATAAATACATGTCGTAGAGACATATCAGAAGCTATGGTTTTGTGGGCATGTATCCGACATAGTGGGTGACCCCGGGCAACACAGGAGGACATATCACTTAATCAGGTGGATTGAAACTGCACTTATTATTGTAATCGAACAGACACGTCCGCTTCACGAGTTCTCTTATTACCGCGAGATTCCCGGCTTCCCGCCAACCGGCCGTATCCAAGCATGAGCCATGACATTTACCAGTGACATTGACATCTGTCATCAATGTTCGGATAATAGTACCGCGGCCATACTTGCGTTCGCATCATAACAACTGTGATTCTCCGACACGGCCAACCTGACCACTCACACGTCCTCGTGTGTATACTTTGAGGACACCAGTACAAATGCTCAATTTCGCTCGGCTATTCTGACTTTGGATGCGCTGTAATTTCTAACTCTCAATCCAAAAGAGTTTAATAACCAGTTAATTTAAAAGAAACAAAACCATCATTAATTTTCCAAAGTGATTATCAAAAAGAGCTCAAATGTTAAAAAAAACACAAAGTAAATTTTAACAATCAATGTTATCACTGCTAATCAAACGATTTAAATAACGCTACCAACAACTACCCACCAAGGGTTCACAATCTACTACAGCTACAGTCTACAGTTCAGTTACAACTCATACTAGAAAGTCAGTCTATTAACTTCCAGTATTCGCACCAACGAATATCAAGGTTTATTAGTCGCTACAACGACTCTTTCAATATTCGCTACAACGAATTTCAAGGTTTATAGTCGCCCCAACGACTTTCAATGTTCGCATCAACGAATCTTTTAGCTTTATAGTCGCTTCAACGACTTTCAATGTCCGCAACAACGAATCTTTTAGGTTTATAGTCGCTTCAACGACTTTCAATGTTCGCAGCAACGAATCTTTTAGGTTTATAGTCGCTTCAACGACTTTCAATGTTCGCAGCAACGAATCTTTTAGGTTTATAGTCGCTTCAACGACTTTCAATGTTCGCAGCAACGAATCTTTTAGGTTTACAGTCGCTTCAACGACTCTTCCAATATTTGCTTCAACAAATACCAGGGTTTATAGTCGCTTCAACGACTCTTCCAATATTCGCTTCAACGAATACCAGGGTTTATAGTCAGTCCATCGACTATTCCCACATTCACACACATTGGCCCAAGCCAAGCCCATAGCGGCGCCCACACAACGGATCACATCCGCACACTCTGGGGAACCACCCCATTCGCGCACCCTTAACCTATTGTCGCCGCGCAGTCTCCAGACCAGCTACACTGGGTTAGGAATCGTGACCTGCAACTGGAAACTAAAAAAGGTTGTGACTGTTCATATTAAATCATATTACCACATTAAACATTTTTATTATAAACTGCCTCACTTATGCCAACAATGGCTAAGCCGGAATGATCTTCATTCCTAAGTTCATTCCAGACAATAATCATGGGTGACCTCTTACTACTGCATGTTAAAAGCTAAATTTATTATCAGTGCTGCCAATCAATATCTCCTCCCACTAGTCTAATGCATTTCTCCCCTGTGACGCTTAACTGTTAGGTCATATTTTGATAGCAAGAATAAAACAACAAAAAAAAAATGTTACCATGATGTTCCATCACTAAATCAGTAAGACTCAATAAGGTGAAGTTGGTGAAGGTCCAACCATATAGTTGGATGGTTCCAGTATCTAACATTTAATTAATTGTATCACAAACGATAAATGATCTAGTCAATACTAAATAGAATAACTAGCTATTAAACAAATCTGAAGTTCCCTGGTAATAATTCTTTACCATAATAGATTGGTCATGAAAGCACTTAACCATTTGTTAAGCAATACCAACAGTCAGTATCTGTACTCAGTCTATCAGTACTGTCAGTACTTATAAAATCGACGGCTGAATCTATCCACACCCATCAGGGCCTTGTATTGGTTTTCCGTTTAGGTACCTAGTCATTGTATTCCTAACCAGACGAAAATACTATCATAACTCATGTGAGTAGGTAAAAACGCTTTGACAGTCAAATGATTTTTTTTTACCTTGGGAGGTAAAATAATTCCAAGAAAATAATTCCTGACTTTAATCCAATACAAATCCAATGCTTCTTTTGTCTATCAAAAGATGAAAATTCACTTACATTTTATTTTCAAATGTAAACTGTCCAAATGTATAGGCACTTACGTTTTGGTAATTTGTACAAACAACCCTAATTTTCATCACAGTGTCCACAACCAGCCACTCTCTAATCCCTCCATATTTAGATTTGACCATTACTGTTTTAACCCGCCAAGGGTGAACTCAATGTGTTATTGTTGATGCCAGTCTCACACACCAGGCCTATCAACATATTTTTAAACTAAAATAGCAACTACCCCTACTTATGATAAGCAACACTTCAAATTCCTGTCAGATACCTGTAACCTTTCCCTTTGGTCAACCGATAACCTTCCCCTTAGTTGTTCCAGTCACACTTGCTAACTCCAAACCACTTGGCTGTCTGGAAATTACAGCCTTCCAGCTATATGACCACTATTCGTGCCATTGTCCATTTCATCAAAATCAAAATCAATGTGATATTTTCAACTATTACAAAATGAAATAAAAGTGTCAACCTCAAACTAAAAAGACTTACTCTCATGCGCTACTACATACTCATGACTCAAATGTTTTTTTTTTTACATTTATTATTAGATTTAGATTATTTAGTTTTTTATTTTTCTGCAATCCACCATCATCACATCGACCATTCGACTTGAGATAACTCTGATCATGTTAAAAACTCTGCCAAAACAAATTCTATGATTTGACAACCTATGATATTTTTGACTTTACCTTACTATAAAACCATGTAAAACACACTCATATCATAGCACTTACTATAATAATGAAAACCTTACAGTACAAAATGTGTAAGAAAACAAAATCATTTAAGTCTTCTTGACTTACAAGCTTAATGATGCCCTGTATCATGCACTGGGTTAGGGATATTACTCAGAATCAAGAAGGGCTTCGGCACTATGGTTTGATCTGATGTGAGTCCACTTGTGATAAGACAGCTACTCAAACATAATACTTATCAAAGTGTAAGAGTTGCTACATTGTTTTTAACCACCTGGCCTCTCAGCCATGGGTTGTCACTGTCTCCTGGGATAAATACAACATATCACATACTCCCTCACTGCTTGCACAAAAAAAAAATTCAAGTAACACAATAATAAAATCTGTCAAACTTATAACAGTCACCTGCAAAATGCACACCAGGAAGAAATTCAACTTCAAGGATACTTGAATTCATGTGTGGAGTGGAGTGAGGACAGAACTCTCCAGACCAAGTAAATTTCAACTCTATTTGAACTGGACTGGAATGTTTACCATCAAGCGCATTTTGTGATTTCCAACCTCATCCCAATGGACATACATTTTAAAGCTGCCTAATTTAGCCTGCTTTATTTGCCTTCTTTTCAGTACTTGAAAATTTCACTTGCCTATTGATTCTTTTATTTTATTAATTGAATTTGAACAATGTTCATTTATGTTAACAAACCAGCACCAAATGAAATACCTACAATAAATTTTACCTTAAAATGCTATGGTCAAGCAATTAAAACATTGGTTTCTTAATAACACCCATTGACAGTCATGAAAGTAATAATCTATCAGATTCAGGTAGATGGCAACCACCTGTGATAACTGAAATGGCACCAATATTCAAACTTCAAATTATAATGGTTTTGATTATAGAATTCAAATGTGTACAACACATTCTCTCAACAAACTATTAAACAAAACATCTGACCTCAATTATCCAATCGAGCTATGATCGATCAAACCTCAAATACGTCCACACACAGACGCTCAGGCACCCGGCACCACCACACGCCGTTCACAACGCTTGCACTGACAACAGCTCAACAGCCCTTTCAGCACCGTCGCCACACCTTGCCAAGGTTTTGCGTCTATTGCTTATTTAACGATCCAGAAACGTTGTCGTCTTGCAATCAACCTCCTCTATAACAATAATCCTCAAGGCTCCTTGTAGATTGGGTATTACACTGTTCATTTTACAATCGACACGCACTAGTTGAGACTTATTTCTTGAAGAAATTTTAAAGGCTAAAGTATGCCGTTGTTAGCTATTTCCGCCACTTGTTTAAATTTTCATCACTCAACACTGCAGTCCTTTCAGAAGCCCGAGGCGATCCCACTTCTGATGTCGTAGAGACATATCAGAAGCTATGGTTTTGTGGGCATGTATCCGACATAGTGGGTGACCCCGGGCAACACAGGAGGACATATCACTTAATCAGGTGGATTGAAACTGCACTTATTATTGTAATCGAACAGACACGTCCGCTTCACGAGTTCTCTTATTACCGCGAGATTCCCGGCTTCCCGCCAACCGGCCGTATCCAAGCATGAGCCATGACATTTACCAGTGACATTGACATCTGTCATCAATGTTCGGATAATAGTACCGCGGCCATACTTGCGTTCGCATCATAACAACTGTGATTCTCCGACATACATATATTATAATAAAGTGTAAGGTGTAGTGTTGTTTGTTTAAGGTTTGATGGTGATATTTTTTGTGAATTCGGAAAATAAAGTAAAATTTGTTCTATACGTTCTTGAGAATGTTTTTTTCCGTCAAGGAATGGGTTGAGGGTTTTTAATTTGCTAGACTTTCTCACTGTTTTGTTATGTTTTCAGTCTTAATATTTTCATCCAAAATTATCTTTCTTGCTCTTGCCTTATGCAAATTTTTAAAGCTTCTTCAATTTCTTCTGTTGTTATGTTCTTTTCTAACTTCTTTGGCTGTCTATTCATATTTTAAAATCTTTTGCAATGTACTATTATTCTAAGCAATTCTTTTAGTGATTTTTTATAAAATCCATGTATGTCATTTTATCCTTTTCTCTGTTAAATCAATCTTTTCTTTGCTGTTTCTCTACTATTTCCGTTTGGGGAAACTAGATTGTTGTGTCGAAATGGAAGTTTGACAATATATCTTCCCTCATTATTTCTCGTATAGTTTTCTTCATAAATTGTTTCACTAAGTTGTTCTTCTTTTGTATATTTTCTTTTTGTGTCCTGGTCTACTTCCCATCATGTTTTCAAAAAATCTTCTATAATTTGATGATGCATGACTATTACTGAATCTGGTTGTTCTTCTAACTTTCCGAATAAAATGTAGCCAAAATTCGTTTAATGAGGGCACGGAGAACCAAGTGGTCCTTTGATTAAATTGTCTTGTATTATCTGCGCATATACATCCACTCCAAGGAGTAAATCGATGTAACCAGGTTTGTAATAATTTGGATCGGCCAATTTTAATCCATCAATGTGAGGCCAGTTGCCTGCATTGATTGCTTGCGAGGGAATTTTAGAAGTCAGCTGTTTGGACATGACATAAGTTTTGACTTCCATGTTAAATGAGTTGTATCTTGATGCTATGTTGATTTGAACGACTTGATTGATGTTCTCTCTTGTTGAACCCACGCCAACGACAGTACCTTTGATTGGATATCTCTTTGCTTTCAGTAGCTATGCAGCGAGTTCACTTATAAAGCTCGCTTGTGAGCCTGGGTCGATCAAAGCTCGAAGTGTAGTTGTATAATTGTCTTCACTTCTAACTTGCACGAGTGCAGTTGTTAATAATGCTGTGCTTTGTTTAGTAACAACGTGTAACGTTGTAATCTTTGTTTCTTGTTGTTCTTCAATCTTCTCCATATTTGCTTGTAATGACACATTGGGTTGTTGAATTTGCTCGGTGTTGCCCATTGTGCTGTTCTCTTGAGTTGATTCATGAAGAAGAGTGTGATGACGCTTTTTGCATAGTCTGCATGATAATGGTATGCGACATTGCCTTCTGAGTGTCCAGGTGCGAGGCAATTGAAACATAAGTTGTTGGATTTAATGTATTGACTTCTTTGAGTCGGTGTGTATTTTCCGAATTCTTTGCAATGGCTCAGTGTGTGGTTGTCTTTGCACTTTGTTATCACTACATATCTTTGTTTTCTCTAGGTTTGTTGAGACATGAAATGATTTCTCTGCTATGAAATTGATCTTCTGTTTCGCTGGCTCTATTAGTTCTAAGATGCGATATCTATCTTCTAAAAATTTGCGAAACATTTCGAGTAATGATCGATGGTAATTTACCATCGATCATTACTCGAAATGTTTCGCATCAGGTTCATTTATTTTTGTACTAACATATTCTTCCCAGTTCTTATGAGTTTCAGAATCTAGTTTCTGGACTATGACGAATATATCTAATGGGTCCCAATTATTTGTTTCAACGTCCAAATTCTTTAAATGATGTAGGCATTCAAAAGTAGTATCTAATAAATTTTTCAGATGACTCGAAGTTTGCAATTACGGTTAGCCTTTTGTTTCCATAGCGAGTTTGCAACAGTTTCTACGCATGTTCATATTAGTAATTAGACCAGTCATTATCGACATTCGAAATCTAAAATTAAATTATAATTCCAAAAGTTTTCAAACTTCGGTCAAGTGAATGGTACATTGGGACGACAATAAATCTCATTTTGCAACCTTGTCTGCAGTCCGGAACATTGTTAAAATTGCAATTAAATAATTTTTTGCTGTATGGTCGTGAAAAAAATTCCAAAAGTTCTGCAAACTTGGGGAAGTTTTCGATATAATATTTCATATCACGTATTAAATTTGCAACCAATCTAAGTGTACGGAACATTTTTTGTTACTGAAAAATAATGTTTTTTTTTATTAAACTGAATGAAAACGTTCCAAAAATTCTGTAAACTTGACACATATATCGGAAAAATATACCGAACGGTTGTATAAATTTGCAACCTTTTTCGTTGACCGGAACATGTTTATTTATAATTCTTTTTCATTCGTGGTCATTTTTTCGAGTAAGGTGGTCTCGGAATAATTACAAAAGTTTTGAAATTTGGTTGCAAACTTCGAAAACATCTATTCTGATGCATTTACAAATTTGCAACCTCATACGCGATCCGGAACTTTATCCAATTTGCAAAAATGTATTTTTTTTATTTTTTCACCTTCAAGATAATTTCAAAAGTTCTGCAAATCGAGGGGACTGTTTAATTTTGGGATTAATGTCAGTATTTGAATTTGCAACCTCTCACGCAATCCGGAATCTTGTGTGATGTCGGAAATTTAACTTTATGGCATTTTTCATTTTCGAAAAAATTGCAAAAGTTTCGCAAATCGAGCCAATAATTGTTTCTTTGAGGTGCATGTCAGTATTAAAATTTGCAACCCCGCATGAGATCTGCAACTTTGTGTTCTTTGCAAAAATCGATTTTTCGCATTTTGTTATCCTTGAAAGAAATGCAAAAGTTTTGCAAATCGAGCGGATGGTCTTATTTTGGGATCGATACCACTATTCAAATTTGCAACTTCGCACGAGACCCGGAACCTTGTGTTATTTGAAAAAATCGGCTTTTTTAATTTTATTACCGTCGAAAAAATAAATAGACATAATAAGAATTTCAAACGTATAGAAAAAAAGTATGAGGATATCAAATATTATTACAGTTACAGTTTTTAAATCCAGTAGAGCAGCAGCTTTTCCAGCACTTTTTTTTTCACTGCATTGAATGAGTAAGTTAATTCCTCTTTTATCTAGCTCTTCAACTTCTTCACTCAATAGATGTGTATCGCAAATGATACAATTATTAACCGCTGCGTCCATCATGAAAATTTCTTAAATGGAGCAACGGAGCACAAGACGCTGTGTAACCAGAAAATCCCAAAGAGAGCACAAGACGCTTTCCAACTGAAAAATCACAGCCTACTGACCGTTAGTACGTCCGCAGTGTGCCACGGCCACGTGGCCACGGTAGCCTTGTTACCATAGCAATGCGACCATTGGCCGCGTTACCATAGCAACGCAGGTATACGACGTTGCGGCGGCTTCGTATAGCACAAAGTTTAGGCCCTGAATATATAACAGCGATGTGTACGGAAATAATATTTTTCGTGAATGTGATTAAAAAATATTTCCGTATTCCGGATATGGTTACAAATTCAAATACTGACATTAATCCCAAAATTAAACAGTCCCCTCGATTTGCAGAACTTTTGAAATTATCTTGAAGGTGAAAAAATAAAAAAATTACATTTTTGCAAATTGCATAAAGTTCCGGATCGCGTATGAGGTTGCAAATTTGTGAATGCATCAGAATAGATGTTTTCGAAGTTTGCAACCAAGTTTCAAAACTTTTGTAATTATTCCGAGACCACCTTACTCGAAAAAATGACCACGAATTAAAAAGAATTATAAATAAACATATTCCGGTCAACGTAAAAGGTTGCAAATTTATACAATCGTTCGGTGTATATTTTTCCGATATATCTGTCAAATTTGCAGAACTTTTGGAACGTTTTCCTTCAGTTTAATAAAGAAAAACATTAATTTTTAATAACAAAAAATGTTCCGTACACTTAAATTGGTTGAAAATTTGACACGTGATGTAAAATAATATATTTAACACCACTCCAACTTTGCAGAACTTCTGGAATTTTGGTCTCAAGAACTGAGCAAATTATCATTTATTGCATTTTTAACAATGTTCCGGACCGCAGATTGCAAAATTTTATAGCATTCCCGACCTTACATCAAAATTTGAAACCTTTTGGAATTATAATGAATTAATTGTCTTGACTGACTGGACTAATATTGAAGCAGCTTCACCATTCAGGCTAGTTTTCAGATAGTGTAGTTTTTGTACATTCGTTAAAGATCCATTATTGTGAACGAGAAAATTAAATAAATCATGAAAAGACAACCATTGTTCGTATTGCCCGTTGAAAAATGGTAATTGTATCTTGGGTAAAATCACGCGCGTATGTTGTGTTTCTTCCGGTGTTGACACATGAACATTGCAAATCCTCAGCCATTGTACCTTTTTATTCTCTGATGCGATGCAAAATAAATTAGTATTCTTGTAAAATAACGTCTTATAACTTCGTATAAGCGTCTTTTGTTCCTGTATATATTTTGCGCTCGGTGATCATTTGTTCTCAGCCGGCCGTCGTATTTCGACTCGGCTGCAACTATGCGGCTCGAAGATGGACCAAAATGTTGTTTGTATAAGGTTTGATGGTGATGTTTTTTGTGAATTCGGAAAATAAAGTAAAATTTGTTCTATTCATTAAATGTTTTTTATTGACATTCATGACACTACTGTAAATATGACATAATTGTTTTAATCATCGTTTTTGCATATAAAATCAATAGATAATTCGTTCTAAATTAACTAACCATTAAACGATGTCAAAATAAGGTATATACCTACGTTTATCAACGTTTACTCCATATTAATATAATCGAAACAAAATCATAAAAAAATTCACACTTTGAATATCATTTTTAACTATCCATGACAATTATATTGCTATAATATGTATACAAATGTACACATGTAATAGACATTGTCATGGCAACATTAAAATGATATTGGAAGTGTATACTTACTTTTGGCAGTTGTGTAACTTTACTCGTTATTTTATTCGAATTCAGTGATCATGACGAATGTAGTCATAGGAAATTTAATTTTTGAGGATACCTACTTATTTTGCAAATAATACCCTAACAAGCTGTTGTGCTGTTGTGCTGAGTCAATTTATATTGAATCAATAATTATTATTATTAAATATATTTTTTCGAAAATGTTTTTAAGTTACTCTTATTAAACTACAAAACACCGAAATAATTTTATCAACATCATCTCAGCCTTTGGTTGACTACTGCAATAAAACAAGAGTTTATATTATTAATTAATATTTATGGTAATAAAATTTTAATAACAAAAACATGTAACTTATTATTTATTATAATTTTAAACCAAACGTTATTCAAATATTTGTTAATATTAATTTTATATCGCAATATAATCAAGTATAATTCACTGTCGCTCTACACAATTCTTAATTTAAAAAATCCGTAACTAAATAAATTAAAATCTTGTGTAGCCACCTTCAGCGTTTATAACATCTTGCAACCTTTCCCGCATTGACGAAACCATGTTATTACATACGTCGCTGCCTCTAAAACTTTCCCATATCTCGTGGACATGTCTGGTCAAGGTTTCTTTGGTTCTAGCTTGGTTGCTGTCCCACTCTTGAACCATCAGCCCCCTCAAATTCTCAATCGGATTGAGATCTGGGCTTTTAGGCGGCCATGGTAACAAGTTCACCAAATTTTGGTTGCGATTGAACCAGGTTCGAGTGAATCGCGAATTATGGACCGCTGAATTGTCTTGCACAAAAATTATAGGCGTCAATCCGGGAAAGTATGCCTCCAAACTAGGCACTAAAACTTCGTCTAAAATATCCGTATATTGTTGGCTATTCATTCGACCAGTGACCTCGGTTAATTCACCAGGTCCACTGGCTGCCATCCAGCCCCATATTTGATTCCAAATATCGAGTGTTATTAGGCCGCCATAAAGATAAACGTCCATCAGCAGATGAAACAAACACTTTTTCATCAGAAAAAATGGCTCTGCTAAAATCATAGTCCAGATATTCTCGAGCAAATTGTAAGCGCTGTTGTTTATGATATGCACTTAGAAGTGGTTTTCGCGCTGGAACTCTGTGACGTATGCCAGCCGTGTTTAGACGACGTCGAATTGTTGAAGACAATAGGTGGTATGAACCGACTAACAACGTCACTTTCATCTTGCCAGCGATTAAGCCACAAATATACGGTTTTTCTCTGAAAAAAATGCATTTTAAAACCTTTTGAAACATTTAAAAACTAGTATTTTCTGTGACGGTCTTCCCGTTGCCACGACTACTGTAAAGTGGTCGAAACTTTTGGTTAACCATCAGTAACCCATTAATGACCCACTACAGGGTCGGGTCTCCTCTCGCAATGAGAGGGATGTAGGCCGCCGTCCACCACGCTGGCCTACTGCGGGTTGGTGGACTATACATATCTTTGAGAACATTTTTTTGTGAACTCTCAGGCATGCAGGTTTCCTCACGAGGTTTTCCTTTACCGTAACAGCAAGGGATATTTAATTTTATAAAGCGCACGTAACTTCTTTTTTACAAAGTCATTGGTGCGTGCCACTGGGATTCGAACCCGGACCCCTCGACTTGAAGTTGAATTCTAAGCCACTCACTCACCACTCATTATTTGATAGGGAATTAAGTCTAAATCGACCTCGTTTCCGTCTAGGGTTAAAAACAACAATAAATTGCTACTTACTGTAATTCCCAATTCATTTGCAATGTCTGTAACCGCAAGCCCCTGTTCTTTAAGAACAATGATTTTGTGTTTGTCATATGTAGAAACGGTACGGCACAATATTGTTATTCATTTTACATCGATTTCAAGTATAATCACAATACTACAGGAAATATTTATCTAGCTGCACTTGAAAATAGATGCTTATCCCTATCACTGCAATATTTGTCAAATAATACACGAGGCTCGAGATTCAAAACTGACGTTTATTTTTCGTTTCTTGACGGTTATTCTTTCTAACTACTACAATTAAAACATAATAAATACTCTACATCATCCTTCTTAAAAAACACAAAAGCAAAAAAAATATCACCTGCAAATATAAACCTATACAAATAAACTTTAATTAGGATATTAATAAAACGTAAAACAAGACAAATATTAAATTCCTTTCATTATACACAGGTTATTATTATCAAATTAAATAAATAAAAATAATACATCTTTCTTCTACTTTATAAATTAAAACATAAATCTACAATTAAAAGGTTAATCAGATAAAACTCCAAATTCCCCACCTATTTGGTGGAGTTATTCTTCTGCCTGACCGTGTTATATATCTATTATCAACCGTCTCATTCGTATTTGTTTGTACTCTTTGATCATCAAGATCAAAATTAAAGTTTTGCTCATTTTTTGTACGATTATAACTAACTAAATCTTCCATTGAATGCCGCCCATTTCTCCTAATCGTTCTACCTGTATCTAATCCCTAAAAACTTTTATTATCATACCTGGTGTCCATCTCTTTGAAATTAAATCAAATATCCTAACTCTTTGGTTAATATTTAACGGTTTCAAGTCTTTAGAATTACGCTCGTAGTACATTTTTTGTATTTGTTGCCTTTGTTGCAACTTGTTTAAAACATTAGTTTGTATTTTTGGTTTTAGATGTTTATTTGATATTGGTAAAATACCCCGTAACTTTATACTTTGTAGCAACTCTGCAGGTGACGCTAAATCTCCAGATATTGGTATATTTAACAACTCAAGCAAAGCTAGTTGTTAATCACTTCTGTCCTCAATCGATTTAATCATAATATTTTTAACAGTCTGTACTGTTCGCTCCACCTGCCCATTTGATTAAGGATATCTTGGTGACGAAGTTACGTGAGTAAAATTCCATTGTATAGCAAATTCCTTAAACAGACTAGAACCAAATTGAGGCCCACAATCTGACATAATAATGTTCGGTATACTCTGACGACATTCTTAAGACATCTAATTATATACGAATAAGTTGTCTGTGTAATCTCCATAATTTCAAAAAACTTACTAAAATAATCAACAATCAACAAAAATTCTCTGCCTTTTATTTGAAATAAGTCTACACCAACCTTCGCCCATGGTCTATATGGAATCTCATGCGGAATCATCTCTTCTTTTTGAATATTCTTTTTATGACTCTGACAAACATTACAGCCATTTATTACATTTTCTCTATCATTATTAATCCCCGGCCAAAAAATTGTTTCTCTTACCCTTAATTTACATTTTTCTAATCCCATATGTCCTTTATTTTGATTTTTATTAATTGCACAAATTGTATTATTATTTTTATATTCTAATCTATATTCTGTATTATTTTAGCACGGCAGATCTCTAAAGCTTTGTTTAAGTCCAAGTCTTCTTCTCTAAGTAAACGTTCACACAGTGTTGGGCTATTGATCCCACACACTAGTCTATCTTTAAGCAATTCTTCCTTAAGTTCACCAAATTCACAAAATTGAGCTAAATTGAGCTTCTTAATTCAAATATGTATTGATCTACTGTTTCGTTTTCAGTCTGGTCTCTTTTGAAAAATTTATGTCGTTCTACGATATTATTTCTTTGACATTTATAATAATTATCTAAACAGTTAAAAACTTTTTCTACAGTTGTACATTTTGGACATTGTTCTAATATATCCTTACATTGTTCACCACAATATGTAGCAAAATATTAACCTGTATATCTTCTGTTTTTTTATTTATTTCACAAGCTTTTATGTAGGTTTCGTAATTCTTCTTCCATCTTGCCCACCCGGCTGACACTTCATAGGTCGATGTGTCTCCACTAAATTTAAATGATTCCGGTGAACTCAAAATACTTTCCATATTATTTTACAATATTTTACCTCTTTTAAATCATTTTTAATATCATTTTCTTCAATAAAACTAATTTTATAAAAAAAATTAATTTTTCGACTGCGCCATGTCAAATAATACACGAGGCTCGAGATTCAAAACTGACGTTTATTTTTATTGTTTGTAGTGAAATGAAAGGTGAAAAGAAGATTAGAGAACTAAGTTTAGTAGTCACTTAGTAATTAAAAAAAAACTTTCAGCAAGAAGAGAAGAGTACAGAAGTATATAAAAGAAAAGAATATGATAATTATATATACATAATATATAATATAATATATAAAGAAAGAATTAACTTCGAAGCAACCAAAATTCGAAGATTAAAGAAAAGATGATAAATGAAATGAAGAAATGAAGTAATGAAAAAGAAGAATAAGTAAAGATTAAATTTACATTAAAAAAAAATGTATAGTTTTATTTAACAGTTCAAAGGCTATGGGTCTAGCCATAGTTAAAAAAAGGTAAAATTTGAAAAGATAGAATTAAAAAAAAAATTAAGCTAAGTTGATATTTCACCAAGAGTATTAAAGAGCATGAGATATCTAGGGTCGTTAATAAAATGGAAAGAAAATTAGAATGAAGAAAGGGTGTAGGTGTAATGTAAGTGTATATATCCTAACTAACCACCCAGCTGTAAGACGGTGTCGAGCACCCAGACCGAGAGGCTAGAATAGGCAGGTTCCCACACCCAGACCAACGCACTCAAAAAAGAATGGAGGCCAGACCCGGTGTATTCCACCGAGTAGGAATAAATATAAATAGTAAAAGGTCTAGAAATTTAATACTCTTGGTTTCACAATTATTTAAAAAAAGATACAAGAACAGTTAAAAAAAGATAAGCTAAGTAAAGTAAGAGAAAGGTTGCCTGCCGAGTCCAGTTAAGAAGTAAGATGTAGTCGAGAGTTCTTAACGTTCGTTCGTCCAAGTCAGGTCGCTCCGGCTCTGCTATACAGAAGGCTCGTGGCGTGACGGCAGTCCCTCCAATAGACCCGCCGCGGAGACACCGGAGAAGTTGCCAGGATCAGAAGTCACGGCCACTTGACACCACACCAGGACGAGAATCCCCTTTGGAGATGTTTGAAAAATTTGATAAATGAAATGAAGAAATGAAGTAGTGAAAAAGAAGAATAAGTAAAGATTAAATTTACATTTAAAAAAAATGTATAGTTTTATTTAACAGTTCAAATGCTATGGGTCTAGCCATAGTTAAAAAAAAGGTAAAATTTGAAAAGATAGAATTAAAAAAAAAATTAAGCTAAGTTGATATTTCACCAAGAGTATTAAAGAGCATGAGATATCTAGGGTCGTTAATAAAATGGAAAGAAAATTAGAATGAAGAAAGGGTGTAGGTGTAATGTAAGTGTATATATCCTAACTAACCACCCAGCTGTAAGACGGTGTCGAGCACCCAGACCGAGAGGCTAGAATAGGCAGGTTCCCACACCCAGACCAACGCACTCAAAAAAGAATGGAGGCCAGACCCGGTGTATTCCACCGAGTAGGAATAAATACATATATTATAATAAGGCGTAGAGTGTAGACAAAGTTATATTAATATGCCAAAAAAATTAAGCCAAAATAATAAAATGTATAAACTAGTGCAAGTGGGTTTTAGAATTTAGAAAGATACTAAGAAAGCTATTTTTGTTGGGCGCCAAAACGCCAGAAGTCACGGCCACTTGACACCACACCAGGACGAGAATCCCCTTCGGAGATGCAGTTTGTCTCACGACCAGGACTAGAATTCTTCTATGGATGTTGTTGCTTGCTTCAAGACTCGGACCAGAGTTCCTTCAGAGATGTTGTTCACTTCAAGACCCCGAACAGAATTTCCTTTCTCTTCCCAGAGATGTTATTAGCTTGAAAACCCCGAACAGAATCCCCTTCCGCAGCACTCTCGACTTCCATCTCGTAGAATGTCAAACTATTTTCAGATTTCAAATATTAAATTATTTTTCTGGACTTTACAAAGAAATTATCCTGAATAGAACCAGTATTAATTCACAGAATGGACAATATTTAAAACTATATTAAAAAAGACAATGTTTGAGTACTCTATGGAAATTTAAAAGAAAAACCAATAATGTCATTATATAAATCAAAACATTGCTTATGTCAAAGAATTAAAATTTACAATACAGATTTACTAAGTAAATAATAACATGTTCGATAGAAAAAGGTAATTTAGAATAAAGAAAACAAGGTAATAATTATAGCTAGACCCAAATTATAAACTTTTAAAGTAGTCCACGAACATCAAAATAACAATATCTAATTTCAGTCAAGATTCAACAATACAATAGTGGAATAAAATGGAAAGAAAACAACACCAAGTATATAAGAAAGAATATAGAAAAAGAACAAAGTAAATAAAAGAAGAATAAGCAATGATATACTCGTAGATGTTATGATGATATGAAATGAAATGAAAGTTAGTACAATATATATTTACAATGCTATATCTTTCTAACTACTACAATTGAAACATAATAAATACTCTACAATATTTCCGTATGAATCTAACAGCACGATTAGTTTTAGGACGGTGTACGGAAAAAAATGGACGAGCGAGCACGCTGCGTGTTGGCGCTCGCTGATGTCTACCTACCCACTTTGCTTCAAATATTAACCTCATTTTTGTAATCCAAATGACTTAGTGCCTAGTTTGGAAGATTAGGTTTGAAAGGAAGTTACACAACGGGCAAAAGTAAGTATAGGCATTTTAATGTAGCCATGACAATGTCTATTACATGTGTACATTTGTATACATATTATAACAATATAATTGTCATGGATAGTTAAAAATGATATTCAAAGTGTAAATTTTTTTATGATTTTGTTTCGATTATATTAATATGGAGTAAACGTTGATAAACGTAGGTATATACCTTATTTTGACATCGTTTAATGGTTAGTTAATTTAGAACGAATTATCGTTCACTTTTTTCTAGATTGGTACAAGTGAAGATATTTTAGAAAACGTGACTATGTATATATATTATTACTCGTGACTGTACATGGGTTATGGTCTGCGTTGTCGAAGACAAATTGAGTGTAGGACATTGGGCCTGGTCGGCAGCGGCCCTAGCACTCACAGCAGTAACGCTGATATGTGATGGGGCCAGTGTATCGACACAAGTCGCGTCCCATACCAGAGATTGGCCCAAACACCACGGCACTAAAGTAGAACCATCTGGTCTCTTGCCATCGCTTCTGGGTAAACCAGGAAGTTCCAATATAGAAGGTATGGAAGCGGTAGCAAGAGCCCGACGGATCAAATCATTAAGAGCACCGTGGCGATATAGGCGGCCAGCACTTCTGGTACAGGATATTCATATTCATATTCAACTTCATTCACTGAAGTTGAATATTTTTTTCGGGTTAAAAGGATTAAAAAATTATAAAATTACAAAATCAGATTTATTGAGATAAATTATTCATCTGAAGAATGATTAAGTACAAAAATATAAATTTAATTTCTTTCACGTCACCACTAGCAATTGTTGGTCATTTCTGTGAATTCTTCTTCATCAAAGTTAACAGAATCTTCCTCGAATTCCTCTGCGTCTGATTCGGCTGCCTCTGCATCAACTGTGAAAATATTTATTCAATCAATCAAAATTCGAATGCATTAGTTATTAAAGAAATACTATTTATACGCACCTTCAGTTACATTTCCATCATTATTATAGTTATCTTTTCATGAACAACAGCGTCGAATACTGATTGCGGTAAACTGGTCTCCGTCGAACTAGTGAATATCTAGCGTATCCTCATTAAGTATCCATCCATTCCTATTCGGTGACAAAGAGCTGGGGAATCGCAAATATGCATTTCTCCAAATACTCGTTATATACTGCGTTCAAAAAGATGTTGAAATTCAGCTTTGCACGGGGGTAAAGAAGAGGAATCACAATTTTTCAATGTTTTTAAAGGTTCATTAAATATTTAAGTAATTCATTACATTTAGATTTATATTAAAATTGAAAAATTTTTTTTGATACAAAAATAGTATAAAAAATAATATGAACTATATCATTTAACGCACACAAATCAACACAATCATTTTAATTTTTTTTATAAAACCTTATTGTAATTAAGATTTTCATAATTTTTGGGCACCCAAGACTATTACAGCGTTTTGTCGATTATTGTCGATTTGGAAATAATTGTACCGACATGCTTAGGATCAGACGCCACATGCAGAGGACATCCCGACACTGAAGGGAGTCGTTAGGCGAGGAATTACCAAAGCGTCCCGAGGTGCGCCAAGCAAGACGGCACCGAAAAATAGACCAACACATCAATAAGTCTGGATAGCGAAATTTGTTCATACGAACTGTTTAAAAATTTCCTTTTTCCATCATCGTCGTTCGTGTATTGAATATGTATTGAATTACCAATAGTCCAATGTAATAGACCAAGTTTTTAAACGATTGTAGAAAAAGGAGGATATCCATCCGACACGTGTGTATGTATGTAATATTAATTGAATAGTAAAATATTCACATAAGTTGATTTTTATGGCTTCTTAACAGTTACGTATTTGTTATATTAATAACATATACAAAAATATTCCTTAATAATGAAATCATATTTTATACGTAGTGAAACGACTATTAATCAATCAGGGGTGGTAATGTGACGCAATGTGGCAGACGTTGCGTCACATTCCCGTTCCCGTTCCCGTATGAAACTTTTAACAATATGGATAACAGATAAGACGATTGTCCCAAGTATAAACATCATTAAACCATTATATTTTGCTTATTATACTTTCTAAAAATGCCGGTTTCCGACGGGGAAAAGGTTAGAAAGGAGTATGCGTGGTCCACCTATAATAATATTTTTAACATTTGACTTTGAAAGGACGAATGGTTCGACAAAATGGCGTCTTTCTTACGGTGGATTACGTAATCACTGATTATTATTTATTTATCCATTAAACACAATTCGATCTCATGATTAACTTGAAATTCAAAAATATCAATTTGAAAGCGTACTATGATTTAAAATGTAGGTACTTACCGGGTACCCTCGAACATACTCCGTCTATAGCGAATGACCGCGTCCTGGATACTGCGACGACGTCTATCCTCCTCCTCGTCGCTGAGTTCTTCTTCACCCATAAGCCTTAACTCCAGCTCCTCCTCATCCATTTCGGCTCTTAGATTTAAGGTCCGGCTAGAAGATGCAATAAATCGTACCAAGGCCCAACGCGACTCGCAAACGGTGCGAGAGTTGTCGAAATGTAGCTCAACTTAGCTCACGAGACGGTAGCAAAAAACACGATTCAACCCGATATCGTTCGGAGCTCACAATCTGTCAGGACTCGAATGGTTGAAACACAAAGCTTTTGTTCGTGTGGGAATTCCGCATGCGCACTGCGGTTGTATCGATCGCGTCTTTTAGGGTTCCGCGACGTGTTTTGATTGGGGGTATCGTTTTACATTTCGATGAATATTCGGCTCCTGTTCAAACGTACATCAGGGGTCCCAGCGAAGACTGACGTAAGGACGATTTCAACAACATTTCTAGTTTGGTTGTCAAGTTTGTAGCGAATAAGTAACAAAGTTATGATTTAGTATTTAGTATACCAGGTGTTAAAATTTTCATTCATAAATACTTGGTGTTGTTTTCTTTCCATTGAAAAAAAAGCCTGAGTCTAAAATGTTCTCAGAAGGTGAGGATATTTCCTTTAATTTTTTTTAAGAAGTAAAACATTGGAGTCGGGTTCCTCTAGCCGAATCAAAACCTCAGATTCAAGTTCAGCTTTATTCAAAAAATCAAGCTAAGTTGATTAAGATTGAAGGATTATATAAGAATAAAATAATAAAATATAATCACCAAGAGTATTAACGTGAGATTTCTAGGTTCATCGAAAAATGAATAGAAAATCAAAATTAAAGAAAGGGTGCAGTGTGTAGTGTAGGTGCATATATCCTAACTAACCTTCCAGCTGTAAGTCGGTGTCGAGCACCCAGACCGAGAGGATAGATTAGGTAAGTTCCCAAACCCAGACCATAGCACTTGTAGTGAAATAAAAGAGTTAGTTAGAGGTCTAGTAATTTAATGCTCTTGGTGTACAAATTGATTTTAAAAAAAAGATACATGTAAAGTAAAAAAGAAGCTAAGTAAAGTGAGAGAGGTTGCCTGTCGAGTCCAGTTGAGATGTGAGATGTAGTCGAGAGTTTTTTTACGTTTGTTCGTCCAAGTCAGGTCGCTCGTAGCGTGGCGGCAGTCCCTCCAACAGACCCGCCGCGGAGACACCGGAGAAGTTGCCCGGATCAGAAGTCACGGCACGGAACCACACCACTTGACACCACACCAGGAGCAGAATGATCTTCGGAGATGCAGCTTGTCTCACGACCAGGACTGGAATTCTTCTATAGATGTTTGTTTGAGAACCCAGAGTAGAATTCTCACAGAGAGATGTTAGTTGCTTCAAGACCTCGAACCGAATCTTCTTAAGAGAGATGTTGATCGTTCAAAGACCCCGAACAGAATTTTCTTAAGAGAGATGTTGATAGTTAGAAGACCCCGAACAGAATCCCTTTCCACCGCACTCTCGACTTCCATCTCGCAGAATGTCAAACTATTTCAAATTTAAAATATTAAATTATTTTTCGGACTTTAGAAGGAATTATCCTGAACCAGTATTAATTTACACAGAATTACAATATTTAAAACTAAATAAAAAAAGACAATGTTTGAGTAATCTATGGGAATTTAAAAGAAAACTAATAATGTCATTATACAAGTCAAAACATTGATTATGTCAAAGAATAAATTTACAACACAGATTTACTAAGTAAATAATAACATGTTTTCGATAGAAAAAGGTAATTTAGAATAAAGAAAAGGTAATACTCATAGCTAGACCCAATTTATAAACTTTTAAGTAGCCATACTAACATCGAAATAACAATATTTAATTTCAGTGAAGATTCAACTCATACAATAAATTTGTGGAATAAAATGGAAAGAAAACAACACCAAGTATATAAGAAAGAATATAGAAAAAGAACAAAGTAAATAAAAGAATAATAAGCAATGATATAGATGTTATGATGATATAATAAATGAAATGAAAAGAATGTTAGTACAATATATATTTACAATGCTATACACTGAAAGAATGGAGGCTGGACCCGGTGTATTCTACCGAGTAGGAATAAATAGTCATGTCGGAGAAAGACCATTCTACTTTGCCTCCTTCTCCGACATACATATATTATAATAAGGTGTAGAGTGTAGAAAAACCTAGAAGTCATATTAGTATGCCAAAAATGAAGCCGACTGTTGGGACCGATGGTGGTGGCCCTAGTGGACTGTATGCTGGTGATGTGGGTTCAATCAAATAAACTAGGCATTTGCACTTTCACAACCTTTTATTTATTGTATAGAAGGAGAGAAAAATTAATTATGGCGATGAATCAATAGAAGAAAAGAAAACAATGGAAAATTATTCCATGACATCATGAAATTGAAATTATTACTTTTTTAATAGGGAGTATGCGTGTGATTTAAATAAGGGTCAATTACTTTTTTTATTCACTTTATTGCTGTAGAATTACGCTTATATCAATTTTTTCCTGGTAATATCTTTTTAATAACGAAAACTAATTAGTAAAAGTACAAAAAACGAGCGGAAAATTCAAAGTAATTGAAACGCAACGCTATTGGTCAGACTGATGGTGACGTAACAGTCTACAATAACATTGTCAAGTGTTATGCATTTGTCGTGTTTGTGTGGTTTCTAAACATATTTCGAAGTTATATTACAATATGTTGTAAGAATAAACTCGAAGAATGTGGATAATTTGATGGGTCAGTGTCAGTGTGTTTCATTTCAGTCAGTGGTAACCTCTCACAAAATTTTTACCGCTTACTAACGAGGTTATGTTGACAAATGTTATCTAAATTTATCACAGAAACAAAATATTAGTGAATATTGTTTATAAGCGGCATAAATACTTACGTTGAAGTGATCTTCACAACAATATAAACAAGTTGATGATGATACCATGTCTCTTTTCATGATTTTACACCACTTTTTCTTACATCCGCACCTCTCGGGACAAGAAAAAACACTATGTATATTTATTGTACCATGCATTATTTGTTGTATTTTTACATTTTGGTACAATACAATACTTGTAAGTCGGTTTCTTTGGTTGATCCATGATGAAATAGAAAAAATAAAATAATACAATCACTGATTGCTTGTTATTGTAGACTTTGACGTCACGCCAATGGCGGGCGTTTTAAAGTGCCATTATTTGTTAATTATTTTAATGATTTTTTTCTCTTATAATTTAAATTTTTCGGCACTGCATATTTTTTTACAATTATTTTACAATTATGTATCGATAAGTAAGTAATATTATAAAAATATAAAAAAAATACATGCATATTCCCTATTATAGTTTCATACAATGAGGTCGATGTTGGAGTTCCCAACAGACACACGGTCAAAAATAAAAATTATAATGATGTCAACAATAATAATTTATTTCTAATATGTTATAAACTAATACACAACTAAATAAAAACAAAAACAACAATAATTACTATTAACAATAAAATCAAACCGTCTAAAATATCTTTTTTTGGCATTGTGCCCAGAACGCTGGCGGCATTGCCCCTTTGTATACAGATATCAATTTTTGAGCTAATAAGCCTCTGGTCATCTGAAGCGAGGACAAGCTTCGTAGACATGTCTTTGTAATTTTTTTTCATATCAGCCTACCAAGGCTGCAAGGGCCCAAAGTCTCCATAGCAAGCGGCGCAAACTCGCAATTATTTGTTATTGTTGAATATTTGCGACGCTAAAGGAGCTGTACCTAGTCGGCTGCGGCCCCCGCCCCAACACAAGTTTCATGTTTGTATGAAGAGGCCAGTTTGTCAACACACGTTACATCCCATACCAAAGTGGGCACTAATCGCCATGGTACAAGTGTCGCACCATCAGGTCTCTTGCCATCATCTGAGATGATTCATCTCTACACTATCTATTGGGTTCTAATGAGAATGATACGGAGGCAGTGGTAAGAGATCTGCGGATCATATCGTTAATAGCGCCATGACGTTATAGCGAATAAACCGATAGGGGCAGGTGATATTAATCTAATTCCTAGTGGACTTGTTTCGAGTAATCTGACATATGTATATTTTGAACTAGTTTCTCGTAGCTGACTAATTGGTCTGCAAAAAATTTTTTTCTCAATTTTTCCAATTTTTGATGCATTATTATAACCTCAAAAAATAGGCCTAGAGTATGTTATAGTAACAACTTTTATTTCATACGTATTTGATGGCGGTTTAAATTTTTAATTATTTTTCATGAGACTCTCTTCGCAAAAGGTACCCCATTCGCCATCTACAGCGTCACGCTTAAATCAAAACCTAACGATAACGTGTATAACACAACATGATTTTCGAAAGGTATTGCAGATGGCGCTACAATTTAGTTCGTGTTTATTTTTTTAAATATATTGAATACTGTTTCAGGTGATTTGAATTAGTTTGTCCTCTAACCCTGTAACCATGCTTACTATATCAAATCGAATGTCAATGAAAGTAAACCCATTTGTGGAATTATGGAAATATGCATGCAGTTGTGTTATTACAAGATGATGATAGGATTAACAAAATTTGTTTAATAAAATCTCGGCCATAAGCTCGAATGGTGCCCAAAATAGTTCCAAACGATGGCCTAGATGGCGCTAAGAGTAGCCGGAATACCTTAAATTGAATACCCTAAAATTAAACTTAAGAGTATGTATGACGTTACTCCAGGGCAGAGTTTACCCACACTTATGCTGGTTTTACCTAATGGTAGGGTATAAAATTATAGGATATTAATTAAATATCACCTGCTGTGCTCACCCTGTAGTGGGTCATTAATGGGTTTGTAATGTAACTAGCTTTGCGTCCGCGTAGAAGTCGTAAATTTGGTGTCATTTTTTATAACACACAAAGAATGTTTAAAAACTTATGTAATATAACAATCTTTATAATAATGTAGTCTAACATTTAATGTTGCGATATATACCTTCCTTTTTGATGTGAGGATGTATTTGTATGGGGGTCGAAGGTTGTCTTTCAACCACTTGGATCTAGAGCCATTTGAATCTTCTAAAATGTAAACTAAACTAGAAAGTTTTTCCACAACCTTCCTTTTGATATATTTAGGAGCTAATTTTGCACTAAAATAAGAACCAGCATTGCTAAGAATATATTTTTTACGCCACACCATATCTCCAATGTCAAACTCCTTAAACGTATGACGAAGATTATATAGTCTAAAATGTTCACAGAAGGAGAGGATATTTTTTTAATTTGTTTTTTAAGAAGAGTAAAATTGGATTCGGGTTCCTCTAGTCGAATCAAAACTTCGTATGCAAGTTCAGCTTTACTCAAAAATTCAAAATCTATAGGTCATAGTTTGTAGTGAAATGATAAGGTTTGTTAAGGGTCTAGGAATTTAATACTCTTGGCTTACATAAATATTAAAAAAAATACAAGAAAAGTAAAAAGTAAGATAAGTAATGTAAGAGAAAGGTTGCCTGCTGAGTTCAGTTAAGAAGTAAGATGTAGTCGAGAGATTTTCTCAGCATTCGGTCGTCCAAGCAAGGTTGCTCCGGCTCTGCTATACAGGAGCACGTAGTGTGGCGGCAGTCTCTCCAATAGATCCACAGTGGATACGCCAAAGAAACCGCCACGATCAGAAGACATGGCACGGAACACACCGCTTGACACCACTATATTTATATTCCCAGGATCGGAGAATTTCTTCAGAGATGATTTTTCTTCACTGAAGACCCGGACGAGACTCTTCCTTCAGAGATCATTATTGATTGACGACTCGGACCATACTACCTTGAAGATAATTATGTTTGTTCGTTGAAGATCCCGAACAGAATCCCTTCAAGATATGTTTGTTCGTTCCAGACCCCGAACAGAATCCCTTCCGCAGCACTCTCGACTTCCATCTAGTAGAATGTCAAACTATTTTCAAATTTCAAATATTAAATTATTTTTCTGGACTTTAAAAGGAGATTATTCTGAACTAGTATTAATTTATAGAATGGACAGTATTTAAAACTATATTAAAAAGACAATGTTTGAGTACTCTATGGAAATTTAAAAGTAAAACCAATAATGTCATTATATAAATCAAAACATTGCTTATATCAAAGAATAAAATTTACAATACTAAGTAAATAGTAACATGTTTTCGATAGAAAAAGGTAATTTAGAATACAGAAAACAAGGTAGTAATTATAGCTAGACCCATAATATTATAAACTTTTAAAGTTGTCTACGAACATCAAAATAACAATAAAAAGAACAAGGTATATAAAACAAGAATAAGCAATGATATAGATGTTATGATGATATAATAAATGAAATGAAAATAATGTTAGTACAATATATATATTTACAATGCGATAAGTTAAAAGTAAAATAGGAATTATCAAGTTAAAAAGATAGAATAATTAATTATTAATTCTGAAATGACCAAAGAGGCAAAGGCAAAAACAAAAACGTTTGTTTCCACGAATATGGGTTAGTTCAAGACGACCATTGTTGATGGCACCCGAACCAAACAGTTACCTTTCTGAGATAGCTGTCGTTTCCATTGGTAATTTATGTAGATTTCGAATTTTCAGCATTATGCCAATGGATTTTAATTGATCTTGATCTGGATCCAGTGCATTTGTTCTGAGGGTGCTGGGTGCATCTCCACCACTCTTGTTTTTATTCCTTTTTTGAATACTCCTGAACAGCGTATAGCCAAGGCTTGCGACCTTTTTAATCATGAAGAATTCCATTGTCTTCATTTTATCCCATCTACAACACCGACCTTATTAAATATTGTGTCAATGCAGAGCACCAATGAACTATTGCGGTAATCGTACACATAGGTATCTATCCCTATCAACTCCACAAGACAAACACAAACACAGATCAGTATCAATATAATGCTTCTAACGTATCAATAGAAAGCCACAAGACTGGTGATCAAAGGCCCTTTATGTTCCATTCATGTCCGACCGACAGCCGCACCGGTGCATCCTTTGATGAGAATGCGTAGAGAGGATTCATATAAGTTGATTCAGTGCCAAATTTACTCGTGTTATTTACCTTTGTGATCCGGCAGGTTTCGATCGGCCAAATAAATGAGTTTCATACCTACATTTTACTTATTACAGACTTAAAAAAGGGGGTTATGAGTAAAAAAAGCACAGTTGAATGTTAGCAGTAAGTAAATTTTCTGAATTTTTGTTTTGTACTATGACTGGTGCTAATAGTCCGTTAATCTTTATTTTCACAATTTTTGTACGACCCTTTCGTTCTAGCTTGGAATGGAAAAATTATAAGCACAGCATGTAGGTACGAGTAAAGCGGGGCTATCAAGGCAACGCAAACACGTCTGTGTGCTACGTGAATTCACCTAATAGCTCAGAATGAAAAACGTGTTACGCACAACAGCGGAGCAGACTATGCCATCGGGAGCTATTAGGTTACGGCAGCATAAGGTGGTGAAAATGGATGATTTAATTATAACACCATCACCATCACAAAACATAATTGTATTTATAAACCAATTAGAATCCAAGCAAATGAATTCAACAACCCTAGGGGAGTCTTTATCCAACACATTCATATCCAAACATTTTTATTGAATGGTTCTTTTAGTTCCAGTTCAACACTATGTTCTTCAGGATTAAATATAATTGAATCAGCTCGTTTCATTCGACGGTGATGTCTTTCGAATCTTGAAGTTTTTGATTCAAGTGCTCTTTATATTTTTCATTGGGGAAAATTGTAGGAGTATAAGATGAATATTGCATATGACGGTATTTTTAGATGGATCCCAGTTCGTTGGATTTCGACTACAATATAATATATAGATTGATTCGGTTTGCACTTTCGTTAATTGAGTATAAAAGAGAATTAATGGTGCTTTTTTAATGTTTAAACTCATTCTTATGTATATTGCTGCATTTATCCATTTTTGTCGTTTATCCTCAAGCCAGGGCCAGTGGATACTATCGCCAGGAAAATTATAAAATTTTATACCATCATATTTAACTCGTCTGTGCTCAAGTTTTATTTTTTAAATAAGTCATTAATTTTATTGTATTTTCTTCGTCAAATAAACATAAATAAAAAGGTTTTCTTAATATTTTTTTCAAAATATTGCCATTTTTGACATTTCAACCGCCCCGATTTTGTGGCGTCACTGCCAGTCACGCGAAGAATATCTGCCAAAATTGTTATATATTGGCTATATTTTAACTAATTTAGAAATAAAACAACTAATTTAGCGTAAAAATATCATGTATTTATTCAACACCTTATACAAACTAAAATCAAACATATTTATGAATGAAAAGTTTCGAAACAATTAGTGTGGCAACCGACAACACACTTTCGACATTTGTCGTATTTTTGTAACATTGACCACAACGTATTTGTGTAGAACTAGAAATAATTATGTGTCCAACCCCATCAAGACGAACATCATCTGGCACTCTGCTTTTCTTTGAGAGTGCCTTCAATGGACGGCCAATAGAACGAGCCGATGCATACTTCCCCAGATACGTTGTTACCACAGTCCTGAAAAAAGACAGGTAATCTAGATGCCCTTTCTCTTGTCCAGCTTGAGACATATAATTGACTGCGTATTGTTTTGAAATTTCTACAAACAATTCAATAATCTCGTCATCGTAAAACAATTCAAACCATACGACAGGTGACCTGTTCGTGTCTAAAAACTCAGGATGATCCCATTCTCTCCTATTATATTCTGATAAATCCAATCCATTCCATTTCTTTTTTCGGTTACCTACTTTTTTCTTATCTGCCTTTTTTCTGTCGAGCTGGATGCGATCTCCGACAGAGGGACATTGTCGTAATCACTCGAATCTTCTTGTCCTATTATTTCCGACTGTAACGCTGGCCCGAAGTTGATTTCCTGTCAAATGATTGAGATCTCTCGCGAGTGTATCTTCCTTGTCACTATCAGCATCACTCAACATTATGATTACTGGGTATATACAGTGGCCTCAACAATGTCATCTTCTGTCTCTAATAGGTTACATATATCACCTAAAGACAACCTGAAATAAATAAAATTATTCCGGGAGCCAGTGACAGATTTACATGACCAAGTTCCTCCCGATCGAAAATTCCTGAGATGCATAAGGGGCTCATACTATGAATACTAGTAACCGTCAGCTGCCACTCCGATGGTGGGTTGGGCAGTGGCACCCTCCCAAACATGCAGAAAAAAAAAGTTTTTTCAGTCATTTCCTCTCATTTGAAAATCTTTTCAGATTATAGTTTATCTAGTACTTTAAAAGAAAAACATCGTCAGCTGACCATAACGCGGTGGATTATACGTCAGCTGGCTCCTTGAACATGAGAAAAAAATTTTTTTTCAATGATTTCCTCTCAACTAAAAATTTACCTGGTGATCGTTTATATGCTACTATGAATGAAAATTAACGTCAGCTGGCTGTATCTCGGTGGAAAGTTCGTCAGCTGGTACCTTGAAAGGGGTAACGCAACAGCATCTATGACCTACTGAATCTTATCAGCTGACGACTTTTCCCTTGACTCACAGGCAGATTTTTTTATTATTTACTAGAGTATTTTAACAATTCTTTAAAAAAATTTCATCCGGGTGGACCTAACGTTTCTTAAGTTATTTGGCAGTATGCTTGATTTGAGAGATATAAAGTTTAATATTGGAGGAAATGTTGGTATGAGTAAATTAATTAATTAATGAATAATTTATTATAGCATATTTTTTAGCTAGCTAACCATAGAAACTTTTATATATTATCATAACCATAATTATGTTTAACCCATAAGAACGATAGGGGACGATTTACTTGAAAAAAAAAACAATAGTAATATAATATATTTAGTAAATTATACTACCAGATACTACACTGAATAGTATACAGTGTAGAGTTTGTTTTTAAACAAAATAAATTATTAAAGAAGTATGTTGTAGCAAGTATAAGATCGGATATTTTCTTTTTGTAAACCTTATGTCCTTCCCCTACATCGTCCGATCTTTCCCATGTTTTTTTAAATGTATGTCCGTACTTTAAACTCGCATAACTCAGCAGTCGTTAAGTCTGTGCAAACGAAAAAATATTTATAATACCTTGTTTATAGATTTTTTTTTCAGTTTTTACTTTATTCTATTATGCTGGCTGGTATAGATTATGAGAAAAAAAAATTGCCAACATCTTATGAATGCAACTAAAAACCATCCGAACGCACTTATACTTTTTCTTACATTTAATGAATATAAAGTTATAATCGAAATAATTTAAAGAAATGATTTCCAATCTTTATACATACGGTAATGTTGAAGAAGGTGTGTCTTCTGATGTCGTTATTCTTTTTCTATATTTTGGCGGCAAAGCTATATAGCGTCGATAACAAACACAGTGATACAGCTGATAATTGTTTGGTTGTGTAGAAAACACAGTATCGTGACCAGTTAAATTATTAGCAATTCGTATTGCTAATACATATCTGCACTTCTTTAAATTATCTTCGCTAAATAATTTTAACTGACCATTAGTTTTTTTACAAAAGACACAAAAAGGTAATACGTTCGACATGTTTATCTTATACTGAACTGTTACTATAGTAACACGCTCATAGAGTAATTAAACACTACAGTTCATTTTTATTCTCTTGTCTTATTTGGTAAACAATCTTGGCACTACTCATTCACACAAATATTTGTCCTGGGTGGGAATCGAACCCACGACCTCTGGCGTAGTGGTTAGGGTCGCTAACTACTATCACTAGACCAACAGGTCAGTCAAATAGCAGTGTTAACTAATCTTCGTCCCAATCAGAGTCGCTGTCGCTATAATTTAATAAATAGTTATCATTCGCGCGCGCTAAGTACTATTTATTGAGGTTGGTGTCTTTAGTATCAAGTATTTTGTTTCTATTGTTATATTTAGGCACCAACCTCAAAAATAGTAGGCCTAAACTATGTAACAAATTTTATTTTATACTTTTTTGATGTCGGTTTAATTTTTTTTAATTATTTTATTTCGTATTTTTTAGTTTAAAGTTGATATGGACTGGACTATAACTACTGGACCGATTTTGATGAAACTTTTACCATTCCCTAAGTTGAACAAAATACAAACAAACAAAAAAAGAAAGAACACGATCCGTCCATTAGTTTTGGAGATATGCGAGGGCAAACATATCTACATACATACATACATACATACATACACCCATGAAATTTGGTATTCTTGTTTGGAAGCCGTAATAGACCAACATAATATGTAAAAATTGTGCGGTTTTGAGAATATTACATACAAACGTGTCGAATTGATAACCACCTTTTTTGAAGTCGGTAATAACTTAAAAAACGTTATTTCCTCCCGGATGAAAATTGTTATGAGAATTGTTAAATTACTCTAGTAAATAATAAAAAAAATCAGCGACCTGTAAGTCAAGGGAAAAGTCGTCAAAAAATTTTTTTTTCTGCATGTTTGGGAGTGTGCCACTGCCCAACCCACCAACGGAGTGGCAGCTGACGGCCACTAGTATTCATAGTATAAGCCCCTTATGTATTTTACGAAGTTTCTCTCGAGAGGAAATGATTGATCGAAAATGCACCTGGCTCCCGGACTAAATATACTATAGTCAATGTAAATAAGATATTAGCACCTATGACATAAAATCAGAAATCTACGTGAGCTTTCGCGCTTAGCGCTCGCTTATTGGGGCAGAACAAATATTGCCTTCAAAAATCTGCATTTCAACAGTAACAATTGATTTATAGCATAAAAGTCGATGAATATAGATCAATAGATAATACAAGCCGCTTTTCATAGTCTTACAAACAAATAAAATAATAATAAATTTACCTTTTATTGCGCGCCATCGCGATGTCCTACTTGCGCTTTTTATTTTTTCGTTTGACAGAAAAATTGGCGCGAAAACGTAGACCTTCTTTATTTTTTTAGGTTGGTAAATTGTAAACTTATGGAATAAAACAGTTCAAAAACCAATGAATACTTTTTGTTCGATACAGATAATAAATGAAATAACGTTTTAAAATTGGGGCAGTAAACACATATGGGTTAAGCTTGCTGTCATTATAACTGTCATTTCTAAGCACGTTTCCATTAAACGCCACTAGATGGCAGGGGTATCGTCACGCACGGTCCCTATCAAATATGATTTTCTGTAAGAAAATTTATACTTACAGTATATTAATAATTGTGTGATGCATATTTCGACACAGGGTGAGTGGATTATTTTACAAGATCTTTCTGATAAATATTTATTCTTCTTAGTTATAAATTTTCGTAACGCCCTCTAAGAGGACCTTTATCGTACGGGCTTTATGAACGGATTTGAGAAAACTGAATGTACGAGTAATAGCCCGTAGTAATAAAATACTTAGTTGTCTACCTTTGTCATCAGATGCAGCGACATCAGCGCAAAATGCCGAGGGAAGCGTAGGACACCTCTCTAAATTTTTTTTGCTTCACGAACTATTTAATTTTAAATTAAATAGTCATTAAATTACCGCCAGTTCGAAGCCAAACACACTGTATATTGAACATATTAACTCATAAGGTTCAGATTTAGAAGAAAATTATAGAAGGTATTTGAAGGAAAATGCTCTCAGCAGAGTTGATAATATGAATGACCGAAAAAGCAACAGACTAGCTGCCTACGAGCAGTTTTACAATGCCCAAAAGGTGATATTTATTTTACTATAGATCTAACTTGAATTGTTTTAATTTTACAACAACTGAACTGACAACCATTGAATGTAAATTGGCTTATCAAAATACATTGTTATTGGTATGAGTGTGAAGTAAATTTATTGAAAATATACACTTTATGAATTAATTATATATGAGTGATGACGTAATCAATGGCCAACTTTAAGCGTTTTTATTGAGTTAAAACATATATTCCTTTCATCCTTGGTGATTTTTCTTGTTTTTGTATTTACAGTTCGAGAACTGCTACTGGCAATACCGAGGTATTGTGCAAGTACAGGCTTAGACAATGACAGATGGGAAATTCTCAGGTGATTCGATCACTCAATCACTTAGCGTCCCTTTTAGTGCAGGTACCTATATGATTTTCTCTCTAGGCATATTCGTGTCTTCCAATTTTGACAAAATCAATAATAATTATAATTATTATCGTTATTATTCTTATAATAATCTTCTTCTCTTTCTTTCTTTATTTCTTTATATTCTTTAAATTAAATCAATCTCAAATTTATCGCAAACCGTGGAGTTTTGGATAGGAATTTATATTATGGTTGAAATGATTGCTTTTGACGTCCTCTCCACGCTTCTAACGTGAATAAGATATATAAAAACTATTGTATAGTAAATTATTATATAGAATAAAGCGTATTGCCCCACACCTTTATCAAAACTCTCGAAACAACACGTTAATGAACTTTGCATCATGGCGGTCAGATATCAAATTTCACCTTCGGATTACAATAGCAGGCGTTAAACTTAAACTAGGGTCCAGGCGTTTATATACCATTGACCTTTGAAGCATCTGTTAAGCAAAACGGCCGACGAAATGTGTCTGGGACGTCTATATAATACTCCGAGTAAATCCAAGTAATTGTCATCAAAAATGTCATTAAAATGTCATTGTGTGCTCTCCACCAAATAATATATTATATTTGTTTAAATATAAGGAGGTGCTCTGTTTGGTGATTAATAACGACATTTAATCATCGGTCTTCTTATTTGCCTCGTTTAGAAAGGCTCCCTTGAAAATGGTGTAAAATGATGATTAATACAGTTACTGTTCATCACAAAATATATCGTTTGTCATAGTTTGTCACCAAGCAACAACAGTCTTACTTACAACTTACTTACAACTTACTTACAACAGTCATAATTGGTTGAAATATATGATTATTGTCCTGATTGGATGTTCAACTTTGACCATGTGATTGATGTGAATTTCTCTACCAATCCTGAACTTGCTCTGTTTGACTCATAAGTGTCATTACTCTTTGTATATTTTATTTAGCGTTATTTTTATTTTTCCTGTATATTTAATTAATGATTTAATTTAAGTTTTAATTTTTTTTAAACAATTTAGTTTATTGCTCTATATTACGAGTATACATATAATATATGTCAAGTCAATCAATCCTATCCGCCAAATCAGCAATGTATCACATCGTAGTACAGTTTTAATGCAATGCAATCAGTGTTCTCAACCTCGATTCTTTAAAGGTACAAAAGGTTTAAACATACACATCGGAAAAGTCCATAAAAATATTTTTCATAATAGTTTAAATATCCAAAATTCACAATCCAGTAGTCAGGTTCATAATAAACCAAGTCAATGTTCAGATAACCAGTTTTCAATATTATCTTACACCTTAAGCCGTTTGAAGGGTTCTGTAGCAACGGTGAAGCGAATCCCTCGCGGAGCGCGTATCACAGTAGCTACATGCCTTTCAAGTGTTATTCGAGAGGTCGTCTCTAAAAATTCTGTGGATAGTTGGAAACACTTGTTGACATTCGCTTACTTTAAACTACATGCAAAGAGGGGTGGCTTGACGCAGCTCTCTTACAAATATCATAAAATCTAACTGTTATAATTCTCTCACCCTACTTGATGTTATTTCACATAGAACATTTTCCCAGTCTGACATTCGTAGAAAAATAGAACAAAAAGTGAATGATGGAGATTTAAAGGGCGCTGCGACTCTCCTTTTTTCTTGTGATACCATTGCACCTGACTCTCCTGAAACCATTTCGGCACTATAAGATAAGCATCCATCTCCTTTAACAACAATTCACCTTCCAGATCCTCCTTGCAATGATGACGCTTGCAATGATGGCTTCAGGTTAGTAAAAAAGAAGTTTTGGCTGCCTTGATGTCTTTCAAGGGTGGTTCCGCTGCTGGCCTAGATGGACTATCCCCGCAACATTTGAAAGATTTAGTCTGCAACTCCACGGGTGAAGCAGGCGTGTCGCTCTTGGAAGACATCACATAAGTTAGTAAACCTAATGTTAGAGGGTAGGGTACATCATGAAATCACAAACATCTTATATGGTGCAAATTTATGTGCCCTCAAAAAAAAGGATGGAGGAATACGTCCGATCGCCGTGGGCTGCACTTTTCGCCGCCTTGTTTCTAAAACCTGCTGTAGACATATAAATGCAACAGTATCTTCAGAGTGCTCACCTGTACAGTTAGGTTTTGGAATCAATGGAGGCTGTGAGGCTGCAGTCCACGCTGCTCGTACTTTTTTGTCAAACAACGGAGGTGAAGTTTTGTTAAAGTTAGATGTGAAAAATGCTTTTAACTCCGTTGATAGGTAGGTAGATACAGCCTATTATTTCGGGTTTAAACTCAAAATTTAATATTTGGTTTTTAGACGACGGCACCATAGGAGGTGAAGTGAGTTCTGTTCTCAACGATCATTAAAAAGACTTACTTCAACGCCTAGGTGCCCCAGTTTTTTTGGAATCCATCACACCTGTTATCGATCGCCAAATTCAAAAGTTTAATCAAGTTTCTGATCGTCTTTATAGTATAAATTCCTTTTTTATTATACGAAATTGCCTTTTTGTTCCAAAATTCACGTATATTTTAAGATGCAGTCCCACTTTCAAATTTTTTACTGTTTTGAATTCAGTTGACTCTCTTATAAAAAATACTCTCTCCAACATTTTAAACTGCCAACTTTCGGATCGTGCCTGGACCCAGGCTTCCCTTCCTATACGCTTATGAGGTCTGGGAATCCGCAAAATTTCCAGTGTTTCAACACCAGCTTTTCTCGCCTCAGTACACAGGACGCAGCCTCTTGTTGATGACATTTTGAGTAAATCATTTGTCAATAATATTGAGGTTGCGTTCTTGAGTGAGGCCCGAGCTGCTTGGTGTTTGGCCTGCCCAAGTGAACATTTCCCAAGTTCAAAACACATCCAGAGGCTTTGCGACGAGCCTATCTGTTCAAAAATGTTTGATAACCTTTTAGAATCTTCTGCAGATCAATCGGAACGGGCTCGTCTCTTAGCTGTCTCTGAGAGGGAGTCAGGTTTTTGGTTACAGGCATTACCATCTTTTTCTTTAGGTACTTTTTTAGATAATACTTCTTTTTCTATATCTATTTGCCTGCGGTTACGATTAAAAGTGAATGAGCCACACCGCTGCCCTTGCGGCGAGAACGTAAACGCTCTCGGACATCACGGACTTTCGTGCCGTCGTAGTGCTGGTCGCTTATCGCGACGCGCCTGCCTGAACGATGTCATCCGGAGGGCCCTTGTCACCATCAACGTGCCGGCTTGTCTAGAGCCGAATGGTATTGTACGTGATGATGGCAAGAGGCCCGATGGTATGACACTCGTACCTTGGAAACAAGGCAGGTCGCTTGTGTGGGACGCCACTTTTGTGGATACCCTGGCTCCGTCCCATATTCCGGCGACCGCTTCACGGGCAGGCGCAGCGGCCGAGGCGGCTGAGAGCGCCAAGAGGCGCAAATATGCAGTTCTAGGTGAGAGCCACATGTTTGTGCCTTTTGGAGTTGAAACTCTGGGTCCGTGGGGTCCGGAAGCTAAAACATTTTTTAAAGACTTATCTTTTCGGTTAAGTCACGTTACTGGGGACCCAAGAGCTGGATCCTTCTTTGGACAAAGGATAAGTATTGCTATCCAAAGGGGGAATGCAGCCAGCATCTTGGGTACCCTGCCGCAGGACAGTGGTTTGGAATCATTATTTTATTTATAAAATTTTATTTTTATTTATTTTTATTCTATTCCTTTTTTTGTTATAAGTTATGTAAATAGTTGTATATAATTTAATTTATCTTCCAATTTTTAAGTAATTGTTGCTTCAAAGTATACTCCGAGGACTTATTTTTAACGATATTGTCTACAATAAGGTTAAGTCACGTTACTGGGGACCCAAGAGCTGGATCCTTCTTTGGACAAAGGATAAGTATTGCTATCCAAAGGGGGAATGCAGCCAGCATCTTGGGTACCCTGCCGCAGGACAGTGGTTTGGAATCATTATTTTATTTATAAAATTTTATTTTTATTTATTTTTATTCTATTCCTTTTTTTGTTATAAGTTATGTAAATAGTTGTATATAATTTAATTTATCTTCCAATTTTTAAGTAATTGTTGCTTCAAAGTATACTCCGAGGACTTATTTTTAACGATATTGTCTACAATATATGTGAAAATCAGGTAGGACAAAATTCTCAGAGAACTCAAAGTACAGTCCGCATCGCAGTTTAAACAAAAAGGAAGGCGGAAGCTGTCCGTTGTTCTATAACAATGACCGAAAATTCCGAACGAAATCAAAAAAGAACCAATATCTGAATTTTTGATTTTAAAAATACCTATCCTGATCTGCCTGCATACACGGTTATTTCGAGCCCTGTTATTTTCATTTGAATTGTTGTAAAAACCAGTAGGGACTAAATGAAAAATTCCAAGTTTCCCATTCGACAAATACTCGACAGAAATTCGAGAAACAATTTTGTTGTTCCGGGATTTTCCGCCCTTCTACGTGTATGTATTTTCAATTTGATATTTTAATACACAGTCAGGTTTTTATTTTTTATTATTAATTTTAATATCATGTTTTCGTTCTATGAAAGTGCTAAATGCTACTATCTATTATATTATTATATTATATGGTTTTATCTGCAATTACGTAATTTAGTACAGTTTCAACGTTCGCCCAGGGAAATACATTATATTTTTGTGTCCATTGTTCTTAAATAGTTTTCTGGGGGATTCTTTTTAATATAGAGGAAATGAAATTGAGCCGACCTATATACTATTGAATTTGTAATTAATTATGATAGTGGGGTTTAAAAAAATTTGAATGTGTTACTCAATCTTCGTTCAACAACACCAAATATAGATTAACCACATCATAGATCATAAACATAAGGAATTCATAAAAATTCGTAATGAAGGCTCAAAATTTTCATTGTATAAAATGTTAATTACAATGCTTAAATGAAAGAAACCTTACACAGAAAACCACAGCATCAATTTTCATTTTCATGTAGAGTAATATTTTCGTGAGTTTAACAACTAAAGGGTATTAAATAATATCATGTGAGCAGGTGCATTATCTTTTGTGCTCCACAAGTTTCCAACAGAATATAGGATGTCGCCAAAGCAAATTGTGGATGATAGTAAATATGAGATCCTTTTAGAGCCAACAAGGATTTTTGGATCAAAATTGTATAGAACTAGGAATTTCTTAATGTCGTGTTTGTTTAATAGATAAATAAACTAAAAGTGGATGGCTCATATTTTTTAATACTGCCGTTCTAAACAAATTTCTAACAGAGCGTTTAAATAAAATGGAAGACATTCCTTCCAAAAATATTCAGTATATTTTACAGATTCACTTTAAAAAAACTACGTTAAGTAAATGTAATCTTAGATGCAATTCGCATAGTTATCGTGCAACTTAAATGTTACGTAGGAAATGAAGAAAAGCATTGTGGTATACGTCCATTTTTATTTTAATACGAGTACATATTATGAGATATTACGTTGGGTACACTTAGAGAAAAAATTACAGCAACGAGACTTATTGAAATTCGTTCTCTTACTTAAGGTTCACTTTAAGTTATGTAAAATCATTTGAGGGTTTCTTTTTTCTTTTATCGTACGAAACCATAGAATATTTTCGTGCTCTGGCGTAGGGGTTGCATGTAGGGGTTGCACAATTTCGCCCTAAATGTCTGGCCGAATGGGGTGCATGTATTTCGCCCTGTTAATTAAATGGTATTGAGGAATATGTGCAATATTTACGCTCATACTCTAACAACCACCTATTTGTTTTATTTGTTCAATTTAGTGCCTTGTTGAAAGGATAGCTATCGATGTCACATAAGATTAAAGAACTAAGCTTAGTAGTCACTTAGTCTAATAAAAATCATCTTTCAGTAAGAAGAGAAAAGTACAGAAGTATATAAAAGAAAAGAATATGATAATTATATAGCTAATAAAGAAAGAATGAACTCCGAAGCAAACCAAAATTAGAAGATTCAAGAAATGATAAATGAAATGAAGCAATGAAAAAGATTGATAAGTAAAGGAAAAATATCTATTAGATTAATTTTCATTAAAAAAAATAGTTTTATTTAAAGATTCAAAAGCTATAAGTAGATCTAAAAATGAATCACCAAGAGTATTAAAGAGAGTATGATATCTAAGGGGCGTTGAAAAATGAAATAAAATGAAGATAGGGTGCAGTGTGTAGTGTAGGTGTGCCTAGTGTATATATATATATCCAAACTAAGCATCCAGTAAGCCGATGTCGAGCACCCAGACCGAGGGGCTAGATCAGGTAATTTCCCAAACCCAGACCAACGCACTCAAATAATGGAGGCTAGACCAATGGAGGTATTCCAATGAGAAGGAATTAATACATATATTATAATAAGATGTAGAATGTATAAACTAGTTGTGATATAAGTAAGCCAAACATTAAGCCAAAGTAATAATATGTGTAAACACTTGAGAAAGTGGGTTTTAGAATTTAGAAAAAATAAAGAGCTATTCTCGTTGGGCGCCAAAACTAGTGTAATAATAGAGAAAGTTAAGCTATAGAATTTAATAAAAAAACATTGCTTGTGTCAAACAATAATAAAATTTACAATACAGAATTATACCTATATAATTATATGGGTATAACAATTATTTTCAATAGAAAAAGGTACATAATTTAGAATACAGAAAATAAGGTAATAATTAGCTAGACCCATATTATAAACATTTTAAGTAGTCCTACGAACAACAAAATAACAATATTTCATTTACAGTCAAGATTTAACTAATACAATAAATTTGTGGTATAAAATGGAAAAAGAACAAAGTAAATAAAAGAAGAATAAGTAATGATATTTTAGACGATAATATAAGGATGTAAGTACACAATGCTATAGTATTCAGCTGAAAAAACTAAAATTAACGTTTTCATTTACCTTCACAGCGGGTGGCATTTAATTTTTGAATACGCTCATACTTGTTAGTTTGATAAGCCATTGGAACCCAAATCTCTCGGTATTGGGACAGATATCGAGTTTTTAACCACAGCGCTATTATATCACCGATGTAGGGTAGGTAATCTGAAAACATCTGTCTGTTAAATTGGATCGAAAACCCATTAAAACTATGACAGTCGTGCACTACATGTCAGAACTTTGAAATCGAATCCTCTTCTCACAGGCTCAGTGATAATCTCGATTTTATTGTTTTATACATACCTCCATATAAGTTACTTTCTATTTAAACATTGTCATTGGTTCTCAAGCGTTCACTTTAGTGATGATGAAATAAATAGTTTCAATAAGTTGTACTTACATTTTTGTAACCAATAACCTTTTTTTGACTGCAAAAATTTAGTCTTTTGAGACAGACTTATATGTATAAGGTTTTGTTGTTTAGCTGACATAATCGAACGACTTACGATAAAATGAAAGGCCTTGTATGGAGCCGTTGTAATTGAAATACTCACAGTCATGCGATAAAATGACGTTTTCGTGTGAGCAAGTTTTGCGTGCGACATGGCAATAAGGATACGGGGTAAGCCAATAGGTAGTTTTATGTTGTTTGGATTACATATAGTATGTTTAGCAGTGCGTACGCACGTATCTGCACTACGATGAAATAACCCTGCGTTGTGTAGCTTATCACTTTTGGGATTACAGATATGCATTCACTCTCAATATCGGACTGGTCATCTTCTGGACGTGTCTGTGAATATAGTGCTTTGTACTGTATATTTGCTGACGTTTCAATATTAATGGAATATGGAATAGAGGCTTCACTTGAACTGGAAAGACTTGTTACTGTATGGGTATGTGTGCTAAATGTGAGCTGCAATAATGCTCCTCTTGCTTATGTATGGCCATTATTTCCGACATCAGTGTTTGTGTTCAAAGGTTTAGTGGGCGTCACAGAATAGAACATTTATATGAACCTCAAACGCTCGTGAAACAGAGCAGCGGTTTCGCGACTCCGTTCTTTCTTCACCCAAACTATTGACCATTACTACTTACTATTAATCTAAAATCCACCCCAATTAACTTACTGAACAATATTTACGATAATTCGCTGTCACACCACGTGGTGAATGTGAGAAGGAGCCTCGACTCCGCTCGAGGTGATCCTCCTCTTTCTGTGTACTTCGTAAGACCAAAATCAAATTACAATTCTTCCAATATAATATAATACAATAATCATGTCGTCCGTTCTATGACACTATAAAACAAAAACTGACAAACTCCTAGTTCTTAAAATAAAATCTAAATATTATGTTTTAACAATCATTCTCGCACCGTATAACCAGCAAGCAACTCAATCCATCCTCCTTCGACTTATACGTATAAATAAAAAAACCGCTTTTAAATAAATCTAGCCAAAAATATCTTTGATTTGAGATAAATATGTTTATGAAGTGACGTAGGTATTTGGAAAGAAAATAAATTACTTCTTTTCTACATCCGTTCTTTTCTTAGAACCCACACTGGGTTTGGAACTCACACCCTCCCGTTTTATTTTTAGCCCCAGTACGTCGCAATAAATGTGTGTTACCTAATTGTATATTTTGTATTTATTCGACGATACGCTTCGAGCATACAATCCCTAGCCCTTGAGCCACACTTATGCGGATGACAGTTGTCGTAGCTGTGTGTGACATTGGTTTTGAATAGGGGTTGTTAAAAGTGTAGCACGTAACACTATATCTATAGATAGGCCAGTATAGTAAAAGTTGATTTAGTATGGGATTTATTTCACGCCCTTCAAATTGTACTGAAAAGCTTTTAGTGACCTTTATAAGTGCAAATAAATGTTTTTGATGTCGATTAATTTTGTTCATTCACAATACAAATGCCTCGGCTGTAGCGTAGCTAATAAGGCAAATCTTTCCGCGAATAATATGTCCCGTAAGCCGAGTCGTGTTTTCTTTGTAAACATTTGTATCGTCAAATATTTGAGGACAAATCTCGACTATTACTACCTACAGGTGTGCGGAAGATACCTTCAAAGAAATATAAAGTTGGTTTTTAGTTTGGTTTGCACTCCAACTTTATATGAACCTTTTCTAAGTTACCATATGAATGATAAGGTAATCAAGTCAGTTACTGAACATCGGGTGATATACTCCAATGTTACTATGGAGCAAGGGCCCCCAGACGTCACGTATTTTTTTAAAGAACGAAATGTGGACGATTTAGTAGTTTCACCACCTTCGGATACGTCTGTGCCAATCTATCGTTAAAATTGCGCAGATAGAGCTAATACTGTATTTCAAAAGTGTAGCTACCTTTTTTTGTAAGGCAAAGAACTTTTTTAGCCCCATTGACTGGACTAATTTCTTATACCCCTGAACGGAGTACATTAGCCTAGGCCTAGCACGAGTCAAGTAATTCCGCCAACGTGAGGGTTTATAAAGAAATTCAGTCGATATACCAAAGACTTTTACTTTTTCTTTCAAGTTCATAAAGTTGTATCCATCCAAGTAGAGTTCAATATTTTATGGCTTTAGGTTAGTGGTGAAGCTGGGCAAATTCTATTACAATCTATTTCCAAGAGCAGTAGCGTGAAGTTTATTGCCCTTTGAACGAAACCCTTAGTATGCAATGCATCAAACAATTGTAAAGAATTTAGAAACGCCTTTTTGTTAACCTTTTTCTCGTATTGTTAAAAAATATACGGATATTTTCTCCACGTGAAGGAAAACGTCACGAGAACTATTATTCTATTTGAGCTTGAGAATAGGTATCCAAGTCCGTGTTTTACAGTGGTCGTTACTCGTTTGATACTCGTTTGAGACGCTTGCATTATCTAAAGCAAAATTTATTTGTTATTTTATAATCTGGACGAATAAGTAAATATAAAATTGGCCTATTTCTGATCTCTTGGATAAGCTTTTCTGTAAATTCGACGTCCATACTTACCAAAATAAACTGTTTCGCTGTTAAACATCTGTCGACAACCACAGATCGCTCGCACAACGGACAAGCGGTGGCAAAACTTCGGCGGTTACGCTACTTCGATTTCGCGGCGGAGGTGTGCTAATGCAGTTTAATAGACAATACTAGACGAGGTAACGACAAGAAACTCGGAGTAATTATTATACATAACCGAAATGTCAAACTTAATAAACGTTCATGATAAAATTGCTTTATCACAAATAACACTGAGTGCACAGAGCAGCAATTTCACTGTAAGTATATTCTTGAGTAAACAAAGCTTTCAAAGTGACGCACACACAGTAAAAAAATCGAAAGTTTCTGAAAAACCTATGTCACCGATACGTGTGTCTATAAGTATTTGTGTATCGCGCTTAATCGATTGGAAGCATGAGCTAACTCAATCTGATGCTTCGACCCACCTCTGACTCTATGAGCTCACGGTACTAATGCAATTTCCGGAGGCGATATTTCATCATAAATTTCGATGCGTTGTTAAGTTGATCTAGCTAGATTTTTGTTTAATTTATCATATTAAAGCCTATCCTTAACAAGATCTGCTGGTGAGTGGTCACCGAAGTCTCAAGCAAGAACCATTGACCAGAAGAAAAAACAAAGAAAGCATTTATAATCAAATTCGAAATTAAAAGATATTAAAAAATAAACAAAACAGTAAAAACTTCTTGATGTTGCTACAAGAGCTACACGGATTTTTCATCAGACATTGTAGGTGATATAAATCAAACTCAGAGAAAGAAAATAAGTAAAATTGCATTTAAAAGAATTGACAGCCAAAGTCCTAGACGTATATCAAAAACAGTGTTCCCATTACAACGAAAATAATACGATATCTACTGTGATTAAAAATAAATAAACTTAGTGCGTCGCCTACAGACATCATGTGAAATGAATTTCATATAAGGTTTTTCATCGCTCTCTGAAACCCAATTTTAAGCCCACATAAACTAAAACATAAATTGATTTTCCTTTTCCGTTGAAAAATCGATTTCAGAAGCACTGCTTTGCCTTTCAAAGCGAATTCGTTATGAAATACTCTTTGAATTGTCAATTCTGTAGCCGAGTAACTTTATAGATTGTGGTTCGATCATCGTTGAATAATTATTAGGATTGTAATCCTGGGTACCGTAAAGGTAACGTTGCAAAAGTAGAAAATTAATTCTCGCTAATCTCTCGAAACATATACTCGTAGAAGGTTGAGCCCTTGCTTTGGCTTTATTGTTTCTAATTAATTTGATTCTGCATTTATCTCAAAGAATCTTATACTTTGTTTAAAATGTGTAACTGTAGCGCGGCTCTTTGAAACAATTCGCAACATATCATCACTTTTTAAATCGACGGCTACCTACTAAATACGCATAAAATTACACTGCCGATGTTTTTGAACCGACTACAGTTTTAAAGCTTACGCACGTAAGAATGTATTGAATGAAGCATCTGTTGTAATTCAATTATTAAATTTGTGTTTATGTATACTAATCTTATCTTGATCGTTGTAATCTGAAACGAAATATTTGCAGAAATTTAGATTCGTTTTCACTTAATAATGGCCAAATGACCCAATGATATGGTAAACTTGACCTTGAATTTTGACTGTCTGCATTAATGACTGCTTGTGTCAGTGCTTGACCCCAAATGAGGAAATCTGAAAGGCGCCATTGAAGAAACGAATTTGTTGTAAAAGATGTTTTGAAAATGGATGTTTCTCCTTAATTAATGATATTAGGGTAGGTGGTCTTGAAAATCTTTTTATTAGTACTTCACCAATGGGTTTTTCTCGCATTTAAACGCTTCACAATGTCGACAGACAATTTAAACGGTCATCTCTTTGCGATAAAGATTCAGTTCAGTTTCAATTTGCGAAACTTTTGTAATAACATATGCCTGGATCAGCTGTTATTTAGCTGATAATTTTCTAGGATGCTATTAGCAAAAAAAAAATTTGTGCAACTGGAAAAAATAGTATGTTTTGTTACTTAAAAATAGCTCGCGCAAACTATACTGGACAGCAAATAGACCGATCCACCCGCCACTTTAATCCGATTTTCTCAGGAAGTAGAAAACGTACACCCATCAAACTCATACCTACAGAAAGGGTATTTAATAACAATTAAAATGACCATAAATTTAATCTAAAGAACTGGCAACTGACACTGTAATCAAGCAACAAACAAAATGTCGATGATTTGCTCTGTTTTGACTAGAGTTTTGATATTGAAGGTGGTCGAATTTTCTAATCATTACTAGATCATTTGCTCAAACGCGTGTGCTTATGCCACCTTTATCGGTATAAATGGATACAACACCTCAGGAAGCAGCTTTAGCTTACATTAATTCAAGCAGGCTTTGGGCAACGCGGTCGCTCGCAGACTTCGTATCAGCAGATCCTCGGTGCAACCAGTTTATAGGCGGTAATTAGCATAAAACGCACTTTCTGTAGATATAAATATGATCGCTCTTAGTTTCATACTTCCTGGGAAAATCAGATAATAAGTATTACAAGATGGCGGGTGGCTCGGTTTATTTGCTGTCGAGTGTATATATTTTTATTAAAAGAAATTATGAAACTTTAAAGAATATTCCATGAGATAGAATTTCTCAAAGAACAAGTGTTAATAACAATATTTAATTTTACAGAGAAAAGTAAACACGGCGTAATGGAATATGAAGCAAAAGCTAAAGAAAATTCCTGCTTCTTTTAATATTGGACGCACATTTAATTAGCTTTATATGAAACGATGTTGGAACAGACTTAAGTGGAGAAGAATCTTTTGTTTTATTAGCTCCAACCCGGGACGTCGCGTGTATTAGAATTAGGTTCAGAGGGGGGTGAAAATTTATGAATCCGTTCGAATATATCAGTCAGTAACCCGTTAATGACCCACTACAGTGTCAGTGTACAGCATATGAAAACAGTAACAAATACAATAGTATTTAAAAAAAGATATATGAAATTTCTCGCCTGATTAATTTTAATTGCGAATTAGGGAGGCTCTAGCTGACCTTCCACGGATCAAGGCTACAGTAGTACATTGGCTTCTTGTAGCTTGATTGTCTTGCTAGTTGTGATGGGCTTTCAGAAAAAATACACAAATTGTGAAATAACGCGCATGCTATTACAATTTTCCCAGCAGTCTGTGATGAGCAGTGTTGCCAACCTTAGGAAAGCAAAAAGCAGCAAATGGAACTTAAAAAAACATCAGAAAACAGTAAAATAGTAATTCAAAACATCAAATCTACTGTCCAACAAACATTCATTGAATTAATAAATAGTTATATAACTACTGCTAGATTTACCGCATATTGAGTTTATTTAAGAAATTTATGGGAATTTTTAGGTAAATGAAGTCAAAATCTTCAAAATTATTTATTTTAATACAGAAACCGGTACGCTAGTCCCGCGGCGAAACGATTCTCGCATTCCGCAAAATGAGGGGCGGAACCGATGCGAGTGTTCTTATAAATTCGAAGCAAATTTTTTTTGGTATTATTTTAATAGTCTGGATGATTTAATAAAAATAAAATTGGCCTATTTCTGACCTCTTGGATAAGCTTTTCTGTAAATTCGACATCCATTTTTACCAAAATTAACTGTTTCGCTATTAAAAATCTGTCGACAACCACAGATCGATCACACGCAAAACTGAACAAAATGGCGGATCGCAAGCGGAGATGTGAGCTTTTGTCGCAACTTTTTTTTATTGTAGAATATTTGCGGAGTTGTGTCTGGTCGGCTGCGGCCCCCGCTCGAACACATTTCTCTCGCAGGCTTCTGCAGTAATGTTAGCACAGCCTGGGTTTGCTCGTGGTGCTGTTGGTCTCTGTGGTCATAGTTTGCACTGCTACTGGCATCAGCAATTGGTCATTTACTACTACTATCTCGCGGTAAACCTCATTTGAATAAAGTTATTTAACTTTAACAGCAAAATTGTACAACGATATTCTGCTAGCTTTTATATTAGCACGTTTTTCATGGAATACGACCGTATTTCTTGCCTGCAATCGCAAGTGTAAGGTAGTCTGACTTGAAGAAATTCAAAATACCTATTCTAAAATCCCTTGAACCTCTCAATAGGTTTCGGTTCGTGAAAGTTCATTTTCTTTGGAAACGAAGCCTGCAACTTACAACGACTCAAGAACAAGAATCAACAAGTTGCTACCCAATATCACGACCTGTCTCAATCTGTAAGGTTGCGGGCGAGGGGCTAATGACCTCTTTTTGTTTGTTATTTAGCGTCTTTGTTGGACGAGGAAAGTTTATGTAATAATGTTTATAGTGAGTAAATGGTAAATCACCTGATATATTGATGAAGGTGAGTGGGGGAGGGGAGGGCTGACGGGGTTTAATTACTAATAATATATCTAAATACGTGTATCGAAACGTAACAAACGTAACATTCTGGCGCGCTATATGAAACCATAGAATAAATCAATGAAACTATAAAAAGTTAAACAGAATTGATTTAGCTTTAATTGGGCTTGGGCTCCTCTGTCGACGGAATTACATGCATTTTTTACGTCAATTTTAATGAATACGTCATAATTTTGACAAATATCAATATTGATAGAAACCATAGATGTATTATTCTAACGTTAGATTGGCAATGTGAAAGAGATAAGACTAAGGATACGGTATGTTAGAACGAGATAGATATACGAATTCGTTTTTAAAACGATGTCGCCCTATAACAGATTGATAGTTGCATTGTCAAGAAAAAATCTCGCCGTATTTTACAAAATAATTAGTTTCCAGTAAGAAAAAATTGTTCAGTAGACGTACAAAACCTTAATTATAATATTATACAGTGTCTAGTTGTAACCGCTTAAAGTAAGAAAACCCAAATTATTTTCCATTTTCCCCTCCCAACGAGTCAAGACGAGAATCAACAAGTTGCTACTGAGTATCGACACGACCTGTCTCAATCTGTAAGGTTGCGGGCGTGAGGTCAAAAACCTCGGCCTACTTATACTGTTTGTTCTTCGATGTCTTTGGAAGATGAGGGATCGAATACTTACGTATATGTATGTACAGTATGTAAAATATTGGTCCCTCAGTGCTCGAACTTCGACCGAGACTGATAAAAGTGTTCGTGTTTTTATCGAGGTTCTTCAGGCATACTACCATTAATGAGAAACACTGTCAGAGAATGGACATTTTTTTAAATTTTGTTTATGCTTTGGCCAGGCACCAATAACTAAAAATATAAAATATATGTTACAATATGTAACATTTTATACTTAACTACGCTTCCATTTTTCACTTACGTTTACATTATTTCTTCACTACACAACTGTTATGTTACGGTGAAGGAGAACATCGGGAGAAAACCTGCATGCCTGAGAGTTCACAAAAAAATGATCTTGAGAGGGATGTAGGCCCTAGTCCACCATGCTTGCCTAATGCGGGTTGGTGGACTAGGGCCTAAATCCCTCTCATTGTTAGAGGAGACCCGAACCTGTAGTGTGTCAATAAAGGGTAAATAAAGCCCAGCAACAATGTTACCCGCATTTTATGGACAATTTAGTTTGTTCGTAACGTGACCCACAGACATGGTTCGTTTTATCCCACAAATGCACTCTGCGTTCACACTAAACAGTTGTGTGTCATAAAAACTTACATCACAATCTTGTACCGATAGAGCAGCTTTAATGCTAGTTTCAGAATTTCTTGGCAGCGTTCAACGTTGGATCAACAGGTTGACATTAAAGAATGGCTCCCAAACGAATCAACTGATTTGATGCAGTTTTTTCCTCTTCACAATCAAATGTGATTGTTATATTTTCTCGATATACTCGTATCATAAAAATACGGATTGTTTTAACTGTTACAATTATATGTATTATTATTGTGGTCTTCAGGCACGTATTTGCCGCATACGTGCAAACTAGTGTGCCTCATGTCAACAGATGACGGCTACCACTTACCATCAGATACATGCCAGGTGTTTGTTATAAAAAAGATATTTTATTTGTGTTTATTTTGAATTTTTCGTCATGCAATGATCATCAAATTTATTATTATTATGTATTACTTTTATTTTATGTATTTTTGTCTTATAATTACCTTAGTAAGCTATTTCTTTTTTATTTACCGAAGTCTATTAACTTCATTTAAACCTTCATTTTCTAAAAACCGCTCCACATCACCAAAGGTTGGCTGTAAGAAAATTTGCATTTAAGCATTAAGATGTATCCCGATGTATTTTGTTATGAAGTGTTTTTCATTTCCATTTATCATTTCATCACATTTTAGTCGCGTGATAGATTATTTTATAGGCAATAGATTCTTTTGTGAGCGTTCAACGTCCTCATTCAACAAGTTGCCTCTAAAGAATAAGGCTCGTGACCTGCCTTAACTATCTTATGAAGTGAATCTTTGTTTTCTTCTATAACTTCTACGTTGAGTCAAAAAATCCGGAAAGTTGGAAAACTAGGCATAAACACCAAAGCAATGAAAAGTTTTGAAATCGATCCTTAAAATTGATTGCTTTTTATTTTTTGGTTATATTCCAAATTACCATATTTTTGACTTGTGAAAGTTTTGTTCAGATTGGTTTGCCAATTTTAATATTAAAATCTTGGAGGTGTTCCGGGTGTACTTTTAACGAATAGAAATCGATTTCATATTCAATCATCGGGTTTTCGGTTTATCGAAACCTACTGATCAAATTTCTTCATTTTTAACTTTTCCGTGGATATAGTAAACAAATAAACTTTATTGTTAAGGAACAAATAATTCCTCAAGAAACCCAGAAATAATAATTGATCATAAATAAAAAATAAATAAATCAGGGTCTTAAACAATATATTCATTTTTCCCATAATCAGTGTGCTATAGATAATAAAAAGTAACATAAAAGTTAAAAACGTTAACGTTCTTAAAGGTTTTTTAAAAATCTAAGTTCGTAAAATCGATTCTGATAATCGACTAAAGCGCTATGGGGTACAACACTTTTAATCTTTTTTTAATTGATTTTCGCGTATTATTTCCATAAAAAGGAGTATAATTCTAATTTATCTTGTTTAATTAGGCTCTGAAAATATAGGAAAATATCACATTTTCAAATTGTTACATCAATCTAGACCGATTAGTAGAAAATTAGAAAACAATTATGTACCAATGATAAGAAAACTCTTGCTTTTTCTCATATTTCCTTATTTATCTGCTTTTAAAGCCGTAAGCAGTACATAACATAACTTCTTCAATAACAATAACCTATAAAGTCTTTTTAATAAAGTCAAGAATAAATTTGCTAAGTTACACGTTTCGCTGAAATAATAAAGCGCCCATGCTTTGTCTCATATAAACCCAGTGACGTATAACCCGTAGACAGGCTCGTAGACTCGTAGACGTAGACATAACGCTAACCTAATGCTCATTAAAGACATTTTTGGCAGCGTTCAAAGTCAACAGGTTGGCATAAAGGAATGTTGCGCGACGCCTACATTCTTTCATAGCCTCAATTGGCTTGGGGTCAAGGACTGAATCTTTGTTTCCTTTCGTAACTTGTTTTCTGGCTCAAAATTCACGGACAAGTTGGAAAAGTGCCTTACATTCGACGATATTATATTTCATTCAGTAGACTGCGAGTACAAATTTAAAAAGTGCCCGGCTACGAGTGGAAACCGTGATTTGATCAAACCATAGAAATTCTTTCCCTGTACATATACAAAGTAGAAACATCTGGAGGCGTCTGAAAGTTTCCTCCGAGCCAATAAACTTATTTTTTACGCTCGCTTGGGTTTTCGCTTCTAATTTCTTGGTCATTGATTTATTCGCTGAGCGATAAAATGTATCATTTAGAGAATAAAAGATACTAATATTAAGCCGTGACTGACGCAGAGGTTGATCGAAAATGAATAAAAATATATTCCCAGACGAGAGTGATCTGTCACTGGTACATCTTTTTGGCTCAGTTTTTTCTTTTCGTTACGAATAAAGTTCTCTCCTATACCAGGGACTCAGATGACTTTTTAGGATCTAATACGACTTTTAAGGGATTTAATACGAATTGCTATCGTTCTTAATAATTTCTTTAAATTACCGTCCTTCTTTCCTTCCTTTCAGTGTTACGTAGTCCACTGCTGGACTATTCTCATCATCAGCCAATCTCTTATCTACGCCACTCGGTCCTGATGTGAATCCAACTAGTTTCATATAACAGTCAGACGACGTTGATTTACTATATTCTATTGTCTATCTCCTGTTTGCAGTATCAGATCAGTAAAATGACACTGAGCTATTGTTTTGCCATCAGCCCTTTCAATATGCGTTTCAAGACGTGACACGAGCGGGTTCACATTTAAAGACTCCTTGACCCATTACCTAGTTCATGTTAAAAAAATCAACTATTGAAGCTTCTGCCGCCGTCCACCACGCTTTTTTGTGAACTCTCAGGCATGCAGGTTTCCTCGTGAAGTTTTCTTTCACTGTAACAGCAGGTGATATTTAATTTTATAAAACGCAAATAACTTTTTTACAAAGTCATTGGTGCGTGCCACTTGTTATGAGAAACGAGCTCATATCAGAGCACCTTATTTTCAAAATTCGACTGCAAAGAGACCAAAGAGTGCCTTCCAACTTTGTAGACGGAAATAAGCTGTGAAAGTTTAGAATTTCGAGTAGACGCCCAGAGGAAATTTTTGAGCAAAGTTCCTTACGACTTGGAAACATCCATTTTACGGATCAGTACTCTACAGTAGAGTTGCCAGACTTTGCTAGCTATTCCAATCATTTTCAGCGATTGTTATTAGATCAATTATATTTTTACACAAAGTTTTTTTTCCTCATGTATTTTTTTTTCGCCACGCTACGACAAAGGTAGCTGTACTGAAGCTAGTGAGATTTTTAGTGTCGTAATCACACTTTGTTTGCAGTTGTTTGCAGACAGGTTGAACATCTACGTGCTTGAGTTACTCAAGCTGTCATAACCGACCGACTACCAACACGACAAAACTTAAACACAGGACTGTATGTAGCTGCCCCAATTGAATTACGCATTGACAAGCAACAAATGTATCTTAGCAATTACGTTGTCGTACGAGCAACATTAATATGCGTGCGACGTGGCAATTGGGACACGGGGTAAAGGCAGGAGCTTTGAGTCTTCTATCACAATTGGATCATAACCCTATTATAATGATTTCATTTTAAGTACTATACATAATTGTCATACCAGACATTTTTTGGCATTATTATGATTTTTCGATAGAATTTCATTGAATTTGAAATCAGAAGATATTATATTCATGCGGTGAACCCTTGATATGTTAAAATCACGATCACTGAAATAAAATTTGGAAAATCAGTGAAAATGATTTTCATTTCGGATTAAAGAAAATCATTCCGCGCCATAATTTTACCAATATTAATTTTAACGTCGGTCTACATTCAATTGTCACGTTAATGTCACGCTTTCGCCATAATTAATTTTTTGTGTAGCCCGTAACGTGTGTCGTGTCAAGTTCGAAAACCTCTTTTCGATTTTGCATTATTTTTGAACATGCTTTATGTTTTATCCTGAGAGTAAATTATAATTCTCTGTTAAAATTCTATTGTAACCGTTTTTTTATTATTTGTTATACCCACAAAAATTACTTATAAACAGTAGCAAATACTGTAAATAATTACTTTGAAATGAAAGATTTCGCCTCGACCAAACAGTCATGTCATGTCAGTAACCCATTAATGACCCACTACAGGGTCGGGTCTCCCCTTACAGTGAGAGGGATGTAGGCCTTAGTTCACCACGCTGGCCTACTACGGGTTGGTGCACTTCACATGCGTTTCATTTTTTTATGTGAACTCTCAGGCATGTAAGTTTCCTCACGATGTTTTCCTTCACCGTAACAGCAGGTGATATTTAATATTATCAAGCGCACATAATTTTTAAGACAAGGTCATTGGTGTTGCCACTGGGATTCGAACCCAGAACCGTCAATTTATAGGCCGAATTTTAAGCCACTGGGCTATCACCGCGTTTTAAAGTTACTACGCGATTCGTGTCACCAAACAGTACCTATCCAAATTCATAATCATAGATCGTTTAATAATTTTAGGCATAAATAGATTAAAATTTCAAACTTTAAATGGTATCGGTATATTCCATGTAAAAGCAATACATTTTTATATGTATTCGTTGTCATCTAACATCTAGAGATAATGAGGCAGCTTCGCTCAGCGACGCGTAGCACCATTCGTAGCGAGCACGTTTCGTAGCACTTCGTAGCATTTCGAAGAATTTCAAGGGACAAAATGTATCTTGAGAAGAACTTTTTTCATTAGCATTTGTCATTACATCAAATTGGCTAACTAATAGTTCTATCTATATAGATTTCACCACGTCGTGTCGTAGAGTCGCTAGGTGACTGGAAGCATGTAATGACTTGAATCATTTAGTGATTCGGGTCGCGTGACAACTCGTGTCCCGTGGTGACAAGAATCGCGTGGTGTATTTTATCACGTGGTGATTCGGGTAACATAAGGACTTGAGTCGCGTGATGACTTGAATTGCGTGGGTGACTCGGGTCGCGTGGTGACTACGGTTGCGTGATGACTTGTGCCCGTGGTGAAAAATCGCGTGGTGTCTTGAATCGCGTGGTGATTTGGATCGCCCAATGACTTGTATCGCGTGTTGACACGAACCACAACCAACCTCAATCGGGGCCCAAACTTAGTGTTTTTAGCGTAAATAACAGACAATGCGGGCTTATTAGTGCTGGTAATATAAAGTGAAGCCCCGCCGAGTTTATTAAGTCCATATTCATTATAAGAATAGTTTAATCTGCTATCAATTTGTACGCTTCATCGTAACGTACAATTTCATCGCATTGTTTGAAAGTAGAATGGGTGTATTTTATGCAGAAATAATAATTCATTTTGCAATCAGCCATGCGTCTGAATCGTTACGATAAACGATAAATCAATGAACGAAATAAGCGAGATGTTTTGGAGGGAGGGGAGGGGACTATGTCACGGATATCTTCAAAACGGAACTTGACTTCTTTCCTTTCGAGTTTGTTTTTACTACTATCCCTCTAATCACCGCACTGTATTGTAATAGTTTTACTGAGACGTCATATTTCCACAGTTATTCAAATATTAGTGTTTTGCTCGCTAGTTAATCTTCACCAACGAGCCATGACTAACATCGCTAATTGCTATGTCGCACGCAAAAGTTGCTAGTACGACAATGTCATTTGCATACATTTTATTGCATAACAGTGTTATCCTAAACAGAGCCCTGTATTTAAATTTTGTCGTGTTGGTTGCTCGGTCGATTACGTCAACCTATTAGGAGAAGACCTTAAATCGTAGCCGCGTCAGTTTCTACAACCGTAGTATTGGCGTGTACGACGGTCATTTTACCTACCTTTTTTGCCTGCATGTCCTTCTACGGATATCGATCTACATCTACATAAGCCTTCTTACAGTATAGGGAAAGGTCATGATGAAAAAATAAATAGATTAAAACAACCATTTACAAAAAACTGACATTTAATAATAACGTTTGTGAATGAGTAACATTCAGCACAAAATTACAGTGTTTTATATAAGTTAGCTCGAATTGTAGTTAACAATTCATTTCAACGCTTGCGTTTCTTGAAAACCGAAATAGCTTCAAAACATTTAGAGCAAGAAAAAATAGGACTTCACGTACTTAATTGCCTTTGAGTATGAGCGAGAATATATCAGTTTTACGCCTAAAATAAAAAGGTACTACTTTCCTAAGATAAAATGTGTACTTCTTCTTGTCTTTGCTTTTTCCTTTCTTTTGTACAATGTATGGTACATATTATTATTATTATATTGTACACTTTTTGAAAAAACAGGTTTTCGGTAAATACAGAATAGCCACTTTCCGCCAAAGGTGAATCATTACCTTTATAAGAAATGTTGATAAAAATAAATTGATAAAAAGGGTACTACTATACCCAATAATACATTTTGAGAAACAACGTTGACCTTTCATCGCTTTGCGCTGGTGTTGAAACGATACCATTTTTATTGTACTCGTATGTAGTGCCAATCGCATGTCCATGAAATATGCTTTGTTTAAGAATTAATATACAGTTGGGGGAAAATGTTATTCCCGGTATTTAGCTCTTTACAAATTACTAATTATTGGTATATTAACAGTAATTATTGGTATATTGGCAATACTTTATATTATTATGGTATATTAACAGTAATTAATCGGTATATTGGCAATACTTTGGTTAGTAGCGGTAATGATGGGTCCTTTATTCACATCAAAACACTATCAACCACAAGGTAAGTAAATTGACTCCGGCAACCTTTTAATATAAAAGCATAAAGAGACAAGTCAATTACTCGACGTAATTGAGTTTCTCCAGAAAAGCCTCATTTCTCATTAAAATTGCGGTTATCGTCGACATTTTAAATATCATGAAGAGAACCTATCTACTGAGTCGAAAACACACAAGGTCATATACAAAGCAATAGTCGATATTAAGGATCCCGGTCTTATTTCAACAAATGCACGCGTGGCTGCCGTCAAAGGGCGATGCCACATTCATTTTCATTGGCCTTTTTATTATTTTATTTACTAAGAGCAACCGAGTTTTTAATATCCTTCCAGTTCCGCATTATTCATAAACCGTTCAGAAGCGAAGTGATGGAAATGTACACAGAATATTAATATTTAGAAACTTTTAAAAATATCATATCACTTTAAGCATCGCTCCGTTAATTTAGTTGCTATAATCGTCAAAGTTTTGGGAAATGAATTTTGTGTCGTTACTGCTCATACTGTTGCACTTTGGAAACGTTTTTTGTAAAGTTAAAATGCTGTAGCTAAAAGTATCTTTTGGTCGTCATAAAATATTTCGTAAAACGGATTTCGTAACTTGCTCGTATGTAGTGTTTTTAAAAAAATCCTTTTCTTATTAGTTTTCGCAATAGTTTCCTTTCGTCATCAGCTGTTAAAATTATTAAATGATAAAAGGAGAATATTACGAAAATCTTTCAAAATTCATTCAAAATGTTACTTTGAAACTACTTAAGAGATAATTTGCGTTAATACTGACCTGACTATTAAATTTTTGAAATTTAATATGCATAGTGGATACAAACAACGAGATGATCGATAATACTCACTGATTCTATTGACATTGTGAAGCAAAACTAATCATGTCTCGGCACCGCTCTTACGTATATGCGCAATTGCGCATGTAGTGCGAACATTTGTTTCAACCTACTCTGCCGTAAATATGATAAGACACCACAACAAAATGGAGAATAGCTCTTGAATTGTTGTTTGATTTTTGCGTAATTTTAAATTGTTGCGTTTTTTTGCCTTAAAAGACCAATAGTTGTTCTATGGAACTTGAGCCCATATGTCTAGTAAAATTTATAATAGTGACAATACACTATAATAATGCTTATTTTCGGTGAAATCTAAATTTATGCTAAAAGTCCGATTTGTTTTACTGATTAAATTTATTTTGTGAGCGATTTAATCTTTGTTAAATAAATATTTGAAAAAGTCTCTCATTGTCAATAATAGAATAACAATAAACTTTGATGACAAAAATCTGAACTCAAACGCAAATCTTTTGTGCGATTTATGAACCATAATTCTTGTCGGTAGTGAATTGTGTACAAAAAGGGTATTGAATCTGTAATTTTGTACTGATTTGGCAAACACTCGTAACATTTCACAAATAATTATTAATTTGAACATAGTTCTGGTTTAGGGCCTATATTCGACTTACGTGCACTACGGCGTTGAAACACAGACAATTACTGATACTATTACATGGTCAAATAAATTCAAATAAATACTATTACAAGGTCAAATAAATTAATTTAATAATTTTTTGGCTTCAAATTTGATATTTACTATACAAAGTATGTAAACACTGCTAATGTTAGTAAGGAGTAACATTAATACGGTAGACACACACATAATAAAGTAGACAGTTTTTTAGATAAATCAATTTCTATCTTTTTAAACATAATATTTTTAAGTTATTAAGAACAAGTTGGGGACCATTCTGTATTTAGACACATATGTATTATTGTATTATACAGAAAGCGTTTCCAGGGCTACATTTAAATATACTGATATCGGAATACATGTACATGAAACTTCAATCAATAAGACTAACTCCTTAACATAGTGTTCTAACATAGACAATAATTTACCATTTAAATCAAACACACGTTTAATATAATTGATACATTACTTTATTAAACGTGTTACGAAGGTAATTGAATACTGAGACTATGAAACTGCTTCTGGTATAGTAACCGTCGCGAGTCGTGAATACAGATAAAATCAGTGGTAGGAATATTGTACACTTTCGGCCAATGTACAGCAGCCGAAAAAACGCGCTGGACAAATAGACTACGCGCACTGACGACTGACGAACCAATCGCGTGAACCGCAGCGTATTCAATGTCAAACCGACCAATAAAGATTATGTTCACGATTTCTGTCGACTACTACGATATATGTTGTTCAACATTAGCATCAGTATTAGTAATATTTCACTACGCTCTAAAGGGGAAGATATGAGACATCGATGAATACCCGTAACTTACTCTATTTAATCTACATATAAACCCATTTTTGTTTATCGATCCGAATACGGTATTTAACTATAAATTTTAGTCTTACATCTATTAATACTACACATCAAAATACTATTGTCTTAAACGTTAAGATTACATTAATCATCTCTACTTCACATAAACATCAATATTATATCTAATGATATAGCAGATATTAATAAAATTTTAATATTATATTAATAAAATAAATTATAATTATATAAAATGAACAAATATGCAAAAATAAGCCTGAAGCTAACTTAAACTATGTAAATATTTTAAAATTTAACAATTTTAAAAGTAAGCTTTGAGCGTCACTATGAAATTAACGAGTCTTCGACAAATAGAAAAAAAAATGAATTGAGATACAAAAAAGGAGACATAAGCATCAGAGATTAAGCCGCTGAATTGTCTGACCGTCTGCGAGCGACTAATGCGATAACTTAATGCGCATAATAATCAGTCCAAAAGCGCATGTTACGAGTCTAGCTTAGGTTTCTTTTTAGCACTAGAAACAGTCTTTCTTTCTTCCTCCTGATGTAATGGTTACCATTACTCACTCGTGGACGGTGAAAAGAAGACGAATAGAGATGAAATATAACACCTACAAAGGTTGTATTTACATTATTTCAGCTCATTTTAGATTTCGCTAAATCGTGAGAAAAAAGCGGACGGAAAAGAATTTCGAGTTAAACGTTAATAGAAGATCCGAAGATAATTATATGTTTTACGGAACAGGTTAACTAAAACGAATAGTAACTTATTTATCATTTTAGTTTTGCTTGTTATTTGGAATAACAAACGCGGTTAAATGATAAGTTTATGGATACTGTAATACTTTTTTGCTACTCGTAATAGTAATTCACAACAAAAAATTATGAGCAAGCATTTATTTTTGAAACTCTTGTGAACAATTCACGTTTAAATGTAACATGCAAGGGAAGTAAGTTTAGCAATTAGGGCATATTACTTTAATGAATAGGAATGCTACATTTATTACACTAACATAGTTTTTGAAACTAAGAATATAAAAGCAGTCTTCAATATAGTCTTTGGGCCATTAGCTTTATCATTTACAAGTCTTAAAAAAATTACAAGCTTATATTTTACTGAAATAAATATTGTGCTTTTATCGATTTCGTCCACTAGGGTCCCCTAACCCGATCCCCCAGGGGATCCCCGCGAACTCAACTGTTCATCAGAATCCCCTAAAACAAAAATAAGTATAAAAAGATGCCATCACACTGAGCCCGATTTATATTAAAATACGTATTTCGTATCTGTAATTTTATTTTTCCATCTTTCGTTCTTACCCAACGCACCTTAATGAAAATTCCATCCGTATAATAAATAAATTAAAAACTTTTTTAAAAAAACTTTAATTTTTTCGAGTTACTCTTAACAAACCCTTTCATTTGATACCTATATTGTAGAAATGCATTAAAATAACTATTCCGATATCTTGGATGGTCCGCCATATTGGATTTAGATTGACGTCACACCCCATATCGTGCATTGTCATTCAAACTAAACGTGTATACAAAATTTCAGCAATCGGTTGAAGATATCTACTTCAAAATTGAGTTCAAATTCAAATTGAAAAAGATTCCACCCGAACATACCTTGCAAGTAAAATAAAAGCTTTTAAAAAGCATGCAGATGTGATGCTCCATGATGGACATAAATACCATAAGAAGAAAAGTTACAAAAATGGTTATGTTTTATGGCGCTGTACCAATTGGCGAAAGTTAAAATGCGGTGGTTATGTGACTGTCGATGTAAGTAACTTTTTCAGCGCTTTTTCACTACCTAGTAATATTTAAGTTCGTATTGTGCGCCGCGCTTGTACTCGTAAGTCTATGTGAACCTTGTCAAGTTTTTGTATACTTTTTCAGGGAACTTCTGTTGTGAGGGCTATTCCGCACACATTGCCATGCGTCAAGAATGATGTTCAAAATGAAATTGATTTTACGGTACATAAATGTAAAGATAAAATAAGAAAATTGGATTCTCGACCAATTAGAGAAATATACGATAAATGATTCTGTCCTTTAAAGAAATCTAAATGTGATTTAGGTATTTCAACTTCATTTACTTTACTACAGCACATTTTTGGTTCATTCTGCGCTTTCATTTCTAACTTTGTATAATGCACTTTTTAAAGATTTCAGTGATGGTACCTCTGCCACTAAATCTATACCTTTGTTCTTTATTTTGTAATGTGCACGTGATGCGCTTTCATTTGAGACCCCACTCGGTTATATTATCAGACATTCGGTTATTTTTCCCCACAAGAACACTCGGCCGTAACTCACCTTCCATACAAAAAAAAACTAAATTGAAATCGCTTCATCCGTTCGCGAGCTACGGTGCCACAGACAATGCAGACAGACAGACAGACACGTCAAACTTATACCACCCCTTCTTTTGCGTCGGGGGTTAATACAATTATAGATCGAAATAAGTATTTTCAATATAAATCGGGCTCAGTGTGATCTTTTTATACTTATTGTTTAAGGGGAATCTGATGAACAGATGAGTTCGGGGGATCCCCTGGGGGATCGGGTTAGGGGATCCTAGTGGACGAAATCTTTATCACGTTTCTGCAACATTTAAAAACAATAAGAAGAAACATGGAGTCTCTTACTAAATTAAAGAGAGCGCATAATTAAGACAAAAATATATTATTAATGAAATAAAATGTACTTTTATTAACAAGAATAATTTTTCAATTCGTCGGTGAGAGATTACATCTAATTCACTTATAATTAGTTTACATTTTTCTATTTCGTGTACTGGCACTAAGTGCCTACGAACTCGGAAAAATACACCATCTACATGATAAAAATCTTACCTAATGGCCAAGTGGAGGTGCAGCAATATTAAAATTTATATCAAATAGTATTTTTTCTAATGATCATAAGATATTCGTACTTAACATGGTAAGAGTTACCTGAAATGGATAGATTCAGGTCTTTCACTACATTTGGCAAACGAAGTTAATATAACTGTGTAGCTTACATAATATGTTAAATGTAATAGTTCCGACAAGATTCTTACTTGTTATGTCGGAAGGTACATTTATCAAAAAAAGGGAAACAAGTAGAAGTGTAATCAAAGTGTCTCGACAAGAACTTTGAATAAATATAGTATAAAGCCTGAGTCGGTTGCATCAAAATAATGACTGTTATTAAATAGATCACATTGATTATACAGTACATAACATACATACTTAAAACTAAATACGACATTGATTTTCTGATCTACACTCACGACGATATATATATACGTATTACAACAATAAGAAAGGATAGAATAAACGTGACCAAAGCTACTAACAACGACATAACGTCGCTATCCTACAACGCACATTAACACATTGGATACACTAACTATTACTATTGTGTCGAAAGATTGTTTGTGGGGTCGTCGTCAATGGGGTGTCCTCGAATAAAATCTTGAATGCAGGTATTTATTTTTAGCATATGATTTACGAACAGATCATCTGTGACCACCTGGTAGATCTTCTTGAGAACACTCACCAGTTCATTCTCCTGGAAGCCGAGCATGAAGTTAGCCAGCGCCAGATCCCTGTGTATCTCCTCCGGAATCTCCTGTGCAACACAAAATCGTTTCAGAACAGTCAATTTGAGCTATCGTCTCATAAGCTAACACTGAGCTTCTACTTTTTTAAGGTATCTGTAGGCTCTGTTCAGCAAGACCTAATACCATGAGCGATACAAAAATTAAAAAAAAGACACTTGAGAGCCAGCAAAAAATGATGAATTTTAACTAATTATACTTTTAAAGAATGTCTGTTAAGGAATTTACTAAAATGCGCTATGAATATGAGGAAATAGTTATCGATGTTTGAAATCCGACCTAAATCTAACAAAAATTCAGCCTACGGATATATTATGCCATCACATTTATATGCTGTTAACAATTTTAATCGAATTTTAAAAAACAACTTTATATTCGCGCATAAAAACACAAGATGATTACACGATTAACTCCAATAATAAAAGAAACTAAAATTAATAAGACATGAAAGATAAACAATATTATCAACATCAATAAAGGTAGAAGTGAGAGCATAGAGCAGCACGAGCTTAGTTAACAATACATGTGTAAAAAGATAAAGAAATGTAGAAGATATGTCTTAATTACCAGGCAGATTCTTAGAATTTAAAGATTGCCAGACACAATCGCAATCTAAAATTGGACAAGATTTTCTTTTGAAAGCACTTTGCATTCATGCATGATAGCCGCTTAATGCATTTACGTTTTGTACCGCTATTTTGTTCTACTATATGATCACACTCTTTTTTAAAAACCTCAGATAGGGGAACTTTAGATACATATTTACTAAGAGAATCGCACAGAGTATATTGTAGTTAGTATCTACTTCTTATCAGGAAAGGTAGCTGTGCTTGTCTTCTTAACACGCGAATCTTAAAGCAGAGCGCCAAATATATGCTTACAGTATGGCAATAGCAAATGGAAATTGGGAGAAGATAAAGGATAAAAAAATAAACATAAAATGAAACTAACTTTATTAGTCAAAGAAATGTATAATAAGCCTGCAAAATAAGTATGGGTTCATTAGCAAATATATTGCTAATTTGGATTGGAATACGACTACGAGCAAGCTATAAAGGACGAATGTGAAGGAAAAGAAACAACAAAAAACAGAGGAAAGAAAAAACAGAAATAAATGTGATTGAAAAATGAACAATCGCTCATACCATCGCCAGAATGCTTTTCGAGAGCCGCATAGCACTACGCCCGCATTTATATTTATTAGGTCCTTACATATAAAATTGCCGATTTTAAGCTATTGGGTAATACGACAGCATATTCTAATAATTTATCATCACAATATCTTGTATTCAACTTCGTTTCATTTCGTAACGTACGTTTTTCTCTGATTGCAATATTTTTGTGACAACAGGGAACAGATATATTGCTATTTTCGACTTGTAAAAGATTTTGGTGGAATTTTACGCTTTTGTATTGAATAGTTCCATTCTGAATATTTCGATTCTAAAAATAAACCCTGCAGAGGGACTAAGACACAAATCGATAACGACGAGATGAGATCGTTGAGAGCAATTGTGGAAGTAAATCCATTTGACAGAATATCTGAGTAAACAATACAATTGGAAGAAAATGATAAAATGATATTGAATTGATATTGACTGTCAAAATTTGTTTGCCTTTTTTTATAACAGACACTGAAGTCAAATGGTTCTAAATTGAACGCGACTTGCGTCAAATGAAGTTGTTCGTTACTAAGAATTCCTAATTTTAGATTTTTGATAAACTATGGAAGAATACAAATTTTAATGTTGGAGAATCTTATAAAACAGCAAATGCGACTTGTCAATTGTTGTCAAGGATAATCCTTTTCCATTCACCGCACAACTAATGAATTCAGAATTACACAAGCCTCGAATAAATGTCATCAGCAATTTCAGCAAAGCCGAGCGAGTTCAGAGTCTTTCTTTTTATTTGGGGATCTGGATAACTTTTAACACGGAAAACATTTTAACTCAAGTGAAAACTGGAAGTGAAAGCAGGAATTTTTGTCGCCAGAATTTAATACTGAATGTATCGGGGAACATTGAATAGTAGTAACGATTATAAATAGAATAATTAGTTTTCGTACAAAACGGCAATTTCATAGGTAAGGTCCTTCAATCAATTATTGCGTGTATTACGAAAATGTGAACATACCATTCCAACGGAAATTTTCCTGGAAGGCCGACTAATGACGAGCGTGACAAAAATTGTCCGGAAAACGCAAATTCTTTTTTCCTTCAGGTGTCTGCTGTGCTTCCTCGAATGCATTCAGGCGGTGCAGAGAGACGAAATCCACATATTCCATATTTATTGTATGAGTGTTTTCAAATGTAGTGCTGAGAATCACTCACTTATCGCCCCGGTACCTGTTCAGCGGTTCATGTCATCCGAATATAACCCTTATGTACAGTACAGTAGAGTTCTTTTTACAATTACGTGTGATGACACAATCTGTTATGAGTGGCTGTCGTGGGACGATAAGCCGTACTTGGGCGCTTAAAAATAGCAATGATGGGCGCAGTTTAGGAAGGAATATGACAAGGAATACGAAAATCAAGTTGTATCCATAGTTACCAACAATACAATAAACACTACATTACGATACTGTTCTGATGCTGAAGACAGATAATAAAGCTAAGTGAGTGAGATCCTAAGGTCAACTTTGACGATGTCCGTTTTATGGTCCTGACTGATTGGTCTAATGACGAGTAAATGTAAAACAAGCAAGCTACGGCAAGACCAGCTCTTTTCTTAGAATGAGAGGAGTAAAGACCCTATTGCGGGTTGATAGACCGTAAAACTGGTTGCAGTGGATTAATAACAAAGACTTGGTAAGAGGTCAATAGCACCAAGGGCCCTAACCTACTTAATATTCCGACAAAAAGATGGACAAAGGACCAAACGTCTATTTATGACGGTGTAGCAGTGATGTTGTCTGCGCAACACTTGTTCGAATCACTTTGTATAATCTTACTCACACACACTTACAGTCAGCGTCATATAGTTCGTGATACTCAGGGTACTCTAATAAAAAGACGCAACCAAAAAGTCGATAATATCGGTACAAACAAAGTTGTCTTATTGTTGTCAACAGTTTTGTCGCTCAAAAGGTCGACACACTTAAAATGTCATATAAATCGGTTCAGTCAAACTGCCATAAATATGGTTACAGTCATCCCGTCAATGGTATCCAAACATTCTCAAATATTATTCATTATATCAGTATTCAAAAATATGGAACACATTAGAAAAATAAACCTTACTGCTATAATATTTTAAATATTATTTTCCTCATCAATTAGTATCAAAAAATTTAAACACAAAGTGAAAGCGATAGAAACTACTGCTGTCCTTTTCATTTTAAGCACGACGTCATAGACGTTTTGTTTTGTATAGAATTTCAGAATTTCTTGCATAACCATTTACGATATCTGGGGGCACGGCAGTGGTGAGGACCAAGTCGAGCAAAATAAAACCGGCACGGTCGTACCATCCTTTTCGATCTCCTATAGCTTCGTTGTAGACAAAACTAGAAGCTTGAATTTTCAGTACGGACGATATGTCTCAAGATATGTTAAAAAGATATAAGCAATAAACAGCTACAGCTAAATAGATGTTAACCTCAATGATAATAAATATGAGTTTCTTGGTGCTGTCAACGTTTGAAAGAAAATGACAAATCAATGTAATGGCTAAAATAGATTTAATAAGCGATTTTTGTTTTTAGGAATAAGGAAGATCTCAGAGGGTGTAAATAAAAAAAGTTTTGATTCAACTATCCTTATTTTTTTAAATCGTGTATAGCCACCTTCTGCTAGAATTACGTCAGAAAGACGTCTGCGCATAGATTGCACCGCATTGTAGCAGAAGTTGTCTCCTCTCATGGACTCCCATATTTCTTCAACGTGGTTCCTTAAATTCGCGGTGGTTCGTGCTCGAGTACTGTCCCATACCTGAACCATTTTGCCCCACAAATTTTCGATCGGGTTCAGGTCGGGACTATGAGGTGGCATCGGAATTAATTCCAGGTCTGGAGTTCCGTCCAAGTAATTTTTAACAACTCTGGAGTTGTGCACCGAACTGTTGTCTTGGACAAACCTAATCCTTCCATGTGGAAAAAAAACTCTTCCTGTTGGAAGCAACACGTTTTCGAGGATGTCTTTGTATCGAGGGCCATTCATTCTTCCTCCCACTTCGTCTAATTCCCCTGGTCCGCTTTGAGTCATCCATCCCCAAAACCCCAAGGTAATTCGACCACTGCGGTTGTTAGAGAAGACATTTCTTTCATCATACCTTGGGTTCGATGTTCGGTGTAAAGATAAGCGTCCCTGGGCAGAAGAACAAAAAACTTTTTCATCTACGAAGATCACGTAACTAAAATCGAAATTCAAATACTTTCGTGCGAATTGTAAACGCTGCGCTTTAAGCCTGGGTGTTATTATAGGCTTTTTAGTAGGAATACGATGACGTAATCCATATTCTCGAAAACGCCGTCTTATTGTGCTCTGCGATATGCCAAATTCTACAGATATATTCCTGACGTTTATAAAACGATTGCTAATAGCTCGCTGAACTATATTTCTGTCTTGAGTTGTACTGGTTCGACGTGGACGACCACACGAAACATGATTTTGCACTGCACCATCACTTTGCCATCTCTCTAGCCAACGGTATACGGTGTTTCACTAAAATAAAGAAAGAAGCAGAATTTGAAAACATAGGTTGTAATTATAGTCCAGGTATCTAACTCATTTAAAGCGATACTTACGGATATTCCCAGTTCATTAGAAATATCTGTTACGGAGACAACTTCCGCCCTCAAATATATAATTCGATGTTTTGTGGTGTCATCAATGCGATATGTAGCCATATTTAAGAATTATGCTTCAATAGAAATTACGTAGTCAAGATTTCCAGCTTTCTATAATATTGCACTTGACATTGATACGACTGATGGTTATTTGACATGCACTGACGGATAATGGAATTACATTCAAACACTAGATTGCGTAATGAGTAATGAGGTTTTAATGCTAGCTTATTTTTCTAATGTGTTCCATATTTTTGAACACTTAGGATGTTTGGATACCAATTGGCGGGATGACTGTAACCATATTTATGGCAGTTTGACTGAACCGATTTATATGACATTTTAAGTGTGTCGACCTTTTGAGCGACAAAACTGTTGACAACAATAAGACAACTTTGTTTGTACCGATATTATCGACTTTTTGGTTGCGTCTATTTAATAGACTACCCTGAGTATCACGAACTATATGACGCTGACTGTACATACAGCTTACTTACACACAGCACCGTGCGTTAAGATGAGTTAAAGCGTTAGAATTTACTGCTAGAAAATCTTAAGAATTTATTATTGAAGCCAATTCCCTAAAGACAATGCACCTTGACAGTTCCGTTGCAGCTGGCGTGCAATATGGCGATTGTTGAATAATTAATAGATAAGCAATCTGGGTCAACGGGCCCGATAAATCAATAACACATTACCGGGTTAGCATTCAGTGTTATGTGTTATGATCGGTTATTCTCAAAGGCATTTAAAGTCGACCGACCCGTACTAGGTCAGCGTGGTGGACTAGGGCCTATATCCCTCATTGAGGAGACCCGACCCTGTAATGGGACATTAATGGGATACAGACAGGGGGGAAACTAGTGACCCAAGATACTATGAGACGATATCTGATAGTCCTTATTAGTAGTAATGCAACCACGTACGTAAAGAAAGGATTTCTATAAATGGAAACGGATCAATAGGTTGACTACTTGACATCAGGTAACCATCTTGCTACTAAAAATCGATGCATGTATCGGATTGAACTCAACAATTCTAATTCCTACCGTGGATTAAACTAAACGGGTAACAGTTTGCTGTTGCGGTTTAGTTCCTGAGGTTTGTTCCTGAGGTGTTTTAACGCTTGTCAACATGCACTGTTTTCACGTGGTATTTAATTTTGTTCTATTTATTTATTAGTTGCACCACAATTTTTAAAATTAATTTTATAGACGGTACTCACAGTAGCTTGTATGGTTTCCTCCCCACCAGCATCTTAAACCATGTTTTTATGTCTTGTGTTTCAGTTATATCCGTAGTTACTTTAGTTGAGACGACCATCTTTGATCACTAGAGTAGTGAATCACTCACATTTGACTCAAGTTGGGAATCCTATCCTGTATCTATCATCTCTATCTGAATTTTTAGTGTCGTTGGATGGAATTTATCAAAAATTCAATGATGCATTTTAGTTTTCATTAAAATTGGCCTCAAAACTTCTTTGCGTACTTCCCGCTTTTTCCCATAGTTTCGGATTTCGTTTATCTGACTATTTAATATTACGTGATCTGTGTGCCCGTTTACTGTAGGATACAGTAGTAGTTACACAGACTAGAAAAACTATATCAGCGTTGTATAAATGTACTTTTGCTTTCATATTTTTTTATTCCGACTATTGAAGATTTTTATTGCTTTTGTTCGTCTGCGGGAGTTAATCTTAACGGGTTCTGGCGCAGACAGAAACATCAATAGCTGTCCATTTGCCTTTGAGCGGCTTTAAGCTTGAGGATTGAAATCACAAACCATGTTACTACATTTTAGACATTATGTGCATCCGATTTGTATTGCTACTTGATTTTATTTATTCAAATAGGACCAAGTTAAGTCCAGAAACAAAGACCAACATAAAAGCAACCCGTTAAGCTCCTGTTATGAGTCGTTTTATAACCTCCGCAAATTGCTAATGCGCCGGACAATTGTCACATTAACGTCATAAAGACGAAATCAAAACCTAAAAACAGGACTTTAACAATATTTCGTATCAACAATATTATACACATAAATTCATAGGATTCATAGTTCATACGTATTGGCAGCCCTGATCGCCAAAAGTTGTCACCGAAAGGCGCATTTACAAATTACGGGGGCTAGACATTTGGACATCAATCAAAACGATCAGAGGTGATTACGATACAAGTTACGTTAGTACTCACAGCTCCTTCTCGGAATAAAGCAAAATCATGCTTATCCTTTCTTCTTCCATTTTCGTCGTCTATCAGAAGTGTGAACTGGTTCTCCTTGGGGCGGATCTTAAAGAATATCCCAGCGATCAGGCGTCCATCTTCGTTGCGTGCCAGAATGCTCCTGAAAACAAACACTGTTAGTCTTCTTGTAAACGTTGAGTAGTCGAAGAGCCAATGGATAAAATCAAAATCAGTCTATTGTCAGGTACAAGTTGTGTACACTTAATGAACGTCGTACATGATGGAATATTATAAAATATATCTTATAATATAATACATCCGCTTTTGATGCCCCTCAGGCTATCGTAAACCAGGAGAAAAAAGCGGGCGGAAAAAAACACCCAGCACTCTGTTAAAGTCAATTATGAAATTAACGTGAATAAACGTGATAAAAAAACGTGATGAATAAACGTGATAAAAAATTAACGTGATTTTCAATTTAAAAAAAGTCAGGATTTCCTTTACAGTAAGTATAATCCGGTTGCAAATTCGATTGGCATGCATCAATGATTTTTCTATGTAATTTGCTCTATCGGCGAAGAAAATCGTCGCAAAGAAACCTGTATAATATTCTCAAAGGCCTGAAAAGGTGAATAAGCACCTGAAAAGGTATAAGCACCTACGACAAAATTCGTAGAAGAACGAAGTTATCGATATAGCTCCCTAGTCCCACCCACGACACCTTACAAACACCGTAACAGCAGGGGAAATTTAAGCACGCACAAAGTCTTTGGTGCGTGCCACTGGGATTCGAACCCGGGCTATCACCGCTCTTGTAAGGAGGTAACTAACATTGTGATACGAGAATTTTACATATCATAAGATAAGATAATACCAACCTAAATTCGTATACTAGGTTCCGTCGAATCGTCACATCTACGCCCTCCAAGTACGGTTTCTCGATGTAGATGAGCGCAGTTTCACTCATAGTGGTGCCGTTGGTCGTTTTCTTCTCGTGCCACTCCACGTACTCAGGGTTTGTGGCGTTGAAGTGGTAGTAGAACTCCTTCCGACACTCCGGCACGTCCGTTTGGACCACCCAATCTGTGTGACAATGGCTTTATTAACCGACTTCTAAAGCGCTCTATTTCACCATCCATCTTGCTGTACGTCCCGCCAAGGCCATGCACGATGCTTGATGCAAAACGACCGTGAATAGGCTTGACGTACGTCGGTAATTATTATTAATTGTTTGCTGGACTTGCACGACCCATTTTGCATCCAGCGAGCTCCCCCACCACCGTGAACGTCGTGCAGATGGGTAGTGAATAGGGACGTCCGTCACGGACGTACGTCACAGAGGTTGTGTTTCAAACTAGTAAACGCAATTTCATAGGCGTATGCATGTGAGTATGTATGTATTTATGTATGTGATTTCGAAGATATGATGACGGATTATTATTCGATATTTTTTTTGTTTGCACTTTTTTCAACATGGGGAATAGTAAGAATCTTCAATACAAGCAAAATATTAGATACAAACTACGATTCTCGAATAAAATCTTGTCGTTGGAAAAGGACTTATTAAATTAAATTATTTTACATTGGTCAATAAAACAACGCAAATGAAATTCCACAAAACTCACCCGAATGAGGAGCTTTTCCATCGACCATAACAGTGATGACTCGCGCCAGATGGTATCCAGGATCCGCCAGCATGACCCCAAACCGTCCATCGATGGAAACCTTCACGCAGACAAGCGCATGTTCCTTGTCCACTTTATGGACAAACTCAGGGCCCTTGAACGAAACATACTCGGCGACACTCTCCACCGCTTGCTCGCACGACACCAGCATGCTTGAACGAGTGAAGTTCGGGAACTCCTCGTCCAAGTCTCGCCACCCCCTTATCAGTTCTAAAGCCAGCCCGACGCACGTCAACCGCTTGTCGCATATGCGAGGTTGAAATTTCCTAAAGAACCGGAACAAGCACGAGTCCTGCTGTCGATACGCCTCGTAGAAGGAAAGGAGACCGTTGACCGAGTCGTAGTTCTGATCGCGTAGTAGTCGGCGGAGGATCTGCTCTGCTTTGGGGACGAGGCGTTTGTGTTCGGCCGCAGTCAGTTGGAAGGTAGGGGCGGCCTCGCCCCAGCGTGGGTCGGGTAAAGGTGGGCGAGCGAGGTGTGATATGTCGCAATTTTGTCAACAGACTGTTTCTGCGATGTCGCCTTTATCCGCCGGCTCCATTTCCATGGACTTGGGTTGGGCGGTGGAGGTCTGGGCCTTCTTGGATGGTGCTTGCAGAGGCTTTGCTGCTTTTCCCTTCTGGGCAGGGGTGTTGCTATCTTTCAGGTTGAGCTTTTCGTCGCTAGGTCTGAAATAGAATAACTATGCTTAAAAAAGTATACTCAGTCGAATTTGGTCTCGAACGGGGTGCACTCAAAAAATTATGACTAGCAATTTTCCTCTGGAAAAAGTTAGAGTCATTGGCAAGCTGCCTTGTGTGCACTCTGTTGTATGCAATTAAATTTCCTACAATTTTCTTATGGAACACAGCGTAAATGATAATTATAACTGATTTTTCTTTCTCATAGAGAAAGCTTTGTGACAGAGAATATGTTTGAACAAGTTTGGCGATAGGACGTTCTATTAACATGATTAGTTGTTTGAAAATCAATTTTATTATTTAAAGTTTCATTCCAAACGCAATATTAAATTGGACCCTCTTTTTTGGTCTAAATCGAAAAATATCGATGCTAGGAAATTGAAAACAGAATTGTAGGAAATTAAATTCCAACAACTTTGGAACAGACTTTTTTCGTGTTAAATTGATAATAAACGATTTATTCAATGACAAAAATTCAACCTCAAATTGCAGACGACGCAACAGGGTGCATAACATTACATCGTCAATATTTCAAGTGAACTGACTAAATTATAATATTTTTTTCGCACGTAGTAAATTGTTATTAAATATGTATACAGGAAGTTAAGAGTGGCGCTATGCAAGAGAAAAAAATTATTGTATTAAAAATTCCTTTACTTTCCACTTTTACTTTTCCTCTTATTTTCAACATTCTGCCAAACTCTCTGATAAACAAAGACAGATTTGATTTCAAATTAATATAAAAATATGTTATAATTATATAAAAACCAACCCGCAGTAGGCCAGCGTGGTGGAATAAGGCCTACATCCCTCTTATTACGAGAAGGAGACCCGACCCTGTAGTGGGTCATTAATGGGTTACTAGCATAGCATATAAAAACATATTTAATCTTTTTGTAAGCATAATTTCGTCAAAGGCGCCACAAGTGTCTTAAGTTTATGTTAGGTTCAAAACTTAACATAAAATCTTAATCAAACAAATGACGAAACAGCGATAAAATAGATTATTATTAAAACGATTATTATTACAATTAAAAGATCTCACTTCCCAAAACTTAGTTCTGACTCAACACTATTTATACGCAACGCATTCTTAAAACACGATAAAAAAAGGAGATTATAAAAAAAATTCGTACTTACGTCGTCATTTTAGGTTTTTTTTTTTTGTTATCCAGACACACAAACACAAAGCGGCGCGTAGCCGGTGATATCGCGTAGACACAAGAAAGTTTGAATGCGGAGCAGAGCGCGACCGTCTCGCCCGGGCTGATAAGAGCAACTGAACTGCGTACTGCACAGGGCTCAGTATGATCTACACCCCGCGCCCTACCGTGAGCGCTATATAAATACAAAAATGCCCGCCTACACGGCACTCCGGCAGACATTTTTTTTTTGTCGAAATGGCATTGAATTCTTGGTAAATGTCTACATTGCAAAGACAAATCTGCATAAGAACTAAGGCTTACCCTTTTCATTGTGAGCGGGTACCGATCCAGCAGCCAAAGTTTACAAGTTTAAAAATAATTCAAGACTTAAAATCTTTTAATAATAATTCAGGAATAATTTGTGCATACTTAATTAACGTAATTATAAATGATACATTTCTCTTTGATCGCCCTTTAGGCAAAACGAAGACTGGGAGAAAAAACGTTGGTTGTAGGCAAGTGTTCTATTTAATTATAATGTTATCTTACAATTCTTAATTATTCCGCGCTGTTACGTTATTATCTCCTCATCAAAGTTAAAGCTCGGAGATGAAATTTAATAACGAGAATCAGACTCCCGCGGTTCCCGTGGGTTGATTAGTCAAGTTGTTTGTATTGCTTGAGGTAAGCGTTTAGTATGTACAGTTACATAAAATAGATTTTAGGGTTTATTTATTGTATTACAATTAAAAGTTATTAGCATATTCATTTCTGATCTCTGGACTTGTCCGAGATCTCATTGGAAGTATTGGAAATATTACGCAGAGCTGAATCTACAGGTATTCATCATCACATGATCCGTGAACTGTTAAATTTTCTCCATCATGTATTTCAATTGAAAAAATGGGGGCAAAAAATTCTAAACGGAATAATGGGACGAATGATTCACCAAATAAAATGTGGTAAAGCAAACATGATGAATGTCCGGAATGGGATTTCATCAAATATTCCACAACAGCTAACATACCAATTCTTTTGAACGGCAATATATCAGGATCTACTGATCCTGTATTTAGAGGGTGATTGTCTTAATGTAACGTTTTATTTTCCAAGGAATTCTTAACAGCCTATTGACTGATAAAATGTATTCCGATAAGTTGGAAACATTTCATTCCCTACTAGTAAATATGGCACAAAGTGTCAGTAACAAAAATAGATCTCGAAAGAACACGTTCATCGAGCGAAAATACTAACTGCCATACCAATGTGTGATAGGTCTATGGTAATCTCCTATGTCCATTATTTTACTTCTTTTGTTTCTATGTCTGTTAATATACTCTTTCGTAAATTGGTTTTCCTTAATATTTTCAATTACTTTCTCAGTGGCGACAAAACGATTAAAGTATCCACTTTTGTGTTTGTTAGTCCGCATTATGTCAAGATGTCTATGATATTTAATCAAGGAAAGATTGCTAAATTCGATATCCATAAAGGTTATTGAAATCTTTATTTTTTTAAAGACCTTCATTGGTGCCAAAGTCATTCGTGCCTGGACCTCGACAGTAAGAGCCGAATTCTTAGCTAGTTAGTACTTACCCCGTTTAAAATTGAATATTATTTAGAAGTAACACAAAGCTCCTTATGTATCCTACTGTAACTTCAGTTCCAACGTACAACTGTGGTTCCTTTGTAATTCGCTGATCCTAACATCTGACTCGAGGAATCCTAAGGGTGCCTCCTTTCAAAGGACAACATTCAACGGCTTAATATTCAAAGCGATCCCGCGTGTTGGTACTTTCAAAGAGATCTAGAAGCGTCTGAAGATCTTAAGAGAACAGACTTTTTGCGGAGGAAAGCGGGACGTGAACCATACAATTTTAGTGCAGTACAAATAAGAAGTGGACTGACACGGAGATAATGATCCCTGATGTTGATTAAATAAGAATAACATTTTTAAATTACTTTAAAATCTCGGTAAATGTAACCTTTTCGGAATCTGTATGTATTGCAGATATTTTTAAAGCACCGGTGAGAGAAGAATATGTGGAAGGAAATTGTACATTGAACATATCAGTGCCATCTCTGTTTTGTCCAGAATATCTCGTTATTTGTACTAGATGGCGCTGAAAACGTATTGAATCAAAAATGCGGAATTTTTAAATGACAAAAATACAACTAACAAACCCGATCGACTTATTTAATTTATGTATTATGTAAGGTTAATATTAGTACATTAAAGTATGTTACTTTTAAATCCTTATTATAAAAATTTGCATACCTGAAAAGGTTAATATGGATTGAACAAATGCTTTGTAATATCTGAAACTAACCTATATTCGTGCAAATAAACGTTTTTGTCTTTGTCTATTATCTAGAATGATATGGTAACCATTATTATAAACCTTTTATCCTATTTACCCTTCGTGTAGCAGCAGAATACATGGTGAATTTTTCAAGTGTGCGTGGATGGGGAAATCCGAAACTATGAGGAATAGCGAAAAATGCTGAAAGGACTCAGGGGACCGATTTTGATGAAAACTAAAACTGCATCATTGGTCACTTGATGCATTTTTTATACAAATGGATGCTTATCCCCGCATTACGCTCCGTGATGCGGGGCAGTGTGTGAATCGCGTAATGTGCTGTTCTGTCCATTTATTCTATGACATTGTGAAGCATTGTTCTAATTTCAACTTCACTTCATTTGGTTTAAGGAAATAAATAAAACAACTTTGGTCACACATGTTTATTTCTAGTAGGTATGTAGGTAATGTTAGTGCCAACTCATTTTTATTATCAAGATCATTGTGTTGTTTATTTTACAATTTTGAGCGAAAATAGTCTCCTTATTTTACACATGGTTGGTGACAATTATCTAGTTCAATGGTCTAATTCAAACATAATCAAAAATATTGCTTCGTTGTGGGTTACAATTTGTTTAAGATCGTTGATTGTCGGGTCATATCGGTGTCAGTATCATGATCTGCGTTGACGGTATTTCATTCTTGCGTTGTTACAATAATTTCTTAACAAACAGAGTTGACATCTAAACTTACAATACCATGCTTAATACTAGTGCCACTTTTTTTCTCATTCACGTTACATCTATGTCTTCTAATATCAAAGGGACGTTATCATTTATAATGTCAGAGATTAGAATCTAAAGTTAAGAAAACCCAATCGATTAACGCAATTCTGACTTAATTTGCATATTTATTTTCTACTCTTATGAACTCCCTTTAATTTTATTTCATCTGTCTGACATCGATAACTTAAACGATGTTAAGACATTACCACATTATTCTTCTAACTCTGGCAACTATAAATTAAGTAAATAGGGTTTCAAAATTTTCAATAACTCCGACATATTTTCTTAAAAGCGCTGTTAATTTTTTGTTGACAATAGTCATCCCCATTAGAACGTCCAGTATCTGACTATCTTCACATTTCATCGTGGTTGATAGTGCGAAGTACGTTCAAAGCTTGTTCGTGAATGTGGCGTGTAAACAGTAAATAGTAAAACTTACATGTCTATACTTAGTCTATTTAGTCTTTTCTTTTCGAGCCTACATAAAACGGTTTACGCAATATCCGGTTTGACCTCTAACAAAATCTCGTGCTTTTTGTAAGACGTCCATTTTATTGTTTGAATATTTACTGTTACTGCGGATACTGTGTAAAACGATTGATGTACAACATACAGAAATTTCATTCGGATGTCATACACTTCTTTGCCATGTGTTTGTAACGATTAAGAATAAATAAATAAATACACATCGAAGCCGTTCATTAAGAGCCTTGCGCGATTCTCTGAAGCAAAATTAATGTATCATCTTATAAGAGACTGTAGGAACTAGCAGCCTGTACGTGAATACGATGTTACTGATAAGTTCGTTTCCAATTTAACTGTTTGAAATCACCTTATATCCTCAAAATATTTTTAAAATTCTATGGGGAATCGCACACGGCTCTTTGGCTGAATTCAGATTGAGCAAACGGAAATAAACGTGTTTTCGCCGAAGATCGATTGCACGTCCTGCCTTTGAGTCTTTACTGTATGTCTTATTTTGATGAGAAGTGAAGGCATCCCTCCGGTTAACCTTTCATGCCACCACATGCACACATTTAAAAGTTCTGTCCACAAAGGCCAGGTAACATTTATTTATATCCTGACATTTTATTATTGGTTTATCTTGATAAACGTCATCTAAACATATACCTTCGTCTTTATTAGTTCCAACATGTGCCCAAGGCATCCAACTAAGATACTCCACTTTTTCCTTATCACGATAGTATTTTTTGATATTTTTTCAGTCGTTCGCTCTCATCTGGATCCGGCCGTTAGTGTGTAACATTGATTCGGGCTGTAATACTCCCTTGCCTTCGTAGGGCAACAGATAATTACATACCTATTGTGACATACAGGATGTAGGCGATATGGAATAAGCGAATAATTAATTTTTACCTATAAGATGTAAATCGTCATAAAATATTTATTTAAGTAAGCTCTTACTAGTAGACTTTTTAGTCGAAGTCGAAAAATATTTTTAAATGCAAACCTTGGCCACTCGTGTATTTTGCGACCGCTGAAACAGTATCATGCTATTGGAATAGTAATTTTGAAAATCCAAATGGTGATTTTGAACATAAAGTCAATCGAAAGTAATTTTAACTAACAAGCGAAAGTTCGTTTCGATGGTAAAACTTCTGTCCAAAAGTCGTGTTCAACAATGTCGCTTCACCCAATTTCAATTTTATTAAGATCAAACCTTACTGACTCTCCTAAATTCAAATGGTAAAGGACTAATAATTTTCGAGAATAATTTGAGTAATTTGAGCATTCCTTCATAAATTTCAGACATATCTAATAAAAAGAAACATGTCAATTTCTGATGTTCATTTTAACTCCACCTTCAAAATAGAGTAGTGTTAAGAAGGAGCTGATAGAACATGGAGTATTTCATTTGGGCATCCGTTATCTAAAGATGATAAATTACTCGACGGTATATGAAAGACTACGAGTGTTATCGGTCAGCATTACACACAAACATATGTAGGGGCCAAGTGAAAAAATGTCGCAAACATCCCGTATATGTGACTTAACACTACAGTCATAGTATGCATCACTGGCTTTGCGAGTGTCCATAACTAACTACTTAAAGTATGCAAATAATAGATTTCGTGTTTCACGCAGCTAATATATTTCTTAACACTAGAACCCGGAGCTTAGGTCGTTCGAACTGATCGGAGTACGACGGGAGTACAGAGAATACAAGAAAACTGATCAAGAATACAGGAATATCTACGAGTCAAAAGAAAGGTAGATTAGAAAAGAATTTCGTTTACTCAGCTCGATCTGTGATCGATCTAGAATTGACGATCTTAGAGACGTCCGAATGCATGAATGTTTGTGATTTATTTAGTTCAATACTATCATCAGCTTACAACTTCTACGGCTGTTTAAGCAAAAATGTTAAAGGAATTAATTTTAACGTTACCTACATTTTGATCGAAAAGTTCAAACTTAAGACCGGCATATACATCAACTTCATATCGTAGCGATTTGACTGTACAGTCCGTTTGTGCAGTTAAGGCGATAATACACTGCCCCGCATCACGCAGCGTAGCGGGAATGCGTGATCTATCGTTGTATGTAAGTATTTCCATTTGTATAAAAAACACGCACAGTCCAACACACAGAAAACGTATCTATATACGCGCGTGGATGCATTTTCTATACAAATAGACGCGCACCCCGCAGTACGTTGCGTGGTGCGGGGCAGTCTGTTAATCGTCATAAATTTACTTTTGGTGGTACATACAACAAGTACAATATCTACATCGTTAGCAATAGTCAACTGTACTACTTCCTTATTCATATTATCAAAAAAGAAACTTCCAACATACTGTGCTGATTTTTTCAATATTTTATCATTAATGGTTCAATATACTCCCGTGTAAGGAAGCTTTGGGTTATTTTCCTTAAATCTAAACATCCAGTAAATATTGTTCTTAAAAACTATTAGGATTAAAATAATAGACAATAAATGCTTAGACGTCATTGATGGATGTAGCCGCAAATCGGGACAATTTCTCTATCGATCAATGCTGAATCAACGGAGACAAATTAAAACAATTCTATGGTGTCGGAATATCAGCACGATTAGCAGCGTCGATCATTGTATCGGTGACACGAATTATGCGCGGACGGTACTTATTGTATGCATTCAAGTATTGATTGACGCGCAGAATCTCCCGCACAAACTCTTCATCCGCTAGAATGTGAGCCAGCTTGAAGAGCATCGTGAATAGCTTACCTGGTGGAAACTTGATTTGAAAATTACAGATATCCACGTACGCAAGAACCTGGAGCGGGATCTGTGGAGCAAACGAAATCTTATAGTTAAAATGAAATATCACTTGCTTTTACGGTAAGGAAAACATCGTGAGGCAACCTGCATGCCTGAGAGTTCACAAAAAATGTTCTCAGAGGCATGTGAAGTCCAACAATCCGTATTAGGCCAGCGTGGTGGACTGAGGCTTTCATGCCTCTCAATGCGAGAGGAGACCCGACCCTGCGGGTCACTAATGGGTTACTAACAATAGAAGTACAAAATATGAAATTGTTATCAACATTTCAGAATCAGGAAGGATACTTACAGAGTCAGGGTTCCGGAACATGTCGAAATCAAGCCGCGTGTAGTACGAGTAGCCTTGGTACTCGGTTATAAGAACAAAGTTATTGTTGCCTTCGCGTATCTTGAAGTACAAGCCGGCTTTGATGTTTCCGTCGGGCCATCTTGTCAGAATGCTCCTAAAAGGAAAATTTTGAATTAATGAACATATTTTTATCAAGATATACATACGAGTATACCTTTTTAAATGTGATTTTCCATCTGAATTTTAAGTAGGTATATATTTTTTTTTTATAGCTGAGGATTGAATAAAAGATGTGTTTTAAATTTGTACACGCCTTTTATGCACGGCTTATTTTTTTACTTTTAATTACCTACTTCGATTTTTCGTTATTTTAACTTAGTTTTTTTACAAAGTTTTATTAGAACGCTGGACAATAGTTGGAAGATCTGATACTAAGAGAAATGTCTAACGGAGGAAGATAACGCACTTAATCGTACATAATCATACGTACTTCAGCGGCTTGACCAGATTACGTCTCTCGGTGACCCTTACAGCATTGGCGAAGACTTGACCGATGTATATCAAGGAGATGTCGCTCTCAACCTCGCCGTATTTGGTCCTTATCTCATGCCACTCAATGTAGTTAAAGTTGGTCTTGCTAAAGGTGTAGTGGATTTCCTTATAGTTCTCCGGCTCATATTCGTACACTTGCCAACCTGCAAGTAATTACGTGTAAATATTTTAAAAAAATGTGTGATCGTGTTCATTGTGCGACAAGATCACAGTTTGATGCAACGTTGTAAAATTTGAAATTGAGAGTTAAGATGGGACTGTATGAAATTATGAGCTTTCTCATATAATGTAGAGACCACAAACAATCAATATTAAAAATATCCGCAAAAAGGCTCGAATTTGTAAGAGAGCAAACACCTCGCTATATATCTGAGTTGTTCTGCATGCTTTACGTTTTAACTTTTTTTAATTGCACTATAATGCTTTATAATAAATCAAAACTATTATGATCGTTAAACTAACCCGAATGCGGGTATTCTTCGTCTACCATAACCGTGATACATCTGTCCACGTGATATCCGGGGTCTGCGATGATGACCCCAAAACGCCCGTCAATATAAACTCGGACCCCTACCAAGACATGATCTTTATCGGTGTTTTGCACCACGGGATTTCTATCCACGTAATTTTTCAGGTCCTTTACGGTTTCCTCACACGACATCAAAAACGCGCTGTCACCAAAGTCATACGTCTCATCCTTGTTGTTCTTCCATCTGATCATCAACTCATAAGCCAATCCGACGCAGGTGCTGTTGTTCCGATAGATGCGGGGCAAGTAGTGATTGTAAAACTGAATAAATGGCTCCGTAGACACGGAATATTTATCGCACATCGAGACAAAGTTAGTGAGGGAGTCGTAGTTATGTTCCTGTAAGACGTTCTGAAGAGACACAGACATCTTTTGTATGATCGGGTCATATTCGTCCAGGGTCAAGAAGAGAGAAGCAGGTCTTTTCTTCCATTTCGCCGGTGGTAGCGGGGAGCCTTGTAGGATCCCTTCGCCCGCTTCGCGAAGGTCTCCCAATTTCTCCAGGAGTCACCGAGGCGGTTGCACGGCCGCATGCGACCCCTGGGGCACGAATTCGGGCGCCTCCGCGCGGAGGCGAGCGGGCGGGAAGGGACGCGCTACTTCGTTAGATTCGCCCATGTTCAAGACTTTCCAAAATCTAAAATGATAAATACTGTTAAAATACCTAACGGTAACTTAAATAAACAAAAAGTATCAATACTGTTACTACTTAACAATAATTTAAATAAAAAAGTAGCTATCGGATAGGATATAGTGACAAATAGCAGCTTTTAGGTGCCATCTTTCCAAAATGGCAGCGGTAGGTCCTGTCACCGATATTTTGTTTATCGTCATCACATCACATCGTCGACTCGACGCTGTGATCGCCACCATTTTGTTTGCCGGTATATGCTCGCCGCCATTTTGTTTGTCTTCGCGCCTGCGTACAATTCGCGCCCTACATTACGATTATCCTTGATATTCGTAAATCAAGAATATTCGTAATGTGCGAGTGGGTCCTTTTGACTCCATCTATTATAGAGGGCAAGAGTAGGCAAGAATCCCACGTAATCCATTTCTCAATAAGACATAAGTTTTATTCCAAAATAACCCGCCCCCGAGGGACCCCAGCCCAATATAACAAAAGGGGTAATTTTATAACTTACAATTCTTGATATCGAAAAATAAATATTTAATCGCTGCCAAAACCCACGGAATGTCTCATTTTTGATCGGGTTATTTTGAAAACCATTATATATTTTGACACCGTTTTACTTTAAGGACCAAGGCACACACATTCATTTACAAAGAAAAACATAAATTGTCCCACTTAGGAAAATAATAACAAAAAAATTAAAACAATAATAACAACGCACTGCTAATTTCACATATATAATAAATTAACTTAAAAATATAATCTATAATTTTAAAACTAACACAACATTAACATAATACACACAACAATAACAATAACTGAAAGAAAATAAATAAGCAAAACATAATATATTGTACTGCCGCACACCAAGAAACAAAGACCAATATCGACAATACTCACTTAGTCCAGCAACTCCCAAGAAGACTCCCAAGGAGGATTCGGCGCCACGCACAGAGCACCAAAACACAGATAAAAACG